>JBBMOL010000069.1:2593650-3866725 GCA_037954665.1 Laguncularia racemosa | reverse complement strand
TTCTAACCCTAAGTTTTGATTTTTTTTTTGAAAATGATTTTAGTGGAAAAAAAATCAATTTTGGTTTTTTTTGAAGAAAGGGATTTTTCTAAGTGCTAAAATTCATTTTTATGATTCTTTTATAATTTTTAAAATTTTTTTATGTTTTTTTTGTTTTTTTTGTGATTTCTGAGAATTTTGGGGATTTTTGTGATTTTTAGGAATTTTTGTTGATTTTCGTGATTTTTGGGAATTTTGTGATTTTTTGGTTTTTTGTGAATTTTGGATTTTTGGTTTATTATCTATCCTATTTTGACATCTAAAATTTTATTATTATTTTCCTAATGTTTTTTATTATTTTTCTATATTTTTATTTTTTATTTTTTATTTATCTATTTATTATTTTATTATTATTTTTTTTTTCTACATTATTAAATTCTAGAAAAATCTAATTTCTACATTTTCCTATTTATTAAAAATAAAACATAAACAAATAAATAACTAAATAACAAATAATTAATTAATTAATTAATTCAGAATAAATAGATAAAAAAAATTTAAATTTTTAAATAAAAAAAATCCGGAAAATCCGACTTACCTGGATCCGGGTCGGTGCGCGGGTCGGGTTCGATCAGACACGGCGGCGAGGAAGGCTCGTTTCACGGCGTTCGGTGTCCTTTTGCAGCGGGTGAGGTGTCGAATCCTAGCTTCTCGAGGTTGCTGAATCCAATGGTGGCGGTGGTTTGCTCCCAGAACGTCTCCTTGCGGTGGCTCTAGCTCCGGTTGGTGGTTTCGGCTTCAAGCTTCTCCGGGTGTACTCCGATTCGCTCCTTTCTCTCTCTTTCTCTCACTTATGATTCGTGTTTTGGCTTCCTCACCTCCTCCTCTATTTATAGGCACTTGAAACCGAGCTGGATAAGCTCGGATTTCCTCCGGTCGAAGCTAATCGGATTTTCGGTTAAAAAAAACCAACTCCGATTTGTGTCTATCCATCGATTTGTTGCGATTTGATTCCAATTAGATAATGTTTATCTTATTTCTGTTGAAGATCTATTGGATTTGTGCAAAAAATCGAATCGAAACGGCCGAAATACGAATTTTTCCTTCCGCCGGTGATCTCGGGCTCGAGGTAGGAGACGATCACGCGCCCGACGCGTGCGCTTCCTCCAGCCAATCAGATGCTGCCATGTGTCCTGGGTAAATGAAAAATTCGCAAAACGGGGAAAAACTGCTTCCCCCGCGTTTTCAAACCCGTGACCGAGCCCCCCTGCGCGCGCCTTAGCCATGGTCCGGACTAGCTGGGTTAGCCCATTTTCCTGATTTTCTTTTATTCGCAAATTGCATATATGCAATGCGATTTTTTTATTTTTTTGTATTTTTTGAAATTTCAAAAATTTGTAAAAATTATTTATTATTCATTATTGCCATTTCTGAAATCATTTTTCAAAATTGATGTTTTTTCCTATTTATTTTTTTTTTGAATATTTTTAATTATTATGCTAAATTAGGGAAAAATTGGAAAAATTGCAAAAAAAATTGGAAATTGATTATTATTGATTATTGTGGATTCCTAGGGCAAAAATGGGGTGTTTACAGCTGCCCCTCTTTGTAGTAAAGTTTGAAAAACTTGACTACAAAGACAAAAAGGAAAAGACGCCATTTTTGGCCTCTTAAATAGGTTTTTGGTAGGAAAATGCTCCATGAGCTAATAATCCCACGATTTAAGATGGTCTTAACAATTTAGAACGATGTTCCTTCCCAAAAAGTGCTTTATGGGCTGACTAATTGGCAATGGGACATGTCTCCATCATTGTGTAGGAATGTATGAGAAATGATGATAGGAAGCGTCTTATCAGACTTGCAACCTTGGAAAGAAGATTTACTTAGGAAGCGCCCTTATGAGCTGGCTACCTGTCAACAGAAGTGTCTTGTTTAGACTAGCAACTGTTTGGAAGAATATTTCGAAAAGTGCCCCTCATGGGCTGATTAACCTTGAGTGGAATGCCTCAGGAAGTGCCCCCTATGAGCTAACCTTGAGGTAGATTTTTAGGAAAGTGCCCCCTATGGGCTAACTAACCTTTGATGGGATTGTCTCAAAAAGTGCCCCCTATGGGCTAACCATGAGAACAGATTTTTAGGAAAGTGCCCTATATGGGCTGACTAACCTGGAATGAACTTGTCTTAAAAAGTGCCCCCTATGAGCTGACCATGAGAACAAAGTTTTAGGAAAGTGCCCCCTATGGGCTGACTAACCTTTGATTGGACTCGTCTCAAAAAGTGCCCCCTTATGGGCTGACCATGAGAACAAGGTTTTTAGGAAAGTGTCCCCTATGGGCTAACTAACCTGGATTGGACTTGTCTCAAAAAGTGCCCCCTATGGGCTGACCATGATAATAAGGTTTTTAGGAAAGTGCCCCCTATGGGCTGACTAACCTGGATTGGACTTGTCTCAAAAAGTGCCCCCTATGGGCTGACCATGAGAACAAGGTTTTTTAGGAAAGTGCCCCCTATGGGCTGACTAACCTTGAATTGAATTTGCCTCAAAAAGTGCCCCCTATGGGCTGACCATGAGGTAGATTTTTAGGAAAGTGTCCCCTATGGGCTGACCATGAGAACAAAGTTTAGGAAAGTGCCCCCTATGGGCTGACTAACCTAATGTGAAAATGATATCTAGAAAGGTGCCTTTATAGATTGACCTTGGAAGAGATCTAGGGAAGTGCCCCTTTTTGGGCTGACTACCCTATTAAGGGGAATGTTTAGACAAATGCCCTACTATGGGTTGACTCATTTTGTGCTTTTGAATATGCTTTCTACAGCCTGAACTAAATGATGTGATGATATGATAGTTATTTATTTTAATATGCTTGCCAGTTTATCGTGGATAGCAACCAAACAAACGAACCTTCGGGCTGGTTTGCTTCTGCTTCATTTCTTCTTATCTTGACACAGGGTCGACAATTTTGATGTGCTCCCTTTCTTTATACACGGCGCTCTTTTGACGGTAATGTTACCATAATAACGCGCTCAGTTTTAATGCTCAAAAATAGATAGGATTATATCACAAACCATATTAAGATTCATTATCATTTTAGTGTTTATTTTTCATTGGTGAAATGGTGGGTAATGTGTTTAAGGATATTTGTTATGGTGCGAATTGATTTGGATTATTGACCATTCAGGGATATTAACTTTGCTTGTAAAAAGTAAAAACTTGACTCAACAAATTTTACATCGAACATTGGCTTTCATAAACATTGGCAAAATTTCAATTCCCTTGCCTAAGGATAGTACATCTTTACAGCATCTGTGTTAATGGGGTCTCTCAATTCTGGACCATCCATCTGAGTTAATATCAAAGCACCTCCTGACAGAACCTTTTTCACCACATAGGGGCCTTCATAGTTTGGGGTGAATTTTCCTCTGGAGTCTTGGGCATTTGGGAGAACCTTCCTTAACACCAGATCCCCCTCTTTAAAGTACCGATGCCTCATCTTCTTATTAAATGCTCGGGCCATTCTTTGTTGGTAACACTGGCCATGACATAATGCGGTAAGTCTTCTTTCATCAATCAGATTCAGCTGATCAAGCCTCTTCTTTACCCAGTCTGATTCGGTTAACTGAGTTTCTGACAGGATTCTGAATGATGGTATCTCAACTTCAACTGGTAGCACTGCCTCTGTACCATATACCAATGAGTAAGGGCTAGCTCTTGTAGATGTTCTTATTGAAGTCCTGTAAGCCATGAGAGCAAACGGTAACATTTCATGCCAATCTTTGTAAGTTTTTGTCATTTTCTCGATGATCTTTTTAATATTTTTGTTAGCTGCTTCTACTGCCCCATTTATTTGAGGTCGGTAGGGAGTTGAATTTCTGTGGTTTTATGTGGAATTGTTGACATAAACCTGTCATCGATTTGTTGTTAAGATTGGTACCGTTGTCGGTGATGATGGACTCAGAAACTCCGTATCGGGCTATTATGTCCCTTTGTAAGAAGCGGACTATTACCCCTTTTGTGACATTGGCGTATGATGAAGCTTCTACCCACTTGGTGAAGTAATCGATTGCTACCAGTATAAATCTGTGGCCGTTGGATGCTGTTGGAGTGATAGGGCCAATTATGTCGATTCCCCACATGGAGAATGGCCATGGTGCTGATAACAAATGTAGCTCGTTGGGTGGAGCATTGATCCGGTTCGCATAGACTTGACACAAATGACAGTGTTTGACATATTTTATGCAATCTGATTCCATAGTCAACCAATAATATCCTAACCTCATGATTTTTCGGGCCAACATGTAGCCATTCATATGAGGTCCACATACTCTTTCATGTACTTCTTTCATCAATTCGCATGCTTCATCTTTGTCTACACATCTCAACAGGGTGGTATCAGATGATCTCTTGTAAAGTATGGACCCACTTAATAGGAAATGGCTTGCTAACCGTCTGAGTGTTCTTTGGTCATTCTTGTTAGCCATTTCGGGGTATTTACCTTCTTGGAGAAAGGTCTTGATATCGTGATACCAGGGTTTGTTATCTTGTATCTTTTCAATTGTTAAACAGTAGGCGGGCCGACTTTCGATGTCTATTTTCATCGGTTGAACTTCGGCTCCTCCTATTATCTAGATCATAGATGCTAGTGTGGCTAGGGCATCTGCGAACTGATTCTGAGTTCTCGGGATGTATGTGAAAGTGATTGCCTTGAATTCTTCAACTAGCTCTGTCAAGTGTTGATGGTACGGTACCAGTTTGGGGTCTTTAGTCTTGTATTCCCCTCTTGTCTGTAGTATGATGAGCGACGAATCCCCATATACTTCTAATTCGCGGATTCCCATTTGACAGGCCATTTTGAGGCCAAGAATACATGCTTCATATTCTGCGATATTATTGGTATAGGGAAATGTAAGTCTTGTCGCTGCAGGGAATTGCATGCCGTCCGGGGATATCAATACTGCCCCAACCCCACAACCGAATACATTAGCGACTCCATCGAAAAACAGTTTCCATTTTGGGTTCTGCTCTGTCCCAAAGTCTTCTACCGGCCTATCTTCCACTGACAATATATTCTCATCCGGAAATTGGGCCTGTAGTTCTTGGGAATCTGTCTCGACAGGGTGTTCCGCCAACTGGTCGGCTAAAGCTTGCCCTTCATCGAGTTCTGATTTATGTATGTGATGTCAAACTCGGATAAGAGCATTTGCCACTTAGAGATTCTCCCTATCAAGGCTGGTTTCTCTGCCAAGTATTTCAAGGGATCATGTCTTGTTAGCAGTTCAATATGGTAATAAAGGTGTATTGCCTTAGTCGATGCATGACCCAGATTAAAGCACAACACGTCTTCTCCACCTCTGAGTACCTCTGTTCCCCATTTGTGAACTTCTTGCTCAGATAATATATGGAACGCTCTCTTCCCTCGTCATCTTTCTGCCCCAGTACGCATCCCATGGATTCAGGGAGTATAGTGAGGTATAAGAATAAGGGCTTTCCTTGTTTCGGGACTATCAAGACCGGAGGTTTTGTAAGATAGTCTTTGATTGTTTCGAATGCCTCTTCGCATTCGTCGTCCCATTCTATTGTGGTGTTCTTCTTCAACAGACGGAATAATGGCCGGCATTTGTCGGTGAGCTGTGAGATAAAACGAGCTATGTAATTTAATCTTCCCAGTAAGTTTCTTACTTCTTTAACGGAGCGTGGGGACGGTAATTCTAATATGGACTTTACATTGTCAGGGTCGATTTTAATGCCTTCCTGGCTTATGACAAACCCTAACAATTTCCCCGTTGTGACCCCGAAAGTACATTTTTCTGGGTTCAACTTGAGTTGGAACTTTCTCAGTCGTTTAAACAATTTTCTCAAGATATCTATATGGTTTTCTCCTTTTTTGGATTTGGCGATCATGTCGTCGACATATACTTCAACCTCTCGATGCATCATATCGTGAAGTATAGCGACCGTGGCTCTCTGATACGTCGCCCCGGCGTTCTTCAAACCGAAAGGCATGACTTTATAACAGAAAGTTCCCCATGTTGTGATGAAAGTCGTTTTGGTTTTATCTTCTTCAGCCATTTTTATTTGATTATATCCTGAGAAACCGTCCATGAATGAGAAGAGATGGTTTCCCGCAGTATTGTCTACTAGAACATCAATGTGAGGTAGGGGGAAGTTATCCTTTGGCGTGGCTTGGTTTAAATCCTGAAAGTCTACGCATACGCGTACTTTTCCATTCTTTTTCATGACAGGGACTAAATTTGCTACCCACTCTGGGTAGTCGGATACTTCAATGAACCCTACTTCTAGTAGTTTCTTGACTTCTTCTTTGATTTTCAATAAGATGTCAAGCCTAAATCTTCTCAGTTTTTGTTTTTTAGGTTTGACATCTTCCCTTGTGGGAAGCCTGTGAACCACTATTGACTGGTCTAGCCCTGGCATGTCACCATACGACCAGGCAAACACATCTGCATATTCCGTTAATAGCTCGGTTATCTTACGTTTTTTCTCGGCATTCAAACTGGTCCCAATTTTGAGGTTCTTAGGGTTTTCCATGCTTCCTAGATTTACTGTCTCCACAGGCTCGTCGATCGAGATTTCGCCTTGTTCATGTTTTAGCCAATTTTCTTGTATTATTTCGTGGTCTAAAATATCGCCTTCAACAACTGACCCAGCAGCGTTGGAAACGATATCAGCGTTTTTACTTTCTACCTGCGCGAAATATCCCTGATGTTCGATGGTAGGAGATCTGAGTAAAATGAAAGCATATATATATGTAAGAAAAAAAACAAACAAACTGTAATTGAACTTGATAAAGAGTCTCAATAAAATTTGTTTAATAATCTTTCTCTACTCTTGAGCTAACCTAGCGCTACTGATAGGATAACAAAACCAATTGTTGAGAGCCGGATGTTGGTTAGACGTGCGGGGAGTTGATTTCCCCTTGCTGTCGTCCTCTTCATTTATCCGAAGCTCTTGAATGGCGTTTGCCTTTCAGAAAGATTGTTGGAGAGGTGGGATGCACATCTGGGTGTCGGTCAGCTTCTCCCTTATTCTGCCTTTGGCCCCTTTTGTTTGCGCTTCTTCTGCGGCCGTAGGAATGTACCCTAGTCCAAACGTCCCATGCTGCCCCTCTTTAAACTGACGGCCCTCCTTGCTGGTCACCATGTTTACTTCATTGAAAATCTGCAACCCCAGGTCTTCTGAACCTTCGTCCCCAATATAAGGTATGGCAGTCTCTTTGTATATGGCGTAATCCTGCTCGCCCAGTACAGTGACTATCTGCCCGTTTGTGATGAATTTGACCCTTTGGTGGAGACTAGAGGGGATGGCTCCAGCGGCATGTATCCAAGGTCGTCCCAAGAGCAAATTAAAAGATCTTGGGATATCGAGGACCTGGAAAGAGATGTGGAATGTTTGTGGACCAATTTCCACCGGTAGGATCACCTCCCCTATTATGTCTCTTTTGGACCCGTCAAAAGCTCTGACCACTGTGGAGCTGGGTTTTATATTACTTGGATCAACCCCCAATAAGTCGAGCGTTGCCAATGGGCAAACGTTGAGAGATGATCCGTTATCGATAAGTACCCGGGAGACAATGGTGTCATTGCACCTAACCACTACGAATAGTGGTTTGGTATGTTGGTCTCCCTCTTCCCCTAGCTCTTCCGGAGAGAAGGATATTTGGTCCATTGCAAAAATGGAGTCTGCCACGTGACCCAATTTGTCTGTAGCGATACCTTCTGGGACCTGAATCTTTTTCAGCACTTTAAAGAGTGCTTCCCTGTGAGGTTCGGATGTTGTGAGAAGGCCCATGAGCGATATCTGTGCTGGAACTTTATTTAATTGTTCCATGATCTTGTATTCACTGGCCTTAACCATCTTCGTGAACGCAGCAAGTCCCTCTTCCTCTTCTTCCCCTTTTTCCACGGTGGGTTCTTCAGTCGGGCTCTTATACTTTGGATCATATAATCTCCCAGAGCGGGTGATGCCTCCTACTATAGGAGGTCGCTCTTGTTCGAGGGCCCGATAGTCGAACGGTGCAGCCTTGTAATTCTCTACCGGTATCGGGACATTGAATACATATCTTTTTCTTGGGATTTGTACCTCGGTTGATTGTCCCTCATAGCACTGTATAACCCTAGGCTTCTGATGAGAGTTGATCATGTGGACAGTCTTCTCCTCTTCCTTTGCCGGGTTGTCCTCCTTCTCAAACTCCGGTCCCCATCCGCTAGGTGGCCCTTGCTCAGTCGGGGTATAAGAATAATTCACTAAGTACTGAAATCTCCCGTGTGATTCCCCCAAAGTGCCGACCGTTGGGTCTCTAGCTGACCACCTTCTTTTAATGTGTGTTTTTGGAGTCTCTTCTGGAGCTTGGCGGGATTGCTTCTTTTGTGGCTCGGTCTTCAAGGCTTCTTTAGGAACCGACTCCTCAGATGTAATCATATTAATGGCGGGCCTGTGATTGGGCAAGGGGTTGGTGTTGACATTGGGTGTTGGGGCGTTCACGAAATCCAATTGTATGATTCCTGCATCAATTAAATCTTGGATTTTGTGTCGGAGCCTCCAGCACCTATCTGTGGAATGCCCCTCCTGACCCATGTGGTAGTCACACTTGAGATTTGAGTCAAAGTTCTTGGGCTTGTATCGGTCGTTGGGGATCTCGAAACTAATCAAGTTGTCTGCCCTCAACCGAGCGAAGACTTGACTGAGTGGGATGGGGATTGAAGTGAACTGCCTTGGGACCCTGACAGCCTGAGTTTGACCCGTCGTGGTTTGCTGGACTGGGGTACTCGTGGTCTGAAATGTAACACGAGTCCCGGCCTTTTCTGCTTTACCGGAGTGGACCGTGCTAACAGTGGACTCTTTAGCTCTGTTTCCTCCCACAGGCCTCTGTGTCGGTGTGACCCTAGGAGGCTCCATTGTTTGGAGTCTACCGGTGGTGATGGCGTTCTCAATCCTACAGCCCGCGGCCACCAACTCTGCAAAACTGGAGGAGGTTTGGCCTACTAGATGTGAAAAGTAGGTCTTGTCCAGGGTATTGACAAATATGGATGTCAATTCCTTCTCTGACATTGGGGTTGCTACCCTAGCGGCCTGGGCTCTCCAGCGCTGAGCATATTCCTTGAACGACTCAGCATGTCTCTTCCGGAGACTTCCCAGGTCGATTACAGATGGGGCGACTTCAATATTGAACTTATATTGGTCATAAAACGCCCGGGCTAACTTCTCCCAAGTGTTGACAATGTTGAAGTCCAGGTGGGCATACCAGACCAATGCAGGGCCTGTGAGGCTGTCTTAGAATGTCTGAAGCATGAGCTGGTCGTATTGAGCATACTTGCTCATTTTCCGAGCATATAGCCTGGTATGCATTTTGGGGCAGCCAGTCCCATCATACTTTTCGAACTCTGGGGTCTTGAACTTCTTGGGGTATGCCTCTTCTCTGTATGCTGGCACGTTGGTGATTCCGGCCTGTTCAAAACCGTCAGGGCCCTCAATGGTTCTCATCTTGTCATGGAGTTGCTGGAAGAGTCGTTTCTCCATCTCCTTCTGCCTCTCTTCCATCTCCTTTTTCAGGTCATCAGAGGTCGGCCCCTGGTTGACCTTTGGCTCATATTCAAAGGCCGGGTTAAGGTGGGAATTGATCTCTTCATATTCCGGAGGCTGTCCCTCCACTGCTTTCCCCTTTCTGGCCCCTGAATACTCTTCCTGGGTTGGCTGAGTGTTGCGCAGGAGGCCGATGCTTTCAGTTAAGAGGTGAACCTGGGCAGCCAGTTGTTGGACTGTTTGTTCTAGGGACATGATCCTAGAGTCCGAGGCAGCTTCAGCGTTGGTGTTGTTGCGGTTGTCACTGCTGTTGGCCATTTTTGCTCTTGAGCGCGTGAGAACTGGGCTTCGAGGAGGGTTCGATTGTCTGGAAGCTATTTTGATACCTGGATTCGCATTTTGTTTTGCTTTTAGTGTAATGAATGCAAGAATGATATGCATGTGTCACGCGGATGCTAAAGAGTAAAAAGGGTTGACAACTGTTTGACAATGTAATATTGAAAATTCACTTTTATTAATATTAAAAATTCTGGAGTTCAAAATAAAATATTACAAATAAAGATCTACTTCCTAGTTCTTTTAGTCTTCTGTTGTGGAGGTTCAGACTTCCCACTGATGACGGCTTCTAGTTCCTTGACTTTGGCTTGGCACTTCTCTAATTGCGCTTCTAAAGCCTTGTTCCTTTGGTCGGATTCTTTGAAACTTCCCTTCCAGATGTCTTTCTTATAATCTGCAGTTTCAAAGTATACCTCCATTCGGGCCTTAACTTGCTCCAGGTAGATTTCTGTCTCTAGGTTAATCTTGTCTGGTCTTGGCTGAGTGACGTCTGGAACCCGATACGCTCTTTCCCTCGTTTGGTATAGCTGGTGGATTACAAATTCTCTGGTGGCTCGGTGCTTTCCCACTTCGCCATCTAATTCCCCGAGGTCCACATTCGGGCTTTCAATTCTGGCTTCCCAAAGTGCTTTGACCTCTGCCAGCTTCACAAACTTCTCAGCTACTAACAGGTTCAGATCTTGATAATCAAAGGTAACTGCTTGTACCAAGGGCCGATAAACGATATCTTGGATAGTGCCGAACTGGCGGACCACTGAGTTTGGGTGATATCCGATACATCCGCTGATTCCGATTAAAGGCACTGCTTGGAAGTTTCTGCAGGTCAAGATGATTTTGTTATAGCAACTCCACCTAGCTGTCCATAAAATATCTTCGGCACTGAAGCTCCTAAGCAGCTCTACCCAACTGTAGCTGGTAAGGTCGTCGGGTAGCTTTACCTTTTCTACACATGAATCCACCAGGTCCACCTGTTGGGCTAGGGTTTTCCTGACCATGTTCAACCCAAAACACTTAAGGTGGCTTACAAACCATATTAGCAGAAGGTTGAGGCTGGAGCGAAGGATCCCATGGCCTTTTTTCTTGAGGAAGTTTAAATTCCGGATCTGTTCAGCCAGTAGAGCCGGGATGTAGGATCTTCCCTCCAGGAATTGGGTCACCAGCTCTGCAACCCTGTAGTGAATATAGAAGGTCCCGGTGGGGAACAGTATGGTGGCGAAGGCTATCAAGATGAAAACGTTCACCCTTCTCTGTCTGTAAGTCTTGGGGTCCCCACTCAGGACGTCCTTTCTATCCCCATTGTCCTCTCGGGCGATGAACCATGCTTCTAAATCATCCATCCGTATGCAATATCCATTACAGTCTGTCAGGGCTTTGTTGACTGCTGTCTTACGGATGCCTAATAATCTGCTGAAGGTACCGGCTGGCCCGGCCTCTAGGTCTGGAATGTAGATCTGATCGGTTAGTGCTGGAGCCTATAGCAACTGGGTATACTCCTCTAAGGTAGGGGTGATCTCATGCGGCCCGATAAAGAAAGCAGCGGGCTCGATTTCCCATAATTGGAGCATGGCCCGGACTAAAGGCAAATTCACCTCTATCTTTGTCAGTGAGAGTATGGGGCCGATTTTTTGCTGGATAAAGGCCTGCTCCTCTGGGTTGTACAAAGTAAACCAGTGGCCCAATACCATTTTCGGGTCCAAAGGTTTGTACACCCGTATTTCTTTGCGAAGGAGACGGTTGACTGCACTGCTAGCCATCTATTACAATAAGAAATAGCCTAGTTACAAACAGAACTACGAAAACATTACAGGGAAATGGTCCTGAACTCCAAGGACAAAATAACAAACCATTACATTGTCATTCAATTGTCAAATCCCTTATGATGTTATGTATGCAAGTAGGTTGGTTCTAATTGGTTCCCGAGCTCTATGGCCTCCCGCATTCTCGGAGAAATGGATCTCAGGCCATATCGAAGCATAAGGTGGGGTAGCCTAATTGGTCCCGAACGGTGAATCAACTCACTTCGCCCGAAACCTACACAGTGGCTCCCCGTCTTAGGTTTCTAGGACGGTCCGGGTTCGACCGCATCTACTTACACAAACATATGTATGCATGCTGAACCCCCACAAGAAAGAAAAACTAAAAATCTAACTAATTCCTGAAAGGTTAGCAACAGAGTAAAAAGAATGAAACACATTTCTTAAAGAGAACAATTCGAAGAGATTCAGGTGGCTAGCCTACTGGCATGTGTCCCTAGTGGAGTCGCCATCCTGTCGAGTGCTGGAGCCTGTAGCAACTGGGTGTACTCCTCTAGGGTAGGGGTGATCTCATGTGGCCCGATAAAGAAAGCAGCGGGCTCGATTTCCCATAATTGAAGCATGGCCCGGACTAAAGGCAAATTCACCTCTATCTTTATCAGTGAGAGGATGGAGCCGATCTTTTGCTGGATGAAGGCCTACTCCTCTAGGTTGTACAAGGTAAACCAATGGTCCAGTACCAACTTTGGGTCCAAAGGTTTATATACCCGAATTTCTTTGCGGAGGAGGCGGTCGACTGCGGTGCTAGCCATCTATTACAATAAGAAATTGCCTAATTACAAATAGAACTATGAAAACATTACAGGGAAATAGCTTTGAACTCCAAAATAAAACAACAAACCATTACATTGTCATCAATTGTCAACCCTTATGATGCTATGTATGCAAGTAAGTTGGTTCTAATTGGTCCCCAAGCTCTATGGCCTCCCGCATTCTCGGAGAAATGGATCTCAGGCCATATCGAAGCATTGGGTGGGTAGCCTAATCGGTCCCGAACGGTGATCAACTCACTTTGCCCGAAACCTACACAATAGCTCCCCGACTTAGGTTTCTAGGACGGTCCAGGTTCGACCGCATCTATTCACACAAACTTATGCATGCAAACCCCACAGTAAAGAAAACTAAAATCTAACTAATCCTTGAAAAGTTAGTAACAGAATAATAATTGAAACTTAAAAAGGAACAACTTGAGGAGATTCAGGTGGCTAGCCTACTGGAATGGTTCCCTAGCGGAGTCGCCATCGTGTCGAGTTTAATTTTTTTTGCATTCCCATTCCTAATCCGATCTAGACTAGACCCTATGCTCATCTAATGTAGATCCTCGACTTGAGTTAGGAATTTCGTTTGATTTTTGGAGTCGCCACCCAACTGTTGTTGGGAAATATTGAATTAAGACTAAATGAGCAGATTAGTCTTAATTTGGACCACTAGTCGTCGTTATTTCCTCTTCTCGTTTTTGAAAAGAGGAAAAGGGAAAACCAGAGTTTCTAAGTCCGGAGGCTAACCTATTAAAACCTTACGGTTACCACCTAATCTCCTAAAATTGTTCCTATTTAGAAATGTGTTTTATTGTGTTTCTGTTATTTTTTATTATGTTTTTGAATTATTTCAAGAAAATGATTTTTTATTTCATTTTATGGGTTAACTCGAATGAGTGCCTACGTACCTGCTATCTAGGATCAAACAAGCCTTAGTTCGCTTTTATGAAAACTTTAAGTGTGTTTGTGAATTTTAATTTTGAAATCTCTTTTGCTTTATGTTTTTACTATTTTTTTGGATTTTCTAAAAAAATCTAAGCCTAAACTTTTATCTGATTTTTGAAAATGGTTTTTAGGAAAAACATCAATTTTGGATTTATTTGAAGAAAATGATTTTTCTAAGTGCTAAAACTTATTTTTTCTTTTTATTTTTTATAATTTTTTATTTTTTATTAATTTTTATGTTTTTTACTATTTTTCTTTTTTTTTTTTCTGTAATTTTATGATTTTTTATGATTTTTATGATTTTTATTATTCTTCTACAATTTTTTTATAATTTTTCTAAGTTTTCATGATTTTTATAATTTTTGTGAATTTTTGTTAAAAATTTTATCCTAAACTATTATCTATCCTATTTTGAAATCTAAAGTTCTATTATTATTTTTCTAATATTTATATTGTTTTTCTACATTATTATTATTATTATTATTATTATTATTTTATTATTTTTCTACATTATTAAATCCTAAAAAATCTAATTTCTAACATTTTCCTATTTATGGAAACATAAATAAAACATAAATAAATAAATAAATAACAAACAAATTAATTAATAAATAAATAAATCATAAATCAAATCGAAATAAAAATAAATAAATAAAGTAAATAAATAAATTGGAAAAAATCCGGAAAATCTGACTTACCTGGATCCGGGTCGGTGCGCGGGTCGGTTCGGTCGGGTCGAATCGGGTTGGGTCGGATCAGTCGGACACAGTAGCGGATGATGCTCATTCATGGCGTTTCGGCGGTCTTTTGTCACGGGTGAGGTGTCGAATCCTAGCTTCTCGAGGGTGCTGAATCCAATGGTGGCGGTGGTTTGCTCCCAAAACGTCTCCTGGTGGCGGCTTGGCTTCGATCGGCGGTTCGCGGTTTTGGGTTTCCTCCGATGCTCTCCGATTTGCTCTCTTTTCACACTTTCACTCAATTGTGATTCGTGCCTTGGCTTCCTCCCTTTGATTTCTATTTATAGGCACTTGAAACCGAGCTGGATAAGCTCGGATTTCCTCCGATCGAAGCTAATCGGATTTTCGGTTAAAAAACAACTCCTATTTGTGTAAATCCATCGATTTATTGCGATTTGATTCCAATTAGATGATGTTTATCTCATTTCTGTTGAAGATCTGTTGGATTTGTGTAAAAAATCGAATCCAAACGGCCAAAATGCGAATTTTTCTTCCGTCGGCGATCTCGGACTCGAGGTAGAAGACGATCACGCGCTCAGCACGTGCGTTTCCTCCAGCCAATCGGATGTTGCCACGTGTCTTGGATAAGTGAAAACAACTCAAAACGCAGAAACTGCTTCCCCCTTGATTCGAACCTGCGACCGAGCCCTCCTGCGCGCGCCTTAGCCCGTGGTCCGGACTAGCTGGGCTAGCCCATTTTCCTGATTTTTCTAATTTCGCAAATTGCATATATGCAATGCGATTTTTATTTTTTTGTATTTTTTGAAATTTTAAAAAATTGTAAAAATTATTTACTATTTATTATTGCCATTTCTGAAATCATTTTTCAAAATTGATGTGTTTTCCTATTTATTTTTATTTATTTGAATATTTTTATTATTTATGCTAAATTAAAGAAAAATTGAAAAAAATTGGAAAAAATTAAAAATTGATTATTAGTGATTATTATTCATTCCTAGGGAAAAAATGGGGTGTTTACACATATACCATATATTTACTACGTTGTGATATATATATACAAACTTACTACTATATATTGGATAGTGTTCTAGCATTATGTGTGTGTATAATAGATGATATGCTCAACTAAATAGGATAATGAATATGATATTTATATACTATGTGTGGCTACCTTAGTATTATATTACATACATATATATAACAATATATTATGTCATAATATGACAAAATAGATATAATAATATACAAATTGTAAAGTATAATATATATATGTGTGTGTGTGTGTAATAAATATTGTGCAAACTATATAAGTTTACAAGTATTATACACACATACACACACACAAAATTAATAATGTGCTTAACTAAATAAGATTATAAACATCATATCAATATATCACATTTAAATAACTTAGTAATATATTATATGTATATAGCAATATATAATGTCACAAGGTAACAAAACATATAATATGTGTGTGTGTAATGCATATATAAGATTTTATGAACATTTGAGTATATTCACAAACTTAAACTAAGATTACCAAATTTAAATCCTTTTACGAAAAATATAGTGGCTTTACAAACATTTTACCACAAAAAATGGCTTGAATATTCATACAAAATTCATTGTTAAAAATATTATATGAACATTTGTGTGAAATAACATTTTTTGAGTGTTTTTTACAAACTTAAGGAAAATTATGAAGTTCGAGTGATTTTGCAACAATCAAAATGAAATTAAAATTACAAACTAAACATCTTTTATGACAAATACTGAGATTTTATGAGAAAGAATTCTTAAGTGAATTCACGAAGTTGAGATAAATTATGATTTTTTTGGGGGTGAAATTATGAAATATAAAGAACTTCTATGAACATAGAGTCTAGTTACATGTGGAGTTATGAACCATAAAGTAAAATTCTAAAATTTTATTAGAGTTTAATGAATATATAACCTTTTTTCAAAATTTCAATTAGATTTTTGGAATATAAAAGTAGCTATAAAATATTAAGGAATTTTACGAGCTTATGAGAAATACAAAGTTTTAAGAGCCTTCATTAAAATCAAGTGTAAAATTTACAATAGATTCACGAAGGTTTTAAATAATTTACAATTGTTGAAGATTTTTTATGAACTAAAGCCAATTAACGAACTTAAAAGATATTTTATGTCTTGTTAAGTAAAATTATCAAATTAGAAGGATATTTTATGAGAGAATCGAATGGAAAGTCACAATTTTATAAGATATTTTATGATAATATGAGTGAAATTATAAAATGTAATATATATTATGGAACTGTATTGGGTAATTATTTATTAATTTTTAAAAAAATTTAATAAATAAAAATTTTTAGAAACTAATAACCAAAGGCACAATTTTTGAAGTAAAACTACGAACTTTAAAAATAAAATTAACAATATTTTTATTAATAAAATATTGAAAATTATTGACAGTAAAAATAAAAGTGCAAAAAATTTTGGGTCACTCATAGCTATTGGAGTGGTTGGAAATAGATGTTTGAAAATGCAAGTTATGACTAGGGGTAAGCAAAAAAATGACTGAATTATGAACTATTTCAACCCAAACCAAGCCATAGGAAGTAAAGAAAAAGAAAATGACAATAAAAATAGAGAATGTATGATTAAAAAAAGAACACTTTAGGTTGTTTATTTAAAATTTTTTCTTATTTAGTTTTTATCAAGTAGTTTACTATTACTTTATTTTATATTTTTACTTATTGACTGATATAAAAACTATAATCACCTTAAGACAAATAATAAAACCTTTTTAAATATATTAAACGAGCTTTAAAGATGATGAATGATTTGTAAAAATGATAATAAATTAAATTTTTGTTATTTTACATACAATTTTCTATGACTTATTAACTTATATATAAAATAAAATTAATAACAAGTGTAAAAATAGTTCGAACTAGGAACCAAACTGAACATTTTTTTTAGGTTAAAAAAATTATGAACTGAACCATATAGCTAGGTTTGATTTAAAAAAAAAAATCAAATTGTAATATACAGTTCTACTCAATTCGAGTGACAAATCTTACTGAATCGAACTGTGCCTACCCTTAGTTGTAACTCACCATTACTAATAGTGAGTAACCACCTATCATCCCACGTCCCCTCAGTGTTTTTTAAAAAATTAAATATTAAAATTTACTACAAAAAAAGGAGAAAATGTATATTATGTGTATATTTTAAAGAGCAAATTATAACATAATATTAGATATAACAAAGTTGTTATGTGTTTGATTGTGCAAGCATGAGGTCATTACTTAAGTTCTTATTAGAGTCATCTACTTTTTAAGTTGCTTTTATTACTTGAATGATATTCTTTTTTTAGTAAATGTTATATTTGATATCTAAACTTTCTTTATTTTTACAATTATCTACCTGGAGTTTAAAATATCAAATTTTTACCTAAAATTTTCCTTTTATTTATTTATTTGTTTTAATTAACTACTTAAACAAAATTAGTTTAGGTATTGTGAATGGCCTCAGAATGTTTGTAGGTGATAAATTGATATTTTTGAACTTTAAATAATTAATTGCAAAAAAGGCCAAAGTTCAAATAATTTAATAACATTAAATTTCATTCTCTCTAAAATAATAGTTAACTAAATAAATTCTCCTAAATTACTATTTAGTTAATGATAATACACCACAAATAATAATTATATTGTCAATAATACAAATATTTTAGTTTTATCACATGAAGTATAATAAATAGTACCAATCATGTGACTTCATATACTAAAAACTATTTTTATAAATGATATTATGAAAATGAATGTAAATTATTAATAGATTAATTGCCTAATTACTTAAATTCAAAATTATATTTTATAGGTTTCAAATAAGTTATCAAGAGGAGGGTGAATTAATAACTTAGATAAAATTCAAACTCTTTTAATATTTCAAATATCTCCTCTTATAACTTTTTAATGGCTTATTAGCAATTCAATTGTTTAATAGTCAAGGGTAAAAACAAAATAAATCATGCACAAAATTAAAGAGAGAAGGGTTTAGAGAATTTAGTGCAAGAATTATAGTGGTTTGGTTTCAAATAATTTAAGAAATAAAGCATTAAAAATCCTAAGCAAACAATTAGCTCGAAAATGGAACAATGAATGACATAAAATATTTGTGCAAGATAGGCTCTAAGGAACTTTTTGAGTGCTTCTACTATTTTCATTTTTTAGAAATGTAGATGATCTTTCTCTACATTGTATTCAAACTATTCTTATTGTTTTCATATTTCTTCTTATGGTTAATGGATAGTTGCCTCCTTGATTAAATTGAGTAGCTTCATGTTGATAAGCTTAAGGTAGCCATTGAGAGTCCCTTCCTTGATTATTGGAAAATATCTCTCATGAAATTTGAATTTGAAATTAATCTTTATCTCAAGTCTTGGAGATGTTATCTTTCTACTTTTCTTCAATAATTTGTTTGCTTCAACAAAATCTTATCATATAATCTGGATGAATTTGAAAAGATTTGATATCCCAACTAATTAGAGATATTCTCAACTAAACTCTTATCTATATCTCAAGCCAAGTCTTCTCTTATCCTTTCAAAGTTGAATTTAACCATCTACAACTATCCTCATCTAATCTTCTATAAATATCAATCATAAGCTCCACCATAATTCGAAGTCTACAACATTGTTATTAAGTTGCACATCAATTGATAAACTTTGCAATCATTAATTTTAAACCTTCTTAATTATAATCAATCCCCATGATATAATTAACCAACTTTAGTGAAACAGAATTAAATATATCCAATAAGTGAAGCTAAGTCTTCGGCTTTGATAATTTGTCTTACTTATGTAATTGTGTATTCTAGACCATATCCCCCCGATTCACTTAATGAATCAATTAAAACTTTACTTTAACTACACAATACTAACCTGTATATTTTTATAAACTCGTTAGCACAATACTCATTCTTTTATTATCATCAAAACTTATTAAAAGAGGATCTGACATTCTCTTTCTTTCTTTCTTTTTTTTTTTTTATGATAACAAAACTTTTTCTCAATCAAAAATAAAAAAATATTTCAATATTCCCATGTAAGATAATCCACATGCAAAATGCTACATGCTGTTCATCTTGCTTATTTTCATCCACTACAATTTATGCACGTGTTACCACTATACTGATTATTGATAATAAATACTCATTTTTACTCAATTTTTGTTTTTGTTTCTACTTCTTCTCCCTTTTTTGTTATCATCATGCAAACGATACTCCCCCTAAGATTATTACATAGACACACAAGCAGGAACAAACATTTAATAACATTCGTTGACAAAATGAATTGCATAGAAGTTGAATAACAAGCCACAGGTCTAGTACTGATGAACAAGAACCTGATACATAATGTCAGAAAATTTAAAGACTGAAGCTAAAACTACACAGTCTATGAGTAGAGAACATTATGTATATATATATATACATATGTATAAATAGAATCGTTATAATAATAATAATAATAATAATAAACAAAAAATTGTTTTGTTGTGTTTGCTATTCACGTTTTCGTTTTGTCACATGAGTTATGGTAACTCATACTTCTTGATGATGATAAAGGAATAAATGTTATACTAACATATTTTTATATTATTAGTAATGGAACATTCCAGTGATATCATCACGAAAAGAAAATGTATAATAATATCTGTCATGCTACTCATTGCATTTTGTTTAAGATTTTTTTGTCTATTTTTTATGGTAATGAAATTTATACATGCCATAAATTTTTTTACCACTTAAAAAGTGCATCAAGCATCCTTGAACATTTCCTTAAAAAATTTGCAAGTTTTTATCTTATTAAGTACTAGAAAGTATTGCAACTACAATCATTAATAAGATCTTTTTGTATATATAAGATGCAATATAGTTATAATAAAAAGTAGATATTTTCCCATAAATAATTCTATATTTACTTGAATAATGTAATCTAGTCCATAATTGCATGATTCTATGGCCGTCCCTATAGCATCCATTATTATGGGTAAGACACACAACCCATCACTTTAAACGCAGTTTTCCTACCATCCCAAGGTCAAGGGTGGGTGATCAACCAAAGAGACTTGCGTGATTTTTCTTCTTTGTTCATCCCAATCTTGGGGTGGTCGGAAATATTCTTTTGTTTTTCTTTATTTTTTAAATTATTGTTAATTTTTCTTTTTCTTTAATTTCACCATTTTTTATTTTTTATTTTGTGCAAAGAAAAAAAAGAAAGAAGAAAATTGGAAGTCCCGTGCATGGATTTTAGAACCTTGGCATGGCAAAAGGCTATTCAATTGGCTTCCATCGAAATATTTTCATAACAAAGAGGCACCATACGTATAATAGAATAAAACGTTTCATATTTCGACTCTTATATGAACGCTGAAACAGAGTCTAAGAGATTAATTGTAGTATTGTGTCCAAAAGTAAATGGTAATGTCTGATTGCAAGAGTCAGCCACACTCATAATGATAGTTTAGAAGGAATCGAGAGAGATTGGTAGGAAATATTGGACAAAATTTTTTTTTTTCCTTTAAATGGTATTTTTTAGTGTATTTTCTTCAATTACATGTTATTATGTATGAGAGGAATAATAAAAAAGAGTCGTATAAAATATTCCTTATACATTACAGCATATAATTGAAAGAAATGATATAAATAAAAACACCATTTGAAAATAAGAAAATAGTTTCAGATACAATGTCTTTAAGCATTTATTAAAGTGACATTAAACAAAACAAATTAAATTAGCTGATTATTCCCAAGAGTATATATATATACATAGATGAATAATAAAAAGGGTAGTCGGTAAAGTAAGCGTAATCAGCCAGGAAATTATTTGCGTACGTGACGTGGGCTTTGGCAAAAAGGGGCGCATGCAGAAGCAGAAAACTTTCTCACATGGCACGTGCTGGTGGTTCACCAATTGGACAAGAGCTCATGAAGGCCACATCCAAAAACCACATGTTGATCATAATTCATAGAAGGTTTGAAAGAAGTTTTCCATTTAAGCATGCCTGCCCACGCGCTTTTGCTAAACAAAGCCAACGAAAAAAAAAACATCAGAATTCAATCATCCATAAAAATAAAAAAATTAAATTAAAAAAAAAAAGGCTTTTCTTGAAGAGCATCAATCAGCAAGATATTTCAAGGGCACAAGGGAATTAAAAAAAAAAAAAGAAAAAGAAATCAAGTGTTGGGTATGAAGGATAGGATTCTTTGCATGAAAAATGTGAAATTTCCTTTTATGGGAAGCACTCCCGTGAGATTTTTTTGAATGAAGTTGTTACGCCATTTGCTATTACCAATTCTAGGCAGCCAACCCACATGCCTATCTCTTCCACACCCCACCCCCCACCACACTTCCATTTCTTCCATCTATCTACTTTAATTAATTTGCTTCCCCACACTTCCATTTCCTCCATCTATCTACCTTAATTAATTTGCTTCCTATTTAATAAGGCTTCGTCTAGAGTTGCACATAGCAAAATTCTCATATATCGGGGTGTAAGTATAACTCTACTTAATCACCTTTCTTCATATGTAAAATTACTGGCTTATTGGATTATAATAACTTACATGAGATAATCCTTCACAAGCAAGTGAAAAAATAATTCTCTTTTTGTTGAATCAAATTGTAAGCTTTTGTTATAATTTGTGTAAATGCCCTAAAGATAACAGTAAAGAGGAATAGATTATTCATCTCTTAGATTTAAATTGAATTTTTGTTCTACTCTTTACCATCTATTCTTCTTTTGTTTGCTATTAAATTTTAGGGGTACAAATTGAAAATAAAATTCCCTAATTGAAAAATTACCTTGTACCCACTTAAAACACCAAAATTAGAGCAATGGCATGCATTTTCATAAATATATACTTGTATTTCTCCAAAACCTTTGACACTGCAAAGTTTTTGTTCTAAATTGATCTTTTGTCTCAATATGCCATCATTTTTTTTTCTCTACGCTGGTTCATCATCTTCCATATTAACAATTAAAAAGCCTAAATTATTATATCATATGAGAAAACCATAAAGTGATGTAGTGTGAAGCGATAAATACAAAATATGACGGAGAAAATAATTCGTAATAATGATAATGATTCACAACATTGTCCGTGGGTTATATATAAGTCTAAAACCATAGAATTAATAAGGAAACAAAATAAAATTGAAATACAAGAAATCGAGAAACAAAATTAACTAAAATAAGCTTTCCTAATTAGGAGAAAAAACTTTGACGGCTTGGTATGATGTGAAAACGAAGGATTCTGATGTCAAAAATAGTGCCAAATAGTGAAGTGCGCGTTAGCTCAAAGTAGGCTCAAATCAATTTTTATCTATCTATTATAGATTTCATAACTTTTCATAAGCAAAAACTTATAATCCCTTAAAGTTGACTCATCTACAAGTTTGGACCTCTTCTTCTAATAAAGTAGCTTCTAACTTTTGCTGGAAAATTCTGAAAGTACTTTACCTCTTCGAATTTTGACTAACATTGCTTTCAGTCAACTTCTGATTATTGGCCTCTAAATGAACTCAATCAACTTTTTATTCTAACTATTTCTTCCGTTGTTTGTAAAATTTCTTTGCTTCTTATGCTTTTGATGATCAAAATGCTTCATAACTTGTAACCCTATTCCATTTACGTCATAAAGTAAGTGATGAATAAACATAATATAAAAGGTAGAATTAGTATGGCATAAAAGGATTCTTGGGTAATTTCCATCCCTAAATTGTAAGAAATACATACAATCTATAATGTTGAAGAGTAAGTGTCGAGTCTAATTTTAAAATTTATATTATCTCCCTAATCCGATTTATATTAGATTATATGCTCATCTAATATAAACCCTCAACTTGAACTAGGAAGTTTTTATTTATTTGGAGTTGGGAAAAATGATTGAATTAGAATGAATTGAGCGGGTTAATTCTAATTTGAACAACTAGTCAGCGCAATCTTCTTTTTTTTTTAGAAGAGAAAAAAAGAAGAAGAAATAAAAACTAGAGATTCTCGACTCGGAGGCTATCATATTAAAACCCTAAAGTTACTACCTTATTCTTCTAAGATCTAAATTATGTTATGATATCTTTTTTAGCATAAAAAGAAAATACTAGAAAAAAAATGATATAAGGATTATACTAATAATGATAAAAAATATTTTTTTTTCTTTTTGGAATTGCCCTATAAGGGTGCCTACATACTCATTATTTGGGATCAAACAAACCGTAGTTCGCTTTTTATAAAACTTTAGTGGATTAGTTAATTTTAATTACGAAAACATGCTAGGTTTACGTTTATTACCATTTAAATTTATTTAAAGAAATTTCTAAGCCTAGGCTTTATTTCTTAATTTAAAATAAAAAACTAAAACTTCTAATTTTGAAAAACATCAATTATTTTCATTCATTTATTTCATAAAAAGAAGTTTTCTAAATGATAAAAATATTTATTATTTTTTTATTAATTTAATTTTTTATTAATTATCTATTAATTATAATAGACATATATATTTATTTTTTAAAAAAACTCTAAACCCGGTCCTATTAATACATTCATAAAAAAAAACATACATCTTTATATTTTTTTTATTTTTCTACTGTATTATTATCATTTTTGTATTTATATATATATTTTTACTAATTGTAATAAATAAATAAATAAAATGGAGAGATCCGACTAACCTGGATGTGGGTCGCGGTTTGAGTCGGGTTGGGTCGAGCACGCACACAACGATCGAGCTCTTTGATAGCGACTTTCCGATGGCGATTGGTGGTGATTAATAGGTGCTTCCGAGCTTTCTAAAGGTGAAGAAGCCGATGGTGGTGGTGGTTTTCATTGAAAACCACCATAGGTGGCGGTTCGAGTGGCTATGGTGATGGTTTTTGAGAGAGAGAGAGAGAACTTCGGCAAGGGTTTTTTTTTTCTCAGTGTTCTTTGACTTTTTCTTCTTCTCCCTTCTCCCCTGCAAGGTCGAGTCTTATTTATAGACTCCCAAAATCGAGCTTGATAAACTCGAATTTTCCTCGCCGTTGAGACCCATCTCCATCCCTTACCTTTTTTTTTTTTCGATTTGTGTTAATTCTTGGTTTTCTATTATGATTCGTGTCAATTTGATGATGTTTATCCTCTTTTAGCTAAAGATTTGCTGGATTTGCATTAAAATTTGAATCGAAACGGCCAAATTTGCTCTCCTTATGTCGCTGTCATTCTTGATTGAAGGATGAAGACGAGCATGCGCTAGGCGCATGCCCCTGTGTCGCCCAATCAGCTGTTGACACGTGGCATCTCAGAGGAAAAAAAAAACAAAATGGCATAAAGTGCCTTCTGCGAGACTCGAACCTGCAACCTCTCCCTTCCCACACGTGTCCAAGTGTGCGCACGACCCAGCTAAGCTGGCCCAAATCTCAGTTTTGTATTACACATAATTTATATATAAACTCAACAATATTTATAATTTTATATTATTTTGAAATTCTAAAATTTAATAAAAATCCTAAACACTTTTTATTGTTATTTTTACCTTTATTTTCTATTATTAGTGTATTATTCCTATTTATTTTATTTTTATCATTATTTTTTTTCTTTATCTCTAAAAAATAGAAAAAAATGATTAATCTAAAAAAAAGGGAAAGCATTAATTATAATTAGAGGACAAAAATAGGGTGTTTACAGCTGCCCTCTTTATAGTAAAGTTTGAAAAACTTAACTGCAAAGATAATAAAGACACCATTTTTGCCTAATAGAACGGGTGGATAACACCATAATCGGCTAGCTATCTGAACCTGGCTTTACTAGGGAGTTGTTTGACTATCAGTTTGAGTAAGGGAAATGCTTCACGAGCTAACAATCCCATGTTGTAGAAAAATATTATTACTTTATGATGATTATTACTTCTTGGGGAGTGGTCTTAGACAAGAAACATCTCACTAAACTAGCAACCTGTAGGGGGAGATTATCTAGAAAAGCACTCTTTTGAGCTGACTAATCAATGATAGGAAACATCTTACATGACTAGCAATCTTGAACAAAGATTGTTTAGGAAAGTGTTCTTATGAGTTAGCTAACTGATAATAGGAAGCGTCTTACAGAACTAGCAACCTTAAAAAAAAAGATTGTTTAGGAAAGCGCTCCTATAAGCTAGCTAACTGATAATAGGAAGCGTCTTACAAGACTAACAAAAAGGAATCATCTAGAAAAGTGCTCTTATGAGCTAACTAATCGATGATAGGAAGCGTCTCTTTGGACTTGCAATCTTGAGAGAGGATATTTAGGAAAGTGCCCCATTGGGCTAACTAACTAATAGTGGGAAATATCTTTTGAATGATGTCTGGATGCATCTTAGTAACCTAGCATCTCTAAGAAATGCTTCTCGTGAGCTGATCAAATGATAATGAGAGGCGTTTTTTAGACTAGCCAATTTAAATAGAAAATGTGACTCATGATGAATGATTACTTGCTTTAAATGCTTACCTACTCCTCGCAGATAACAACCAAACAATCAAATCCTCATGATAACTTAATCCTTCTCTGGTTACCTTTGCTTCAAATAGAGCAGAGAGCCTTAATGTATTTCTTCTCGCGAGCGTAGCTCTTATGATTGCGGTGTTATCCTGTGAATATACTAGATCTAATGCTCAAAATAGGTGGAATTATACAAAATTCCATTAAGTTTTATCATCCTTTCATTATTCATTATTTATTATGAGGCAATGGGTAGTGTATGTATAAAAAGGATATAAGAGTTTGTTTGATGACAATTGGTCAGGGTAATTGACCATTCAGGGACATTAACTTTGCTTGTAGAAGGAATGTAAATCAAACCCACAAAATTGTAATAATTGTTGGCATTTATGAATCTTAGCAAAATTTCATTATTCTTTCCTAGGGATAGTATACCTTAACTTCATTTGCATTAATGGGGTCTCTCAACTCTAGACCGTCCATTTAGGCTAATATTAAGGCCTCTCCTATTAACACTCTTTTTACAACATATGGACCCTCATAATTTGTGGTAAACTTGCCCCTCGAATCTTGTGCATTTGGGAGAACCTTTCTTAATACCTAATCCCCCTCTTTAAAACATCAAGGTCTTATTCTCTTGTTGAATGCTTGGGCCATTCTTTGTTAGTAGCATTGGCCATGACATAATGCGGTAAGTCTTCTCTCGTCGATCAAATTTAGCTGATCAATCCTTTTCTTTACCCACTCGGATTCATCTAGCTGTGCTTCTGATAGAAACCTGAAGGACGGTATTTTGACTTCAACTGGCAATATTACCTTGGTACCATATACCAAAGAATATGGGGTAACTCCAGTAGATGTTCGAATTGAAGTTCTATAAGCCATGAAGGCGAATGGTAACATCTCATGCCAATCTTTATAAGTAATGGTCATTTTCTCAACAATTCTCTTGATGTTCTTGTTGGCTGCTTCTACTGCCCCATTCATTTGAGGTCGGTATGGAGTTGAGTTTTTGTGGTTTATCTTGAATTGTTGACATAACTCTAACATTAATTTGTTGTTGAGGTTGGTACTATTATTGGTGATGATTGATTCGGGAACTCCATATCAGCTATTATGTCTTTCTTCATGAATTGGACTATTACTCCTTTGGTGACACTAGCATATGATGAGGCTTCCACCCACTTGGTGAAATAATCAATGGCTACCGGTATGAATTTATGACCATTGGATGCCTTGGGAGTGATTAGCCCGATAATGTTGATTCCCTACATAGAAAAGGCCATGGTGCAGATAGTGAATGCAGTTTTTTAGGTAGAGCATTTATTTTGTTAGCATAGACTTGGCACAAGTGACAGTGCTTGACATATTTGATATAGTCTGATTCCATCGTCAATCAATAGTAGCCCATCCTCATGATTTTTTGGGCAAGCATGTGTCCGTTCATGTGAGGTCCACATACTCCTTCATGCACTTCTTTCATCAGTTCACCTGCCTCTCTTTTGTCTACACATCTTAGCAGTGTGGTGTCGGATGATCTTCTATAAAGCACAAACCCGCTTAATAAGAAATGGCTTGCTAACCTTCTGAGTGTTCTTTGGTCATTTTTGCTAGCCATTTCGAGTATTTTCTTTCTTGGAGGAAAGTTTTGATATCATAATACTAGGGCTAGTCGTCTTGTGTTTTTTCGATTACCAGACAGTAGGTGGGCCTATCTTCAATTTCTATTTTCAATGGTTGGACTTTAGCTCCTCCTGTTATTTGAATCATAGATGCTAGTGTAGCAAGGGCATCTACGAACCAATTTTGAGTCCTTAGGATGTATGTGAAGGTGATTACCTCGAATTCGTCCATCAACTCTGTTAAATGTTGATGATACGACACCAATTTAAGGTCCTTAGTTTTGTATTTCCCTCGTGTTTGTAATATGATGAGTGAGAAATCTTTGTATGCATCCAATTCATGAATTTCCATATGGCAAGCCATTTTGAGACTAAGGATGCATGCCTCATACTCTGCAATATTATTAGTATATGGAAATGCGAGTCTCGTTGCTGAGGGAAATTGTGTTCCTTCTGATGATGTTAATATTGCCTCAATCCCACAACCAAATACATTAGTAGCTCCATCAAAGAACATTTTCCATTTAGGGTCTTGCTCTGTCTTGTATTCTTCTACTGGCTCACCCTCTGCTATTAGCATATTTTCATCGGGGAATCGGGCCTACGATTCTTGAAAATCTCCTTCAATTGGGTGTTTTTCCAACTGATCTGCTAACGATTGCCCTTTCATTAAATTTTGATTTACATATATGACTTTAAATTCTGATAGGAGCATTTGCCATTTGGAGATTCTTCCTTACAAAACAGGCTTCTTTGCCAAGTATTTCAAATGATCATGTCTCGTTAATAATTCAATAGGATAGTAGAGAGTGTACTGTCTCAATCGATGCATGACCCAAACCAATGCACAACAAGTCCTTTTTATTTCAGAATACCTTTGTTCCCCTTTGGCAAACTTTTTACTCATGTAGTATATGGACTGTTCCCTTCCTTTTTTGTCCTTTTGCCCCGATACACACCCCATGGATTCAAGGAATATCGTGAGATACAAAAATAAGGGTTTTCCTTGTTTGGGGACTATTAAGACTGGGGGATTCATAAGGTACTCCTTGATCTTTTTGAACGCCCCTTCGCATTTATCATCCCATTCTATTGTGGTGCTCTTTTTTAGTAGACGAAATAGTGGACGACACTTATCTGTGAGTTGTGAGATGAAATGAGCTATGTAATTCAACCTTCCCAATAGACCTATTACCTCCTTGATAGTGCGTGGAGAGGGCATTTCCAATATGACCTTTACTTTGTCAGGGTCAATTTTAATACCTTATCAGCTTACGATAAACCTTAATTGCTTGCCGGTTGTGACCCCAAAAGTACATTTTTCGGGGTTTAACTTCAACTGAAACTTTTTCAATTGCCTGAATAATTTTCTTAAGATGACCGCATGATTTTCTTCTTTTTTAGATTTAGCTATCATTTCGTCAACATATACTTCGACTTCTCGATGCATCATGTCGTAAAGTATTACAACCATTGCTCTTTGATACGTTGCTCCAGCATTCTTCAAATCGAAAGGCATGACTTTATAGTAGAAAGTACCCCAGGTTGTGATAAAGGTCATCTTGGTTTTATCTTCTTCCACCATTTTTATCTAATTATATCCTGAGAAACCATCCATAAGTGAGAAGAGATGATTTCCTACGGTATTATCTACCAAGACATCTATGTGAGGTAGAGGGAAGTTGTCTTTAGGCGTAGCTTGATTCAAATCCCGGAAGTCTACGCATACTTATACTTTTCCATTCTTCTTTAGAATAAGGATTATGTTTACTACCCATTTTGGATAATCTAATACCTCGATGAACCCAACTTCCAAAAGTTTCTTGACCTCCTCTTTAATTTTTAATAAGATGTCAGGCCTAAATCTTCTCAATTTTTGTTTTTTAGGTTTGAAATCTTCTCTTGTGGGTAGTTTGTGAACCACTATCGACTAGTCAAGCCCTGGTATGTCGCCATATGACCAGGCAAATATGTCTGCATATTCAGTCAATAGCTCGGTTATCTCACGCTTTTGCTCGTCATTTAAATTAGCCCCAATTTTGAGGTTTTTAGGCTTTTCTTTGGTTCCTAGGTTAACTATCTCCATTAGCTCGTCAATTGAGATTTTACCTTGTTCATGTTTTTGCCAACTCTCTTGTACCGCTTCGTGGTTAACAATATCTTTTCCAACGGCTGACCCGGCAGTGTTAGAAATGATATCAATATTTTCATTACTTACCTGCGCAAAATGCCCATGACGTTCAAAAGTATCAAATCTGTGGGAAGTGAGGTGAGATTGTATAAGTAAAGGAAAGAAATAACTTGCAATTTTATTAGTATTTATTGAAGATTTTTATTAAACAATGGTAGAATGATAAACACTACGAAATTTAACCATGATTGTTTCCTATTCTCGAGCTGACCTAGTGCTATTCAGATGATAGGAAAACCAGTTATTAAGAGCTGCATGTTGACTGGACATGTGAGAGGTAGAAGCCTTTGCCGAGTCCTCATCATTGATATCAACTT
Source organism: Laguncularia racemosa (assembly GCA_037954665.1). NCBI lineage: Eukaryota > Viridiplantae > Streptophyta > Magnoliopsida > Myrtales > Combretaceae > Laguncularia > Laguncularia racemosa. Next base: position 3,837,029 of record JBBMOL010000069.1, on the reverse strand, counting down.
AGATTATTTCCGGCTTTTAGGTGCTAGCTGGCTGAGAAAAAAATTGTTGAAGGGGTGGAAAATTCGTCTTGATGTCATTCAGCTTCTCTCTCCTCCTGCCTTTGATATATTTCGCCTGAGTTTCTTCTCTCAAGCTAGGAACATACCCTAGCCTAAACGTCCCTTGTTGTCCCTCTTTGAACTGATGCCCCTCTTTGCTCTTAACCATGCATACTTCATCAAATATTTAGAGCCCCAAGTCCTCAAGACCATCTTCCCCGATGTAGGTTATAGCTGTTTCTTTATAAATGGAATTATCCTATTCACCTAATACGGTGATTATTTGGCCATTCACTATGAATTTGTCCTTCTAGTGGAGACTCGAAGGTATGGCTCCCGCAGTATGTATCCATAGCCTTCCTAGTAGTATATTGAAAAACCTTGGCATGTCGAGGACTTGAAATGAAATATTAAACACTTGTGGGCTGATCTTTACCGACAAACCAATTTCCCCCACTATTTCCCTCTTGGAACCGTTAAAAGCTCTGACTACTATTGAACTTAGCTTGATATTGCTCATATAAACTCCTAACAGATCAAGGGTGGCTAAAGGGCACACATTAAGAGAAGATCCATTGTCTATGAGAACTCGGGAGACTATTATGTCGTTACATTTTACCACTATGAAAAGTGGTTTTATGTGTTGGTCTCCGTCTTCTCTTAATTCTTCAGGTGAGAAAGATATTTGATCCATGGTGAAGATTGAATTCGCAACATGGCTTAGTTTTTCTATTACGATGCCTTCTGGTACCCTGACTTGTTTAAGCACTTTGAAGAGTGCTCGGTGAGGCTTAGATGTCGTAAGGAGGCCCATGAGTGATATTGCATGAGGCATGAGTATTTTGGCCTAGAACTTTATTGAGCTACTCCATGATCTTATACTCACTTGATTTAATCATCTTTGTGAATGTAGAGAGCCCCTCTTCCTCTTCCTTTTCCAATTTGGTGGTAGGCTCTTCGACGAATGTCTTGTTTTTAGGATCATAAATCCTTCCCGAACGAGTGATTCCCCCTATAATAGAAGGTTTCTCTTGATTAATGGCCTGATAATTAAACGGTGCTGCTTTATACCTTTCTGGGGGTATTGGGATATTAAACACATATTTTTTCTTTAGGACCTTTACTTCTGTTTCTTGCCCTTCATAACATTTTATAACTATCGACTTTGAGTCTGATCTAATCATGTTTACGAACTCATTTTTCTCTCTTGGCGAGTTATCTTCCTCCTCAAATTCAGGCTCCCACCCACTAGGCAGCCCATAAGCTATTGGGGTGAATGAACAATCTACTAGATATTTAAACTTCTCAAATGATTTGCCAAGAGTGTCAACCATTGGATCTCTTGCTAACCACCACCTCCTTATCTGTGATCTAGGGGCTTAATTCAAGACTTTATGTGAGCAGCTTACTCGTTGTGCTATTGGCTTCGCTGGTTTTGGGGGACTTTTTGATTTGGGCTTCGGCCCTTAAGATGTAATCATGTTAATTATAGGCTTGTGGTTGGGTAGGGGATTGTTATTGACATTTGGTGCTGGTACATTGACAAAGTCCAATTGTACTATCCCTGCATCAATTAAATTGTGGATTTTATTCCGGAGTCTCCAACATCTGTCAGTGGAATGTCCCTCATGTCCTATGTGATACTTACATTTGAGATTGGGATCAAAATTCCTTGGCCTATATCGATCATTGGAGATCTCGAAGCTGATCAGATTATCTGCTAGCAATCGAGCAAAAACTTGGCTGAGCGGGATAAGTATTGGAGTGAACTGTCTCGCAGCTCTTGTAGTTTGGGTATAATTCGCCGGTGATTGCGGGATTGGTGTGTTTGTTGCTTGGAAGGTTACATGAGACCCAAATCTGTCGACCCTACTTGAGTTAACCGTACTGAAGGTAGACTCTTTCGCTTTGTTACTCTCTATAGGCCTTAGAGATGACGAGATTCTAGGAGAGTCGACAATTTGGAGTTTTCTAGATGTAATGGCATTCTCTATCTGGCACCCTACTACTACTAACTTTGCAAAGCTGGATGATGTCTACCCTACTAGATGTGTGAAATAAGTCTTTTCCAGCGTGTTGACGAACATGAATGTCAACTCCTTCTTTGAAATGGGAGTTGAAACCCTGGTAGCTTGAGCCCTCTAACATTGGGCATATTCTTTGAAGGACTCGTTATGCTTCTTCCAAAGGCTTCCTAGATCCAATACTAAAGGGGCAACTTCAATTTTGAACTTATATTGCTCATAAAATGCACCAGCCAGTTTATCCTAGGTGTTGACTTGGTTGAGATCTAATTGTGCATACCATATGAGAGCAGGGCCGGTGAGGCTATCTTGGAAGGTTTGGACCATGAGTTGGTTATATTGTGCGTATTTACTCATTTTTCGCAATATAGCCTTGCATGCATTTTAGGACAACCAATACCATTATACTTTTTGAATTCCGGGACTTTAAACTTTTCTGGATAGGCTTCTTCCCCACATACTAATAGATCGGTAATACCGGTTTGCTCAAAACTGTCAAGTCCTTCTAAGGTCTTCATCTTGTCAGCCAACTGTTGGAAAAGCTTCCTTTCTATTTCTTTTTGTCTATCCTCCATTTCCCTTTTTATGTCATTCGAGGTTAGACCGAGGTTGATTTCAATTCATATTCGAATGCAGGGTTGAGTCGGGAGTTGATTTCTTCATATTCTGGTGGTTGATTCTCCACTGATTTTCCTTTTCGAGCTCTTGAATGCTCCTCATGAGTAGGCTGGGTGGTACGGAGGAGGCCAATGCTTTCAATCAAAAGACAGACTTGTGCGACCAATTATTGGACTGTTTGTTCTAAGGAAACGATCCTTGGATCCGAGGCAGCATCTACGCTGGTGTTGTCATTGTGGTCATTGTTGTTGTTACCACTACTAGCCATCTTAGTTTTGGAGTAGGTGTTGATTGGACTCTTCGGAGGGTTCAGTTGTTTAGGAGCTATCTTTGATACCCGGTAAGCATTTATTTAGTTGATGTATGTTTATGAGTATAATGCATGTATCATACAGATGCAAAAAGAAAAGGACCAGCATTTGATTAATGATGTAATAATACTAAAAAATTATTAATATGGCAAACTTGGAGTTTGATGCTTTTATTGAAAACATGAGAGAAAAGAAAATGCTACCATCTAAATTCCTAGTTTCTAAGCTTCTTTTTCTTCAGCTGTGTAGGTGTTAACTCCCTATTGATGATGGCTTCTAATGCTTTAACCTTCGCTTGAGTCTTTTCCAACTAGGCTTCCAATGCTTTATTTCTTTGGTTAGATTCATTGAATCTATTCTTCCATACATCCTTTTTATTGTCTGCGGTCTTGAAATGGACCTCCATCTAAGCCTTGACCTGTTCCATATAGGTTTTTATTTCTGGACTTAGGTTGTTTGGCGTAAGCTGGGTGACATCTGGAACTCGATACACCCTCTCTCCTATCTGGTACAGTTGGTTAATCATAAAATCTCTGGTAGCTTGATGTTTGCCTACTTTCCCATCCAGATCTCCAAGGTCTACATTAGAACTCTCAATCTGGGATTCCCATAAGGCTTTGATCTCTGCTAACTTGGCAATTTTCTCAACCACTGACATGTTCGAATCTTAGTATTCGAACATGATTCCTTCCAATGATGGTTTGTAAACTATGTCTTGAATAGTGCGGAATTGACGGAACATTAAATTTGGATGGTACCTTGTATACCCATTAAGCTTGATCAATGGAACAACTTGAAAGTTCCTGCACATTAGAACAACCTTATTACAGCAACTCCACCTAGTGGTCCAAAGAATATCATTAGCACTGAAACCTTTGAGCACTTTCACCCAACCGTGGCTGGAAAGATCATCGGGTAGCTTCATCCTTTCTATGCAAGAATCTAAGAGATCTACTTGTTGGGCTAATGATTTCCTAACCATGTTTAGCCCAAAGTACTTGAGATGGCTCAAGAACCATATTAGGATGAGGTTGATGTTCGAGCGAAGAATTCCTTGACCATTCTTCTTTACAAAATTTAGATTTCGAATTTGCTCAGCTAGTAGGGCCGGGATGTAAAATTTCCCTTCCAAGAATTGGAATACCAATTCCGCAACTCTATAATGAATGTGGAAGATCCCAGTAGGAAAGATGATGGTTGCAAATGTTGTTTAGATGAAAGTATAAACCCACCTTTGTCTGTAACTCTTGGGATCTTCACATAAGATGTCCTTCTTGCTCTCATCATCACATCGAGCTACAAACCAAGCTTCCAATTTATCCATTTGAAGGCAATACCCGTTGTTGCTTTCCAATGCTCGGTTAATCACTGCTTTGCGAACTCCCAAAAGTCTGTTGAAAATACCTGCTGGCCCAACTTCTAGGTCTAGCACATACACCCCATTAGCAAGTGAAGGGGCTTGCAGAAGTTGAGTATATTCTTCTAGGGTTGGCGTGATCTCGTGTGGCCTAATAAAGAAAGCTACGGGCTCAATTTCCTAGAGGTGTGAGATAGCTCGAATCAAAGGCAGGTTGACATCCATTTTTATCAGTGAGAGGATAGGCCCTATCTTGCCCTGAATGAAGGTCTGTTCCTCAAGGCTATATAAGGTAAACCAATGGTCCAGTAACAGCTTTGAATTCAAAAGTTTACAAACCTAGATTTCCTTGCAAAGGAGGCGATCAATTACAGTACTAGCCATCTAGTAAGGTTACAATGAAAATCTCTAATTACAAACAAATATCTTACAAAACAACAAGAAGAATTCTTTTACAAGCGATTACATCTGAACTCCAAAGAAAGAAATTATACCATTAATCATTTACCGGTCCATGATTTCATGTATGCAAGGAAGGTGGGTTCTAAAGGTCCCCAGGCTCTATGGCCTCCCACATTCTCAAATAAATGGATCTCATGCCATATCGAAGCATTGGGTGAGGTAGCTTAATCAACCCTGAGCAGTGATTATTTCACTTTACCCGGAATTTACACAATGGCTCCCCGTCCTAGAGTCCTAAGACAGCTTGGGTCTGACCGTATCTAATCACACAATTGTATGCATGAAAACTCAATAAAAATAATAGAATAAAAAAAACTAAACTTTATTAAATCCCTGGATCACGAATAAATACAAACATTAGTGCAAATGATATTTTACAATATAAGAGCTAATTAAAGATATCTAGAAATGATGATTTTAGAAGGTTTAGGTAGCTAGCCCATGATAACTCCCTAGTGGAGTCGCCATCCTATCGAGTTTAATTTAAAAATTTATATTATCTCCTTAATCCGATTCATATTAGATCATATGCTTATCCAATATAAATCCTTAACTTAAACTATGAAGTTTTTATTTATTTGGAGTCGTCATCCAATTAGAGTTGAGAAAAATTATTGAATTAGAATTAATTAAGCGAATTAATTCTAATTTGAACAACTAGTCGGCGCAATCTTCTTCTTTTTTAAAAAAAGAAAAAAAAAGAATAAGAAAGAAAAACTAGAGATTCTCAACTCGAGGGTTATCTTATTAAAACCATAAAATTATCACCTTATTCTTCTGAGATCTGAATTATGTTATGATATCCTTTTTAGCATAAAAAGAAAATATTAGAAAAAAAATGATATAAAGATTATACTAATAATGATTAATTTTTTTTTTTTAGAATTGCCCCATAAGGATGCCTACGTACCTGCTATTTGGGATCAAATAGGCCGTACTTCGCTTTTTATAAAACTTTAGTAGATTAGTTAATTTTAATTATGAAAACATGTCAGGTTTACATTTATTATCATTTAAATTTATTTAAAGAAAATTTTTAACCTAAGCTTTATTTCTTAATTAAAAAAAAAACTAAAACTTTTAATTTTGAAAAACATCAATTATTTTCATTCATTTATTTCATGAAAAAGAAGTTTTCTAAGTGATAATTTTTTTTTTATTAATTATCTATTAATTATAATAGACATATATATTTATTTTTTTAGAAAACTTTAAACTCGGTCCTATTAATACATTCCTAAAAAAAACATACATCTTTATATATATATATTATTTTTCTATTGTATTATTATCATTTTTGTATTTTTATATACATATTCTTACTAATAGTAATAAATAAATAAATAAAATGGAAAGATCAGACTAACCTAGACGCAGATCGCGGTTTGGGTCGGGCACGCACACGGTGATCGGAGTTCTTCGACAGCGACTTTCCAGTAGTGATTGGCGGAGATTAATAGGTGCTTCCGAGCTTTCTGGAGGTGAGGAAGTCGATGGTGGTGGCGGTTTTCGCAAAAACCACCCTAGGTGATGGTTCGAGTGGCTACAGTAAAGGTTTTTGAGAGAGAGAGAGAACTCTGGCGAGGGTTTTTTTTTTTTTCTCAGTGTTCTTCGACTTTTTCTTCTTCTCCCTCCTCCCTTGCAAGGTCAAGTTTTATTTATAGATTCCCAAAACTGAGCTTGATAAGCTCGAATCTTCCTCGTCGTTGAGACCCATCTCCATCCCTTTTCTTTTTCTTTTTTTTTTTTAATCCGTGTTAATCCTTGGTTTTCTATTAGGATTCGTGTCAATTCGATGGTGTTTATCCTCTTTTAGCTAAAGATTTATTGGATTTGCATTAAAATTCGAATCGAAATGGCTAGATTTCGTTCTCCTTGGGTACTGTCGTTCTCGGTCGAAGGATGAAGACGAGCACCCACTAGGCGCGTGCCCTCGTGTCGCCCAATCAGCTACTGACACATGGCAGCTTGGAGGGAAAAAAAAAACAAAACATCACAAAGTGCTTTCCGCGAGACTCAAACCTGCAACCTCTCCCTTCCCACATGCATCCAGGTGCATGCACGAGCTAGCTTAGCTGGCCCAAATCTTGATTTTGTATTATGCACAATTTATATATAAACTCAGCAATATTTATTAATTTTATATTATTTTGAAATTTTAAATTTATTAAAAATCCCTAAACACTTTTTATTGTTATTTTTATCTTTATTTTCTATTATTGGTGTATTATTCCTATTTATTTTATTTTTTTTCTTTATCTCCAAAAATAAAAAAAAAAAAAAACATTAATTATAATTAGATGACAAAAATCGGGTATTTACAATAAGTCCATTTTAACGTCTTACTTATTTAAAGAAATTAAAAATATGTAGAATTTAGTTGCAGCGAGTGAATATAAAGTTTTTAAAGCATAGTCATATACTCGCCATTACTTGATAAGTGCTTTTATAAATATCCACACTCTCCGAGATAATGTCATAATGTACAGGATTTAATATCCCAAGGGCCAGTAGTGGGAAATACCTACATTATAATCCTTAGATTCGTAAAAGCTGCTACACAGCGTTGCAGCTGAAGCAACCGAGGCAAGCAACTTACAGTAATATTATCTTTAGCCTTGGGATGCCTTTCAATTTCATTACATATGGTTTTCCTCGCTTGTTTTATTTTAAAGTAGAGCCAAAATCGACAAAAGTTTTTCAACAAGTTAAGTGTTCGAAGGACTCGTAAAATTTTAAATAGTTTGTCTTTACTTAAGGATTTATTCAAACTATTAAAACAATGTTACGATAGTGTTATTATTATTATTAGACTTAGTTTATTTAGCTTCTATTAAGGAAACAGAGTTCCAGCTTCCAAGCATATTAGAAGAGCGGGTACCAAGTTTCGTAAGATATTACATATATGAACTTTAACTAAGTATATGCATTATCAATATTAAATTAGATATAGGCATAGAATTCAAACAAAATCAATCATCTGGACGGCTCAGCAGAGATCACTTTAATTCATCTCTTATTGAGAATTCACATTCCACCTTTCATAGTATATGGACACTTATCTTTCGAATACGTGTTTAGGTTCGATTCCAATGGAAAGAAAGAAATAAAGCACCTTTATATTCAAAGACTCTAAGTATTAAGTAGTATGAGATTATCACAGCTGTAGTCAATAATAATAAGTAAAGATTTTCTTAAATCTTAATCCTCCCCAACCCAAAGGAAGACAAAATATTAAACCTTGCGAGTTCCAGGAAAAAAAAAAAAAAGAAAAGAAAAGTGTTGATGAAAACGTGAGGTTAAATATGGTGAAATTTCTATCGTCTATAGAAATCGATTCGTTTAAATATAATTTTAGTGAAACTCATCAAATTTTTTAATTTTATTATTAATTTATATATTAATAATAAATATTTAAAATAATTAATTAAATAGTGAGTTTAAAAGATAGAACTAGTTTCCCACCTTGTAATTAATGTAAAGAGAATCAAATTCAAATATATAGTCAAGATTTAGAAGCCTAGCCTATAGCAAGTATAAAAACCTCGACTTTTCCTGCCCGTAGTGCTTCTGAGGTGGCTGCTCATCCAATTCGGTAAAGACGCACGAATAATTCGATCCGGTGAGATCCAAGATTTATTATATAATAAAAGGAATAATAACATCTATAAAGTCAATTATTCTAAATATCTTAGAAACATCTAATTATAGCTCAGAAGTAAATCGAACTATGTTACGATATTTAACATTTTAAGAGCTTGGTGACATCGAACAATTAACGACTATTGAGGACCAACGACTAAGGAAATTCAAAGTGTAAATTAGGTCTACAATCAGCAACCAAAAAAAAAAGCTTCTAAAAATTATACCAACATCCCTTTTTTTAAAAAAAAAATTATATATCTACACCCTTTGTTATAGAATGTTGGACCCTTTAATGAGCTTCAAAATACATACACCCCCAAATAAAAAGGAATCTTTTAAATTTATCTCCCTCAATTTCTTTCGATTAATCATCTTTAAGATGTTTTTACATATAATTAATGTTTGAAATTATAATAAAGAAGATGGCATCATAATAATATTAAAAAATAATTTAAAATTTTAGATAATCTTAACTATTAATTTCTAATTTGAGAAAAAACCCAAAGAAGAAAAATTTAGAGGATCCAAAATTCCTCAAATAACTTTTCCTAAATGTATAGACATCCTGATAATTTTTATAAAGGTGGTTTCAATATATGTTAGAAATGTGGAAGTGTGCAATTAAGTAAATGGGGATGTCCATTTTATTTTGAGTATTTTCTGGGATAATTAGCATAATTCAGCAAATTTTAAAAAATTTTGAAGGACAGCATCCGAATTAATTTTAATTTATATTTAATGTTATTGTTATAAATAAGAATTGTAAAGTTTGGAAGGAAAATCCAATCACCTGTTGCATCACAATTTCACGAATGTTGAATTTTTGTATACAAAAGGACCTAATCGCTTCAATAATGTATTTGCAAGATAGAAATCACCAAAATCTGATTTTATTCCTCCCTTGCTATGCCTTACTGCCGTGTTCACCACCCTCCCTTACACAATCATTTAGATGTTTGTACCCTCTCCTACGCAAATTTCATGCACGAAGAGGCAAACTATCAATAATCTTAATCCTTAAGCAAATTTTTACCTTAACCTATGCCAACCAATTGCAAACCCACTTCTACACTCAAGTAAGTCACCATTTTTCCATCTAACAAACCCCATTAAAGCAAACAAATTGTTATTTCTCATTACCGTATCTTTATTACAACTTTTCTTTCAAAGACTTGACTCGTAATAGAGTAATTGGCCATCAATGGCTTGCTTACTCACATGCAGGAGTTCACTAGCTAATCTACTAACCATTTCAGTATATATATTCGACTTTTAATAGATAATAAATACTCAATTCAGGGCCAGCTATTTGATTAGTCATGAATTTAGTACACACATAAACAACAAACAATAATAACTCATGTATCTATATTGATTTCACCAACTTATAAATAATCTAATCTCATGGGAATCCGACAATAACGTACAAACACAATCAATTAATATCTTAATTTTACTATAAGATTCGATTTTAACTCTAAAACCCTGAACTAACCTGAACCGCCAACCACTTTAGAATTTGGTCAACATGAAACCCCTCAAAAGAAAAGCAATCGAAAAAAAAAAATGATTACACGTTTTATAGAAAAAAGGGTATAAGTAAAGGAAAAAAAAAAATTGTTGTTTTCAATCTCTTAAAAAGTTACGTGCACGAGCATTTTATAAAATGAATGCCTGTGATTAATAATAATATTGGTCCAGTAAGCCACGATCCAACCAACTTGGAGGTGGAGGTGGTGGTGGTCCAATATAGAGAGTCCCAATACAGAGAGAGTCGGTAGCCTAGCCTAGCCTAGCCCAGCTGAGGGTGAAAGGGACTCGTACTCAAACCTCAGCGCTTTGTCTTCTAATTATCCATATCCATATCCTTTCATTTCATGTTATCTCTTCGGCCTATCCTATCTGTTGCCGGCACCGGTGATAGAACAGAGCAAAATAAATTAAAAAAAAGAAGAAGAAAGAAAATGGATGGAATTGGGCAAATAGCAGTCCCATTGGTGGGCATAGTGGCAGCTGCAGCTTTCACATTCTATGCAGTCAGCTTCGCTGAACTCAGAGAGGTAATACTTATACTTAATTTTTTTTCCCTCTTATTTGAAATTAATTAATAAACACAATTTAATATTATTATGAAAAATAAAAAATAAAAAATTTGCAGAAATCCTTGAGAGAATTGGAGGAGGAATCAGATCCTGAGTATGGAGGGTATAATAAGCCTTCTTTTAGATCCAGGGAAAGGCGGGCCATAAGAAAAGCTAACAAGGCCGACAACAACAAATCCTGACTGCATTCGTTTGTTTGAAAATGGAGCGTCCAAGTACAAGCAACGGGATGATCTTATCGTGCTCGTGCCACCATATGCTCATGCTTTACATATGTGATGTGAAAGTGAACTGCATATTCCTACTCTTGAAATTTTCTGTTAGTTATAGTTTATTCTCTTTTTATTTAAGGAAGATGTCGATGTCGATGGATGTGCTGGCACTTTGTGGAAATCTAAATCTATTACATATGGGGAGTAGTATGCTATAACTGTTTTTCTGTGAGTCCTGATCAACCTACCGGTACGGATACTGATCAGCCAAGTGTTTGACCTTATTTTACACACACACACATATATATATATCAAGCCATGTTTATAGTAAGGAATGTATACATTAGATTGCTAGGAAGGATCACTGACAATTTCCTTTATAATTTCAATTACGTGAATTTATTAGAGTAGATGTAAAGGAAAATTTGAGAAGAAATGTGAGCTAAAAGATAGATAAAAAGTTTTGGTGTGAGAGTAAGAGTGAGAGAAGTAAATGGTAATTTACTTTTACTTTTTTTTGTGTTTCATCATCATGCATTAGATGTTTTTCAGATTGTAGACGTTCGGTCGTATAAGCAATGGCTTATATCTTCCTAATGTTATGTTTGGTTTATGGGAATAAAATAAAATTAGAATGAAATTATTAATTTTTTAATATTATTTTATTTAATAATAGTAGTTTTTTTTAAACAAAAATTATAATTTACAACAAATAGTTGTTCTTTCAATAAAGAGAATCAATCGAAATTTTTTATCTATTTCAAATTTCATATAGTAATGTTTTTAATAGTATAAGTTTTTATAAACTAAACAAAAAAATAATCATTTTATAATACTAAAGGTAGCGTAATAATTCTATTTCAATAAATCAAATATCGTATTAATCTTAGCAATTGATTTTATCGAACAAATAGGCCTAAGATATTTAGTCCTTTCTCATGTGTGCATTCACTTACATAGTACTTAAAAGAACTAGACTAGACTTCATCTCTCCTTCATGGTTCACGTCAATCGAAGGCTTAGTCCCTTGCTTGGTCTGATCTAAATTTTCCTTTAGGTCATTCATTCTTTGAATTAATTCTCAATTTCCATGAGCATCTTAATCAAACGTTATTTCTAACTTCACAACTAAAATTGATTAAATATCAAGAGAACCTTAACCAAATAACGAATTATAAGAATAGATTAATAAATTAATTCCATATATCCTAATATGGGTTTCCTTACCTCTATTTATTTGAGATTCAATCATGATTTTCATATTATTATACAGGGTCATCTACATCCTTATTAATTGTTATAGTGGAGTACCTCAATTAGGCATGGACATAATAAAACACCTAGCAACGTTCGACAAGCCAATTAATTCTTTACGAAAGATAATCTAAAATCAAAATTTAAACCATTCATGTCTAATCTCATATGTCCGCCTCAATGTCACAAATTAGTTCATGCATAATCGTATCATTATTGACTCAACTCTTTTATTTGGTTCATCACAATAACTTGGATTTATATGAATCTTGCCACAAGTATCAGCAGTTTTAAAAAGATGAAGTTTACCCATTCAAAAAAAAATCTTGATCGGCTTAACATGGGCTTTTTCCATTAGTTACATGAGCTTACATGAGAGAGACTAAAAACAGACAAATATGTCCAATCAATTCTTATTTCAAGCTCATTATGCTAAAATCCCTTAAAACGTTTCAAGATATAGACTAAACTTCCTAGAACTTATCACTATCTTAAGGAATCAAGCGTGAGTTGATGCTAGGCCTAACCAAAATTCTTATCGATCCATTTTAGCTCTCTACAAAATGAAAAGTTACAATTATTCTTAAAAGCTTAGTTGGAATGTGTTTATAAAAGTTCAATTGCTCCATTTATCTGAAATTTTATTCTTCTCATTTCTAAAGTATGATGAGAGGATTTTTGTAACCACCACATATAAGCCTTTAACTATGCTTTTTTTTTTTTTTATCTATTATATTACACAACTAAAAGAATGAGGGATTCAAACATGTTCTCTTTTTAAGAGAGAACAGCATTCATGCCAAATGAGTTAAAAGGTTTTATCCTTTAACTATATTGTTTACTGCGGGAGATTTGCTTTCCACATCTAGCAAACCGAGTTTAAAAGCAAATATTCTCAAAAGGCAGCGATTACACAACTTTGATCAATCATAACTTGTTCTAAAACACCTTAAATTCATCTGTGTAGTCATACTAATACAAAATGCAACTGCAATTTAACATTAGAGAACAAGGATATGTCTCTTTTTCCTTTTATTTATGCTATGACAACCAAAATATTTGTTTAGAATCGCATCCAATCTTAAGAGATACCAATGCCAAATAACATAAAAGTTGCATTGCAAAAACCCATCAAAATTTCCCCATAGTCTGCCAAGCTCAATTGCTGCTACTGCTTAGATTTCAATTCCTTAATTCTCTCTTCGGTTGCCTTTATTGCCTTCCCATATATGCTTATTAACTGAAAAAAAGGTATAATACATAAAGTATGAATAACGTCAATAAATTATAGACTGAGAGTTGAGTTCATCATCGGCTTCTATAAATGAAGAACTGACTGCCCCCCTTAGGCGATCAGATGTAGAACAATTGACAATTATGGGCAAATACTGGAACATCTCATTGTAGGGAGAAAGGGGGAGTTGAACCGCTCTCGCCTGCTTCAGCCCGTAGGATCATTCCATTGGAGTGATGAGAGTCCAATTTGAGAAAAACTATGTGCTTAAAACAATTTGATTGTCTATTGAAATTGTTTTTCATGCAAGTCGTTCTCTCGTGATTGCACGCTTTCATTTTAGATGTAAGAATAGCAAAGAATGAAATGAAGGAAGGACACTTGATTTTCTAAGTTTACCTCATCAACCTCTTCGGAGGAAATTATTAGAGGCGGTGTCATTATGATGGTATCACCTTCAGAACGTACTAGCATTCCCTGTTTCTTGCAGTGAGCTGCAAAATACGAGCCAATTCCTGAAATTAATGCAGAAAGTTTGTTTAGTATATAAATGCACAAGACTACATCTTTGGAATATCCAAACTTGCATTGCAAGGAGTTAGCCGCCTACGGGCACATATGAGTGGATGTGTGACTCTTGAGAATAGTTGGTGTGAATCTGTACACAAGGAGTTGCACAGGACATGCTTGATATTTTTCTTCTGTATAATTATAAATAAAAAAGTAATTACCCCATTCTGCAGGGAATGGATCATTGGGTGACTTATTGTCTGTGAACTCTGTAGCATGAAGCAAACCAGTTCCTCGAATCTGAAAAGGGCAACGGGTTTTTTTTGTAAGAAAATCCTCTATGGTGAATTTCTGAGCAAAAGTGAAAAGTTATTCTATCAGATGCACATTTAGTACCTCTCCAACAATTGGACTGTCAGAAAAAGCTTTCAAGCCTTCCTGAAATTTTGGAGCAACTTTGTTGACGACATCAACAATATTCCTTTCCCTGCGAAGTGAGAAATAAAGATATGAATATCTTATTGAAGAATTTATGACCTAGAGTCATCAACAAAACCAATAATTTTTTTCAAGTATATAGTGGAATACAATCAGGAAAGGAACGAACTTGTAGATCTTGAGGGTTTCTATTGCAACAGCACAAGAAACAGGATGCCCCGAATATGTAAATCCATGATAGAAAGAACCTGATAAGAATAGCAGAAAAGAATTAGTTAGTTCTTCGGGGCAGAGGTGGGAGAAAGACAAAAATAGAGGTGCTGGAAGCGGAAGTTACAGCTTGTATACCAAGTTTGTTGCTCTGAGAGTATATGACATCAGAAATTTCAGGGCTCACAAGAACAGCTCCGATGGGCATGTAGGCAGAAGAAAGAGCCTGGAAACACAAATTGAACATTTTAAGAGAATATTTCACTCGTAATCATCTTTGCTTTTGCAGAGATCAGGCTTTTTCCACTAACTCCAACCCGCTTTCAAACTCATCCCCAGCCCCAGCCCCACCCCTCTCCCCCAAAAAAAAGGCATGGATACTGCACTGGTTTGTGCACATTAAGCAAACGATTTAGCATGGAAAAATATGGATTTTGGGATATAGAGGGAAACACGAAAACAAGATGCCACGTGATGTTCCATACTATCTTTCTTTAATCCTTACCTTGGCAATCGTCACAAGATCAGGTTTAATGCCATATTTCTCACTTCCAAACAATCTCCCTAGCCTTCCAAATCCACAAATAACCTATCATATCAGGGCCCAAAAAAAAAAATGGAAAATAAAAAGGAAGCTTAGGATCCCCCAAAGGAAATGTCAGAATACTTTTCTGCTCTTTGAAATATGGAAATACCTCATCCACAATGAATAGTATGTCGTATTTCTTCAAAACTGCTTGAACCTGGCCAATGTAAATTGAGTTAGGGGTTATTCACAAAGTTTTCTCCTCCGAACGATACTAATACACTTCAGTTGCATTGCATCAACCCAAAAAAAAGCACTCGCAGCTAACCTTTTCAAAATAAGTTGCAGGAGGTACTATCATACCTCCAGCCCCCATGACTGGCTCAGCAATGAATGCAGCTACCTGAAACATAACCAGCCCATCATTAAGCTACAAAGACCAGGCATCTGGTGCAACGATAATCTTTAACACAGAATCATATTTGTGTTATTCCTAAGCAATGTTGAAAAGGAAAAAGACGTATACAGAGTAGTATTACAGTATCTGGGCCCTCTTTAAGGATAAGTTTTTCCAAATTATCCGCCAATCTGGTCGAGAACTCCTCCTCTGTCTCACCTGAGGTAGTTGCAATAGGGTGTCTGTTTGTTACCAAATAAAGTTGATGCATGAAAGGAAAACCTCAACAGACAGGAGTATAAAAAAGTAGAACCTGGAATATGATAACGCCAGTAATGAGGGCAGTCCGTATGTAATACAAATGGAGCTGGCAAATCAAAATGTTGATGCATTGGTGGTAGCCTGTGAGGGAATCTCAACCGTTAATCACAAAGTAGATTGAAAGATTTTACAGTGACCAAATCAAAACCTCATTATTGTGAAAGAGGAATTCTAACATACCCGGAAAGACTAGCTGTTACCAAAGTTGAACCATGATATCTGTTTCACCAAGACAGAAAATATTTCTTGTTAGAAACTGGATTATTGAAGATATATTAGGCTCAGGATTTGGACACATACGATTTAGCTCGTGCTATAATCTTCTTCTTTTGGGGTCTTTCAAGAGCATTATTGTAGTACCACACCAGCTTCACCTGAATTGAAATAATTAAAAGGAAAAAAAAATCAAAATAAAACATAAAAGTATGTGGTGACAGTATGGAATAAGATGCCCATTTCATCCAGACATATTATTTGATTGATTTCACTGGCATATATAAAAACTAATCAAAACATTTCCAATTTCTTTGGGTAATAAGTCTCAAGCGATTCACCATCTCTACTTCCTTATCTAAAGGAAAAATTCACTATCTCCAAGAATTTCTTGATAGTATGAGGTCGACGAACCCACTTGAATGGTTGCTTTCGAAAGAAATACACACTTGCTCTTTTTTGTTTACTAGGGAAAAGAAAAAACATTGTAGAGAGCTAAATTGGCTATATTAAATAATTGGCTAAGTTCACTATCAATTTATATTTGATAAGTGACAGAATTTAGGGAAATTTGGCTTATTGGGCTTGGAACAAGATCGTTGACTGAGTTTATCCACGATCCACCCTCCTCTCAAGCTTCAGAAGTTTCTCGAGATATTGTCTTTAGAATTTTGAAAGATTTTAAAATTAAATGTATTATTTTGTTATCTTCGTGATCTTGCTATCCCTATTTATTTATTTTTTAAGTAAAATCTTAGGTCGACCATTGTATCAATACATTTGTGGGAGTTTATTAGTACAAATTTGAAAGACAAAATAGGTTGCTTGAAAAAGTTCTCGTGAAACATTTCAAATACACCAACCAAGTCGTAGGAGAACACATCTAAAATTTAAATCACATTACATACCTGTGTATCATTTGCTTCTGATCCACTGTTAGTAAAAAACACTTTAGCCATTTTCCTAGGAGTAAAAGTTTCAAGAATTTCCTTGGCAAGATCCTGAGAGACAGAAGTTCATTTAGTTCGTGATAGATCATCTGAAGAAGATTTAAGGAACTTCAACAGTTGGCATTATATGTGTTTGTGTGATGAATTCCAAAATAAGGAAAAGTGAAGGTAAGCTAAGATGTATCAATACCAAGGATGGTTTAGTAGTGCGATTCCAAAAGGAATGATAGAAAGGTAAGGTATTCAATTGCTTAGTAGCAGCCTGAACAAGACGCGGCTCACTGCCCCCTGCAAGTGTGGGTTTGAAATTCATTTGATTTGAGGATGCAAAAGAGAAGAGATATGGTGTGGCGTATTGCGATACATCAGGAAGGCATGCAGCATTAGTACCTAAGGCAGTGCAACACAGGCCTGCATGCGTATCCAAATACTTGTTCCCGTCGGCATCATATATATAGGAGCCCTGACACACACATGCACATAAGTATATAATAAAGTTATAGACACAAACATAGGCTGTTGCTTTCAAAATAAAGCTACATTTACTTGAAAGTGCATATATACCTCAGACTTCTCTATCACGAATGCGTCAACGGTCTGCTGGCCTGCCGTGAATGGGGCCAACATGTCGTGCCCCTTCAACCTGCAAGTACGTACCAGCGCTACAATTTAAGTACCAGGAATTGATTATAATCATTTAATCAATTGATTGTATTTTACTATTTATAATTATAAGTCTAATAGTTGTGATGTATTGAGTACGTAATAATTATTAATTTTTTATATTAGTATAATACGTCATACTTTATTTATTGTTAGATATTATGTAATTAAAAATTGTTATGCTATTATATTATATATCATTTATATATTATGCAATAATATTTAGTATATAATATAAAAAAAATTGATTTCTTTTTAATATTAATATTTTTATTATAGTTATAGTGATATAAATACGATAATTCCAATAATATAATTATGGTAAATCTATTATATTATTTTACATTACATAATTATTTTATAAATGGATATGTAATTACAAAAATAAACACTATGATTTAGAATAAATGTGTATTGTATATCAGGTGCATTTATTTTCTTACATAATAACTTAAAATATGATTATTCATATTTATTTAGATATATAATAGTTTTTTAATTTTAATATAATGTGTAATATTTGCTTTTTTTCTTCTTCTTCTTTTTCTATCAATTTTTGTATTTTTTGTTATTATTTTGGCCATATTAATGTATTGAATACATTTAATAATTTTTTATTAAATTAATTACTCATAACCAATTAAAAGCCAACACATGTCATTAAATATAATATTTACAAGCATTTATAAAACACAAATATTTGAAATGTAAATAACAAAAATGCATGCAGTTACACAAAGTGAGAAAAATGGTGAAAATACAAATATGTAAAGTGTAAATAAATAAAACGCAGTTATGCAAAGTGAGAAAAAGGATGAAAATGCATTTATATGAAATATAATTAACCCTTAAATTTAGTTTGTTTGTCAATATTTATTTTTAGGGTAAATGTTACATTTTATACTTGAACTTGGCTCATTTTTGTAAATAACTATCTAAAGTTTAAAAGTATCAATTTAATATCTGAAATTTTACTTATTTTTGTAATCAACTATCTAAATTTTGCTTATTTTCACAATTAACTATTCAAATGGAGTTAGTTTAACTATTATAAATGACTTTGAAAAATTAATAAATATTAAATTGACATTTTTAAATTTTAGATAATTAATTGTAAAAACTGATAAAATTTAGATATCAAATATGATATTTACTCATATTTATATCACCATACAAGTAATGGACTAAGTGCCGCCACTAGTGGTAGTAGGTTAGGTGATAGTAGTGGTTGGTATGGTGGTGGCAAGAATGGAATAGTAATTTGTGCAAAGTGAACACATTACACTGTCTTATGTCTTTGTATGAACTACCAATAGACTAACAGATGCAAGGACATTTATCTTAAGATGATGAAAGAAATAATATGGTTTTGAGATTTTTAGTTGTGCGGCCATGAATGATTCTCCTAATGCATAATGGATAAATATGCACACATGTTGTAGGAAATATAACTACCAAAGAAGGAAAAGGGAAGGGGAAGGGAAAACAAAAAAGAAAATAAAATAAAACCACCCTGGAGCATCCTTCTGATCTGATGATCCTTGGGCATGGTGAGTAAGGAGATGCTCTTGAGAACTCATTGAGGATGCAGCACAGCACTTCTAGCACTTGAAACAACCTTGAATTTCCAATGTAAAAGAATAAAGCATTGGTGCAAGATCAATAAGATAGCTTGTATCTACAAAAATTTACAACCACATAAGAAAAGGAGAATTAGATCGAAACCTATTATTACTCAGCACTAATTGTGATAGCCAAATCTATGGAACAAGAGAAAAACAAATGCTGTACATATAGATAGCACTGGAGAAAACAAAATACATAAAAAATAGAGCGTAATAGGAAACTTTTTAAAAGCTAAAGGAATAGATTTTTATATATTTCCATGTAATTGAACCTAAACGTATTTAATCGGCCTTACATTTGCAAGGAAGATAGCTGTTATACTCAAATATTGGAGTGTCAAATCGCATCCTAAATATAAAAATATCGAAGGATATATAGTGAATGTAATTTACTATTCTCTAATTTTTTAAAAGAAGAAATGCAACTTGTTTGATATGGTAATCATGTAAGAGAAAGTCCATTTTGAGAGAGAGAATCCAATATATTTTTATTCTTGAAGTGAGAAAGAATTTGCATCATGCTTATGGTGGAATGTAATTTATTATTCTCTAATTTATTGAAGAACAGTTGCCACTTATTAAATACGGTAGTCGAATTATAAAGACCATTTTTAGAGAGAATCCCATTTATTCATAATGATATGGGTTGGATCTTACATTATAAGTAAGACTATCATTATACTTAAATATTGGAGGTGTTAAATTTAAAATTTTTATCCTTTCATGTTTTATTTTTATATTCATTACATTTGTTTATGATGTGATTATTGTATTTCTTCATATTTATCCAAAACCTTTATAAGGTAACAACTTTTTGTAAAGCAATATTAATGTTTTTTAGCAAAATCTTCACTCTCGGCATTTTTGCATTGAGTTCATTTCATTATCAAGAATCTTAACTTCCATAAATTATTTTTGCATTTCATTTTTGATATGTTCTCTAACCCTCATTTACACTTTATTAATATTTGTCCAATTAACTAAAGTTGTATTGCTATAAGAGTCCTTAGATCACCATCATAATATTCCTCATATCTATCGACAATATCAATTATATTTGAGTTGATGAATGAATGAATTAAGTGTTTTTACCCCCAAAATAAAAATAATATATATATATATATATATATTGAAGGTAGCCCAAATGTATCTTACCAAAATCTTCATTACCAACATTTTGACATTTGATTTCATTTTATTGCCAAAAATCTTAATTTCCGTAAATTGTTTTGGCACTCTGTCTTTTATCTCTTTCTCTACTTCTTAATTATCCAAAAACTTTGTAATGTAACGATTATATTTCATTAATATTTGTTACCTAAATCTACAGTACTAGCATTTGGCATGGATTTTATTTCATTACTAAAAATTTTAACTTCCTTAAAATTGTTTTTGTATTCCATCTCTTATCTTTTTCCGATACCGCCCCTTGGTTGTACTTCATTGATATCAACTCTATTCGTATAGCTATAGACCCTTCAGTCACAATCACATAATGGAATACTAGTCAAGCACAAAAGCCAATTACAATGCTAACTTCTGTATTGGATTTACGTCTAGATTTTGTCTCTTAGTATAGTCCATGTTGATGTCAATTAAAATATCTGTATAGT
Organism: Laguncularia racemosa; assembly: GCA_037954665.1. Lineage (NCBI taxonomy): Eukaryota > Viridiplantae > Streptophyta > Magnoliopsida > Myrtales > Combretaceae > Laguncularia > Laguncularia racemosa. Next base: position 3,816,305 of record JBBMOL010000069.1, on the reverse strand, counting down.
GACTATAAATTTGTTCTCCAATCAGCATGCATCAAATTATTCAAATGTACTTTTTTTTTCCTTGATGGATGTATGTAAACGACGTTCAAATTTTTCTTCATTAGGTAAGCCTAAGAAAATTTCCATAATTTGAAAAATCATCAGTCTAATGAAACGTATTTTCAAGTCATTATACATAGCCGATTTAGCTTAATATTTTGAAATTTGAATGGAGATTAAGGGTGAGCATATAACCCTATTATACTAAGTATTTATTTATATTCTATTTGATCGGATAAGTTTCAAATAAATACTAAGATTATATAAGGTAAGTTGTGGACATAATATTTTTAAAACTTACTCCCACATAATAGAGTACGGATATAAGGTCTTCTTACCTTATGCGTATCCTAAAACATGTACTTTAAGATATACAGTGTATAGGTCACTGGGTACTACACACTTATCTTATAAAAAAATATTAAATAATATTAATAAATAAATAATGTCATATCTTCTCAAGAGAGTCTAAACGTAACAATCCATCACGGTTACCTAACTCCCATTAGACAACCACGAAGCGTTCAAGCAATCATCTCAAAATAATTTGTCAAAGTTGAATAACAAAATAAAAGGCCTTGTAAAGGTTTTCATTTCGACATATTTTCTTACCTAAAACCTAAACATTTAAAGTCCAAAACCACATTAAGGTTTTTCAACTCTTGTTTGCCATACACAACACTCAAAATAGACCTCATTTATGCTTCAATATACAACATGCCCACAAATATACATTAAGTTGTCTAAATAAAACTTAACATAATATATTATATCCTTTCGAGATAATTTAAGAAAATTTTAATCTAACTCTCGATTCTTGCTCCTAGTTCCTTTTCTTCCCCATAGGTGAATGACTTATTTTGGAGATGATCCTATCCGAAAGATTCACAAAATCGCAACTTGCATCATAAAGTTTATATGGGAGTAAGCAACCATTGTTTGGTGAGATGGGAGTGCAATATCTTAATACTACACACGTACAAGCAATTCAACAAATTCTCAATCATATATTATGCATGAACAATCAAATACATTGCAACATCATATGCAGTCTTTTGATAACCAACATAAAATTTAGGATTTAACATTCGCTTTGACCTTGGGTTGGGAATTCTCATTTAACATTAGTGCTCAGGTTTTCTAATTTTACCACTTAATTAATTATTTTAAGTCTTTTAAAGTTTTAAGTTTCAAGTTCCTTAAATGCACACTAAGCACATACATACCCTTGAGTACAACCAAGACTCTTAAACTCAATTCCATCAAAGGCACAACAATCCCCTAAGTCAATTAGTTTGCCTATAGCGGAATAGTAATCCTTAAATGATTGCTTCTTACACATCTTGTAGCAGTAATGGCCTTTTATTCAAATGTAATGTATTATACAATGCATGTCTAGTTTTATTTAAGTCCTATCTTTTAATTGATTGATTTAGAGTGATCAATCAATGGATATTCACAAGAAAAATCATAAGGCACATCATTTATCAATCATTCAAGCAATTCATGAAAATTCATCTCCAAAGAGACACCAAGAAAACCAAATCATTTATTAAAACACATCAAGCATTACATATCAAGGAATAGGCATGTTATATATATATATACAAGATATTAATCCAAATACTCGCACAAAACCACGTTTGGGTCACATACACTCACTCACACCAGAGCCAACACACCCAGCCACATCAGGCCAATACACACACTACACACCAGGCTAACACACATGCACATCGAGCCAACACCCACACACGCACTCACGGTTACAACACCAACATACATAATCATAGTATAGACATGTGTGAGACACAACACAGATGCACACATGACACCATACAAACACGCACGCACGGTAAAACATAGACACAGACATGGTTACAGCACGGTCACACACACTCGATCACAATCACAGGCTCATACACACACAACATAGACACACATGCACATAGAGACCAAACACACGCATCCACTCTGCACTAACACACACATACACAACACACTTGTCACATACACAATCACAACATAACCCTCACATCAATGAAACACACACCCCACAAACTGCAGCTCACAACAACAGCATTCACACAGACAATAGTAAATTTGAGTCCACATTACATCTATTTTAGAGCAAGAAAGCACAGCAATTGTAGTAAATTATTGAGTTCCTATTCACATTGATCTCATTCTTTTTTTGGGGTTCAAAATAGTCTTCAGATTGTTGAGTTAAATTGATTTCTTTATCTAAAATTCAAGAAAAAAAAATGTTTTTACGCACTTCTTTATACTAGAATCGTCCTAACCTATGTATTTCTAAATTTTTCCACACTTGTCTAAACTTAAAAACCTTCACATTACATTTCTAAAATTAGAATTATATCTGAATTTTGGAGTTAAAATTTTACCTTATGAGTGGGGTCTAAATTCGTAGGGGTTGCCTCGAGGATCGCATTGATGTTCTTGAATCGTAATTTGGAGCTCATACGAGGAAGTTATGAGTTTTTGAAATTTGAGGGTGTAAGTTTATGTATACCAAAAAAATAAATAAATAAAAAAGGAAGGAAGGAGAAGAAGGTGGGGATGAGAGAGAAAAGATTATGGGAAAGGTTTTTAAGGTCGGGCTAATTTCAAAATTTTTTGGTCCATTTAGTATGAATGCAATAATCTTAGTTGAAAATTTTAACTAAAATATTTTTACATGAAACTTTATGACTAGGTTAAGTAAATTATCATAAGTTTAAATATTTACCTGAAATTTCTATTTAACTCCTCTAAATCTATAATTTAAATTTTACTCATTATTTTACTAATTATTCTATTTAATTACCTATTAATATATTTGATTTTTCTTAATGTAAATTTAGTCAAATTTAGGATTATAATTTTAATCCGATTATTATACTAATTCAATATTAATTCTTGTATAATTTTCATGGATTTTACAAATAATAAATAACAATATTCTATTTTTGGCCAATAAATGTCTTAGTAAAAAGAAAAAAAAAAAGAGTTGAAACTTGTAAGTTAATAATCATGAACGGTTAAACCTAATACCGTTCCTTATTTTTTCTCATTTTTCTCTCCAACTTTATATGTATATATATATTTCCATTCTTTTGCCTTATTTTTTTTCTTATTTTCTAAGTAATAAGGTTACATACACTTAAAATAATAAATGTACAAAAAATTTCTTTTAATTTTACATATTTTTCTACAAGTTCTATAGCTTATATATATGAAGAATTTATAATATCATATATATATATATTTTTTAATATCAAATAAAATTTAAATTCATAACAAGTAATACAAAATTTACAGTTTTCATAGAATATTCTATATTATGTAGGTTTTACATAATACAAGTTTAGGGATGATTCTAGGATGTTATAGGGTAGGTTTTGATTCTAAAATTTGCAACCTTACACCTGCTCACTCCTTGAAGAATAAGGTATGAATTTAGCTTAATGAACTTTAAACTAATGTTAGATAACATAGTATTACTACTATACATACAAGATATTTGTTGTATATATAGCATAAAATGTATTATCACTGTCCAACACATATATTGTGTTTATACAAACATAACATAAAATTACATATTCATTATTCATATAATTATACATGATAATAGAAAGTTATTGCATAATAATATAGCTATTTTATAATTTTAAGTTTACTTTTTAATTACTTATATTTTGAAATCATTCCTCAATTAATAAATTCCTTTTAGAAAAGATTTAGCAAAATGTATAGATTCTCCTTCTATTACTAAGGTCATTTTTTATCCTTGAGGACCTTCATGAGTTCCTTAAGATGATAAATTAGCAAGCAACTTAAGAAACTTTCTCATTTTAGGATCACTCCAATTTATTCATATGGTTTTTAGAGTGAGTTTTTTGACATTTATTAATTCCATAGATAAATGTCTAACTCCAACTATCGTTAGACAAGTAATAAATAGTATAATAAATGTCAAAGCTTAAATCGAATCCATAGTTAAGAATTCTTGCTTATATAATTAAAGACGCAACTTTATTGGCTAAGGACCTCATGAGATGCTTAGCTTAGGTTCTTGTGTCAAGAAACCCTAGATAAAAATGGTCTAATTAACTAAGCCCTATACAACCAAAAATCTAAAATCTAAATCCATTAATAGTTATTTAATTTTTATTAGACAAAAAGATTCATTGAATTATAAATAAAGAAAAGAAATCTCATAATTTTGTATATAAAAGACATAAACTTAACCATTCAATTTGAAAAGAAAAATGTGTTGGATATAAAATTTTAACCTTTAGTTTTTCTTAACTCTTAGTTATTAAAAGGTTCAATATCTTAAGTCGCATTATCATTGATCAACCAATAAGCTTCCTGTAAAAATTTATTCATTCGCATGAAATGCTCTTGTTATATATGTAGCTTGCTTTTACTTACACTAGTAAAATGATTGTAGTTGCATAGTTTTTATCAAAATCAATTTGAGAGTGGAAAACTGTCTGCAAGTGTATCGGATTGTTCAAGCAATGTAGTTTATAAGTGAAGGTTGTGTTTCACAAGGAATGACATGCCAACTCTTACAGGGAAGATTAAATTGCAATTTAATAAGAATTGAATATACATATAATAACTATTACATATTTATTACTTTATTTAATTGACACGAAAATAATTAACTTTAAGACAGCAATAAAAAATAAATTCGTTCATCATACCCATAAAATCCCTATCCTTCTCAACTTTTCATAGCCAATATAAGCTCAGCGTAATTTACGATAATAAAGCATTTATGCCAAAGATGATAAATGAGACATGGATTGCTTAATATTTTTGGTGAAGTGAATACTGTAATAGCAACTTCATATGAAATGAGGAGATAATTGAATAGACATTCCCCTTAAGTAAACACGTAGTTAATCCTATTTATAGCTAGGCAAATAAAAAAAGATTTGATTTTTAATTTACATAAAGTTAAACCTCTTAAAGTTATACTAAAATTTAATCGATATATATAAGTGAGTCATTTAAATTAGTTATGTTTAAATTGTTGCTCTAACAAAATCCCTTTTCGAGTACTTTATATAATGTATTATTCTACACAGATGACTAAATGGTGTAAAGACATTGATAACTCATTTAAAGGATAAATCACTTGATTAGATTTTGCTATAAATATAAATAACTTAAATGATATATGTAAAATATAGAAGACTTAATTTTTGGGATAAGCACAAAGCAATTCCAGTGTAGTTGTTTCCAAAAAAAAAAAAAAAAAAAATTATATGCACAATGCACTCGCATAGACTAAATGCAATTAAAATTGTAAATGAGGTAAATCGGAATGGTACAATGAACTTGAATTGAAGCTCAATTCGAAATTTAGCTTTATTTAAAGTAACCCTTAACAAGCTTATACCAACTTGATTAAGCTCGATTTAAAGTAACTCTTACCAAAATTGTACCAACTTGATTAAGCTTATTTTCTATTAAAAAAAATGTTGTTTTTAATTAAAACAATATTGATATACAAACTCAATCTTAACTCAAATAATGTTGAAATTCGACTCAGGTTAACTTAAGTAATGTTGAGCTCAACTTGACCGTTATCGAATCGAATTTAGATAAATATCAAACTAAACTCAAATAAAACAAAAGTAGATTTAATTTATTCGCACCCTTATCTAATTACAGCTCCTTTTAAATCCAACTCTAATATAGAAGACTGCGACGCATAGCCCAAAGTGATGGGGAAGGCGAAGGCGAAGAAGTTTACCTAACCTATTGACATCATTCACAAACTTGGCATGGCTATCAATTTTCATAACCAAGGGACTGAACTAGACCTTTGGATAAATGTAGAGAGTTCAGTATCTTAATTGCACATGATCAAAGTACTGGGGCTTCCAGTGGACCGGGGCTTTAAAGGCGACCACAATCATACCGAGTGTGAGCAGATGGATCCCGAAAGAAGAGCATCATCACCAAGATGCAGATGAGCCTTACCAACATTGAAGGATCCTGCGATAGTTTACCTCTAATATATGTTCTTGTGGACAAATCTACCAACCTCATCCTCCTCTCCTTCACATAACCATCCAATGCTGCTTCTACTTTTTCCACACCAAACTTCCCATTTCCACTCTTGCATAATTCTGGTGCCAGCCATCTAGCCAGCACAATTGCATCTTCTAATGCAGCAGACCCACCTTGTCCGAGGAATGGTCCCATCGCGTGCATCGCATCCCCAGCCACTGTCACCCTGCCTTTCCTAAAGTTTCCAATTAATAATACTTCCCATGGTGCACGGTACCTTGGGCTGGCTAGATTTAGTGAATCAGGCTCGCTGTTCTCGATCATATTTACCATTTCTGTTGGAAAACCTGTGATTGACTTAATTGTTGACCGCCTTATTAGCTCTGGATCCTTTGAAATGGTTGAATCTGCAGGCATACAGTTTCTTAACAATAAATTAAAACTTCAAGCTATACTCAACCTCAAAAATCTAAGCTTCATGGAGACTCGAGCTCAATAAAATTTGACAAGAATCGACTCATTTATAGTCTATAAAACTGCAACCTTCTAAAGCTGAAATGGAACTACATGCGTCATTGTTCTGTGAACTTATAGAGTATAGAATAAAAGGAGCTAGAATACTAGAAATGGAGTTAATTGCATTTCATAGTGACACATCACTGGGAGAGAGCAAAATCGAGAATAATTATACCTTCCAAGGTCGCCCTGCGAGTTACAAACCAGAAAATAGTATTTTCATCGATTGGCATTCTTCCCAGCGAAGCATGGCCTGCCCTGACAGTTGCAAGGTCACTGGGGAAGCCATGTCCATTTGGATAAAAGGTGAAACCTCTAGCACTGCAGGTGGTTGTAAACTTTGGAGGACTTAACTTCAGGAAATCCGCAACCGCTGAGTTTACACCATCACAACCAATCACAGCCTGCACATCACACTGCAAGTTGTTAATCAAGGGCGAACATTCGCTTTTAAGTCTTCTTTCATCATACCCTATGTCGTGTGTGTCTTTCATAACCTTTGCTTTGACGACACTTCCATCGTAGAGTTGGAGAATGGGGAAAGTAGTAATTGGATCCAACTGAATGGTGAGTAATCGGCATCCGAATCTTATTGTTTCCCTTGGCAGAGCATTTGCCAGAGTTTCCAGCAGAACACTTCGTTTTAAGCATCGGTATTCTGTATTCCTGTTAAGGTTTAAGAATTGAGTAATAATAAACATTGTTAAGGAAAACAAACGAAAGTAGAATCCGAATCACATGGCCTTGTAATTCATCCAGTTAACTTAAAAGCAAAACTATTGGTACTATAAAAAGTTAACGATGTGTCAAATCTCGACACATAATTCCTTAGGAAATTTAGCAAATACAAGAATATATGAACAAAACATCATATGACAAACCACATATTTTCCTCCCAGAAAAGTTCCAAAGAAATATAGAAGAGCTGCGTAACTGTTTGTTTGGGTGTAAATTAAACTAGATTGTGCCGGTTTCTTGGGAATTCACAGAACAGTCCCAGAGAAATTTGCTTAGAGAATATTCTCCTTTCTTTGCTTTAGTGTTGAACATTTCGTAAACAAGATCCTGCCAGTAATTAGGGGGAGGAAACCATACCCAAATGGACGTTCCTTGAGGGTGACATTGCTGGTGGAAACATCCCGAAACCTGGCAAACCCATGTGAAAATATATCAATTGATATATCTACTACCAGAGTATTCATGTCGATTTTCCCAAAAAAAAAATTAAAATATACATGATTGACATAGAAAGTAGAACATATTTTTAGGTGTTTCTGGCATTTTATTGTTGAGAGTTGGATTTGATCAATCCTTTTGAGCTAGGCATCTTCACTAACCACATCCATTACATATTAGTAAATTCTTATTACTAATATCCATACAAAGCCATAAAACACATGGTAAAACTGAAGAACAATAGAATAGAATCGAATAGAACACCACCAAACCAACCGTTTGAGAGGAACTGAAGACTGTCTAAGCTCAGAGCCAATTCCAAGTTGATCAATAGCTCTCCAACCATTCGACTGAATGCCAATAGCTGTTCCTGTGGCTCGCAGACTCTCGGCCCTCTCTAGAACCAAACTCTTTATACCCTTCCTACAACCACATCACCATCATAGTTAAAGTTACTTAGAAATACATAACTCAATAGGCAATAATATGGGTGTAGAAGTAGAAGGTCTAAAGAAATAAAGCTTCGTTCTACTAGACCTCGTTTTATTTCTTTACAAATATCAATAATAATACCATGAGAGAAGAAGGGGGGGAACCTGAGAAGGGCAAGTGCAGTGGCTAGGCCACATATTCCACCACCAACTATGACCACATCGTGACATTCCGTTTCTACACGTCCCATGTTAATCTTTCTCTTAGTAAGAATTTACGTATCTTCCTGTTTGGTCTTTCCTGGTTTCTTGCTTTTATAGATACAAGAATGAAGAAAACTTATGTTTCTTCCCATATTTCTTTTTAATAAGTTAAACAGAAGGCAGACGCGCTTAAGATAAAACAAAAATCAAAAGTTGCTGTCAAGGATTGAAATTTCAATATATATATATGTGTGTGTGTGTGTGTGTGAGAGAGAGAGAGAGAGAGAGGTAGGTCATGCATGACATATTTACGTTTTATGTAATGAAATTCAGTGCAGAGGATTCAAAAGGATAGGATTAGGTATCGATCGCACCGCAATGAAATGGAAAACGAGGAGGGATGATACGAAACGCAGAGGAAAGCCGCATGGAAGTTCGTTGATAGAATCGTAGGACTTTTTGATACGTTACCTTGCTCTTCCTGGTTAATAATTAATTAATTACAGTCCTCAGTTTAGCCTCTCTCTTGGTTGTCTGCGACTCTTCCAAGATTAACTAGTAAAAGGTCTAGTGCAGGAAGTGATGAAAAATTATACAGCCGGAGGTATATATACATATTTATATATTTCAAAATTTTCATTAGACGTGCATACAAGGACAAGATTAGTGATCTAACAAATAAATTGGTCAAAAACACGGAGTTTGTAATAACAATCAACGTTTTCCATTAAGAAATTAAAATCAGCAAAAAGTACAATATCATGCATATAATAGTAAAATAAGATTAACGATCAAATTTGTAGGTACCGATTTAGACAGCAAGAGGAGGGTCAATTGATATTTATACATATTTTTAACTTTTTTAAATTACTTTAAACAAGAAGATCAGGTATAGAAGCTTCACCATTTGCATCAATTCTCTTTTTTAGCTCCACTGCTGGGCACCAGGTTGTCTACACTAGTGTCATTCTACTAACCAAACCAACAAAATATGAGAACTTACAATTATTCCACCAAACATTTAGTGTTTTATACTCTCTACTTTGCTTATCTAACTTACAACTTGACTATTCCACAGGTTTATAGATAATCACTATAACTTCTCTCAAAATACATTATCAACCTCACAAGAAATAAAAAATCTCAAGTAATATAACAATAAAAAACCCTCAATAATTTTTGTGCTAAAAAACAAAACATTAAAATGAATAACAATGTAATGTAGAGTAATGTCTAAGGAAGCTTTTGAGTTTACTAAAGTATATGATTTTTTTCTTCTTTGTGTTGAATGCGAACTGTTCATGCTTTTTATATTTCTTCTGATAGATAATAGCTAGTTGCTCTTCTTGATTAATTCGAATAACTTCATGTTGATTGGTTTAAGATAGCCGTTAAGAGTCACTCCCTTGATTTTCGAAAAATATCTCTCTCTTGAAATTTGAATTTGAAACTAAACTTTATCTTATGATTTCTTAATACTATCTTTATATAAATTTAACTATTGTAGCCATGAAAATCTTTTAGATATTTTGGAAAATTCGTCCAAAAACAGTATGCAAATTTTCTTCATAACAATCTCAACCAAAATGCCTAAAATGTCTTCTCAAATTTTATCCCATGATATATCCATATCTCTCACTCATTTTAAATTTGAAATACTTTGTAAATCTCCATCAAATTCAACCAACTTAATCTAAATATTTATCTCTTCAAAAACCTTATATGATTTATTTCAGTTCTAAAATAACCTGTAACATATTCATAATTGATCTTTTGATATAGACACCAATATGTGCTTATCACTTTAGCTATGGACACATCTTGGAAATTCCATTGCTACATTGAAGTGTCTTAATCTAAGAGAAAATTGTTTATATTGAATAAAGTGCTCCCTTGTGATACTTCATATTATGAGATGAGCATATGGATATAATGACATGAGAAATTTTCATAACTTACAACTTAAAGAATATTGGCTACCATGAAGTAATTTTATGCACTTGGATTAGCTTTCCTAGATGATTTGCTTGCCACATGAATGGAGCTGCTATGGCCCATGTCAAAAAGATTTGTTTGTACTGCATCAAGATAAATTATATAAATCTTTGTATTTAATTTACAGATAATATCAAACAAATTTTATTTCATAAAAAATCCACAACTTCATTCCACTTTCATATAAATTAATCCCCATGGATATATATTCAATTTCAATGGAACGAATTGAATACATGACTTCAATAAGTGGAGTTAGATCTTCAAAAAGATTAATTTTCCAACCAAATCCACCAAGTATAATAATTTGTAAAACCCATTAAATAACTAAAAATATCTTTTAGTTTAATCTTTACATTGTGTTGCACATTTAATAAGCTCGTCAATAAATGCTTGATATATGTTTTGTTATCATCAAAATTAAATTAGGAGATTTAACAAAATTGATTGGATGTAAATCTAATGCATTTGGGTTTCCAATGAAAGAACTAGGTATAATAAACAGAATTAGGAGTTTGAATGTTAAAACTTAAATCGAGTACGAAAGACAAAAAGATAAGAATAGTAATCAAATTAGGAATTACACAACATTGATTTTAAAATCAAAACAATTAGTTGATTATTTCTTTATGTATTCCAAGACAGTCAAGCACAATCCATCTTTGTAGTTTGTTTGTTATTTGTGTGTGTAGGCTAGTTGAGAAAATAACCTAAAACTATTGAAACATTATATTGGTCATTGAATGTGCTTGCATATAGGCTAGGAATATCGATAGTACTTAGGTACTAAAAGTGTTGGTTGAATGGTAACCATATTTTCTAAAGGGGTAGCAATTTGAAGTGATGTGATAGATGTAGCTTAGATGTTGATTCAACGGTATGTAATATTTGTATCATTGATCAATTAGTTGTTATGATATAGGTTAAGCTATTGGAAGGAGATTGCAATTGAATTGTATTAGTGATATGGGATGCCTTTACAAATGGTTACAATAGACTAATGATGCTAATAGATGATGTTAGTGACAACTCTAAGATGAGAAAATTCGTATTGTTTAGGCAATTGGGAATATGCTTACCATGGTTTTGGCTATTAGATGTTGATTTCAAGGTGTTGAAACGTACTCACGCTATCATTACTCATGTATGAAGGAGTTAAGAGATACTTTAGGTCTTGGGACATTACGACAATATTGGTTAATATATATTATAATAACATAATAAGATGTCATTTATGCATTGGTATTAAGTTTCATGTGATTTACATATATGTGTGGTAATTATGTACTAGGCTCTAGCACAATTTTTTGTAAGACATGCTTTTCAAGTACAAGAGTTGCAAATGACTTAGAGCCTTATGATGCATTTGGATTTGATTTAAATTATGGGGATCGGTAAGGCAATAACAACTTTGACTAGAATGGTGATTAAAGGCCGTATGACTTGGGACAGATATGAAGGATTGACTTAGTTTCAGTTATGATGTTTTAAAAGATGTATGTGTTATTATATATATAAGTTGATATCTTTGACATAATATGTTAACTTAAAGTTTGGCTCTTGTGACAATTATATTTACGCATTGGTTATTAAAACCATGCTATTATTCCTATTAAGAGAGTTTGGTTATTTGTGTAAATGTAGAATTTAACAGATTTCAAAGTTTTTTGTATACTCATATCACAATATGAGTCTGTGAATGTGATGGGGTTACTGCATTTTAGTTGCTAAGGTGTGACAACTTTAGATAATAGCCGAGGCACAGAATTATAAGTTCAAAATTAAAAAAAAAACTATAAAAAATAATCTATAGAAGGGTATGATAGCGAGCATCGGTACAAAATTGTATTAAGTTTCCTTTCAGAGTCAATCTTTATTTTATTATGTGGATTTATAGAAATATTACATTTATATGGAGTCTTTATGTCTAATTGAGGATAATAGTATGCATGTCCAACCCAAGCACACAAAATTTTGGGTGGCCCACACGTGAGCCCAGCCCACGCCTGCCGTACTCGCATGCCGGGCTCCTTTTAAACTTAATGGAAATTCCGATAAATTGAAAGCGGGAAGAGAAAAATAAATAAGAGCGGCAAAAAGAGAACTGCAGAATCACTATACTGGCTTGGCTTTCCTTTTGAGAATTGAATCTGAAAAGTAAGGAACATGAAAAGAGTAGCGGTAATCGAAGCAATCTTAATTGACGACGAAGAAGATGAAGATTTCCTATCTCAGATTGCGGCAGCTGAAGCTCAATCTCTCTCCACCAACACCGCCAAGCGTTTCAAATCCGCCACCACCACTATCAATACCACCAGCACTACTACTACCACTACCACTACCACACTCCATCCCCAACCCAAACAGGAAGTGCAGTTTCAACGAGAGGCAAGGGCACCGGATATTGCTATACTAACAACACCAAGTACAGTTCTCTCCAGAGCAGTGTCGCCAAAGGTACTCGATTGGAAGTTGTTGCCAATGATACTGGATTAGGGTTCGCTGGTGGTAGTGTGGACTCGAAATTGGGGGAGTCGGGCGATAGAGATGTGCCTGGGAAGGCCTTTCCCTGTGGATTGGGAACTTGTATAGTTCTGACTGCTAACACTGAAAGGAATCGCGGTCGAAAGTTTTGTAAGTGCCCCATTCGAGAGGTACCGGTTAGGGTTTATTTGCTTCAGAATTAATTAGTATTCTTATTTGGTATTTAATAGAACTTAGAAAGATTTTTAATGGCATGTGCACGAAAAATTTGCAAACAAAAAGTGAAACACCATCTTCATTGTCACACCCACGGCTGCTTTTGGCTGTAGCCAAGTTGCAAGTAGAGCTGGTAATTGCGGGGCGGATTCGCGTGTTGACCCGCGGGACGGGGCGGGCAAGTTCCCGTGGCCGCAGGTTTGCTCGTTGAGGCACTGACCTGAAAAAAAAAAAAAATTGTTGTGCTGACACCTGACGTGCTGCTGTCACCTATGTCTGGTGGACTGTGATGATGACTGACGACAAGACAACGCTGATGTCGGCGCTAACTGAAGTGACAAGACAGGGACAGCTCCGTAGGTCTGCAGCAGCTGAAGACTTTAGACTTCGGTGAGGAGTCGAGGATGACTGGAACAACACTCGACAGCACCGTCCGCAGCACTCAGCAGGTAGCACGCACCACGCATGCAGCAGCATGGGCAGTAGCCCACACCACACGGTCCACACCTGCTCACACGGTCACACTCAGTCACACACTCACACAGTCACACCTTACACTCACCTCATAGACTAGAGACGATAGCACAATCCTCTTCCTCTTCCACTTCCATAGGCCACAGTAGAGTGTAGACATGAATAGGAGAGAGGAGACACTCATTGGCTCTAGCTCACAGTCACAGTGACAGTCGTTGTCCGCCTCCACTCTGTTGATTGTCGGCTGCCTGTTCCATTTCCTTTGTGCTACTGTCCTCGTTAGACATTAATTAAGGTAAAGCAATAGTCTATTGTCCTTTTACTTATTGGAGAGTAGGGTGTCATGTGGTGTCGTGTGGCCGTGTAGGGTGATGCCGGTGGCTTGGAGAGTGTGGTGTGGTGTGGCAGTGTGGGGTCAGGGGTGGGGGTGACGTGGTGGCGGTGGCTTGGAGAATGGAGAGTGTGGTGTGGCCGTGTGGGGTGACGGCGGTCCAATGGAGAGTGTGGTGTGGTTGTGGTGCGGTGTGGCCGTGTGGGGTGGGGGTGATGCCGGTGGCGGTGGTTTGGAGAATGGAGAGTGTGGTGTGGTTGTGGCCGTGTGGGGTGGGGGTGACGCCGGTGGCGGTGGCTTGGAGAATGGAGATTGGAGAGTGTGGTGTGGTGTGGCCGTGTGGGGTGATGGCAATCCAATGGAGAGTGTGGTGTGTTGTGGTGCGGTGTGGCCGTGTGGGGTGGGGGTGACGCCGGTGGTGGTGGCTTGGAGAATAGAGTGTGGTGTGGTGTGGCCGTGTGGGGTGACGGCGGTCCAATGGAGAGTGTGGTGTGGTTGTGGTGTAGTACGGTGTGGCCGTGTGGGGTGGGGGTGACGTCGGTGGCTTAGAGTGTGGTCGTTTGGCCATCGGCCGTGGCTTGGATGGTGTGGGTGTGGTGTGGTGTGGTCGTGTGGCCATCGGTTGTGGCTTGGATGACGCCGATGCGGTGGCCGATGGAGACGTGGAGTGACTATATTTAATTATTTATATTTTATAAATAAGTGTATTTTAATAATATTTTCTATATTTACAGAATTGATCCTTCAAGTAATGAGACTGCAATGGAACCTATTAATGTGGATGATGTGTCTGAAGTCGGTGGGCATAATGATAATCTACAACTAGGATCTTCTCAATCTGAAGAACATGTAGGTAAGAAGGCTCGAGTAGGTAGCTCTTCTTCTCAAGTTTGGGAAGTATTTACAAAAATTGGTATTGGGAAGGATGGTAAAAATAAGGCTAAGTGTAAAGCATGTGGGAAGGAATATGTTATTGGAACACATTCACACGGAACTTCATCTTTACGTCGACATAGAGAGAAGTGTCGTTTGAGTCAAATTCTTAGATATAATGATGTTGGTGATATGATAATTGATCATGTTGGCAAGTTAAGATCAAGAAAACCAGATCCTAAATTTGCTCGTGAGGTAATGGCTATGGCTATTATTGAACATGATCTGCCATTTTGAATTTTTGAAAGATTGGGGTATAGATAGGAAGATATTCTCCCTTACATTGGATAATGTATTTGCAAATGATTGTATGCAAGGTTTTCTGAAAGAGCAATTGAACTTACAGTATAGTTTGTTATGTGGTGGTGAGTTTTTTCATATTAGATGTTGTGCTCATATTCTTCATTTGATCGTTAAAGAAGAATTGACTGTAAGTAGTGAAGCATTGCATAAAGTAAGGGAAAGTGTGAAGTATGTGAAGGGTTCTGAGAGTAGAATGAAATACTTTTTGGAGTGTGTTGAACAGGTTGGCAACATTGATACGAATGTTGGTTTGCGCTTGGATGTAACTACTAGATGGAATTCTACTTATCTTATGCTTGATAGCGCACTCAAGTATCGATGTGCTTTTTCTTGCTTTCAATTGAATGATCGTCATTATAAATATTGTCCAACCATTGATGAGTGGGAAAGAACAGAAAAGATATGCAAGTTTTTGAGCCCGTTTCATAGTATCACCAATTTGATGTCAGGGTCATCATATTCAACATCAAACCACTATTTTTTGCAAGTATGGGGGATTGAATGTTTGCTGAATGAAAATTTAAGTAGTGAAGATTATGTTATAAGGGAGATGTCTATTAGAATGAAACAGAAGTTTGATAAGTATTGGAGAGATTATAGTGTTATCCTTGCACTTGGAGCAATCTTTGATCCTCAAATGAAGTTTGATTTTTTGAACTTCTGTTTTAATAAACTTGATCTCCTCACTTGTGAAGGGAAGTTGGTTTACATAAAGAGCAAGTTATATAAACTCTATGGAGAATATGAGAAGAGCAAAACAGATCACATATTTAGAACTAGAAGCAATCAGGTTGGATCATCTTCTCAGGCACAAGACATATATGAAGGTAGCAGCAGTAAAGGAGTAGCAACACATAGAGCTGGGAAGTGCTTGGAGATTGATTTTTCTACATTGGTGGTAAGTTAAATAATTTTTTTATTTTTTCAATTATATTTTTTTTCCTAATATATATTAGTATTTAATTAATTTTTTTCTTAATAATGTAGGAATTTTGATACCGTCAAGTAAAAGTATAAAGTTGTGGTAAATCTTCTTTGGATATTTATCTAGATGAGCTAGTAATGGATATGGACTTCTACTTAGAATTGGATGTGTTACAACATTGGAAGAGTCAAAACCAGAGATGTCCTGATTTATCTATCATGGCCTTCGATGTGCTTAACATTCCAATTACTACTGTAGCATCAGAGTCAGCTTTTAGTATCGACGCTCGTGTACTTAATAAGTATCGCAGTTCTATGCTTCCAGCCAATGTAGAAGCTCTAATTTGTACACAAAATTGGTTACAAGGATTTGCATGTGAAGGTAATTTTTTTTTGTTCTGTTGGTAATATTTTCTTTTAACGTATTGTTTCAAGCATTTATCGTCTAATTTAATTATATGTGTAATCTCGTAAATTATAGATCAAGAAGAAGACAATGGGAGTGTGGGTGGGAGTGCGACTACTTCATCAAAAGGAGACTCCAATTTAGTTATTGATGATGATGATAGTGATGACTGATGTGATGATTGATTTATATAGATAATTTTATCTGCTTCATTATTGTATTTGTTTTCCTATATAATTAGTGAAAACTGAAAAGTACTTTATGATAATTGCTATAATTGCTTGATTATCGTTTTAGGTTATTTTCTTTTATATCGTACGAGAATGAGATTTAAGAGTAAGTACGTATAAATCGAAGTTGTATAAGGAAAGTGAATTGAAAAATTGAGCGATTGCAATTTGCAAATTTGCAATGTACCTAGTTTATTTAGATGTGGAAATTGAAAAACATTAATTTAAACAATTTTTAATAGTTTTTTTTCCTAACATATGTAATATAAATTATATTTGTAAAGGAAAAAAAGGTTTATCTAAGGAAAAACAAAAAATTTCACCTAGCATGTCCTATTTTTACATAATACATTATAAAATCTAAATCTAAAAAAAAAAAAAATTGCATGTTGCCGTTGGCCAGCCCGCATTGGCCTGCGAGGCGGGGCGGGCCGATTTTGCTGACCTGCCAGACTTGCGGGCCAACCCTGCGATGACCCGTGAGTTGAGGCGGACTGGCCCATTTGGCCCGCATTACCAGCTCTAGTTGCATGGCAGCATCTAGTTCTTCGCTTAGAGGATTCGGTCTCTGAATATTGTCCATCAAATTGTTGGTTCTGTTTGCAATACATGCGATCAAAAGCATGTATACTTTAAAAGAGCTCTCAAACTTCTTTGATCTCATTTCCTTTCATCCTCTTCAAGAGTACAGTCCACTTAAACAGTTCATTAAAACGTAATATAAACTGCACCTACAGATCTTGTAGTCCCTTATGCAGCTTATCTGGTAATTTGCATGATTCCCTGGTGGCTTATGTTGCTTAAGACAAGCATAGCATATTTTTTGGTGCACTTACTAAAGTTGCTGCATCTTTTAGGGTATTTTCACAAAGTGGGTTGTGTTTCTTAAAAGTGCAGGAAAATGGGGGATGCCGTTTTTTTGGGTGGTGTGATAATGCTCCTGGAAGTGCTAGCATGACCAGATTGAGCTATAATGGCATGCATTTTCCTTCGTTTCCAGATCTCCCATGCCCATGTGGAGCTGTTTCTTCCCTGATTATAACAGCAAAAACAGGGAATAATTTTGGTCGGCAGTTCTACCGTTGTCCTTGTAACCAGGTAAGAGGCAGAAGCTTAAGTTTTTGCATATCACAAGATCTCATGCAGCATTATTGCCTTTCTCTAATAGTCCTTACCTAACAGATGCAATAAATTTGCTTGATGCTCTATAGTCCTCACCCAACAGATGCAATAAAAATCGATTATTACACTGTACCTCTTGAGTTACAAACCTTTCAGAAATTCATCCGACCTGTGGTTGCATTTATCCCTGTTACAAAATCATAAGCTCTGGAATGATCTTTATTCTTCTTAAAGGGAGGATTTCATAGATTTTGGCAAAGATCTCCCAAAATCCCGCTAAAAGGGAATACAATAAATATAATTATTACAACTTCCAAAAAATAAACACAAGGAAAAAAGAGGAAACAAAGGGAGAAGGAGCCGGTTGTAGGAACCTGTGAGTCGGTTACTGGCTGGTTGTAAGGCTGATTGTTGACTGTTTGTTGGCCAGTTGTAAGGTTGGTTACTAGGAACTAGACATACTCCCCTCCATCGCGCCCCCCTCCCCCCAAAAAAAGGTGTGGATTAGATGTTTATCATTCCCAACTTACTCAAGATCGATTCAAAAATTATTTTTAGTAAGGTTTTTCCAAGGATATCAGCTTCTTGATGCTGGGATGGAGTATAATCCAGATTAATATCACATCTCCGACTTGAGAATATGT
Organism: Laguncularia racemosa; assembly: GCA_037954665.1. Lineage (NCBI taxonomy): Eukaryota > Viridiplantae > Streptophyta > Magnoliopsida > Myrtales > Combretaceae > Laguncularia > Laguncularia racemosa. The sequence continues at coordinate 3,797,841 of JBBMOL010000069.1, read as the reverse complement.
GTATCCTCACATACTTTATTTAATCATGTTGAATGAGGTTCTTCACTATGCTAATTGTCAACTGATTATCACCCTACACCTTTATAAGGTTGGTATAGACACCTTATTTTTGCCTCCCCTTTTAAGCTAATTAAAATAAAGCCAAGTTTACAACTAATAAATAAAAAAAATAGTCATAACAACAATGAATAAATGAGTAAAAGAAAGGACTATAGAAAAATAAAATTGAACAAAATGGGAAAGAAAAAGATAAAAGAATAATAATATATATATATATAATAAAAATATTATTTTTAAGGAATGAGAATTAGAAAAATAGGGTTTTAAGTAAAATTTGGGCATTTCGCTTAAATACAATTTAGTTGCAATAAGTAACTGAGAAAATAAATAGTTAAGCTAGTTTGTGTGTTATGCTTGTGCATCTAGGCACTTTAAGCCTTTTTTAGGTTTTTTTTTTTCTTACCGTTGCCATATGGTAGCATGCAATTGAGCGAGGTGATCATGTGCTGTGCACATGGTCATCCCCTACCTTTAGATGACCGGAAATGGTGCGATGGAGAAGATGAGTAGATCACAACGATCACCGGTAGAGTGGGGATTTTTCTCGATTTGTTGGCTAAAACTTATAACATTATTGAAAATTGGTTTAATATCATAGATTAACATGAATTTTAACAAAAAACGAATCAAATCAAATTGGGGCTTTATATGTTTTTATCCCAGATCTGATTCGGTGCAATCCAAGGCTTATCAAGCTCATTCATGGTGCTTATAAATAGATTAAAAACCCATAAACTCCACACAAACCTTAGAATCATTCAAGAGACTCCTTTAATCATCAACGGACATCTTTCTCACTTTAAACCCATACCCATCGCAACTTACCTTCTCTCTAGGATAGCTTTGCCAACACATCACAAACCACTATTTAGGCATCAATAGGATCCCTACGATTTCTAGTTTTAGAAAACACTAAGCTTGAGTTCCAACAAAAGCCGTAGCCTCTAGAACAAAAAAAAAAAACCACACGCGACCCCCACTTGGCCACCTTCCAATCATCACCATAGGCGCGTATTTGGATAAAACTTACACTACCAATCAACTTTACATACAAAAAAAAAAAAAAAACTCAAGTTCAACTCCTTAGCCACCTTCAACAACGATTGTAGTGCTTGAGAAGACCACTTGTTGTGCGCTGCTCCCTCCCTTGCCCAAGTATGTGTTGGGTGTGTGATAACTTGATCCAAACCCAAAGGGTCACTCTAGATCTAACCCATAGCTCAAACCTAACTCGTATAAACTCATTTTGTTAGTATTCTTATATATATATATATATATATTTTAGTTGATATTATTTAATTGATTTTGATGAATATTAATAATAATAAAAAATAACAAATCTAGAAATTTAAAATAATGATAATAAAATATGTTTATTTTCTATTAATAAACATGAAAACATAGAAGATAGGATTAGTCAATGGTCATAAGTAAGTTTCATGTACTTGTTGGGTTGTCATGGAGTATATTATTGCTCAATGGCGAATGAGTTTAATAATATAAAATATAAAATTTTAACAAAATTAAAAGAATTTGGAAAAAAATTAAAAATAAAAATAATTTAAAAATAAAAATTCTAAAAAATATAAAAATAATTAAAATAATAATAGAAAAGGTCAAAAAAATGAAAATATGATTGAAAAATAAAAATTTAAAATAAATAAAAATAATTAATTAAAAAAATAAAAATTTTAAGAAAATTTAAATATAAAATCATAAAAGGGATTTTATTTAAATTTTAGGTTAGTATTTTATATTTTTCTTCTTTTTGTCACTTAGAGTTTTTTTTAAGCAAAAAATCTAATATGATGTTTTTCCAAACTTAAGTCTTACGATTTTTTCTTTTAAAGACACCATATGAAAATTTAGGTCTTTGTAGATATTTTCATAATAAAAATTTAATATGATTAAATAACTTAAACTTGATATTTCTTAAATAAGCTAGTCAACAGACTAGAGTTTTACAAAAAAATAGAAGCAACTACAATTGTTTGATTTTGAATAACGGATATGTAGACACGGGAAGATCGATAAAAAGTAAAAAAAATATTTTCTCAAAAATCCCTAAAAAATAGAAAATAGAAAAGAGGGAAAAGAATATTTTTAGTTAGTTTATTTCTTGATTATGAATGTTTATATTAAAATAAAAAGAAGGGAATTTAATAAAGCCTTTAATTCAATTTCTTGAAAAATAATAAGTGGCAACCGTTTAGGTTTTAATAGATTAGTCTTCGAGTTTAGATTTTTTGGTTAATATTTTTCTAAAATATTTTGAAAAAAAATTGTAGATTAGTAGTTAGAAATTGAGTTTAATTCACCCAATTAGACTTGATTTTCTATTTTTCCAACTATGGTTGGTGGTAACTCTAGTTTTATAATGATTTTGAAAAGATTTATTTTTCCTTAATTTTTACTGTCGAGTAACTTATGTTAAAGGGGTTTAGCATAGGTTAAATTAAGGGAAAAAAATTAGGCTTGACGAAAATGGTAACTTTATTGGGGACGTTGACTTCAAGTGGGCCAACCACCTATAATTTTTTAGAAAAAAATTGAAAGGCTTTATTTTATATTCTCTTCTCTTTAATGTGATTTCTTGTGTAAATTAGTTTTTGTATTCTTTATGCATATTACTAACTAGATTTTAGATGTATATGACTGACAATGGTCTTATTGGGTTGAGGAGCATATCGTGGGTATTTCTCTTATGTAAAATATATGTATAGATATGATCGGACTTGGGCCATCTTAGGAACTTAGGACGGGTAGCCATTGTGTAGCCCTCAGGTTGTAGGGGCGTATATCCTCACTTGACGGTGATTAGGTTAGCCCACTCTTATTTTGATGTGACTAGTGACCCATTTATTAAAAAATGTGTGAGGTTACAAAGTTTGAGAACCTTTACAACCCACCCTTTGCATTTGTTTATTTTTATGGATTTATAAATGGATAGTGTGATATTTATCAAATAATAATAATAATAATAATAAAAATAATAAAACCACAAGTTGTACCTTAATTAAGTTCCCTTTGAATTATAGTATATAGTAACTTATTTCTATGTACCTTTACTATATGATAAAAAGAGAAATTTTCATATATAAAATTTACAGTAAATTTTATTGTAATTGGATTTTTTTAATATTCTCTTTGTAATTTGGAAAAAAAAAATAGCAAACTTGTCAAAGGTTTGTAGCATTGATGTAATAATGAAATGTTGCAATTCTTGACATTTTATATTGATAAAGGTAGCCACATTATTATTTAGATGCTAGTTCCCCATTTGCATAAGTCGGCTTTTATTTTATTCATTTGTTTCATATTTATATTTATTTGTATGTCATACTTAAAAGCCTACATATTAATATTTGCCAAAATAGAGAAAAAGCAATAAAAATAAAAAAGAAGATATAGAGAAATTTCTTATTCTTCACCTCATAGTAGTCACCTTTGTAATGATAAGTTGTATTATTTCAATAATAATAAGTCATCGACTTCATAATAACAACCTGTTACACTAGTAAATAATTGTCACATTTTTTCTTGTAATGTTAGATTTATTTCATGGCAATCTCTTGCCTTTGTAATATTGGTCATATTTTATATTGTAAGTTGTTACCTTTTTAGTACCAATTAAGTTGACACCTTTATAATAAGACTTCCCCAATGAAACCTTATTAACTAGTTATCATCCTAATAGGTTGTTATCCCTTAGTGGTAATAGGTCAAGTTTGTCAGTTTAATAGTAAATTCATTTTGTAGCTATCTTTTTATGCTAACTTAATTATTTATATAAGATAATCCTTTAGCAGTTCTTTTCATACCATTTCTCTAGTTTGTAAAATAAAATTTTTAAAGACCAAAAAAAAAAGAAAAATATCGATAAGCATAATGCTTGTTGCCTTTAGAGGATGTCTTATCTTTCATATAATAAGGAAATGTCGACTTTCATGTAATAATAGGTTGTCACCTTTTATTGATTCTTACTTTTTCATAATTATAAATTGTTACCCTTTTGTAAACAATTGTTGCTTTAATAGTTTACCATTTTTGTGATAGAAGTTTGTCATCCTTGTAAAAAAAAAAATTTCATGCCACTTTTGTAATATTACGTGTAATTTTACTATTACCTTTATAATTATAACAGTCAATCACATAACGCCACCTTTATAGTAATACTAATTAAACATCTGTTATATCTTGTCAATTTCTTTGTATATAAAAGAATCCATAATATAAAATTGAAAAAAGAAGAAGTGAAGAATTTTTCTAAAGAAAAAGAAAAAGAAACAAACAAAAAATAAATAAATAAAAAAGAAATATTCAAAGAAAAAGGAAAATTCTAAAGAATAAAGGAGTAAGAAAATAAAATTTTAACATTTACACTTTTAACCTATAGATATTCCTAACCCTTAGATTATCAACCTTGTAAAATAATATTTAGTTTATCTTAACCTAAGTTCTTCTCACCTTTATGATTAGTCTTTCCATCCATCCATAATTGATGTCATCCAAACTAGTCATCGAATAGGTTGTTACCCCTTTCATTTTCATAGGTTTTATTTATCGCCCTTGTAGTAAGTTATTTTGGTAGTTATAATCTTTATAGAGTAACCTAACTACCTTTACAATTTTCTATATATACATATAAAACAAAAGGAGCTTTCAAAATAAAAAATGGGAAACTTAAAGTGTTTTCAAAAAAAAAAAAAAAAGTTTTCAAAAGAAAAGGGGAAAAGGAAATCTTAAAACAAATAAATAAAAATAAGAAAAAGAGAAAATTTCAAGCAAAAAGAAGAGAAAAGAAAGAAGAGGGTAGTTTCAAAGAAAAAAAAAACATAATAGCAAATTTCCATAGGCTTGTAAATTATTATTGCTCTTAACTTGTAAATAGTGGCCAATGATATATTATCCCCTTTCGAGTTGCTATCTTTTAATAATTCACTAGTTTTCTATAATCTTAAGTGTTACCTATGTAAAATGATTATCTCTTTTTATGAATTGTCATTTTTGTAATAGTCCATTATTCCTATCACTTTCATAGCTTCACTATCTCCATGATGTTAACTTTATAGTAAATTTGGTCAATTTTTTAGACATGTTTGCAAATCTTGTTGTATAAAGCTTGAATGCCCCTTGTAATTTATGTCACTTAAGAGCTCTAGCCATCCTCTAATAAGCCTTCAAGAACTTCAGTTATCTTTTAACTAAAAACCTTAGTTATCCTCACGATTGGGAACTTTGGTCATCTCTTGATAAATATAGGAGCTTTAGTCATTCTTAGAAAACTTAAGAACTTAGGTTATCCTTTGATTAGAATGTTTAAGAGCCTAGTCATCCTAAAGTTTGGGAACTTCGGCTATCCTTTGGTAAAATAGGAACCTTAGTCATCATTGAATTTAGGAACTTTGGTTAACAATAGTTTGTTTTTAAGTTATCTTGAGTAATGATAGTGTGTTTTTAAGTTAGGGACAATTTTTTATGTTTTCAAAAAAAGAAGAAAAAACAAAAAAAATAGGACATTGCTAACAAGAGGAGATTTTCACAAGCTCTTGAAAATTACTTTTAAGTAGACTAACTCAACCCAAAGCCCGCAATCAATTGCTCAAAACCTAGAAAGCTTCAATTGAACCCATCCTCAAATCAGAAATCCCAGTCCATGAACTTTGATCATTCCAAGAGACTACTGAGATCTAACAATAAGGGGCAAACAAGGAAAACACATGATGGAAAACTAAACTTTCAAAAAGTGGTGGAGATGTAATTTGTTCATCTACCAACACACCAAGAAGGTCCAAGACATAAGACACTATGCATAAACATAACTCATAAAATAAACCTAATTAAAACACATCGACACTACACATAGACACCTTATTTTTGCTTCCTCCTTTCAAGCCAATTAAAATAAAGCTAGGTTTATAACTAATAAATAAAAAAAAATAAAAAAAAATCGTGATAACAACAATGAATAAATGAGTAAAACAAGGAACTATAGAAAAATAGATTTGAACAAAATAGAAAAAAAAAGAAGATAAAAGAATAATAATAATGTATATATAATAAAAATATTATTTTTAAAGAATAAGAACTAAAAAAATAGGGTCTTTAAGTCAAATCCGAACACTTCAATTAAGTGAGACTCGGCCCAGGAGATTAATTTTGCTTAAATACAATTTAGTTGCAATAAGTAATTGAGAAAATAAATAGCTAAGTTGGTTCGTGTGTTGTCCTTGTGCATGCATGGGAGTCTTCGGTCATGAGTTTGAACCTTGCAAGAGGCACTTTGTGCCTTTTTTCCTTTTTTTTTTCTACCATGTGGTGGCATTCAATTGGGCAAGGCGATCATGTGCTGCACACATGGTTGTCCCCTACCTTCAGATGACTGGAAATGATGAGATAGGGATGAGTAGATCGTAATGGCCATGAGCAGAGTGGGGATTTTTTCTCGATTTGTTAGCTAATACTTATCAACATCTAATCGAAAATTGGTTTAATATCACATATTAACGTGAATTTGAACAAAAAATGAATCAAATCAAATAAGGGCTTTATATGTTTTTATCCTAAATCTGATTCAATGCAATCTAAGGCTTATCAAGCTCGTTCGTGGTGCCTATAAATAGATTAAAAACCCATAAACTCCACATAGACCTTAGAATCGTTCAAGAGACTTGTAATCATCAATGGACATCTTTCTCACTCTAAACCCATACCCACCGTAACTCCACCTTCTCTTTAGGATAATTCCGCCAACACACCGCCACACACCATTTAGGTGTCAATAGGATCCCTATGATTTCTAGTTTTAGAAAACACTAAGCTTTAGTTCCAACAAAAGCTGCAGCCTCTAGAACAAAAAAAAAAAAAAAAACCACACGTGACCCCTTCTCGACCACCTTCTAACCACCACCATAGGTGCGTATTTGGACAACACCGACACTACCAATCAACTTTCCATACCAAAAAACCCCAAGTTCGACTCCTTAGCTACCTTCAACAATGGTGGGAGTGTTGGAGAAGACCACTTGCTGCGCATTGCTCCCTCCCTTGCCCATACGTGCTGGGTGTGTGATATCTTAATCTAAATGCAAAGGGTTGCTCCAAATCTAAACCGCAACTTAGACTTGACCCATACAAACTCATCTTGTTAGTATTCTTTATATATATATTCAATTTATATTATTTAATTGATTTTGATGAATATTAATAATAATAAAAATAACAAATCCAGAAATTTAAAATAATAATAATAATAAAATATCTTTATTTGAATTTTAGTTTCTCTTTTAATAAACATGAAAACATAAGAGATAGGATTAGTCAATGGTCATAAGTAAGTTTCATGTATCCGTTGGGTTGTGGTAGTATATACTATTGTTCAATGGCGAATGAATTTAATAATATAAAATATAATTTTTTTAAAAAAATTAAAAGAACCAAACATTTTTAAAATAATAATATAATAATAATAAAAATCAAAATCAAAATAAAAAGAATTTAAAAATAAAAATTCAAAAAAATATTTAAAATAACAATAAAAAGAGAAAAAAAGATGGAAAAATTAAAATATGATTAAAAAATAAATAAATAATTAATTAATGAAAAAAATAAAGGAAATTTAAATATAAAATCATAAAAAGGGGTTTTATTTAAATTTTAGGTTAGTATTTTATATTTTTCTTCTTTTTGTCATGAGTTTTTTTTAAAGAAAAAAATCTAATATGATGTTTTTCCAAACTTAAGTCTTCTTGAGATTTCTTTTAATGTCATCATGTGAAAATTTAGGTCTTTTAGATATTTTTTTAATAAAAATTTAATATGATTAAATAACATAAATTTGGCATTTCTTCTTAAATAAAACCGGTCAGCGGACTATGAGATGAAGATTCCCTTCTTGCTTCTTACCATCTCAATACTTAGGAAATATTTCATATTTTCTAGTATTTTTATTTCAAATTCACTCTAGATTGCACCATTCAAGACAGCTATCTCAACTTCGTCATCTCTTGTTATTATTATGTTGTCAACATACATAAGGAGAGTTGGCTTTTTACCTTCTACACTCACTTTTAGGAACAAAGAGTGAATAGCTTGACTTTAGCTATATCCAAGTCTCAGAAGAGCAGAGCTAAAGCTTTTAAACCACTATTGCTTTAGTCCAATGAGGGATTTTTTCGGCTTATGTACCTTTCCTAGAGTTTCAAATCCCAATGGCAGTTTCATATAAATTTCCTCCTCTAGATCCCCATCAGAAAAAGCATTCGTTCATAGAAGGACTCTTTACTGTGTTTAATTTTGCAACAAGAGCAAATGTCTTTTCATAATCAATCCCATATGTCTATGTATATCACTGGGCTAGCAATCTGGTCTTGAACCTTTCAATACTGCCTTCTTTATGCTTCACAGAGTATACCCACTTGCTACCTATGCTTTTGTTACTTGTTGATAACTCTATCAAATCTCAAGTGTCATTCTTCAACAAGACATTCATTTCCTCTACAACAACCTCCTTCCATTTTGGGTCATCAAAAGCCTCACTAATATTTTGAGGTATTGTAGATTGTGAAGGTAGCAAATTGAGGAGATAGGTTTTGATATGCCATATAATTAGATATTGAATATTTGGCACAAGTTCTGTTACCTTTTCAAAGTGCTATAGACAATTCTATCTCATCCATCTCCTCTATGCCATTGTGTTCTTCTCTGGCTGCAAGATATAACACCTTTTTCCTCATTAGTTTTTTCATTTTCTTTCTCCAGGGTAAATGGTGGCCATGGTTTTGTTTTATGATTTCTAATTAACAAGTATCTATGAAGATGAAGGGACTTCCCCAATTTTTGAAGATGTGTTTGACTGAAACTATTTATAGGAGATGGTAGGATCACATACGAAGAGAGGAATAACAAGATCTTGAGATTAAGCAGCTATTTCCCCTAGATAGATTTATTTGGAAAAAGAATTGACTTTCCATGAAAGAAACATCTAGGGATACAAAAAGTTTCTTTTAAGATTGATTGATAGAATTCTTATCCCTTTTGATTCAGGAAATGACCCACAAATGCACATTTAAGCGCCCGAGTATCAGGTTTGCTCTATCCTAGAGAGTTGTTCTTTACATAAACAACACATCCAAAGACCTTGGGGAAAGAAAATCAAACAACCTAACACAAGAAAAAGACTTAGACATAAGATTCATGGGGTTATGAATATGTAGAGGTTTAGAGGGAAGTCTGTTTATAAGATAGGTAGCTATCAAAATAGCCTCCAACAGAAGGTGTTTGGAATAGAACTGGTGATCATTAGTGATCTTGCAACCTCTAGCAAATGTCAGTTTTTTCTTTCAGCTATACCGTTTTGTTAGGATGTGTAAGCAAAGGTGCTTTTATGAACAATGCCATCTTTGGTTGAGTAAGTTTTAAAGTCATTTGAAAAATATTCCTTCCCATTGTCAATCGTCAAGATGTGAACTGACACTTGGAAAACATTCTTTATCTGTTTATGGAAGTATCTGAATGTTTCAAAAGTTAGAGATTTTTCTTTAAGAGGGTAGCTAACATGGGTATTGTCGTCAACAAAGGATATAAACATTTAGCTCCAAAGAAATTTATGCTTTTAGCAGGTCCTTGTATATTACTGTGTATTAAATGGAATGGTTTTGAAGGTGTGTAAGTATGAATAGGATAGGTGTTTTTTGAAAGTTTTTTTAGAATGCAAGATTCACAATGAAAAGAAATTGGCTCCTTATTATTCATCATTATTCAAATATTGAAAACTGGGTGACCTAGTCTTATATGCCATAAAAAGGTCAAATTTGAAGTGACATAGAAAGATGAAATTGCATCATGACAGATCAAGGAAGATTGAGGACTAGGCCCAATGTCCTCATCTCAAGTGTGGCAGCAAGTGTGCGACTAGGCCCAATGTCCTCTTTCATGTAGGGATTGGCAAGGCGCCAAACGAGTAATACTAGCAACGACTCAGTCCACTGCCAAACTCCATCAAATATGGAGAGCAAGTCTCGCTGCCACAGTCTACTGTATTTGGAGAACACACAACAAAGTACAACTTGGAAGTCCTCCTCTTAGCATCTCATTTTTAGCCAATCAAATCAAATCTTATATTTATAAGATGTAATTTAATAGTGTCATCATTGTACCAACTACTATAAGTTTGGTTTTAGTGTTGTACTTGTATCCTTAACCGTTTTTTACGGATGTATCGTTGTTTTCAATCAATAAATTATGAATTACCTAAAAAAAAGGAAGACTGAGGACTTTTTTTTTTTTTTAGGGAATCTTTGCATTCTAGAGAATTAATATAGGCCATTCTTAAGTTTAGCAATACCGATCGTCTTCCTCAAGGTAAGTTCCTAAAATTCACAATAATGAGGAAAGAATATTACTCTACAATTTATATTTTTAATTAGTTTACTAACTGATAATAGATTGTATTTTAACTTAGGGACACAAATAGTAGAGTTCAATTTCAGACTCAACAAATTCACAGTTCCTTCCCTTTAATGGTCATGATACCATCAACCACCTACATTGTTGGATCCTTGTTATATTTATGAAAACTCTTAAAGTTGTCAATAGATTTTGTCATTTGGTCAAAAGCTCCAGTATCCACAATCCACTAACCTTCTGCTACTGAAATTAAGGAATAAGACTATTTACCTTTATGAGTGATGACAGCACAGGTTTCTGAATTGGGTTCTCCATTTCCAACCTTTACCTTATTCAAGATTTGGTTCATCAACTTTATTTGCTCAGACAAGAGGTTCATACCTCCTATTTTCTCACAATCTACCTCAACAACCTGTGGAGACTTTCATTGTCCCCCCTATCTCTGTCTTCCAATTTCCTTGTTTTCAATGCAAGCTCCTGCAAGTGTCTCGTGTGTGATTCAGTTTCTTACACTGATCACACCACAATTTTTCCTTTGACAAATTTTCCTCCTTTTTTGTTACAGGGGCAGGTTCTTTGGTCCCTGACTTAGCTGCACTCATCATGAACTTTCTTTGGCTCTCCTCTCCTCACTTCAGCAAAGGCCTCTATGAGAATCGAGAAAGGCTTTCTCCCTACAAATTGCCCCCTAACCTCATCCAACTCAGGGTTAAGGCCTTGTAGGAAATTGAAGAACCTATCTTTTCAAGCATTGGCATATTTGGCTCCACCATATGCACACTTTCTGTCAGTACATAAAAGAGATCCTTTGCCTACCATAACTCAATCAAAGTATTATAGTATTTCGTGGCACTGGAGTTTCTCTGATTGGTTACACAAATTTTAGATCTGATTTCAAAATATTGGGATGTGTTCTCAAGATTAGAACGCATTTCCTGGACTGCATCCTATATGTCTTATGCAGTTTCTAAAAACAAATAGGTACAACCAATTCAAGCTCCATGGAGTTCACAGCCATGCCATAACAATGAAATTCTCAGCTTCCCACTTAAGGTAATCTTGCAAGGTATGAGATGGTGTGGGAGTGGATCCTGTCAAATATCCCATCTTTCCTCTTGTTAGCATTCTGTTATGGTATTGTCAGACAATTAAATAAGGCCTTATTATCAAATGAAACTGAGCATGGTGAAACCTTCTTGTGGTAAATATCAAGGAGTAAAAGCACATACTTAAATGCCTAGTAAAACATACTCACTGCACAAATTCTTCTAATAAATCAATTGAGATTCTTGCTTTGAGGTAAGTGGTTTTGTGCTATACAATAAGTAGTCAATGAGTTGTAAGAATTATCCCTCTTAGTGCAAAGGGTTAGACAGGAGAAATTTGAAGTGGGGAAAGCGAGAATTCTTGACCAACTTAGTCCCAATAGCTGTTACTATATACATCCACTAAACGAGTTGTTGCTATATAGATGCATGGAATGTATACATTACTTGGTGCACTAACAATACCCCATTGATGCAGGGTACATCATGTGGATTTTTCAAATGGTGCAACAATAATGCTGCTGAAGCTAGTCACTCAGCAAATGCCAACAATACCGATAACAACTTTGGTGATTCAGCCAACAATTGCTATGGTGTGAGAGGTACTTTGGCCTGCTTTAAGTGTGGCAAAGAAGGGCATTGGGTAAAAGACTGCACTTTTTCTGCCTCAGGTTTTAGTCATCATTCATCAGTAGTTTGTTATAAGTGTGGAAAGCCTGGGCACTGGGCGAAGGACTGTGCTTCCAGTAGTAATATGACTATGCCAGAGGCAGTAAGGCTATCCTGCATGCATGGGAAAAAAATCTGGGGTCAAGGTGCAAGTGACAATAAACAAATGTTCTCAAGCCATCATGGTTCTAAATATGTTCGTTTCTGTACTCTCTAAACGAGTCCTCCCTTTTGATGCTCCTCTGTAAGCATGCTTATTTAGCTTGTGGGATTTTTTGTTCTAAAACAGCGCAGAATGGAAAGTGCTGCTTAATAGTTACATAAGGTCTATCTTTTGTTGAAGAATTTGTGACAGTCTAAAAGATGCTTTTTGTGAGAAACCGCTTAGGCTGACAGATGTAGCGCAACCCAAGCAGCAAACTAAGAATGCATGAACTATAACCAGCACTTGCTTTATGCTGTAAAGTGTAACGTATGAACATATATCAGGAGTATGAATTATATGTACATGATTATTTCAGGGTAGTTTTCTTATCTCCTTTCAGTGTCTTAGTCAATGTTTTCATTCAGAACAATTGATGAATGCACATCCTATATTTTGCTCTCCTTTTTTCCCCACATAGAACAGCATATGAAGGGAGCAAAAGTTTCATTCATCGTTTAACGCTCAGTGAGGGTGAGTTTCTTTGACTGGGTTTGCTTCTCCAGGCTAACATGCTTGATGGTGAGACATCAAAGGCTTGCATTGCTTATTTCCAAATTAGGAGCTTTTGCAGTTGCTTGACAATGAGCGCTGCAGGATGCAAAAATTGGAGTTCTTTATTTTTCCCTAATTCCTCCCTTGTTAAGGTTTGTTAAAGTCGCCCTCTGAAATGCCTATAATTAGTTACTTATCCCAGCACGATAAGTATCCTTATAGCTAATGCCTTGCCATATTAAATCCGTGCCAAAACCACATTGTGGCTCTCTTTCTCCTCTCTCATCTAAGGCTAGAGCAAATTATTCAGGAGCCACTATTGTTGAAGTTCTGCGATGTTGCTGTGTCGTGCAAGATATCCGTAAGGGGAAAAGAACATGCAATTGTATATTCTGATTTATCCCTCCAAATGCATCCGGAAAGCTCAAATGCTTGATTTCTTATGGTGACTGAAATGGCCAGGATGCATGACGTCCTCAAAACTGGTTTAGCCTTCCGGGTAATATGTATGTTAAATTGCTGATGGAGCTAAGATTCCCGTGAAAGCAAGTTCTCTCCGTACGTCGTCGTTGTTACTATTATTATTTTCTTTTTGGTCCTGGCAATATGTCGGATGTGATAATGGATTAGAACGCACATGTAGCAGTAATTCCTTTTTTATTTCCTCTAGCAAAATACCCGAAAAGCGTGGAGACAAGAAGACGCAAATATACTTCTCTAATCTTCATTAGCCTGTGTATTGGCCAGTAAGCTTTTGATGGAGATATCGACTTTCATCAAGCGGGATAATCACTTGTTAAGACCCCTGGGTCTTACTGTCCCGGGTGGTCTTGCATATGTCTCTTGATCTAACTCCAGCCACCAAATTCCACATGCAAGCTCATAGTGGCAGACACTGAAACTATAAGCTAACAAATCAAGACCCAACAAGAACAAAGGCAAATGCCCATTGCAGTTCACGTATAGTTGCACTTTAGATCGAGATATTCAAAGATTAAATAATTTTTCTATCATAATTCAGACTATGGCCCGCCAAAATTATAATTCTTACATTCTCGTGGGGAGACAAATTATCAGTAACTACAATCATGCATAAGATAGTCACACGGAAATATCACAGTAAAGAACTATACTGTACCAAAAGTCAACCTAAACACGACAAGTATTAGAGAGGTAATCGCATCCTTGGTAAACTTCTAACCCTGGATCATTAAGCTGCTCTTCTCTAAAGCAGGCGCATCGCTTGCTCATTTTACCAGTCAAAGCAATTTCTTGAGGTCTCTGAACCAGCCTTGGGAATCCAACATCACACCAAACCTACAGAAAAGAAGAAAAGCAGTGTAATTATTTACAGGCAACATGATATTCAGCATATTTTAGAATATTGTTACTTAGATTTAACTTGCGTATCTTGTAAGTATATTTTAGTTAGGAGCTTCTCTTCATTTGGCTATTTTGCTGGTCTAAATGTGCAGTACTTCAAAAATCAAGTATTACAATTTTCTACATGTTATCGAAGCATTGACCGTCACTAATTAAAACTTTTCTAGCCTTCATCGCTCCAATTCCTAGAACTAACCTTTGACCTTAAATAGCCATTCTCAAACATGTTTAAAGTAAGACCTCCAATTCAGGATAAAACAAATCTAATTGATTGATTTATCTATTTTTTTTTTTGAGGCCATAAATTCGATTTATCTCTTTGAATGTCAAGTAGAGATCTCTAGAGTATACATCCTTCTTATTGTTTGGATAGAAGGAACGATCTTCAATTGTCTGTCTCAAGTGGTGAAGACCTATTTGAAGGGAAAAGCAAACTAAATAATTTTACAGGGAAAGGACTTGATGCTAAGGGTATACATCCTTCTTATTGTTTGGATAGAAGGAACAATCTTCAATTGTCTGTCTCAAGTGGTGAAGACCTATTTGAAGGGAAAAGCAAACTAAATCATTTTACAGGGAAAGGACTTGATGCTAAGGGTTCAACCTTTGCAGCTTAGGACAGAGGATTTGATTTTTACGTCATGGCTTTAGCCTTGTAAGCAACAATAAGTAGAAATTGCATGTTTCTCCCTACAAGGAAGGATATATGAGAGATGGTTCAGAAAACATATTCAAAAGCACAAGATGCAGCCCCTATTTATGAGATTCACACAAGATTCTCAACCACGTGACAACATGCCTTTCACTCACATAATATTGTGAGTGGCCTTTGGCTAGAGCTAGACTAATATCAAGAGTTAGATTTGCATTTTAATCAAGATTCCCAAGTTCTAATGAGAAGGAGAAAGTGCATGAATGGAGGGCTCGAGGGTATCCAGAAAGGCTCAGCACACCAAGCCGATCAAAATGATGTTCCAAAGGAAAAGAGGATTGAAAAGGTTGGAGATGCACTGGATCATAGTAAGGATAAGCTGAAAAACTGAAGCAACTCCTGCAGTCTTTATCAAGTCCCTTGAGTATGTGCTCAATTGCTCAAGCTAGTGTCTTGCTTCTTAACCTTTAGTAGATAATGCTTGATCCTTGAGGAAACCATGAACTCTTGATTCTTGTGCCAATGACCACAGGTCCTCTGATCCAACTATCTTTCAATCTTATAAACCTACACCTAGTCCCAAAGGCATCTTGATTGCAGCTGGTTCTATTATATCAATTGCGTTGCAAGGTGATGTTGCAGTAGATCCTACTCTAAATCTTAATATTATCCTTAATCCTCCAAAGTTATCTTCAAACCTTGTCTCAATCTTTCAGCTTACAAAAACACTAAATTGTAGTCTAACCTTCTTTGATACACATTGTGTTATACTGGCTCAGATGTTGGGGACAACGATTGGATTTGCTAGGGCTAAGTACAGTCCTTGTGTCCTCAATACTGCTTAGAATTTCAAGGAGTCAAAGTTGTGGTTTTCAACAGTTAATCAAAATCAGAGTGAGTTCAGGAAGTCTAGGAGTTTGGAAGTTTAGATAGATCACCGTCAACTAAGACATACTCAATTTCAATTGTTATATATAATTAAGCCGTGTTCTGAAATGCATTTGCAAAGAAGTCTCATGTTGAGATTAGTCAGTTGGCTAAACATCACAAGAGTTCTTATCCAATTAGTAATAACAAAATCGAATTCTCATTGTTCTATTGTTCATAGTGATGTATGAGTCCTTAAAGTTCCATATATTCCAGGAGCTAGATGGTTTATAACTTAATTGATGCCTGCATAAGAACATGTAAAGAAAAGTGCGTTATAAGAGAATTCAAATTTTGCAATATGGTTGATAAATCAATTTTGGTGTGAATATTGAATAATTCAACTTTTGCAACATGGTTGATAAATCAATTTTGGCATGAATATTGAATATCTTTGATCCGATAATGCACTAGATTTTTTCAATCAACTTCTTCATATTTCTATGCAAAAGAGGAAATTATCCAGGAGTCCTCTTGTGCAAATACTCCACAGCAAATCAGAGTTACAAAAAGGAAGAATCCTCCTCTCTTGAATGTCATGAGATGCCATTTATACCAAACAAATGGCTAAACACTTCATGGTGTAATGTTATGTGCACAGTTCATGCATCTATTCAATGGGCAATTTACTATAAAATTGGTATTTGCAATGTGTTTCAGTTTGTTAAAATTCTTTCTCCACAGTTGGAAGCTGTGGTGATTGGTGTTTTGAGTGCTACGACACTGATTTCTTAAGGCATGTTAAGAGAGATTCTTCTAATTTCCTTAGAATTGTATTTACAATAATAGTTTACTTGTTTATTAGTGTTATGTGAGCACTTATATACATAAGATTGTTAACCATAATTTCCTATTTAACGATATATGCATAGATCTAACAAAATCTCATAAGGATGCATAAATATATAAACAACAAAATAAGACATTTTTTTTGGATAAATGAAATTTATTGATGCAAAAGTAGTACAATCATCAAAGATGAAAATATATTATTTTTTTTGGATAATTGATAATTTTATTGAATGATAGAAAAGTACAATCAGCAAGCGAAAAATAAGATTACAACATTGTGCTAGCAAACTAAATGCTTAGCATCGAAGCTAAACTACAACGGCTTAACATGGGATCGAATTTGGTGAGCTAACAGGCTAACCCCTAGGAGGAGTTCCCCTAATCTCACTTTGTTCCGAGCATGCCATATGCAGTAGACTGATGCCACTAGTGCGGCTTGTCAGGTCTAATGGGTTGGTGAATCCCCTAGTGCCTTAAAAAAACTGGTAATTCCGTGCTAGTTGCTGGATGAAGCTGGGCAATGCAGGAAGTCACACACTATATTCCAAACTTGAGCAGTGTACATGCATTCAAAGAATAGATGGGCATGGTTTTTCGGATACCGGTTACAAAAAAAGCAGGTAGTAGATTGCACTAGTCCCCAGTTATATACTATCAAGGGTGGAAAGTTTCCCTAGCCAAGTCAACCATAAGACAAAAAAGTGTCTAGATAAAGAAGATTTGTTCCACACTACTTTTTGTCATGGTAGGGTGGGCCCTAGAGGGTTAAGGAAACCATAGCCACTCTTGATGGTATACTCTCCTATCACTGAGTGTATTCAACGAAAACGATCTGAAACTGCAACATTCGGTTTGAGAGAGGGTGGGATGCAAATGCTAATCCAGAACGGGCCATTTGGGATACACCATTTATTCCCATCCATAATGGAACAGAGTCTCATAGTATGTGGAAAGCCTGTGCTACCCATAGCCCGTGCACTAAACAATGTGTCAAGAGGTCCTATTGGGAGCCAGAAATTTGCCCACAGCGAAATTTCAAGGCCATTGTTGGGCTCCCAAATGAAGCAAGATCTTACCAAACCTCTCAACTTTAGCAGTTTCTTCCAAGTCCATGAACATACGACTAGTGCTTTAGAGAACCAAAAGTTCTTACCCTTTAGTAGAGTGGAAAGAACCCATTCCGGCTATAAGCTCTTCGTGACCTCCTTGCACAGTCTCCATATGTGCTTGATTTGGATTGCCTTATTCCAAAGATGGATATTCAAGATCCCTAGGCCTCCGTTTCTTATGGGCTTGCACACTTCTGCCCATCTGACCTTAGCTTTTGTGAAAATGTGTGAGCTACCACTCCAGAGAAAATTCCTTAGTATCTATCCTTGAGACAACCGACTTAGGTAGGAGAAAAACGGAGCACCAGTAGACTTGCATGGAA
The DNA here is from genome assembly GCA_037954665.1 of Laguncularia racemosa. Taxonomy (NCBI): domain Eukaryota; kingdom Viridiplantae; phylum Streptophyta; class Magnoliopsida; order Myrtales; family Combretaceae; genus Laguncularia; species Laguncularia racemosa. Next base: position 3,779,776 of record JBBMOL010000069.1, on the reverse strand, counting down.
AATAAGATAGATCTGATCAATTGAAGCTTACCAGCACAAGACAAGTATTTAGCCGTCCAAGAGTTGATTCGCGATAGAGTGCGTTCTACTAACACCTCACAGTCTTGCTTTTTGAGTTTAGAGGAAATGAGAGGAACCTCCAAGTATCGTACTGGTAACTGACCCTCATTGAATTGAGTGACCCTCATTGAATTGAGTGGATTGTAGAATGACCTCTCTGGTACTCGATGGAACATGAGAGAAGAAAATGTTACTTTTGTTGTTGTTGACTACCAATCCAGAGATGGCTTGGAAGTTCTGTAAGGTTTCTTTTACCAGGGATATAGATTCAATGTTGCCTTTAGCAAATATGAGGAGATCATCTGCAAAGCAAAGGTGAGTCAGCCTTTCATTCTGACATCTCCAATGTAGTGAGAACCAGGTTTATAAATCAGCTTCCTCAATTGCGTGGAGAGAATTTCCATGCACAGGATGAACAAGTAAGGGGATATGGGATCCCTTTGTCTCAACCCTCATTTGCTTGCGAAGAAACCCACCAATTCCCCATTGATGTTGATGGAGTATTTGGGCATAGAGATACATTGGTTGATGAGGTTGCAAAAATGAGGAGGAAACTGCATGGCCTTGAGCACCATGAGGATGAAGTCCCATCTAACTGTATCATAGGCCTTTTGAATGTCCACCTTAAGCATACAATGGGGAGCTCCCGTATGGGCGTGATAGTTTGCCATTAGCTCTTGGGCTATGAATATGTTGTCAGTTATCCTCCTGTCTGGAATGAAAGCTGCTTGCTCCCTCCTAACTAGAGTAGGCAACACCGATTTCATCCTTGCAGCAAGGACCTTGGAGATCGCCTTGTAGATCACATTACAGCAAGCTATTGGCTTGAAATCAGCCATTTTAGTAGGATTTGCAACTTTGGGAACTAGGGTAATAGCAGTATTGTTAATCTCCTTGAGCAGGTGCCCTGAATTCATGAATTCTCTAGTCGCAGCAATCATGTTCGCACCTATGATGTCCCATGCCTCCTTGAAGAAATGAGCCGAAAACCCATCTAGGCTAGGAGCCTTCCCAGTCACTTGCGATATATAATCCCATTTGATCTCCTCATCGAGAATGCAGCTTCAAGGGTGAGTCGTTGATGTTCATTCAGAATCTAGGGCATCAAGCTCTCCTCGTCAATGTGGGTGCTAGGGGATGTAGGGGGATCATATAGCTATTGGAAATATTCTAGGACTACTTGCTGAACCTCTCGATCCCCGGCCACCTCACTGCCATCCTCCCTAGTCAATCTATGTATGGAGCTACGAATTGTGGAAGCTCTTCATAGCCTTGTGAAAGTAGGCCGTATTCTTGTCACCTAGCTTCAGCCACTTTGTTCTAGATTTTTGTTTAAAGACACTTTCCTCCACCCCTCGTAATGTGTAATACTCCTTATAGGCCATTCGCTCCTTCTCTAATCTGGAAGTATCTCCAGACGCATGTATGATGGTTTGCAAGTTGGACCAACTAATGCTTCGCCCGCTGTAACACGTTGTGAGATGTTGGAGAATTCAGATTTGTTTAGACATTTGAGACCCTCTTTAATAAGCTTGAGTTTCTTCACTACTTGGAACATGTGTGATCCCTTTTATGTCCATCTTCATATGTTATTAACTAGCTCTTTGAAACCCTCATGGTTTGTCCAATACTCGAAAAATTTAAATGGGCTCCTTCTGGCTATCAATCTATACTACCATACGAACCGCTATTAATGAACGATCAAATAGGATAGGTGAGAGGAATTTAGCATGAGCATTCGGGTGCAAACTCAGCCAAGGAAGGTTAACCATGGCTCGGTCAAGTTTCCTAAGTATAGGCACCTGATTTTGTTTGTTTGACCATGTGAAGAAATCCCCCGTATATCGTAAGTCTTCCACCTCCAATTTAGCTATGCATCTCTGGAAGTCTAACATTGCGTCTATCACCATAACTATTGTTGTTAAAATCGCGATTTAACTCGTATGATTCAACAATTCTACGAGTTTGTATATATATTTCCAGTTAACTCGCACACAAAATCGGAGAGAAGCAAAATTGTAACAAAATTGCAATTTTGAACAGTAAAATCGTTCAAAATCGCGATTCTATCTGTTTCAACCGATTCCACAAATATTTACAACTACAGGCTTCCACGCAAATAACACACGCCGTGTCTCAGACCGTGTACTTAACCGTGTGTGCTTCTGTGGATTTTTCAAGCTCAAAACATGGTCGTGCCTTCAACCGTGTGTGCTTCTGTGGGCATGTTTCCTTGACATATGGCCATGCAATTTAATTATCTGGCCGTGCTCTTCCCCTATTCCTTCCAAAAAACATTTTTCTTCGTGTTTTTTATCCAAGCCCAAACTTTTAATAAATAACTATGGGCTTAATTGTTAAAAGCCCTCTGGCGTCCAAGGGGCACTGCCCCCTTGAAACCCCTGTCGGGGTGGCTTCCCCGAACCCCCGCCCGCTCAGCGTGGAGCGGGACCCACGTGCTTTCCTTGTCGTAGGAGAGTATGAGTCATAACCCAACATATTCGTCGGTCATCACTCCTCTCTTGTCAGTGTGTTACATTGCATTGAAGTCTTTGTGTTTGTGTTCGTCGATTGTTAGTCTTCTTGTTCCTATTTGTGATCATGTTCGTATTAAAGCACTTGTGTTTGATTGCTGCAACTTTTCTTATTTTAACTAATATTTTTGTAATAGTAAATAAAATAAATGGTAGATAACTTTAATTTTATAAGAATTTTTTAGATTTTTAATTTTATAGGAAAGGTATAAATGTATTGATATTTCTATCTTTTCAATATATCATTCTCATAGTTAAGTAAATGTGAGATATTGTTAAGTAAATATATTTTGAATTAATAATCACGAATAGTGCAAAAATTTACTTAGTAATATATAATTTTGAAGGTTTTTTTGTTATAGTATCTTCTTTATTATGTACTTTTGGTCATTTTTTAATATTATTCCTTTCTAATAGTATATCTTCATTATCAATTTTTATTTATTAGTAATTTCTTAAAGTCACAATTGATTTTTAAATTTTATCTATTATCTTTTAGCTTTTGTATATAGAACTAGGTGAAACTTGTTTTATATATGATTTATCATTTTAGAAATAAAATATCTATATTATACAACTTATACTCGATTATCTATATTATGACTTTTATTGCAAATTTGCAATTTATGGCTAAAATAAATAATTAATTTCCTTATTTCTATTATTCATTATATTTTTTAATGACTATTGTAAGTAAATTTTTAATATTTGAAAGTTATTTTACATAGGTTGTAGAAACTTATGTTTCTACGTTCCGATTCTACGGACCCCTTAGCGATTCTATGTAAAATCGCGATTTTGACAACCATGACCATAACTCTTCCTCCATTTTTCTTAGTGACTAATCAGGTTGTATTGAAATCACCCATGACCAGCCACGATCTCTCTCCCACATTATGAACCAATGACTCGAGGTACAACCACAACTCCTTTTGTTCTCAGTCATTATTGGAACCATAAACAAACGTGATCGCCATGTCGCTATGTGCTCTCAAATTAGGCATTGTACAATGTAGGAATTGCGCATGTTCTGTTTCCACACGAACATCCTACTCCCTTGGCTGCCAAGCAATCCAAATACGTTTCCTAGCCACGGTATTGATCCATACTTGCCAACGTTGACCCAACATGTTCTTAATTGTGTCCTCATTGGCAACATTTACTCTTGTTTCCAACAAGCCAATAAGGCTAATACTATGCATATCGCATAACTTCTTAACCTCCGAGACCTTGATGGGGTCGTTAAAACCCCTTACATTCTATGTTGCTAGCAACATGGAATTGTGGAGAAGGGTGGTTAGGTGAAGTTTGGCCTCCTCTTACACTGCTTTTTCTTACAGCGACTAGAGGAGCTAGAGCTTTTGCTAAGCATAGGATGACTTCCCAATGCTTGGTTCATTTGAACTAATAATTTATTGAGCGGGGTGTTCTCATAATCATCACTTCCATCTTCTAACTCCCTGCCTTGGCCGACCTGCTACACTTCCATTGCACAGCCTAGGGACTCCGGCACCACAGTGGTGGCCGATGAGACTGGACCCATGTTAGGGACCTCACCTTCACTTGTTCCAGGTACCACATCTGTACTATTAACCTCCATGCCCTCACTAGTTGCCATTCCCTAAGCAGCATGCCCACTATCTAGGCTACGCCCATCTGTCAACATCACGTTCTCCCTGTGCTGCTTAGCCACACGTGCTTGTGTGGTTTCCTCGAAGGGGCTCTCCCTGATGACACTCTTGGGCTGCTGTGGTTTGCCACTAAGTGATCCATCCTCCTCACATTTCTCTTCTTGCATCTTCTTCTTTCCAGTAGCGCCATGGGGTGTTTGCGTACTCCCCTCCTCCCCCACTGGCGCGGTGGCATTGTTGTGTTGTGCCTAGTTGGGGTTGCATTTATGTCTAAATACCTTGCAACTAGCACAACGTTGGGGGAGCCACTGATACTCAACATGGACAATAGCAGTAGTGCCACTCTCTCCCTCAACTGACACATGGGTGACCAGCTCCTCACGTGCATCAAGTTCAACCAAGACCCTAGCAAGGTTCGCCCTTTGCCTATTAGATGTCAACACATCAGCCTTAAGTGGGACACCTACACCACTCACTATATGGCTGAGTCCTTCCACGCCTAGGAATTCACAAGGGATGCAGGAGAACGTTGCCCACACGGGAACATTGGTGGGTTGTGACTTGTCAAGCGACATGCCTCTTCTCCATTTCTATAGGATGAGAAATCTTTGAGAAAAATGCCATGTCTTCTCAAGGACAAGGTTGAGGTCACTTCCCAAGCCAAACCGGAAGTAGAGAAACCGTCCAAACTTCCAAGCACATCCACAAGGCCAAACTCCTTCCATAGCTTGAAGGCAGTAGCTCAAACTAGGGAGTAGGGCAACTTTCGGCCAAGAAAATAGCCCACTAGTGTTGTGTTCCAATGTTCTACCCCTAAATCCCCCACCGCCTTGGGAATTTTCACCGTTGGTGTAGTCCCTTTCGTCGCCGGAGGGATGTATTGGAGGTTGAATGCCGGCAGAGTGTCTTCAGTTTTGGAAGTGCACGCCTAGGCATAAGTTTTGGCATAAGGAGGCCTCGCAATGGCTATGTGGACGTGGCCAGGTGGTTTTCGGTTGAAGTCCTCAATTTCCTCAAGCAGCACGTTGACCTCTTCCAAAGTTAAATTTCCAAAAGAAGGAAATTCTTGGGACAAGGGTGTGATGGTGATAGGTTGTTTAGGAGTTTTTGTGTTAGGAGGAAAAGGTTGGCTAGTGCCAAACTTATGATAGCCCATGTGGGCACAAGGCTCCAAGTTTCTTTTCCTAGCTATGTCTTGGGCATTGCTTTCCCCAGCTGCAAAAGTAGGCATTTGTCTTGCCTCTTTTGGGTTGACCTGCAAAACCTCCTCCGAAACCGTGTCCAACCCCTTGTGGGCATGTAGACCAGCATTCACAGGTGATGAATGCACCCCCCCTGGTAGCACGGTGTGTCATCCCCAGCTTCAGCATTGCCTTCGGTCGGCCAAACGCCCCCTCACTCACTAGAGTTGCCATGGAGAGTGGTTGGTAACTAGAAGGTAACCTCTAGGCACTATTGGATAGGAAAGGTTTAACTAAAGGTTTTATCCTAGCGGTAAAAGTGTATGGGAAAAGTGTGTAGAGAGGGAGAGAGGAGAGAGGAGCCTTGAGGATTAGATGCCCCTATATCCATAAATGTTCATCATAGGACCACCATGATGGAATGAGTTGAACCGAAAAACAATGCTCCCATGAGAATATATATTATATCAAGGTGCAGAAAGCATAAATAAAGTACAATTGCTTTGTGTAGATCCCTAAATTACAGTGGATTGGTATAAGCTCTAATATGATTGGCAACAGTGCCCACACTAGGGAGAGCATCCCCTAGTCTTACTTTGTTACGAAGTCTTCATATGCAGTAGATTGATGCCGTTAGCGCCACTCTCTAACTTCTAAAAGTCGGATTGGGAGAGTCCGCTGTTGCCACCAAGAAATTTGTGGATCCCTATCAGCTGCTGAATGAGTTGGGTAGTGCAAGAAGTCACATACTAAATGCCAAATCCGAGACATGTAGTCACAGTTGAATAATAAGTGGGCATGGTTTTCCAAGCTTTGATTATAGAGGAAGCAAGTGGTAGATTGCACAAGTCCCTAATTATACACTCTATCGAAGGTGGAGTTTGCCTAGCTAGGCTAACCATAGGACATAGGAGTGTTTGGGCAAGGATGTGTTGTTCTATACTACTTTATGCCACAACATGATGGGACCTAGTGGATTAAGAAACCCATATCCACTTTTGATAGTATACTCCCCTGACATGCAGTGTAACTAGTGAAGTTAGTCCGGGACAGCTGCATTAGGTTGGATGGAGGATGGGATGTGGATATTTGTCCAAAATGAGCCATCAGGGATACACCATTCATTCTCGTGCATGATAGAGTAGAGCTTTGTAGTAGGTGGGAATCCTATGCTCCCCATAGCTCGAGCGCTATATAATGTATCAAGAGGTCCTATTGGAAGCCAAAAATCCGCCCAGAGTGAAATCTCTAAGCCATTATTAGGCTCCCATTGGAAGCAAGATCTTATAGAGCTCTTAAGTTTCAAAAGTTTCTTCCAAGACCATGAGCATATGATGGTTGCCTTGGAAGACCAGAAGTTTTTACCCTTTAGTAAGGTGGAATGTACCCATTCCAACCACAAGCTCTTCGATCCTTCCTTACATAGCCGCCATATATGCTTAATTTGGATTGCCTTATTCTAGTGGTGGATGTTTGGGATCCCTAGGCCTCTACATTTTTGGGGTTTGCAAACATCTACCCATCTGACCTTAGCCTTTGTGAAGGTGTATGGGTTACTGCTCCAAAGAAAATTCCGAAGTAGCTGATCTATCCTTGTGACAACAAACTTAGGCAGAAGAAACACAAAGCACCAATAGACTTGCATGGAGAATAGGACTAATTTTGCCGATTGAAGTCTACTTGCATAGGATAAGTATTTAGCAGTCGAAGAGTTGATACGTACCAAAGTTCTTTTTACAAGAACCTCACAGTCCTTCTTGAGCTTTGAGGATATGAGTGGAACCCCCAAATAGCATACCGGGAACTTGCCCTCACAGAATTGGGTGGTACAAAGGATGTCCTCTTTTATACCCGTTGGGACATGGGAGAAGAATATATTACTCTTGGTATTGTTGACTCCCAATCCTGAAATAGTTTGGAAGTACTATAAGGCTTCTTTAATCAAAGAGATAGAGTCAATGTTTCCTTTTGCAAAGATTAGAAGATCATCTGCAAAATAAAGATGAGTCAATCTTTCAACTTTACATCTCCAATGTAGTGAGAATTGGGGGTTAGAAGCCAGCCTCCTCAACTGTGTGGAGAGTACTTCCATGCTCGGAACAAATAAGTAAGGGGAGATAAGATTTCCTTGTCTCAATCCTCGTCTATTTGCAAAGAACCCCACCATTTCCCCATTGACGTTAATGGTGAATTTAAGGGTAGAGATGTAGTGAATAATAAGAGTGCAAATGTGTTAGGGAAAGTTCATGGCCTTGAGGACCTTCAGGAGGAAGTCCCATCTGATTGTGTCATAGGCCTTTGGCTATCTTGCCATAATCTTTGATGAATTTTTGATAGTATCTGGATAATCCAAGGAACCTGCGAAGACCTTTAAGGGAGGATGGTTGGGGCCAATCCACTACGGATTGTATCTTGGTTGGATCCATAGCCACTCCTTCTACACTTTTTCCCATTGGCAAAAAAGTGCTGCTGTTTTAGGGTAAAGAAAACTTGTTCTAAGTGTTGAATATGAGTATCTCAATCTCCACTATATACCAAAATATCATCAAAGAACACCAAGACGAATTGTCTTAAATAAGGTCGAAAGATCTCATTCATCATGGCTTGGAATGTTGCTAGTGCATTGGTCAATCCAAATGGCATCACTAAGAATTCGTAGTGACCTTGATGAGTGCAGAAGGCCGTTTTATGAATGTCTTCCTCAGCCATTCGTATTTAATGGTATCCGAATCTTAGGTCAATCTTTGACAATACACTAGCCCCATACAACTCATCCAACAACTCATCTATCACCGGGATGGGGTACTTATTTGCCACCGTCACCTTATTGAGGGCACGATAGTCTACACAAAATCTCCATGATCCATCCTCCTTCTTCACTAAGATCACCGGACTAGAAAAGGAGCTCGTGCTTGGACGGATGATTTCTACCTCCAACATGTCACGTACTAACCTCTCTATCTCATTTTTTTGCATGTACGTGTATTTGTAAGGCCTCACGGATATGGACCTTTCCCTTCTATGAGAGGAATGTGGTGATTAGTTGTACGAATGGGAGGTAGGCCCTGTGGAGTGTCGAAGAAGTCCCTGTATTCGCTTAATAATTTATCCAAACTCGCCTCCTGGATTTTCTCCCCTCCTTGTGACGTTGCTGCCATCACCCATAGCAGTTTACATTCATCCACATCCCCCAGCTTCTATAACGACTTGTAGGAGATTGGAAATCGGCACAACGTTGGATCTCCACATAGCAGATACTCCTCTTTTTCTTGAGTAACCTTGATAGTCATTTTGGCCCAATTTACCTTTACTTCTCCCAACGTTTTCAACCATGCCACTCCCAAAATCAGATCTACCCCTTTCAACTCCATTACATAACAATCTACGCTCGTGTGGTATGGTCCTACCTAAAGTTGCAGCTTAGAACAAAACCTATGGGACTCTACGGATCTTCCATCTCCCAATGTTACTTTAAGGAACGATGATCGGATAATGGTAATCCATGACGTGCGGTCCATTCCAACGACACAAAGTTGTGACTAGCTCCACTATCTACTAGAATCACAATAGGGGAAGAGGCCAACTTACCTTGCATTTTCATTGTACAAGGTTCATTGAAACCCTGCATTGCCAATAATGACAATGAGAGAGGAGCCTGTTCGCCTGCTGGCTGCCCTTTGTCCCATTCTTCTTCACTGGGAGCTTCTTCTTCCAGTACTAACAACTGGAATGTTTTGTTCGGACATATGTGGTTTGGATTAAAGGGCTAGTCACACTTGAAACATAAGCCCTTTGCCTTCTTGTCCAAGAATTCTGCATGTGCTAATTGCCTCTGCTCGAGAAGTCGTCTCGGGCCATCCTTACCCCCTCCATGTCCTGCTGCCGGTGGAACCTCTCCTCCCATGGATTGTTCCTGTCTTCTAGGTATGGTTGAACAGTCTCTAGATAACATTCGTAGCTCGTCACCCACCATAAACCTAGGAACTCGTGGTGATGCTGGAGATGAAAAAATTCCCAAATGACCATTGTTCATTCGATTGGAATACTGTGATCGTGGTGCTGGTGGTCGAATGTCAGTGCGGCCGCCGTTTCCATGGTCCATGGTGAAGAAGATGCCCAAGTCAAATTCTCGATTCAATTTTAACAGCCAAGTCCATGGCGCATTCTAAGGTAGCCGAGCAAAAATATCCACGCGCGTTTGGATTGGATCTCGTAAGCCCCCATGAAGTACCCCAATAGTTGCATTTCCAGCATTGTTAGGGCGTGGGAGATAAGGGACTCGAAATCTTCAATGTACTGTTGAACTGAGCCACATTGCCTCAACTGCGATAGACTCTTGAAGAGGTTAGAGGCAAGCAAACCCTCGTATCGTTTCATGATTTCCTCCTTCAGGTCAGATTTGCCTCTTTTTTTTGCAGCATTTGGAACCAGTGATTGCATCGCCCTCTCATGCACATTGCCGACAGCACTACCTTCCTATCCTCCCTTGTCTATTGTGCAGTGAAGTATTGTTCGGCCATTAAGATCCAATTGGAGGGATCGTCGCCATCGAACGCTGGAAGTATTAGGCATGATGCATTGGTAAAAACTCGTCCTCCATTTCCATTCCTCTCTCGCCACCGATGGGAATCTCTGATCCGACTTCCATGGAACGTGGACCATCCACACATTTGCCACGATCTTTTACCACGGACGAACCACTGCTGGATTGTCCTCCCATATCCTTATTGAGCCATATGTCTTCTAGTAGCTTCTGATGCGATCCATCTTGTCTTGTATGGTGGACAGTTCTCCACCCATGTTTTTTTGTTCTTCTTCCATTGCCCCCAGCTGCTGTTGGATGTTCGTGACATCCAGATGTATCCCCTCTACAGTCCTTTCGAGTGTTTCAACACGAGTTTCCATCCGTGCCATGCCTCAATGTACTATGCGGCGAACTTCGTCGAGGTGATCCAATTTTTCCGGTGGTGGAGATTTCCCGGCAACGGAACCAAATTGATATGATTCCCAGAAAATTCCATATAATCTTTGTATTAAGTACTCCAATACTATAACTTCGATGATAGATCCAAATAGTACAGGAACAAACAAAAAAAACAAATACAATCACAACTCAACTATCTATGCTCAGTGCTAGAAGGAAGCCGGTGAACCTCCTCTGTAGCCCTCACTAGGAATCCGGCGGCCGTGGCCTCTTCTGCCCGGTTTCCCTCTCTCCTCTCTCTTTGTAACAAACTTTGTTATGTTTCTATCCCCTCTTTCCCTCCCCAAACCAACTATTTATACTCATTCCTCCCGGTCCCCCCTTTCCCTTCCACGTCAGCCACGTCCACCTGCCTTCTTTTCTTCACGTGCTCACATGGTCCACTCAGCTACTACTTCTACCTCAGCTCTTCCTACTCTAGTTATTACATATTTGACCCTATACCTTGTATTTCTACCACTACTCTTTTCTTCCTTCCGTGTACTTCTCATATCTCCCTCTTCTTTCTCCTCTGATATACCTTCATTGGCAAGGGTGTATCATTGACGATATTATAAAGACTAAGAATGATGAAGAGGAAAGAAACACCTAGAAATTTCATTTGGCTCAAGAATACAAGATTAAAGGCTTTTGAAGACTCAAATATCTAATGGGGATTGAAGTCACCTAATCAAAACATTGCAAATTTATATGACAGCAGTAAGTGCATTTTGCATTTGCTAAAGGTGACTGTCAAGTTAAATTGTAAACTAGCCCATTCACTAAGTGATACTGATCAGACTTTTCTTTTTTTTTTGGATAAATAAATAATTTCATTAAAAGGAAGAATAGACTTGGATAAGAGTGTTGTGGAAGTATGATTGATAAAGGTCAGATCAAAGATTTATTGGTACCCTTCCCGTGCAAAGCTTGATATAGTATATGCAGTGAGTATTTTTAGTCAATTTATGCACAAGCTAGGGAAGGGCATCTGAAGGCAGTTGATCAGATTTCACAATAATTGAATGGGTCTTAGAGGTTTGATATTTAAGAAGGGTGGTGATTTGAATGTTGAGGGGAGTGGTGGCTCACTTGAGAAATGAGGTGAAGTTAAGGTGTTTGGGCACAAGGAATATGCGAATTACTGTGGATTAAGATTATTAAGGATGACCTAAGAGTAAAGCCAACAGGAGTGTGAATTCTTTTGTGACAAGTCAATAATAAGCATAGCTCAGAACCCAGTCCAACCGACAGCATTGAATGTATTGAGGTTGACAGACATTTCATCATCAAGGAGAATTTAGACATGGGACCAATTTGCCACCATATGGCTCTTCAAGAAATCCACAGCAAATCTTCCAATAAAGGATTACCAATAATTCATTTTAGAGTGTCCACACTAGGAATGACATACTATTCACCACCATGCATAGTGATACAGGTTTCCCTTATTGTAAAATTTGTAAACTTGCATGCAAATGCATATAGAAGCAAACATGGTGCTCTTGCAACAGATGTCATGCATTCCTAATAGCCAGAGCTTCATACCTGACCCCCCTCCTCCTGACTCCACTTAGAATTGCAATTTGGCTGCTTAGCTTCTTCTTCTTTCTGCTTCTTTAATAACTGTGCACCTCTAGCAGCTTTTGCTTCAACCGCTTTCAAATGTTTTGTTGGGTTACCATGGGCATCATAATAGCGCCCAACTAACTTGCCAACAAATCTGATGATTAGAAGTAAAAGAGTTAGCTTTCTACTTTTTCTTTAGATTGCTAAGTTGTGAAATTTGAAATATTTTACTCTCCTCCACACAAGACAACTACTTTTTATTTTCGTAATTCTTATTTTGGCTTCACATCTACCATCAATTTGTTTTATTATTTGCAAATGTAATTGACTCTAGCCAGAAGATATGATGTTGAAGTCCACTAGCCATAACGAACAGCCCATTAACTACAATAAAAACAGAACAAATTATAGTTTAACTGATTTATTTTTTTATTCTTAGCTTCTCATCACTGTTAAGCATATAAAAACCCTTTTTTGGGGGTAAGTTTGGATAAACTGGACCTATATTACAAGCATGACAACTCAGAAAAATAAATGAAAAAATGGGGAAAAGAGAGTCAAAACTGGGTAGATGAAATTGAAATCCTAAAAACCCTTAATCATGCTCCAAATGAAGAGCATATGTGTTTATCACATCTAAAGCAAACTCTCCAAAGAAAAATCGACAATTTCCTAAGCTTATCTAACATGACAGCCAAGTCAGCAGATCAAATTGTGGTACTATCAGAGATAGAAGATATAGTACCATTATGGCCAACAATATCTAAGGAAATCTGCACTATTATGGGCTTTTGTCTGTCAGCTGGAACATACTGACAAAATAAAGAATAAAAAAACTGGCCAGAAGGGATTGTCATGCCAGTTGACCATGATGAAAGGTCCGCACAGTTGAACATATTCTTTTTTCTTTTTTCAGTGTTTTGGGAGTGGTGGTGGTGGTGGTTTTTTTACCAAAAAAAAAAAATCAGTTGAAATATTCTTTGTTGACAAACCCCAAACTACCCATGTACCGATGTGGGTGATGTTTAGCCATATCCATTGCGAATTCCTAAACACGGATGGAGTTAGCTATATTGTCAATGGCGTAGGCACCACAATTAAGGCAGATGTGTTGACAGCCTTTAGACAAAAGGCTAACCAAGCTCGAGTGTTGGTAGAGATAGACGCTAGAGAGGAGTTGATAACCTAGGTTGAAGATCAGATGGCTCCTTAGCAACTATCCACATTGAACATTAGTGGCTCCCTCTCAGGTGTGGAGTATGCAAAGTGTTCGGCCATACATGCAACCTAATTCAGAAGGAGAAACCCCAAGTAGTTACTAGAAGCTCAAAAGCTAAGGGGGATTAGTGGGTGCCTATTCATAAAGGTGGGGAAGGTAAAAAGAAAATGCATGAAGAGGGAATTGGCACAAGTACTATATGCCCGGGACTCCTCATTGTCAAGACAGAGGAGAGGCAAGCGAGGAAGTCCAATCACCTCTCAAACAAAAATATGATGAAGTCAAAGAGAATGAGATGGAGGTTAAGGTGGAGGATGTGGTTGAGAATGAGGTTGAGACAAAGCTTGAGAATGAGGATCTAACTAGAGCGATGGAGGTTAAGGGTAAGGTTACGAAAGACACCTCCAACCTATAGGTCCACCAATGCCAGGGGACGAGTTAGAACTCTCCAACACCTACCTCTGTATCAAAGTCTTTGGCTTAGAAGGAGGAATCCCCTAACCAAGAACCCATGGTCATCCATTCTGACCAACCTAGGAGTGACAAAGAGGAAGAGATAGAGGAGTATGAAAATACTCCACTAAACAAATTACTAATCTAGATGAACCAAGCATTAGGGAGTAATCCAAAAAGCAATAAAAGCTTTAGTTCTTCAAGCCATAGGAAGAGGAAGTAGTGGAAGAGGAGGAGAACCCTCACCTAGCCATGAGGTTCCTTTCGACATAGCACCATGAACATTGCAGCTTGGAATATAAGAGGGTTTAATGACCCTATTAAGGTAGTGGAAATTAGAAGAGTTTGTGAAGCTCAAAAGGTAAATTTTATAGGATTACTAGAAACGAAGGTTAATCTTTCAAATGAAGATGCAATTCAAAATGTTTTGGGGCCACAGTGGCAAGTGAGGATTAATGTAGTTGCAAGAAAGTGCATGTGACTAGCTTGGAATACTAGGGAATGGGATGTTCGTGTTGAGGTAGAGCACGCGCAATTCATGCACTGTGCAGCCACCAATTTGAGAATTGACTTTCCCCTTTTTGTGACTTTCATCTATAGCTCCAATAATGGTAGAAAAAGAAGATCCTTGCAGAATAATTTAGAGGCTCTAGCTCCACCATTAAGCAAGTGTCCATAGATGGTACTTAGAGATTTCAAAAATCTCCATCAGAAAAAGTTGGTGGAAGAACGCAGTTAATAGATGCCATGGTGGAGTTCTAGAACTGCATTGCCACCTCGAAATTGGAAGATTTAAGATACATAGGGGATTTCTTTACTTGGTCTAATAGGCAAGAACAAAACCCTATTTTGAGGAAATTGGATAGGGTCTTAGTTAACCACCATTGGTTAGCGTGCTACCTAGAACACAAGCAAAGTTTATGTCCCTTATGCTCTCGAACCACTCGTTAGCTGTCACATGCATGGATTATAGTTCTAGAATTAGGAAGATGTCCTTTAAGTTCTTCAATTTCTGGGCTAAACACAAGAATTTAAAGGAAATGGTTGTCAACACCTGGAAGAGTGCAGTCAAGGGATAAAAAATGTTCCAAATTGTTAGGAAACTCAAACTACTCAAAGAAGAATTTAGGAACTTGAACTAGTCAAAATTCTCCCAACTATCTAGTCGAGTGTTAAGTGGCCAAAAACAACCTTGTACAACTACAAGCCTCCATACAAGGTATTGGAGATACTTCACATATGGAAGAAGAGAATTGCTTTTAAGGAACACTATTTACTTAGAGGGGCAAAAGAAAGTTTCTACAAGTAAAAATCAAGGGCAAATTGGCTAAAACTAGAGGATAAAAACACTTCTTACTTCCATAAAGCCATAAAGAACTTACACAATAGTTCTTTATATCGATTGACTAAAGAGGATGGAAGTGAGGCAATTGGAGCTGATGAGGTTAAAGACTTAGTAGTATCTCACTTTCAACAGCTTTATGATAGTCGTACTTCCCCTCTTAGCTTCGAGGAAGTCTGTAACTTAGTGACCTGGAGGTTAAGTGAGCAATAAAAGCTAGAATTGAATGCACCTTTCACCAATGAAGAGATTAGATGGGGATTCTTTTCGCAAGCTAATGAGAAAGCCCCGGGGCTTGATGGGTTTTCTGCTAGATTCTTCAAGAAAGCTTGGGAAATTATAGAAGATGATTTGGTCGCTGCAGTTAAAGAATTCTTGTCAACAGGCCACTTGCTCAAGGAGATAAATGCCACCATCATCTCCTTAGCTCCCAAAGTGGCCAACCCCTCAAAGCTAGGTGAATTTCGCCCAATTGCGTATTGCAATGTCTTTATAAGGCTATCTCTAAAGTTCTTGCAGCACGCCCAAAGGTCCTTACCCCTTCGGGTGGTAAAGAATAGGCAACTTTCATCCCTAAGCAAAGAATAACTGATAACATCTCTATTGCTCGAGAATTGATGGCTGGATATCATACACAAACGAGAGCACCACGTTGTACTCTAAAGATGGATCTACAGAAGGCATATGACACGATACGATGGGACTTCTTTTTAGAGGTTCTCAAAGCTATGCAATTTTCCTCACACATCTGCACCTTCATCGCTCAATGTATTTCCATCTCGAAATTCTCTATTAACATTAATGGAAAACTGGCAGGTTATTTTGCAAGCAAAAGAGGACTGAGACAAGGGGACCCTATCTCCCCTTACTTATTTGTAATTAGCATGGAAGTTCTCTCTACTTTGCTGAGAAGGTTGACCATGAACCCCAATTTTCTCTTCATTGAAGATATAAGTTTGAAAAGCTAACTCACCTTTACTTTGCAGATGATCTCCTTCTTTTTGCGAAAGGAAATGTTGAATTTGTTTCATTGATCAAAAAGATCCTACAACACTTCCACTCAATCTCTGGACTAGTTGTTAACAATAGCAAGAGCAATATCTTTTTTCTCCTAAGTCCTTGCGACAGTCAAAGAGGACATCCTCCGATCCACCCAATTCTAGGGAAGCAAGCTACCAATGCACTACTTGGGTGTACCACTTATCTAAGCTCCATCATGGATGGGGAATGAATGGTGTATCCCAAAGGGCTCACTGTGGACTAGTATCAGCATCCCATCCTCCCTTATACCTAACGGTGCAATTTCGGATCGCTTTCGCTGGAAACATTCAGGGACAAGAGAGTATACCATCAAGAGTGGCTATGGTTTCCTTAACCCTCCAAGACCCACTGTACCATGGCAAAGAGTAGTATGAAATGAATCTTCCTTACCTAAATACTCCTTTATACTATGGTTGGCTTGGTTAAGGAAGCTTTCCACTCTTGACAAGGTACACAATTGGGGACTAGTGCAATCCACTACTTGTTTTCTGTGTAACCGGCATCCGGGGGACCATGCCCATCTATTCTTTCAATGCGACTACACAGCACAAGTTTGAAGTGTAGTCTATGAATTCATGCACTGCCCAGCCTCATCCAACAACTGGGATGGTGTTACCAGGTTTATGGTGGCGCTGGGGGACTCACCAACCCATCAGATCTGGTGAGCTGCACTAGCGGCAGCAGTCTACTGCATACGGCACACTCGAAATAAAGTGCGGTTAGGGGAACTCCTTCCAGGGATTAACATGTTAGCCTACCAAATACGATCCTACATTAAGCTGTTGTAATCTCAACTCATTGTCTTAGCTCAAATGCTAGCACGATTTTCGATTATATGCATTTTGTAATCTTATTTCACTTGCTCATTGTATTTTTCTACAATTCAATAAAATTATCAATTACCTAAAAAAAAAAAAATCTGAAAACAAACAAAATAGGCTAAGGAGTTGTATTAAAAAACTAGTGACTGATGACCAACATTTATTACACTGATATTTATACAAGAACTATAACTAGGGCACAAATCACAGTCCTTGATGGTTATTACACCTTTCTTGATGTCAATCTTGTGACTTGGAGGGGGAAAAAAACAAGATGTGGCTTGATCAAGTGCAAAGGCTGAATTTTAACCAATAGCTCAAGATATATGTGAGTTACTTTGATTGAAAATTATTCTTTAAGATTTAAAGATTAAGTGGAATAGCCCTATGAGACTATATTGCAACAAGAAGTCTACAATCAGCATAATTCATGATTCAGTTTAACATGACTGAACAAAGCATTTTGAAATTGACAAACACTTTATAAAGGAAAAGTTGGAGAGGGGATTAATTTGTACTCCTTATGTGTCTACTCACAACTAATTAGCTAATGTCCTTATATCCACATGCAATACACAAATTAGAGGCCTAAACATGACAAATCGCAAGCAAAGAGGAAAAACTTACACATAGCTTCTAAAATAGAAATCCCTCCACTCAACAATACTCTTCACCTACAAAGACAAAATAGTATGAACATAAAATGGTGAACCCATGGTATAATTATAGATTTGATACAGAAACGAAGGGATTGACTGTATATGCCATAATCGTAATGAATGATAGAGTAGATTGAGATGCAAGAACCTCTCATGTGAATGTTTAACATGCAAATTAGTTTAAGTCTGATATAGCAGGGGGGGCAAACCACATGCATGACTAAAACAACCTAAATCAATAGTATGCACCATATTAATTAAAACAGCCCAAATTAATACCAGGAGGAACTACATGCCAACAAAGGGACACCTTCTGTGAGCTGTTTAAAACAACAATATGCAATTTTACAACCCGCCTACAAAGTCCAAAGTACGAGATTATTTACCTCAGAGCTAGATAGTCCACGCAGTGAGTCAGTAAGTCCATCTCCTGCAAAGAAATAATGAAAATAATATGAAGCTAGCAATTGAGAGTTATGCATCACTGAATTGTATTTTTGATATGCCCTATTTTGAGTTTCTAATTATCCAGTATGCGAAGAGTAACCCAAAGATATACAAACTATTAAAGTAATCAAGGGAAGACAAAATAATGTACTTTGCAATGTATGGATAATTAACCTTCTACTTGCCTATATTCTGTGAAAAGATTATACTTTCTCAATGCAAGAATTTTGCAAGATAAGAACATGGTACTAGGGCAAAAGAAAATGGTATAATTCTTTTTTTTTTTCAACCAAAACAACAACAGTTATTCTTTTTTTGGATAAGTTAATTTTATTGATATCCAAAGGTGTACAACCGTAAGACAGGTAGATTTACATCATAGTCTCAAGGACAAAGTAAACAATGAAAAGATAAAGAGGCTACTTAAGAGTGTTACAAAATGGAGGAATAAGCTCTAATTTGGTTTACAACAGAGCCCCAACTGGGGATATGGTTCCCTAGGCGTACATTGTTATACACTCTCCAAATACAATAAACCGTCGCTGCTAGTGCAGCACATCTTCTATTGAAGTCGGGCAAGTTGAGTCAACTAAGGCTAGCAATAGAGATGTAACCCCTTGCCAGCTTCTGAAGTGTGCCGAGCAATGAAGGTAGTCACAAACCGCACACCAAATCGGGCAAGAATAGCTGCAATTGAAGAAGAGGTGGGAATGGTCTTCCTGACTCTGTTGGCACAAGAAGCACGTAGTAGAAGAAGTCACGCCCCATGCTTCCAACTTGTCCAATGTGGTTAGCTTGTGTAGCCAGGCTAACCATAAGATAAACGAATGTCTAGGAATTGAGTATTTATTCCAAATCACCTTAGCCCAGGGGACCACCCGGGTTGGAGGGGTGAGGAATTCATACCCACTCTTAATTGTATATTCACCCATGGCAGAATTGATCCATCTGAGGCGATCGTTGACTGATGCATCAGGATGGAGCGAGGTGGGGATCTGAATATTCGTCTTTAGCACACCCTCAGGGATGCACCATCCGTTGCCTTCCATGAGGGAACAAAGTTTGGTGATAGGAGGGAGTCCGATACTACCCATCTCCCGAGCACTGAATAACAGGTCCAAGGGGCCTATTGGAAGCCAATAGTCTGACCAAAGGGAGATAATGAGACCATTATTAGGGTCCCATTGGAAGCAGGGGCGGACTAAGCATTTGAGTTTCAGCAATTTCTTTCATGTCCAGGAGCATGATGCAAGTGCTTTCTTTGCCCAAAAGCTTCGACCTTTCAAGAATGTGGAGTGGACCCATTCAGGCCAAAGGGTTTTCGGACCGTCCTTGCATAGATGCCAAATATGTTTTATTTGAATGGCCTTATTCCATTGGTGTAGGTTTGGGATACCTAGACCCCTACACTTAAGTGGTTTACAAACTTCATTCCATCTAACTTTAGCTTTAGTGTAGGTGTGACGGTTTCCACTCCACGAAAAGTTCCTGAGTAGGCTATCCATCTTCCTAATAACATATTTAGGAAGTAGGAATACATTGCTCCAATGGACTTGCAAGGAGATGAGGACGGACTTGATCAATTGCAATCTCCCTGCATAGGAGAGGTATCTGGACGTCTAGGATGTGACCCTAGATAACATTCTCTCTAGCAAGCATCATAATCTTCTTTTCGCAGCTTGGAAGAAGAGAGGGGAACCTCAAGGTAACGCACTGGCAATTTACCTTCCTGGAACTGGGTTAAAGATAGAATGGCCTCCTTCTCAGCCAAGGGAACATGAGAGAAGAAGATATTGCTCTTGTTATTATTGACTTCCAAGCCTAATATAGAGTGAAACCGCTGGAGCGTTAGCTTAATCAATGAAACTGATTAGAGGTTACCTTTAGAAAAAATGAGAAGATCATCTGCAAAGCATAGGTGTGTTAATTTCTCATTCTTGCATCTCCAATGGAGGGTGAATTGGGGGTGCTCAGTCAGTTGTCTCAATTGGGTAGATAGGATCTCCATTCCCAATACAAAGAGGTAAGGAGATATTGGATCACCTTGTCTTAACCCCCTCCTACTAGGAAAATAACCCGCTAGTTCTCCATTGATGTTGATGGAAAACTTTAGGGTAGAGATGCACTGATGAATAAGGGAGCATATGTGGGGAGGAAAGTTCATAACTTGAAGAGTAGCCATCAAAAAGTCCTAGCTAATCGTGGCAAATGCCTTTTGTAGGTCCATCTTAAGGGTGCACCGAAGTGAATTTGATTGTACACGATAGCCCGCCATCAATTCTTGATCAAGGAAGATATTGTCAGTGATTCTTCTTTCAAGTATGAAAGCGGCTTGCTCTCTGCCAACTAGGGATGGGAGGACCCTTTTAATACGCTCTGCAATGACTTTAGAGATGGCCTTATAGATAACATTGTAGCAGGCAATAGGGCGAAATTCTCCTAGTCTTGATGGGTTGGCAATCTTAGGAACCAAGGAGATGATGGAAGAGTTAATCTCTTTGAGTAGGTGTCCAGATGCCAAGAATTCTTTTGATGTTTCCAAAAGGTCCTTACCAATAATCCCCCATGTGTCCTTGAAGAACTTGGCAATGTAACCATCAGGCCCTGGGGCTTTTTCATTGGCTTGAGAGAAGAAACCCCATTTAATCTCATCATCAGTAAAAGGAAGAGCTAGTTCAATTTGTTGCTGGTTATTCAGCCTCCATGTAACCATGTTACTAACATCTTCCAATATAGGATCGGAAGGAGGACAATCATAGAGCTTCTGAAAGTGTTCCACTGCAAGTGCCTTTACCTTTACATCCCCAAAAACCTCCCTCCCATCATCTCTAAGTAGGTGATGTATGTAGCTACGGTTATGCAAGTTCCTCATGGTTTTGTGGAAGAATGAAGTATTCCCATCCCCCAGTTTCAGCCAATGTGCCCTAGATTTCTGCTTGTAAAAACTTTTCCTCGGCTCCTCGTAGCAGATAATAGGCTTTATATGCTTCTTTTTTCTCTTCCATAATGGACATATTTCCATCCCTATGGACAGCAACTTGTAAAGATTGTAGTCTAATTTTCGCCTTCTCAACCTTGTCAGGGAGGTGGGAAAATTCATTCTTGTTTAACTGTCTGAGTTCTTGCTTGAGTAGTCTAAGCTTTCGGACGACTTGAAACATTTTCGACCCAGCAATATCCATTCTCCATATGTTACTCACAATATCTTTGAAGTTCTTGTAACCTACCCAAAAGTTGAAAAACTTAAAAGGAGGCTTCTTAGTTGCTAAGGTAGCGTCAATACAAGTGATGGCAAGTGAATGGTCTAAAAGGGTAGGGGAAGCAAACTGGGCATGAGTTCTTGGCAGCAACTGAATCCATTGTTGATTTACCATGATTCTATCTAACTTGCATAGTATGGGGTTGTTCTCTTGTCGATTAGACCAAGTGAAGAAGTCCCCCACATAATTCAAGTCCTCCAACTCCGCGTGTGAAATACAACTTTGCAGTTCAACCATTTCGTCAGTAAGGTGCATTCTCCCACCTAATTTCTCTGTAGGGGATGTAGTAGTGTTAAAATCCCCAAGAACTATCCATGGTAGGGGGTGAGTGGATAGTGCTGTATTCACAAGATTGCACCAAAGGAATCTTCGTTCCCTCCCATTGTTGGAAGCATAGATGAAAGTAGCAAAAAAGGTGGAGCTAGATCTCGTGTTAACGAGTTTGCAATGCATGAACTGGGGATGCTCCGATTCTATGCTAACAACCCATTCTCTAAGCTTCCAAGCCAACCATATATGCTTTCTAGCCACCGCATTAATTCTAACTTGCCAAGTTACTCCCAATGCATTCTTGATTGATGCTCCGTTCCTCGGATTAACCTTGGTCTCAAGCAAGCCGATGCAGCTTATCTTGCGATCATTGTAAATCCTTCTAACTTCAGTAACCTTAATGGGATCATTTAGGCCCCTGACATTCCAAGCGGCAATATGCATTAGGGAGATGTAGGTGGACAGCTAGGTGAAGGATCTTCTCCTCTTCCGCGCCTTCTTCTTGCGCCTACTAGAAGAGGTAGAGCCCTTCGGAAATTTCAGTTTGCTGCCCTGACCGTGGTGTAAATGGGGGATTATCTTGCAAAGTGGAGTGTTTTCAAAGTCGTCCACTCCAAGAACATCCTCGGGTGGGACTTGAACATCGTTGTGAAGGGAATTAGGGTGTTCAGGCTGCTGGACGGGAATATCCCTAGCACTTAGACCAAGTGCTTCATCAGCTTCTAAGTCAAACCCTTCAGTGAACGTCACCTCTTGCTGCTGCACATCAGCACCTATCCCAGGATCAATAGCATTCTTGTTGACACTTTCACTGATACGAGTGTCAGCTGATTTGGCCTTGGAGGCCGGGGGGGGGGGGTTGTTCTTAGTAACATCAGGTTCACGGCTAGGAGCTTGGCCAATCTGTCCTCCTTCATTTGTTACGGTTTCAGATGTGTGGCTAGGTTTGTTGATGCCATTTGTATGCATCTTGGATCCAGTAAAGGATTTCTCCTTCTCCTTCCGACCACCACCCACCGGGATCCACTGTCCCTCACTATTCTTGGTACCTTGGTCGCTGGGTTCAATAGGAGGAGTCCCCACTTTGTTAGGATGGCACAAGTGGGGTGTTCTTAGTAACATCAGGTTCACGGCTAGGAGCTTGGCCAATCTGTCCTCCTTCATTTGTTACGGTTTCAGATGTGTGGCTAGGTTTGTTGATGCCATTTGTATGCATCTTGGATCCAGTAAAGGATTTCTCCTTCTCCTTCCGACCACCACCCACCGGGATCCACTGTCCCTCACTATTCTTGGTACCTTGGTCGCTGGGTTCAATAGGGGGAGTCCCCACTTTGTTAGGATAGCACAAGTGGCCAAACACTTTGCATTCCCCACATCTTAGAGGGAGCCCTTGATATTGAACCGTGACGGTGGATGTGGACCCATCAGAACTTACAACTTCAATGTGGGAAGCTAGTTCATCTCTCGCGTCCAACTCAATCAACACTCTAGCATGATTTGCCCTCTTCCTAGCAGCTGTTAGTGCATCGGCCTTGAGGGGGATTCCGATACCGCTTGCTATGTAGCTGATGCCATCTTCATTTAAGTATTCGCAAGGAACATGTTGGAGAAAGGTCCAAACGGGGACATTATTGGCTGAGGCTTTTCAAAGGGCCATGCCGCGCCTCCAAGTTTGAAGGATTAGGTATCTTTGTGCAAAATACCATGTCCTTTCGAGTAGGGGAGTGAGGTCTAATCCTTGGGGAAACCGGAAGTAGAAATATCCTTCTTTACTTCCCAAGACTTCAAGGAGCCCATGTTCTTTCCAAAGGCGAAAGGCCAAGTCGTGGACAAGCTGGAATGGCAGCCTACGTCCAAGGAAGAATCCAACAAGTGTGGAAGACCAATAATCAGCTCTGGCCTCTTCTACCGCAAGGGGGATCTTCACCCGTGGCACCCGACCCTTCATATCCGGTGGATGAAACTTAAGTTTGAAGTTGGGGTCATCCACATCAGTCGTGTTGCATGCATGGGCATAGGATTTCCTTTCTTTTTGGCCACCAAAGGAAGTATTTGTTGGAGAAGGTGGTGTTTTCTGGTGGTTTCCGGTTCCATGGTTACTTTTCAGCCGGTTGGGTAATTCCAAGGTGGATTTGCCAAAGGAGGAAAGGGCTTGGGAAGAGTGAAAAGGGGGTGGGGCACAAGGTCTGTCTTTGGGGCTGCCATGCAGATGGTGACAGTGACCAAAAGGTGTTCCAGCAGGGGCACAAGGATCAAGTTTTCCATTTTTGGTTGGTCAACTTGAACTTTTTCCTTAGAGTGAAAAGTTACCCCTACTTTTTCCTTATTTGGCAGGCCAGTATTACCAGCATTTGGAGGCGTGCCAAGGGGACTTACAGCTGGTTTTCTGAAGTTAAGGGGAGGGAAATGTTCCCCTAGCAAACTCCGGCCACCATTGGGCAACACACGAGGTGGCTCATGAAGCTGACTGCAGTCCAAATCCATCAACTTCAGCAGCGCACAGGTCAGGGAGGGGAGGGGGAGAGTGTGTGTGGTTTTTGGCCTAAAAGAAGTGATCTTTTAGGTGAGGGTGCAGAAGAGTGTAAGAGAGAGGTGGGAGCATTTTCTCTCTCTACATGATACTGAGCATAACTTGGAATATTAACAACAGTTATTCAATGAGAAGCAAAAACTCTATTTAGCGAGACAGTAGAGATATCACAGCTGTGAAGCTCTTACTGGTGAAAGCATGTACTTCCAGTTAATAACATATATTATTTCCACTGTAGCCTTTCGTTTAATCATGACTGGAGATATTTAATTGCCATCAGCTAGAAAACAAGGAACAAAAGCTAGGATTGATTTCAAGCATTTGCCTCATCAAAAAGAATACAGTAATTACCTGTGAAGTTTCCAGAAACAAATGCACGGGAAGCATCTCTGCATTGATCAAGTGTAAATGACATTACATGAAAGAATATGGCAACCTCCAATTATAACAAAAACAAAATGGATTTTACTACAAGAAACACATGGGATGCTTGATATGCCAAAGACATTGAACAGAAAATGTCAGTATATCATCATTGCAGAACCATTTACAAACTTATTTTTGAATAAAGACAAAACAATACAAGCCAATTGAAACCTGAAAACCCTCTAAAAATCAAAGTTACTTATATATTCAAATACATCGATCAGGGCAAAGTCAAGTCAAAACATACCTTCCGGCAAAATGATTGTAACCCCCTCCCGAACCATAGTGAGATTTTCCTTTTGTGACGTCAAACACTGATCTGACACGCCAAAAAAAAAAAAAACACAGAATGAGGATAATAACATATACAATTCCTGGTCTTAGGAAATTATCTAGAAAAAGAAAAACAAGGCCACACACCTAAAAGTTGCACAAATTCCTTTCTCATCTTTCTATCAGAAAGGACAGACGAGAAAGAATCTGTGCCACATATATCTTGAAATATGCTAACAGGACATCACCCTTGTTAATATGCCATACACTGAATTTCAAAAAATAACAATGGTTCTATAAATCAAAAAAACAAAAGAAGTACTTATTCTCTGACCCCACTAAGTCTATACCAATTATTCACATAAATTGATCAATAACTGCCTATACGCATCGTTATCATTATCAAAACATAGTGATTAGTGAGACAAAGCAAGTACCCAAGAATTCCTAAAAGAATTGGTAAAGCCTCATCAGTGCCATTGTACAAAGACAGTTCTTCAACCGTGAACAATCTCTACAAAACCAACCAAACTACATCAATCACTAAAATGGTGTCTTTTTTCCCACTACGTCTGATCGTAACAATAAATCATTCATAGATAAAATCTAGAAGAAGTTTAAGGACTACCCATCAGTTGGAGCACCTAAAAATGAACTAAATCAAGTGCAATTTAGAAAGGAAAAAACTAAAAGATTAAACTGACCTGCTTTGAGTGTGGAAAATTAGGGTAGAAGTTGAAAAGAAGGGCCGATAGAGTAGCCAAAATAGATGAAGTAATTACAAAGAAAGAGAAAGATTTCCACCATGGCGACATTACTGACTAATTTCAGTTTGTATGACACCTGACCGTTGCGTGCTGTGTCTGATATTCCGACTTCCGGCATATCGACCGAGAGTCCATTGCTAAAATCCCTTATAAACCCTTCAATAATTTCATGGCAATGAAAGCTCTCGTTGAGAAAAAATAATTCAACAAAATTACACCCAAGGACTAGTGTGCTTCGCGAATGTAATAGGGGAGAAATCGATTGGAAGAAGTAAAAAAGAAAAGAGCAAAAGTAAAATAAAATATAATTATTATTTTGTTTTTGTTGATATTTAAAGGAAATAGAAAGAAATATGGGAAATGGAGTTAATAATTAAGAAAATTGTTTTTATTTTATTTTATTATATTTATAATTATTGTAATAAAAAAAAGGTGATTTTGTAATTATATTACTTTTTTATCTATTTCTCTTTCATTTTTAAGGGAAAAGAAATAACCAATTTTCTTTATTTTCTATTCATTTCCATTATTTATATATGTTGCCAAACACAATATTTCTATCCATTTACTTCCTTTTCTACAAATCTAAACACAGTCTAAAAAAATCATTTTTTAATATATATATATATATATATATATTAAAATAAGGTGATGGAGAAAGTTACTTAGCAAATAGGATACATGTATGTTGCTTTAGTTATTAAAGTTTGTAGCACTAAAGGGGCATAAAGTATACATGCTTTTGGTGTGAAAGTGTTTTAACAGCCCCATGCAAAGCAAAGAATATCAATAACAACTTGACAAAAAATCACAATGAGGAATGAGAAAAAAAAAAAACTATATCAAAAAGGAATAATACCAACAAAACCAAACTCCATACTTCAAAAATCAAAATCTTAAGCTTAATGATATCTGTTAAATCATTTTAATGATCGATGAATGAAATTATACTTACTCATTTCAAAGTTATCATTATGAGTTTGTTATTGGCCCAAAGCTATTAGTCATCTTTATGAGTGTATGAATAGTCATGCTTATGAGTATATAAGTCTGCCTATGAGTGTATAAGCTTACCTAAGAGGAGTTAGAGCGAATGGACTTACTCAATGATGCATATTTAGAGCCTACTACACTAAATCTCTTTTAAGTCATTTCAAAATATGGACCAAAACCCTTAAGCCTCATTACATAACCCAAGAAGTCAAGCCTAAAATGATATTGAGCTGGCATAATGCTTAAATTTAGCTAATTTAGCCCTCTACAATGTTCCAATTGAATTGTGGCAGGAGATGAGTCTTCTTTATAATATTGATTTGAAGTGTAAGGAGCATGGAATAAAATATGATCATATGCTTAGAAGGATGGGCTTTATGCGAACCCTAGGTATATTAAACCTAGAACCCGTCAATCGTGATTTGAAATCGGATTCCCAAGTATCGTCTTGAACAAGTGATGAACGGAACTAGACCCCAACCACACCTGCTGATTGAAACCTAAGTTATCAAGATGACTTCCCCGAGCGTTTAGATCGAAGAAATCGAAAGGAGTTCTTTCGCAAAGAACAAAAGAGAGAGAGCTCTCAAAATGTGTATTCAACAACTATCCGTCAATTGGTTTGACAAAAGAGTATTTATATGGCCCCGTAAAATACCTAAAAGGGGGAAAAATCTAAGCGTACACGTGGAAATAAATAATAATATTCGCGTCTAAACATGTGACGAGTGCAGTACACGGCCGTGTCTCAAGCCGTGTCTTAACCCGTGTAAGCTTCTGTGAAAGTTCTGCAAGTCGTGTCCCAAGCCGTGCCCGGAACCGTGTCAGAGTCTGTGACAGTCCTTCAGGCCGTGTCTCAAGCCGTGCCCGGAATCGTGTCAGAGTCTGTGACAATCCTTCAGGCCGTGTCTCAAGCCGTGCCCGGAACCGTGTCAGAGTCTGTGACAGACCTTCAGGCCGTGTCTCAAGCCGTGCCCGGAACCGTGTCAGCCTCTGTCCTCCAATTAAATGAAGTCATCCTTCAAGGCCGGTTCTCTCGGGATCCTCTTTGGAAGCTTGGATTATGTGAATAAATGCCGATTCTCCCTTGGTAAAGCTCGGTTCCTTCTCTTGCAGCTCCATCACTAATCCTTGCAAAGCTTCTCTCATCCGCTTAGCTCTAGCTTTTGTCATTGGACCTCCAATACCATGTAATGGGTCATTGGATTTTGACTCTTGAACTCTTGATGTTAGTTGATCCCCATCATTCCCTCCTTCCTCGAAAAGATTCGTCCTCGAATCACCTTCGAGAAAGTGCATCAGCCACCACATTCTCTTTTCCTTGCTTGTATTTAATCACATACGGAAATGTCTCAATGAACTCCAGCCACTTTGCATGTCTCTTGTTCAAC
The DNA here is from genome assembly GCA_037954665.1 of Laguncularia racemosa. Taxonomy (NCBI): domain Eukaryota; kingdom Viridiplantae; phylum Streptophyta; class Magnoliopsida; order Myrtales; family Combretaceae; genus Laguncularia; species Laguncularia racemosa. The sequence goes on along the minus strand of JBBMOL010000069.1, from coordinate 3,751,946 downwards.
TTACCTTGAGTTTTCAGAAACTTCAAACTCTCATGATCGGAATGAATGATGAACTCCTTAGGCCATAGGTAATGTTGCCAAGTTTGCAAGGTCCTCACCAGAGCATATAACTCCTTGTCATAGACTGGGTAATTTAATGCAGCGCCACTGAGTTTTTCGCTAAAATAAGCGATCGGTTTAGATTCCTGCATCAAAACACCACCAATACCTTTCCCAGAAGCATCGCATTCAATTTCAAAAACCTTATCAAAATTAGGTAGAATAAGTAATGGTGCATTAGTCAACTTACCTTTCAAAACATTAAAAGCCTCCTCATGCACTTTAGTCCACCTAAACTCAACATTCTTCTTAACAAGATCATTTAAAGGAGCAGCTATAGAACTAAAGTCCCTAACAAACCTCCTATAAAAACTTGCTAATCCATGAAAGCTCTTGACCTCACTTGCGTTCCTAGGTGTTGGCCACTCCCTGATCGCCTTCACCTTTTCTTCATCCATAGCAATCCCATCTGCACCTACAACAAATCCAAGAAAAACCACAAATTCCATACAAAAGGTGCACTTCTTCAAGTTTGCATACAACTTGTTTTCTCGCAAAACAGTAAACACACTTTGTAAATGCTGAATATGTTCATTTAAAGTCGTGCTGTAAACTAAGATATCATCAAAGTAGACAACAACAAACTTTCCAATGAAAACGCGAAGAACATGATTCATCAACCTCATAAATGTGCTAGGCGCATTTGTTAATCCAAAATGCATTACCATCCACTCATATAAACCATGTTTAGTTTTAAAAGCCGTTTTCCACTCATCTCCCTCTTTCATGCGAATTTGGTAATAACCATTCTTTAAATCAATTTTGGAAAACAAACAGGCACCATGCAACTCATCAAGCATATCATCAAGTCTAGGGATAGGATGTCTATACTTAACTGTGATCTTGTTGATTGCTCGACAGTCAACACACATCCGCCATGTTCCATCCTTCTTGGGAACCAGGATGACAGGAACTGAGCATGGACTGAGGCTTTCTCTCACAAACCCCTTCTCTACTAGATCATCAACCTGCCTTTGGATCTCCTTAGTTTCCTCTGGATTGGCCCGATAAGCTGGCCGATTAGGGATGGAAACACCTGGGATAAAGTCAATCTGGTGCTCAATGCCTCTTAGTGGAGGCAATCCCCTTGGGACTTCCTCAGGAAACAAGTCCCCATATTCCTGCAAAAGAGACACAACCACACTTGACAAAGAAGAGTTAAGGTTAGTAGTAGTAAAATATAAATCCTTGTACATGAGTATAAGTAGTTGTTTCCTGGCCACTATTGCACCTTTAACCTCACTTTTTCTTGCAACTCCACTCTCTCCTGCAATTTTCTCTCCACTCAGTGTGTTAAGCTCTTCACTCTCTTGGCTCACATGTGTTTGCCTCTCACTCTTTCCTTCTTTTTCACTCTTTTCTTGTCCACTCAAGTGTTTCTCTCTAAACTCTTTTGCTAGCCTCACTTGATCCTCACAAGCCTCCCATGGTTTCTGGGGAGTTAGAACCACATTTCTCTTGTTTAAAACAAAAGAGTAATAGTTCTTGTACCCATCATACATCACCCTCCGATCGAACTGCCACGGTCGCCCCAACAATATGTGACTAGCCTGCATGGGAACTACATCACACATCACCTCATCATGATAACTCCCAATAGAAAATGAAATAAGAGCCTGCCTGGTCACCTTCACTTCCCCCACACTCATTCAACCACTGTAACCGGTATGGTTTCTGATGCTTCGAAGTCTTCAACCTCAACTTATCAACCAATAAGGTACTAGCAACATTAGTACAGCTACCACTATCAATAATCAAGCTGCATACCTTCTTCTGTACATGACACCGGGTGTAAAAAATATGCTCACGCTGAACCCCTTCACCATCATCCTTAGGCTGAATACTAAGGACTCGCCTAGTAACTAGCAATTCCCCACTCACGGGTCCCTCAACGTCCACATCACTACAATCTTCCAATGGTGGCATGTCATCATCACTGGAACTAATACTCTCCATATCTCCATTATCCCGAATGATCATGGCCCTTTGATTTGGACATTGAGATGCAATATGTCTAAACCCTTGACACCTGAAACATTTGACATCACGAGTTCTAGTGAATGGTTTAGTGTCAGATTTACCTTTAGTGGAAGTAATTGGACTCTTAGCCTTCACATCCTCTTTTGGTTTTGAGTTTGCAGTGTTCTTCTTCCAATTTGACTTCCATGAAGAGTTAGAAGTCGCCCAAGATTTAGAATTCCCTTTATACTTCAACTGCTTCTCTACCTTGATCGCCTTATGCAACAATTCCTCAATATCCACATAATGTTGTAAGTCTACTACATCAGCGATCTCCCGATTCAACCCATTGATGAATCTAGCCATTGTAGCCTCATCTTCCTCATCTACTTTAGCTCTAATCATAGTTATCTTCATCTCCTTATAATAATCCTCTACACTCTTAGACCCTTGTGTCAACCCCTGTAATTTCCTATGCAAATCCCTATAATAATGACTAGGGATAAATCTCTTCCGCATAATTGTTTTCATCTCATTCCAAGTGCTAACAGGCCTCTCACCATACCTTCTCCTATTACGCACCAGCTGATCCCACCATACACTGGCATAATAAAAAAATTCAATTGCAGCTAACTTTATCTTCTTCTCCTCACTGTAATTATGGCAATCAAATACATGGTCTACTTTTCTCTCCCACTCCAAATACAGCTCTGGATCATTCTTCCCTTGAAAGGAAGGTATCTTCATCTTAATACTACCCAAATTACCATCTCGCCGTTGGGTATCTCTTCTCTCCCTCATGAAACCATATTCCCCTGAATCAGTATCCTCCTTCTCTTCTATACTCACTCCCCCTCTTGAATGCCTATTGGTTCTTCTCCCCACAACATTACTACCTGACGGTTCCCTACTCTGCTCCATCTTATCCAACCTCTCATGGACTTGCTCCATTTCAGCACTCAACATTTTTCTCATCTCACCGAATAATGCCTCAAACATCAATTTCTTATCTACACCTCCCTTCTCTCCATTAGTAGGACTTTGATCAGACATATTGCTGCAACAAAAGGGTTAGAAATAACACAAAAAAAAAAAATATAAACCTCACAATTCACTCCCTCACCTGTTTACACTCACAGATATAGATTCACTCGTGTTTCGTTCAATAAATAGATGATCCTCACAACTCGCTCTTATAGGCTCTTTGATCAAAACTCAATCAAAATTTCTTTAACATAAACCACTAAGGCAACTCAACTTTTTAAACAAACGGTTCCAATTCAACAGCCAATTAAGAGAAACACGGACAAGGACTCCAATAGGGACACAATGAATACAATTCGAATGAACGGAAAAATATGGATACTAGATTACTGAAATGTTCTTCTTTTTTTTTTTTTTTTAAAGAAGACAACGATAATTAATCGAAAAGGATAGAATTACTTGAATCAAGAAGCCGAAGCTCTGATACCAAATGATGCGAACCCTAGGTATATTAAACCTAGAACCCGTCAATTGTGATTTGAAATCGGATTCCCAAGTATCGTCTTGAACAAGTGATGAACGGAACTAGACCCCAACCACACCTGCTGATTGAAACCTAAGTTATCAAGATGACTTCCCCGAGCGTTTAGATCGAAGAAATCGAAAGGAGTTCTTTCGCAAAGAACAAAAGAGAGAGAGCTCTCAAAATGTGTATTCAACAACTATCCGTCAATTGGTCTGACAAAAGAGTATTTATATGGCCCCGTAAAATACCTAAAAGGGGGGAAAATCTAAGCGTACACGTGGAAATAAATAATAATATTTGCGTTTGAACATGTGACGAGTGCAGTACACGGTCGTGTCCCAAGCCGTGTCTTAACCCGTGTAAGCTTCTGTGAAAGTTCTGCAAGCCGTGTCCCAAGCCGTGCCCGGAACCGTGTCAGAGTCTGTGACAGTCCTTCAGGCCGTGTCTCAAGCCGTGTCCGGAACCGTGTCAGAGTCTGTGACAGACCTTCAGGCCGTGTCTCAAGCCATGCCCGGAACCGTGTCAGCCTCTGTCCTCCAATTAAATGAAGTCATCCTTCAAGGCCGGTTCTCTCGGGATCCTCTTTGGAAGCTTGGATTATGTGAATAAATGTCGATTCTCCCTTGGTAAAGCCCGGTTCCTTCTCTTGCAGCTCCATCATTAATCCTTGCAAAGCTTCTCTCATCCGCTTAGCTCTAGCTCTTGTCATTGGACCTCCAATACCATGTAACGGGTCATTGGATTTTGACTCTTGAACTCTTGATGTTAGCTGATCCCCATCAGGGGTCTTTTGATTTTTTGCAAGTCCTTAATTATAAGTAGATGGTGTTCAAGGAATACTTATTGGGAAAAAACTTTTTCCCTTACCTCAAGAAGTGTTTGTTAAAGTAAGAAGAGAGGAAAGTCGAAAAGAAGTTATATCATCCCCTGTCATGACTGATTAATCCCATAGTTTAGCCTTAACTATCAAGAAAGATTCTATGAGAGAGAGAACCTAAACCAAAGAAAAACCACAGTGTTGTCATTATCAAAAACATTGTCATATTAGGTATACATGTTGAAATCTTCATGGAAAACCAAAGAATTGGAAATCTAAGATGTGAAAAGGACAAATGAAGTTGGCACATGTTGCTAAATACGAAGGCTCAAAATTCTCTCCTCATATGAACTTGACATTAAAATAAGTCAAAACCCTCAAAAAATTACTAAAATAAGTTGTAGTCTTTGAAGCTCGTTGTGAGAATTCTTCCATGGAAGAAACAATTCACAAAGGTAAAGATGCCTTCTCTAAGTTGACTCTTATATCATTAATGCTATTGAGAAATTTTGAAATTTTTTAAGTTGTGCGTGAGTGATGCTCGAGTTTGGGTCACTAATGGTGGTGCTTCTTATGCTAGAGGGCAAGGTATAGTGCATGTAGCCAACTTGATCTTAAAGTCTATTCAATGTGTTCCTAAATTTAAATACAACTTATTATTAATAAGTAAATTAAGACATGAATTGTAGTGCCACTTCCTTTCATTGTATTTTTGAAACGTTTCTTTGGGAAAGATGATCGACAATGCTATAGGATCTCATCACCTCCATTGCTTATTAGGATACTCCAAATTGGCCTAATCTTAGTTAAGTCGATTGAATAGTTTTAAGTTAACTCAATCTGATTTAAAGTGCACCATGTTTATAGATATAATTCTAATGTCGTGTTGACATAGACATTTATGTCATCAAAAATTTATTTATTTACATCAATAAAGAAAAGGAATTATTTCAATGTGAACAATGTACTCTAGCTAAGCTCTCTCTAAGAGATCTTATATTAGTCAATCTTACAAATCTTCTATCTTTTCATGTAATTCATAGTGGCATATAGGATCTTGCTTATGTACACTATTTATCTAGGGGCAAGATGACCTACGTCACTTGTCGATGATTGTACTCATGTTTGCTAGATTTATTTAATGAAAGACAAATATGATGCTTAGGGAATCTTCAAGCAATTTCATAAGCATATTGGAAATGTCTGTCAATCATCAATTTAAACTCTTCGCTCAAACAATAGGAAAGAGTACCTTTCAAAAGACCTAACTAAATACCTTATTGATAATGGTACCTTTCATCATTTCTATCAAGGTTCATGTGCTTATGCTTCACAACCAAATTGAGTATTAGAGAGAAAAAGTTAGCATATCTTAAAGGTTGCATAATCATTGATTTTGTCAAGTTTTGTTCCTAATTCTTTTTCAAAGGAAGCTGTTTTGACTACAACTCATCTAATTAATTGTCTTCCATATAAAACTCTTGACTTTCATACTCTTGTGAGTCATTTTCTAAAACAGTATCTCATGCTCGACTTCTCAATTCTTTCCCTCTAAGAGTGTTTAATTACATAATATATGTCGTAGATCATAGGACAAAGCAAAGCAAAGTGGATGTTAAAGCCCTTAAATGTGTGTTATTTAGCTATTTTCCTAGTTAAAACACTATCATCCTTCATCTAGAAGGTTTTATGTTTCATGTGATGTTCAATATCTAGAACATGAGAATTTTTATGAGAACTCTCTCTAAGGGGAAAATCAAAGCAGCTAGAGTCCTAAGAGGTTAACTGATAAGGGTTATAAAGTATTAATTATTATATAAATTATAATAACCTTTCATTCAATTTTCTTACATTTTGTATAAAATAATGCACTTAATTAATCTTTATTTTAATTTTAGAGTCTTTAAATTATAATTTATGAATTAATGGGAAAATTACTTGAAAATCGAAGAGAAAATATAATTTCTACAAGATAAAAGTCCAATAAGTGAATTAACATCGATGTGTCCGACAATGAAAAAACAAATCATGTCCAAAGTGTGAGTTAAGCCGAGGAAAGGAGGAAATCCAAGTAGCAACACGACAGCAAACATGCCTGTGCTGGTGAGCGTGTTAAAAATGGAAGTTGCATAGAAATGTACACGAGAGGCAACACAATCATGTTGATGGGCGTGTTGACAACAAAAGCTGGACAGAATTGTACATGGCAAGACGACACGCTCGTGTTGCAATGCAAATCTAAAACACGCCGAAAAATCAACTGGAAAAGACATTGGAAACCACGTACGTAACAGGTTGATTTAACATGCCGGAAAACACGGGAGACAATGATTTATGTTAAGGAGTCCTATTGATTGGCACCGGTTGCCTCAATGCAGTCTTGAGCTGGATCAAGTCCTCAAATTAACGTAATCCAACTTGCAAGATTAACAAACGTGAGCTATTGGGGCACTAGAAGTGTCCTTGATTCTTGGATTCTAATACTCAAGTCAAAGAAGTAGCGTGAGAGTGTGGTAGTCAAAGTGTGTAAAGAGTGTTTGATGATTTACCTAGTTGGAGGGACATTCTCTTTATAGTGCTATTGTGATATATATTTTAGGCAAATAAATCTAAAGACACCCAGTTTATTTAAAAAAATATTCACTAGAGTGTATTCTTCAAAGAGTTGGATTACTTTCCTCGTTTATTCCAATTAGCTTAGGTACTTTCTTTAGCAGCGATTTTGCTCAAGTAAAATGGGCTTTGGGGCCTTAAGCCAATTTAAACATATAACACTTGCCCCTTACTCTCATTAATGACACAACATTGATGAGAGTAGAGATAAAATTCTACTTTGTTTCTAAGGTGATGGTCTGAATATGCTAGCCAAGCTTATCTTTAGTCAATCTCGACATAAGAAGGACATTGGCCAATCTTGGTGTTCAAAGTACTCATTCAAAGACTTCTACCAAGCTTCATTTCGTATCAAATTGTGTTGTTTAGGCCAAGCAAAGGTGAGGAGTAACCTATTTAAACCAAAGTTGCCTTGTTGAGTTGCATACGTGCTAGCGAGCCATGGTAAACAAATTTCGAGCTCCGAGGACTAGCTCGGAGCCTAGTGAAGGTGAAAAGGTTTGTCTAGCGTGCTTCCATCTTTTCAACTATCAATTTCAAATCTAGCTTATGTGCATGAATCCATGCATCTAATGTATCAAAACACGTGGCAAGATGGAGTTTGAGGTATTACAGAGGCTAAATGATCTCAACCATTTGTTTTGAAAGTGTGAAACGTTGTGCAATCCTAAACATCCTTTAAAAATGAACATGTCTTTCGTAACAACCTATATAGGGCACTAAATCATCGTTTTTCACACTTTCTACATAATTCTCATTCTTAGTTCTCCTTTGCTCTCTCTTAGATTCTTGCATTACATTTTCTCACCTCAACCACTCCTCCAACTTTCCACTACTCTTCTCAAATCAATCCTTTCCATATGTTAGGTTCTTCTTCATCTTAAACTCTTTCGGATTTCATTCGTAAGATAGTGTCTTCTCTAGGTGTAGCAATGAACAGGGCTGGTCTTTTAAGTCAACCCCTGGTGCTAACTCCACAGGCTGAAGAGGTGGATAGTGAGATTCTCATATCAATTGAGGAAGACGGTAGTGTGGAAGTTCGTAGAGAATTGGCCTTGAACATTTATGCCAATGATGGGGAAGATTGAAGGCTTGTCTACCTTATCTACAATAGACCTTCCTCATCAAGATCTGGACTCAATGGGGTTAAAAGCATTGCTTGTGAGGTGGATGCTGATGTGGTTACATTGTACTGCACACCTCTCCCTGAAGGCTAGGTTATTTAACCTGCTCATGAGAACAAGTGTGTTGCTTTAATGTAAGATAACCAATTTTATATATATTAGAGGCTTTTGAAGTTTGGGTTGCAGATACCCTTCAGCAACTCCCAAAAGGAGTTCTTTAATTACCACTGCGTCAACTCGTGCCAACTCATACCAAATGTATATACTTTGTTATTATTATTCGAGAATCTCTGCAAATTGTATGGTGTGAGGCTAACTCTTTTGCTATTTTGATTCTTTTATGGAGTGAAAAGATCTAGGCCATCTTAGGGCTAATTTTATCTATCTAGAAAGTTAAGGGATGGGTTAGTATCCTTAATGCACAATTGGAAAGAGAAGTTCATGGTTGTCGAGATACTTGAGGTACCAGACTTCTAGGTTTACCAAGTGAGCTTGATACGAACCAAGCCAATAAAATCGATGGCATTCGACAAGCATTGTTCTAAGATCCTCTTGCAAGCTCTAGAGGAGAATGAAAGACCCTTCAATGCCCCAAGCTTGATTTGAGCATTTTGGGGAATTGGTATAAGGATATCCGAGGGATTAGATGATGAGGCTAATGACTAAATAGATGTTTAAGGTGAAGGTAAGGACTAGTTATCTAACGGAGTCCATTAGTGCCTTGTGGTTGAGTTTTAGTGTTTGAAAATTTTGCAAATGACAAATGCAAGTAACATATGCAAATTGTAATTCCATTAGGTAATGGGAATGTTTATAATCATCAATGATACTTAGAAACATTTGCTAAAACATCATTAAAAATTACTTGAAATATGGGTGTATATTATCCATGTTCTAGGTTATAGGGATCAGATGACCATTAAGCCTTTCGAGCTTGTATACACCATGTCCAACCATTCTTCTAACTCAAATGGGGCCTTCCCAATCTGGTGCCAACTTGCCTTGCCCTTCTCTTGACCCAGTAGCCTCGAGCTTTTGACAAACCAGGTCTCTTAGTCGAAAAACCTTATGCTTTACCTTGTTATCATAGTATCTCATTGCTTATTGCTGGTAGGCTGCTACCTTATAATTGGCTTGGTCTTGAAGCTCCTTGAGGAGAATGAGGTTAGCTTAGAGCTTGATCTCATTGACTTAAGAATCAAATTCTTGAGTGTGAAGGTTTTGAAGCTTAAGCTTGATGGGGAGGGTAGCTTTGGTTTTAAAGGCTAGGCTAAAAGGGCTTTCTTTAGTCGTAATTTGTGGGGTCATCCAATAACCCCATAAAATGTAGGGAAACTCGTCTATCCACTTCCCTTTGGCCTGATCAACTCTTTTCTTGAGGCTTTACGGGACGACTTTGTTAGTAGATTCAACTTGGCCATTCAATTGTAAGTAGGTGACAGAGGTAAAATGGATCTTGATTTTGTATCTTACACAAAACTTTCAGAATTTAACATTGTCAAACCGAGTGCCATTATCAGTAACGATGGCATAGGAATTCCAAATTGACAAAGTATAGTGTGGGTAACAAAGTCCCTAATGCTATGCTCAATAATTTTAGCAACTACTTTAGCTTCGACCTATTTTGTGAAATAGTTAATTGCAATGATGATATACTATCACTGTCTTGTGGCTTTAGGGAATGGTTTGGGGATATCAAGCCTCCATTGAGCAAAAGGCCATAGACTTGTAATTGGCATCAGGTTACATCTCAGTTGTTTATCAACTAAGGCGTGCTTTTAGCATTTGTTACATTGTTGCACAATTGTTTTAGGATCCCTTTTCATGGTAGGCTAGTAGTATCTGGCTCGGTGCGCCTTGATGGCTAAGGTATGGCCCATTATGTGGTTACTACACACTCCAACATGAAGCTTGATCAATAAATCCTTAACTTCTAAAGGTCAAAGGCATTTGAGAAGTGGCAGTCTATACACCCTTTTGTAAAGCTACCCGTCGATGAGAGTGTATTGGGTTGCTTTCTACCTTAAGGCTTCTACATTCTTCCTTTCATTAGGGACAACTCTATTTACTAAGTACTTGGTGATCTACTTCATCTAACATAGTTCTTGAGGAGCTTGGGTCTTGTTAGCGAGGTATTCCAACCAAGATCCGTCAATACTCTTCTTTAGAAGGAATTTTATGAACACCTTCTTATCTAAGTTGGAAAGGTAAGTTGAGGCCAATTTGGATCAATTTGCTTTAGCGTTCTAAACTTAGGGGATTTTCGTGATGCTCCATGATATGAAGTTGGAGCATAGGGATTTCACAACCTCAAGTATTTGGTCATCTCCTCATCTTTAATAGCATACTCTCTATTGACTTATTGAACTATGAGCTGTGAATCAGAAAAAAAAATTCAATCTTTTCTGCTCCTATTCCCTTTACCAATTTTAACCCAGCAATGAAGGCTTCGTATTCTACTTTATTATTGTTAACGGGGATACCAAACTTTAGAGCGTATTGAATATCAACTCCATAGGGGGCATATAGTACAAGCTTTGCTCTACTTCCTCCTTTAATGGATGAACCATCAACATGGAGTGCCTAAGTGGGCTTTTCATGATCTTTGGTGGATGTTTCTTCTTCCATTGTTAACTTAACTATAAAGTCAGCTAACATTTACGCTTTTATGGCTTCGCGCGGTTGATATTAGACCCCATATGCACTGAGCTTTAAGGCATACCAAACCATTCTTCTTAATGTGACTAACTTCTAAGGAATTTGCCTCAAGGGTTGATTAGTGAGGACTACTATTGGATGAGCCTCAAAGTATGGGTGCAACTTTCATGTGGAAATGACCATAGGTAGAGCAAATTTCTTTATCTTAGAGTACCTAATTTCTGGTCCCTATAAGATGTGGCTCACATAATACACTGGTTAATGTTCTCTACCATTTGCTTAGAAAAATATAGAGGAGAGGGCTCGACCACTAACGAAGAGGTAAAGATAGAGCTCTTCTCCTATGATAGGCTTAAAGAGGACTGGAGGTGTTATAAAGAAGTCTTAGCTCATCAAAGGCTTCTTGATGCTCGTTAGTCCACTAAAACTTTGTCGAGTTCTTTAAGAATTTAAAGAAGGGGACGCATTTTTTTGTTGACTTGAAGACAAACCTATTTGATGCAGCAGTCCACCATATTAGTCTTTATACTTCCTTGACCGTTTTGGGAGGTTACTTGTCTAAAATTACCTTGATCTTCTTAGGGTTGGCTTCAATCCCTTGTGAAGTAACCATGAAACCAAGGAATTTCCTTGATGTCGTACCAAAAACACACTTTTGTGGGTTTAACTTCATACTATATTATCGAAGTGTTTTGAATGTCTTTTCCAAGTTTGCGAGTGGTTAATCGGGCTCATTGCTCTCATAATCATGTCGTATAGATTTCCACATTATGATCGATTTAGTGCATAAACATTTTTGTCACCAATCTCTAGTATGTTACCTAAGCATTCTTGAGCCTAAAGAGCATAACATTATAACAATATGTTCTAAAGTTAGTGGTGAAGGAGGTATAGACTTGGTTAGGCTCATGCATCTAAATCTGATCTAGTATGTTACCTAAGCATTCTTGAGCCTAAAGAGCATAACATTATAACAATATGTTCTAAAGTTAGTGGTGAAGGAGGTATAGACTTGGTTAGGCTCATGCATCTAAATCTGATTATAGCCTGAAAAGACGTTGGTGCGCTCAAATCTATCTGATTGTTTTAAGTTTTAAATTTATAACCAATAAAATCTACTATCGAGCTAGGCAATGTACTTTCGATTATAGTATAGATTTAATAGGTGTCGTCCTCTGAGATTTAGAAAACAAGTACTAGTATTACCTTTCTCCACTATCTAGTCTAATTTATGATGTGGAACTTATGAGTTAAATTAACAATTAACAAATCCTAATAACCTTAGAATTAAATGATATTGTCTTAAAATTATATTCAATCACAAAATATACCCCTCATCTTGTTCCACCATAACCCTTAAATTCTCAAAATAAGATATTGATTAACGAATCAATTTATACTTTACACCGCAGGAATTCTCAAGTAACATCAATTACTCCCTCAAGTTAATCAATTCTTAATCATGCATAAGATAATGGAAACCTCTCCCTCACTACCGTCATGCAAGATCTCATTAAGTTCACAAATTCCGATTAATTGCATAAAATCAATGTTTTCCTATCTCTTAGCAAAACATGTAATCTCTTTATTCATGAAGATCTAATTTACTAGACGAAACCTCTTTCAATCTAGTAAAAAGCAGACATGCATTCAATTTATGCGCATAAATTAATCACAAGAACAATAGAAACACATGAATAGATGCAAAGATATAAACAATTCATTAATTAATCAATGTTTTAGCTCATGAGTTAAGGTTTCACAAGATGAAAAATATAAAGAATTACTTCTCTATGGAGTTTTCAATAAAAATAGAGAATCTAGAGAAGTAAAATTGATTCATGATAGAAAGAGTAATCCCTTGTGTTATTTTATGATCTCCAATGATGTTCGGACAATTCTCCTCTTGAAATTCATAATAATGCTCCCTTAGGGTTTTTAGAATGAAGCTAGAAGAAAAAAAAAAAGGTCCTTTTAAAATAAAACAAGGTGCTTATTTATAGTTTTGCGAAAACAAGGTTTAGCATGGGCGTTAGCACGGCCATGCTTGAGGCCGTGCTGACTCCGAAACACATCATTTTCACTAGCCAGTTTAGCACGGCCATGCTCGAGGCAAGGCTGAAAAAAAAACAAACTTGTATTCTCATTATTGGCATCAGCATGGGCTGTGCTGAACCTGAGGCACACCTTGGTATAGCTAATGGTCATTTTTTGCATCCAGCACTAGCGTTTGCATGGGTTGTGCTGAAGGTTGCGCTAAACTAAAAATCAAATTTCTTCATTTTTCGCCAAATTTCACCTCGCATTTGCTCATATCATCCTTAAACCTTTCTTTTGTCTCCATTGATGCTTGAAATTTAAATTTAATCATATAAGTACCATTTTCTTTACAAATCGCCTGAAATCCATATAAAATTATAACTAACAAGCATTAAATTAATGGTCTTCTAATACTTATCAGACGTTTATGAAGCTTAGTAAGATGTGATTTAAGGTTGAATCAATTAGCTAATTAATTTGAGGAAGAGGAAAACAATCCTTTGGGTAGGCTTTATTAAGGTCAGTATTGTCGATACACATCCACCACTTTCCATTAGGTTTCTTTACTAGCATAAAGTTGGCTAGCCATGTGGAATAAGGCTCTTCTCGTATAAATTTGGCCTTTAAAAGTTTTTGGACCTCTTCCTTGATGGCCAACTATTATTCAGGTGTAAAATGCCTTTTCTTTTGTTTAACCACCTTCATGTTGGGGTTAATATTCAAACTATGTGTAATCACCTCTGGTGGTATCCCAAGCATGTCAGATATGCGAAAATGTCTATATTGTCTTGGAAATCAGTTGTTAGTGAAGCTCGTTGGGACTGTTGTAATAGTCTTGATAATCTATTTAGGTGAGTTGTCAATTTGGATTTCTTTCATCTCTTTAACAAGTTCCCCTCTTGATCCTGGTTTTTCCTCAAAGGTAGATTCCATTGTAAGGACCTTTTGTTGGGAGAGTGCCTATAGATATAAATTCTTGAACATTTGATGGTTGCTATTGCAAACACTGATGCTTGTACAAGTAATGAGCTTGGCTTTCAGATGCTTTGTGGAGGTATCATTCCTACTATATTTTGCAATGGGTGCTCGAAGATGACATTATAAGGAGACCAAGAATTAACAAGAAGGAAATTGACCAAGATTTATGCCTTGTTAGCTCCATCTTCATGCTTTATAAGGAGGGTTATGAACGCTTTCTTGCTTTATAGGTTGGTTGTTGAAACCGAAGAGCTCGTTATCGTATGGTTTAAGCTTTGCCTTGACTTAGTCTTTCCTCTGGTTGTACACTTTCATGTATATAATGTCCATTGAGTTGTCATTGTCGATCAAAATTTTGCAAACATCAAAATCAACAATTTGGGCTCGAATTATAAAGGCATCATCATGGGGGAACATAACGCCTTCTAGGTCATCATTTGAAATAGTGATTGTAGTGTTGACCTTTAGGCACTTTGCCTTGGTGCTAAATTTATTCTAGTTGCTTCTTGATCAGGCGTTGGCCTTACTTTAGGAGATAGATTGGCCTCCTACGACTAACCCTCCGATTGTCATATTGATTGTACCTCTAAAAGGGCTAGCTTCTTGCTGTTGCCTAATTTCTTCTTATTCATCTCTTCTTCCTCACTTTAGAGGCCTATCATTTTCTGAGATATATTTTCGTAGGTAACCTCATCTTATGAGGTTTTCAAGGGCGTTCTTCAATTGCATACAATTTTTAGTGGAGTGATCCCTATCTTTGTGGAAATCACAATATTTATCAGAATTTCTTTTTGTGGGATTATTTCTTATCTTGTTAAGCTAAGTAATAATACCATGGACTTGTATCTCCATGAAGGTAGGGGTAGGGGGCTCATCTTATGAGTTCTTTAAGGGCATTCTTCAATTATGTACAATTTTCAGTGGTGTGACCCCTATCTTTGTGGAAATCATAATATTTATTAGAATTTCTTTTTGTAGGATTATTTCTCATCTTGTCAAGTTAAGTAATAATATCATGGACTTGTATCTCCATGAAAATGTTAGCATAAGGGTGTTAGGGGGTGTGGTGTGCTACTTGCTATTACCATTTCAAGGAAAGCCATTACCTTTTGCGGTCGAACTGAGCTTGCCTTTTGCAAAGGGTCAATCCTTGCCTTTCATCTTCTTATTAGAGAATTCTTGCTCAACTTGGCATCTTACTAGTATATCATCTTCCTGAGCAATGTAATCAACAACCTTTTCTTGGAAGTCCTTCAAATTTTTAGGCTTATGTAAGGTGAGGAAGTAGAAGAACTGAGATTTGTCCTTTACTCCATTGAATACTTCATTAAGAGCTACACTCATATCGACATTAGATATCTTGAGCATTGCTTGGTTAAACCTAGAAATATAATATTTAAGTGTCTCGTCTTGCTTCTTTCATATAAGATCGAGAGTTGAGATATGTTGTTTAGGCATCTTATTCATTAGAAAATGCTAATAAAACTACATGGTGAGTTTTCGAAAATTATAAAGTTTGGCTTGAGGCCTTTGAACCATGTTTGTGCTACCTTCTTTAGTGTTCCTAGAAAAGTTTTACAAGCTATGGCATCATAGATGGCGAGAAGGTTCATCTAAGCTGTGTAGTAGCTTAGATGCTCCATAGGGTCAATTGTCTCATTGCGGAACTCCAATTAGGGAATTCGAACATGTGTAAGGAGCTACTCATTTCAGATCTCCCAAGTGAAGGGAGAGTTTCCAGTAGTAAACATATTCAGGCTTCTTTATGTCTTTGAGTTCATTAAAGTGTTTGATCATGTTATCTATATCATAAATAGACTGATCAGTGAGGGATCTTGTTGATTATGCCTCAAAATTATCATTCTTGTTATTGTTTTGCTCACCCCTTGGGTTGAGGGCTCTATTTAGATATTGTAGTGCGTTTCTATTGTGTTGTGAAACACTATAGCCCTATTGTTCACTTTATGGTTGAGAATGTCATTGGGAACACTCGTTAGTTTCATTGACTTGGTCTTTCAAATGACGATTTTCAACTAGCAAGTCAGCAAACTGCCTCTTGAGTCTTATAACCTTGTCTTCATTCCCATATTGCACATTAGATGATGCTGGTAGTGTTGGAGGGTGATTGTTTTCAATAGTTGGGAGGTTGCAGTCATCAGAGACATTATTACTGAAATTTTTTCTAGATCTTATGTCAACCATAGTCATAATTGGCCTTAAGACGATGGGTGACAATTGTTGATTGCATCAATTGCCTCAATGCAGTCTTAGGTTAGATTAAGTTCTTAAATTGATGTAAACTAACTTGTAAAATAATAAACATGAGCTATTGAGATGCTTAAAGTGTCTCCAGTGCTTAGACTTGACACTTAAGTCAGAAAAGCAAAGTGAGGATATGACAATCAATGTATTTTGAGAGTGTTTAATGATTTACCTAGTTTAAGGGACTTCCTTTTATAGTGTTGTGGTGATGTCATATTTTGGACAAGTAAATTTTCTTGAAGAAACCCTGTTTATTTTAAGAAATATTCACTATAGTGCATTCTTTAAAGAGTTAAATTACTTTCCTTATTTATTTCGATCAACTTAATTGCTTTTCTTTTCTGTAATCTTACTAAAATAAAATGGGTCCTAGGGCCTTAAGCCAATTTAGGCATATAACAAGTCCAAAGGTTTATTTGTAAGCCTATAAATAGGTTAGCTAGCTCATGAGTCAATGGTTGAGTTGTTATCATGCTTCAATATTCATAAATTATGTCATTAAGTTTTTATTAAGTATTGATATATTAAATCCTATTTATTCATATTTTTGTTCTTATCGATTTGCATTAGATTATGGTGAACACCTTCATTGAATCATTGTGTTTCACTTAATTTTTTTTTATCACATGTAAGTGTTATACAAATTGTATGTAATATCGATATGTGATCCAATCCTAAACCAATTTAGCTTCGTTCTTTATACGAGCAATATTGAATAACTAATTTTGTTCACATCTTTTATTTTTTAATTTCCTTATCTCATAAGCACTAAAACCTTAAAAACACAATAAACCTTAAAAGTACAAAAGCATAAATGAATTATTTTGCAAGTACATCCACACATGCATCAATTTGGTGCACAAATTAATTATTTTGCAAGCACATCCGAGGACATATTAGGAATTGACTATGTTACCTTAAGGGAAGAAAGTTGTAGGAATTTAATCAGTGTTTAATGTTAAATAAAAATTATAAGGCATCATTAAAAGATATAAAGCTTGTTTATTGGTGCAAGGCCATATAAAAAACTTATGAGATAAATTATGAAGAAACTTTGACCCATTTTGTTATGTATAACTCAATCGAGTTTTATCATCTTTAGTAACAAACTTGAATTGGTCTCTTCATCAACTTGATGTGAAACATGCTTTTTTTAATGAAGATTTAGAGAAAGAAGTCTACATGAAAACTCATTTAAGGTTTAAAGTTGTTGAAGTAAGATGAGGAAAGGTGATACGAACCACGCCAACCCGTGACGAAACCCAATACCAATACGTTCGAATTCGTTGCCTAAGACGCCTAAACACCTAAAGTGGAAACCGCGACCCGTTGTCTATAAGCGAGACAAGAACCTTGGTATAATGTGAAGACGCCACAATCGGGATGAAAGACCGATTGATAAGTCGGGATGAACGCTATGGAAATTAATCCGATAAGTTTTAGTTAGTTCTTGAAAAACCAAGAGAGGTGCCTCTAAAAAATGTTTAATGTTCAAAGATGTAAATTCTTAGTTGTTCTAAACCCTAGGAGTTTTTATACTAGGGTTACAATTCGTGAAAAACAAGTCCAAAACGACGTAGCTTAGATAAGTTGCGTAAAAACACAAAAACAGAACAAGCTGGCCGGTAGGGGATACACGGCCGTGTACACGACCGTGTACTTTGGCCGTGTACTTTTCTGTGCACATTCCGGTCACATATACGACCGTGTACTTCTGGTCGTGTATCTTTCTGTGGATTTGCTTGTCTCCATACACGGCCGTGCCTTTTAGCCGTGTATCTAGCCGTGTATGATTCTGTGCAATCTTGGAATTCCTACACGGCCGTGCCTTGAACATACACGCCCTCTTCAACCCGTGTCCGGTGTGACTTGTATAAAAGTAAGGGTCTTCCCATGGTTGTTCCAATCCGTTCCAACTTCATGATTGCTCCAATCCTTTCCGGCTTCATGGACAACCTTTATCAACTCGTTAAGTGCTTCCTTGAATCGTTTCGCTTGATTTCTTGTGATCGGTCAGGCGGCACTTCAAGAGGATCCACATTTCTTCTTCCGGCTTGGCTCTCATCATGGATCTCATCATTCCCCTCCTCTTGAAAAGGATTTGTCCTCAAATCATTGCCTGCATCAAATGGACTCAGATCAGTAACATAAAATGTGACACTTACTAGATACTCACCTGGTAAATTTTTCGTGTAGGCATTATCATTGATTTTCTCAAGCATCGGAAATGGACCGTCTCCCCTAGGGTTCAACTTAGATCTCCTCTGCAATGGAAAACTCTCCTTGCGAAAATGCACCCAAACCCAATCTCCAGGCTGAAAAATCTTGGGTCTCCTACCCTTGTTCACCCTTGAAGCGACCCTGGCATTTTGTTTTACAATCCTAATCTTTACCTGTGCATGTAGCTTTCTCACGAAATCTGCCTTAGAATCAGCATCAAAACTCATAAACTTGTTAGGTGGCAATGGCAATGAATAAATAGGAGCCAGTGGGTTAAAACCATACATAATCTCAAATGGTGAACAATGAGTAGTGCTATGTACAACCCTATTATATGCCAACTTCACAAATGGTAGGCAATCCTCCCAAGTCCTAATGTTCTTCTCTATGGTTGCCCTCAACAATTGAATTAAAGTCCTGTTAACCACCTCAGTTTGCCCATCAGTTTGTGGATGATAGATAGTCGAAAACAATAACTTAGTTCCTAACTTTTCCCACAATATTCTCCAAAAATGACTCGAAATTTTTACATCCCGATCACTAACAATGCTCCTAGGTATACCATGCGGACGTACTACCTCTCTAAAGAACAAATCAACAATGTGTATACCATTATCAGTTTTATGACAAGGAATGAAATGAACCATTTTAGGAATCCTATCCACAACCACAAAAATAGAATTTCGACCATGCCTAGACCTTGGTAATCCTAACACAAAATCTATGGAAATGTCTATCCAAGGCTCATGAAGAATGACACTATACTCATATAACCCATCTAAGAAGTCTTCTAAACGAGGAATGGGATGACGATACTTTACCGTGATGTTGTTGATGGTGCCGCAGTCAACACACATTCTCCATGTCCCATCCTTCTTAGGCACCAAAATCACAGGCACTGCACATGGACTCATGCTTTCTCTCACGTACCCATTCTCCATTAATTCATCGACCTGCCTTTGGAGTTCCTTTGTCTCCTCCGGATTGCTCCTATAAGCCGGCTTGTTTGGAATCGATGCTCCGGGTACAAGGTCAATTTGGTGCTCCATACCACGAATAGGTGGTAATCCCTTTGGAATCTCCTCAGGGAAGACATCTTCAAAGTCCTGCACAAGAGACACAACCACACTAGGCAAAGAGTTAGATAGTTCGTTAGTAGTCAAACATGTTTCTTTAAAAACCAGCAACAACATAGGTTGCCTCATCACTAACGCTCTCCTTACTACACTCATTCTTGCCACACAACTCTCCTTTTGCAAGGCTACCCTCTCCTTTTCACTCACCACCAAAGTTGATTCCCCTTTAACTTGGCCTCTCACACTCTTTCCAGCCTTCCTATCTTTTTCCTTTTGATCTTGACTTTTATATTCCTTTTCTTTCTCATTGTCTTTTGCTCTCTCACTCTCCCTCTGTTTTTCACTCACCTTACGTTTTGCAAACGACTGTTGTAGCTGCAACTGGTCCTCATACACCTGCTTAGGTGTTAACGGTTTAAGATTAAAGCTTTTCCCCTGGTAAACAAGTGTATACTTGTTAGAAAAGCCATCATGAACAACCTTCCTATCAAATTGCCATGGCCTCCCCAACAACACATGACATGCTTGCATTGGCACTACATCACATAACACCTTATCCTCATACCTTCCAATGCGAAAACCAATCAAGGCTTGCTTACTCACCTTAGTCTCACCACTATCATTCAACCACTGCAATTTATATGGACTAAGGTGTCTAACAGTTTTGAGCCCCAGCCTCTCAATAATAAAATTACTCACTACATTGGTGCAACTCTCTCCATCAATGATCAAACTACAAATGTGATCTCCTAGATAACATCTAATATGAAATATATTCTCTCTTTGCACCTCTTCTTCTTCTTTCACCTGCACATTCAAAGCTCGCTTCACTACTGCCACTAGCCTTCCCATTACAGGCTCCTCATCATCACTAGCATCCTCTAATGGAGGCATATCATCTTCTTCACTATCCCCCTCAGTCCCCATCATCACGCAAAATCATCACACGCCTATTTGGACATTGGCTAGCAAAATGGCCTCTACCTTGACATTTAAAACATCTAATGTCACGATTTCTAGAAGTAGAAGATTCAGGGTTACCTTGGTTACCAAGAGTAGAACCCGCTTGCCTCAGCTCCCCTTTTGGTTTGGTGGGTAAAGGCTTTTCTTCTTTCTTCCATTGGTTGGTCTTCTAAGTGGATGAACCATTACCCTGTGGAAACCGTGCATTACTACTACCTTTCCTTTTGTGCTGGTTCTCAACCTTTATAGCCATGTGAACCATATCCTCCAATTCTACATAATGCTGCAATTCAACCACATTTTGGATTTCTCTATTCAACCCAGCAAGAAACCTAGCCATTGTAACCTCTCTATCCTCCTCTACATTCGCCCTAATCATAGTGACTTCCATCTCCTTGAAATACTCATCTACACTTCGGCTTCCCTGCCTCAGAGTTTGCAACTTATTGTGCAATTCACGATAGTAATACGCAGGCACAAACCGCTTCTTCATCACTCTTTTCATCTCTTCCCAAGACTCATTAGGTGGCTCGCCACTCCTTCTCCTATTCAACATTAGTTGATCCCACCACACTATAGCATAATCCGAAAATTCAATGGCAGCAAGTTTTACCTTCTTTCTCCTACTATAGTTGTGACAATCAAATACCATCTCCACATTTTTCTCCCATTCTAAGTATGCCTCGGGATCATTCTTCCCTTGGAAAGGAGGAATCTTCATCTTTATGCTACTCAATTGATCATCCTCTCTATTCCTATCTCCTCTATCTTCCCAATCTCTAGTTCCTCTATTCCGACCACTATATCCTCTATAACTCCCAACAGAAGGCTCATCAAAGTCATCATCCGTCATTTCATCTCCACCCTCGGTACTCTCCTAGAACGACTTTCCCTCTTACGCCCTTGGAATACGTTTGTGGATTGCTCTAGTCTTTGCTCTACCGTCTCATGAATTTGTTCCATTCCCTCTTGGAACATCCTCTTCATTTCACCCCTCAACGCCTCGATTACTAACCTAGCATCAAACCATCCCCTCTCACCTTCAGGAGAATGTTGTCTCGACATAGTCCCTGCAGAAAAGATTAGTACTAACACAAATATATATATAATTAAACCTCACGATACACTCCCTTACGTGTTTCGCTCAAATGATGATATCACACAGTCACTCGTGTATTCTCACAAATAACGATGATATCAACTCGCCAATTTCCTCGTCTCAATTCTCTTGGAACTAACCCGGACTACACCAATTTCCTTCCGTAGAATTCAAAACAACTCTAGGGTTCGTAAATTTTCCTCTATTTTTCTATCCAAATTTTTTTTTCTCGGTTGTTGCTCTTGATCACGTTTTTCTTTTCTCTTCTTTTTTTTTTGTCGTAATTTTTACTCTTTTATTTTGTAACAATCGCTTAGTCGATATTACACTATCAAAAGACAATCAATACTACGAAATTGAATACGATAATTGATATGAACGATTGGAGTTAGGGTTTTTGATATTATCTTCCTCAACCGAACTTGATGTTTCGACAAACCTAAGCTCTGATACCAAACTGATACGAACCATGCCAACCCGTGACGAAAACCAATACCAATACGTTCGGAATTCGTTGCCTAAGACACCCAAACACCTAAAGTGGAAACCGCGACCCGTTGTCTATAAACAAGACAAGAACCTTGGTATAATGTGAAGACGCCACAATCGGGATGAACGCCATGGAAAATAATCCAATAAGTTCTAGTTAGTTCTTGAAGAACCAAGAGAGGTGCCTCTCAAAAGTGTTTAATGTTCAAAGATGTAAATTCTTAGTTGTTCTAAACCCTAGGAGCTTTTATACTAGGGTTACAATTCGTGAAAAACAAGTCCAAAACGACGTAGCTTAGATAAGTTGCGTAAAAACATGAAAATAGAACAAGCTGGCCGGTAGGGAATACACGGCCGTGTACACGACCGTGTATTTTGGCCGTGTACTTTTCTGTGCACATTCCGGTCACATATACGACCGTGTACTTCTGGTCGTGTATCTTTCTGTGGATTTGCTTGTCTCCATACACGGCCGTGCCTTTTAGCCATGTATCTAGCCGTGCATGATTTTGTGCAATCTTGGAATTCCTACACGGTCGTACCTTGAACATACACGCCCTCTTCAACCCGTATCCGGTGTGACTTGTATAAAAGTAAGGGTCTTCCCATGGTTGTTCCAATCCGTTCCAACTTCATGATTGCTCCAATCCTTTCCGGCTTCATAGACAACCTTTATCAACCCGTTAAGTGCTTCCTTGAATCGTTTCGCTTAATTTCTTGTGATCGGTCCAGGCGGCACTTCAAGAGGATCCACATTTCTTCTTCCGGCTTGGCTCTCATCATGGATCTCATCAAAAGGTATGTCGATTCAAAAAGTCCTTATATGGACTCAAGTAAACTCTTAGGGATTTGTTTCAATAGTTTTGTGATACCTTAGTCAAATTGGGTGTAACCAATCATCTCTTATTCATAAAAGTTATTAAGGTAGTAAGGAAGCTATACTTATTGCTCGTTTACTTTACTGAACAGAATAAGAATTTAATATGATGACTAATACTGAGGAATAAAATAGAGTTGTAATAAGATTTTCATTAGTTGATTTTGATTTTAATGAGGGTATTTTAAGGGATAAATCAACTCTAGTAGTAAATAGCTATTGATAAACACAAGTAATGAATAGTTATTCAATATTATTTGTAATAGAGATTTTTCATAGAATTGTTATTACAACCTAAAATGCAACTAAATGCTATAATAGCTACTCCACAAAGAGTAAAACTGTAATGGAATTGTTGTTACGGTAATGTGAATGGGCTACTTAGTGAGAAATTTGAGAAATTAAAAGGGAATATCAAGTCAAAATTTGAAGCGAAGGATTTAGGAGAAATTAAGTTTTTTCTTGGTACCATAGTGGCTTGGAGTAAGGATGAGACTTTTAATATCTCAAAGGAAATACGTTCCATATCTTTTGAAAGACACTAAAAAGTTAGGATGTAAACGGGTGGGAACACCACTTGAGTAAAATTAAAGGGGGGGCACATACTCCAACATATTGTGAATAGTACCAAAGACTAGTTAGTTGTTTTATTTATTTCTCCTTACTAAAACCTAACATTGCTTATGCTATAAGTTTTTTCAGCATCGATCATTTTATTTATTTCTCCTTACTAAAACTTGACATTGCTTATGCTGTAAGTGTTATAAGTCAAATAATGCATTCCTTATTAAACAACAATTAGATGCCTTACAATGGGTACTCAAACACCTTAAAGGAACGACAAGTGGATGTCAATATGTTATTTCACAAGTAAACAAATAGATACATTATAGGGTTTGTCATACCTTTAACCTAAAGGATATGACCAATCACTAAGTATTCCTTATCGAATAGGAATATGCTAGGTTCGTGTCCTATGATCTCCTAGTCTTCATGTTCAAAGTGATTGCTTAAAAAACATTTTTCTTAAATGGGGTTAGTAAAAAGCCCATAAAGACTATATTGTATACACACATACATGCAACACTCTCACATAAGCCTACTGATATCGGTCTTCCTACTATCTAACTTTAGATTTATAGGTAAGTACACTTATCGATTCTATAGTATAGTGGATAAAGATATCGAGTATCGATCTCATAGGAATTACGAATACTAGTAATTACCCTTTCTCTAATTATCTAATTTGAAAAATTAAATAAATGAGTAAATAAAATAAATAACGAATAAATTAAAGAAAGTAATAATCAATAGCAATGTATTCAGGTATTGAATGCCCCTATAATTACTAATTTAATTAACCAATTATTATTCAAATTCTTATTTTATTTTTAGACTGTAGGAATTCCTAAATTGAACTAATAATTCTCTTGAGTCATATTAATTCCTAATTCTGAGTTGATTAATTGGAATATCTCCCTAATTTAAACCCCTAAAATTATATTACATTCGATCTATAAATTTCGCTATTAGATTTCATCCTAATCTAGAAGAATTATGTTGTCCTATCTTTAGGATTGCATTCAATTCCTTTCAATTATGCTAAATCTATTCTTATATAAAATCTCTCGATTTTTATATAAGAAATCAAATTTCAACTAATATGCCTGCAATATTAAATTAAAAATAATAAAAACAGATAATTGAACCACAAGAATACTAAATAAATCATTGAATAATGATCATAAAAATTGCATGTTCATTATAGGGTTCCATACCCGAATATAAAAGAAATTAAGTTATAAACATATTAAATCTAAAAACAATAATAATATTAAAAGAAAGCATAAATAAAAGTATTAAAAATAAAAAATAAAAATCTACTTTAAACTCCTAATCTAATTCTAATCTTAATCATCTAATTATATTTTCCTAATCTAATTTTTCCTATGGTTTTAAAAACTAAAACTAACTATTCTACTCTACCGTCTTTTTCTTTCTTTGTCGGCTATATATATATATGTTGAGTGCAGTTGGATATCTTGGAGGATAAGGACACTGCAATGGACCTTCATTTTTTATTCTTGCCGTTATATATATATCAGATTTGGAGCTTGGCATTGGATGAAATCAAATCTTCCTTGCATTTTCCGGCTTGCTACTTTAGCGCGCTTTCCGACGACTTTTCCGGCTGATTCTTCCTTTGCTGTGTCGCATTTTATATAAAATCATTATAGTTTAGCACGGTTGTGTCTTCTTGTCGTGTATATTTCTATCCAAACCTTAGTGTCAACACGCTCACCAGCACGGTCGTGTTGGCTGCCGTGTTTAACTCTGTTCTTGTTTTTGGCCTCCAACACAGTGATCAGCACGACTACTTCTTACATGGTTGCTTTACTCTCGTGTTGGACTTCCATCTTGTAAAAATTATATTTTTCTCTTCAACTTTCATAATTTTTTTTTATTAAACCACAAATTATAATTTAAAGACTCTACAATTAAAATTAAGATTAATTAAGTGCATTATTTATAAAAAATGTAAGAAAATTAAATAAAAGATTATTCTAATTTATATAAATAATTAATACTTTATAACCCTTATCACCTATAATATTACTAAATGAAATAGATATATCCATGTCCAACACAACATAACCATAGCTTAGCATCAACCACAACCCATCCATAATTAGGCCTCTATCTATCATGATTCCATAAAACACAATTCCATGAAACATAATATGCAGAGGTCAATCTTGTTTCCATTTGCCAAAACCTTTAATCACTTCATATTGAATTTATCACCTGCTATTTAGCCATTAGTAATTGAGTCCATCTACAATGTTTTAATTAGTGTGCCATTACACAAATTAGCCCTCCATTATAATTTCCTTATCTCTCACTGATTATACCGGGTATGACTCCCTCATATCAACGATTTACTAAGTTACTGCAACAACCTTAGCACCCAATTTACCTACTCAGATAAAAAGCATGGCACACCATACTCTCATTCATGGTTGCCACATGTAAGTCTACATAGCTACACACAATGCAAGACAACGGTTAACTTAGTTATATATTCATTAATCTATTTTCACTATTCTAACACAAACATAAACAACACCCAAGTAGCATAGCACTTACCTTTGCATTTTGAAATTCAATTCGTTGATCTCCTAAATCTAAGACATCTTACTAATAATAATTACATAATTAGAATTCCAACTCTACTTTGTTTTACATTACTCCTATTCTAAGTTATTTCTACCTTAAACTTGGGTTTTAATCATTTCGATATTATACTGCTAAATTATCTCATGAAAAAGTTGTTTACAAATGAGAATTAGATTAGTTGCCTAAGAGAGCATAGGGTTGAATGTCAACCTATAGACAATCATCCATTCATTAGGGGTCAACCTATCTTCTCTTTTTTTTTTTTTTCATTCTATCCTTCTTTTTTGTTCGTTCATATGTATAGCATAAAGTCAAATTTTAGGGTTTTTACGAATTTATTAATTTTTTCCTCTCTAATTTTAATCTAACAATTTCATTTTTTAAGTTTTTTTTATTAATTTAATAACCTTAATTATCCTAAGGTTTACTTGCATTTATGAATTCTCCATTATAGATCCAATTCATAAACCTAACTGAATAGGTCTCAATTTCTTATAATTGTTAAATTAGCAATCATCAATGATTATAGATCTATTCATAACTTTTATCACAAATTTAAGTAAAATCTTATGTTTGTATAAAGAGACACATCCTAGAGTGAGGTTATGAGATGGTTTAAGGCTTATATATAAAACAAGGAAAGGAAAAAATAAAAGTACTTTTTTTATACTTATTTTGTTATTTTATGAAAAGTTAGTTCATTGATATTGCCCTTTTAACTTTTATATTATTTACTTGTCTTTTTTCTCTTTACTTATCTTATGTCATACTATAAAATTTTGTCTTTATTTAAGCACTTTTATGTTATTCTTTTCGTTATTAACATTTATGCTTATGGTGTTTTCATATGTCATGAATAGTATCAAAGGATAGTGAATCATTTGATTTATTTGTCCTTAACAAGACTTGACATTGTTTGTGTTGCAAGTATTGCAAATTATGAGATGCATGCCTTTAGTAAATACACTTGGATGCCTTTCATGAAATACTCAAACACCTTCATGGAACACCAAGTAGAGGTATATTATTTCTTATTGAACAGATAGAGAAATTATAGTTTTTGAGATGCTAATTGGGCTGGTGATTGATCCAATCGTAAATCTACCTTAGGCTATTATACAAAGATATAGGGAAATTTGTTGACTTGGCAAAGTAAGAAGGAAACTGTAGTAGCTAGGAGTAGCGCAAAAGTAGAGTTTAAAGCTATTTGGCATCAAAGGTTGTTAGATGATTTGAAAAAGCCTCATTCTAAAACTACTCAAGTGTGTAATGATAGCCAATATGCTATTAGTGTTGTTTAGAACCTAACTCAACTTGACTAAATGAAGCATGTACAAAAATTGAATATGGAGACATAAACCTTATCTACATTCTTTTTTAGTGTAGGAGGTGGATATTTTAATCAAGTCATTATCAAAAGAATTATTTGAAGTTATCTTAAGTAAGTTAGGATTGATGGATATTCATTCCTAAGGTGAAGGGGGAGTATTAGAATATTTCTTATAAAATTATGGCATGTTAAAATATTTGTTAGAATATTCATTTGTAGTACGGATATATTATTTTGGTGTAAATTAGTTTCCTTAATTAGGGGATTTTCTGGGAAATTAATTGATAGAGTATTTATTATATTTCCTTATTGACAATTCCTTTCAATTTTATGGTATATTTCTTTCTTATCCTTGTAATTTGTGTGTATACACATGATGAACATGGATAAAGGATCTGTCCTTTTCCTCATATTTTTCTTCATATTATCTTTAAAAATAAGATAAAAAATTAATAATTTTTTTCCTTTTACATGGTTGCATGTTTCTAAAAATAAGTCCTAAAATAATATTATATTCCAATAACTTTAAATTCCAAGTCCCCAAAGTTAGAAATTTATAGTTTTCAAAGACGAATGCTTAATTTTAAAATGATCTATTTAATTAACTTTGACTTTTGATTGATGGTGACTCAAAATTAGGTTTATTTAAAAAGAAAAAAAAGTAATATTCCCCTTGATTTGAGTCGAGTAGTTTATATTACGTGCACAAGGCCCTAATATAACTTTAGAAGATTTTCAACTTGTTGGCTTAGTGACTTCGTTAAGGATTTTAGTGCATGAGCCAAACAATAATATTATTTTGGGATTTGGTTAGTTATATCAATAATTGCTTTAATATTTTTTCATGACTAACAAGTTTCTTTGTCTAAATGCAACCAATAGTTTCTTTATTTTTTTCTCCTTTGTACAAAGCTTTTATTTTATTTACTTTACTTCATGAGGGTTTTGTTTATTTATTTTTTAATTTAGATATGCCTAAACCTAGCCCATTTAAGAATTTATTAGGAGGAAAAGTCATCATACTACCTTCGAGTTATTGTAGTATATGCCACATATTCAACAATGATTATAGTTTTAAATCTAACTTTCATGTATCAAAGGACCCATATTAGAGGAGGATATAGAGTTGATGGACGTTTAAAACCCAAAACCTTTTAATGCATCATCTTATTTTTGTCATTATTGGTGATTGTAAGGTTATGTGTTTCATATAACAACAAAGTTGTCATAAAAGTTGTAATGTTTATAATATTTGTGATTTTCGGCTATAGTTTCTATAATTTAGGATGTATGTAATTATTGTATTCAAGAGTTGTAAATATTGTAGTTTTAAATATTAATATAATTCTCTTTTCAAGAAGACCAATGGAGAATTGGGTTCATAATTATGAAGCTTATGCACCAACCCATATTCTTTCCTTAAGGAAAGGCTAACCCAAAAGTTCAAATAATTTAGCAGGAAGCAATAAGACTTCATAACCTAAAGGATTGACCCAATCATATCTCTTATGGACATTTGACTCCATCAGCATTTGGTGTGGGCCTTGAACCATTTTTAACAGCATAAGTCGTCGACATTTCTCTTGGTATTCATGATCTCGCACCCATAATTGAAGAATATACTCAATTGCTAGATGTGCCATAACTTAAGGATGGGATTATGGTCCTTGGTCTCAAAACCAACCTAGATTCACTTCTTGTAAATTTATCGGAGTTAGAAGAAAAATGATGGTTTAAGCCTTGGTTGTTCATGATAAAGAAGTCTAGAAGTTTGATACACTAATAGATTGGTTCCTAGGTATACGATCATATTAGAGCAATTGCTTAATTTTTTATGGAGGGTTCAAAGAGTAGCAACAGAATGGGGTTTATGCCTATATCTAAATAATGTTTGGAACGATACTCTTTCTCCACGGAAATGTTGCATACACCTCAATATTTGAGGTGGTTACTCAATTCTTGGCAAGAAAGTCATACGTATTCACATTATTAGTTGAACAAATCCAATCATTGAATTTTTTAAAACAAAGGGCATAAAACTTTTAGGGATGCCCTACAATACTTTTTATTTGGTTCCTAAGCCATGCATAGGAGATTTAAATGAACTTAATCAGAGGTACTTTTGCTAAGAATATCAACTTAGTAGACAATTTTGCAACCATAATCAACCAAATTCAAGAGATATCTACCCGTGAATGGATTGAGCTCATCAATAAGCTATTGACTAGAGATTCCTTATAGATGGCAATCTTACAGTGTCAAAACTTTTGTAAGTGCTTTTAATCAAGTTAATAGGGGTGCATGAGTTATATTTCCACTAGTGCTGTGAGAGAATTTGAGCTAATATAAGACATAATTCACATCAAATCACTTTAACTTAGTAACCCTGAACGACTAAGACAAGAGCATACCCTTAGGTACATGATGGCACAATTGAGAAGGATTGTCGGTATTTAGAAAACTAGGCAAGCCATTAATATTAAAGTAGTTGGAGACAGAGAAGGGGATGTTGAACTATACAAGGCCATTACTGAGTACATCTATCATCGTTTAGGAAAAAATTGGGTAGGCCAAGTTCAAAGCTTCAAACATTTTTGGCCCTAAGCCTAAGAATCCTGAACTTGAAGAGAGAAGTTGCTAAATTGTTTTAAGAGTAAGGATGGAGACCTATTTCTAAGAGGACAAAAAAATCTAAACATTTGTAAGGCAAAACCTGAACATGCTGAAGAAGAATTTCTATTCTTAAGGGTTCAATTATAGAAGATAGACTAATAGATGGGAGAAATAATTATTAAAATGGAAGAGCTACACCTAAATAAGATCCAACACCTAGTCTAGGGTTTAATTTCTTAGTTTTAATTTTTCCTTTTGAGTCTTATATAATAAAGAATAAAAGATGAATAATAATAAAATGATATTTTTTCTTTATGACAACTCTTCGCCATGAATTGTGTGTTTGTTTCAATTGCCAATTCATGCATGCATTTTTTGCTTGATGATTTATTTTGCTGTATTTTTATTTTACTTTGTTCTATTTTATCTTGCTTGAGAAAATGATAACTATTAATAAATAAATAAAAACAAAAAATAGCAAAAGAGTGAAAAGAAAAAGGAGCAAGTAAATAAGAAAGAAAGAAGCACAAAAGAAAAGAGTTTCAAGGAGAGAGATAAAGGGGATAAAGGCACTACAAGTGTTTCTGCTTTTGGATTTGTATTTAGTGTTTGAAGTTTCATTTTTTAGAAATTGGGTATGTAAAGTCCTAAAAATTTTGAAAAATTATATGAAAATTTAAGAAAGTAAGTAGAATAATAAATACTTCTAAGTTGAAGTAGCAAGAGGGACAATTTTGTAATATTAAAAACTTTGAGAAATGTACGATAAAAATTCAAATAATGCGACGCATAAATATTATTTTAATAATTTATGATAATAATAGGTTTTAAAAATAAAATGATTGGAAAGAATAATCTTATGCAAAAGAAAAGAAGATAACAAACATAACAAATTGAATTTTGTGAAATATATTACCGAATAAATTTAGTAAGTGAAGTAATGGAAAAATATTCGAATATAGATGTATAAATAAAAATAATTGTGAGTCTTAACTTTAGTTCGAGTAAATTAAATTAAAAGAATAAAATTTTTTGAAACACAAATTTCAAACAATATTAGGTTAAATAATGAAATTAATTTAAATTATAGATCTAGGAATTTTAAATGAAAATTTAGAGTAAATGTTTATGTTCAGAATAATCAAATTAACCTAAACATAGGCTTTTGTAATAAAATGCTAAAATATATAAAATTTAAAGATATTCTTGTACGCGAACAAAATAATAAAATAGGGACATTATAAAATAAAATAAAATATAATATAAATATATATATATACACAATAAAAAAGAAGAAGACGAAAAGCAGATTTTTCAAATCTGCCGCAACGTCCATCTTATCTTCCAGACACGATAGCAGCAGGTCTGATCTACCGCTGCCCATCACGTTGCTTGCAACCGGTCCATCATTGTCCTAGCTACCCTTGTCCCTTATTTCCTCTTCCTTTCCTTCTTTCCCTTCTTCTTATTCTTCTCTTCTTCTTCCCTGGTTGCATCATATCCCCGCTGTTTCCTCATCATTCATTCCTTTCTTCTTCCTTTTCTTTTGCTTGTCTTTCCCATCTTCTACTCCCTCTTCTTTTCGTAGCTACTCTATCCAGGTGGAAGGTTTACTTAAGAGAGAACACAAATGTGAGATTCCATACAAGAATAAGCAGGAAATTGTCAAATTAGAAGTTCCGGTTGAGAAGGCGACTGTGGAACCTAAAATTTATCTTGACTAACCAACTGATCAAGATGAGCTCAAAGGCAGCTTCCCAACTGAATCACCAGCAATTAGAGAGGTAGTCTCAGCTGTGAGTCTTACCCCGTGGTCTTCTAGTGTAGTCTTCAGTCTCGGGCTAGTTGGTTATCGGGTTTCCTTGCTTTCTAGTGGTTATTGCTGTTATTAGATCCTGAGAAGATGAAGCTAATTTAAATCGTCTTAAACTTAGTCAACAGGTAACCTTAAGTTAAGGAGTGGCGGCAAAACTCTTGATTGATCAACGCGAGTGAACTGTGCTTAGACGCTTCGTCAAACCGCACCGATCTACGAGAGGAGCTGATGGATGAGTAGGCTTCCCCTTTCGACTCACGATGATAGCAACAATGGCAATGGCGGTGGCAACGGCAACGGCAACGACAATCATGACGAAGCAACTATGGTCGCTTCGGTTGGTGAGTGCTAAAGGAGGTACACGGTGTGTGGCTACGTGCATGTGTATGCGTCTGGAGAGGGCAAAGGCAACCACAATCAACAGTAGCAGCAACGATAGAAATGATGAACAGTAGCATCTGCTTAGAACCTCTATGCCTGCGAATCCACATCTAAGCCTAAACTCCTATGTTGTGAGATTACTGAGATGTTCAGAGAGAGATCCAGATTATGCACCATTTATTTGAACACGCCAATATGGTTCAGATCAAAGGGACTTATAAGGACGCGAACGTGGTGGATAAACGGGAAACGAGGTTTAGGGAGTGTGATGGGCTGATGCGGTAGTAAATGGGTCAAGTCAGTTAGAGAACATGGAGGAGGAAAGAAGGGGGAGAAGGAGCAAGATATGTGTGTATGTGTATGTGTATGTGGTGGTGTGTGGTGTGTGCGGTATGTGTGTATGTGTATGAAATGGTGTGTGGTGCGTAGACATGTGTGTGTGGATATGGAAGGGAGTGTGGTGTATGTGGGTACGTGTGTATGAGTACGGAAGATGTGTGTAGTGTTTGTGGAGTATGTGGGTATGTACATATTGGTGATGTGAGGTGTAAGTGGAGTATGTGCATGTGTGTATGCCGGCGATGTGAGACATGTGTGGAGTATGTGCATATATATGCACTAGTGGTGTGTGTGTGTGTGCATGTGGACTTGAGGAGAGAAGAGGATAGCAAAGTGCAATCGTGTGTGCATGTAAATAGGTGTATGGTATGATTGTGTGTATGTATGTGTAGATGAGTGCGTGGTGTATATAGAGTGTGTATGTGCATGGATAGGAGTATGATGGTGTGTGTACGTGATGTGTGGGAATGGTTGGTGTATGTATGGTAATGAAAGCGTGAGTGAGGATGAAAACCAGTAGAAAGGACGGAAAACCCTATAGGTGGAGATGTCAACAAAGGAGAGAAGAAGGAAGGAGATACAAAACCTTTAAGGACTACTAAATCCTACGGGTTGTCCTATAAGTAGTTCGTTGGAAGATATTAGAGACAAATTGATAAACGAAAGGTTCAAAGATGCTTCATGTAAAGGAGATGCGTTTATGTGGGTGTAGATGGTGAAGGGAATGATTTGAGCAACGTCCAAGATGATGGCCTGGGATATTTGGAATGAAATGGATTTCGTAATGGAATGTTCAAAGGATGTTGAGGAAGATCATTCTTGGCCAAATACCCTAATGCAAGACCTTTAGTTGTCTTTTCTAAGGGTATCTTGCATATATGGAGGAAGGAATTCCAAATTTGGCAGGTTAGAGATGTTTCATGGCTTGACTTCTACACAAGGAAAGCAGACAATCAATCACAGCAACTTGGGGTGTTGGAAGCAATGATTCGGAGGAAGGTTGCTCCTTCTAGAACCCTGTATTGGAATTACGTTGAAGAAGTGTTCAACATTTCGAATCTTGTTCGCCCAAAGTTCCTTAAGGAGGAGACTTCACGCCTTGCCATCGAACACAAAGCGAGTGGAGTATACATGTCAGGTGTTAGGAAACTACCAAAGTCAAGTGAAGATGCTACCTTCTATGGTTTGGTTGAGGAAGCATTGCAGAAGGACACTAATTTCAAGAGGAAAGTAAAGGGGTTACTCGCTGGAATCGCTCAACTCTGGTTAGGACTATGACGACCTTAAACAAGTGATTGGAAACTTAATAATATGCTACAATGTTGTATTGTGTGTTAATATGCTATGTATGTGAATCCAATTGCTTTGTTGTATTTGTAAATGAATGTGATTATTGCTAATTTTAAGTTATATAGTGGGGTTGAATGAGTTTAGGAAAGAAGTTATAAAGAAATTAGTAGTTAGATAGGTTAAAGATGAATATTATGTAAAGAATGTAGATGATAGAATGGTCTAAGGGTTTAGAAGTCATTACCTTAACGATAGTACTTAGCATCATATTGCTAGTGCTATTACTATTAGCCTAACTCATGATTCAAAATTGTTTTCTTTAAACTAAACCAAAATATAGAAACCTAACATTTCCTTCTATAGCTACTGAGTAGGTGTGCATAACTGGAATAGGATATATAAATATTATTATGTATACATATCAGAGTTTACTTCTAAATATGTATATATGATTAGGCAAACTTATTTTCCTAATATACCAATAGAATACACTCATGAATATAACTATACAAATCATGAGTGTAACTTTGATTTTTCAACTTAACCATTCTATTTTCTTGCCCTCTTGAGTGAGTGAGGGGAGGTGCCTAGCATAATTGTCTTTTAGGTGAAACTATGTTTATAAACCTATATATATATATATTATACATAAGTGTATTGATGACCTAGAAGGAATATATGAGACGACCTTGTTGGCTCTCGAATATGTGAATAACAGAGCACTTGATAAGTGCGATGACACAAAGGTGTCAAGAATGATAATCATAAATCAATCCCAAGTGGTTGATTTGACGTTTGAGATAAATGGCACAAAGGTGTCAAATTACCTAAAACCTTATGTATAGCTGGATGGTTCCCATTCACTTGGTCTAGGTTCCTTGTTTATTTTGTGATGTGAAATGCATGATCTTGCTTGTTTTGGTACGTGTGAAAATAAGTTGTAGTGGATTGTCATGGGACTTCACTGGGTCCCTATTAATTGTTCTTGGTAGTTACTTCATTACCTTGAATGAGAATTGGATGCAATTATATATGTTGTTGATCATTTCGAATCAATTAATTAAAGAAGTGGACTCAATTAAAACTTGACATGCATTTCCACGAGACATTGCATGAGATTGAAGGCCATCATTGCTACAGGATGCGCCGTAAGTGATCAGAGGTTCGTTATTCTGCCAAGTGTGAACTAAGTGATTAGGGGATTGTCGTGCCTTGACGGTTCCGAGTCCGGCCTGTCTCTTGAGGGTGTAATGCTCAGTGTATTGAGCCACCTGAACCTAAAACATTAAAACTAAGACACATCTTAAATAAGTGATAAGAATAATGAAGATGTGAGTAAGACCCGGGCACTGATGGTGGCTTCGAAATCCCCAACCCAAGGTCAAGGAGAGCAAAAACCTTAGACTTCACGTCGGTTACCGGAAGACTACGTGAGATGCTGCATTCATATGGTTGTTTATGCATGGTATACGTTTTGATAACTTGATTTGAATTTACATGTGTGTACATAGCATTGAAAGTGTTACTATCTCATTCACTGAGCCATAGTGTGCTCACCCCCTCAACAGACTCTTTTTGTAGGTAGTGATTTCGAAAGCTCGGGATGGGATAAGATGTGAAGTGTCGAGAGTTTTGGAAGACCAGAACGACAAAGTAAGAAATGTGAATGATAGATTGCTTAAATGAAATGTTAGGACCCCTATGTAAATAGAATTTTGAATTTGATAAATCTAGGATTTATTCTATTTTACTAGATGGTAGGGGATACCGATTCTCTGCGATCATGGTTGACCGTGGGATACGAGATCCATAGTTATATTTTATTATCTAATTATATGTACTATGATTAATCGTAAATGTAATTATTTGCTTGGAGTCTTACAATCTCTGGCTCGTAAGACGATTATCGTGTTATGGGCGCATACATGTCATGATGATTTTAGTGGAGACTTCTAGGCCCCCTTTTAAGGCGTGATAGGGTGTTTATACTTTGAAATAATGTACAACACAATATCTCTATTAAGCATTAAATTTCTAAACAATTAAACTTTAAGTACTAAATTGCCCAAATCCAAAAGTAAAGACATTTTGCGTGCTTTTTTTTTTTTTCAAACTAAAGGGAAAAGAAAGAAAGACTTTTAATCAATTGATTGTTTTGAATTTTTGTAGGATTTTAAAGATTGCTTATAAAGAGTCAAATCTCACAAGAAGTTTCGTAGTAACTCATTCTTGGTTAAGAATGGTTGAGGCAAACAACAATATAGAATAGTTGATTACTTCTATTGAACATCATAGTTGTCATTAGCAAACCATCAGTTATAAGTGGACCTACTATTGAACCCTCATCCATTGTTTAATTGATGGCCAAATGATGGGTGTCGAATCCAACAAAAATAAAACCTACTCCTAGACAATTATATGATTTGCATATAGTGGTGAGTAGGGTCGAATCCACAGAGATTGGTTAAACTTATTTCTATTCAAGGAAAATAAAAGGGAAAAGAAAAATGGGGGGGTTTTGTTTGTGAATCAAAATAAAGTAAAACAAGGTAAGAAAATCGGATATTAATAAAAGCCTAGCCAAATGAATCAAGATAGTTTAATTTAAGGAATTGATCATCGATGCAAATGTTTTCTATTCTTAGTTCTAGATAAACTGGTTATGGTTATTAACAAGCTCTAACAACCTATCTCTCCTTACTTCCTCGATAACCTCAGACAAGCGCTTTGAATTATTTATCTCATTGATTAAACAACCCTAGATAAGCGCTTAGGATTTAATCTATCAATAGCATTAAGATCTAGAGAGACCACCAATTCATGCCAGTAGATTATAAGATAACCTATTTAAACATGATCACACACCTCCATAACATGAATTCGATCATCTCTTTTATAACCAAACATGTTATTGCGTCACTAAGACTAGAACAATCAAACAATTACGGATTTGACGTGCTAGTTGACAATATATTAACTTGCTAATTGAGTAGAAGAGCTCTATTCATACCAATCAACAAAGATAATAATGACAAAATGATTAGAAGATATATGAATACCCGAAAGCAAAGAATAGAATAAATACAAGTCAATTAGACCTCGCAATTCGTGGAGAATTAAACATCTATGACCCTTTGGCTAGAAAAGTAGCTTAGCTACACATGTTCATCAATAAAACGAAAAATAAAAATAAAAACATAATGAACCCGGTTGCCTGCTCTGCCTCCGCGTTTCCTTCTTCAAGATCCAAGATTCCAAGATCAAAAGTTGTCCTAACCCTCTAGGGTTGGTTCTATTTATATTGTTAGGGAGATGGCATGTGATCTTTTGCTAGCAAGATACGAAAATATCTTTCCTTTTCCAAGTAGATTTCGAGAAGTGAAGATTCGTCTGCCTGGCACGCCCTACCACACGGCCGTGGGTCAAGCCGTGCCATCCTTTGTGCATATTCTTCAAGTCTTCATCCGCGCCCAGTGTGAACCACGGTTACACACACGGTTAGATTTCAAGCCGTGCCTTCATTTGGTTGATGTTCCACACTTTCTTCTCCTTGGCACACCTAGCTTCCACCACGGCTCCAAGCACGGTTTCTCCCACGACTTCCACCACGGCCGTGCCTTAAGCCGTGTCTCTCTCTGTTCAAAGTCCTCATTTTCGCCTTCTTGTCCAGTGTGTAACACGGTTTGAACCTTGGCCGTGCCTCAAACCGTGCGTCCTCCGGTGGTGTAATTCCTTGTCTTGATCCAAGTTGTAGATGACTTCTCTAAAATACTTGAATTAGCATCCTTGACTCCATTTAACCTGATTTATCACGATGATAGAATTAAAGTACCATTTCCTTATGATTTCTATAAAATCAATAATAATTTAACACAATTTATACTATAAAGATTGAGTATAAAATGGCTCTATCACCAAACATCAAACATTGCCTCTTGAGCTATAAGAAGAGGAGTTGGGTATTAATGCTGAGAACCTTCGAATGACCTAAAAGAGAAGCAAAAAGAAATGGAGAAAAAGCTACTCCAAAAACTACCTAAAAGGATGAAACTTTTGGAAGTTAATGATGAACTTTAAAAAAAAAAAAGGATTGGTCAACTTGTCTTGAATTGATCAAGTTAAAGTAGTCTTGTTAATGTGAGAACATTGAAGTTTGAGTACACATTGTCCCACCTCTAGCAACTATACAGAGGCTCACTGAAAACATATTGTCAAAAATTAACTTGTAGTGATAGGAGGAAGCATTTTACCCAGCATCTCAATACCATTGTCCTAGGCATTGGCTAAGCTAAAAGAAGAGAAAATGTTGAAATTTGAGATATCCTTTGCTAATGTCAAGTTGAGAGTTTATAACCTAATGTCTAATGCGATTACTATAAGGGTTACGTAAGTCATTTAATAGAAAACTATTTGAAGTTGAGACATAAGGTTTAAGACTTGATTGATGCCAACATTGTTAAGTTAGACTTCATAGGCACCCTAGTCCCCGATATCAATAGTAACTCACTAACAAATCATGGGGAAAAGTAAGTTGATTATTCCATAAACATGTTGAGCACTTAGCAACTTAGGGTAGTAGTGAGCCATAAATTCTTACTTATGCCAATAGTATAGGTGCCCCTCAACTTGAAGCAGGTTAGACATCTTTAGGGATTGATTTGCTAAGTGATGTTGTTTGACATGGTTTACTTAGTAAATGGATCTAGAAAGGGCAAAAATGTCATTTTGATAAATATGGGTCGGCTTTGTAAATTTTCCAAAATTTCTAGAATAAAAGTACTAATTTTTATGAAAATATAGAAACCAATTTCACTAAATCTAAATATTGTTTGATATGTTTACCATAGAAAAAGCATTATATATACATGCTCTAAACGATAGGTTAAATGTGAATAAACACCTTAAATCTACAAGGTATGACATTCACCATCCATTTACTCCATTGAATAGAGGGGGAATGAAATAGCTATCCCCCTTCTATTCCATAAAATAAGTGTTTTTACATTGTTTACTTTGTATGAATAGTTATTTAACGCAATGAAAAAATTCTTATAAAGTATTGAATAGCTATTAAGAAGGGGACCTTATGAATAGTTATTCATTATTCATCTTTCTTAACTGCCTTTCATCTTTTTCAACTTATCTTCTTCTTCCACACCATATCCACTCCTATATTATGCTGAAAATCTTTGTAAGATTTACGTTGTGTTTAGATGGATAGAAAGGGATGGAAGAAATGAAAGGAAGTGGAAGTCATATGTTTGGTAATTGAAGCAACAATTGGAAATGGACAAAAAA
The DNA here is from genome assembly GCA_037954665.1 of Laguncularia racemosa. Taxonomy (NCBI): domain Eukaryota; kingdom Viridiplantae; phylum Streptophyta; class Magnoliopsida; order Myrtales; family Combretaceae; genus Laguncularia; species Laguncularia racemosa. The sequence continues at coordinate 3,712,918 of JBBMOL010000069.1, read as the reverse complement.
GGAAGGAAATGAGTGGAAACATTTGCAATTTAAAGTGCACTTTTTTTTTTCTCTTCAAAATTAGAGAGAAATGAGATGTAATTACAAAATTACCATTTATAATAATGTTTATCAAAATCGTAATAAGGGCAATTTTGTCTATTACTAATTCCATTTCTCTCCATTTTCTTTCATTTTCTTCATGTAAAATAAACATGATACTTTATTTCATTTTCACTCTTTTTTTTCTTTTCTATTTGTTTCTACTTATTTTTTCTCTATCAAAATTTGCTATCTAGAATATAAACAAAGAAAAGTGCAATGGTTTTATTCCTTTTTCTAACCTTTATATATATATATTCTTATTTACTTTTTCTTATAATTTACGTTAGAAAAATTATATATGTGTGTGTATATCTATTTCATCTATTCTATATCTATTAAGGGAATGTCCAGTATTCAACTCTACCCTTTTAAAAATATATAGTGCATAATATCTAAATTTTTAGTACTACCTTTTCATTTACCTTTGGTCATCAACGCTGCCAACTTTGCCATTTAGGCTGCCGGCCTATGTAGCCGGCTTAAGAAGAAAAGCTGTAGGCCTTAAGGGCCGGCTTAAGTGGCTATGTCGCCGGCCTAGATGGCCGACCTATCTCCCACACCGCCTGCCTTGAGGCCGGTCTAAGAGGCAAGCCGCTAGCCTTTATGGCCGGCCAAAGGGTGTCCACCTCTGATTCTTGTGCTTTGCGTCCCATGTTGAATAACTTTGTAAGAATCATGATTTGATTTCCATCAATTTATTTATACAATTTTGGAGATAAAATTGATAAATGAAACAAGACAGTTTTTTGCAAATGAATATGAAGAACCGATATTTTTGTTATTAATTTTTCCATTTGTTTTGTAAACCAAAAGATTTTACCCTAGAGAAAGAAGGAAAGAAAAAAAAAAAAGGTTATGTAGCTTGCCAAAAAAATCTAAACACCAATGTTGTCCCTTAAATTTTCACATACTCACTACGCAATAATTCAATAAGGTTGTTTCTGACATAGTGGGAATTGAAAATTTCAAAGTTTTCAAAGAAATGTGTTTTATAGTAGAGAAAAAAATTTATGAGGTTGACTTGAGGTCGAGTGAAGATGGAGTTCGTCGAGGGAGCATTTGCAGAGGGTTAAAGTCATTTAGGCCACGTTGATTCCAAAGAAGGCCAATTTGCTTTGCATTTTTACCATCCATGCAACCTTAATGATGAGCCTGAAGATAAACGTTAAGATCCTAAGTTTATTTTCCATTTGTTTAGTGGTTTAATGTCAACTTCTACTAGGAGACCATATTTATAACAAATGAAATGCAATCCAAGGAGTGTGGAGTACAACATAGGAAGGACAACATTTAACCCCAATCGGAAAGAAATATATATTTATTTGGTCGGTGGTGGTCACTTTATCAATATTTCCCCCCTTTTCCTTTTGTGGAACAAATTTTACACATTTTTCTTATATAGTAAACATGTATTGCCTATAGAACTAAATTATTGGTAATATAATATCATGCATTGCTTCGAGTATCATCCCATAATGCCTAACTTTTGGCACAAATCACTATTTGTATTAATTTATTCTTCCTTTATACAAACATTTCCATGCTAATGGTTTACAATACACTCCTTAGTAATAGTAGAAAGGATGTAATGCAATTTTGTTCCAAAACTTATCAATTGATTAAGCCCTAAAAAATGAGCCTTTTATAGGTTATGTATTTTCTTTATATTTCTTTTCTTTTTTTAGTTGAATATAGATTATGCTTTTTCATATTAGCCCTAATACACCATTTTAGAAAATATATATAATAGTGAATTGTTTCTTTGAAGTACAATTTTTGTCTTTACGGTTGTGAAACTTTTATTGCTCAAGAAAGAAAATTTTTACGATTCCATTTATTGTTTTAATGACATTAATTCAGCTTTTAATCTTACCATTCAGTTATATATATATATTATATTCAATTTTCATCATTAATCACTATTAAATTTATATTATTAATATGTAAATTAACCGTGAGATTAAATATTCCATATAAAGAAACCTTGATTCATACCAAATTAATTACTTCTTCCTAAAACAAAATTAGTTAATAAAAGATAATTATATATAACATCTTCCATTTTAGATTTCATTTAATCACCCTTTCACTACTCCATAGAAAGCTACCATAATTCTTCTTCTTAATATATCCTTAAATTTTAATAAGTATTAATTTGTAATGCAAACTCAGGTTTTTCTTTTATTTATTTATTTTGAGGAAAGAATTATTTTATATTTTAATTGTTTAGTAAGATAATATATATAATTTTGGTTTTTATACATACATATTGCGGCTGCGCGACTATTTGCATTTATCTCATACCATATGTAAAATTAATTAATTATTCCTTAGTATATGGTATAAAAAGTTATAAAGATTTATCTGATTAAATGTGAAAGAACATCTAATTGCACACAACTAAATTTGAGTATCCAATTATCGTGGTTTTTGCGAAGCCTCTGAATAATTTCTACCTCTTGGACTCGATTTTCTCTGGGCGGTCAAACCAGGACACTTGTGGCGACCAACACCCCTTTCTCTCTCTTCTCCCCTCTCTCTTTCTCATCTCCGGATCCCATTTTCAGTTGACACCGTCGGGTACGCTAATTATCTCTCTGTGTTCACATTCTTCTTCTGATACGAATATCTGATGTTAATGTTAATGAATCCCTATGATTTGATGCAATTGCTCTTCAGGGAACAGGGAACATAAAAAAAAAAAATCCAATAAATAGAGAGATAAATGGGGATTAAACAAACCTTAAGGAGTCTCGATGCGTTCCCTCGTGCTGAAGAACACTTGTTGCAGAAAACACAATCCGGAGCTCTCGGTATTTACGTTTATGCTTATTTGTGTCCTTTTTTTCTTTTTATTTGATCATATGAATGTTAATGGATGGTGCTGTATTTGTGTGTTCGCCTAGGTTTACTTGGTTTGTTTTGTTTGAATGCTTATGTGCATTGCTGTGCAATCAAACGATCTTGAGTGTGTATTCTTCTTTTGGGTGAAAATCTTGAGGGTTTACTTTTTTTGGATAATTAACTTTATTGATCTGAAATATTATACAACCGTAATGATACGCATAAGTTTACATCATAATATTATAAGCAATGTACAAAATACATGGCAAACAATTTCCTAAGTTATATTACGGTTGTGTATGCTCTAATCTAGTTAATTATGGAATACGAATTTGGAAGGTTGTCCCTAGACGCACTTTGTTGCACACTCTCTAAATGCAGTAAACTGCTGCAGTTAATCCCGCTCTCCAAGCTTGAAACATAGGAGATGAAGAGCCAGCTGTAGCCACTAATGAAGCAGTGGCACCTAGCCAGTTTCTGAAAGACAATGGGAATTGGAGGTGGTCGTAAACCAAGCTCCAAATTTGGGAGATGTAACTATAGTTGAAAAATAGGTGAGAATAATCTTCTAATCCTTGCTGGCAAAGGAAATAGGTTGCAGATGTGGCAACACCCCATGATGTTAGCTTTTCAAAGATAGATAGTTTACTTAACCAAGCTAGTCATAAGATAAAAGAGTGTCCTGGTAATGAAGTTTTGTTCCAAATCACTTTATACCATGGGGTTGTGGTGCCCGGTGGACTTCAAAAAATGTATCTACTTTTTATAGTATACTTTCCCGTGCTTGTGTGAGTCTATCGAAGTTGATCAGAGCAAGAGGGAGGGCCATTTAGTAAGCATCATTCATTGTCCTCCATTAAGGAACATAGCTTTGCTGTAAGTGGGAAACCAGTGCTACCCATCTCACGAGCATTGAATATTATATCCAAAGGGTCAAATGGAAGCCAAAAGTCAGACCAAAGCGATATGGTTAATCCATTGTTAAGTTCCCATTGGAAACTGGTTTGGACTAGGCCTCTAAGCTTCAATAGCTTCTTCCAAGACTAGGAGCATGAGTAAGAGTTCTAGATGACTAGAAATTTCTTCCTTTCAATAGTGTAGAATGAACCCATTCCGACCATAAACTTTTGGGACCTTCTTTCCTTGCACAGGTACCAAATATGTTTATGTTGGATGGCTTTTTTTCCAATCGTAAGTTGGGTATATCTAGGCAGCCGTATTTTAGAGGTTTGCAAACATCATCCCATTGTACTTTAGCCTTGGAATATATATTCAATCTCCTTCTCCATAGGAAATTCCTGAGTAGTTGGTCTATTTTCATTATGATAGATTTAGGCAATAAAAAAAAAAGAACTCCAATAGACTTATATGGAGAAGAGAACTGATTTAACTAGTTGCAATCTCCCCTCATATGAAAGGTATTTAGAGGTTCATGAGTTGATGTGAGCCAAAATCCTTTCCAGAAGAGCATCACAATTCTCCTTTTTAAGCTTTGTGGAGATTAATGGTACTTCTAGATAGTGCACTAGCAATTTGCATTCTTGGAACTAGGTGGTACTGAGGATGTCCTCTTTCGCTCTCATGGGAACATTGGAAAAGAATATGTTGCTCTTGTTGTTATTTGCCACCAGTCCAGAGATTGAGTGGAAATGTTGTAGGGGTTTTTTTTTATCAATGACATAGATTCAGTATTACCTTTTGTGAAAATAAGGAGATCATCTGCAAAACAGAAATAGGTTAGTTTTTTAGACTTACACCTTCTGTGAAAAGAGAATTGGGGGTTGTTAGGCAGCCTCCTAAGTAGAGTGGAGAGTACTTCCATTCCCATTACAAATAGATAAGGAGATATAGGATCCTCTTGTCTTAGCCCCTTGTGGCTTGCGAAGTAGCTAGTCGGTTCTCCATTAATGTTGATGGAGAATTTCGGAGTTGACAAACATTGCTCAATCAAGGACCGAATGTGTTAGGAAAATTGCATTGCTTTGAGTACCTCTAGCAAAAAGTCCCACCAAACCATGTCATATGCCTTTTGCAAGTCCACTTTTAATGTACAAGGTGGTGCTCCTGTTTGTGAATGGTAGCCTTCTATCAACTCTAGGGCAATGAATATGTTATCAGTTATTCTCTTCCCAGGGATGAAAGCTGCTTGTTCACATCCGACCAATGAGGGAAGAACCTTCTTATTGTGTGTTGCTAAGATTTTGGAAATAGCTTTATATAAGACTTACAACACGTAATTGGGTGGAAATCTCCAAGCTTAGACGGATTGGCCACTTTAGGGACTAAAGGGATGATAGTGACATTGATCTCCTTTAGTAAGTGGCCTAATATAAAAAATTCTTTGGTTTTCAACCAGGTCATCATCAATAACTTCCTAGGCCTCTTTAAAGAACTTAGTCGAGAACCCATCAGGTCCCAGAGCTTTCTCATTTGCTTGTGAGAAGAACCCTCATTTGATCTCTTCAACAGTAAAAGGGGCATCTAGTTCAAGTTTTTGTTGCTCACTTAATCTCCAGGTCACCAAGCTATGGACTTCATCCGGACTAAGGTGAGCGTTAGGGTTCTAATAAAGTTGCTGAAAATGGGCTACTGCTAAAGCTTTGACCTCATCATCACCAATTGCATCGCCTTTGTCCTCTCTTGACAAGCGGTATAAGGAGCTTCAGTTATGTAGATTCTTCATGGCTTTGTGGAAATAAGAGGTGTTCTTATCCCCCAATTTTAGCCACTTAGTCCTTGATTTTTGTTTGTAGAAGCTCTCCCTTGCTCCCCTAAGCAAATAATATTCCTTATAAGCCGCTTTTCCTCCTCCACATGAGATGTGTCTCCTACCGCATAAATTGAAGCTTGCGGTTGAAGTAGTTTGTTCTTAGCTACTTGCATCCGTCCAGGGAGATGGGAATATTCATCCTGGTTCAAACGTCTAAATTCCTGTTTAAGCAACTTTAGTTTCCTAACAACTTGGAACATTCTAGATCCCCTAACTTCTTCCTTCCATGTATTTGTCACTAAGTCTCTGAAGTTCTTATATTCAATCCAAAAGTTGAAGAATTTTAATGGATTCTTTCTAGTTCCTGAGCTGTAGTCCATGCAAGCAATCGCTAAAGAGTGGTTCAAGAGAATGGGTGACATGAATTTTGCTTGTGTTCTAGGGAGCACATTCAGCCACTGGTGGTTTGCCATAATCCTGTCCAACTTCCATCTTGAGGGTTTATTCGATGGCTTGAAATTTAGAATTTAAGGATGTTGAGCTTGTTCCTTTACCTTATGCTGTGGACAAGCTCTGAGGGAGCAATGGAATCATGGAGAGTGGCTGAATGGAGTGTTCTTTATATTTTAGGATTAAATGGGAAGGGAAGTGTATTGAAGGAGGCTTCTTGGCCAAAATTGGGAAATGAATATGGTTTTATCTTCTATTGATGATGGTGGCGATGTTTGGTATTTCTGTGAAGAGAGTTGAGCACATTGATTCTTTGGGTGAAGCTTTAGATAAGCATATTATTATCGAGTGTTCCATCCTTGATCATCTGGAATTGAGCTAATCACTATTGGAGCACTTAAGTGAATCATTTGAATTAAATGCTAGAAGAATTGCAAAGTGTCTGGAACAACTGCCTCCATTATTTTGTGTTGGGACACTTTGTTATATATATTTATTGCAATGAAGTTTGTCGTGCTTCGAGGCATTCAATTTTTCTAGTGTCCATCTTTTCTTGTCCTTGATATATATAACTTTTGGACATACTTTTGCTTAACTTGAGTTTATGTGGGCATCAACATCAATGCTTAAAAAACCAGGATCTTCTTTTTCCTTGTTAAGCAGAAAGAGAGCAAACATTTATGTTTATTTGTTTAATTTTATTTTTCTCTCAATGAGCTTTGTGAATAGTAGATGGTGCATAAACTTAAGTATTTTTTCCTTTCTCTGCTTTTTAGTCTCCATCATCGGGATAATCATAATGGGAACACTGTTCTTTCATGAGCTGACATATTATCTTTCCACCTACACTGTTCATCAGGTATGATTTTCTGCTGGTTTTACACCTTTTTTATTTCTATTTTTTTTTTCTTGTAAGAAAAGTTGCATACATATATTTCCATGGAGTCTGTTTATGGAGTGGATCTTCTTTGCAGGATTAATGCAATAACCCGGAGTTGAATATCCGGAAGAAATCTCTAGTAATTATAAATTTAGGAACTGAGGGTAGTACCTGAGCCATGCCCAGCTGGAGCTCTTCTCACTCTGCAACAAACTCTGTTTTGGAGAATATTTTCTAACTGACTTTCCCTCCACAACCTCATCTTATTTATATTAGAAACATTACTGCCTGATCAGCTCCCACATCAGCCTATGCCACGTTCCCAACTTGCCACTCTTTCCTCCACGTCAGCCTGTGTCACATCCCCAACTAACCACTCTTTCCTTGACAGATCAACAACTCCTATTTCTATTCCAGATATGATATACTCCCTACACAACTAATTACATATCAACACACCACCACCACCCTTACTAACACATACATAATACACCCCCATTATTCCCTAACACAATATTACTGTTCTATACCATCACACTACTCTTACTAACCCCCTCCCCTCCTCCTCTGATATACATTAATCAGAGGAATATCCGGAGCCTTCCCCCTTGGAACCATGCCAATTAAGAATTTAGTTAGGATTCTCTTTTTTGTAATTTTTTGGGGTAATTTTCATTATGGTATTTGGTTGATTTTGTGCAATATTTCTCTTCCTTCTATGTAACATGGGTGGCATTCAATTGACTTAGCTATTTGCTCTGAAAATCTTGTTATTGCCTGAAAATCATGATGCAGCAGCAGTTATTTTTTTGTTTATGCTTTGAGCTTTGAATAAAAAATTGCCGAAATTAGTGACTTCTGCAGCTATACAAGCAAATATTATTAGTGGAGGCTTAGTTGAAACAGAAGGTTATCATTAGGGTTTTGTCAATCAGCAGCTTCGGCTAGCACGATTTCTAATTTTGCTTTTCTTAGACAACAACTTAAATGTTATTTATTGTCACCCTTTCATCAAGATCTAAAAGCATAGATATCTATTGATAGCCTCTGGAAGATACAAAAGTTTAATTGCACTTCTGCAACTGTGTAGTGTGGAAAGAGAAGTAGGCTTCCTCTAAGAGGTGATACAAGGATATTAAGTAGTAACTCATTGTGCTTCTGGTGTTGCATTTGTTTGTTAGATTAAGTATTTCCTGGAATTAGCAGCAGGCAAGGCAGAGGGTTGCCAGTGTGTGACCTAGAGACTGCAACTAAGGTCACTGGTTCAACCCAGAGAGGGTCACCCCCATGTGACCCACATGGTTGTTGTGTGTGACCCAGTGGTTGCTTGTGGTGAGACCCAGTGACTCACTGATGGTGCATGTTGGTTGCTGGTTGGGCAATAAATGAGTTGTGGTGGCATGACCTAAGGAGAATCGCTGGCACATGACGTCGCTCTGTGCGTGACATTGAAGTCGATGATGCATGTGTGGGTTTGATCAGTCATGCCCTGGTTGTGTCTCCATATGGTTGCAATTGTGATCTCTTGGCTGGTCTGGTTGCAGTGGTACAGCAGTTTTGGTTGCTCTGGTGCAGTCACGTGGCTTGGGATGGTTGGTGTATTATAATGGTTGGTGTGTTATAGTGGTTGGTGGAGGAAGAGCTACTTGAGGAAAGGGTAAGATTTGGAATCTTGGTAGGAATGAGGTATATAAGTGGGCATTACTTGGCCTCCCACATGCCCATCTCTAATACAGTGCCTTTTTTTTTTTTTTTATTATACAACTTTTCCCTGACCAAACACTATAGTATCCAGATGGTATGTGGAGTATAGAGGGAATGGAATTCTATCCCTCTCAGCTAGATGTGAGTTAATGGAAAGTTGCTAGCAGGATGTGCCTTGAGAAAAGGGCCAAGTTGGTTATTCACTTATGAGATGGCTTAAATTTTAAAAAGACATCCAACTTAAGTTACATATCGACCCCTGAGCGGGATTCAGAACCTTTTCTTTTGGCTAATTCAGTAGCTTTAATTTCTTAGAACCAGTATAGATTCTTGACCTCCAAATTATCCAAAAGAATTCATTCTTGACCTCCAATTTGAATCCAGACCATAGGTCCAAGCAAAGCGAGCTGAATGCTTCTTTACAATCAGCATCTCAGATGATTAAAAGCAACTGAAGTTCTTTGAGGTGGATTTTTGGCCAACTTTAGTAGTTTAATCCAATCATACCACAGGATTTAATTATAGTATGCCTAGGATTATGTTTTTACTTACAGGATCACACTGTGATTATCACTTTATCACCTGTGTGAGGAGTTATCTTCTTGTTAAAGTGGTTTCCCTTTTCTTTTTTTTGTTTTTTTTTTTTGATGAATAAGTGGATATGGAAGTATGAAGTGTTTTCCTTTCTAATCCCACAAGCCAAAAAAATGTCCAATTTTTGCTTCTTGTTTTTTTTTTTTTCTCTTATGAATTTATAAGTGAGTATACAAGTAATTTAATCAATAAAAAAAAATAAAATAAAAGTAGGAATTCATAAAGAGTAGCCTCTCCTTAGGTGTAAGATCATTTTTTTTATCCTAGGATTGTCATGAAGGCTTGAGGTATTTAGATGGTTTTTATCATTTGCTCATCATATGATTGTAAATTAAAGTTTGGGGGAAATAGATGAAGCTCATCATTTCATTCATCATGTGGTTGTGCTTAAGCAGCGGTGATAGCATCTCTATCTCATTGATGTAGGTTTTCTCAATTCTTTTCCTTTTTATCTGATAAAACAACTAATAAGGACTTTCTGTGTCTTGGTTATGAAAAAACATCCATGCAGACGGCCTTCAAAGACAGCATACCAAGAACTCTTATGATAAATGTGGTCATTAGCATTTGTATTAGTTGCCAAAGAAATGTCTATTGTTTATATATATTTCACTAATTCATCTTACGTGCTTTTTGCATCCAATTTATCAAGTCATGCATTTTGCTCACTCAAATTTTGTGGATGGTAGATGTCAGTTGACTTGAAACGTGGCGAAACTCTACCGATTCACATAAATATGACATTCCCATCTCTTCCTTGTGATGGTAATGTACACTTCTTAATTTCGTGATTAGTTTCTATTCTTCATTTTCCCTGCATCTTCTCTTATTGGTTTGTCCTTGAGCTTTTATGGAACTGATGACAGTTTTAAGTGTGGATGCTATTGACATGTCTGGCAAGCATGAAGTGGATCTAGATACAAACATATGGAAAGTAAGATAATTTCTTTCTTTTTTTTTTCTTTTCTTGTCCTAAAGCATTACATTTTTCTTATAATTTGTAATCTTGCCAATGCTTAAGTTTTTGTGGCCTTCAGTATTACTATGAACTCTCAAAAAATCTGTTACACATGCAATAGCATAGAAGAAAAATTATTTGTACTCAGTTCCTTGTAGGATTTATGCAATAATATGCCTTTTTTTGGGGGCGGGGAGCTTAACTTCAAAGATGCTGAAGTGGTTCTGAGAGCAACTTTCTTAAGTAATGGATGTAGTTAACTTGCAATGTGTAAAATGTGAATAAAGGCTGGGCATTAAGAATTTTAAAATTTTAATAAGACTTGATCTGTGACATTGTACTATATGTTGGGAAGAGGTGGTTTTCTCATAATCACTTGGGACATGAATGGATGGATTGTGGTCTAACCAATATAGTGAGTTAATGAGGCATTTAAATTGGATAGAAGAATTCACCAACTGATATTTCTTCAGATGGAGATAGGAGCAGCTCTCACTTTTCAGATTTTTAAGGTGTACTACTCTGGAAAATATTCACAAGCATGTCAAGACTTATAGGTTTGGTTTGGTTTAATTCCATGGAATCCAATTTCCTACTATTTCCATTGACAGTGTGTTGAGAATGCAATGTGGACCAAAAATATAGCTTCATGGTTCCCAGGTCTTCAGAATCTCAATAGCTAGTCAGAAAAAGGAATCGAATTCCTAGAAATTGAGAGCTATGAACTCAAAACTTTTTATCCCCACACTTGCACACTCATCAAGTTCTCACTGTAAATAATACGAAATTGAATTCCATGGAATCAACCAAATATGGCCACAGTTGACTCAGATTTCAGTTTGTTGTGTTGAATATGGAGAAATCTTGCGTTCATCTTTTGTCTTTTGGTTGGAGGCAGAGGCATTTAATTATCTTCTTTTGTATTTAAAAGATGCTAGTTTTTAAAATTGGCCTCATTGATGGCTGAGCTTCCTTGGGCTTTAGCTGTAACAGTAACACATCTTTAATGTCGTTTGAATTTTTACCATAATTTCTTGTTTGATACTCCAGGAAGGCCTCAAGTGAATTTTCTTTCCTTTTTCTTTCCCTCTTTTATCCTTTTTTATAGTTATATTTATTGTTTTTTGGGTAAGGAAATTGAATTAAATTTATTGTTGGTTGTTGAAGAGTAGTAGATAATAATGGGTTCTTGCTTTTGAAGTTTTTTTGAGTGATCGCTGTAATGAAGTTTTTTCCCCCTTAATATACTTTGATATACTCATATTCTAAGCAAGGCTAAATGTTATGTTTGTGTAGAATTATTAATCCAAATTAATGATGATATGAAACAAAGCTCCTTATAAGCATCAATCGTAAGTTTTTCTAAATAGAGGTTAGAACTATTCAGCCTACATGTTCAAACTGTAGAGATTATCTACTATCCTGAGGATGCTTTTTCATGGAGACTAAGTCTAGGTTTAACAACCCATGATTTATGCATTGAAGTTGGTAGGAGTATTTTTTGAAGATTATTGGCCTTTTCATGGGTAAAATATGTTGTGTTGTTTTCTGTGGAAAAAGATTTATCATCTTATTTGTCATCCTGGCATCAATATAGGTGCTACAAGCTTGCAGTTGTAATCTAACAGTATGATTGGCTAGGATCATCTAAGACCTTTCTGATTGGCTGCCTACAAATCAACTGCTCGATTAATTTTTTTAATTTAAATGATCAGAGAAGGCGCCTGGATTCTGTTCTTTTGCAAGGGAAGGGACAATCAACTTGTTATGTGTAGTTATTTTGGCATTTAGGAACATATGATGTTTAGGATACCCTGATTGTTAGTAATTTCTCCCTTGTTTTCTTGAAGAAATAATGTTACAAAGCTTTTCCATAATGTGTATGCAGCTTCGTCTCAACAATCATGGGCAAATTATTGGTACAGAATATCTGTCTGATCTTGTTGAGAAAGAACACGCAACTCATAAGCATGGTAATCACCTTGGACTTAGTGGTAATGATAATTTAATTTTCTGTGCTATTAGTTTGTATTATAATCTAGTAACTTTGTTAACACTGGGCGTTATGAACTTAAGTCAAATTTGTGATATGGAAATGAGCAGCATTTAATTTCAGAGGTTCTCTTTTTATCATATATCTGTTACTTGTGAAGGAATATCCTTTACTCTTTGGTTATTTCCTTTAAAAGAAAAGGTATTTCTAGCTGTTCATATAGTTGGATATAGACTTGGCAATTTGACACATGACCTACCAACTTAGACACGGCATCACATGAGTATAAATGGGTTTGTGTTGGGAAAACCCAATTCAATTAACGAACAGGTAAAAGTTTTGATCCATCTATAAATGTGCACAGGTATAGCTGTAGCACCTAGACATGATCGCAAACCCACCAACCTGTTTAAGATTAGTGGCTTTATAACATTTCTTTTAATTGTTAAGCCTTAGTTAAAACTTAAATCTAGTAAGATCTTGTGTAATTGATAATTGGACTCTGTCTTGTATTTCTTTTTGAAGAAAACTATATTTTTCTTATTTCAAAAACATATATACATTCTAATATATATATTCTAAGATAACTAGTATACCAGTCCATAAAAAAGGAAACCAGATTTCCTTTTAATTGGAAATCTCAACAAAATAGGAAACTATACAATATCTGAAAAAAATATCTAATCTAAATTAAAAAACAATAACTAATTCTCTAAATAAATAAAAGCTGGAATCTTTTCTACACTCTCTCTTAAACTGGATTATATATATTATATAAGCCCAGCTTGGAATTCAATTCATCAAAACTAACTTTTGGTAGTGCTTTAGTAGGAATATCAGCAATCTGAAGTTTTGTTGGAACTTAACTTAGCTGAACAATCCTATTGTTGACCTTCTTTGATATAAAATCTTGATCAATTTCAATGTGTTTTATTCTGTTGTGGTGCATAGGATTTTTGGCTATACTAATGGCTGATTGACTATCACTAAACATCTTGATAGTGTCTTTTATCTCCACCTTAAGTTCCCTTAATAGTCTTTGAAGCCACATTCCTTCACATATTCCTAGTGTAAGAGCACGATACTTTGATTCTACACTACTTCGTGAAACAACAGTTTGCTTTTTACTTCTCCAAGTGACAAGGTTACCCTAGACATATGAACAGTAACCAGTAGTTGACCTCCTATCAGTTAACTCTCTTGCCCAGCTAGCATTTGTGTAGATCTCTACTTCACGGTTTTCAGATTTTTTAAACAGCAGTCTATACCTTGGAGTCATCTTCAGATATTTCAAGATTCTATTTACTGCTTCCAAATGAACCTTACTCGGATTATTCATGTGCTGACTCACTACACTTATTGAGTATGCAATATCTAGTCTTGTGTGTGATAGATAAATAAGTTTGCCAACAAGTCTTTGATATCTTCCCTTGTCAATTGGAATGCTTCCTTCACTTCTATTCGGTCTTTTATTGGAATCCATTTGTGTGTCAGCAGGTTTGCACCCAAGTAGGCCAGTTTCATCTAACAGATCCAAGACATACTTTCTTTAAGATATGACAATTCCTTCCTTAGACCGAGCCACCTCCATTCCTAAAAAATACCTGAGAGTCTCAAGATCCTTAATCTCAAATTCTGTTGCCAGCATCCTTTTGAGATTGATAATTTCCTTTGAATCATCACTTGTTAAGATGATATCATCTACATATACTATGAGAATAGCAATCTTACCTTCTAGTTTGGTCTTGACAAATAGTGAATGGTCAGCTTGACACTGAGGTACCCATTTGCAATCACAGTTTTAGTGAATCTGTCAAACCATGCACGAGGGGATTGCTTCAAGCCGTATAAGGATTTTTTTAACTTGCAAACTAACCCGCTGTTTGAACTGTTTTCATATCCCGATGGTATTGTCATATAGACCTCTTCTTCAAGATCCCCATTCAAGAAGGCATTTTTAACATCAAGTTGGTATAGAGGCCAATCTTGATTCACTGCAAGAGAGAGTAGAACCCAAATAGTATTAAGTTTGGCAACTGGTGCAAAAATCTCTTGGTAGTCAATCCCATGTAACTATGTGAAACCCTTTGCTACAAGCTTGGCTTTGAATCTCTTGACACTTCCATCTGCTTTATATTGGACAGTGAATATCTACTTGCAACCTACAGGGTTTTTGTTGTGAGGGAGTTTAGTAAGTGTCCATGTATCATTACTTTCTAGAGCTCGAATTTCTTGCTCAACTGCTTGTTTCCATGCTGGAATCTTTAGCGCCTCTTGAATAGAATTGGGAATTTGCACACTATCTAGATTTGACACAAAAGCCTTGTAAGAAGGTAGCAATTTCCTATATGCTACATATCGTTCAATTGGATGATTAGTACACCCTTGGACACCTTTCCTGTGTGCAATTGGTTGATTGGAGTCATCAACCATCGGTACCAAAGAGTCATGAGTTGAGAAATCCATACCATTATGATTATCAAATGTAGGAGGACTTGGTTCTGATTCTTGACAGTCCTGGGTTTGCATAGTGGCCTCTATATGCTCAGTTGGTCTTCTCCTTCTATAGACACAAAGTTCAGGATTATTAGTATTAGGTTGAGGTTGATTTAAGACTATTAGGACAACTTCAGTAGTAGGAACTGAAGTGACAGCATTTGGTTCAAATGAAATTGGGGCAGAGTTTGGTTGAGTGTCTTGAATGAGATCCCAAATTTGATATTTCCTCGAATTCTCCCCCTGAATGTTGGATTTGTGAAAGTAAGATTGGTCTTCAAAGAAGGTGACATCCATGGAGTTATATATTTTTCGAGTGATTGGAGTGTAACACTTGTATCCTTTTTTATTAGAAGAATAACCAAGGAAGATGCATTTGAGGGATTTGGGATCAAGTTTGGCGCGGTGCTGTTGGTGGATGTGAACAGAGGAAGAGCAACCAAAAATCTTCAATGGTAGATCAGAAGAAAAACACCGGATATGTAGGTATGCTTGCATGAGGACATGACGAGGATTTTGGAATTTTAGGTTACAATTAGGCATCCTATTGATGGGATATGTGGCTGTGAGAATGGCTTCCCCCCAAAAGTGTTTAGGCACATTATTAGAGAACATAGTAGCACGGGCCACCTCAAGTAAATGTCTGTTTTTTCTTTCAGCGACACCATTTTGTTAAGGTGTGTCAACACATGAGCTTATATGAATGATCCCATGTTTTGAAAGATAAGAACCAAGGATAGAATTAAAATATTCCTTAGCATTATTTGTTTTAAGAACTTGAATGTTGCTTTGGAATTGAGTGGAGACCATGGAATGAAAGGATTGAAATATGGTTGCTGTTTTGGATTTTTCCTTCATAAGAAATGTCCAAGTAGTTCTTGTATGATCATCTATAAATGTTACAAACCACTGAGCCCCATTTATATTTTTTACTCGTAAGGGTCCTCAAATGTCACTGTGTATCATAGAAAAAAGATGTGCAGGATTGTATTTCAGACCAGAATATACATGTCTAGTATGTTTTGCAAGTTGGCAAATTACACATTGATAAGAATTGGAGTTATTATTGAAAAACAAATGAGGAAACAACTTTTCCATGTATCTAAAGTTTGGATGACCAAGACGATAATGTCATAACATAACTTGACTCTCTACTAGACTGGACTTTGTAATAAACACAGAATTACAATCAAACTTAGCTGACTTTGAACTAGACTTAAAAACACAACTTGATGGATGAACTTGTCTACTGAGGAGATCATTATCTTTGAGTAAATATAGGCCACCACACATCTTAGCACTGCCAATCAACTTCCCCGTCCACTGCCTAAAAATCACAGAGATTTAAATAGAACTTAGTTATACATTTCAAGTCACGAGTAATTTTACTAATTGAGAGTAGATTGTAATTCGGTTTAGGAACATAAAGGATAAAGAAAAGGTGAAGATCCTCTGTCAATTGGACTGATCTAATCCCTGCCACTGGTGAGAAAGAGCCATCGGCTATTTGTATAGTAGAGTGACTAGTGCATGGGCGGTAGTTTTTGAGGATGTTGATGTCTCTAGTCATATGATCCAAAGCTCTAGAGTCACTTATCTAAGGTTTTAGAGTGCTGTTTTGGGCAATATGAGTGTAGGATAGAATACCTTAGTGTGTTAATAGGCTGGTATGTTGCTCAACCGAAGATTGAGATGCTTGACCAAAACTGGAGATGCCACTAAACATTTTCTGAAGTGCTTTAATTTGCTCCTTAGTGAATGGAATGGCTTCGGCATTATCATCAGTTGTAACAATAGTATTTGCACGAATTTCCTTGTCATATCGACTATTGGACAACTTCCAATCTGTAGGTTTTCCCTGTAATTTCCAGTATGTTTCCTTCATATGACCAAGCTTCTTACAATGGTCTCACCATGGTTGTCCTTTCCTAGGCTTATTATTCTGAGATGAATTGTGAGTGTACAATGCCGATCCTTCAATAGCAGGTTTGTTGGCTGTCATCATCAATTTCCTTCTGCTCTCTTCTCTCCGTACTTTTGCAAAGGCTTCCCAAAGAGTAGGAATGGGTTTAATTCACATGATTCTCTCCCTTACCTCATCTAGGTCTTTATTTAGACCGAGAAGAAAAATGATTGTCCTTTTCTGCTCAACAATTTTCCTATATAATGCAAAATCTCCAGTACAATTCCAAGAATGAGTCTCATACGTATCTAATTGCAACCAACAGCAAGTGAGAGTGTTAAAGTATTGAGTAACACTCAAGTCTCCTTGACGTAGATTATATAATCTGGTCTCAATCTCAAACAATTCCGAGGAGTTTTCGGTGCTAGAATATGTTTCACGTGCTGCCTCCCATATTTCCTTAACTATCCTAAAGAGTAGAAAGTTTTCTCTAACCTCTGTGGTCATTGAATTGATTAACCACGACGTAACTAGGTGATCATTAGTTTTCCACACTCTATATTTAGGATCTGTAGCTTCTGGAACCAAGATTTCGCTGGTGAGATGTCCATCCTTTCCTCTACCGCAGATATACATGAGGACCGATTGTGACCATTGAAGAAAATTATGGCCATGGAGTTTATGATTTGTGACAAGATGAGAGGAAGTATCGGGAACAATGGTGGTTTTTGAGGAGGAAGATTGTGAGGCCATGCCGTATTTGGTCATAATTAGAGAGGCAGGAATGATCTTTCTCCAAATAAGACGGTAGAAAGGCAGGAGAGAAGACGGCGATGCAGCAGGGTTTAGAGAAGGTAAAAGCAGGGTTTAGAGAGGACGGCGGTGCAGCAGAAGGGAGTGTAGTGATTGGGGTTCAAAGACTAAGCTTTGATACCATGAAGAAAACTATGTTTTTCTTATTTCAAAAACGTATATACATTCTAAAATATATATCCTAAGATGGCTGGCATATTAGTCCATAAAAAAAGAAACCAGATTTCCTTTTAATTGGAAATCTCAACAAAATAGGAAACTATATAATATCTAAAAAAAATATCTAATCTAAATAAAGAAACAATAACTAATTCTCTAAATAAATGAAAGCTGGAATCTTTTCTACACTTTTCAAATTTATACATTGAGAATGCCATTTTAGAGTGAAAATTTGAAGACTTTAATTGTTTGCTTATGATAGGACATCCACTTTGCTTACAAAATTTCATGGCCTTATCTTATATGATGACTGGTTTTTCTGTGCTATGAGCTTCCTTTGTGGTCCCCTTTTTGATATAATATATGGATTTCTTTTTGAGATAATTTATGCCCGTGATATCCATCTTTCCCACAATAAATTTATACCGTAAGATCCTGTTTCCTTTTACATTCCGAAAACTTTATTGCTTAAATTGTTTAAACATATTTTATGTACATAAAGTTGCATTTGATTAATATACAGCTGTATTTAGATTTAAGCGATTTACATATACTGTTATTTATCCAAAAAAAATTATGTACACTATTTAGATAGGTTAATCTTTTAATGATATGAAAATACTATGAGAAGATAAGAACATAGTAAACTATTTTCATTAATCTTTTCACCATCATTTTTTTTAAATTAACAATATTTTTCTCTATATATTTTTTTGGGTAGTCTCTCTTAAAAAAGCTAACATTGGATTTGGTGAATTTGGATATTGAAACTAATATCCAGTTGGGTTATGGCTCAATTTATTGCCATAGTATGATGTAACAAATGGATGAGTCACTTTGTTATATTTTATTAAACTTTACTTCAATTATAACTTTTGTCTTGCTATAATTTGTTATATTCGAGAGTTTAAGTAATTGTTTTTGCAGACTTTAATTTTATAAAGAAATTTGATCCTTCATAATTTTTTTAATAGACTTGATAATTACATTGGGATTTATTTGGAGAATAAATCACTCGGATACGAAATATGCCTATTAAACATGTTGGGTTGCAGTCTAGGTTTTTATGTACAATTAATAAATGGGTTGGTTTATGGGTTAGGGTATTTGAACACAAGTCTATTTAGATTCAGACATGAAACACAATTAACAGGAATTGGTAGCCCCAGTTAAATACTCCTTACTGTGGTTAGTTAATATTTTAAGGATTGTATATTTATTTTGAACCTCTATGCAGATGATGATAAAGATAATCATGAGGAATCAGCAGAGAAGACACATGGACACATGTTTGATCCGAATGCAGAGAAAATGATAAAGAAGGTGAAGCAAGCAATGGAACAGGGAGAAGGATGCCGGGTCTGTCTGTCTTACCAGTTTTGAGGCTTCGGCTCATTTTTTTGCTTGTATCACACTTGCTTTTATTTGCTAGAAGAGAGGGAGAAATACTTAATAACAGTGTGTTTTCTTCCTTCAGGTATATGGTGTTCTGGATGTCCAAAGGGTTGCTGGAAATTTCCATATCTCAGTACATGGATTGAGTATATTTGTAGCTCAAATGGTATCTTCAATTTTTTCTTTTTTATTTATTTATTTTCAAGTCGATTGATACGTAGATAAATGTCCAATGAGTGTGTAGATGTTACCATATGGCTACTAGCAAATATGCCTTGGAGTATTTGTTAAGCACATGGAAATTAGTAGGAAGCCTTATTACTGTGTCCAGCACCAGAGTTCTGCCAAAATCTTCAATAGGTAGTAAATTATACATGTTTCTCTGAGAGAATGCATTGCATGAAATAACAACCATGGTGTAGGAAAAGGAAAAGAAATGCCCTAAGATGGACAGATGAAAACTAATATGATATTGCAGTACTTTTACTCAGCAGCTTCTCAAAACAATAAAGTGCTTACCATGTAGGACTTGTGACATGCAACCTTTTCTAAATGTGATAGGAAAAACAAGTCTGTTCTTTTTCATTCCCTTCCTGCTGATATACGTACAAGAATTGACAGTTATCTCAATGATAACTACTTCCCTTGTACTGGCACTACTGCAGACCCACTACCCTATTTACAACAGAACTATTCCCACTAATACACATATGGCTAACTGACAGCAACAACATGCACAAATACACTGATGATAGACACAACTAAGACACAGACAACAGCAACTGAAATAAAAGCAACTACTACACATGCATAGAACATAAGACCACAACAACAACTACTACACGTATACAGTACATAAGGCACATAAGACCATGGCTACTTTAGTTCTTGGGTTGTCTCCTCTTCCGAACATATACTTTTGGAAATGGGGTAATAACATATTTCCACTTATCATATCTAATTTAACAATAACCTGTTCCAGAATAGGTTTCACATGATGTACAATCCCCTGTTTATGTCGATTTGGGGGAGTTTCCCTTCTTGTTGGTGAATTTCATTTAAACTGGAGTCTATTAAAGCATTCTGAGTCATCAAAGTTCTTGGCTATGCCTTTTTTCCAACAGTTACTGTTATTCTTAAAGTTAAAAAAAAAAAAAAATGTATACCAATGCTCTATCTAACATTAAACTTTTCTTAATTCTACCTTTAGAATGGATTGGCTATTGATCCTTTTAAGAATTTGTTCTAGAGGAAGAGCAGTGAGTTTTTTTTTTGGCTCTTCAGTGCATCATTTGTCTTTCTATGGAATGAATTTCATGTGATGAGCTTAAATACATTTAGTGTTGATAATACTTCAGTTGCATTTCCCAAATTGCATTGTGGGCTATCTGTTATTTATTTATTTTTCCGTTACAGATTTTTGATGGAACCAAAAATGTAAACATAAGCCATGTGATTCATGATTTGGCTTTTGGGCCAAAATATCCTGGTATTCACAATCCTTTAGATGGAACGGTGCGGATGCTACATGGTGCTAGCGGAACATTCAAATATTACATCAAGGTTGGTTTTCTACTTGTCATGGTCTTGCATAAATATGATGTTGTCACTTATTGTCCTACTATTTTTTCTTTTATATAACAAAAGATGGATGATGAGGATCTTGATTGTCCACTTATTTTTTGGAGTGCATCATTATTTTCATTTGTGTACTATATAGGATGTTGAAAACTATATGTTTTTGTTGTGTCAATATTGTACCTGTAGTTATGATGTTTAAGCAATGATTTTTACTTCTTTCTAAAGGTGTTATAACAATGTAAAATGGATAAATTTCATGACATAAATTCACACCTACCACATACATCCGCTTGCCACTGTTTTGGTTGATCTAGAGAAATGCATAACATATTTATTCAAAGATTTGAAATTTTATTGGATTTTTTTCAATGACTTTAGACATCTTTCAGTTAGATTCATGGATATCTTTTTTTTTTTTTACTATACTTTTGAAGCTGTCTTGGACCTAAATTGATTTATCGTGTCTGTATTTGAATTATAAATTATGATTCTCTCTATCAATTTATGTTCTAGATGAGGTGGCCTTAGTATATTTATATTTTTATTTGATGCTATGACAAGAAGAAGATCCTGAATTGGAATCGGATGGCATCATATATTTTATGTGTCAGTTTGATAGGAAATGTTAAAATGCTTAAATAAAAAAGGTACCTTTTTTTCTATTAGCAAATATGATTTGGATGTTTACATTTTAATTTTCAGTAATCACATTTTCTCTTTTTTCGCTTACCTTAGCATCCTAGGTTTAATGGAGTTCACTTTTCTTCTCCCCAGAGGAATAAAGGAATAATCCTTGTCCCTTAATTTTATTTGCAAGGTAATACGATTCCAGTTCTAAATTTGTCTTAGGGTTTCCAGTTTGAGTTCTTAGCTAACAGAAGGTATGATGGAAGTGGAAGATATGAAGTTTAGTGAGGAAGAGTACCTGAGGAGTAGGCTCAGACCAAAGCCAACTTCGAATTTGGAAAACAAAATATCTCTCTAACTAACTTCCTTCCAACTCCAACTCCAACTCCTTGTATAGCAAGCCCTGACACCCCCTCTTGTAATGTAAAATACTCGACAATGGCCCCTAACCCACACTACTGTACACCCGGCTGACACCCAAACACACCCCCACGTCACACCACAAACCCCACTAAACCGGTACACACAGAACATACTCTACACAACACACACAACATACTACACATGACACACACACAGCATACACGAAACACACTACACACCAACACACACCCCTACTTCCCACTTCTTCATCTATACACATAAACAACAGGAGCATTAACTCTTGGAATCATATCAATTACCAATTAATACAATTCCAGTTCTAAATTTGTCTTAGGGTTTCCAGTTTGAGTTCTTAGCTAACAGAAGATATGAAGTTTAGTGAGGAAGAGTACCTGAGCAGCAGGCTCAGGCCAAAGCCAACTTCTGAATTTGGAAACTTCCCTCCAGCTTCAACTCCTTATATAGCAAGCCTGAACACCCCCTCTTGTAATGTAAAATACCCAACAATGGCCCCTAACCCACACTACTATAGAAGCATTAACTCTTGGAATCATGTCACTAGGGCACCCTCTACTTAAGTCTGAGGAATTTTTAGCAAAATTATGGAATAATGATGTGAAGCTTCAGTCATCTCGTCTTCCTCAATATTTGTGCTCACCTGGCTCAAACTATTGTTCCTGGTTTTTTACTTTATATTTACTTACCTCAATATTAATGAGAGCATGGATTTTTTATTTTTTATTTATTTATTTTTTTAAATAGATAAAAGAGGTTCTCTTTTGCTTGCAGAGAAGGATTGTATCATAAAATTGTGCTTCCCTAAAAATGTTGACTGAATAAGGAAACTTTGTTGAATATAAGCTATCTTGTGTTTTGCTTTTACATGGAGATTCTGTTTCTAGCAATGTATTTTAATGCGGGTCTTTTTAATGATATTTCAGGTAGTTCCTACTGAATATAGATATATTTGGAAAGAAGTTTTGCCAACAAATCAGTTCTCTGTTTCAGAATATTTCTCTCCCATGAATGAGTATGATCGGACCTGGCCAGGTAGGTTTTTTAATTTTCTCAAATGTATAATGGGGATGCATCTTTGGCACCTTACCTAGAGAAGTTGATTTATCTGTTGTGGCTGATTAGATAGAATTTCTCGTTCTGTGCAGCGGTTTACTTTTTATATGATTTATCACCTATTACTGTAACAATTAAGGAGGAACGCCGAAGTTTTCTCCACTTCATCACTCGACTTTGTGCTGTGCTTGGTGGAACATTTGCTTTGACAGGTTTGTGTAGCCTTTTCTTGAACTACTGTTATCGAAATATGTGGCCAAAGTAGGTGCTGTTCTTGAAATATTAGTAGCCTGTAGGATTGATTTGGATGTTTCTGGAAGTTTGATTGTTTTATCAGCGAGGATTATGCATCCCAGGGACTCCATGGTGAAAATAGTCTTTTTAGTATCAATTTACTCATAGTTTGAATACTATCAGTTAGCCGATCTTGACGTTACTGGTTTCTCTTAGGTCAATACACGTCTTTGGGGTTTCCTAGTCTGCATCTGTTGCATACCTTTACAGCAAGGATTTTACTTTTCCATACTCAAATTATCGACTTTACTATGGAAACTTTATGTCAAAGCTTGTCAAACTTGCCTGGCATAGTAAAAGAAATGATTTGATATGGACTCTTTTAAGAAGGTATATGGAAACATCAGAAACGAGATGAATTGGGTGTCTCTTCAGAAATAAGATCTTCATCCATCCAGTATAATTGGATGTGTCAGAGTTTTGTATTTAGCAGGATGGTTGTTATAATCCATCGTGTTTGATTATGTCATCTTTCTTTTAGTATCTCATGGTGGGTTATCCGTGCATTATTTCTAAGGGAAAAAACCTTTCTCTCTTTCATATTTTTTAATGGCTGCATCTGTCTCTGCATTTTTAGGATTTCTTGATCGATGGATGTACCGGCTACTGGAAGTGCTTACGAAACCAAATCCAAGAAGTGCCTTTCGGTAAATGTGGGAGCGACGATGGAAAAGTTTTCTGAGTTTCCTTTCTGCGTTCACCGTTTGAACATTTGTAAAATCAGGGCATCATAATAGCTTTCGTTCAAGTTCTCTGGTCTGCTTCAACAGGAACCGTAACATCCATATTTAGATGTTTTGGTTTAGAAATTTTCCAGGATTCTAATTTTGACTCGATAAACCTTTTTGTTGGTTCTTTTTGTGTAATCTTATTGTATCAATGAAAACAAAAACAAGCATAACTACGGTTTAGTGACGCTTCAATATCATGTTTTGCTGTGTTTTTTAGTTCTAATCGAGGTTGTCTTGTTTAGGTTGATATAATTGCATGTTTAGTTTATGGATTTTG
Source organism: Laguncularia racemosa (assembly GCA_037954665.1). Lineage (NCBI taxonomy): Eukaryota > Viridiplantae > Streptophyta > Magnoliopsida > Myrtales > Combretaceae > Laguncularia > Laguncularia racemosa. The sequence continues at coordinate 3,688,970 of JBBMOL010000069.1, read as the reverse complement.
TGTCAATACTAAATTTACAAGTTTGGTATTCTTAGTGCTTCCATTAGAACCCAATCGAAAAATGTTAATGAATTGTGAATAAATCCAAAAGGGCAGTTATAACTTAACACAAGCAAAACATATATACATTGGATTGGCATGAAAATACCTTTGTATGATTACTGTGGTTTCTAAGAGCTTAAAGCATTTACAGGTTGCTTATTTGTCAAAAGAATGTACGTGGGTTAACTAAGTAGCACATGTACTTGGATGTTGCAAGTAGTAAAGGTTGTGACTTTTCTTTTAGCCCCCTATCGTCCCATAGGGGGTACAGCGATCCAACACAAAGTTATATTAGCGACCAGTCTATCCGATAGTTTAAAAAAAAAAGAAAAAAGAAAAATGGTTTTGAGCTAATCGATCGCTGCGAGAGCAGTAAGAGGGGGTGACATAGAGGACTCAAGTTTGGCTACTTTTGGTTGTCTAAGGTGCTTGAAATAGGTGAAGGAGCTCTAGGGGGGTGTGACATGAAGTAATACTGAATTGGCTTCGAGAATGATGGTGTTGATGTAGTAAAAGAAGCAGAAAGGGATAAATCCAAAGACACATAATTGTTAGTTGGATTTCCCCCCTGATGATGATACATAGGAGGTTCCTTCTCATGAAAGTTTACCATCCACTGAAATAAATACCTTCGTGGACAAGGGTTGATTCTAGGTTTTCCTGACCAGCATCAATAAGTGTGGAATCATCATCAATGGCAATGTTCTTGCTTCCTATACATGCAAAATTGGTGGGATTATAGGTCACATAGCCAGTAGCTTCTAAGTTGATTATCAAGAGATTTAATCGTTTGACATTAAATAATAAAGGACTAAGCACTTCTCACATAAGCCAAAAGAACATGAGTTAGAGGAAAGACATTTTTTGCCCTTTGCTTGTGAGGTTTGCTTAGCCGTTCCACATCCTTTAAATCTCCCATTTCAACTGAGAACTAGAAAGCCTTTCTATCAATAGCTTTGGTGATTATGTTCAAGTTTTCTGCCAACTTGGAATCAATGTTCTAGAAGTCAAAGACATGGATTTGATAGGAATAAGGGTTGAAGAGAACAAAAAACTCAATTGGCAATGAAGTTCACAGAAATTAGGTAGGTAACTAACGACGAAAGGAAATAAAAGATAACCGCTCTAATACCATATTTAAAAGAAAAAAAAAATCCTCTATTGATGATTTAATGGATCATCTTGTACAAGAATGAGACACGTATTTGTAAGGAAAGAAATGACGTCACTTAACATTACTTACCACAATCTACCCACAATATTTGCTGCAATTTGTTAAGCCAAAAAAATATTTCTAATTTCAGCATCTTTCAAGGGACATAAGTGCAGTATGTAAAAAATTTAATGTTTGTCTTTGAAATTTCAAAAGTTCTAACGGTTGTCCATATAGTCACCTGATCCTTTACTTAACAAGGTACAGCAGTTGCGTTGAAAATACCCCAACCATGGTATTACACCATAATGGAACTCCATATGCTGTAATCTAGCATTGTTGCAAGACCACTGGTTTTCCATTGATATTTTGTGGATGGTACCTTATGTAATCCAACATGTGCTTTTTGTAAGTTGTAACACGGGAAAGAGTTCTTACTTGATCTCCCACCAAAATGAGAGACTTAATTGCGGACATGGTTTTCACTTGGACTGAACTTGGTTACAGAGGTCTAAATAAACTATCACTCTTTGTAAAACCACCATAACCTCAAGATTAAAGTCACTCAGCGTGGTTGCCAGGCCATCACTTCCAGAATACTAACTTCTAGTGGCTTCTGCTGGTAGGAGAGGGGATCGATAAATTAGTGGGGAGGGTACACTGTTTGTCCTTCCAGAAAATCTGATGATCAATTCCAAGTTTTGCTTGGACAAATTATTTGAAACATCTAGTCTAGTAGTAGTATCAAAAGAGGTTTCGGAGGAAGAAGTAGAATAGGCAAAATGGTCGAGTTGAGTCTTTGCGACGGAGTCGATTTTGTGAGTGGAGATAGGTTTTGTAGCTGGTCTAGACTCTAGAGGAAAGCCTCAGAGGCTGTGGAAGATTTTCTGGACGCAGCTGCAAAATGGTGATAAGTATGGTACAGGATACGACCTTCATTTGAGTCTTGTGAGGTGAGATGGGTGAGACTAGGATTTAGAAATAGGAATAACGGTGAAAGGGATCTATTTTAGAGCAGAGAATACATAGTATTCATTTTTAGAAAAATGATTGTCAAATGAATAAAAAAGAGAGGCTAAACCAGAGCTTAGAAGAAAGTGATTGTCAAAGAAAGGGGCATTTAGGTAATTACGACAATTCAATTAAGTTTCCTGCCTAATCTATTATGTACCCACTCTCAACCCATGAAGCATGAATCACACGAAAAGTTACCATTCATCACTTCATGTGGCATTATCACTTCCAATGAATACATAATCCGACGCGTACTGAACAAAGGCTGTCCGCGTTGATATCTAATATAACAGTTCACTTGAATTTAGTAAGGGAAGCTCACCTAAACGAAGTGCCATTTTATAAGACGAAGCTTTCCGAAAACCATGTCAAAACAATCAAACCATCACGCGTTTTTGCAACATTAATTTTTTAAGGCAACCTCAGCTTTCAGAAATGCATGGTATCGAGAAGCTATATTTGCCAATCATTGGCCAAATCAAACTAACGCTACAAGACAATCATATTTTATAAGTGAACTCACTCCGCTCCTAGTGTCAGAAAAAAAAAAATACATGGATCCTTATGATGTCCGCTCGCCAGTAGCTAACTTAATAACGAATGAGACTTAGTAGCATCATACAAGTACTCGGAATGTGCCTCACAAGGCCGAAGTGCCAATATAACTTTTAACTGCTCAGATTGCTTTCACTCAAACGGAGCTACTTTGAAGAGATGACGGTAAAGTTGTGGGAAGAGACCAGAATTTATAGCTTGTGACCTATCTAACGGGGTTTTGTATGCACACAAAAAAAAAACGAAAGAAAAGAAAAGGGAAAAAATGTAAAAATAAGAGACTAGAAGATCCCGATTCCGAGAAGAAGACTAGTTAGTTTTGCCATTGACGTATCCTCTGCTGAAGCAATCTGCGTATTTGCAAACAAACTAATTGGGAAGAAAGGGGCAGTTTTCTTTTGATAGTTTCCAAATATTATAGGCTGAGAATCCCTTTACACCGCCAATTTTTACCTGCACAGATTATTAGCCCTGGACAGTTTCTTGTGGTTGGCTTGATATATCAGATTGCACTCCATTGGAATTTTCTATAGGATGCTGAGGCCGATGTTGATGGTGGTTCTGGTTATCTTGGTGGTTTTGGTGGTTTTCCTGAGGTCTGTGATCTCGCAGCCGCTGTTGCTGAACTAAATGAGGTTGCTGTAATTGCTGCTGCTCCTGCAAAGTTCTGTTTCTATCTTGATGAGAAGATTGAGGTTGCCTATTTGCTCTCCATCTAAGATACTCCATGAGAAGGGAATTAGTGCTGATTGCTATCCCAAAGCCAGTGAATGAGGAAAGGAGAACAGAAAGGATTGCATTTACATTAAGCTGCAAGTTCAAAATTGAAAGAATGGAGAAAAGTGAATGGCACATGCATGCAGGGATATTTTGACAGCAAAGTAGAGAAAGTATGCTATACTTACTACAGTGTAAAAGATATGAGCAAAAAGGATCACAATGGCAAATTGAAAGGAAGCATACGCCCAAATGTAGCTCCTGCTCACTGTCGTCACCATGTAGAAGCCAACCACCATGAAAAATGCATACACACCATTATATATTAATCACTCCAAGAAGAACATTTACATGCTTGAAATGCCTTGACATTTGACAATAGCATCTATATAGGTTAATACTTGCTGATTCAGATATCATTCAATTTCAGTTATTTCCACAAGGACGGTAACAACTATTAGGATTATCTTTTTTCTTATCTGTCTATGATGTTTAGAACACTATCTAATGTGTCATGGTGATGATAAGTGCATAATGAAGACCAGCCAACAGATTCCAAGAACGGTGAATGGGAACACAGAAAAGCCAGTTTCCATGGTCCTTAAAAAAATTTGAGGTAAAATATGGCTGGTAGAGCTTCCATACCTGGGGACCAAACTAAAGGGAGCAATGGGAGCCGGTCTTGGTTCTACTTTTATGCTCTTGGAATCCAAAACTCTACCAGGTCAAGAACCTCACCCAATTAATCTCCAAGACTAGTTAGGTCTAGGGTGCATGCTAAAATAAAATTGTGTACTATTGAAATATGATTGTTATGTTACAATATAATACAAAGATTATATAACAGATAATTACAAACCCTAATATTAAATGGAAAAGACTAAAATAACCCCATGTATTAAACTATACAAAATATACAAATACATAAGATAATACTCCCTAAATCTTATGGTGTAAGAGTTAGAGTGAGACTAGAATGATGCTTAAGGAAGATAGTTGTAGAGAGATTCTTGGTGAGGATGTCAGTGACATGGTTCTTACCTCTCGCTAGCACAATAAAGTCGTACGGCACTTATTATCTTGCATTTAGTATGGTAAATAAGCTTGTTTGCTATTCAGTTAGCCTGCCTATATATTTGTAACCAACATGCAAAAACAAGAAGAAAGGCTAAGTGTACATGTGGGAAAATAGTATGTAAGTTCGTTCCTTAACCGTGAATAGCTAAGTGGTGAGTAAACACTTATATCCACAAAAGCACTCACACTCCCATGCACACACTATAGTCTTTTGTACCATTGAGATATTAATAAAGTGTGGTTATTCTACTTACAATTATTGCTTGTATTCCTTTACTTACCGTTGCCTTTCTTGTTCTTCTTACATGTTACTTACAGCATAGCCAACCAAATAACAAACAGGCTTACTTACCACTACAAAAGTAAGACGGTAAGCACTGTACGGTCTTACTGTGCTAATAGGAGTCTTGGACCATGTCAGTTGGTATCAAAGCTTTAGTTATTCCAATAGAAACAACCATGACATGAATAGACATCTTGAGAACCTTAAGGATCGATTCACTCACCTAGACGAGTGAATGGAATCACTGGTAGCTCTGTTAATAACAGTATCAAGTCACGAAGTTTCCAACTAAGATGTTAGTGGCAAAGTTGCCAATGATTTCAGCATTACAATGCACACACTTAAGGACGAGTTGCATGTGATTGTTGAAAATGTGAGGCAAGAAATGACTTCTCGTGCTTCGGTTGAGACAATAGAGGAATTGAGGGCATAAGTTACATTGTTGATGTGAGCTATGGCGAATGCTCTTGCCCAAGCTCCTGTTCATGCATCCACACATATGGGGCATCATTGGGAAGAACTAAGCTCGCAACATTGTGTTCAATTTATTCCATGAATCCACATGTGTTCACCCATTTCTGATTTCCTCATATTTGGTACACCACCACAGCTTGACATCACTTGTCAAGTACATTGTGGCTAGTGAGACCTTAATTCTTTGATCGTTGGTCCCAACAACAGCAATTTTTCTTTTTTGATAAATAATTAATTTTATTGCTCCAAAATCTTATACAACCGTAAAGATACGGGAAAATTTATAGCATGATAGCATAAACAAGAACAAAACATGGCCAATCTTAAAGTTAACATTTTGGATGTGTATGCTCTAATTTGATTCGCAATGGAACATCGGTTCGGGAACACATCCCCTAGGCATACATTGTTATGCACTCTCTAGATGCAGTAAATTGCCGCTACTAGTCCGGCTCTCCAAGCTAAGCACATAGGATATGATGAGTTAGCTGTAGCAACTAATGAGGTGGTTGTTGCAACCAGCCAGTTTCTAAAGGAAGGCGGGCACTAGAGGTGATCACAGACTAGATTCCAAATCAGGGATGAGTAGCTGCACTCGAAAAATAGGTGGGTATGATCTTTAGGTGCTTGATGGCAAAGGAGGCAGGTAGCAGAGGTAGCAATGCCCCATGATGTTAGCCTATCAAGAGTAGACAATTTACAAGATAAAGGAGTGTTTCGGCAATGAAGTTTTATTCCATATCACCTTATGCTAAGGGTTTGTGGATCATGGTGGACTTAGAAAAGTGTATTCACTTTTTATAGTATACTCTCCTGTGCTAGTGTGAATCCAATGGAGACGATCTGAGCAAGAGGGGTTAGGCCTGATTGTGGATGGGATGTGAAGGTTAGTTCAAAATTGGCCTCTTGGTAAGCTCCATTCATTATCTTCCATTATAGAGTATAGTTTTGTTATGGGTGGAAGTCTAGTACTTCCCATCTCACGACCATTGAATATTGTATCTAGGGGGTTAGATGGGAACCAAAAGTCAAACCAAAGTGAAATAGTTAGTCCTTTGTTAGGTTCCCACTGGAAACTTGACCGAACTAAACCCCTAAACTTCAATATTTTCTTCTAGGACCAAGAGCAGATGGTAGGGGCTCTAGAGGAACAGGAATTCCTTCCTTTCAGGAGTGTTCAATGAACCCATTTAGGCCATAGGCTCCTTGGGCCTTCCTTGCACGAGCGCCATATATGTTTAAGTTGGATGGCCTTATTCCATTGCTGTAAATTGGGAATACCTAAACCATCACATTTCTGAGGCTTGCACACCACATCCCACCTCACTTTTGCCTTGGTATATATGGTCGGTCTCTCAGTCCATAAGAAGATCCTGCTCCATCTTCATTATGATAGATTTAGGCAATAAGAAAATAAAACTCCAATAGACCTGCATGGAAAAGAGCATTGATTTGACTAGCTATAGTCTGCTCGCATATGATAGGTATTTTGATGTCCATGCGTTGATGCGCGCTACCATCCTCTCCAAGAGAGCATAACAATCCTTTTTCAACTTTGTTGAGATTAATGGTACCCCTAGATAGCACACTAGTAGTGTACATTCTAAAAACTGGATAGTACCAAGGATGTCCTCTTTCACTCTTACTGAGACATTGGAAAAGAAGATGTTGCTCTTTTGGTTATTGGTTACCAATCTTGAGATTGAGTGGAAGCGTTGTAAAGTTTCCCTAATCAGGGACACAGATGCAGTATTGCCTTTTGTGAAAAAAAGGATATCGTCTACAAAACAAGGATGGGTTAGTTTCTCAAGTTTACACCTCCAGGGAGAATTAGGGGTGCTCTAGTAGTCTCCTAAGCAGAGTGGAGAGTACCTCAATTCCCATTACAAATAGGTAACGCGATATTAGATCCCCCTGTCTCAACCCCTTGTGGCTAGCAAAATATTGCTTAATATCAAAGATAAAGTTTTCCAATAGCTTGACATCCCTCATGCTAGTAAATGCCTTGAGCTTAGAGTGTAAAGAGTGGGATCAAGAGGGTAGTTTGTTCTAGAGATATGGATACTCCAAAATACCGCTCTCTTGATGATAGCTATTACAAATTGAAATCAATTGAAAAGATTGGTCCTCACAATTATTAAAGGAAACCGTGACAGAGCCGGATAAAAGCTTTCTTGATAAGGGATGGACTTAGAACAAGTCTTGGGTAAGCGAGAAGAGAAAGCCAATTTGTCATTTAGAAATAAGGCAAAAACATAAAATAAAGAATGGTCGAGCATTGCACAAAAATTTCATGAGGGGTGAACCTTTCGTCTTGAGACAAATGGTTTCAAGATTTGTCGAGTCACCTAAATACTATTCAAGTGAAATAAAAATCGTGTAGGTAGCCTTGTTAACAAAATGGCTTGTGTAAGAAAAGCTCAAGAGAAGAGCAACTACCAGATGTACACCATTGCAAGAGGAGAGCTAACTGTGTCGCAAGTTAAGACTTGTAACAAGAGCTACCTAAATCAGTATAAAATAATGAAGAATCCAATAAGCTACTCTATCGTTGGGCTACACAATAAGAGGGGATCTCAAAAGACATGAAAAAGGGCAAGGCCAAATGAGGAGAGTTGTGGAAGCCCGAGAGTCTTGGCTGAGATGATCTTAAAGTAGAGAAAGACAACAGGATGGATAAGGGCGTTAATTATCTAGGAAGCACAACTGTAACAATCCTACCGTTGGGTAACTTAGCAAAAGACGACCTTAGAAGACATATAGCAGGGTGAGGGCAAGAGAGGGAGGCCCATAGAAGTTTGAAATCTTGGCCAAAGAAGGCTTTAGAGGAGTTTGCCGATGCGAGAGGGTGGTAATCAATTGGAGATGAATGTAGTGGCAAAAAATTAGCCCCTTGACAAGAGTGTCATGAATTTAGGTGAGGGAGAATATTACAGTCCGTGACATTAAGAGAGATGAGGAATCAACTTAAGCTTAAAATGTAGTGAGTAGTATCAATAGGATAATTTGTTATAGGGATGTGGATTCTTTGAAGGCGGGTTTAACTATCCGTGAACAAACTGGTCAGAAGCTGTTGCCGCTCTCCTAATAATGAGCATGGTAGGCCGAAACCAATTGAGAAGTTGGTCTCCTGGATCATAAAAAAGAATTGTGGCAAACTTGGATGAAGATTCTTTTGATGAAAGACCAGCTTGGAACAAATCTTGGGTAAACCGGAAGAGAAGCTAGCTCGCCATCAAAAAATTAGACTAAAGTATGAAATAAAAAATGGTCAAGCGTCACACAGAATTTCCAAGAAGTGTGAACCTCCTATCTTGTGACAGTCGACACGCTGATATCTTACGGGAATATAATGAACCATAACCTAACCAATAACAATCATTTCGCAAACAAAGTGATAGTGAATGTCAGCATACTTGGTGCGATCATAATGAAATACTCTTGGGTTATCACAGCATAGAATAATGGGGCATTGAATGTGTACACCGAGTTCACAAGCAAGATGGCAGATCCAAGGACTTTGCAATGACACAAGCAAGAGCTCAATATTCAACTTTAGTAGAATTATGAGACATAATGGACTACTTTGTAGATTGCCAAGAGATGGGGCTATGACTAAGGTAAATGGCATAACTTCTTGTCGAATGATGGGTATCAGGACATTCAGCCCGATTAATATTAGTAAAGGTAATTAGAGGGGTATAGGATGTGTGAATGATTAGAAGACCTAGTGTTAAGGTGCCCTAAAGATAGTGAAGAACACATCTAGCTGCCTAAATGCGATTCATGGTGGGATTCTTAATGTATTGACTCAACTAATGAACTGTGATGTTGATATCCAGTCATATAATTGTGAGGCATTATAGTGCACTAGCAATCTCATAATAAGTAGTAGGGTTTTGTAGTAAAGGAGATCCAAGGACACTAAGATGACTCCTAGGCGATAGCAAGGTTATGACGAGTTTAGATAGAAGCATATGATGGTGTTTGAGAAAATTTTGAAGAAACTAAGATTAACACAAGTGAATACCCTTGGTTGTGCGAGTGACACGAATACCAAGGAAGAAGTGTGGAGGACTAAAATCTTTTATGGTAAATTGGTGGGAGAGAACAAAGATGTGGTGGTTGAGGAGGGTGGTGCAACTACTTGTGCAATAATGTCATCAACATAGAGAAGAAAAACTAGTGTATCAACACCCTTATGGAAGAGGAGCATCGATGTATAGGCTTGCCCTGGCAAAAACCTAATTATAAGAGAAAACTATTGAAGTGATAAAACCAAGCTCAAAGGTTTATTTCAAACCATAAAGGGACTTTTTAGTTGACACACATGGTGGGGATAACAGGGATGGACAAAACAAGGAGACTGTTTTATGAGAATTGTCTTAGTAAAGTGACGATGGAGAAAAGTATTCTTAACATCAAGTTAACAAATTTCCCATTCGGTGGAAATAACGTGTTAAGACAAAACTAATGATGGTAGGTTTGATAACAGGATTAAATGATTCTGTATAATCGATGCCTTTCCTCTTAAAACCTTAAGCAACAAAACATGCTTTCTAGTGCCAAACCTACCCCTCAAGAATGGTTAACTAATGAGCAGATGACCGAGCATTGTGCCAAGAACTTGTGTTTCAACTATGACAAGATTTACTCTCCACAATACTATTGTGAAAATCTCTTCTTTAGCATTCATAAATCCCAAGGTAGCACATGCGAATTGTAAGGATTTGGAGGTTCCATAGTAGCTCATCACGGGATTACTTGACCTTGAGGGTAAGCTCATTGTCCAAGAGAGTAGCATTAATAACATCTTGAGGATATCTTTTATATTAAAAATATAATATTAATAACATCTTGAGGATTTGGAGGTTCCATAGTAGCTCAGCACGAGATTACTTGACCTTGAGGATAAGCTCATTGTCCAAGAGAGTAGCATTAATAACATCTTGAGGAGCATAATTTGAGAAGCATGAATAAATTAGTGTTGACAACATAAATACACTAGCAAGAAAAAGTAGCTTTAGAAATAGTTAGTAGTTTAAGAGATCGAAGGGTTCTTTTAACAAGCTCCAACCTTAAATTTGCCATAAATTCTAGCAGTAAGAGTTGAAACACTAACAAAGGCAAATCCGCTCTTGCAAACAAATTTGTCATTATCGCCCATCGACTACATCTCAAGTCTAGATCCATAACAATTAAGTATATAGCTTTCAACAAAGTAGGAAGCTAGTTAACACCTCGGTGTTGAGTTCTAAAACCACCTTTTGTAGGATCTAGATTATATTATTCATGATATCAATCTCATGGACTTGTTTGTATTCTTGAGATAGCAGATGAAAACATTTTTGTTGTGACTCATCTACTCAGTGCATTCATAATCAATATAGAGATATCGGAAAATCTAAAATAAGATGCAGCCTAACAACCCTTTACCTCAGCAAATCATACAGTATCCTTCCAGCAACTTCTAATAAAATTGTTATAGGCTGTAAATTAGTAAATTAGGATATTATTATTATTATTAGATATATATTAGTCCTAAAATAGATATTTACATTCCTTTTTTAGTTCAGTAAAACGTGTATATATGTGTAACCTAAGACTTAATGAAATATATGCAATTTTTTCCTCTTCCTTAAAATTACATGGTATTAGAGCAAGGATTTCTGAGTGTTTTATTTTTTTTACACTGTCGACATCAACACAGCAAGGATCCCCGTGACAGCGTAGCCCAGTTCTTGCGCATCCAGGAAGCAGATTGGGAGTTCCACTGGTTCTAGAGAAGGCCACAAATGGAGTAACGTTTTGGAATCCGTCATCAGAGTTGGGATCGAGCGTCCATCGTTGGAGTTAGGATTGAGTGTTTTATTTATTTATATTTTTTTTCTCACCGCTGGCCTAGAGGGACGCACCACCTGCCAATTAGGGCTTCTGGAAAGTTCGGCACCAGAAATCGCCACACGTGACACACACACGCCACCACACAGCTCGCCACCAATCTCACGTGCCGGAGCGTGAGAGCACATGCAGCGCTGGTTTGCTCTCCAATTTCTTCGAAAGCCTCGCCTAGTATATATAGCCCAAGTTTGTGGTTCGTTTAATTAATTCCTATTTGGGTGCAGGTTTGTTAGCTTCGGATTACGATCCTTTGTTAGATTATTGTCCGTTGATGTTAATCTATCCGTTGTTGGTGATTAATTCGTCGTTTGTAGGTATTAATCTGTGGTGTGTTTAGTCCTTATGTTTGTGATTTGTTAAATTTGGCGTGTTTGGTAATTGGAATTACTGTTGGTATTAATCTGGTGTGTTAGTGTTGATAAGGTGTGTTAGTAATTGGGAGTAGGCTGACATACATCGGATTTATTTCATCTTTCTGTTCTAGCATCTCTCTATTCTGTTAGAGTAATTTAGGTTCAAATTACGAGTGAAAAATGGGAAACCAAATCCGTTATGTCAAATGTGGCACCTGTAATGTCAAAAATTACAGAACATAAACTTAATAGATCTAATTATTTGGATTGGAGTAAAATTGTAAGGCTCTATCTGTGTAGTATTGATAAGGATGATCATTTGACTGAAGATCCACCCACAGATGGTAATTCCAAGCAAACTTGGCTTAGAGAAGATGCTCGATTATTCCTGCAAATACGAAATTCGATTGATACTGAAGTAGTTAGGTTAATTAATCATTGTGAATTTGTTAAGGAGTTAATGGAATATCTAGATTTTCTGTATTCTGGAAAGGGAAATGTTTCCCGTATTTATGAAGTCTGCAAGGCATTTTATCGTGTTGAGAAGCAAGATAGGTCTCTAATGAGTTATTTTATGGATTTTAAAAGGACTTATGAAGAGCTTAATATGTTATTATCTTTTAGTCCTGATGTGAAGGTTCAAGAGGCTCAAAGAGAGCAAATGGCTGTGATGAGTTTTTTAGCAGGACTTCCATCTGAGTTTGACGCTGCTAAATCTCCTATTCTTTTTGGGTCTACGATCCCATCCTTACAAGATACATATAGCAGGATTCTACGTACAGAGACTACTCAATCTATTCAGTCTAATAGTGCTCTTGTGAGTCGTTGGTATAAAATCGGAAGACAACAGTACGAGAGTAGTGGTAGGGGAGTTGATACCAGGGGACAGAATTTATACCAAGTTGATACCTGAGGACAAAGTTCTAGGGGAATTGAATGTCATTATTGTCATAAGCTTAGGCATATGAAGCGTGATTTTAAAAAATTACAAAGTCGGAATCGGGGATTTTGATCAATACAGGTTGCCTCTTCCAGTGATACATTTGGAAAATCTATCACAGTTTCTGCAAATGACTTTGCTAAGTTCACACGATATCAAGAATCATTAAGGAATTCATCTACTCCTGTTACTTCCATTGCTGAATTAGGTAAACCAAACACGTCTTGTCTCTTCATTTTCCAAATGGGTTATTGACTCTGGTGCCACAGACCACATGACAGATAATTCCAGTCTATTATCTACTTTTCAATCTCATACCTCTTGCTCTCCTGTCACCTTAGCTAATGGGTTAACCTCCCATGTTCTTGGGACTGGCACATCAAATCCAACTCCATTAGTTCCTTTGTCCTCAATCTTAAACATGCCTAAGCTGTCATTCAATTTAATTCCTGTCAATAAACTCACCCGTTCCCTTAACTATTGTATCTCATTCTTTCCCAATTATTGCCTTTTTCAGGATCTTATGACGAGGCAGATTATTGGTAAAGGACATGAATTCGGGGGTCTCTACATACTAGACAAAGATATACCAAAGTTTGTTGCCTGCTCTAGAGTTGTAAACCCGCTTGAAGCACATTGCCGATTGGGTCATCCGTCTCTCTCTTTGTTGAAGAAACTGTATCCTTAGTTTCACGGTTTGGAGTCCTTACATTGTGAGTCGTGTTAGTATGCTAAACATCATCGTGTTAGCTTAAGTCCTAAAGTCAATAAACAAGCAAATGCTCCTTTTGAGTTAGTCCATTAAGATATATGAGGTCCTTGTCCAGTGACATCTAAAACTGGATTTAAGTACTTTGTTATCTTTGTTGATGATTATTCTCGAGTAACTTGGTTATATTTAATGAAGAATCGTTCTGAGTTGTTTTCTCATTTTTGTGCTTTCTTTGCTAAAATTAAAACTCAATGTAATATTTCTGTTCAAGTGTTGCGAAGTGATAATGCCAAAGAGTACTTATCTGAATTTTTTCAATCTTACATGATTGAGAATGGCATTATTCATCAAACTTCTTATGTAGATACACCATCTCATAATGGTATTGCTAAAAGAAAGAATAGGCATTTGCTTGAAACTGCTAGGGCTTTGTTGGTTCAAATGCATGTCCCTAAACACTTCTGGGCTGATGCAGTGTCTATAGCTTTTTTTTAGTTAATCGTATGCCCTCAGTTATTCTAAATGATGACTCCTTATCATACTCTTTTCCCAAGCAAATCTCTGTTTCCTATTGAACCCAAAATATTTTGTTGTACATGTTTTGTCCAGGATGTGCGTCCTCAAGTTACAAAACTTGATCCTAAGTCATTGAAATGTGTTTTTCTTGAGTATTCTCGTGTTCAGAAGGGATACAGATGCTATTGTCCTAGCCTTGATAGGTATCTGGTATCAATTGATGTTACTTTTCGTGAAAATATCCCTTTCTCTCCATCCTTCAATCATACAGGCCAGGGGGAGGATGATGATCTGTTAATCTATACAGTTACATCTACCACTTCTACCCCTAAACCACCTCTTCAGGTCTACTCTCATAAGCAACGTGATCCTAAGCCAGCTTCTAATGCATGTCCTGAGCCAACCTCCTCGTCATTAGATTCAATCTCCAAAGACAATCTTCCCATTGCCCTTCGTAAAGGTAAACGACAGTGTACTTACCCTGCTTCTTCATTTGTGTCTTATGACCATCTATCGGCCTCCTCTTGTTCTTTTATTACATCTCTTGATTCTATCTCCCTTCCTAAAACCATTCATGAAGCATTATCACATCCAGGATGGCGTAGTGCAATGGTAGAGGAGATGAATGCCCTTGATCAAAAATGATACTTGGGATTTGGTACATCTACTTGTAGGGGAAAAGGCCATTGGCTGTAAATGGGTTTTTACTGTTAAAGTAAATCCTGATGGATCTATTGCTCGCTTAAAAGCTCGTCTTGTTGCTAAAGGATATACTCAAACTTATGGGATAGATTATTTTGACACCTTTTCTCCTGTTGATAAGTTAACATCTGTCAGGTTATTTATTTCCATGGCTGCAGTCTATGATTGGCCTCTACATCAGTTAGATATCAAGAATGCTTTTTTACACGGGGATCTTTAAGAAGAAGTTTATATGGAGCAACCTCCAAGGTTTGTTGCTCAAGGGGAGTTAGGAAAGGTTTGTCATCTTTGTAAGTCCTTGTATGGTTTGAAGCAGAGCCCCCATGCCTGGTTTGGAAAATTTAGCCAAGCAATTGAAAAATTTGGAATGCAGAAAAGCAAATCTGATCATTCTGTTTTCTACAGACGATCTACGACTGGTATTATTCTGTTAGTCGTATATGTGGATGATATTGTTATTACTGGCAATGATACTACAGGTATTTCGACTCTCAAATCCTTTCTTCAAAGTCAATTTCAAACAAAGGATTTAGGAATGTTGAAATATTTCTTGGGTGTTGAGATAATGAGAAGCAAGAAAGGAATTTTTCCATCTCAAAGAAAATATGTATTTGACTTATTGCCTGAAACAGGAAAATTAGGTACTAAACCATGTAGTATACCAATGGTTCCTAACTTACAACTGACAAAAGAAGGAGAGTTGTTTGAGGATCTTGAAAAATACAAACGAATGGTTAATTATCTTACAGTAACTCGACTGGATATTGCATATTCAGTCAGTGTTGTGAGTCAGTACATGTCTTCTCCAACAGTTGATCATTGGGTTGCTGTAAAGCAAATCTTGTACTATTTAAAGGGAGCACCTAGATGTGGTATTCTGTATAAGAATCATGGTCACACTAGTATTGAGTGTTTCACAGATGCTGACTGGGCAGGATGTAAAGAAGACCGGAGATCTACTTCAGGGTATTGTGTTTTCGTTAGTGGAAATTTGGTTTCATGGAAAAATAATAAGCAGAATGTTGTATCTCGATCTAGTGCAGAATCAGAATATAGAGCTATGGCACAATCAGTGTGTGAAGTAATGTGGATATATCAGCTCTTAAATGAAGTAGGGTTCAACATCTCACTTCCTGCAAAACTATGGTGTGATAACTAGGCCGCTCTTCATATTGCCTTGAATCCCATGTTCCATGAACGAACTAAGCATATCGAGATTGATTGTCATTTTGTTCGAGAGAAAATTCAGCAAGGGTTAATTTCTACAGGGTTTGTGAAGACTGGAGAACAAAGGCTTTAAATGGGGCTCGGGTTGATTATCTGTGTAACAAGCTAGGCATAATTAATATCTATGCTCCAGCTTGAGGGGGAGTGTTATAAGCTGTAAATTAGTAAATTAGGAAATTGGTAAATTAGGATATTATTATTATTATTAAATATATATTAGTCCTAAAATAAAGATTTACCTTCCTTTTTTAATTCAGTAAAACGTGTATATATGTGTAACCTAAGACTCAATGAAATATATATAATTTTTCCCTCTTTCTTAAAATTACAAAAACAATAAAAAACTTTCATAGAAAAGCATACAAAAGAAAACTTGATAGCCAACTAAATCACACTCAATGGAAAACAGATAGCCAAACCACCTAGTAGGGACAAGACTCGTTGTTAATGCTGTTATGAAAAAAGCAGATAGGAAACTAGAATGCTGTGAAGTTCAGCTTACCCATGGTAGAAGCGATCATGGAAGAAAGAAGACCAAGAAAACAAGCAAAAGGCAATGATATTGCTAATGCTCGAGGTCCCAAATCGGAAACCTGCATAAGGTAAGCAATATGTCATTGATGGGCCTAAGGAGAAACTAACTGAGGAAGACCACAATTATAGAATACATGGAGCTCTGCAGACTCAGTTTTAGTTATTCTATTAATTCCAGTGTGCAAATGGAAGAATGAATGCAATGGTAGGAGAATTAAGCTTTGACAAATATGTTTTAAGGGAATACAATTTTCTAGAGAGACTTCCCAATATATTAACTCTAACATGTCTAGTGTGGAAAGTCTAATAGTAAAGTCAACTCATGAGTATGACAGACTACTCCAGAAAAAATGCCCTAAACTTCCAAAAACAAAATTATATATAGAACACACTACTACATTCTATGGATGTGCTGAACAAGTTAATAGATTCCAAGTGATTACCATGAGACAGTAGTCGGTTGCTTCAATCTTGTCAATTGCCACTGCATATATTAGCTGGCAATTCCTCTTAACAACTAAATAGGTTACATTTTAATGAGAGCCATTCTGATATACTGGGTACCCAAAAAACCTATACAATCAACAAACCTTTAAATGAAGAAGGGGAAATCATAAATTTTGAAGTTTTGCTAAATGAAGCAGCTTTACCAGCCTTTCCTTCAAGTAAAGGTGTAAGGAAGGCAGATCCCATCTCCCCTTATATTTTCATATTAGTAATGGAGATGTTAAGCTGCTATACATTATTGTGTGGAAGAGGGATGGTGGAAACCAATTAATTTAAGAGAATGAATGTGATCTTATCCTATCTATTCTTTGCTGATGACACATTATTGATGGGGGAAGCTGATTGCAAATGTACGAGTGATGTTGAACGTATTAAAGATGTTTAAAAATATGTCAGGACAAAAGATTAATAACACAAAATCCTGTGTTATTTTCTCAAAGAATGCAGATGGGCAAACAAAGAATGGGAAAGTATCTCAGTTTCCAATGAAAGAGGTAGGGAGATTATCAAAGAATGACCTAAACTTTGTGTTTGAAAAGTAAGGAGTAAACTCACGGGTTGGAAGGCTAGAATGCTAAGCATGGTAAGTAGGAATATTGTCATTTCCTGAGTGTTGGAAAGTACTATGAATTTCTATTCCCAAGCCATCCCTCTCCTGAGAAAGCTAATGGATAAGGTTGAAAAAATTCACAAAGATTTACTTTGGGGAGATAGTGAAGATGCAAGGAAAATACATTGGATATCATGGGAGAAGATCAAAAGAGCCATGGCAAACTAGGCATCATGGATCCAAGAGATAGGAACAAAACTAGCATGGTCAAACTGGTTTGGATGGTTAGGTGGAAAAAATTATTGTGGATGAAACTGATAAAAGTGCAAATATAAATTCCATGAAACTAAGTTTTTTGCAAAAAAATGGTTTGAGACTTTATAAACACTTGGTGGAAGCCAGTAATTGGCTGGAGGAGAAATTGGTGATCAAGACAATAAGGAGAGAGAATGTAAATTTATGGTATGATAGGTGGAGTGATAAGTGATAGATCACAGATGTAAGTTCTAAATATTTCACGCTAAAGAAAATAGGAACTAGGGCACAAAATGCAGAACAGAATTTGTTAGGATCCCTTGCCCAAGATCTCGTCACCGGACGATTCACCGGAAAGTTCAAGTCTAGGCGGGAAAACTTTCCTTTGCTACTGTTCCGTGACCTCCCTATGGTTGGGTCGCTACACTTCAGATCTCACAGGGATCTGAAACCTGGGACCTCCTTAGCGAGAGAGAGAGAATCCGATCTCAAGAAATTTAGAGAAAATGTGCTTACTTTCTTTTCTGCTCAATCCGCCAAATACATACTCCTCTTCTTTCCTTCTCTAGCTATATTCTCCTAGATTCTTATTCTAATTGACAAGGATTTTCCTAATCTAGAGATACAATAATGGAAATAATCCCTTCAATCCTAATATATAATAAGTACTTAAATGCCTAAGATTGGATTGATCCTATATGGAATCTGCCTAAATTATTTCCTCCTCTATCTCGGTCTTGCATAGCAGTGGCGTGCTGCCTTGTGGAGATCTTCCTTGCACAGTGGTTACAGCTTTGTTGTCCCTCCTTGTATAAGTCTTTCCCACAAATGCGTCCCTAACAGAATTCCAATTCGAACTCACCTGAGCAACTTGCTCAGAACTCAATTAGTCTTCAATCTATTTACCTAGATGGAATAAAATCAGTATGGTTCTACTCAATTTTCCCACAATACTCAATGTCGAAATCATATCCAAGCAACTTAGATAACCATCTTTGCAGGTCTAGACTAATAATACGCTAGCGAAATAAGTGCATCAAACTTTTTTAATCAGTCTGAACTAAAATGGGCAAAAAAACCGACCGAACCACAAATCGGGCTAGACCAAACTAAACTGAAACAAACAGAAAATTAGATTTAAGCCATCTTTTTAGGTTTAGGTTCAAAAAAATTACGAATCAGATCGTTTTTTTTTAGGATCGAAAATATTATGAAACAAATCAAACCATAAGAAGTAAAGAAAGTAAAATAAAAGTAAAAATTTTAAAAATGTATGATTATAAAAGAGGATTCCGTAGTACTTATTCAATTTCTTTTCTTATTTGATTTTTATCAAATAACTTACTATTTTTTTTTTTGGATTTTTTCTTGTTGACTAATATAAAAACTATAATTACCTTGGGATGCTGGAATTAGCCAATTTAACACACTTCTCACCTTATTTGGATCCATACTCACGCCATCATAAGACATAATATGTCCCAAGTATTCTAAAGATGCTACACCAAAAGAACATTTCTTCTTATTGGCTTTAAAGTGCTGAGACTGCAGCAGAGACAGCACCATAAGCAAATGTTCTAAGTGTTTTTCCCCAATAACACTAAACACCAAAATATCATAAAAAAATACAACTACAAATTTGCACAAATACAGTCAAAATAAATCATTTAGAGTAGTTAAAATGTAGTCGGAGCATCAGTGAGATCAAATGGCATCACTAAAAGTTCATAGTGGCCTTAGTGAATCCCAAAAACTGTTTTTGGAATGTAATCTTCAAAAACTCTAATTTGATGATAGCCTACTCTTAAATTAATTTTAGGAAAAAATCACACTCCAAACATTTCATCTAAAAGTTCATCAATAACAGGTATAGGATACTTATCTGGCACTATAGCTTCGTTTAGAGTACAATAATCTATGCAAAAGCGCCAAGCCATCTTTTTTCTTTACCAAAATCACCAAACTAGAAAACAGGCTAGAACTCGGCTGAATAATACCAGCAACCAGCATCTCTTTTACAAGTCTTTCAATTTCTGTTTTCTACACTTGGGCATTATGGTAAGGCCATACATTTACAAGTCCCTTTACTTCTTTAAGAGGAATTCTATGATCCGTAACTCTTTTTGGAGGTAATTCCGTTGGTTCTTCAAACACCACAAAAAATTCACTTAACAAAGAAACAATCTGAGAATCAATATCCATTTGTTTATTCATTGTTTCTATAGAATTAAGCAGCCAAATCACACCACCCCACTCACTCAAAGTCTTTACAAAGAGAACGATAAGAAACCCCAGCCTTATAAAAAGAGAAATCCCCTTGCACCACTGCCTCTCCATGTAGAGTAGGAATTTTCATAATCATCCTTCTCCAATCAACCGTAATCTCCCCAGAAGTCTCTAACCAAGCGACTCCCAATATTATGTCAACACCTCCCAGCTCCAATACATAACAGGTCACAGTAAATTCTAGTCCACAAAGCTTCAGTGTCACCATTGAACAAACTCCCCCAGATTCAATCACACTTCCATCTCCCAATTTTACCCGAAATAAAAAAAATTTCCATCAACGTGCAACTGTAAATCTTTTACTAAGTCCTTAGAAATGAAATTGTAACTAGTTCCACTATCTACTAAAACATAAATAGAACGGGATAGCAATGGACCTTGAGATTTTATAGTTTTCGGTCCATTAAATCCACTAAGCACCAATAAAGACAATTGAAATGCCTTCTCACCAAGATCAACACAATTCCCCATTGGTAGAGAAGAATCAACATTATCAACTTCAACCCATTCATTTACCAACTCATCAAGTTCCTCTTTGACAATAGTAAATCATAAAGATTTACTTGGACATTTATGACTAGCACTAAAGGGCTGGTTGCAATGAAAACAGAGCCCTTTTGCTCGTTTATCAAGGTACTAGTATGATAATTGCCGCTGCCCATGAGTTCCATGCATAGGATTGCATGGCTTAACTGAATTAGATGCCATCTCCTTACTGATCAACTGAAGATACCTGCCTTAAAGTTGATAAACTCACAAAAGGACTATTCAAAGTACTTCAATTGTATCTCTCATAAATTCACCTATCAATGTCTCCCAATCTAAGCTTGGAATTGGCCTTTTTAAAGTCTTCAACCAATAAACTGTTCATCCTCTCATACACAACGAAGCCAAAGGTACTTTCCTATCTTCTCAAGTCCGATGAACTTCAAAATATTGTTCAGTAGTAGTAATCCAATTAACTGGATCAATTCCTTCAAAAATTGGAAGTGTAATGCGAACAGCATTAGATTGATATTCTTCATCAATGATCTCATCTCTTTGCATCATATCATCTCCTCAATCCAGTATATTTTCTTCTTCCATGAATACACAATTAGAAGCATATCGAACTTGTGGTGTTGGTACTCGAGATTATTCTCCACCATCATTCATCACAGCTCTACCAACTCTGCATCCTATAACTTCAACATTTCTTGTATTAACATTACATGAGTCTCCAACACCTTTTGACTCCATCCATAGCCACTTATTACACCTTCCAAAGACTTACGACTTTGATCCATTGCAGATAATTGCTGTTGAATTTCTGACAATCCACCACAAACCTCTTCCACACTTTTCTCCAATCCGTCTACTCTACTCTCTATCCATGTCATATCCAATTAAAATTTAAAATGAATTTCCCACAAAGACGGCGCCAATTGATAGATCACAGATGTAAGTTCTAAAGATTTCAAACTAAAGAAAAATAGGAACTAGGGCACAAAATGCAGAACAGAATTCCAATTGGAACTCACCTGAGCAACTTGCTCAGAACTCAATTAGTCTTCAATCTGAGAAGGAAAATATCCGCCGCCCCTTCTACTAAGCTATCTAGAAGAATCTCTTAACTAATTTCGTTTCTTCCAGCTAGGTATGCCACATCAGCATGCACATCTTAGCTGACTTTATTTCCAACAAAATATACTAATATTATTTCTAACTAATCATGCCACATCACAGAGCAACTTCACTTATTCTTTTGTTCTTTACTCATAACCCCTAACACACTTATTTATCCACAACCTAGTGTTGATCAATTATTCACTACTACTAACCACAAACTCACCTCAAGACTTAGGCCTCCTAGAATAAACTTGCTTAATAGGCCCAACAACTCTAGTAGTTGTATCAATAAGGGACCTCTAAGGAGGTGCTTTTATGGACCATTACGAAGGGATGGAGAAGATTTGACATAGAACTTGGAGGGGGTGTAATAATTGGTATGAGTAGGCAACTTCCTTTCCTTCAATTGATGAACATAAAACTTTGCTGGAAATGTTTGGCTAAGTAGGCAACAGGACGAGCACAATAGCCGTGTTTGGATTTATGAACTGAATGGGGAGGTAGCTTTGAAGCCAACACACAGAGAGATTAGGAAAGAAAAGGAGCGAGAGGTTGATGTAGGAGGTTGGCAATGGTTTTGGAAGCGCCTATGATTCCAAAAAATCAATTTTTAGTACGGAGAATTCTTCATGATGGCTTGCCAATGAAGGTGAATTTGTAGAAGAGAGGAATGAATGAGTAGATATTTTCTACTGCTTCTGCAGAAAGGAAGAAAAGAGACTGGAAAATTTTTTCATGAAGTGTGATGAAATTAAAAGATGGTGGTGGGAGTTGAATGATGCATGAAGCTTCAGGCAGACCTCTGTACAAGAGTAATAGTCGGCTAAAAACAAATGCATAGATAAATAAGAGCAGAAATTGGTTAGATAGGCCATGAGCTATACTTTTTTGTTAATGCTATGGGGCATATGGAATGAAAGAAATAAGCAAATTTTTAGGCTAAATGAACATAATCAGGAGTGGATAAAACAAGTCAAGATAAGAGCAGTGGACCGGTGGAATATTTTGTGTTGGAGGAAGAATGAACAAAAGCTTGGTTGGTCTTTCAGTTGTTGGAGTCCTCCTCCTCCTGGCTGGTTTAAGCTTAACTATAATAGTGCAGTTAGCAAACTGCAGAGGAAAGCGGGTGTCAAAGGAGTGCGTAGAAATGGGGAGGAACGAGTTATAGGAGGGTTCTTCATTAATTTAGCATAATCACCATTAGAAGCTGAAATTTGGAGTGCCTTTGAAGCATTCAAGTTGGCAAAACAGTTAAAATGTAGATAATATCATTATCAAGTTGGACTCAGTGAATGCTATTCATTGGATAAATGATAACATGGCTGATTCTGCCCTTATGCTGCATGTTTTTAATGTATGTATTACCATTTTAGCATATGTATCACCATTAGAAGCTGAAATTTGGGGTGCCTTTGAAGCATTCAAGTTAGCAAAACAGGTAAGATGTAGATAATATCATTATCGAGTTGGATTCAGTGAATGCTATTTGTTGGATCAATGCTAACATTGCTGATTCTGCTCTTATGCCGCATGTTTTTAATGTATGTAGGGATGAGATGAAGCAGTTTAAAAACTGCAAAGTGCAATGAAGTCCAAAAAGTTACAACAGATTTGCACACTTCCTAGCGAAGCAAGGGCTGGATCGACAAAATAAACTTGTTATCTTTAGAGATATACCTGAAGTTTGTTTATCTTTCATGTATGAGAATTTGCAAGGATGTAATAGGGAAGACAATAGCCAGTTTCGAAACTGGATTAATTCTGGTTGTGTTGTATCCTTGGTTTTTGTACTGCACGTATGAGTTATGTTTAGCAATGGGATATTCTGGTTTTACCAAAAAAGCAAAGGAAGAGAGAGAGGGGCAAATCTAAATTCATGAAAGGGCAAAGAACCCGCTCTTTTGGCCTGAATTTTCACAAGCACCAACTGAGTGAACATCTAAACCACTAAACTGGGTCAACTGTTACATCACCCAGAACTGAGAATAAGGCATGGATTTATTCAAAAGACTTGTTACCAAATTGAGATTACAGGAAAAAAAAAAGAGGACAAAGTAGAGGATTGACATAGAGATTAGAAGTATAATCAGAAAATGACACACATAACAAATAACCTTTCACAGGTTCCAATGATATTGCAACAGGTTATTCTATAAAGACAATTTGCCTCTTTATTCATCGTACACATTAAATCAACAATGAACTTTTAATAATAAAATCCCCAACTAATTAAGAAGCTACTACTATGTTGAGTAGTTGAGCAATACAAAAGTCAGATTGAATAAATGACGTATACCACTTACCAAAAGCTGCTCGAGAAAGCAAAAGTACGCAAGCATACTGACCATGACAAGAACTGGAACATCCTGCCAGACCCTGTTCCCATAGAGAGAAACAACAAATACATCAAAACTTGAACAAAAAGTTTCATACTAGCAGTTGTACACCACTAGAGGGTCAATATGTAGCTTGATATACCACATCATTATGAGTTTACAGAGCTTTTAAAAACTGTAGGTTCTAGACATGTCTCTGTGGCTCTCTCATGATTGCAGAAAAATTTGATAGCCTGGTGTAGCATTAAACTACAATGTATGTCAAGCTTGGATGATAAGTGAAGCTTTTTCACACACATACTCCAGAGGTATCCTCACATAATGATTGAATAGAATGCTCTTCTACACATCAACATCCTTCAAGCATTTTGAGATTGTGCCCTAGAATGTTCAACTTATGAAGCCCATGGAAACCTAACAATATACAAATTACAAACTGCTGCCTCATACATTGAGAATGTCATTCACCATGAACCCCTATGAAAAAAAAAAAAGTGAATCACCTATAATGGTTAAGCTCCTACATCCCCTTAATCGTAAAATCCACAAAATGACATGATTTGGTCCATATCTCTTGGAATCAAGAAATTCCTAGCATAACCTCCATTAAAGCAAACAAATGCCAATCTTCATGTATGCCACTTCTTAAACTAAAGATCAGAGAATATATAAGTATGAGGCTACCTCACAAGCCATCATGCCAAATTCCCATTATGAACAAAGACATAAAAGGAGAATCACATTTTCATTGAATGCGTTTCCACTGTAATGGCATGAGCTTTTTTGGATAAAAGTAAGATTTTTAATGGCATGAGCTACTAGGTCAATTTTTTTACAAAGCTTGACCTTAGCCACATTTGATCATGAGCACAACCCATTATTATTTGACCTTCGCACACGATCCTTGTTGACTCTTCATTTCATTGAGCTGCAAATTTGATGATGAACACTGTTTTCTACTGCTGGTTGTCCAATTGGAAGACATTAAAGACACTCTTATTATACATCTCATGAAAACCATCCAAACATTTTTTATCGAAATATGAAATTATTTATAAAGGATGAGGCAGCAGCTGATATACATAAATTATTTACTGGATATATAATTTGTGGGATCAACATGGACTGGAAATAAACAAGAGGCTGTCTCTGTACCAAAAATGTAGAAAATATAGAAGCTTAGCCTTTATACTAGATGGCTTAGATTCTCAATCAACAAAAAACTCCTTTTTCACTGAACTACCAAAAGGACTTGCTTTCTCTCAGTTCAAATTACCCTTCAATCATGGAGAGAGAAGAAAAGGACCTTTCTTCTCTTAATATTACCCTAGAGCTCCCGAGCATGTAGCTCAATCTTCTCTGTCCCAAGGCATACCCAATGGATCCTTATCAAACCATCCCAATATTAAGCTTTGAACTACAGAAGGGAATGCAAATTAAAAAGCGAGCAAAAGGTGAAGCTAGAAATAATTCTTTTCATGAGAATGAGTCCCACCATTACCTATAATTTTTTCCTGCTGTCCAGCAAAACTCATTTCAAATTTCTCTATAGATGGGCCAAATTTTAAATTTTTAATACGTGGAACAATTTTTTCCTAAGTTTCGTTTATGACTTGACTTAAAAATTTATAACATATGTTGAAATATCTATATATATATAGAAGTTACTATATTCGTAAATAATATCATGTAATTAGGAAAGTAATATAATTAGGGAAGTGATTGATTGTAATTGATTATGATTGATTTGTAGAATTAGAAGTTACTATAGATAAGAGATTAGCCTTTACTATATATAGGAGATGTAACCATACTGTTAATACATAATAAAAATAAGAATTTTTTCAGTTCTTTCCTGATAGTATTAGAGTAGTAAGTTTTTTTTTTAATTCTTGTCCATGGCCTTCATTGCTGAACAGATTTCTCTTTGCGGTTGTGGCCTTCATTGCCACTGTTTAACCTTTGAATTTGTCCAAACACCACTGGGTCTTCCTCGAAAGCTGCCGGCGACCATTCCCAAACTGACCAAAGCCTGACCGGAAGTCCCACGCACCACCGGAAAATCATGATCACCGACCCACACGGCGGCACGAGCCATCAACGATCTCCGGCATTCTCTAAATCTGGTTGCAGGACTTTTCTCTCTCTTACCTAGCTAGTCTTAGTATTTTTTCTTACTTGTATGATGTCAGAATTAAAAGAAAAACAAGCCACCTCTCAGCCTCAAAATAAGGCAATGATTTTCAATCCAATTGGAGGCGATTTGCCAAGTATCCAAACAGCCTACCAGTTGAATGGAAAAAATTATATGAAGTGGTCTCAACTAGTTCAAACTTTTTTTAAGGGGAAAGGAAAAATAAGCCATCTACTTGGAAATGGTCCTATAAAGAACGACCCAAAATTTGATGCATGGGATGAAGAGGATTCCATGGTTATGTCCTGGCTCTGGAGTTCTATGCTACCTGAGATTAGTGATACTTTTATGTTTCTTCCATCTGCAAAAGACATATGGGATGCTACTAAACAGACGTACTCCAAAGCTGGGGATGCTACTCGCATTTTTGAAATCAAGATTAAGATTTCCGGTATTAAACAAGGAGATCGCTCTGTTACGAAGTATGCCAATATGTTAAAAGGTTTATGGCAAGAAATGGATCACTTTCGGTGCATTGATATGAAGTGTAGTGAAGATGCAGCAGCCTTAAAGCAATTCATTGAAAAAGAACGAGTTTATGAGTTCCTTGCTAGGTTGAACATAGAATTTGATCAAGTAAGAATCCAAATATTGGGGAGAAGAGAACTACCCTCACTCAATGAGGCCATTTCTATCATAAATGCTGAAAAAAGTCGTAGGGGAGTTATGTTATACTCTCCACCTATTGAGGGGTCAACTATAGTAGGAAAGAATAAGGAGAAGAAGTATTCACCTTTGGGTTCAGATAGTGGAAAAACAGAAGGCAAGTCTTCTAGCAAGAATGGTCTCTGGTGTTCTTATTGCAAAAAACCACATCATACTAAAGAACAATGCTAAAAACTTCATGGAAAGCCTCCAAGTTCTCACTGGAATCACAACTCCAAGTATAAACCTCAAAGGAGCTAGGGATATATGACTCAAACCAAGGAAGAAGAATCTCAGCCAAGCAATGAAAAGGAAAGTGTATTCAGTAAAGAAGACATCGGGAAGCTGAAATCACTTCTAGACTCATTAGAAAAAGCCTCAGGTACATGTTCTTTAGCAAAATCAGGTAACTCTCACTCCTTATATGCTTTAAGTGTCTCTAATTCCAGTTTGTCAAATGCTTGAATTATTGATTCTGGAGCTACGGATCATATAACCCATTTTTCACACAAGTTTATCACATATCAACCATGTCGTAGCAATAGAAAAATCATCATTATTGATGGGTCATTAGCCACTGTTTCTAGACGAGGAGATATTATGCTAAGCCCCTCTATCACCCTTAAAAATGTGCTCCATGTACCTAAGCTGTCCACCAACCTTATGTCTATGTATCAACTATTTAAAGATTTGAACTACAATGTTATCTTCTATAATAACACTTGTTTCTTTCAGGACCAAGTTACGAGGAAGACAATTGGGCATGCTAGGGCAGAACATAGGCTTTACTACCTTGAGTTACCTGATGAACATGAGAGCAAGCCATCAAACTTTTCTTTTTTGTCTCATTCCAATAAAAATCAGATCTGGCTCCAACATTTTTGTTTTGGGCATCCTTCATTTCGTACTCTTAGCTTTATGTTTCCAAACTTGTTTCAAAATACTAAGATAGAAGACTTTCATTGTCATGTTTGTGAGTTTGCTAAACATCGTCGTGTTTCTTTCTTTCTCTTTGAATAATGAAAGATCCTTTGTTCCGTTCTCTTTAATTCATAGTGATATTTGGGGTCCATCTCCAGTTCCCAATATTTCAGGGGCTCGTTGGTTTGTTTCCTTTATAGATGATTGCACCCGAGTTACTTGGATTTATCTTCTTAAACAAAAATCTAATGTAAGCAACATTTTTCCCATTTTTCATAACATGATCAAAACTCAATTTAATGTAGGAATCAAGAGTATAAGGATAGACAATGCTAGGGATTATTTTAATCAAACCTTATTAGCCTACTTTCAAAAGGAAGGCATTGTTCATAAATCTTCTTGTGTTGATATACCTCAGCAAAATGGTGTAAGCTGAAAGGAAAAATGGTCATCTCCTAGCATCTACACGAGCTCTCCTATTTCAAAATCATGTTCCAAAGCGTTTCTGGGGAGAAGCTGTTCTAACTGCCGCTCATGTCATTAATCGTACTTCTTCTCGGGTACTTGACTCCAAAAGTCCAATAAATACTCTTACTAGGTATTTTCCCAATGTCCATCTCTCTACTAAATTGCCTCCTCAAGTCTTTGGCTGTGTTTCTTTTGTGCATGTTCATTCTCATGGTCGGAGTAAATCGGATCCTCGATCAATCAAATGTGTCTTTATTGGATACTCTTCTACTCAAAAAGGCTACAAGTGTTACCATCCTCCAATTAGCAAAACCTATATTTCTGCTGATGTTACTTTTGCCGAACAAGAAAGCTATTTTTCTAATCCTTATCTTCAGGGGGAGCTAGTTGGATTGGAAGATAAGGATTCTTTTTTGAGAGAGCCATCCATCCTTAAAAAAACTTATCAGTCTGATCCTACTCCTAATCCTCAATCCACTCCCAGTGAATCAATCCTTGATGAACCATCCATTACAGAGTCAACCATTTCCACCATTTCAAAACCATTACAGGTATACTCAAGAAGAGCAAAACCAGTAGACAGTCTTGTGCATGTTCAAGAATCTGACTCTTCACTTGGGACTGAAGTAAGCCCTTTTATTGAGATTTCCCCATTTGTTTCTAATTTGGACCTACCTATAGCTGTAAGGAAAGGTGTGAGAAAATGTACCCAACATCCTTTGTCTAGCTTTGTGTCCTTTGAAAGGTTATCCAAATCACATAGAAACTTCATCACCCAATTGAACTCTATAGCTATTCCACAATCTTTATTTGAGGCACTTGGCAAGGAGGAATGGAGACAGGCTATGAGGATTGAGATGGAGGCTTTGGAAAAGAATAAAACATGGGAATTGGTGGAGTTACCAACTGGAAAGAGACCGATAGGATGCAAATGGGTCTTCACAGTAAAGTACAATTCGGATGGATCCATTGAAAGATATAAAGCAAGACTAGTAACTAAAGGGTATACTCAGACCTATGGGGTGGATTATCAAGAGATTTTTGCACCTGTGACAGATGAATACTATAAGAATTTTATTATCCTTAACTATACATTATGACTGGCCTTTACAGCAGTTTGATGTGAAGAATGCCTTCTTACACAAAGACCTTGAAGAAGTGATCTATATGGAGATTCCACCTAGTTTTGGCATGGAGAAAAGACGAGGTCAAGTGTGCAAACTAAAAAGAGCATTATATGGACTTAAACAATCTCCCCGAGCATGGTTTGGAAGGTTTACCAAGGCGATGCAACAAAGGAAGTTTAAACAGAGCCAAGGTGACCACACACTATTTATTAAACATTCGGCCTCGGGGGGAGTTACAACTATAATAGTTTACGTTGATGACATTATTGTAACTGGAGATGACTCGGAGGAAAGAGAAGCCCTTCGGAAATATTTGGCAGAGGAATTTGAAATTAAGGATCTTGAGAATTTGAAATACTTTCTAGGAATTGAAGTGGCTCGATCTAAAGAAGGAATTTGCATCTCACAGCAAAAGTATACTTAAGATCTTTTGCAAGAAACAGGCAAGTTGAGATGTAAACCTTCAAATACTCCAATTGAATCTAATCACAAACTTTTTTTGGGTAATTGATAATTTTATTGAATGGCATAAAATACAATGAGCAAGTTAAAAAAGGTTACAAATAGCATGTAATAAACAATCGTGCTTGCATACTAAAAGCCTAGCATCTGAGCTAAGATAATGAGTTAAAATTACACCAGCTTAACATTGGCTCGTATTTGATAGGCTAACATGCTAAACCTTAGGAGGATTTCCCCTAACCGCACTTTATTCCAGGTGCGCCATATGCAGTAGACTGCTTCCGCTAGTGCAGCTCGCCAGCTCTGATGAGTCAGTGAGTCCCCAAGCGCCACCATAAACCTAATAACACTATCCCAGTTGTTAGATGAAGCTGGGCAGTGCAAGAAGTCACAGACTGCACTCCAGACTTGTGCTGTGTAGTCACACTAAAAGAATAGGTAGGCATGGTCCTCCTGATGTCGGTTACACAAAAAACAAGTAGTGGATTGCACTAGTCCCCAATGATGTACCCTATCAAGGGTAGAAAGCTTTCCTAACCAAGCCAACCATAGTACAAAGGAGTGTCTAGGTAAGGAAGATTTATTCCATACTACTCTTTGCCATGGTACAGTGGGTACTGGAGGGTTTAGAAAGTCATAGCCACTCTTGATGGTATACTTTCCTGTTCCTGAATGTCTCCAACGAAAGCGATCCGAAACTGCACTGTTTGATCTAAGGGAGGATGGGATGCTGATACTAGTCCATAGTGGACCCTCTGAGATACACCATTCATTCCTATCCACGATGGAACATAGTCTCGTAGTGTATGGGAAGCCCGTACTACTCATAACACGTGCACTAAACAATGTGTCCAAGGGTCCCATTGGGAGCCAAAAGTCTACCCATAGTAAGATTTCAAGGCCATTATTGGGTTCCCAGAAGACGCAAGACCTTACCAAGTGTCTCATCTTTAGTAATTTCTTTCAGGTCCATGAACAAATGGCTAGTGCTCTGGAGGACCAGAAGTTCTTGCCCTTAATTAGAGTAGAGTGAACCCATTCCGGCCATAAACTCTTCGAGCCTTCCTTGCATAGTCTCCATATGTGCTTGACTTGGATAGCTTTATTCTAGAGGCGGATATTCAGTATCCCTAGGCCTCCATTTCGCTTTAGTTGTAATCACAAACTTTAGGAATGCACAGAAAGTGAATCCATAGATAAAGGCATGTATCAACACTTAGTTGGAAAATTAATTTACCTGTCTCACACAAGGCCTGATATAGCCTACGCTATAAGTGTGGTAAGTCAATTCATGCAAAATTCTAAAAAAAGTTCATCTTCGTGCAGTGAACCAAATTTTACAATATTTGAAAGGCAGTCTAGGAAAAGAAATTTTTCAAGAAGGGTGTAAGGATGGAAATAGAAGCTTAAATAGATGCTGATTATGCTGGTTCAGTCACAAACCGGATATCAACATCCGGATACCTCACCTTCCTTAGTGGTAATCTAGTAACTTGGAGGAGCAAGAAACAACCTGTTGTGGCAAGATCAAGTATTGAGGCAGAATTTCGTTCAATGGCCCTAGGAATTTGTGAGGTGCTATGGCTAAAAATTATTTTAGAAGATTTGAGGATCAGATGGGAGACACCTATGAGACTGTACTGTGATAATAAATTTGCACTCAACATAGCCTATAATCCAGTGTAGCATGACAGAACTAAGCAAGTGGAAATTGATAGACATTTCATAAAGGAGAAGCTTGATAATGGCCTAATATGTACCCCTTACATTTCTACAAAAGATCAGTTAGCGGATGTTTTGACTAAAGGATTGCCTAATTCAACCTTTCAGGAGATCACAAGCAAGTTGGGATTGAAAAATATCTATTCCCAGCTTGAGGGGAAGTATTGAAATATCTATATATATAGCTATATATATATAGAAGTTACTATGTTTGTAAATAGAATCTTGTAATTAGGAAAGTGATATAATTAGGTAAGTGATTAATTATAATTGATTATGATTGATTTGTAGAATTAGGAAGTTATTATAGATAGGAGATTAGCCTTTACTATATATAGGAGATGTAATCATACTGTTAATACATAATAAAAATAAGAATTTTCTCAGTTCTTTCCTCAACATACTTCATGATATTGCACCTCAATGATCGACTATCTCATGAGAAAAATTCTAACTTGAAAGCCATTTCCATGTATCTCTTCAAGATCACATTACACAACAATCTTGTTCCTTTGGACGTATATATTCAACCTTGAAACTACTTCAGAGCATCAAATATTTTTCACAAATCTTGGTCTTGATTTATATACAAGACTACTTTGAAGACCCAATTTAATTTAATATAAATATGCAGGCAAGTCTTAGAAGGGACCAGAAAAAAACACAGCATGAAAAGCCACTCGTGTATGAATTGATGCTGAACCCAATCAATGCATGGGAGTGTGTCATAGGATGTAGTTTCTCTGTATGAAAGAAAATTGGAAACGGAAGGCAAAATTTTTAACAGTATCCAGTCATTTCAAGAACTATATGAACATATGTAGAAAAATACATGTATTTATTTTTTAGAGATTATATATATTTATTTTTAGATATTATACAGATATAGTTTAGGAAATTATTTTTAGGAAAATTTCCTAATTAATATTGTAACCACTATATGTTATATAAATTCCTAGTGGAATAATCAATAAAGAAATAAGATTTGAACCCTATTTTTGACATGATATCAGAGCTTTAGGGAGTACAAAATTAGAGTTTTTTGGCTTTCATTGCTGGAACCCTAATTTTTCAGCCTTCATCGCCAAAACCCTAACTTCTTGGCCTTCATCACTAGAACCCTAATTTCTTCAACCATCATCGCTGGAATTCCTTTTTATTTATTGTTGACTCACTCTAAGTTTTTTTTTTAACCTCGATCAACTCTTGTTTGAGATGGGTTGTCGGATTTTTCTCATTCTCGTCAACACCCGATAGGACTGAACCCACAATCATCTCAATAGACATTGACCCATGAATTGCAAGAACCACTGTGGCGCATCAATTTTTGGCATCAACAGCAAGGTTTGGCATTAGTTCTCAACGTTGACAACGTGTTAGTTTTTGGCATCCGTTTTTAGGTTAGGTCATCAACGTTGTGTTCTATGGTTTTTGTTCATCGACGGTCTATCTAGTTGCTCCAACCTACAGTCATCGATCAAAATCGTTCTAGTCATTTTCTATTGTTCCAGCGACGTTTCTGTTGGTCGCCAGAGTCACCAGGGTCGCCGAAATCCATGTGAGAGGTAGGATACCTGTCTTTCTTGTCCACCATGTTAAATACCAGTTGTCTCACTCTTGTCCACCACGTTGAACAATAGAGACCCGTGAATTTTGCAACGTAGTGAGCAGGGCAGGTTTGACTCTGTGTACTACTTGATTACGCAAGAGGTTTTGGTGTGTTTGGCTTGGTGTGCTTGGCATGTTGATCTGGTCATGATGTTTGAAATTACAACACAATCTGATCACGTTACTCAAACTATGGATAATGGAAAGCATTTTCAACAACCTGGAGAATTACAATACATTCAAGCAGCGTATAGGTTGGATGGGAAGAACTATTTGAAATGGTCTCAATTAATTAGAACCATTTTGAAAGGAAAAGGGAAAATAAGCCATCTCGCTGGAACTGGACCACAACTAGGAGACCCATTGTTTGAGAAATGGGCCGAGGAGGATTCCTTGATCATGGCATGATTATGGAGCTCTATGATTCCTGAGACAAGTGATATAATGATGTTTATGGCCACAACCAAAGATATTTGGGATGCAATCCAACAAACATATTCAAAGGCTAAAGATGCAGCTTAGGTATATGAGGTGAAGGTTAAGACTATGGCTGCAAAACAGTGACAGAGTATGCTAATCAACTAAAATCCCTATAGCTAGGGTGATTCAGATTAGATGTTTAGAAGATGCTACGATTCTTAAGAATTTTATTAAACAAAATAAAGTTTATGATTTTCTTATTGGTTTGAATCCTGAATTTGATCAAGTCAAAATTCAAATTCTTAGAAAACAGGAGGTTCCATGCTTCAATAAAATAGTAGCCATTATTAGGGGTGAGAAAAGTAGGAGGATTCTAATGCTTGAGTCTTCCCCCATAGATGGCTCGGCTGTGATAGCTAAAAATGCCAAAACTAGTTCGGGAGAAGTAGAAAGAAGTACTAGTTTTGAAGCTGTAAAAAATATTCAATTCAAAAGCTTGAATCAAGAAGAATTATGGTGCATTTATTGTAAAAAGCCGTGTCACACTAAGGAAAAATGCTAGAAATTACACAGGAAGCCTTCAAGTCGTGAGTGGGGGCAGAAAAGTAGTCCATCTCGTGACTCGAGACGGCTCACATTGCCATTGATGCAACAAAGGAGATTAAAAGGGTGAGATCCTTCCTTAATAACATGGAGAAACCTTCAAGTATTTGTTCTTTAGCATATTCAAGTGAAAAACTTCTTTCATTTGGATTTAATGTCTCAGAAACACCCTTCCAACACTCTTGGATCATGGCTTCAGGAGCCACTAACCACATGACCCACTCTTCCAAATATTTTTCCACATACACTCCATGTCCAAGTAATAAGAAAATTGCCACTACAAATGGAACCCTAAACAACTATAGCTGGTATAGGAGATGTCCAGATCAACCTATCCATAACCTTAAAAATTGTCCTCTGTGTTACCAAATTATTCACCAATCTTATTTCTATACAAAAACTCACACAAGATTTGCCTTGCAATGTGATATTTTACAATAATTATTATATATTTCAGGAAAAAGATTCAAAGAGGATGATTAGACTTGCTAAAGAACAAGATGGTCTTTATTGCCTTGAAGAGTCAACTAAAGCGAGCAATTATAAAAAACAGATTATCTCATTCTTTCATATCCGAATCCATCTTATCCAATAAAGAAAGAGCCTTCCTCTATCATTACCATTTAGATCTATCTTTTAAGATTGGTAAAGTTTTATTTCCTTCATTATTTTCTAAACTTGATGTTGAGAGTCTTCATTGTGAGGTGTGTGAGCTTGCTAAACACAAGCATATACCTTTTCCAATAAATCATAAAAGTACTTTTCCTTTTTTTCTTATTCATACAGATACTTGGGGTCTCTTCACTGTTTCTAATGTTCTACAGCACGATGATTTGTAGCTTTTATTGATGACTGTACTCAAGTCACCTGGGTTTTCTTATTCAAGCATAAATCTGATATTAATTCCATGTTCCTTAATTTCTTTTCAATAATAAAAAATCAATTTGGTGTGAGTATTAAAAGACTAAGATCTAATAATGCTCGGGATTATTTCAATCAAATCATCACTCCTTATTGTCAAAAAGAGAGAATAATTCATGAATCTTCATGTGTCAAAACACCACAACAAAATAAGGTGGCTGAGAAGAAAAATGAACATCTTTTAGATTAAACACAAGCATTGTTGTTCCAAAAATGTGTTCCAAAACATTTTTGGGGAGAAGCTGTTCTCACAGCCACATATCTTATTAATAGACTTCCCATTCGAGTATTAGGATTCAAGAGTCCAATGGAAGTACTTTCCTCTTTCTATCCAAATTTGTCAATCACAAATCATCTTACACCTCACATTTTTTGGTGTGTATCCTTTGTTCATGTCCATAATCAAAATAGAGGGAAATTTGATCCTCGAGCCCTAAAGTGTGTTTTTTTAGGATATTTCTCAACTCAGAAAGGATATAAGTGCTATCATCCTCCATCTAAGAAATTTTGTGTGTCAAGGGATGTCACTTTCTATGAGCAAAAAGCATATTTCACCCAACCTTATCTTCAGAGGGAGAGCTTTAGGGAAGATAAGGTGAGTTTGGAGAGTTCACTTCCTGAGTTGAGCGATCTTTCTCTACCAACTCAATCCCCTTAGCTCACACCTGTTGAGTCCACATCAGTTGAGTCTCTAGCTACTACCCCCCATGTTTCTAACCCTGAAAAAATTGTTCTTGAAGACGTGCGATTTGGTAAGAACTTGGTGTACTCAAGACAAAAAAGAGACATTCACATTCTAGAATTTGTGCAAGTTCAAGAATCTGACTCAAGTCCTTCAAATGAGGTAACAATGTCTGATTTTCCAGCTTTGCAAAGTGAAACTGAACCTCAAAATAATGATGATGATCAAAACCTTCCAACTGCCTTTAGGAAAGAAAGTGCACAAAAAGACCACTATACTCCTTGTCACACTACCTTTCTTTCCAAAAATTCCCCCCTAACTATAGAGCCTTTCTTGTCAACCTTAACACCGTCACCCTTCCTACTACCCTATTTGAGGCATTATCTAATGAAAAATGGAAGCAAGCCATGGGTATTGAAATGGAGGCTCTTGAGAAGAATAAGACTTAGGAACTGGTCAAATTGCTAATAGGAAAGAGGCTTGTAGGTTACAAATAGGTCTATACAGTAAAATACAAGGCTAATGGGTTAATTGAGAGATATAAGGCAAGGTTAGTAGGCAAGGGATACACACAAACTTATGGAATTGACTATCTGAAAACGTTTGCGCTAATTGCAAAGATGAACATGGTAAGTGTCATTTTGTCCATAGCTACTAACCTTAGGTGAGAGTTACAACAATTTGATGTGAAAAATGCATTCTTGCACAGAGAACTAGATGATGAGATTTATATAGAAATCCCACCTAGGTACAGGAAAATATGAGTACCGACACTGTGTGTAAGTTGAATAAAGCTTTATATGGTCTAAAACAATTTCCTCGGGCATGGTTTGGGAGATTCTGTAGAGTTATGTTGGCTTCAGGATACAAACAAAGTCAAAGAGACCATACTTTGTTCATCAAACACTCAGCTTCAAAGGGAATGATAGCCTTACTAGTGTATGTGGATGACATCATTTTGACTGGAAATGATAAAAGAGAACAAGAAGTTTTGAGTCAATGTGTAGCTAAAGAATTCGAGATCAAAACGTTAGGGAGATTGAAGTATTTCTTAGGAATTGAAGTTGCTCATTCAAAAAGGGAGATTTTTATATCCCAACAAAAGTATATGACTGATTTGCTTAAAGAGACAGATCAAAATGCATGTAAACTAACAAGTACCCCTATGGACCCGAATCATAAACTAGGGAATGCAAAAGAAGATGCCACAGTGAATAGAGAAATGTATCAACGTCTTGTCGGACAACTCATTTAGTTGTCTCATACTAGACCCGATATAGCTTATGCAGTAAGCTTGATAAGTTAGTTCATACATAGCCCAAGAAAGACTCATTTACAAGCTGCATCTAGGATTCTACAGTACCTTAAAAAAAACCAGGAATGGGGATTTTGTTTGAAAGAGATAATGATATCACTTTTGAAGCCTACACTAATGCAAACTATGTAGGATCCATTGTTGATAGGCGATTAACAACAAGGTATTGCACTTTTATTGGAGAAAATCTAGTGACATGAAGAAGCAATAAACAAAGTGTAGTTGCACGGTCTAGCACTGAGGCAGAATTTCATGCAATGGCACAAGGCATATGTGAACTACTATGGTTAAAAAT
The DNA here is from genome assembly GCA_037954665.1 of Laguncularia racemosa. Taxonomy (NCBI): domain Eukaryota; kingdom Viridiplantae; phylum Streptophyta; class Magnoliopsida; order Myrtales; family Combretaceae; genus Laguncularia; species Laguncularia racemosa. The sequence goes on along the minus strand of JBBMOL010000069.1, from coordinate 3,651,845 downwards.
CATCCTTAAAGACTTAAAGATTAACTGGGTTGGGCCAATAAAGCTCTATTGTGACAATAAGTCAACAATAAGCATAGCTCACAACCCAATTCAACATTATCGAACTAAGCATATTGAGATTGACAGGTATTTCATCAAGGAAAAATTGGATAGTGGCTTAATATGCACTCCATATGTATCAACACACGAACAATTGCAGACATTCTCACCAAAGGGTTGAATAGTTCAACGTTTGAGAGAATTGTGTCTAAGGTAGGAATGGGAAGTTCCAATTTACCAGCTTGAGGGGGAGTGTAGAAAAATACATGCATTTATTTTTTAGAGATTATATGTATTTATTTTTAGATATTGTACAAACATAGTTTAAGAAATTATTTTTAGGAAAGTTTTCTAATTAAAATTGTAATCAGTTTATGTTATATAAATTCCTAGTGGAATAATCAATAAAGAAATAAGATTTGAACCCTATTTTTGACAACATATGTTCCACTAAATTTACTATGTATTCCATAAGGCAAAGATGACATCAGCAGGTTTTAGTTGTACATGAAAGCACAGAGATAATAATAATATCCAAAGAAAAATTCATCAATTCACAATTACAAGAGCTTATAGACCAATTTTTTTTCCAGTAATTTTCAGTTATAAAAAATTCCTTTGGATATTCTAGTACCAACCATAAAGAATTTAGAAGTGTACTCTTTCCGCAACACCTTTTTTTTTTTTTTTTTATTTCTCTTAGAATGCTTGCACCTTCCAAATGGGGATTTCATTGCTGTCTTGATAGACATGAAGCTAAGATTGTGGTTTCTGATCACCAAACTTACCTGTAGCGAGTAACTTCCCTCTGTTGCTGTGTATTTTGTGGCCTTCTGTTTGCACGTCGAGGATTATGTATCTTTAGTAATGTCACTGACAGGTTACGAACCTCTTGCTTGCAAATATCACAGGTTTTGTTCCCTTTGATGCTGAACCACTTCACTGCACACTCTTGGTGAGCCAGCGCAAGATCTCCCTTGCAGGAGCACTCCATTTTGAGAGTGTCACCTCCTTCACTAAGTTCAACCATACAGATCCTGCACACTGCCTCCTCTTCTGGAATATCTTCACCAGCATCTTCATTTACTGATATTATAACATTGGGGCACACTTTAATCTAGTTATACTATATACGGACTATGTTTGCATATACGCAGATGCATAGAAGCTTGGTGATGGACTACTACCAATTTCTGCTGAACTCTGCTTCTGTGAGGTATGATCGATGGATTCAGGGCGCGGTGTGGCTGAAATGACACGGATCAGACCCCCAGAATCCGTCCGACGTAAGCTTCTGCTTTTAATATTAACAGGAACTGAAAAGGAGCGTGTCATATGACGGTGAACTTCTGGTTTCTGTAGAAAAACTAAGTGATCAATAGTGAAATATATCCCCCACATATTATTCTTGTGAATGAAATGTATGGAAATTCTTAAGCAATAATTTATTGCATAATTAGCTCACAGGGGGATTAGCAGAACTATCAAGATGTCTTTCAGCAGAAGTATGTGGATCAGAACTTGCATTAGGCGTTACTGGTAGAGAATTTGTTGCTTTTGTTGAGGAAGTGAAAAACATCTTATTTAGTGAAAAGGAGCTGGAAGTAGAAGATCTGTTCAAAGAACCATCAGACGTCGGTATATCTGGTATTATAAGAACTGTCTTCTCAATATCCTGTGATGGATTTTTTGCTTTAAAACTCCTTTGAGGAAGCAAATTTTTTACAGTTGATTTAAACTTGGCTGAATTAGGTCTTGGGGGCAAGCCAGCTCTCACGGAGCTAGGACTTGATGCAGAGCTGACATCTATCCTTGTAAAAGTGGATGCAGCACCTTCCAGAGACCTTTCAGGAATTTGTAAGGAAGATAAATTCGGCCGCCTAGAATGCTGCACAGAAGATGCCCACTTGAAGGTTACATTGTGGATAAATTTCTGGAAGGTCATCTAAATTATCGTATCTAGCTAATACCTGATTAAATGCATATGTAATTGAGTACATCAAATAATAAAATAAGTCTCAAAAAGGAAAAACAATACCACTCATGCTTTATCCCACAAAGTAGAGTTGGTTACATAGATCCTATTTCGCCATCACACCCTATCTTAAACCATATCCTATCTAATATCCAAGTATATCACATAATTTTTAATTGTTTCCTTCAACATCTTTTTATTTGAATGAAATAACTCAGCCCAGGTCTCCAGCTGATCCCAAACCCCAAAAGGAGGAGGTCTACATTAGGTTGACAACAGGCATAAAATTTTGTCAACAACCATCAATATGGATCCAAAGTCTTGGAAAGGATATAGACTTTAAATTAAGACAGTTATATTTCTTTTAGTGGGGGTACTCCATTGAATGGTTTTGAGCATCTTGCATAACACAGACAGAGGGTATTTGTAATCACTGTTACAGACACTTCCTGCACTTTGTTAATAAATCCCTAACTTTTGGGAAGAAAATCCCAATTCCTCTAGGGGGAATATGGATAAGCTTCTCAAGCAAAACCATCCCACTTGCAAGATATTGACAAATAGTGTCCAACATAATTGAAGATCAACAGAAGAGCAGAGGAGTACTCCATATTCAAACGATGCTCTTTAGTACAAGAAAACAGATGCCCTTTAGTACAAGAAAACAGATGCCATCATCCACATTTACAATGCAAATGCAATTTCATCTAGAGAGTTCAACTCACTTGACACCATCCCAAAAATGATTCTGGAAAAAATCACCATCACCCAGCTGTACAATGAGCTATAAACAGATATAGAATTATGCAATGAAAGGGATGAATTTTTTTGTCACTTTCTTGTTTATATGAATAAAAATCAATTAGAAAAATATATATGCAGTGAAAAATATGAGAAATGAAAAATATAAACTTCATGAAACCAATGAAGAAACACAATAATATCAAATTATTATTTGCTCATCAAAATCCTGACAGCTGAGCAATGTGATAGATATAATGGCAAATGCATGATCCATTAGAAACTATCGGATCCACAATACCAAATCACGAAAATCCTTAGAAGAACTATGCTATGTAACTCCGAAGAGACTCCCCTCCTAAATCCTTATTTGAGGCCATTTAGGTATTCGAAAGACATGATTTACCAATAATATGTTTTGGCCCATGTTCATACGTTGCAATTCAATTGATTAAATGCAAATAAATCTGTATATCTTCCCACCATTTATTGCTCACACCCAAATCGAAAGCACAACCTTGATTAATAAACTGCAAGAAGCCTGTGACTTCACCAACTTTAACCAACCTGCGGATCAGATTAATGTTGCGAGCTTGTTTCCTATCCATTCATTGCTTCTCCCATTGTCTTTTAACTTTTTTGAACACGCAGGTGGGTTGTGAAAAACTGGACCCTCACACCTTACCTCAATCCCTCATATCATAGTACCGGCATCACTGCACTAAAAATACATTGATTGCTACTGGCAAGGGATTGTCAGCCTCTCTGGCTTGTGGTGGAGGCCTATCGAAGTTTTAAGAAAAGTTAGAGTTGCCCATCACCATCCGCGGTTGCTTCTCCCATTACGTTATTCTTATTCTTAGCACTCCCTTATTAGTTCACTTACTTTGTTGAGCAAACAGCAATAAAATCAAACAAAAAGAAGCACTTGTGCTAGGATTTGTCAGAAACTAACCCAACCATTCAAATCCACTACAACATGAGACCAAACACCTAAAGCTAGCCAATAAAACCCACATAAATAGCCTAAACACCAATAAAAGGTGAAGGAAACGGTCATCACCTGTGAATTAATATCCGGAGGATTGGGATTAAATTCGTCGATAACATGGTGGTGGTGGTGGTGGTGGTGGTGATCATCGGAAGCTGAACTCGAACTGCTTTCCATCATGTCGTTGCAGTGCAATTCAGATACAGCTAAACTGGGTTGCGTAATTTCCAAGAGTGGTTGAGATTCAAAGTTTTCTTTTTTCCCCAAAGAAAGGGAAAAGAGATTACCTTTTTACAAATCTATAATACTATACAAAGGATGAACAGAGAGAGAGAGAAGAAGAAGAAGAAGAAGGGCAGCATGGTCAATGAATGGAATGCATGATAGGGATGGAGTTGGGGCCCAAATGAAATAATAAATGCAAGAAGTTGCTACTATACAACAGTATCAGATTCATTCATTACCCGCCAACGGGTCATGTGTACTACTACAGCACGCTTCCTATCCTACTTAGCTGTGTAGACTTATACTGTTACACACCATCGGTGCAGTGCGGTGGCGGTCCCTGTCCCTCTCGGTCTTTCCCCGGCATTTGCTTCGTTTTTTTCCCCTTTTTGGCTTCATGTCATGTCCCTCATCTAATCTGCAGCATTAATTACCCTCCTATTTTTATTTCTTATTTTTTAGTTTTTTCATTTTATCACTTACTATCCTTCTCTGTCCGCCAATTAATGATCCCCGTTTCCGCTAACCTATTATAAATTGTATTCGTTTTTCTAGATAAAATCAATGTGAACGCCCCTGATTTCTAATTAAATGTTCATAAGAAATTCTTTGATCGATCTATGTCATCAAATTAACATGAAAATGCTTAAATTACCTAATTTAAAAATATACTATATTGTTACAAATACTTAATTATCTAAAATCGAAAATCCTTCATCCTCAAAATTTCCATACTTTATTTAATTAGCATAATCATAAATTAATTAACTTTTCTATTTTTGGTTTAAAACATTAGGAAAATATGCCCTGCTAATAGGAGTAAATGTCTCTTTTTGGATACTCGAAGTGCAAAGAAACTAGGTAAATATTGATCGCTTGCTTTATACCATTAAAAATATGTATATTTAATGGGGGGGGGGGGGGGGGGGGGGGGATGGTGGTGTTGGTGGGCGTGTGGGAGTGATCAAGCTTGTCGTGCTTCAGAAGATAGAAGCAATCATGTAAAGGATGGTGAACAAATCACGAATGGCAATTCATTTGAATGGGGGTATACAATATTTTAAGTAATAATGATTCGTCTTAACCACATAAAACACTCATTAGAAAGTAGATATGGAACCTAATTGAAACTAGTGGGGTTGCTATTAATTATTGCATTTACATGGCAAGAAGAGGCAGGGTTTTCTTCAAGCCTCCAATAGTAGTAAAAATTAGGATGATAACCAAATCTTTCAAACACGCTGATATATTTACGTACTCACTGGCCTTGAAGGACACCGAGGAGATGAGCATCATGGACATTTGAGTTTTAAACCCCCTCCCCACTTTTACACTGCTATATTGTAGTGATATCAAATTTACTATTTTTTTTTTTTAATTTTACATTTAAAATTTGAAATTGTTAAATTTTAGATCTAATTCAACTTTGTTTGTCAAATTTTTTACCCCATTTTTTTTTATTTTTAACACTTATGTTTTTTATCCTATAAAAAATTATCGTATCAACTTTTTCAAAATGATAGATATAATAAATTTGATAAATAAAAATTTTATTAGATATATGATATTTGGCCACTTGAAATTTTATGCGTAAAATTTGACAAACAAAAACCCGATAAGGTATAACATTTAGCAATCTCATACTTCAAATAAAAAATAAAAAATAAATAGATTTAAATAGTATTTTTAACATTATACTGCTGTATTTTTCTAGGACATCATGAAATTATATTGGTAGTTCTTTTCTTTTTCCAGCCAATTAAAGAAAGAAAGGTGACTAGGATCCTTATGTTGAAAAGAAAAATACATTTTTTATACACATCTAGTGGTGATTTGATTAAAAAAATGAAAAAGCCTCTTTTCCTTTTTCTCTGTTCTTTACGTCATTTATTTATTTATTTATTTAATAGCTACGCATTTTGCTTGCTTTTTTCTTCACTTTTCATAACCTATTTTGAGCTAAATTGACTACGTCCATTAATCATCAAGTATATATGACATAAAGTTAGGATGGTTGTGTACTTTGAAAAAGTGTACCTCCTAAGACCTGTGATTGCCAAGATTAGTGCCGTGATAACAGTGATGGAGTGGTTTACTTTTGTAAGAATCATGGTAGCATTACATACTCAATACTTCTTTGAAAATTTTGGAAGTAGTAGAGGCCTAACACGAAAGTTATTTCAAGATCATCAGTTGCGTTTGGTTTGGTTCTGAAAAATTAACTGATAATTAAAATAAAAGCCAACTAGGCTTTAAATAACTTAAGACATTATCTTGTATCCACTTAAAATGCCTTAACCATCCTAATTCTATTAAAGCCTTTTAAGTAAATAGTAGCCCTTCACTTTGCATATTTTGGTTCCATAATGATTCAATAATACAAAGTTTTTCGAAAGTCAAAAATATGTAATTGAAAAATCAAATTAGTTTTCAAATCATATCAATCCAGCTAATCTTAAGGCTAAAATCATCACTTTGGGCAAATGTGTGTGAACAGAAAAAACCAAGCGGGTCAGAAGTTGAAGAAGACAAATCATAGCATCTAAAAGGCAGTTGACTGGAGGTGGTTGAATTGGACATGGTTGGTTAACCAAGTTCAAGTTGTTTTTGTTTACTTGCTAGTTTTGTCTTATTGTTTAATTGATTAGTTTGTCATTTACTTGTTATGTAATTTCTTTCCAAAGTTATTAGGTTTATTTTCCCATTTTATAATTCCATTATCGTGTATTTTCTAATCTATTAGGATATTATTATGTTTCCTTTTATTGAAATATTTTCCAATTTACTTAGGTGGCTAAGCATGTATTGAACAATTCATAGTTGAATTTTATGAATGAGAAGTCTTATTGAGTTAGTGATACCTCCTTATATCTTTTTGAACTTATCAAGAACTTATTTCTTGTGACATTCAAATCCCATAGAGATGCTCCTGACAATTGTATGGTCACCATGTCGAAGTTTAATGCCAAGTTTCCTAATTACGAGTCAAGGTTTTTCTATAACTACGGTTTTTAATTTGATATAATCAATGGATCGGAGTTCATAAATCCAATTTTGGCATTTTAGGGTTTTCACATCTTCATCATTTGGTTTAAGAGCCCTAGGTTTGAAATTGAGTTATTTTCATTCGTTTCGAGATTTTATTATTCATATGTTCTCAACTTATCCATTAACTTTTATCTAGTCTTATGAAACACACATACATACACTCATAAAAAAGTTCCATCTTGTTGTCATGTGATCCTTGCTTCGAAGAATTAGGCCTAACTCAAGGGGAATCGTAGGCCTTTAAGATGGGAAAAGGGCTTATAAAATGAACACACATAAACTAAAGGTTAGTGCTGAAGGATGCTTTAATGTTACTATTGAGTCTAGTTTTTTAATTATTTTTCTTAATATTAATCTATACTGAATCCTACCCATTTAATATAGATTACTCAACTAAATTAAGAAAAAAATATTTTTAAAAGGCGTTGTCACTAACCTAAATTGGAAAATAAGTCAATTTAATCTTAACTAGTTACTAATCTATGAATTTTCCTAAAAATATTTTAGAAAAATATTAACTAGAGCTACTAGATTCAGGAACTAGCCTATTAAAATCTAAACAATTATCATGTAGAATTTTCAAGAATATTTACTAAAAGAAATTTACATTTTTGTTTGTATTTTTCATGTATCTACTACTATATTATGTTATTTCTAATGTTATTATTTTTTATTTTTTTAATTTTTATATTTTCTCTTATGATTATGAATCTATGTTAAAAAAACTAAAGTTTGAATTTTAGTATGTTAATAACCTAAAGTTTTTATTATGTTTATGTTAATAACCTAAAGTCTTTATTTATTTAATGTTTATAAATTTTTTATTTTATTTTATTTTTAAATTTTTTTATCTTATTTAATTTTTCTAAAGTTTTTATTTAATTTAATTTTTCTAAAGTTTTTATCTTATTTATTTTTTCTAAAGCTTTTATTTTATTATGGTTATTTTTACTAACCTAAAGTTTTTTATTTATTATGATTGCCCCTAAAGATGCCTACGTATTTACTAGCCGAAATTAAATCATTCATAGTTTGCTTTTCTTTTAGAAAATTTTAGTTTGTTGATTAATTTTATTTAATAAAAAATTCGGATTTACGTTATTTAATCAAGCTAGTTTTATTAAGAAAATGCCTAAATGACCTAGATTTATTATATTGTATTTTTGAAAAACCTAAGATAACCTAAGTTTTGGAAACATCATATTAAATTTTTATTTAGAAAAAAAAAAAGAGTGATAAAACCTTAAAATGCTATATTTTAATTTAAAAAAATTATTTTATTATTTTTATATTTTTATTCCTATTCTATAAGTTTAATTAAAACTATATATTAAAAACTTTATTTTTATCATTTTCACTTTTTAGTGCATTATTTTTCTTTCCTAAAATTTTATTTATTTATTTTGATTTTTAAAATTTTTCATTTTCATTTTTGTTTTTATTTCTAATACCCTGACTTGTATTAAAGACTTTTTATTTATTTTTTTTACTAAAGACTTTTATTCGATTAATCTTTTAGATTTTTATTTTTTGCCATCGGGTAATGGTATACACCATGACAACCAGATGGGTACTTAAGATTTCATTATTCTAATTTTTTTTTCTAAATTAAAGATAAGCTAAAAAAACTAATAAAAGAAAAAATGTTAAAACCAAATTAAAAAATAAATAAATCAAACAACCATCCAAATTGTTAAGATGGTCATAAGCCGAGTCGCAAATGGGTATAAGTTGCGGGTTGAATAGCAGGTTAGATCATGGGTTGGATCACGGCACACGAGTCGCGATGGGCACGAAGGTTGCTGCTCGTCGACCGTAGTGCTCTGGTCACTGTTAAAGGCAACTAAAGGGTGGTTCCTTAGGTTTTCGAAGGCGTAGATTCCAAATCTAGGATTGTTTTCACCTAAAGGAGAGCCTAAGGTGGTGTTTCGAGGAGTGGCCAAGAGTAGTGATTGTGGGTGTCTACGATTAGCGGTTTCTAAAGTGTTATTGGACCAAAGGGTGGTTTTTCTAACTCTAGGGGTTACTAAGAGTCGATTTCTACCTAAATGAAGGTGTTTGGTGGTGTGTGTGTGGTGGTTCGGGTGGTGAGAACGGTGGTTGATGGTGAGAAAATGGGTCTCAAATGGGGCTTTTGGAAGTACGACTTATAGTGGTGTTTTCAATGATTTTTAGCCTCCTTTAGCTTCTAGGGACTTCCCGGTATTTACAGGTGACTTGGATGAGCTTAGGATAGCTTGGATAAGGATGAATCAGATCATGCACAACCTCCCCTTGATTCGGTTATGTTTGAATTTTTGTTATTTGAATTCATGCTTATCTGGTGAAGTTTATCTAGTTTTTTTTTTCTCTTTTTTTGGTTAATCTTGCTTGATCTACATTGAAAAATGAGCATGGAATGTTCGGATTCAAGCTTGTCTCCTTCCCACATTCATCGATTAGAGGTTGACAACGATCATGTGCCGAGCACATGACTGAATCTAACTAATCGGAGGCTGTCACATGGTAACTGGGAGGAGGAAAAAGAAAAAAAAATGACAAGAAGTGCCATCTAGAGGAATCGAACCCACAACCTACACACTCCACATTTCACATGGACACGGACCAACTAAGCTAAACCTTTTCTCATTCTTTGCATGCAATTAATTTGCATATGAGTTGATCGTCCTAATTAATTTTTATTGATTTAAAGTTCTTGAACTTACTTTAGAGTTCCTTTTTTCCTCACTTTTATTGAAAAATACTCATATGTTTTTTTTATCTTTTGTTATTTGTTATTTTATAATGTTCTTTTTCATGTTTTTTCATTTTTTGTTTAGCTCTTTTAATTAAAAACTTTATGATTATTATCATATTATTTTTAATTATTTTATTTTATTATTTTTTGTTTAATTTTTATTATCTCGTAAACCAGACTTTTATTATTACTATTATTTATTATTTTTTATTATTATTTAAAATAAATTTAGACGGGAGCAAAAATGAGATGTCTACAATTAAACAAAAAAACCTTAAGTTATCAAGGTTTGGAGAGAGCATAGAAAGATCACGACAAGAAGTAGGTGATTAATTTGTGAGAGTTATTTGCATTAGTTGCATTAGCTTTTCTTGATGGGTTCTTAAGTTCATATAGATTCAAAGGAGGGATGGGTAATTGATGTCCCCATGTCCCTTAAATCATTCGCATTTATCTTTAGGTTGGTGTACCAAATGATCGACATAGTCTTTAGGGTGCTATGAGCAAATCATGAGGGGTATAGGTTGGACTTAAAATGTATCGCTTATCCTTTTCCTAGCTTATCTTCTTGGAGACCCATTAGGAAAAATTCCTATCAATACTTGCCCTTTACTTTCATTGGTGGTTAGCCAATGAGGAGAGTAATCATTTACTAGGCCTTGGCAAGGCGTTAGTTGAGGGATGACTTTAAGTAAAAGGCCTACTTTTCCATGGTTGGAAAACTATGGTCTTAGCAAAACTCCCAAAAGTCTCTTAGGATGATCTCATCGACCAAGTTTTTAACAATTAAGTTCCTTACACTAATTAAGATAGGCATCACCAATGGGGATTGATAGGTGGCTAAGTCTTATCATTTGCAAGCCATATCCTAGACATAAGTGTTATCTATGGAAACAAGACTAGAAAACCAACCAAAAAATAAAGGAGATCCAACAAAGGAAACCAAGATTAATGTGCAGCTCGAAGATTGCCCAATGCAAATAACTCAAATGGGGTCCTCACCACCCATTGAGCTTAAGCCACAACTCATGAAGTTCCTCCATGCTAATGCTAACATGTTTGCATGGTCCCTTGCCGACACGCTCAACATACCTCCTGAAGTTATTGCACATCACCTCAACATCAATCCAATCATTAAAATCGTAAAGCAAAAGAAGCACTACGCCGCTTCCAAAAAGGTAGCAGCAATAGAAGAGGAAGTGCAAAAACTTTAAAAGGTTGGCTTCATCAAAGAGGAGTCCTACCCAACTTGGTTAGCTAACACTGTCCTTATTAAGAAACCAAACAAAAAGTGGCACATTTGCATAAACTTTACAGATCTTAACAAAGCTTACCTCAAGGACCATTTCCCTCTCTTGAGAATAAACTAGCTGGTCAACTCCATGTTAAGCCATGCCTTACTCTGCTTCATGGACGCCTTTTTAAGCTACAAACAAATTTGTATGGATGAGCTTGACTAGATCCACACCAATTCTATCACCAACTTTAGAACCTATTGTTATAATGTTATACCTTTTGGCCTCGATAATACCATAGCAACATATTAAAGGTAAGTGACTAAAATGTTCCAGCCATGGATTAAATGGAACATTGGAGTATAGGTCAACAATATGATTATGAAAGGCAAGAACCTTAATGATCGCTTGACAAACCCACACTTTGAGAAGTTATAATATGAATTGAACCTCTAGAAGTGTGTGTTTAGGGGGTAGCAATTGGAAAGTTCTTTGGATTCATGGTCATAAAACACAACAATAAAGCTAACTCGGATAAGATATAAGCCGTCATAGACATGCAACATTGGAAGAAAATGGGTTAGCGTAAGAATATAATGGGCTACCTTACCACATTAAGCATTAGCTTCGAAGAGGTTGGCATTGCTCTTAAGGCTTTAATACAATCCACTTCCCCCTTAGTTAGTCTACCCTTAGCATGATAGCAAGAATAAAAAGTGCAACACCTTTACCATATCTTGCACCTTTACCAATCATGATCGTCGACGTTGTGTAGTCCATTGGATTATCTTTGCAATGTTTCAATAATTCCTTCACCACCTTCCTCTCACTCAAATGCAAGTCATCTAAATGTACCTTCAAAGGTAACATCAACTTCGACTATCGGATCCAGACGCCTAGATTGCTATTGCACTCAACCACCAAGAACTTATCCTTCCACGCCTTAATGGAGGAGTCCAAAACTCTACACTTATCAAACATCCGTTGGGCATGATCTGGGCAAAAATGAGTCGATGATGATCAAAGAAAGCCTTCATGAAATCCAATAGTGGGATCCTCATCCTAAAGTATTTATGTTGGTAATACATGCAAAACTACCCCAATCCCATTTGAGAGATCCTCTCATCATCGCATTGAACCCTACATGACCATCTGTAGGGGAGTTAGAAGTGCCCTAACATCCACTTGCCCTCACCTTCACTTAGAGTACTAGCAAATTCCTTCCAAATCTATCACCTCTTCATCCTCCAACTCCAATGCCATTGCTATAGAAACTAATACAAATGTTAATGTCATCACTATTGCCTTTAAGGGGGGAGTAGAATCCATAGAGGAGGTGCCCTAGTAAGCACTTGCATAATCTATGAATCATCTCTAAAGTGCTATCTAAAGATTCAACCATGATTGGAAACACAAGAACTTACCAAAACAAAATGCGTTACTAAAGAGAGAGAAGAAAGAAGATGGTAGCTTAAGCAAGAAAGATATAGAGAATTAGGGTGCAAAAAAACAATGCAAAAGAAAGTGCTTTCCAAACTCTAAAGTATGCCTTATATGGGGGAGGTTAAAATTGAACTGTCCACATGTCCTAAATGAACATTTATGGATAAATTTAATTGGCATAAGAACTATTAGAGCCATGCCCACATTTACATGACTCACTCTTTATTAACACATGTCTATAGTGTTAAATGGAAAAGAAGCACAAAAAAAAGACAAAGTGATTTGTCTCCCTCACATAGAGGAAGGTAAATTTGAAATTCGAATCTCGATGTGCATTTGTAAAAGAGGAAGTGTAATCAATTTGCTTACTCGCCAATTAAGTTTAGGGGGCAAGGGAACATCTTGGTAACTTGGTGAAAAGCTCGCTTGGTCATACTTTCTACTTATGTTTCCTAAGGCATCTCAATAACTCGATGAAGACCTCACTCAGTCTTACTCATCACTCATGCTTTTTATAGCACCTCAATAGCTTAGTGAAGACCTCATTCAATCTTTCTTGCCACTTATGATTCCTATAATGTAGCTTGGTGAAAACTTCACCTGATCGCACACGCTATATCACCATTCTATGCCTCTAGCTTGGAACTAAGATGGTTGTCACTATGGCTATCTTGCTAAGACCACGGTTGTCCAACCATAGAGAAGTTAGCCTTTTAGCTAAAGCCATCCCTTGGCCAACACCCTGCCACTAATTGTTTGAAGACTTAATAAATGAATCATTTCCTTGTCAGCTAGCCACCAACATGAGTGGGAAGTAAGTGTTAATGGGAAATTTCCCCAATGTGCCTCTAAGCTCAGGCTAAGCTATCCTTTGTTTACAAGAAGATAAGCTAGGAAAAGGATAAGTGATAGATGTTACAACCAGCCTATACCCCTCATGATTTGCTCATAGCACCCTGAAGGTTGTGCCAATCATTTGGTATGCCCCTTGGAATTAAATGCAAACGACTCAAGAGACATGGGGATGCTAGTTGCCCATCTTTCCTTCTTAATGTATATAAACCCAAGAACTCATCAAGGAAAGGTAACACAATTAATACAAATAACTCACATAAATCAATCACCTAGTTGTTGTAGTGATCTCTCCATGCTCTCTTTAAACCTTACTAACTTAAGTATTAGAGTGGCAAAGCCAAAACACCTTATTCTACTATCCTTTAACTTATGTATGTTCATTTTGTAGGTCTTTTTTCCCATCCTAAAGGGCTACGATTCCCCTTGATCTAGGCCCAATACTGGGAGTAAGAACCATAGGACAACAAGATGGAACTTTTTGGTGGTTTTGTGTGTGTGTGTTTATAAGATAAGATAAAAAGGATATAGGAAAGTTGAGAAGACATGAATCATTAATCTTAAAATGAACGAAAATAACTCGATTTCAAACCTTAAGCTTTGAAATCAAATGATGGAGATGTAGAAACCCTAAAACACTAAAATTGGATTCATGAACTCTAACTTGTTGATTATATTGAATAAAAAACCTTAGTTATAGAAAAACTTTGACTTGCTAATTATATTGGGTTAGGAAACTTGGTATTAAACCTTAACTTGTTGACCATACAATTATTAGGAACATCATTATGAGATGTGAATGTCACGAGAAATAAATTCTTGGTAAGTTCAAAAAGATATAAGGAGGTATCACTCACTTGGTAAGACTTCATATTCATAAAATTCAACTCTTAATTTCGAATTGTTCAATGCATGCTTAGCCTTCCTAAGTATACTGTAAAAAAAAAAAAGATATACTGTGATATTTGTTTTCTGAAATCATTTGGAATAATTGAAACTAAAGGGGAAACAAGAAGGTTCAATGTTTGATTTGATACCTCCAAAATGGTGTGGCTATGTTACTTTTAGGGATAATTGGGTAACACTATTGTACCCTACATCCTATAATTCCCTACTTGATTAAGTAAGTTTTAGGTGGGTATTGAGTATAGATGTAGGTTCTTCGTGTAATTTTTTTTTGGAACTTACTCCCATAAATTCTAAGGCATACAAGATATAAGTTCTAAGGTACTTATACTCACTCTATAAAAATTATTAAATAATAATAATGGATTGAAACAATATTATATTTCTATTTTCTAATAACTATCAAAGGAAAAAAAAAGAAATAAACATATAGTTTATAATCAAAACCTATAATCCATAAGAAATTATAAAAAAATTTCCTACATCATTTCTTCCACTTTCCTTTTATCTCATTTCTGCATTTTTATTTTATACTTCTTTTGTCTCATTTCTTCCTTGTAATTAGCCTTATCTTTTCCATTAGATGTTGTACTTATAAACATACTATAATGGATTTAGTGTATTTTAAGCATGTTTACTAAACTAACCGATAGATTGTAAGGTGTATATAGGTAGAAGGTGCAATCTTCTTCATAAACATGTTATTTTGTTACTTTTGTTTTATAATGTTATTTTTATCTTGGAAGTTATATGAGGTAGAGTTTGTAATATCGCTTTTTTAAACTCATGGAGAGTAAACCCTCATGTAATTTGAATGAATAAGATATTATAAAAATATTGATAGGTTCATGATGTCAAAAATTTAGTACGAAATTTTAATATTATCAAAATGAAACAGAAACATTTATTGGGTTTCATAGGATTGCATATATCCTATAAGTAAGTTCTATAAGGAACGGGTTTTATAGTGACTATAAAATCTTATATAATAGATTCTGATTTTAAAATTTATAATCTACCTTTATAATGTAGGGATGGGAGAGCCCGTATGCCTTATTCAAGTGTTTATAGTCTAGAGAATTTTTGTTAGGGGTTGGGATCTTGAAGTCCTTGCGAATTCAGATGGTCCGGTTCTGTCATCTACTAAGCTCGACAAATGCTTCGGCTTATTCGCTAATGGGCTATTGCATATCGACCTGCTTTATAGGAAGTTTGAGACCGCTGCAAGCATAATCTCAGAGAAAGATGGTGCAAGGCTCCATGAACTTGCTATAAATAACTCGGTTCTTCTGTATGATGACCCTAATATCGCGGACCTCGAGCTTGTCACTGGAATTTTTCCATCATACCAAAATTCTGGAGCTCCATTTCTAGCTTGACATTTCTTCTACCAACAAACAAAAGTGTTAAAAAGAAAATTAAGTATTAGTTTTTTCCTGACAAAATATAAGATGAATAAGAAAAAAAAAATGAAAAGGAGCAAGTACCAACCCAAGTTTTGTTTTGGCATATTTTTGACATTTGTCTTCTTTAGTATATGTTAACGTCAAGTTGGTATTGCATCGTTTGTTATTTAGCTGGCAAATGGAAAAAGGGAATGCAGAAAGTATCGCATCTTTAAGGAAAAAGCTAAGCACCTAATTGTTTGGCAAAACTACTACTGGTCACATTTATTTAATTTTAGCTATTTATTATATCATATAAAGATAGACATTTAAAGACCTTCGGTGTTATGTATTATTGCATAAATAACAATTTATATTTTTGGTTTGCAATTATCAAATGAAAAAAAAAAAAAAAAAAAAGGATTCGATAAATTCGAGATTTAAATTTCATGGACAACGGTAGGATTCGTTGTTTAACAAGGCCCAAAGTGATCTTCCGGTAGCCCCTTACTTAGTCGCCATGACATGACGAACGAGACGAAGATGGATAGGCAAACTGTCTGATACAATGCTTGCTTTGAGAGACCCATTAGACAATGGAAATAAACCTCAGAGTAGGAAGTGGATGTTGCAATTTTAAATAATACATACCCTGAAAATTGATTTTCGAGGTCACTTGGAATCGTTGAAACCGAAGGCAAGCAATGCTCAATTCGACACTTCCGGGACGAGAAAGAATATGTTATTGTTTGTGCTGAGGAAATTGCATCGTTAGAGCGTTTAAAGTCTCTTCATTTTAAGCGATTTATTGTTTTGTAAGTGATTGGGAGCTGGAAGTGCTTGCAAATACATAAGACTGATTTTATTATCCCTTAAGCGCGACGAATACTTCAACAATTCCACTTATAGGCAGGAGGCTATTGCATATTAACCAATTGCCTAGGAAATTAGGTACATCACTATCGACAGAGAGAATAATCTTTTTAAATAATAAAACAAAAAAGGCCAAGTGACTCCAATTTTCTTATTATTTATTTATTTATTTATATTTGGGGGGCTAGAATAAGGGTTATATCGTATAATGGAGTGGTTGCAGGCAGCATTTGCCGCAGGACTTAATAAGACGAGAAAGATTATTTGGGCTTTTGATAAATCCAGGCGAATCATGAATCCAACCAAAGCTCTAAACCAATTACCTAGCACTTGCTTTGAACACCACGTATAATGAGAAAACCAACCGATCCACAGAAATTCGTTCAACAGATACGTATTAATCAACGAAGCATTGTCTTTTTAGTAACACAAGCAAAAACAGCTGAATAGGCATATGAAGTCTTATTGCTTCGACACTTGCAGAAGAAACATCCATGTAGCTTCTAAATTGACGTTCAGCCATTTCTACACATTTAACATTTTCGGAACAGGAACGAGAGCACTATTTTTCAAATAGGTTTAAGCCACTAGCTGATCTACGACTTCTGGAGGACAATAAACTTCCAGGAGGAAACTTATTCTCTTCTCTTCTAATAGAAAAATCCTCTCTAAATTTTAAACAATTTTCACACTACATAAAGAACATTAGCATAAAACTACAACGCCCAGAGATGATGGCTTTCGCAACAGTTAAACTATCTTCCTCCAAAGGTAGTTGCCCGTAACATCTTCTATTTAAAAACTAAATCATTAAGTCTATCAACATCAATTAAGATTTAAACGAACTGGATTCCAAGAAAATTACATTAATTGTACTGGAAGGTGATAATGGTTGCCTCCAAGAAATTTGTTTGTCTTGCTTGTTCTGTGAAATGTATAATCAACTTGAAGAAAGGTATAATAGCGTTCCATAAGTGCCCCGCTCACTAACAGGATATTACAAAATAGATCACATGCCAAACTAGAAATAAATGCAACGTTAGTAAAGCTGAAACAAAATGTGAGATACTTGTGCACCGCTAGCACCTACTCATGTCAGTGCTGCAGCCCACAAGCCTATAGAACCCATATACTTCCTATCCAACATCCTATATCCCAGCTACAGCCCAGACAAACACATGCTACAATTTTGAGGTTCCCGTTATCCTAAGATAACACATCCCTAAAAAAAAAAGAAACAAAAGGATTCATGCCCCAGGATCTCTTCTCACCAACCTTCTTAAGCCGTATAACCAGAACCACCTGGATAGAATTTTACAACCTGCAGACCTTTCATCCCTCCCATGGCATGTCATGTTGGCTTTGGTTCAAAGAATACAACAGCAATTTCTTCGAATATAGCATTTTAATGTCAACCTACAGACTAATTAATACTTGTATGAATTTTGATATTAATATAAACAGCATAACCTCTGAAGTACTCGTTTCATTGGACTTCTTGAGGTTCAGCACCTCTTCACAACAAGAAAATCCCCTTAACTCTTGCTACAAGAGCAAAGTTGCTCATTATTGGTAACAGGTTACTTTAAGCATATCTTGCCTTCAAGTCTATATACCTGCCAAAATGACATCAAAAAGAATAAATTTTATTTATGAGAACCAGTACATCATTTCAGACAAATAATAAAACCCCAAGTGATTATTTCTATGTTCAAAAGAAACATATTTGAACAGAAGGCTACAATTCAGTGCAGAATCACTTGCAGAGAGAGTATGAGAACAGATAGCATTTATCATTAGGTGTTGAAACATGGGGACGGTAGAAAGAAGTTAAACCTATGTTAGGCCCAACAACATTTTATCAGTTGTGCTGCTGTTATTCTATAGATAAAGTAAACATAAACGTCCATCACAGAGGTTGTATTGAAGTTACTAAAACTTAGAAGGAATAAATAGACCACAAGTCTCGATGTCAAGTAATTTACAAAATGAAGGAGACAGGACAGTAAAAAAGCAACAGGAGATCCCAGATGAAGGGAGCATCTTATGACACTAGGTAACTTAAAAGCTAAAGAATCCTTGGGGATGCTGATGCGAGCACTCAGAATTCATGTAAAATAATAGTCCTACTATTTCCAGTTTACGAACTTTGAGATCATAAATATTAATACAGGATGTTGCTAATGCTCTTTTAAATAACTAGTTATTCACCATTACAGCACCTCCAGTCTCGGGATACACAACATGATAATAGAGGGGGATGCAACATTAGTGTCAGAATTAAGGAACAACATCAGTCATGTTATGCCTCAAGACAATCATATTGGCAGAAAAAAAAATTCTCACCTTCCAATTGCATGAAAAGTATCCATTGATATGGCCATCACCAGCCTAATTATCTCCAAAGCCACCAAAACGACCCGTATTACTACCTGTATTGGCATTTCTTCCAGAATCATCACCAAATCCATGAGAGCGACCTGAACCATCATCTCCAAAACCTCTTGAGCGACCAGAGCCAAAATTTCCAAAACCACTAGACCGTCCGGTACCAGAATCCCCAAAACCACTTGGGCGACCTGAACCAAATTCCCCAAAACCAGATCGACTCATACCTGAGTCACCAAATCCCCCAGAGCGGCTAGGTGAGCCGAAACCACCTCGGGGCTGACCTGAGCTAGTCCCACCAAAAGAACCAAATCGACTATTGTTAGGAGACCCATAATTGCCTGAACGAAAGGTTCCATAACGGCCATAATCAGAACCTCCCTGACCACCGGAACGTCCAACTCCTCCATCACCAAATCTACGTTCTCTTCCACCTCCAAAAGACCCTAACCGGCTGCCACCACCACCACCAAAATCCCTAAACATGTCCATGCTTGCACCCTCAGCAGCAATTCTAGGCAGCTAATCACAAGTAATAAAGTAAACACAGAAAATATGGGAGAATCATATTAGCAGAATTTAATTTTTCAGCAAGTTCAGACACTGCAAGCTATTTTCACATAAAAATATCTACTTAAATAGACAAACGTAAGGATAGTTACTCATTGAATGCTGCACACATTCATCGGATAATATACAATATAACAGATTATTTACTCACATGCATTTGCACATGTCTGCAATAAAAAACAAAATAACAAAGTCCATGAACATGTGTAGATGTGTGAGAGACCTAAACCAAGAATAATGATTAAAGAGCATGAAATCTGCAACAACATCTGCCATTTGCGAAATATCATTTCCAAAAATCCAGGAGGTGCATCAAATGATTGGCTAAAATTAGATAGGTGGCAATAATAACAAACCGAACACATTGTTTCTTGATAATTCCAGACATAAAGTCATGAACTACTAAAATCATGATACATTATCAATGACATCCTACTATCGAAATCCAACAACATGCTATCACTTGGTTTATGATTTAAGCCACATGCTGATATCTAGCAGGAGAAAAGTCCAATTAGCAAGATCCAGGTAGAAGATCAAACCTCAGTGAATCTGCATCCTACTTCTCGCTCAATAGACCTGACAGCCCTCATTTGTTCTTGAGTGTAAATAAGGATCGCACTTCCTTTTTTTCCAGCCCGACCTGTTCTGCCAGACCGATGGACAAAAATCTCTGAAGAGTTCGGAAGCTCATAATGTAATACCTAATCCCATAGCAACATGAGAAAATCAGAATTCAAATTTAAAACATCAGACTCAGGAAACACTACTCAGGTGACTTATATCCTAGGTTATACTATTAGTAACTTCACATGTGAATAAATGACAAAAGGCAGAAGACAATCACAAATACAGAAACCAATATCTCCAGCCTTCAAATATCTAAAGACGTCATAAATAAATCGAAAAGTAAAACCAAATATCAAAGACAAGATTCAAAAACTTAATCCAACAAAAGTAAGACAAAGTTACAATAAGTATACAACTTCGATTGCTCTTGCTTAGTAGGGGTCTTCAGGATTGAAGTAATGAATATAAATAAGGATGTCACTATGAAAACTCATATTTAACATGTTCTATCACATGAAGAGATCTGGAAAACTGCACTCCTGATGGAGAAATCAATGGAACATGCCTTCTCATATAGCAACAGTCGCAGTAAGATGATTAATTGACAAAAGCCTTGAAATGGACAAGGTGCAAGTTAAATTAGGGCAATGCCTTGGGGTATGAGAACATGATTGAAAAGCAAGGAAATTACACTCACCAGATCAACATTAGGGATATCAAGACCGCGAGCTGCAACATCAGTTGCAACTAGAACATTAAAATGCCCTTCCCGAAAACCAGCAAGGGTTCTTTCCCTCTGGCTTTGTGAGATGTCTCCATGTAGAGCCTCACACCTGATAGTTCTACCCATTGCATAGGCCAGTCGATCAGCATCTCTTTTTGTTTGAGTGAAGACAATGCACTTTCCTCCTTTTGCATGTTCCTAAAATGCCCAAGGGCTTATAAGTAATGGGACAGCATAGCCCAATTAAGAATTAAAGTTCTTTTTTATGTTCGGGGGGGGGGGGGTAAGAATGAAAAATGAAAGTTTCAATAAAATGATTTCAAGCTACTAAAAAGTCAATCCAAAAGGAGCCTTCAGTCCATACAGTTATCAGGGGCCCAATGATTCCTGGTTTTCCATACATGTCAGATGCAATTGAATAAAGAGAAATCCCATCAGCCAGCTTCTGATCAGAATCTCCAACCTATGAAATTGCCCAAAAAAAAAAAGAAAAGAAAAGAAAGTATATTAACAAGATGAGGAAAAAGGTTAGAGACACTACAACTAACAACAATTCACACCACACATCAAATGCATGGTGCGGCATTCTCAAGTACATTGGAAATCACTAAGTCAACAACAAATGTCAAAGATCTTCTCAAATACCTCACAACTGCTTAAAGGTAACTAATGTATGAAAAGACAATGTTGCCATCCATTCTCCTTCTCTATGACATCATAAGTCACCTTAGGTATGGTTGAACAAAAATTACAGCTGATTTCTAGTCTTTTAGAAAAATTTACTAACAGAGTAAACCAGACTAAATCTACGTGATTTTGTGAGATTAGAAGTGACAAACGATCTCCCAAAAATGCAACCATTTGAAAGATTAACGTAGAACTATCTTCACTAGGTAAATGCTGTATGCTCTGTGAAAGATGAAACAGTAGCTAACAAATTCATTAAGAGCTTTTTTATGGATAAATTCTGGAAAAAGAAACTGCATAGACAATTTGCTAAAACAAATACTGCATAAACAACACAAACTCCTTAGCGAAAATACTGATTAGAAGCTAATAAGTTTATCCAGTGCCTTTTTGGCTTGCATTGCATATATTATAATTGGTGCAAAAGCAGAATGAAAGTAATTAATGAGCCTGATATATTCTCTTTGGTGTTTGCTGGATTTAACATTTTTAATGATGTGTTAACAACATTTGATACAGAAAAAATTACATGCACATCTTAATCATTGTAAAGGAAAGGAGGATGGAGGGGGGAGGGATTGGGGTGTTTTGAAACGTTCTTTCTTGTCAACATACTCACAAGATCAATTGTCAGAGGATCCCTCAAGTATTTTCTTGTAAGTCCTTTTATCCAATTTGGCATCGTTGCAGAGAACATCATGGATTGCCTATTTTGTGGCAGATTTTGTAATATATTTTCAACATCTTCTTCAAACCCCACAGCAAGCATCTGATCAGCTTCATCAAGCACAACAAACTTAACTTCAGATAAATTGAGTGAACCTCTCTTGAGGAGGTCAATGATACGGCCAGGTGTTCCAACTACTATGTCAACACCATAGTCAAGCTGTCTCATTTGGCGACTTATTGGTGTACCACCATAAACACATATAGTATCCAAATTGGGAGCTGACTCATAAAACTCTTTCTCCACCTGCTTTGCAAGTTCTCTTGTTGGAGCCATAACCAAAGCTAAAGGATTTCTTCCACGCCTGTCCCATTTAACACCCATCAAATAAATAATGAATGATACATGTAAATAAAAGAAGATGATAAGTTTAAGGAACAAGAACGAACAGTGATCCTGAATGAAAGAGGAAGGTAGCAAAGTAACTAACCCATGCTTTGCATTGAATTGTATAATCTTATCCATGATTGGAATCCCAAAAGCAAGAGTTTTTCCCGTTCCAGTTCTAGCTCTGCCAATCATGTCGCGCCCTTGCATCGCAGGTTCCAACACAGCCCTCTATACACAAGAGAATCAAGCAAAAATTCAGGATCATCAAATTCATAATCAATGCAAAAATTCAATCATATCTTTAGAGTCAATCTCTCTTTTCAAAGAATTGCAGCACGAATCTGTTTTAGAAACCATAGCAAATGTATTAGTAGCCCGTTAAGCAATGTTTTTTTCCTAATTACAATTAAAAAATATACTAAAACGCATGCCTCTTCATCATTTAAAAATTATATCTTACAGCACAACAAAGCAGACAGCTACTAATACTAATTCTCCATTCTCCACGTAAATTTGACCAAAATCACGAAGCATTTCATCTTAAAACACGAAAAACGAAACAAAAGATTCGTTGGTAATACCTGTATCGGAAAGAGCTTAGTAATACCCCTTTTATTCAAAGCAGAAACGATCTCAGGAGCAATCCCAAGCTTAGCAATCTCCAGCCCCTCGTCGCCACTCCCTTTCGACGCCGCCTTATCTTCCTCCGAGCCGTAATCAGCTACGGCAAATCCAGCTTTCGAAGAGACTGAGGCTCTAAACTCCAACGGACCAGATTTCACATGAAAATCCTTCGTTCCACCAAACCAAGGGATAGAGTTTCTATCGAACACGGAGAAGTGTCTAGCAGATGGAGTGGTATGTGCATCGTTAGCCGACGGAATAAGATTATGGAGAGAGGTTAGTGAGGCGGTGGTTGGAGTCCATTTGGAGAGTGACCTTCTCAAGAGAAGAGTGCGAATCATGGCGGTTTGGTGGAGTCAGGGGTTAGAGTTTCCGGACACAGATAGAGAAATGGAGAGATTAGGGTTTTAGGGAAGTGGGAGAAGGGTTTTAGGAGGGCGACAGCGAGGCGGAGGAGAACTATAGGAAGATTAAAAATGAAAATGAAAAATAAATAAATAAATAAAAGATATTTATGAGGCACGATCGTATGTGGTGAGTACTACGACTCAAACTTCAAGAATCGAAGCCCAAAAATATATTGGATTTAATATATATATATATTCAATTCTATTGACTTTTGATCTATTTACTTAATAATGTATCCATTTATTTTCACACATTTTCAGTTTGTATTATTTTTATTTATTTATATCTATCATATGGTTTGAAAATATCTAACTATTATATGTAATAAGTATTTGCATGACAGTGAAAAGAATAAGAAAGGGAGAGAATATGGGAAAAAAATTATTATTGTTAAAATCTTTTTGTATGTTAATTTTTTCTTTTCACTAATTATAATATATATTACATTTTATGAGAAGAGGAAATCAAATTTAATTCATCATTAGAAAGCAGTATTTATATCATTGAACTAAAAAAACTCTTGACTAAGTTACTAATTAATGATAAATATAATTACATAACTTATTTGTCGATATAAATTATTAAAAACTACAACCATGCTTAAGATTTACGATTTCTTTCTAAAATTTGGTTTAGATGACATCGAAAAATTTATTATTGAGGTAGAATGACTTAGCATTCGATAAGTATCATAATTATTAGTTTAAGATTTCTAAACAAACTTTTTTTTTTTTTGGTAATAGGTACTTTTATTACTTATAAATGCATAAAAACAAGAAGTATAACCATAAACATCCCAACAAGGTCCAAAAACACGAACTAAATAGAAATAAACCAAGGTCTAAGGTCTATCTAATTTGGATCATTAGTTTAAGCAAATCTTACTTTACTCGAACAAAAAAAAAAAAAAGCATAAAAAGGTTCCAAAAACTATCATAAAAGGTAACAACATCAAAAACTATAACAAGCTAAGTAGTTTGTTGCTTGATCCCTTTCCATACTATAATTTAAAGCTTAACAGCATCAAAACTCAAGATCCTTCCCTTGTGGAAATTTCTAACCTAAAAAAAAAGATTTGTAAGAATAATATTATCAAATAGAATAGAGTTCAAAGCTTTTGTAAAGTCAATATCAGTAATAATTTTTTTCAGTTCAAGTTATGGACGAAACTAAGTCCTCACAAGACTTTCTTATCTTATAGTCTAGTAAGTTAATGGAGTGTATATGGTGAAAGATGAGGGCATGACCAAATATATTTACATCGCACTTACCCTCATCTTGGAACATTAATAAATTCCTTAAGTTGAGAACTCCAAAGTGGACAGGTTATCAAAGCTCGTATTTGCTAGCATTCCCAACTTGGACAAACAAGATAAGAAAGTTTTCATCAAGTACCTTTCTGATAAGAGCATTAGCAAGAAGCAAGCTCAAGTCAGAGATATGACTTACGCCAACCAAGTTATGTTAGATGGATCCAATACTTTAGTACTTAAAGAATGGCACAATCCCATCAGATAGAAAAGAAGTAAGGAAACTCATGTACAAGATACAATCATTGGTGACCTCCTCTACAAGTAAAGTCTAAGCTCTTATCTTCTCCAATGTATCTGACTTGGGGAGGGTTAACGAATACTTAAAGAGCTACATGCAGGGGTGTATGACAACTACATCAAGAGTTGAGCACTCTATGTTTGAGCTCTTCAACTTGGCTACTATTAGCCCACTACAAGGGAAGATTCCAAGTAACTCATTCAAACGTGTGTGTAGTGTTAGAAACATGCACTACTATAGCTTACGCTAAGCAATTACTTACAATCCCTCACCAGTCTATGGCCTTTCTCCTAACGGGGGATTGACATCTTGAGTCCTTTCCCTCAAGCTTCTAGTTAACGATAGTATATCATTGTATCTATTAATTATTTCACTAAGTGGGTGGAGGCCGAAGCCGTAGCCAAGATAACTAAGAAGAACGTCAAAGCCTTTGTCTTTAACAACATACTAAGTAGTTATGAAGTCCCTTACATATTTATAATGGACAATGAGACTCAGTTCAACAACCTAAAGTTTAGAGACTTTTATGATAAATACAAGATCATGCTTTACTACACCTTAGTCGTACATCCCCAATCTAATGGACAAGTCAAGGCTTTAAACAATATAATGCTTAACAGTTTCAAGGAGAAGGTGGAATAAGCCATAGGAAAATGAGCAAACGAGTTCCCAACAATTTTGTAAGGATATCGAACTACACACAAAACCTCCATAAGAGAAAGTCCGCTTAGCCTTGTGTTTGGCTCAAAAGCAATCCTATATGTCGAGCTCAAGCTCCCAAACATTAGGACTCAGAATTTGGACTTGATAGCTAACCAGATCGAACTTCAAGCTAACCTTAACATGATTGAAGATATTTGAGACACAGCCAGAGCTTGAGTAGCAACATAATTAAGCTACCTGCTACTATGACAAGAAGGTCAAGCACAAGGTCTTTCAACCAAAGGACTTAGTTTATAGAAGGTTAGAAACCACTAGATCTTGAAAGGGGTAAGGAAAGCTTGCACTGAACTGGGAAGACCTAATCAAGGTTATCGAAGGCTTAGGCAATGAGGCTTATAGACTAGAGAGACTTGATGGCCAACCTATACCTTGCATTTGGAATGTTGATAACCTTAGACCATATTTTGATTAAGTGTAAAATGAACTCATGTAATATAGAACTTTGTAATGAAAGTTATTTTTTGCCTTCACATTACGAGCTTATACTACACCTTATAGTAAATTTTGCATTCAAGTTCTAGCCTCCATTTGAGGTGAATGGACTACTTATTTATTAAAAGTCCCAGCCTCCATCCAAGGTAAACAAACTACAAATTTATCAAGTCTTAACCTCTCTTGAGGTAAATGAATTCTTGATGACTTAAATTCATCAAGTCTCGATCTCTCCTGAGGTAAACAAACTCCTAATGACCCAAACTCTTGATGACCTTAGCTTATCAAGTTTTAGCCTCCTCAAGGTAAATAGACTCCCAATGATATTAAGAACCCATCATCACTTAGGTAAACAAACCCTTCCATCTACGATATTACTTTGGCAAACAGACTCTTGATTTTGACTAAGTCCACACTTTAACAAAAGTGAACAAACTCCTGTATTCCACAACCACCTAAAGGTAGAGCACTTAACCTCTTCAAGTCATGTTTGAAGACTTACACCCTTTGACCACATTGGTAACTCATCAACAGGACTTAGGTCTAGACATTTGAGTACCCCTTGAACACGTAAAGTAAAGAAGAGAGAAAAAGAGAGGAGAACAGTACATAAGAAAGAG
Source organism: Laguncularia racemosa (assembly GCA_037954665.1). Lineage (NCBI taxonomy): Eukaryota > Viridiplantae > Streptophyta > Magnoliopsida > Myrtales > Combretaceae > Laguncularia > Laguncularia racemosa. The sequence goes on along the minus strand of JBBMOL010000069.1, from coordinate 3,625,041 downwards.
AACAAGCATTTGCTAAAGCTTAGAAAATTCTTCTTTCATTAATTCTAAAGTACAAGTACATTAGATATGCTAGCATCCCAACCTTAATAAGTGAAAGGAAATACAATCAGAGACAAAAGAGAGAGAGAGAGAAGAACATAAAGAAAAGAAAAAGACAAAGAGCTCCCTAGTCTTCTAAATCAGCCTCCATCAAATGCTAAAAAAACTTCATTGACACTTGAAGAATTACTTATTTGATGGGAGCTAGCTTAGTTAGGAGTGGAGGATTAGCAGGAGTATTTGAACTTAGTGGAGGAGGAGGAACATCTTTGACTTCTTGGTTTTAGCCTTGCTCTTCAGTAGTATGACCTTGCTCCTCAACATAAGCCATTTCCTTGATGGTCTAGCCTTGACTATTGGGCAATGCCTCCTCCTTAAGGTTATCTTTGATGGCTTTCTTACATTCAGCCACCTTAGATACCTTGATCTTCTCATCATCATAGAAGGCCCAGCAGCTCAATTCATACTCCAAATGAACATTTATGACCTTTAACTTAACTCTCTTGATTCTTTCCAAAAACTTCTTCTCCTAAAGGGCTACCTATTCATCTCTCTTCATTATCTTGTTAAAGAGCTACTTCGCTATAGCTATCTTGCTTAGCTTAATAGTAGCCTTGATTTGATTAATGTTGAATCAAAGCTACTCGATCTCCTCTTGAAGACCTCTCTCTATTGCCATGTTATTGACCTCTTGAGCTTATAGCCGCTTCTACGTCTTAACTGATTAGCTAGAGAGATGTTAGTTACACTCCTTTAGTTGGTCGGCCTTGGCATATAACTCGGCATTGGTCTAGGTCTCACACTCTACTCAAGCCTTTAGGGTCCTCGCCTTGACTTAAACCCTCGATCAGAGCTTGTCAACTATGGTGACCCTTCATTAAGCCTCTACCTAAAGCCTCTAGACTTTAACCTTTACCTCCTTTGCTTTTTGCATTAGTATAGATCTATCATTAGAAAACTTTAGATAACTACTGTAGAGCCTCTGATGCTTCCATTTAAGAAGTTCATGCTCTTCACAAAGCTTCCCTACTTACTCGAGGTCTAACCCCTAAATATTGAACAATTTCATCAGGTGCATTGAGAATTGCAAGGGAACAGAAGTAAGGTTAAATGACGAATAAAAATAAAGTAAAGACATAGAAAAGAGATGAAGCACTAAACACTTATGTCGTGGAGCTTAACATAGATCAATTAGCCTCTTCATTGCCTCCTTAGTTATCCCTTGGAAGCTCTCCTCGAGGGTAACTACATCTTGAGGCAGGATTGACCCTTTAGGGCTCATGGATCCTTTTGCCATCACTTAACACAAAGTCCAAGTTGGAGACCTCCTAATTAGGTCGAAAAGCATTGTCCCCAACCCTAGGGGATTTAGCTAACTTAGGGACTAATGTGGCCGCCTCCCTAACCCTCTCCTTAGTATGGTTAGTCGGACTAGTGTCTTTCCACCGAACCAAAGGTTCGAGAGATTCGGGCCCATCTAATTAGACAACCTCCTATTAAGGTCTCTTCTTAGAGCCTTAACTAGCCCCTTTTACTAGTTTTTCCCTTTAACCTCAATTGAACCGAAAGGTCCACTAAAGGACATGAGGCTAACTAGCTGGTGGGAGTCGAAACATGCTCATCCCTTATTGCCAATGGTATACCTTGTGACTTCAAAGGGGGCACTTTCTTTGGAGTAGCTTAAGCAACAACCTTTCCACCCTTTTTAGCAAGCTAGCAGTAGCTTTGACCTTGCTCTTAGCAAGTAGGTTAGCTGTAGAGCACTCCTTAAGCTATATATCTATACATGGCAAAAACAAACAGTTAGAAAATAACATGTAAAGTATACAAAAGAGTTATTATGCCAAGCATGAGCTCTTAGGGAGACTCCATTTCCCTAATAAACCAAATGAATGCTTCTCTGTGGCAAGCCCACCTCAATATGATAAAGCAATAACACATACCTTCATCATCTTCAACACAAACACTATTAGTTAGTTTTTCATCATAGAGATACACGTTTATAACCTTTAAGGCATTCCAAAATTCCCCTAGCCTCCTCCTTAACTCATTCAAAATCCTCTTAGCTATGATTTTATCATTAGGCTACAAAGATTGAATTTTGATGTTTTGATTGGGTTAACCCAATCTGTCCAGAAGTTTAACTCTTCCTTTATGGTCACCACCAAAAACTTACTCTTTTAGCCCTACACCAAGTAGTCTAACCCAACTACCAGCTTTTGACTTGCATGACTCATCAAATAATACCACATGTCATTAGACCTCTTGAGTCCATAAAAGTATTGAAGGAGTTGAGGGGTGGCTTATAGCACGAAGTGTTCGCATAGTGCCTCTAATGTGATCAATAGCTTGCACGCGTTAAACACAAGTTGTGTTGGTTATACTTGGTGGTAGTTGAAGAAACCCTTTGAAACTTAGAAAAGGGAGCTCGGAGCTTGAATTCTTAGTGCTTCGGGTATAAATAGAAGTAAAGCCTCGAGATCATCATTACCCTATCACTAGATTGGGATTGGTCTAACTTCTACTCTTGAAGACATAGGTGGAAGTACTTCCCCAAATTCGTGAGCTCCTCAAACATAATGGTTCTTCTAATGCCATTAAGTGTGTTCCCCTCCACTACCGATGTATATGTTTGTCATATGGGCTTTAAGTCATTGTTGTCATTAAAAGAAACATCCTTAGGAATTTGAGATATTGTCACCATTGTATCAGTGTCTCTCTCCAAGCTGCTGGGAGACTCCTTCCATTACCTAAAGGGAACCCCTCTCATCTTTCTATTAGAGAGCATTTAAGAAGAGGAAGACGATACAACCACCATACTGATTTTGAGATATAGAATGAGAAAAGAGTATGAAAGTTGAATTGTGAAAAGATTGATTGAAATTGCAAGAGAGGTTGAAATTTCATGCTCAAGAACAGAGAAAAAATGTTGAAGAAGATGAAAGTTTTGAAATGAGCCTAGTAACTGATATATATAGACAATAACACAGGAAATGAAGATATACTTAACTGAGGTGACATGACATGATGCCTTCCAATCCAACCTCGATATGTGTCTTACAATTCAAATGGACGATGAGGTTTTGCGTGCGTGCTTGTCGTGTGTAGACCTCACCCAATACAAGAACAACAATTGTCCCTAGTATTAAATGCCTTAAAATTTATGCACCTATGGTAAATTGAATTAAGATTACTTTGAGAAGCCATTGTGACCTCGAATCAAATGCTCTTAGGGAATTGTTAGATTGCTCAGTCTAATCAAGAGCCATACTCAACCATACTCAATTCAGCTTAGCTTAGTGGGGGCAAAAGAATGATATAGCTTAGTATATCACCTGCTTGACCTCTAACTATCAAATGCTAGCTTTGGAAAATCTTTTTGCTAAGTTATCAGCACTAGGGAAGCTTATCTCAACCACTCGCTTGCTTAGCCAATCAATGAGGGCCATTACCAATTCATCTTAGCTTAGGGTGCAAGACGTAATAGCTCAATGAATCACTTGCTTGACCTTACACCCTAAAGTGCTAACTTAGGATTATCCCCTCTTTGCTAATTTCACTAGAAAAAGCAAAACCTAGCTCAACCACTTGCTTAATTAGCCATTCCACGTACATTTAAATAACAATACACCAAGTTAGAAGCCAAGGGGGGGTATAGCGTTTGGTGAAGGAGGTGAGGTTATGCAAGTGTTGATAGCCTTGGGCCCTTGAGGCCTAATCTAAGCCTACGATTGAGCTCTAAGAACCAACGTCCAAGCTCTTAGATCCTCATCTAAGAACTAGAGATCATTATGAGCTCCAGTTCATGGTTTAGCCCAAGCTTGAGCTTAGGTCTACACTTGCTTGATAGGTGAAGGAAGTTGAAAAGACATAGCTTGCATAGGGAAGCTCAATAGACATGAGATAAATGTACCTACCAAATAATTGATGCATCTACCAAATTGTGTAGGGAAGCTCAATAGATACAAGATAAATGCACCTACTAAGCAGTTAATGCATCTACCAAATTGTCTCAACCTTAATGCCTATAAATAGAGATTGACACCACTTGGATTAGGATTGGAAATCTTGAGTCCTAATACTCTCTTTAGCTTATTTATTTTTTGAAACATGCTTATATTGACTTAAGCATCAAAGTGACTATGCCAAAATTACCCTTGGCATCCCTTTAAGCCTAAGGTGTTCTCTTCTGTAGGTGAATAGCACCTAAGAGAAAATCCAAGCACAATACCAGAGGTTCAAATTAATGGCTCTATCACAACTTAATTGAAGCCAATTTGTTTCTAAAGGTCTTGAAAGAAGCAAAGCATCGCTTAGATTTGTTCTTACAACTTTCCTTATTCTTGATTCCTAATATTTTGTAGCTTAAGCTAGAGTTCAGTCTAACCACTATATATTTCTATTATTTAGGTTGAAGACACATTTGTTACCTTTTAGACATGAGCCTTAAATAATGAAGAGAAAGGAGTAAGCTTGTGGTGGTCTTTAACTTTCCTTGCATTTTGATGGGTCGTTATTCGATTATATCAAATTATAAATTTATTAATCCAAAGAAATTTAACGATCTAACTAGGCAAGCGCACCTATCTAATGTAGTATAGTTTGTAACGGGTGTCGTCCTAAAAGATCTTAGAAATAAGTACTAGTATTATCGTTTTTCTACTATCTAGTTTAAATTTAAATGTGAGAATAATAAATTAAATTACTAATTAACTAATCTAATAAGCCTAAGATTAATTATAATTGTTGTAATAAATGAATTCAATCACAAAGACATACCCTTCATCTTGATCCACTTTAAACCCTAACTTTCTTATAATAAGGTATTGACTAATTAATTGTTTATGCTTTGCATTGTAGGAATGCTCAATTAAACTAATTACTCTCTCGAGTTAATTAATTAATAATCTTATACGGAATAGTGGAGACCTCTCCTTCACCATCGCCCGATAAGATTTCATTAAGCTCGCAATTCCCAATTAAAGATTGAATCTTTATGTAGAAAATGAAAGTTTTCCTACCAATAGGTAAAATATGCAATCCTTCTATTCATAAAGATCTATCATATTAGATGAGACCTCTCTCTATCTAACAAGAATTATACATGTAATTAATTCGTACGCATAAATTAATTACACAGCAGTAAAATACATGAATAGATACAAAGACATAAACTTTTAATTAATCAATAAGTAATTCAATCACATGGTTTAGAGTTTCACAAGATGTAAGGCATATAAATCTACTCCTCTATGGAATCTACAGTAATCACAAGAAATTTAGAGAAATAGGAATGATTCATGATGAAAAGAATAAACTCTCATAATCGTTTTGTGATTTCCGATGATACTCTAGCGATTTTGCTCTCAAAATGTGTCTTTTGCTCTCTTAAGATTTTTAGAGTGGTTGTGAGAGAAAATAAATCTAGATCCCTAATTTTTGTAATAAAGCGAGTATTTATAGTCTAAGAAATATTGTAGCTTGCACAGTGTGGTATACGCTTGTGCTTGGGGCCATGTACTTTGAAAAAACATAAAATTTTGACGTTCCGGGTTTTGCACTGTCGTGGGGTTATACACTTTGAAATTCCTGCAATTTCTTCTCTAGATAGATTCCTCCTTCAGCACTACTCTTTGCACTACTTTTGAAACAGTTAGGGCACAATTTTATGATGCATTTTGATCACTTTTTGCTTTCCAGCACTAGCATTAGCACGGCCATGCTGAAGGTTGTGCACACATGAAAATCACATTTTGTCATATTTTTCCAGATTTGCTTCGTTTTCGATCGAATATTCTTAAAATCTTTAATTTGCACTCTTTAAACCCTGAAATCAAATATTAAGTGCTTAAGTATCATTTTCTTAATAAATTCACACAAAATTCATAAAAAAACATATTCAATAAATATTATAAATAAGGTTCTTTTAACACTTATCAAACTTCCCCACACTTAAACGTTTGCTTGTCCTTAAGCAAAAAAACTAAGAATAAGAGAAAAACTCTATCATAAATTATACTCATTTTGGTAGGCTTTAGGTCAGCTAAACCTAATTTCTTAAAGAAAGAGTATGGTATCAGATTAACACTCGCCCCAAGTTCGGCCAGGGCTTCATCCACCGAGATGTCACCAACCAAACACTGAATAGTGAAGTTGCTTGGATCCTTTAACTTTGGAGGGAGTTTGTTCTGAATGATGGATGAGTAATTAGCTCCAACTTCTATTATAGAAACATCCTCCAACTTTCACTTATTAGATAATAGTTCCTTTAAGAACTTAGCATAGTTTGGCATCTGTGAAAGCATATCAATAAATGGAATATTAATATGCGGTTGTTTAAAAAGTTTAAGAAATTTACCAAACTGCTCTTTGTCTTTGCTTTGATTGAGGCAAGCTGGATATGGAATTTTTGGAACATACTCTTTGGCAACCGGTGGTGATTGTCTTTTGGTTCTTGCTTCTCAAGTTCTACCTTTTCCTTCTCAAGCGTTTGGCTACCCTCTTGGTTCTTCTTCGATTCTTTTCCAATTTGTAGTTCTTTCTCACTCCTTAAGGATATGACTTTTGCTTGCTCCCTTGGATTGTTCTTAATATTACTAGGGAGGGAACCTAATTGCCTCTCAGACATTATCTTAGCCAACTGGCCAATTTGCTTCTCAAGGTTATGAATAGAGGCCTTTTGGTTCCAATGTCTTGCCTCAGAACTTTAAATGAATTGGCTCATCAAATCCTCTAAGTTGGTTTTCTTTTCTTGTTGAGGTGGTTGAATTGGTAGATTAGGCATAGTTTGGTAAGGAAGCATTTGTTGACTTTAAAATCCTGTTGGTGGAAAGTTAGATCTCTGGGCGGTTTGAATGCCATAAGATAGGTTGGGGTGGTTTCTCATGCTAGGGTTGTAAGTGTTGCTATATGAGTTGTACTGCTGCCTGTTTTGATTCCCAAGATAGTCCACTTGCTCATATTGCTCATGGAGGTCTATATTTTCACTGGTATCCCCTACTTAATGTTGCAATAATTGAGAATTCTTAAGGTTTAAGACTTGGTGACTAAGAGCTTCCATCTTTGCCACAAAAGTAGTCATAAGATCTACTTCATACTTCCCCGCCACTTTTTGCTTGCCCTTATTATTGCCTTACTGATAATTATTTTTAGCCATATCAGCGAAAAGTTCAAAAAATTCTTCTAGGGTTTTGGAATTCAATGTACTGCCAGCTGCGATGTCTACCAATTGATGGGTGGTTAGATTAAGCCCATTTAGGAAGGTCTGAACCTGCATCCATGTAGGTAATTGATGGTGTGGGCACTTTCTTAACAACTCGGTCCATCTTTGCCAAACATCGTACATGGTCTCACCATCTTGTTGCATGAATGAAGCAATGTCATTCTGGAGCTTGGCTGTCTTGCATGGAGAAAAGTAATTATCTAGAAATTGCTTGACCATATCATCCCATGTAGTTAAAGCTCCGGGGCCCAATGATTGAAGCCAATTTTTAGCCTTCTCCTTTAGTGAGAAAGGGAATAAACCGGTGCGTACAGCTTCGTTCGTCACCCCATTATTCTTGAAAGTCTCACAGATTTCTAAAAATGTTTGAATGTGAGCATGGGGGTCCTCATCAAGTAATCTGTTGAATTGGCAATATTGTTGCAAAATTTGAATCACCACACCCTTTATTTCAAAATTGGTAGCCCCAATGGGGGGGCTTCACAATGGTTGGCTATGTTCCATCTAAGGTTGGCTTTGCATAGTCTAGATTAGTCATGGGTGGATCTACAGCCATGATCTCCTGTGTTTTCTTTTTGATATTCTCCAGTAATCCTATCTCACTATTAAAAAATTCTATAGTTGATTCCATGTCCTTCACTACTATTGCGACTTTTATAATAAACATTCCTCCCTTGATTTCCAATTGTCCAGAAGATTCAGTAGCTGTATTCTTGCAAATCTTGCGGAGTGTTCTCTCAATCTCGGGGTCTAAATCAAGAATGTTAGAGGGGAGAGTCCTTGTCATGCACTACAAAAGCAACAACCATGAGTTAGATGTATTTCAAAGATAAGGAGAGTAGGAAAAAGTAAAACAAATAAAATAAATGACTAAATTAGTAGATAATAAGGTTTTTCCTAATATTATTCCATTGGATCCCTAGCAACGGTGCCAAAAACTTGATGGGTCGTTATTCGATCGTATCAAATTATAAATTTATTAACCCAAAGGAATCTAACGACCTAGCTAGACAAGTGCACCTATCTAATATAGTATAGTTTGCAATAGGTGTCGTCCTCAAGGATATTAGAAACAAGTACTAGTATTACTGTTTTTCTGCCATCTAGTCTAAATTTTAATGTGAGAATAATAAATTAAACTACTAATTAACTAATCTAATAACCATAAGATTAATTATAATTGCTGTAATAAATTAATTCAATCACAAAGACATGTCCTTCATCTTAATCCACTATAAACCCTAAGTTTCTTATAATAAGGTATTGACTAATTAATTGTTTATGCTTTGCATTGCAAGAATTCTCAATTAAACTAATTACTCTCTCGAGTTAATTAATTAATAATCTTATACGGAATAGTGGAGACCTCTCCTTCTCTATCGCCCTATAAGATTTCATTAAACTCACAATTCCCAATTAAAGATTGAATCTTTATGTAGAAAATGGAAGTTATCCTACCTTTAGGTAAAACATGCAATCCTTCTATTTATGAAGATTTATCTTATTAGATAAGACCTCTCTCTATCTAACAAGAATCGTAAATGTAATTAATTCGCATGCATAAATTAATTACACAGCAGTAAAATACATGAATAGATACAAAGACATAAACTTTTAATTAATCATTAAGTAATTCAATCACATGGTTTAGAGTTTCACAAGATGTAGGGCATATAAATCTACTCTTCTATGGAATCTATAGTAATCACAAGAAATTTAGAGAAATAGGAATGATTCATGATGAAAAGAATAAACTCCAGTTATTGTTTTGTGATTTCCGATGATGCTCCAGTAATTTTGCTCTTCAAATGTGTGATTTTACTCTCTTAGGGTTTTTAGAGTGGTTGTGAGAGAAAATAAATATAGATCCCTAATTTTTGTAATAAAGCGAGTATTTATAGTCTAGGAAATATTATAGCATGCATAACCTGGTTTACACCCGTGTTTAGGCTAGTGTACTCTAGAAAAACTTTAAATTTTAACGTTCCGGGTTCTACATGGCCTCCTACGTGGCCGTGCTTGGGGTTGTGCACTTCGAAATTCCTACAGTTTCTTTTTTGGACATATTTCCTACTTCAGCACTACTCTCTGCACCACTTGTGCAATAGCCAGGGCACAATTTCATAATACATTCTGATCACTTTTTGCTCTCTAACACTAGCATCAACATGGCCATGTTGAAAGTTGTACACACATGAAAATCACTTTTTCTCATATTTTGCCAGATTTTGCCTCGTTTTCAATCGAATCTTCTTTAAATCATTAATTTGCACTCTTTAAACCCTAAAATTAAATATTAAGCACCTAAGTATCTTTTTCTTAATAAATCACACAAAATTCATAAAAAACATATTCAATAAATATTATAAATAATGTTCTTTTAACACTTATCACATTTCTACTGATTTGACAACTTTCCTTAAGCCACTAGGAGAAAAGGAATGTCTTGAGGCCATAAATATCCCAGATTTTCTAGATATTAGTGGTAAAAGAACTTTGAAGAAATAAATATTTAGTTGATTCCTTAGTGGCACCACGATTGGGGCATATTCTAGATTAATACTAATGCCAGGTCTTATTAAGTCTTCTCTTATAGGAAATCCATTATTCAATAACTTCCAAACATACATATGGATTTTTAGGTCTGTTGGAGCCTCAAATCTAATAATATCTTTTCATTACCTCATTTATCTTTGAATTATGTTAAGTCACATGATATGCAAATTTCACAATAGTCTCATTGATAGAATCCCATTTTAATATTGGTCTATCTTCTTCCTTAAGACTCTTCACATAGGAAAATATTCCCGATAAGATTTTGTAGTATGTTATCAAGGGGAAACCAATCAAGTCTTCATTCTAAGAGTTCATATCCATCTAGGGATTTTGAGTCTAATTCTAAGGGGCTATCAAAAAAATTCCCAAAGCACCCTGAAATGGTTCAATTAGAGAACCAAAAGGATGTATGTCTTTCTATGTAAGTTGCAACAGTGGGATTATCATGGATCCACCTTTTAGCTTTACAAAATTTCTTAACTAATTTGGTACAATTCATTAGGATAAACACCAAATGCGTGAGTATATGTTTAAACTTTAGCAATCCCCTCTAAAGTAATCTTTTATGTCTAAACTTTTAAGATAACTTAGCAAGGCATTCTTTGTTCCCATCTCTCATATCCAACAAACTTAACCCACTATATTTCTTATCCCATTTGATCGTATCCCAACCTATAGATGTGTAACCGAGGGGAGGGGTTGAATTGGTTTCTTTAAGATATAAAAATAAAACTTTATGATTGAATTATGCATAGATGTGTGCAAACCCCTTTTAAATTATATTTAACAGAAGCACTACAGTATAGATCATAGTTACCAAGTGAAAGCTTTTGTAATGCTTAGATATGTAATTATAACATAAATAATCAACAATCAATATAAAGTATCAAATAAAGGAAAGAGATAAGGGTGAGTGAACCAAAGCCCAAATTTATAGAGGTTCGACCTTATGCCTAGGTCCTCTTTATTAACATTACCTACTCAATTGCTAGGAATCTACTATAATATCTTTGAGATCAAGTATAGTGAGTTCATAAATGAGATAGCTCTCAAAACACCAAGCAAAAGTCTTTATCTATGCATCCTTTATGGTTTTCCTAAGTTCTTTTAACTCTCCTTAGCCTAACCTCGAAGTTCTCTCTAACTCTCTCTAGCTTAAACTAAAAAACTCTTCTCGCAAAACTCCTTCACTTCTCAAACTTGTGTTAGAATTTAAATCTCTATTTACACATCATGCCTCACTAGAATAAATCTCTCTCCCTAAAGACACTTGACTCTAAAAAATACAACACAATCGAAAATTCCCTAGAGCTCTTTGGTTAGTATACAATCTCAAATGCTTTTTCTCTCACTTTACAATTGCTCGGGATTAATTTGTAAAACCTTATCTCGTCATATGTCTTCAATCATATATTCATGTTATTCATCTCTTTAACAGATCTTTAATATATAGAGTGAAAGGTTGAGTTTGTCTAAAAATGTCTTTACACCATGATTAGTAAGAATCAATTCTCCATTGTTTTTATAAAAAAATATTTTAATTGTAATGACTAGAAAAACATTTTAGAAAATGAACTTTCTTTGACTAAATTATTCTTCTTAGAAAATGATATTTTAAATTTTAAATATTGTGTAAATGAGTGGTTTTATAAAAATATAATTGAGTGAATTTCTCTTTTATTTTCACGACAAATGAAGCAGGTTTATTTTTAATGTTAAAAACCTAGTCATTCAAAATGCCTTTTAATATTCTTGGAACACCAACCAACACATTTAATGTCATTATTTAAATTCGAAAAACATCTATATATATATATATATATATACATATATACACTAGCCATAGGTTTCAAAAGATTATTTAAATATTTTATAAGAATTAGAGAATTAATTTGGCACCAATATCAAATATAATCTCTTTCTTGAGTACATTATCCAAATTTATTCGATTGATAAGTGCTGAGTCTTCTAATCTTGTTCTACTAGATTCTCCTTACGTTCTTCAGCCATATTAAGTTTTGTCTAGTTTTTTCTACTTCTATTAGATTAAACTTGTTTCTTTTTCATCAAATTCAAAATGACACCTTCGTCATATCATACTTTGCTTCTTCTTGCAATCTTGATTAACTAGATTCTACAAGGTTTTTTCTGATATATTCCTTCCTATTTGCATTCTATCTTTACTTCTACAAGGTTCTTGTGATTTGCTTCTTCCTATTTACACTCAAAACACATTTGTAAAATTGACACTATTCCAGAACTGATTTCCTTTCTATTTACAACACTACAAAGGTATATTATATTTATTTAATAAAGCACAAGGATATTTCACAAATATATTTATATGAATATTTCATATAGAAAAGCTATTATGTGATATAGGTTTTGTTAAAATCAAAATTTCTCGAGACATGAACACAAGCAATCCAATACACCTTCCTCTTCTCTGTTAAAAATCCTCATAGGAAATCTCTATTGTTAGTCCTAGTTAGTATTCAGGAAGGGGTGAACTGATTACTTATGTTCAAAACTTTTTTGAATAATTAGATTGAAAATTCCTTTTGATCACTATTAGCAGATATTAATACAAAATTTAGACTAAATTGGCAATGGAATTTGCAGTTTTATAACATGTAAATAAATTGTAAGTGAAAATAAAAAGAGTAGGGATCAAGAGTATTAAATAGTGATGTATAGTGGATTTGCTTTATGCATTAGTCCATTCTTTCAATCTCCAATGTTAGGATCCCAATTGACTTTACCAATTCATTTCATCATATCAAAGAATCAAAACTTGGTAAGTATTACAATAGTCAGCTATTCTATAATCACTTTGATATAGCTTTCAATCACTTCTTTTACTTTGTTTCACTTAGTTCAACACATAAGCTAACACACGAAAACTACAAAGAAAAGCAAAACAAACAAAACTTCAAAATGAAGCTTTTAGCCTTTGAAGATTTAACAAATATTAATCTTTATAATATTAGCTCAAAAACTCAAAATAGAATAACCTTTCTTTTGATCATAATATGCATATCACTTTTATGTATTGATGTATATCTTCTCATAATTGTTGTTGTTGTTTTTATCGTTACCTTGTATTTATAGATGACGTAGCAACGTTCAAAACTTGATTTTTTCCTTATCATAGCTATCTTCAATATTCCATCTTTAATTTTTTCGTTTAAATTTCTTGCTTATTCAAATCTAGATGATCATTTGTATTAAATGTTGTTAAGCTTTCGTTAATGCTTCAAAATCCTTCATTTCTAGTCTTCGAGTCAATAAGTCGCTTTCCATGTATAACCATCTTTCTAACCAATAAGAAATATCTCATGATATTAAATCCAACTTTAGTACCAAAATATATTCAACCTTTGGAGATGGTTTTTAACTTGTAGTTTATAATTTCTTTCATTTTTTTATCTCCATAAATCTATATTTCACTTGAGATTTAAATTTTGTCGAATGTCTTCTCTTCAAAATCTTCTTGTCTTGTTATATATTGAAATGTGAATTCTAACCACATATATCTTTGTTTCTTTTGTTTTTTGGATCCAAACTCATATTTAATCAATTATACTAGTTCCAAATAACTTAATTCTATGCACTTAAAAAACATATCGATAATTCATAACAAAATCTATACTTTGCTCTGTCCTTTTGATTTATCCAAAAATTTATAAAATTATTTTCTAACTTTTATTCATATACTTTGTTAGCATTAAAATACTTCTTCACCATTCTAAATCTTGAAAACTTATTCAAACACTCAACCTTTTTTATTAGTAAGGAAGGAAAAGGGCATGACTTGCATAAAATAATTTATAGTGCTTTCAAGCATTGAGGATATGATAGTCTTATGACCCATCACATTTAAGATGTTAACTTTCAATATATGAGTTTACTTCTCAACTTATCTTGAAGAAAAGAGAAGTCATTCATTTTTAAATTCTCATAGCTTGTCATAGGGGATTCAATGTATTTTCCCAGTTCATCGCAATGCCTTATTTCCATGTATTGTAGATTTTATTCCTCATTTCTTCATCAACAATCCTCAAAAAGGCCACAATCAACTTTTGATGATTTACCTTCTGACTTGACATATTACTAAATATACTCATTACCATCATCATAGGTTTGGCATTCTCCTTAGTTACTTGCCCCATTAGGATGAGATCATTGGCAAAAAAGTGGTATAACAAGCAAAAATCAAACCTTTAAAATTAATGGGTTTCCACATATCTAGATCGATGTAACATGGTATAATTTAGCTTAAGAATTCCATTACTAAAATGAAAAGGAAGGGGATATTAGGTCTCATTGAGTGAATTTGGGTAGGGGGGATCCATTTAGTAGTATTGCAAAACTGACCATTGATAGGCAAGATTAAAAAAAGTTAATCCACATTTGAGTGAATCTTGGAACAATTAACACATTATTGATGAAATCTCATTCAATGTGATAGTAGGCCTTCTCTAGTTTAATTTTACCACCATCAACACCTTTTCCACTTTTTTTAAAAAATTATGCTTGATTTCCTAGAGGATAATGACATCATTTAGTGTTTACCTACTAGGAATAAAGCGTGATTATGTTGAGTTAATGATTTCATTGAGGAAGGGTCAAAGTCTATTTACTAGGATTTTGATGGTAATCTTATATATTGTGGTACAAAAAGCTAATGGGCATCGAGTTCTTTAAAGATTGAATACTTAGGAACTTTGGAATTAAGGTAATGAGAATCTTATTTAGAGCAAGCAAGTAGATTTTTGTATTAGAATACTCTCAATTTCAAAGTAAACTATCTAACCTACAATGTTTTTGACACTTGGTGGAGAATTTAGCATGAAGCCCATCTACCCTAGGTATTTTATTAGGCCCAATGCTTTACAAAGTATAAAGAACTTCTCCACTAGATATTGGCCTATTTAAAATAAAAATTTCCTCATTAGAAATTGGTGGACCGAGCTTGCTTTATTAAGGTTTGCCAAAGGGAAAAGCTTTCTTAGAGATGAGTGATTATACCAATCCTCTATGATTATGTTGATTTTATACATTCTAATTCTATGTAGAATTGCAACTCTAATAATCTTAACAAGAGACAAAGAAATTATTCACTAGATTTTTCAAATTTTAGTGATTAGAAAACCAATCCTCGCTAGGAACATCTATTTTCTCTTAAATAATATAGATAGATTAATATAGATATAAGTAGATTACAAGAACAATATCTTACTAGTTGGTTTATGGGGCTCCTTTTTTTTTTTACCAACTACATTATACATTACAAGATGTGGGGAGGAGGACTTGAACCCGAACCATCTCATTGGGAGACTAACATTTATATTACTAGACTATAAGGGCTTTGGCATTTTATGTGGTTTTACTCTTCTTCTTTTTTTCCTACTTCTTTAAAAAAGAATGCTACATATATAGAGTTGTACAAATGCACAGAACTTGATTAACCAACCAGTTTAACTTACCTTAAAAATTGGGTTAAGGTTAAAAATTCTGTCTCATTTAATAATCAAGACATTTAACTTAACTTGTTTAATCCTATTACATGTTAGATTACCCCATTTAGCCCACTATATTAAAAGAAAAATGAAAATGAAACTATGCTAAACCCTAACTATGTTTAGGAAGAAGGATAAACTTACAAAGGAATGTAAGTGAGTGGAAAGAATTAGAGATGAGAAAATTATAAATTGTCTAGGTTAGATAATGAATTAGAAGGATGAAAATTGAAACAAAAAAAGTTAATATAAATTTTATATGAAAAGATGAAAAGTCTCTCTAAATTAAAAGTGTGTTTTAATTTTAAAGTAAATAACAAATATGCTACCATACTTTAGTTTCATGCGCCTTTAATTTCCTATTGTTGAAATTGAGTGTTTAAATCATCAAATATTTGCAGAATGTGCTTTTAAACGCTATTTTACTATTTTAACATTAGATAAAATGATAAAAAATACTAAAACTAAATGCATAAAATTAAGGATAAAATATTTACGTATGAGTCAAAAAGTTCATCGATAAAGATTTAAGGATTAAATTGCTCAAAATTAAAGGTAAAGGGTTAACCACACAAAGAAAATATAAAAGGATATACATGCAATTTATTCTTAATATTTAAGGGTAAGATAATAGTTTTGTTTAAATGAATTTAAGATAAATTTCACTATGCATACTTGAGTTTTACTTCTAAGACTTTGTATATTTGCGTTTTCGTTCTTAACACTTCATATGCTTGTATTTTCTCTATTTGTCACTATTAATTAGTGAACACATGTGAGGTTCTAATTGTATTCATATAATTAATTTAATAAAAAATAATATTACATAATTAACTAAGTAATTTAATATGAAATGCATAAATTAAAAAAAAAAAAGGTTGGAAAAAAAGGAAGCCCTTTAAGCATTATCGACCACCCCATGCTTGGGGGTTGATGTGCCTAGGAGGAAGTATCATTAGGACACCAGTCTCAATATAAGTAACAAGGGGTGGATCCTTCTAAATATGGAAGAAAGTGCAGGTGAGGAAAATGGGTTTTATTGAAGTGTGCTGCTCTCATAGCTATTACCTACCATGATATTAATAATACGACTTAATTCTCTTCTTTGATATAATGCACAAAGTAAAAAATTAGGGTTTCTTTGCACAACCTTTGTTAAGCGTTGATAAGAGAAGATAAACTGAGAGAAAAACTTAGAATTTTAGGATTTAAAGATGTGTATTCATTACTTGATTCCTAGCAGCTGGTATAAAGGTGGCTAGTCATAGTATTGCACATTCCAAAAGGGTAATTAATTACATAAACATAGTACTAGTTAAAAAAGATAAAATTGTAGGGATAGCATAAAGAAAAATCCCAAAACATTTAGTTGTCAATTGTTGATCCAGCCACGTGTTGACATTGGATTAGTAAGCACGCTAGTAGATGTAGAAAAAAAAGGGATGAAACTATGTG
Organism: Laguncularia racemosa; assembly: GCA_037954665.1. Taxonomy (NCBI): domain Eukaryota; kingdom Viridiplantae; phylum Streptophyta; class Magnoliopsida; order Myrtales; family Combretaceae; genus Laguncularia; species Laguncularia racemosa. The sequence goes on along the minus strand of JBBMOL010000069.1, from coordinate 3,608,247 downwards.
AGAACTAAGCTAGTTGTTTAGGTTAGCTTAGTAGGCCATAGGTTAGCTATTTAGTGGAACAAGTCGGATCTGGTGTAAAATAGTCCTATAAAGTGACTTAGCTAGCCGAGTTGGATTATATCAAGTCGCGCTTCTAAGCTTAGTTATGAGCTAGTTTAACACTATGAGTTCACACTTCTAAAGGTGGTAGAGATCGTAGAAGTATAAGAAACGGACCTCGTTCTCAACTGGTTGCCTGGCTAAGACTCTTTGGGCAAGATTCTGAAGTCTACGTACTTGAGATTGAGTGATTGGTCTAGAGGTTAGATTCCCATCACCTCTTTGGAGGTGTTGATGTTTTGTCCTCAAACTGAATGAGTCTTCAATCTATTCATCTTCTAAGACATGAAGAGTTAGGTTGCTAATGTTGAAGGTTAGAGAGATGCCATAGCCATCAAGAAGTTCGAGCCCATAGTGTTGTTGTTGATCTTCTAAAGGACCTTGAATGGACCATTTGCTTATGAGGGCATCTTGTTAAATCTATAGTTGGGAAATCAATCTTTATTTAGGTGAATCTACACTAAATATCTTGACTTGAAACTTATGGCCTTCTTTCCTCGGTTCCTTTGTTGTTGCTATTTAAAGACAGTTTTGGTAAGGTGATCAGAAACCTTTTGGTGCAGTTTCTGAATCTCTTGTGCTCTATTAACACTACTTATGCTTTCCTCCTTTGAAGTTGGGATGGCTAGCATGTTTAGAGGTAAGGTTAGATAATACCCATACATAACCTCAAATGGAGTATTATCAATTGAACTATGTGTAGATCTATTATAAGTGAACTTGACAATAGATAGACACAAATCCTAGTTAGTAAGGTTCTTACCAATTGTAGCTCTGAGTAAAGCACCAAGAGTGTGGATGATGACCTCATTCTGACCATTTGTTTAGGAATGGTTGGATATACTGAACATCAGCTTAGTGCTAAGTCTCTTCCATAGCATCTTCTAAAAGAAACTCGAATTCTTTGGATCCTGATCTAAGACATATAAGGTAAGCTATGTAGTCACACAATCTTTTGCATAGAAAAGTTAGCAATAACTAAGGCAACATTTATTTTGTAGAAGGGAATGAAGTAGGTCATCTTATTGAACCACTTTACAATCACCATGGTTGAGTCTTTTTCCACCTCTCTTCTTAGTAGTTTTGGACGAAGTCTATACTTAGGTTAGTCTATGGCTGAGTAGGTATGGGTAGAGGCATGCCATACACCTCTCTCTAAGACTCGATGAACATCCTTCATCATCCCTTGCTAAAAGAAATGTTCTTTTAATAGTTCATAGGTCCTCTTTTCTTTAAAATGTCCTGATAGATCTCCAGCACATGCGTATTAAGCTAGCTAATATACACAATCGACCTTTCTTGAACAAATACCCTTCAACAATAAAGAATCCATCCATGGTCACACTAGATTTACACTTAGCCACAATTGGTCTAAAATAAGCATCTTACTCATATTATTTAGTCATTAGTCAGGATGCAAGCAATTTGGACTGCAAAGTAGTGATTAGTGCATGCCTATGTGATAAGGCATCAACAAAAACATTTGCACTCCCTTTCTTATACTTGATCACGTAGGAAAATTTCTCCAAGAATTCAACCCACTTTACTTTTCTCCTTGATAATTTTCGTTGACCTCTCAAGTATTTCAATGAATCATGGTTAGTGTGAATGATGAATTTACTAGGTAACAGTTAAAGTTGCCACACCATGAGTGCTCAAAGTAAGGAATAAAATTCTTTATTATACATGGAGTAGTTTAAAGCAACTTCGCTAAGCTTCTTGCTAAAGTAGGCAATAAGTCTCTTTCCTTACATTAGTGTGGTACCTATTCTCACACTAGATGCATTACATTCTAGCTTGAAGACCTTCTTAAAGTTGTGCAAAGTAAAGACTGGAGCAGTGGTAAGCTTCTCTTTGATCTATTCAAAGCTCTATTGAGTTTGGTCATTCCACCTAAATTCCACATTCTTCTTGGTTAACTTGGTCAATAAGGTTACAATCACACTTAAATTGCAAATGAATCACTTGTAAAATGAAGCAGGTCGATGAAAACTAATGATCCCTACCATATTTGATGGAGTTGGCCAATTGAGTATAGCCTTGACCTTCTCATCATCCACCTAAACTTCATCTCCGAACACTATAAACCACATGAATATTGCCTCAGGTTGATAGATTAGGCACTTCTTTAAATTGCCATAGATTTTTTCAACTCTCAACACTTTAAATACAACTCTCAAATGGTTGACATAATTAATTTGATCTTGACTGCTATTGTCAAAGTAGAACACCACACATTTGCCTAATAGATCATGTAGTATATTATGCATGAGCCTCATAAACGTGTTTGGAGCATTGGTCAGCCTGAAAGGCATGATTGTTCACTCGTACAATTTGCGGCGCATCTTAAACACCATCTTCTATTATTCTCTTAACCTCATATAGAACTGGTGGTATCTACTTTTTAGATCAATCTTAAAAAATATCTAAGCTCCATGTAGCCCATTGAACGTATCATCCAGCCTTAGATTTGGTTGGTACTTAATGATAATTCCATTGATAGCTCAATTGCTAATACATATTCTCTAAGAACCATTCTTCTTGTGTACTAATAGCATAGGCATAGTACCTAGGCTCGTACTTTCTATCACATACCTTCTCTTAATGATCTTATCCACTTGGTGTTTCAACTCCTTAGCTTTCTCATGGTTAATGCGTAAGTAACTCGAGTAGGTAACAAAGCTTTAGGTTGCAGGTCAATATTATGTTTAATCCCTTGCATTTGTGGTAATCCATTTAGTAGCTTGCTAGGAAACAAATCTAGAAATTCTTGCAATAGGGTCTTCACCTCCTTGGTAATATGTCTAAGTTGGTAACTTCCAACAACAACTTGATTAAGAGTAAGTACATCGGCTTGCCATAGCTTACAATGTACTTTAGCTCACTCCACTCCATAAATAAGGTCTTCCTCTATGCTTGAGTTATTTAAGTTTGAGCCTCTTGTACTTTTTGAAGTGTTATAGGATGCAAGATTAAAGGTAGGCAAAAAAATTGACCAAATCGAACCCTGAACTAAACTAAACCAAAAATATGGTTTTTATTTTTTTGTAATTTGGTTTGGAAAATTTTCAATCTAAACAAAATAAAAAATTTATGGTTGGTTTGCAGGGATAATCCAAATTAAACTATAAAACTAAGTTAAACCATTTTGAAAAAAATATAATGATAATTTACTTGTAATTAAAAAAAAATCTTCTTTTATAATATAACATTTAAAAGAATTTTTAGTTTATAATTATTAAAAAGTATATGTATTTAATTTTATGACCATAATTTAGCAGATATATATATAAGTTGACTCAAAATTTATACTATATGCTAGTTTGAAGAATAAATTAGTTATATTACTTATTTAATTTTTTTAATTACTTAAATATTGACTTTATCAATCTTTTATATGATATTATTACATGTTATTATTGAATGAATTTAATACTACTTTATGAAATTACATGTTAAGTAAATATACTTTTTTAGAAAATAAAATATGGTTTAATATGCAAACCAAACCGAAAATTTATGGTTTGAAAAAGTTTTAAAACTCAATAATATGGTTCAGTTTGAAGCGATAAAAAACCAAACCACATTTTTATGATTTGGTTTAATTCAGCGAAAAAACCGAACCAAACTAAACCACACCCACCCTTATGCAAGATTACCTTCTTGGCATCCTTTTGGAATGCATATATATTGCAATGCCCATCATGTAATACGTGTCAGTTGAACATCTAAGGTTGGTTGAGTGCTATGTGTTGAGTAAACATGGGTAGTATGTCACCGGGAATCTCATCTTGGTACCTATCCCTGATTGCTATTAGTACCCGCACTTGGTGTGTAACATGCATGGATCTCATCTCAAGTAATTAATGCAATTTATAAGGTCAATGATGTTTAATGGTCAGCAACTTCAATTGGTTAACTAAAGACAACGCAGCTACATCAGTGCAACTCCCTCTATCAATGATCAGCACATACAAATGTCCTTTCACCTTACATTTAATATGGAACAAGTTCTCTCTTTACTCATCCTCCTCAAATGGTGTTACACTTAGGGCTCTCTTAAGTACCATGCTAAATTATTGGTCCTACTTAATATAGATTGCAAGATCATTGTCATCATTGTAATTTACAAGAGTTTCCTTAATACTCTTGATTTCTTCTCAACTTCCTCTTCATCATCACTCTCAACTTCAACTTAGGGGTCTCCTCCCTTAATGGTCATCACTCTTTGGTTTAGACATTGAAAAGCAATATGCCCAAAGCCTAAATGCTTAAAGCACTTTATTTAGTTTGTCTTTCGTCCTAAACTTTGTCTAATCACCTTCTTCAACATGGAATCAATGATAGCTACTTTCCTTTGTTGGTCATCCTTTCGTTTACCTTATCTCTCTACATGAGTATTGCACTGGTCTCTATTTCTAATAGTCATACCTTCAAGTTGTCTAGCGACAAGTTAAGTTCGAGGTGTTGACCTTGACATTGGTGCCTTACTTGGGTTATTACATCTTTGCTGTTTAACCCTTTGAGCCAATTGAGTAGAATTATCTAAAGTGTTTAAACACTATAGTTTGACCACATAAGAAATTTCATATTTTAGTTCTACTATAAATTGAGCTATTGTTCTATCTTTTAGCTCTTCTGCTTCACATTATATCATCAACATATGAAATTCTTTCACATAATCATCCCTGTACATTCTTCCCTATCTTAGGGTTTGCAATTTCTTGAAGGCTTCTTGTGTACGGTACTCAAGAATGGATCTTTCCTTCAAGATTCTCTTCATCTTACTCCACGATTGAATCTCTCGTTCCCCATCCTTTTTCGTTGTATTCAACAAGTTCCTCTACCATAGGGCAACAAACCTAGTAAACTTTAGGACGGCTAATCGTACCTTTACGACTTCATCATACTCTTGACATTCAAACAACTTATCCCTTTTGTCTTCCCATTTCGAGTAGTCATTTGCATCTACATTACTTGCAAACAAAGGTATTTTCATTGTAACGTTTTTCGATCCCCTGGGTACCGATATCCTATGTACTCTGTACTCCTCATCAAAGTTATCCCTTGCTTTTTCATTAATTTCTTCAAGCTTAGCTCAGCTTTGAGCTCCCTTGTTAGATCTAAGTCCTCCACCATTTTGAGCATTAAGAGATGGGTTTATTCTTTCTTCATTATTATGAGCTCATCCATCTCTTAGATAGGTATGGATAGGTTAGTTTTTCATTAAACATTGTACATTGATAGCAACATTAGCTACCATAGTAGTTAGCTTCTAAATTTGCTCATTAGTAGATTTTGCAGGTGGATAGGCATTCCTTCTATGTCCGTGGGCATCACTCTCACAGTCCCCTATACGATTGTGAACATTAAGGTTAAACATTTCTTAGTATTTTTACAATAAAATCTCCTTTACGCACAATAATACAATGACACTACTTCAATGCTCGAGCTAATAGTAACTTCAACTTAGCTCATACAACTCTCTTCGTTGGAACCTCACTCTAATGTCGAAATAAAAGTGATGTGCCTAAAAGGAGTGGATCCTTCCAAGTATGGAAGAAAATGTAGGTTAGGAAAATAGGTTAAGTTATAGTGTGTTGCTATTGTAGATATTACTTGCTACGTAAATAATAACATAACCTAACTTTCTACTTTCATATTACACACAAATTAGATAGTTAGGGCCTTCACCATAACCTTTGTCGAGAGTTTATAAGAGAAGATAAATTGAAAAAAAAAAAAAAACTCATAATTTTAAGATTCAAAGATGCGTATTCATTACTTGATTCTTAGCGATTGATGAAAAGGTGACTATTTATAGTAAGCTACTAAGGTTAATGATAAAATAAGACAAATAAAAGTAGTACATCCCAAAAGAGTAATTACATAAATATAGTACTAGTCAAAACAGGTAAAATAGTAAGGATAGCATAAAGAATTTTCCAAAAGCGTGCAACTATCAACTATAGATCAGATCGCGTGTTAGTGTAGGATTGGCAGGCACGCTAGTAGATGTAGATAAAAAAAAAATTATAAGGAATTGTGTGAGAGCCAAGCTGGTCAATTGGGTCAACTTAGGAAGCAATAGGTCAGCAATCTACTGGAACAGGTTGAATCTAGTATAGAATGGTCCTATAGAGTGACTTGGTTGGCAGGGCGACGTGATATTGAGTTGACACTTCCAAGCTTGTTTATGAGCTAAGTTGACATTGTGAATCCACACTTCAAAAGGTGGTAGAGATTGTAAGAGTGTAGGAAATGGACCTTGTCCTCAATTGGCTACTCAAATAGGATTCTTTGGGCAAGATTATGAAGTCTATGTGCTTAAGCTTGGGTGATCGGTCTTAAGATCATATTCCCATTAGGGGTTGTTGGGTGCCATCTAACTCTATGGTAGCCATTAGCCAAAAAGGCTACAAATAAAATCTATAAATAGTGACCCACCACTATAGGTAGCAATGGTAAAAAAATTATGGTTAATTTGGAGGAATGAACTAAATCAGATTGAACAATAGTTGTAAGAAATAATGTAATATTTTATTTATGATTGAAAGAGGATTCTTTAATTATAATAGATTATGTTTAGAAGAAATTTAAGTTTATATTTATTAAAATTTAAATACATACATATATATATAGACGTTTATGACCATCAACAAGTTATTAGAATATGTATATAAGTTGATTTGAAATTTATATCATATGCTAATTTTATGAATGAAATAGTGGTCAGGATACCTTTGGTATTCTTTAATTGTATCAACCTTATCAACTTTTATATAGTGCTAATACATGTTATTATCGAAAGGCTTTAGTACTTGTAATATGAAATTACAATGTTACATATTATGCTTTTAATTTTTCTTAAGTAATAAATTATGGTTAAATTTGTAACCTACTAAACCAATTCAAATTGTTATTGTTTGAAAAAATTTTAAACCAATCTATATGGTTTAGTTTAAAGCTATAAAGAATTAAACTGTATTTTATGATTTAGTTAAGTTTGAAGAGAAAATCAATCCAAATCGAATCATGCTTATCCTTAACTATAGTGGTTCCTATGACTTGATTTTGGTACTAAGTGGCAAGACCCAAAACATTAAAAAAAAAAGAATTTAAAGGAAAATGCCTATAAGGTTGTGGTGGTTTGCAACATCATATTGTATATTTATGTAGTTGTCAACCATTCTAAGGCTAGGGGTGCCTAGTGACTCTCCTTTGGGTGGTGATTTGATGCCCATTCACTTGAAGGTGGTGGCAAGCCTCTAAAGGTAATTTTTCTTTTTCAAGCCCTTTTTTATGTTTTATTTTTTATATTTAATTTTCTATTAAATTATTAAATTAAATATATTTATAAATCTTGTTTTATCAAATTAATTATTGGAGGCCAATAAAAAGTTAGCATGTGTTTAATTGATAGAGATAATATTTGAAAATGTAAAATGATCTTTATCCATGCACTTGATAGTGTTTCAATTTTTAATTTTTTTTTGTGTTAAAGGAAAAACTTTCCCTCCCCCATTCAAGGCTCTCTTTTCCAAATAGAGAAGAAAAACAAAGAATAAGATTTACCTTTTAAATAAGTGAAAAATCTTTTCCTCTCCATAAGGGTTTAAGAAGTTAAAACCTAATAGTGTGTTTCTTAATTTTAAGGAGAGTGGAAATAAGTAGAAAAGAAAAAAAAGGGAAAGGACAAAGGAAAGGAAACGTTTAGATTTTTAAGATGAAAACAAAAAAAAAAATTGAATAAAATTAGTTTGCTAAATTTCAAATAGACTAAAATATCTCTTTTTTTATATATTTTAACATTGTTGTTAGAGTATTTGTATGATTTGACGTGATTTTCACCTTTACTCTACAAAAGTCAAGGAAACAAATTAACCTAAAAAAGAAGAAGATATTTTTACTACTTTCTTTTCTTTTTTTTTTTTTTCTCTCCACCCTCGTATGCTTTCATTTTTAAATACCCCAATAAAAAAATTTTGCTAATTTTTTTGCGTCTTTCTAAACACATTTTAAGTCTAATTTTTTCTTCCCTTTAGTGTATTATCACTCTTTTACTTGTTTCCTTAGGGATAAGGAAATAAATATTACCTTTTCAAAATAATTTCTAAAATATATTAAATAAAAAAATAATTTAAAAAATAATTTATTTAAAATTATTGTTTAAAGTATCAATTTTACTATTTACAATTGAAATCATACATTAAATACCAATTTAATTTTTGCTCTTACTTTTCATTGTTTACAAAATTAGTATTTTAAATATTGATTTTAAATAATATATTATTTTTAGATTACTTTTCGAATGGATACATTTTAGAATTATTTAGAAAGATAATAACAATATTTATTTCCTTTTTCCAATTCACTCTCTCTCCCTCTCCTTCTCTTTCTCTGTCTCACACTCTCTCGCGCTATCGTACGCGTGCACGGCGCACCAGCAGGTCCAGGATCCAGCACCACCAGTGACCAGGCCCGAGTTCTCTCTCTTTGCCTCATCCGCGTGCGCCACCGCCTCCCACAGCTAAGGTAAATTGACTATGTCCGTCTGTTCTGATGTTGTGTTTACCCGATTTTTGTCGAGAGTTTTCCATGCTTGAGTAGAAGCTTCTATTCTTCCTACGAACCCCTTGGCCTCGTAAGAAACCTACGGAGCGTTACGGCTAACAATCTATTCTTAACAAAGAATAATTTAATATGTGATAGCTGATTCGAAATATTGCTTGATTGAGTGACCTGTCTTTACTACGAAGAGAAGAATTAATGTGCAGTCATTAAAGACGATGCCGAGGAGTGATGGCATCTGCATCTCTGAGTATTTACTACCATGGTAGCTCTATATAACCGTTGTTGTCAGGTAGCACTCAAGAATCGTATTACATATGAATGTAATAATATTCCGTTGTGCAGATGACTGCTAGGTTTAAAAGAAGCTTTTTGTCATGGTCCAAAATTCCTTCTGAGCATTGTAATTTCCTATTGTCTAACCATCTATTTAGATTGACAATAACTTACACATTACGAACAGTTCAAAAGAATGTTCGATATTTTCCGATAAGAGGAACACTTTGGAGATTCGTGCAATGGTTCCATAATACAGCAAATGACTTTTTTGTACAACCTTGAGGCCTACAATGAATTAATATCGTTCCAATAATGCTTGTTGCAATTTGATGGCACAAAGCGATCTATCAACATGTTTTCACAAGATTGGAGTGCTTATCTTTATTTTTTGCATTTGTGCAGGTAACTCTCTACATCATTGATCATTAAAACTCAGAATGCTAAATATGGATGACTCGCGTAAACTATCCTTTGATAGATCAATTGCTGATGGAGACTTGGTTATAGTTTATGAGAGGCATGATGTTATGAAAGCAGTTAAAGTCTCTGAGGGATCAGTTTTTCAGAACCGTTTTGGTGTTTTTAACCATTCTGATTGGATTGGGAAGTCTTTTGGGTCAAAAGTGTATAGCAGCAAGGGTGGGTTTGTTTATTTGTTGGCTCCAACTCCAGAACTGTGGACACTGGTTTTGAGTCATAGGACTCAGATTCTTTATATTGCAGACATAAGCTTTGTAATTATGTATTTAGAAATCGTTCCTGGTTGTTTGGTTCTTGAGTCGGGAACTGGGAGTGGTTCCTTGACTACCTCTCTTGCACGGGCGGTGGCTCCCAAAGGTCACGTCTATACCTTTGATTTTCATGATCAAAGGGCCGCCTCAGCTAGGTAAAATACAGAGATTTTACTCATATTTTCCTTCATTTTGAATATTTGTATTTATTTGAAGTTACTGCTACTATTTGTTTCAAGCATTTGAATACATAAGAGATGAAGTTCTTCTCTTTATTGCTAATTGTGCAAGTGGAGCTGTCTTTGTTTGGTACCATATTTTTTTGGGTAAGTGTTTGGTACCAAATGCTGATGATTTTTTCTACTGCTGATTAAATTAATAGATTATAAAATTAGCCAAAAAAATTAATAGATTATATACCTTTCAAATCATCCATTATGATATACTAACTCGATTGCCTTGCTGCTATTTGTTGCTTTGGTAATTCCTTTCTCCTCTTTAAACCCTAAATTATCATTTTTTTCCCTGTGCAGGGAGGACTTTGAGAAAACTGGAATAAGCAGCTTAGTTACTGTTGATGTGCGAGATATTCAGGGAGAAGGATTCCCTGCTGACTTCATGGGTAAGGCCGATTCTGTATTTCTGGACTTGCCTCAACCTTGGTTGGTGATACCTTCAGCATGCAAAATGTTAAAACCTGATGGGACTCTCTGTTCTTTCTCTCCATGCATTGAGCAAGTGCAACGTTCATGTGAGACCCTCAGAACAGATTTTACTGGTACATTTCTTCAGAAATAGTTCTTTTCTACTTATCCAAAAAAAGTAGGAGAAAGAAATAGTTCTCTCACTCAACTCCATCTTGTCACTTGTAGAGCTCTTATTGTTCTGCCTTACGCCATTGTTAGAGTATTTACTAGAAGCTTTTAAAAGTTTGTTAACACATATTCACTTTTGTGTAGATATAAGAACCTTTGAGATTCTTCTTCGCACATATGAAGTACGCGAAGTGAAGATGAAACTGGGTACAGGAAAAAATGGAGATTCTCTGGGGTTACCGCCCTGTAAAAGAAGGCAGACCATTGAAGTAAGCAACAAGCAGGACCAATTAGATCATGCCATCTTGGCAAGACCCACTAGTGAGGCTAGAGGTCATACTGGCTATTTAACATTTGCGAGACTGAAATGCTATACATAAATTATTGGAGCAACTCGGCTCCTATGGAAGACTTTTCCATCCTCATATTCTTTATACTGTAGTTGTCAACTGTGCTAATTTATCTGGAATTGCAAACTATTTATGCGGAAAAATTCATTAGTTTGCAAGATCAATAAGTTGATTGGATTGTGGTGCATAATGTTGAAGGAACCATGAACAATTTGCATATATACTTTCATGGAGAGCAGTAAAAGTTTCAGTTGCTGCCTATCATTTGCATGGACTCTTGTATATGTCTGATGATCATATCGTGGGTATGACATATGCAATGTCTCTTACAGTTCCTTTCATGTCATAGATGGTCAATCTGGAACTTATACACAAATATAATAGAGTGATTAGTATGTTGAGTTTATTGTGATATCATACTCCGTGGACCACGGATAGGTGGTCCCTTTATCTTCAGTTTCTTAAATTAAAGAATAAATTAATAAGTTAGTAAATAAATAATATAAAAAGGAACCTAAAGTTGTTGTCAATTGCAACTTCTTGAATGGTTAACTTATAGTTTTGTGGTTCGTTTGATTCTTGGAAATTTCCTTTGTAATTCCATCTTTTCCCTTTAAAAACATGGAGTTTGAAAGTAAAGGTTGCACTGGTAAAAGCATTGATAGCATAAACTGAGAATTGCCGTTGCCTGAGGTTCTTAACTGCAATGGACTGTAATTTACTATAATTCATCCTTTTCTTGGCCATACCGAGCTAACACTGTTTCAGAGATATCAAATTCACTGCAGGCTTTCCTAGAAACACTTGAATTACGTATTCCAGTGTCTGATCTGTAAAACATTTCATGAAGTGAATCCCTCATTTTACATCTGGTGAAAATTATAAATTTTTCCTTGTAGTAACATGAGAGTGATGTTAAATATTCTAGCTGATGGAGACAATGTTGTAAGGCTGGGTTTATATATAGGGTGTGCTTGGAATGTGAATAAGACGTACGACTTGCTGCCTTTTTTCATGATAAATTTAGATACACAGCTATTTTATCTAAAGTTCAAACTTACAGATTTTGTGGTTTTATATTTATAATTTAAGACTTACCCCCTCTTGGAGGCTAGATTGTTTAAGTTGATAGATTTGATTTATTTATGTTGTATCATTTAATATCTCGTACGAGAGCAACAATGTTGTGACAGAGGCCTTACTGTAAGGGTAATACATGGTCCAAGAACTTAATATAAATATTAAATAACTAAGGGCAATTAAGTAAATAGGGTGATTGGACAAGGGCAAATTAGTCTTTTTTTGCTTAGACTATAAAAGCCACACTAACCTAGGTTCATCTCTTTTCTTCATTTACGTATCTATAAAGGAAACCTAGAGAGAGAGAAAGACCTTATAGAGAACACAAGTAACCTAAAGGAAAATCAAGTGGCTAATTCAATAGGTAAGCATTTAAATCGTAAATGTACTTAGTTATGATGATGAACATATATATATAAATTGATTTTGGTACGTTACTAGAGATCGGATCAAAGAACAAGTTAGAATAAGCAAGGGATCAAATGAATTGGGAGTTTTAAGTGCAATCTGAGTCAAGTAAGTGTACTAGACATTAATTTTACATTAGAATCTGCGAATACAATGATCCATTAGGCTTAGAATCATAAAAATTTGGTTTAGAAATGAAATTGGAGAAGGGAATTGAGAGCTTGTGACGAATAGTGTTGTACATGATCAAGTACATGGCCATGTAGAAATATGAGAGGGAACAGTAAAGTACACAACCATAAGCACAACCGTGTACCTTGGCATGCTAAAAGGGTGATTTTTATAGTAAGGTACATGACCACAAACACGACCGTGTACCTATGCATGTTGAAAAGGAGATTTTTACAGCAAGATACATGGCCTCTAGTACAATCGTGCTTTAGTCCGTGCACTTCTACATGACCTCTTCAATGACCATGCTGTCCAGGAGCACCTCCCATTTGATTTTACTTCATTTTATTTCAATCCTAAATTACGAGTTTAGCATAACCAAACATCGGGGAGGGAAGTGTACAATTAGAAAATACCTAAACAAATTAGTAAACTTAAATTACTTATAGGTTAAAACTAAGCATAGTTCTTTGTAATTTAACAAGTTTACTTCCTTTCGTTAGAGATACATAAGATTATAATAGGAACATCTTTCCAGGTATGTGTTTATCTTGTTTTGCTTATTGTGCTTGCTAGATAGTTAATTAATAATTGTAAGTAGATAATGATTTTAAATGTTTAATGAAACTAATTGGGATATTGGAATTTAATGTGTATGTTGCTTGCGCTTGGCTCAGCTTAGGGGCTCGTAGTGGCAAATCCTTAGAGGACATCTTGATGATCGGTATGCTACGTTGTCCCCATGTATCGAAATGATCTGAGATGTATCGAAATGATCTGAGGTAGTTAAGGATTTGACGGGCCCATAGTGGCAATTCCTATTAAGACTATATGTATAAGTATTATATGTGAATTGGGGTCATAAGTACCTCTATGTTGTATGTTGATTAATTGAATTTAAATAACTTGATGAATTAATGTATTGTAGATTACTATTACATAGATGCATGTGATCTTATTATTGTGTGACATGCATATGTGGGTATGGTATTCACGTACTGAGCTTAGGCTCATCCCCCTTTCATTTTTTTTAGTGGCAAGTGACAATGATGAACATATCAACTATGATGAAAATGGAAATTTGGTGGGGCACTACTTGAATGAATACAAGAGGGAAGATTACTATTATGTGGATGGATAGTAATGGGAAATTAGAGAAGAATTGTGATTAGAACTATAAGTTACCAAGCTGAGTATATGAAGATAGTTAATAGATTCCTATTATATAAACGTTCATATGAGGATAGTTGTTATTTTGGATTTTTATGTGGAATTATTTGTGTTGTTTAAATCATGAGGATTGAAATGACTCACTTGAGAGTCATTCGCTTATTTTATTGAATTTATAATAGTATGAATGTAAGTAAAGAGGAATAGGTTTAAATTTGTATGGAGTTTTAGATTCTTAGTGTATCGCTTTGTAGTAGTAACATGTAGTGGGTTGTAATATTTCAGGTTTTGGGGCATTACAACTTAGGTGGTATTAGAGCTTAGGTTTAATGATCTTTAGAGCTTAGGTCATGATCAATAGATATTAAGTTGAAAATCTTTAGAAACTAGGTGATGATTAATAAGAATAGGGTTCAATCAGTAGAAAGTAAATTGAGATCAATAGAAGATTAAGTACTTGATCTATAGAAAAATAAGAAATGAAGAGAGTGGGTAAATTACGGGATGATTGTTGATTGTATTTTATTGTATTTCAATTATTTTATACAATTTTACTTTCTTTTAATTTTCTGTTTTATTTATGAATATACATAAATATATGTGTAGACTTAAGTATATATAGATGGTATACTATTACTAACTTTCCTTACTAACTCTAACTTTAGAACCATTCTGTTGTCTCAATTTTAAATAGAATGCCTCTTCAGAGAAACATCGTTCGAGGCTCATCTAGTGCCAGGCTACGTTGGGATGCCCTAAAGGAAAGGAATCCTCAAGGACCATCTTAACAGGGAGTCTTGAAGCAAGCAATATCACAACTACCCAACTATTAGAGATTGTTAATGCTCTAGTAGGGATGTTAGTATAGCAACAACAGCAGGCCATGAGACATGTTAAGCTTATAGAAGAACCATGTGGATTAAATAAATTTGCTTGGTTGGTTAAGGAATTTCATTTACGAGTTAATGATCCAATAGAGGCTAAGCATTGGATCAATGAGACAGAGAAGACTTTTGAAGTTTCATGGTCCCTGATGATAGAAAGGTAAGGTTTGTTGCATAAATGTTGAAGGGATCAACTACTAATTAGTGGACTAGTACATCCAGGTTGATAGGAGCTTTTATCCAATGGCAGAGGTTTAAAGAACTATTTTATGATAAGTACTTTCTTAGTAGTATTAGGTACAAATTGGAAGTTGAATACTATAACTATTAGCAAGGCAGTAGAATTGTGGAAACATATGAAGCAGAGCTGAACTGCTTGATCAAGTTCCTATCAGAGTCGGTTTGCATTAATGATACCTCAAGAGCAAGAAGGTTTATAAGAGGGTTGGAGCCTACCCTCTAGCATAAAGTGGGGGCCTTCCAGTTGACTACTTATGCAAAGGTAGTTAATAAGGCAAGTATTTGGAGTAAAGTAGGAAGAGAACAAAGCAACAATTATCTCGTAAATCGGGAACTGTATTGGGGAAAAGGCCTACCTCGAGTTACTTTATGTGGACAAAGGAAAGAGGTCACTAGTGTATCAAGCCAGACTTATGGCTTATGCACTTAGACCCCTTCAGATTAAGCTAGCACCTCTAGCATTACCTCTAACATCACAAGTAGGATCAAAGAGGAGATGTCCCTGGTCTTTGGGACCCCATGATTTACAGTAATGCAGTTGGCCTGAAGGAGCATGTTTCTCTTGTAGCAAGATAGGATATCCCAACAAGAACTACACTGAAAGAACAATCCCTTAAACTTTTTGCTATACTTGTAAATAGAGAGGACATAAGTCATTTGAATGTGGTGCTTCCCAAAACTAGACAACTACACCTCAACCATGATAGACTAAGAAAGAGGGCACTTGGTTGAGTATTTGCATTACAATAACAGCAGCAATAGGATGCCTCAAGTCAAGATACCATTGTAGGTACACTACTTATTAACTCGAACACCGCTTATATATTATTTGATACAGGTGCAACGCATTCCTAAATATCACCTATTTTCATGCATGTATGTGGATTGAAACCAGTGTCATTGAGTGATGTTATGATTATAAATACTTCTTTTGGAGTGGGAGGAAAACTAGATTAGATGTGTAAAGATGTAGAGATTGTAATATAAGGGAAGAAAATGCCTGCAAAGTTGTTTGTATTAGAAATGATGAAATTTGAAATGATCTTATGAGTGAATTGGTTGTCTAAGTACTATGCCACTATAGATTGTCACAATCTAGTGATTTATTTTAATTTCCCCGATGAAGATTAAATTGTATTCAAGTTAGATGCAGAGAGACCTGCAACTTTTCTTACATATGAGTTGTGGAATAAAGGGAGATAGTCGGCATTATTAGTAGAGACAAGACAAGCCATGAAATTAGAAGATTTACATGTAGTTAGAGATTATGCAGATGTTTTTCTAGAGAATTTGCCAAACTTAACCTTCGTTAGAAAGATAGAGTTCTGCATTGATTTGGTATCGGGAATGGTATCAATATCTAAAACACTTTACAGAATGGCACCTATTGAATTGTCTAAATTGAAGACTCAACTTCAAGATTTACAAGATAGTGGGTTTATCAAACCAAGTGTCTCACCATGGGGTGCTCTAGTGTTGATTGATTCCAAGGAGCTCAAGTCTTCTTTAAAATTGACTTGAGATCGCGGTATCATTAGTTAATGATTCAAGAAGCGGACATACAGAAGAGAAGTTGTATGCTAAATTTATTAAATGTGAGTTTTTGCTAGAATATGTATTCTTCTTAGGGCATGTAGTAAATAAGGATGGCATATCAGTAGATCCTAAGAAAGCGAAGGTAGTGAGTGATTGGCCTACATCAAGAACTATAACAAAGGTAAGAAGTTTCTTGGAGTGAGTTAGTTATTATAGATGCTTTATAGAAGGATTTTCTTGTTTGAAAACTCCCCTAACACAATTGACTAAGAAGAAGGCTAAGTTTGTGTGGAATAAAGATTGTGAAAACAGTTTCATCTCACTAAAGAAGAAGTTAGTGACAACTCCTATGTTAGCCCTACTGAAGATAGGAGAAGAATTTGAAGTCTTTAGTGATGCTTCAACTCAAGATTTGGGGTGTGTGTTTATACATAATTGGAGAGTTATTGCATATGCTTATCACTAGTTGAAACCTTATGAGAGGAATTACCTTACACACAATCTAGAGTTAGTAGCTATGATCTTAGTACTAAAGTTGTGGAGACATTATCTTTATGGTGAGAAGTGTAAAATCTTTATAAATCATAAATGTTTGAAGTACCTATTTACACAAAAGACTTAAATATAAGGTAAAGGAGATGGTTAGAATTAATGAATGATTATGATGTAGAGATCCATTATCACCCTAGAAAAGTAAATGTAGTTGTAGATGCTTTGAGCCAGAAGAAACAGATGAACATTACAACATTAGTCAAGAGACAAATATTAGAATATATGCATAAGCTTGAATTGAAGATGGTGACACAGGAAGTGGGAAATAGGTTGGCTACACTTAGTATTCAACCTAGTATTATTGACCGAATTAAAATTACGCAAATTGGAGATCTTAGAATTCTATAAAATCAAAAGCAAAATAGAATAGGATGAAGCCACTAAATTTAATATAAATGCCGAAGGAGCAATTAAATATGGCACACGATGGTGTGTTCTAAATAACATGGAATTAAAGAAGGAAATCATGAAAGAAGCTCATTACTCAGGATATACAGTATATCTTATAAGCACTAAGATGTATAAGGACCTAAAGAGTCACTATTGGTGGAGAAATATGAAGCAAGAGATAGCTGAATTTGTATCTAGATGTTTAACTTATCAACAAATCAAAATTGAGTACTAAAGACCAGTTAATGAGTTATAGCCACTTCTATACCTGAATGGAAGTCGGAACATGTAACTATGGACTTTGTGACAACCCTTTCGAAGACAAATGAGAAATATGATGCAATTTAGGTAATCATAGATAGATTGACTAAGGTTGCCCATTTCCTACTAATTAAAGTGGATTACATGTTAGAGAAGCTTGCATAACTATATATCAAAAAGATTGTCAGACTATATAGTATACCAGCCACTATTATATTTGATAGGGATACTCGGCTTGTGAGCAGGTTCTAGAAAATCTACATCAGGCTTTCGGAACTAAACTCCAGTTTAGTACATCATTTTACCCTTAAATAGATGGACAGTTTGAGAAAACTACCCAAATTTTGGAAGATTGATTGTGAGCTTGTGCATTGGACTATGGGGATAATTGGAGTGATCACCTACCTTTGGTGGAGTTTACATATCACAACAGTTATCGGGCTACTATCTAGATGGCTCTAGATGAAGCATTGTATGGCAGAAAGTGCAAATCCCCTTTACATTGGGATGAAGTGGGAGAAAGACGGATAATAAAGCTAGAGATGATACAAGAAGCAGTAGACAATGTTAGAGTGATAAGGCAATGAATTCTATCAGCCTAGAGTCATCGAAAAGTTACGTAGATAAATAGCAATACCCTTTAGAATTTCAAGCTGGGGATAAGGTTTTATTGAGGATATCTCCAACTAGAGGGGTAATCAGATTTAGACTGCGGGGAAAGTTAAATCCAAGGTATATAGGTCTGTTCGAGATTCTAGAAAGAGTTGGAATAGTTGCTTACAAGTTGGCTCTACTACTAAGTTTGGCTAAGGTACATGATGTGTTTTATGTATCAATGTTAAGGAAATTCATACAAAACCCAAACCAAGTAGTAGCTTTGGAACCTTTGAAGGTACAACCGGATTTATTATCTATTGAGAGACTTGTAAGGATAGTTGACATGAAGGAACAAGTATTAAGAAAAAGAATAATTCCTTATGTCAAAGTACACTAGATGAATCAAACAAAATGGAAAGCAACTATAGACTTAGAAGAAGAAATGAGAAAGAAGCATCCATATCTCTTTCCAATTCCAAGAAACTTTCGAGGACGAAAGTTTTTATAGGGGGAAAAATGTAATACACGGTCCAAGAATTATATATATATACATGTATATATATAATTATTAAATAATTATAATATAATACATAACTAAGGGCAATCAAGTAAATAAGGTGATTGGACGAGGGCAAATTAGTCTTTTTTGGCTAGACTATAAAAGCCACGCTAAACTAGGGTTCCTCTCTTTTTCTCATTTACGCACTTGTAAAAAGAAACATAAAGAGAGAGAGACCTTATAGAGAACATAAGCGACCTAAGGAAGAATCACGTGGCTAATCTAATAGGTAAGCATTTGAATCGTAAATGCACTTAGTTATGATGATAAACATATACATATAAAGTGATTTTAGTATGTTACTAGAGATCAAATCAAAGGACGGATAGGAACAAGTGAGGGATCAGCCGAATTGGGAGTTCCAAGTGCAATCCAAGTCAAGTAAGTGTACTAGACTCTAATTTTAAGTTAGAATTTGCAAATACAATGATCAATTAAGCTTAGAATCATAGAAATTAGGTTTATGAATGAAATTGGAGAAGGGAATTGAGGGTTTGTGACGAACAATGTTGTATACAGTTGAGTACATGCCTGTGTAGAAATACAAGAGGGAATAATAAGGTATGCGGCCATAAACATGATTGTGTATCTAGGTGTGCTAAAAGGGTAATTTTTACAGTAAGGTATACAACCACAAGCACAACCATGTATCTGGGTGTGCTGAAAAGGAAATTTTTATAGAAAAATACACGGTCTCTAGCACAGCTGTGCTCTAGTCCGTGCACTTCTACATAACCTCTTCCATGACCGTGTTGTTCAAGAACACCTCCCATTTGATTTTATTTCAATCCTAAATTGTGAGTTTAACATGACCAAACATCGGGGAGGGAAGTGTACAATTAGAAAATACTTAAACATATTAGTAAACCCAAATTGCTTGTAGGTTAGAACTAAGCATAGTTCTTTGTAATTTAATAGGTGTACTTCTTTTCATTAGAGATGCACATGGCTATAGTAGGAATATCTTTCTAGGTATGTGTTTACCTTATTTTGTTGGTTGTGTTTGCTAGGTAGTTAATTAATAATTGTAAATAGATAATGATTTTAAATGTTTAATAAACCTAATTAGGATGTTGGAATTTAATGTATATGTTGCTTGTGCTTGGCTTAACCTAAGGGCCCGTAATAATAGATCCCTAAGGGATATCTCGATGATCGATATGTCGCGTTGTCCCTGTATATTGAAATGATTTAAAGTAGTTTAGGGTTAGATGAACCTTACAGTGGCGATTTCCATTAAGACTATATGTATAAATATTATATGTGAATTGAGGTCATAAGTACCCCTATGTTGTATGTTGATTAATTGAATTTAAATAACTTGATGAATTAATGTGTTGTAGATTACTATTGCATAGATGCGTGTGACCTTGTTACTATGTGGCATGTGTATGTGGGTGTGGTATTCACGTACTGAGCTTAGGCTCTTCCCCTTTCATTTTTTTTTTTAAATAGCAAGTAAGAACGATGAACATATAAACTATGATGAAAATGGAAATTTAGCGGAGCACTACTTGGATGAATACGGGAGAAAACATTACTATTATGTGGATGAAGAGTGATGGGAAATTAGAGAAGAATTGTGATTAAAATTATAAGTTGTTGAATTGAGTATATGGAGATAGTTACTAGATTCCTATTTATATGAATGTTCATATGAGGATAAATGTTATTTTGGATTTTTATGTAGAATTATTGTGTTGGTTTAAAATATGAGAATTGAAATGACCTAAAAGTCATTCATTTATTTAATTGAGTTTATAATAGTATAAATGTAAGTAAAGAGAAACAAGTTTGAATGTGTATGGAGTTTTAAACTTTTAGTATATCGTTTTGTAGTAATGATCGTGGTAGGTTGTGTTGTTTCAAATTTTAGAGCGTTACAGTAAGTATGTCAGTGACCAAGTACAACTGAAATACCTGCTGACAATAGATAGCCTTAGGTGTTGAGAAAGATGTAAATACAACAGATAAAAAACAATAGTTAAACACGATGGGCTGGTATTGAGGCAGAAAATGGTATGTACGTTAAGTAATCCGCAGTAAAATCAAAATGCAGCTAACCTATTTAAACCGCTGTCTTGAAAATACCTTTTCGATGAAGTGGGAACACTTTTGAAGGTTGTTTATGCCGGTAGTTGCATTATGGAAACCATACTAAATACTTGCATTAGCATTACAGGACTGGCGGTACCTAAGCTACGCTCTGCTGCTACGTGGGCCGGAAGAGACAGCTTACAGTTAATGATAATTGGTACCAATATCACACTTCAACTTGTGTTAGTTATGTAAGCTACACAGGCCATTATGCACTCAGAATAATGTCGTTTCTTCATTGTCACGCGAAAGGTAATCGTCTACATGGAGAGAGGACAAAAGCCTCAAGTTCTGCAGCTCACCAAACACGAGAATGAGAAGCAGGGGCAATATCTTTTTTTTTTTAAAAAAAAAGGGCGAAGTGTTACTGTTCTAAAATCGTTGCTTGGCCAATTTCTACTAAACTAGCCGTATAGTTGTGAAGGAATTGCATGTATCTACGATTTCAATTCCAGCCCCACCTGCACAGCTCAGCCGCAAGTTGAGATTTTGCTTTAGCCCAATTTCCATTCAATTGGCCATGTAGTTGTGAAGGAATAGCATGTTGTACCTGCAATTTATAAATTGTAGGGTTAACTTACGATTTCATTTTTGGCCCCTCCTGTGTAGTTCAGCCATGAGCTAAACCCCCTGCAAAGAAAAACTTACAAATGACTAGGGGGAATTTGAAACACCGAACTCCAAATTGCACAACTACAACATCCAAATTCAAACTCCAAACACTTCAAAGTTGTGTTCGTAGTTTGGAAACATCAGAAACTATATCTCTTCAAAGCTCCACCAACCAAAACCGAAGTCTAAATACTTCAAAGCTTATACACATTTCCTATAAATCACAAAAGCGCTAAATTGAAAGGTGATATTATAAATATATAAATAATACATCAATATGCAATGTGTATAAAAGTTTTGGTTACAATGCAGTTAGTACAATGGAACTACATGTAAACATAAGCAATAATAAAGTGCATGGCTATTCCCCCCAATGCCTTGACATAGGCTGGCCCGTATAGGAAATGTTGGTATCTGCTACATCTCTTTGATGGGGCAATGTATAGAATGGCAACTCCTCCTACACTATATGGCGCAAATCAACCTACGTAATGCCCTTTCCCATAGTCAACACCCATGGATCTCGATACGTTTGTGAAGTGGGTGGAGTGAGGGTAGCAATGGGATACACATCAAATCTAGCATTTGATACGAGGTGGAAGTCGATGAAATATCAAGATCAATTGTGGGTTTTGGAGTGAAATGGAATGGAGATGAGCAACTAGAGAAAACTCAGCCAATGGTATTGATGGATCTAAAGGAGGAGGAGAAGGAGGTCGATTTAGTGGTAGGTCCTAATGATGACCCCCACCATGATCCTAACCTCTCCTCCCATGTCTTACATGGGTAACCTGAATTCGAGGCTTCTCCTGATGATCTAGAGGGAATAATGTCACACCTCCATGGCTTTGTAGGAGATGTCGCCCAACTATAGCGTTGGCTCGTGACTCCTGCAGAGCATTGGCAATCTCAAATATGGTCGAAAGCATCCACTTTCATAAGTAATAATGTTAGCTACATAAACATAAGTCGTAATTATAGCATAAGGAAATGGATTTATACGAAGCTAGCATTTTATCTAAAAAACAAAATGGACTTATATGATTCATATATCTTACTAAGGCTTTAAGCATCGCACCAATGCATCCGATATAATGCCTTGTGACATTGTGGTACCATTGCATTAGTAACATCATCACTTAATTCAAATGTAGCCAACACATTCACATATTGTTGCACTTGCAAGGGGGGAGGCATGAGAGTCTTATCTAGTGTATTTTCCTCTTGATTCATGGCAAAGTTATCTTGTAATTTGATAAATAACTCCTGAATGAACAAATGATCCACTGCTTTAGCAAATTCAATAAGGACCTTTACATCATCGTCATTGGTGATAGGCATCAACAAGTATTATGGTTGAACAGAACCTAAGTTGAAAATTGCAAATTGCTCATGGAACATCTCTACTTGATAGGTTCTAGGATTAATGCTAACAGTTGCACATATCATGTCCAATAATTCCATATATCTTGCATTTGTCTTCACTTTAAGTTTCTTAAATAACCCCCTCTCATAATATATTCCATATTGGCCATGCAAGATATTCCCATGGGCAAATATTGCAAGTCTTATATAATAATTCATTTTGACCACCAACTAACAACAACCCCAAAAAAACATATTAGATAAAAAAAAAAAAAACTTTGTATGTTTTAGAATTACTCTACCTTACTTTTATGTTTGGTAAATAATGATAGCATCTATCTCCCAATTAGCCAAATATTTTTTTTTTCAATTAACCCTTTACCTCACAAGCAATACATATGAAAGATAAATATTCGAATGCAACACAAAAATCGCAGTCCAGTCTATATACATTTGCTTAATTGAGGAGACGCAGCAAAATTGCAGTTCAAAGTTGTGATTTTGCAATTGTATCTACCAAATTAATTTGGTTAAAGGCCTATTTTTAAAAAATGTTTGCCCATAAGGGCAAACTAACCTAAAACTCAAAGAATGAGTAGTATGCAATTCGCTTTTTTATTTTTTGAAATAGGTAACATTTGATAGGAGACTAAGAATCGATGAGCAATACAATATCAAGGAATACATTTTATTATTATTTTCAATGAAAACTTTGTACTAGGGCTAGACAAAAAAATTGACTAAATTGCAAACCGAATCGGATTGAATTGAATCGAATTGTAAATTAGGTTCAAACAATTTTTTTAGGTTCGAAAAAATTACGAACTGAACTAAACATTTTTTTTTTAGGTTTAAAAAAATTATAAACCAAATTGAATAATGAGAATAAAAAGAAAAAAGAAAGAAAGAAAATGACAATGAAAATCTAACAATGTATGACTAAAAAAGAGAATTATATATTACTTATTTAATTTCTCTTTTTATTTGGTTTTCATTAACTTATTACTTTTTTCATTTTATATTTTTATTTATTGATTGGTATAAAAACTATAATTACTTTCAAAGAGACAATAATTTTTTTTAAATATATTAAATGGACATTGAAAAAATGATAATAAAATAAATCTTTTTTATATTAAATATAATTTTTCATAATTTATTCATTGGTACATAAAAAAGAAATAATAATATATATATAAATGGTTTGAACTATAAATTTAAAGCTTGAAAAAAATTACCAACCAAATTGTATGATTAGGTTCAATTGCAATTCAGTTTGGTTCAAAAAATGAATCTCACCGAAGTAAACCATGCCTATCGCTACTCTGTAAAACATAGAATTGAAGATTTAAAGGGATGACATGATAGCTTCCATTCTTCTTCTTCTTCTTCTTTGTTTACATGTATATAGTTTGGCTCCACCTACCGATATTTGTTAGGACGCATGGCCATTATTTCTCCTCACTCCTGCATTGTCATTGGACACTATCTAGAAAGAAAAATATTTCTACCCGTGAAATACTATTGTATTAAAGGAATGCGTTAACAAGTAATTCAATTACATTCGTAAAGTTTGTAATCTAACATAAAAAAATGTAATAAGATTTTGTTTCTTAAGGCCCTTACCAAGAGTAAGAAACATCCTATCCTATCAACAAAAATACCCGGAATTACCATGTCCATTGCTTACATAAATTTATCATGAATTTACTTATTATTACCCCTAATAATAACAGAGCTTGAGAGAATGAATGAAGAGCCACCAACCATTGATCATCAGTGGTTACTTATCAAGCCAGTCTTCACCTTTCTCTCATGTCATGAAAATGTCATTCTTCCACCAATTTTGGGTTATTTACTTTTAGTAACGGCACAAGGAAAACTTCCCCTTTTCTTGTACCCAATTCATGAAGGAGGATATCTAACTCATCCAGATTAACATCAAATAATGAAGCTGCAAATACAATCTTCTTTCTACGATTCCTTCCTAAAATCGGTTTAAGAAAGACAATAAAAATTAAAGCAAAGCAAAATCAGCCTGGAGAAACTCAAAGAAGCAAGGACCGCACTCTAATCGAATCAGGATCGTGGAGGAGGCTGCCGTGAAGTAGCTCCGGCATGATGTGAAACAGAAGTGGTTTTCCCGAACTTGGACCTAAGCAGAAGTGCACTCCTGCTACTGCAAATTACATGAATTGTAGCACTGCTAGTCCTAGTCCTTAAGGAGCTTCTGGTCCTCCTACTTGTACCTTCTTCCTCTATTCCTGCAGCTGCCTGCCCCTCATTTTCGGACCCTCCTACTACTGCTTCACCGTCAAACAGCAGCGACCCAGTATCAACTGAAATAACCAGCCCACCCTTGAGCATCCTGAGCCTCGAAACGCTCTCTTGTGTGACTCCCCTGCACCTCTTCACCTTCAGCTTCACCAGGTTGGAGCACCCTCCCACTACAGCTTCGATTCCCTTATCAGAAATTGGACAATTCTTAATGCACAGTTTCTTCAATACTGAGAACTTATCCCCGATCACTGCCATCTCGGAATCCCCCACCGTCTCTGTATTACACAGTGCCATCCTCTCCAGAAGAGGGCAATTGGAAGCCATCACATTTAAGGAAGGAATCGTCACGGGGACTCCCATAAGCACCACTTCCTGAAGCTGAGAGCATCTTGAACCCAGAATCTTAACCCCCTCATCTCCAATACTTCTCCCCCCAAACCGGCTCCATGAATCAATGTGCAACTTCCTCAGCTTCCTACAGGAGCTGGCAATCTCTGAAAGCCCGTCATCGGTACAATCCATGACACGGCTGAGGTAAAGAACTTCTAAGTCGGGACAGGATTTGGCAATGGCCATGAGCCCTGCATCTCCCATCTGCACATTATCCATCTGGATCTCCAAAATACGAGTCAGATGCTGCTGTCGAGTATCACCATCGAGGCTGTCCTCAAGTACCCTGTCCCAGTTGCCCGAGCTTCGACACACCGCAAGGGTCCTCAAATTCTCAGAACAGGATATCAGAGGAAGAAACAAGCGAGCATTATGCAAGTCCTTAATGCAAAGTCTCTCTATAAAATGCTTGTCCTTCTCCTTCAAAGCAGAAACATTTTTGCCGTCCTTGTCAATTTCCTCATGGGCTTCAACGGATAGAGGGGTGTTCTGGGTATCGAGCTTTCGCAAGCGCTTGAGGGTGAGGTCGCGTATAGTAGGACAGTGATAGAGGAGAGAAACGATTCCCTTAGCGCCAAATCCACAGGAAGCAAAAGAGACTTTCTCGAGGGAAGGTGGGTGCTTGAGAGCAAAAGCGCGGAGTCCTTCATCGGAGACATCGGTGCAGCCTTTGAGTTTGAGCTTCTTGAGGGAGTGGAGGTGGGATGGGATAAGGGAGAGTGAGTTATCATCTATGCTGATGAGCTTGCGGGAGCACCTGAGGGAGAGGACTGAAACCGAACTGAACCGGGATAGGATGGAGGGGAGTGCAGGGGAGAGTTCGGTTCTCGCCGCCAGGACTAGGCGGTGGCGTGACTTGGCATCGACCATGCACCACCGTATGCAGACGGCGGAGCAGGAATTACGGTCGTGGCAGCTGAGGTGACTGAATATTAACGCTAGGCATTCGTCCGGAATGCCTAAGGTTAGGTCGCATTGAGGGGTATGATTAATGAGGTTGCTGGGGCATTTGCATTGATGATGGGCATTGACAGTTTGAGTGGCTGAGAGAGCATGGCATGAGGAGGAAGATGAGGATTGTCCCATTTGTTCGGTTACTTGATGGATGACATAGCAAAGACAGTGAGTAGTTTTTATTTAATGGGGGGGGTGGAAAGCATAGCCTTCGTCACAAGAAAGAGAGAGAGACATGTTAGGAAAATACTATGTCATTGTCAATGGGCTGTTGTAGTTTAAACAAGTTTGAAATGGATTCATTTTTCTAAAACCATCGTACACGAAAAATTAAATATTGAACAAGTGAAAGACTTTTTTATTTCTTATATTCTAAAGAAAGAGCATATACAAATACAATTAACCGTTAACAATTGTACTGAATGGGGGACCAGATGAAACAGAGACAGAGGACTTGGTCTTTTGATTTGATTCAGGAGGAATAGTAGTACAAAGTACAAGGAGAAGAAAGACAAGAATTGAGCGGAGGATGGGCCGCTCTGCAGAGGAATACACAATTTCTCTGAGTTGCTGTGAATTCAATAATTCATCTACATTTATTGGTACCATCACCTTATTAACCTTAACAAACTCTTCCCTTCTTCTCTTTTTTTTTGGATTTTTTTTCTCACTATTTAAAGAAATAAGGGGGGTAAAATAAGATGGAGAGAGAACAAATTAAATAATAATAATAAAAATTAAGATTTTGCTCAGCTATTATATACTTAGGAGAGTTAAAAGTATTTTTAAGAGAGGGGTCCAGAAGCCCAGTAGTTATGAGAGCAGAGCTGTAATGCTGTCGCCTTCTCCTGCGGGGATTGATGGATGGGTGGGGGGTTGTCTATCTCTATCTTATGTCCATTATTGCCTATTTGCTTTTTTGGGTGTTGGAATCGGAAGCGTCCATGCCAAGGAGAAAAAGAAAAAGTAAAAGAAAACCAAACCGGAATTAAAGTTTCTAACTAAAAAGCAAAAGCCAACCAAAAAAAAAAAACAAACAAAAGGGTTGAAAAAGGCAGGTCAGGTCTGGTATGGTTTTTGGTACTCCCAAGAAAATAATAATTAATCATTCAAAAAACTGCCAGTGGCGGGACAAATGCTGAACGAACTAAAAGCCGACCAGCCCATCCTGCATTTATGAATTTTGGTCCTGTCACCTTATGCGGATACATCAATTAAAAAAAAAAAAACTCTCATATATTTTTAAAAATTAGATTACCCACTTTATAAATAACAAAATATATACAAGAAGTTTAAAAGGTTTTTTTTTTTTTTTTTCCTTATAACAATTTCTTGAAGCGTTGATTTACTTTTCCACATTACTGTTTGTTAACCCCATAATTGATTCTCTTCCATCCTTACCTATTAGAGAAATAGAGTATGGTGTAATACTATAATAATTTGGTCAATTGATGTGATATTGCATTTATTCTTTTCTTTCCTTGATATCAGTGCCATTTTTTATTTTTTTTTTGTTCTTCTCTTCTTTCCACCTTCATTCTTTTCTTCATTTGATTTTATTGCTCCAAAGATAAATTCCCCTCTCTCTCTATTTGTTTGCTATTTTCATTACAAGTTGTTTTTTTAAATTTAAGGAAGACCGACCCTAAATTTATCTATTTAGCAACTTCTTCTTTTTATTTGTGTTTTCCAAAATAGAAGAAAATGCACGTTCTTGTAGGAATAAAATTGTTCAAACTTGATTTTCATAATTGGACTTATTATTTTTGTGATTTAGTACTTAAACTTTCGAGTAATAAATATGATACTTAATTATATCATATTTAGTATGTCAGAATGGATTCAAAATGGAATCAAGATTTCAAATTTCGCTTCATTTCCCATGTTTAGATGCATTTTAAAAAACTAAAATCACGATTCTTTAGAATCATCAATTTCAACTTTCATTTTACCTCGTTGATTGGAATTTACAAAAATGGACACTTAATATATAATGTATATTTATTTCATTTACAAATTATGAGTATTTTTTACAATTGCTACTATAATACATAAAATGATTCTATAGATATTTTCAAACATTTGAATGGATTTGTCATTCCTTTCTTGCTTCCATTTTATTTCATTGCAAACCATGCCTATGTACCAAAATACAACAAATTAAAGCTTGATTAAACTTTTGAATATGAAATACAACAAATTAATGGACAAGCATAGCTCAATTAAAACTACCACCTAAATAATATAGCAAGGTTACCATTCGACCGATATGCAATATCATTTCAACTACAAAATGCATATAACTATCATTTGACTATTAGCTTATTGCCATCCAAATAGCCAACAACAAATAGTAATAATTTAATCATAAGTTTATCCCTTTAATTACATAATTAGCTTTTTATGACATTTTTACCCTTAATTACAAAATGATAAAGGTTTCTTTTAGGAAAAATTATATGCAAAAGGATCAATGATTGAGGTTAAGATCAAATAGATAATCGAACTTTCAAGTAGTTAAAATAGAGTATTAATGTTATGATAAGTGGTTTAAATAGAATATAGAATTTTTAAATGATTAAAATAAAAAATCAATATTATGGTAAACAGTTTAAATAGAGGATTAAAACTCTAATTTTCACCTAGTTTTAATTTTTTATTTAAACCACTTATTATAACATTAACCCTCTATTTTAATTATTTGAAAATTCAATTATCTATTTAAATTTAACTTCAAATGTTAATAATTTTGTATATTATTTTTTTGTTTCTTTTGTATTAACATAATTTTGTATATTATTTTTCTGTTTCATTTGTATTGGCATTCATTATTGAATAATAGCTCTTGATTGTGTGATTTCTTTTACAAATCCTTCATATTGTGGTGAACCATTGTTTGCTTGGCCCATGCATAATGTTGGCTTAAGTAAACATAGTGTGATTTTCATAGGTGCATCATATTTAAAAGAGTTGTATATATCCTTATACTGCAAAACCCTACAAAAAAAATACTATTGCAATATGTTGTAGTCCTTGATTGTGTTTTGGTTAATTGTTGAACTAGGATATATCATCTTTATATCAAGGTTAAGGTTCAACACGGGCATGTGCTTGTGGGAACATATACACGTGAGGGTAAAGGTGCGGTGTATGAGGCATCAATAGGATGTGTGTTGGTGATTGATTGGAGAGAGCTCCTATTAGGAATTGGCTTTAATCTCATATCAACTTTCAAGTGTTTCGTGAATTGTCTAAAAGAGGTAAACTTGCCATTTGCCCTAATTTTCATTGTATTTGTAATCATAGTCACATGAAAGTGTGCATGGTGTCTAAAAGAGGTAAACTTGCAATTTTCCCTAACTTTCAAGCCCTAATTTTCAATTCCTATTAGGAATTGCATTTTAACAACACAAGCCAATCAAATGGAAACATTAGAGGTGTGGATGGCAAACTCATGCGGGAATGCACTTGAGAGGCCAAAGGTATTTGAATATTATAGGTATAATGATAGAACTAAAGTGTGTTTAGCAATGTTGGAGTTCATGAGGTATGTTGCATTATGGTGGAAAAATGTTTAGAATCAAAGGAGATAATGTGGTAAGCGAGAAGTTAATATATGGAGGGAAATGAAGTGGCTATTACATGGTTGATTTGTACTTGATTACTACTACCAAGAGATGTTCATGAAACTTTAATATCTCAGATAAGGTGGACTTAGTGTGGAAGATTATGTCAAGGATTTTGACATGTTCATGCTCCATGTTTAGGTCATACAACCAACAAAGCAGACCATCCCTAAATTCATAATTGGGCTAAATTTTGTGATATCAAGTGTAGTGAAGTTACAATAGTTTGATTCACTTGAAGAAGTGATATAGCTTGCTCTCAAGGTTGAAACATAGAGGTGGAGAAACATGTTTAGAACATCGATTTCCTCTTCAAAACTATTGGCCCTAGTAAGTAAGTTTGTAGGCAATGATGAGAAGGAAATATGAGGGTTATGAGTAAAGGAGTTGATAGATTGGAGTGAGGAGATAATAGGTGTGATGATCATTAGGGTAATGCAATTACTAATCTTGAGGTAAGAGGTATATATATCAACGGTTTACTGGAAGGATGATAAGATAGATTAAATGTTTCAAATATTTAGGACATGGACATAACCATATAGCTGCTTGGTGTTCAAAGTGCATGATTATGTTTGTAAAAGGGGAGGTGCATGAGATGGAGATAAAGAGTGGGGAAGAGGAAGAAACTCGAGAGGATATTAAGGAACCTCTTGATGCATATGATGAGGAGGAGGATGAAAATTGTGGAGTAGAAGGGAGAGTTATGGCTATGGCGATTCAACATACCTTGAGTGTTACGCCCGCTAGGGAAAACAAGAAAATGGAGAACCTATTTCACATTAAGCACCTTGTTAATAGAAATTTGTATGCATTAATAGTGGATCAAAATGAAGTTGATAATTATTATGAATGGACAAAAACTTAATAAATTTGATAAGGGTCCTATTTTTGTAAGTATTTGAAAATATTAAAGATTTGAATAGGGCAAAAAAAAAAAAAGTTAAGGATTTAAGTAAAAAAAGTAAGTAAATGTTAAGAAGTAAAAAAAAAGAAGGAAGAACAACATGCCTTTGATTTTTTCTTTCTTTTTCCTTCTTGTTTTAGGCTTTTTTGTTTTATTTTAGTAAATGTTAGAGTTAGGTAGAACAGGAAGAATATGATTTTTTTTTTTTAAGGTGTTGCAATTAGTACTTGAAAATTCCATATAAACTTTTCGTCAAGCTTTTACGTGGGTTTTTCGTGTTTTTATAATGCGAAAATCCGAGTGCCAACCAACTATTGGCTTGGCTAACGGGGATCAATGGAGGTGGGTTAGATACTAACTGCGACAATGAAAAGTTAAATTTAAGTATGGAATTCCTTATTGACTTAGACAAAAAGGAACAAATGGAAACACATATATCCAAAGACCTTGAAACAACCAACATATCCCTAGAAATTGGACACGTATACCCATAACATAACAGATCAAAAGAATAGCTAAGAATGATATTTCAAGCAAAACAAGAACATGATACAAGGAAATAAGATGCACCAAAATTTCTAGGTTATATGAATTGCTAGCCATTTTGTTCCACATGCTACTAGTTTGATAGGCAACTAATCTGTGGGTGTAAGAAAAGTGTGTCATCTTCAACAAAGGGAGAAAAAAAATTGAGATGCGCATTTTACATGCCATATTTCTCCCAAAATATTGGACACTTTGATAGAATAAATTGTACTTTTTTTTCTTCCCTTTTAATTATAAATAAAAGCTCCATTTAAATAAAGAAGCTCTCAACTCTACTTTATCCTGCACATGATCTCGCGCACTTTTTAGCATGCAAAAGAATCATATAGCAGCGAATTCATCGTTTTCATAGATTGTGGACCGCGATCTATACTTTTTGCACATTGGGAGACGATCAAATGGCTAGAGTTGCCGCGTCAGATAATTTAATAAAAAGCAAAAAGAAGAAGATCAGGGAAAAAAAATAAAAAGAGAAAGAGAGAGAGAAGAAACCTAAAAACGTATTAGAAAAGAAAATCAGAAATTGCACTCTCGCCATTTTGGATATCGCTGCTCTTCTCTCTCTCTCGCTCTCTCCCTCTACCTCCATGGTGACCCATATTTGCTGGTCAACATTCTCCATTCACATTCAAACGGGCTGGTCCACTCAAATATT
Source organism: Laguncularia racemosa (assembly GCA_037954665.1). Classification (NCBI taxonomy): domain Eukaryota; kingdom Viridiplantae; phylum Streptophyta; class Magnoliopsida; order Myrtales; family Combretaceae; genus Laguncularia; species Laguncularia racemosa. The sequence continues at coordinate 3,576,122 of JBBMOL010000069.1, read as the reverse complement.
TACTGATACAATGGGTTTCATTATATCCCCAGTTAGCCCCATACCACTAGGCAGACTCTTGATGCCAAATTACTTGAAAAATATGGTTCTAAGTTGCGACATGTCGAAATCCCCCGTCTGCTAAGTGAAGATTGACTATATGCAGCCGAGAATTAAAATATACAACGATTTAACTTTTACTTCTAAGTGAAAGAGAGTTGCAACCTCGTAGCAAAGCTACAAAGGGGATAAGATTGTTTACCCTCTAAAAACCGAACCATTACGCACACTTTTGCGTGCCCAATTACAAGTTGCCTTAATACCTTCAGATGCATATTGGCCGAGCAATCAAATTATTAATGAAATATAAGCCCGTGTGTGGAAATTAAGGATCTAGTACAGTGGGTGGAATTTTTTTTTTAAAATTGCCATTCCATCCTGAAGATAGTAAATAAAACGTGCATAAATGCCTATGATTAAGAGGTCATGCATTCCAATAGCCAGATTATACAGCTAAAAGCTTTATATCGTAGTCACTTAGAAGTAACAACCTATGTGGTAGAGACCTCAACCATGATGAAAAAACAAGGAGAGACTTGGGAGCCACGACGAATCACCTTGGTGGTTCTATGGCATCACCATATTCAATCTCCTACTATGCGGCTGTCCACATGTGCAAAAAAGACGAATCCCACATCTGCAAAAGGAAAAGAGTGCACAATGTTAAAAGTCAAAGGTGTCTAACATCTCTCTCACGAGACAGGTGGCAGATTCGATAGGGCTAAAACCAATCGTCATTTGTGGTTACTAATTATTGATGATATTGATGTTTCAATAATCTTAATAATACAAAGGCTTGAATGGCTATTACAGTAAACCAGTTTCATGCAGCTTAAGGGAGACCATACTTTAAATGAGCTCGATAGAAGTCGATTTTTGTGTCGGAATGATAATTTGTGGATTGCTCTAAAGAGGTTTAATTCGACAAAACAATGGCAAAATCAACTTAATTGCAACAAAGCACCATCGTGTTTTGTATATACACTAACACGAAAGAAGAAAGCACCCTTCGATGGATACCTATATGCAAAAGCTGGCAATCAGTGTTATCACTACACGAGCAAAATTGAAACAGGAAACTAGAACTACGCTCCTCTATCCATATTAATTAAAAAAAAAAGGCACGACACACTAAGAGGTAGACAGGATCAATACATCAGCGTTGAAATGGTCAGAGATCCTCCAGAATCTCTATCTTCAAACATTTTTTTTCCCTTTTTTTTTTTTGGCTAGCATCGTTCAAAAATCTTATAAAGCTTCTCCAGCGAGGCAACCTGTAAATGAGGATAAAAACTTCTTATCAACTGCATCAAATTGGATTCCATATGATATAATGGCAAACAATGGAAAACCGATGTAACTCGAATGAGATACATACAAACAAAACTAGATGTGAAAGTTGGACGATCCAAAACTAGTGCCAACTCTAGTCCTGTATGGGGAGTCCACTTATATAAATAAATAGCAAAAACACTTCCCTCCAGAAAAGAGTAGCACCTGAACAAATGTTCCATCTGTAGCCATGGAAGTTGGTGGCTTAAGAAAGAGCCTCATGGAAGGGAACAGGACATGCTGAATGGACCATTCTCGCTGAGCCCATGCAGTTTGTGCCTCTGAAAGTAGATTGTGATCAATGCTGTCCGTCATCTCAGCATCATTCTCTGCAAGCAGACACTCACTCTAAGAGCCATGTATAATGAACAGGAAAGCATGTCTCAACCACTCTCCATTTGGCATGACGTAAGGCAAAATAATAACTGTACTAATCATACTCCAAGCCTCAAAACCTTTGCAATAGTACATCAATGTAGTGACAGCCATATATGCATATCTAGTGTCAATAAAAGTTACTTTAATCCTGTGACACTTTTATACAAGCAATTTATAATTCAACTGCGATAATGGTTGGTTGTCATATACATCATTAATTATAGTAACAATTATTGTTATAAACAGTTTTCTTTCTTTTTTTGGTGGGTGATATGAGATTTTTTTTTATTTCTCATTATAAAGAAGGAGCAATGTTACAAAAAGAGGAAGCACTCTTTTTTGGATAATTCATAATTTATTAATCCAAAGAAGGTATACAACTGTCAAAGGACGGGTAGAAATACAGCACGAGTACATATAGAGAGGTAAATACCTCAAATCATACAAGCGAATAAAATGTTACAAGGGAAAACTCTTTCATGATACAAGAGTAGTATAGGCTCTAATTTGGTCAGCTAAAAAGCTCGAACTAGAGAGACAATTGCCTAGGCGTACTTCGTTGCAAGTTCTCCATATGCAGTAAACTGCAACTACTAGACCTGCCTTCTATGTGTGGAGGATAGGCGTTGAGGACTCAGTTGTTGCAATCAGTGAAGTTGTAGCACTCCGCCAATCTTTGAAGGAAGGTGGACACCGTAGGAGATTCCCATATCTGAGATGTATATCTACAATTAAAGAAAAAGGGGGAGTGATCTTCCAAACCCTACTAACAGAGAAAGCAGGTTGCAAAGGTAGCAATTCCCTAGGAGACTAGTTTGTCAAGAGTTGATAATTTACCCATTTAAGCTAGCCATAGTATAAAGAAGTGCCTAGGTAGAGAAGTCTTATTCCATATGACTTTATGCCAAGGCACAATGGTACCTAGAGGGTTGAAGAAATTGTAGCCACTTCTAATAGTGTAATCCCTTGATATAGAGTAGATCTAGCGAAGCCGGTGTTGAGGCATTTAGTTGGATGTGGGCCGAGATGTGAAAATCTAACTAGAATGGGTTGGCTAGTAATCACCAAGTGTTATTTTCCATCAAAGAGCAAAGTTTGGTCATCAATGGGAAACCTAACCTTCCAATCTCCCTCGTACTGTATATTGTATCCAATGGACCTATTGCGAGCCAGTAATCTATCCATAGTCAGATGGACAAGCCATCATTAGGTGCCCATTGAAAACTGTTCCAGACCAAACACTTTAGTTTTAGCAGCTTTTTCCAGGACCAGGAGCAAATGGTTGGTGCACGAGATGACTAGAAGCTTCTACCCTTCAATAGGGTAGAGTGCACTCAATTCGGCCATAAAACTCCAGGGGCCATGTTTACAAAGGTGCCATATATTCTTTGTGGGTAATACAGATTTTTTGTCTTTTATTTTTCATCATAGAGAAAGAGCACCATTACAAAAAGAGGAAGCACACAAGATCTTCATAATCCTCTACTGCATTTAGGATAAAAGTAAACGCTAAGCAGGGGTAGGAAGGCACGACCTATAAGATTGATCTAAACAATAGAGGACAAAGAATGTCTAGGTAGATAAAATGGCCATAAGGCTTGATGGTGCTTCCTAAAAAAGAAAACGTACAGAAAATGACGCAGCGAGGAAAGCGTAAACCCGAGACCAGTTCTAGGATTGGAACTCTAGAATAAACAAAGAAGAATTAGAGTTTATTTTTCGATAAATTTCAATTGCGCACAATCGAAAATACAGAGAAACTCGTCTTTAAAAATGTGTATACAATATTCAATAAAATGTAACCCTAAAATGACCTAACAACTATATATATACTCCTCTGGAAAATACATAAAAAAGAAATATAGATGTACACGTGGAAATAAATATAAGTATACACGTCCGTCCTCTGTCGTATACACGACCATGCCTCAAAGCCATGTATGCTTCTGGGAATATGTCTGGTGTAATACACGGCCGTGTCCCCTGGCCGTGCCTGCGGCCATGTCTGCTTTTGGGAGAAATCCTGACAGAACACACGGCCGTGCTTCCTGGCCGTGTAAGAAGCCGTGTACGTTTCTGGGAGTCATCCAAGTTTCTCACAAGGCCGTGCCTTCTGACCGTGTATGCAGCCGTGTGCGTTTCTGGAAGTTTCCTGACATGATACACGACCGTGTATCCACCCATGCGTCAACCCGTGTCCGCCACGATGTCCGCATCATTCTCTCCCACCAACGAAGAACTCGACCCCGAGTTCTCTTCTGGATAAAGGGGTTTGTCATCCACGTAAAATGGGGACAAGTCAGCTACATTGAAGGTCTTGGAGATTTGCATGCTTTCCGGAAGCCCAACCACATAGGCGTTGTCATTGATTTTGGCGACAATATTGTAGGGCCCATATTTCTTTGGTTGCCACTTGTTATATGTTCCCACGGGAAAACGTTTCTTCCTTAAGAACACCATCACTTGATCTCCCACTTCGAATAGTTTCTTCCTCCGATGTTTGTCTGCAGCTTTCTTATACTGCTCATTCACTTTCTCAATTCGCTCTTTCACGTCAGATGCCACCGTGTGGTACTGTTCCGCCAGGTGTTTAGCAGCAACATTGGTTTCAACACCCTTGGGTAAAGAAGCTAAATCCAAGGCGTGAGAAGGCGCCTTGGTATAGACCACTGAAAAGGGCGATTTCCCAATAGTTCTATGGATGGAATTGTTATAGGCGAACTCGGCTTGAGAGAGTGCCAAGTCCCATTGCTTCGGCTTCTCTCCACAGATGCTTCGTATTAGATTTCCAAGGGTCCTGTTCGTCACTTCTGTCTGTCTATCGATTTGAGGATGGGCTGTGCTGCTATAGTTAAGGGAAGAATTAAACATGTACCATAGCGTCCTCTAGAAATGGCTAAGGAATCGGGTATCTCTATCAGAAGTGATGGACTTGGGAACCCCGTGCAACCTGACCACCTCCTTAAAGAATAGCTTGGCAACGCCTTGTGCATCAGCCGTCTTCCTGCAAGGAATGAAGTGAGCCATCTTGGAGAACCTGTCCACAACCACAAAAACAGTGTCAGCACCTCGTTGGGTACGAGGCAAACCTAACACGAAATCCATGGATAGATCCTCCCAGATATTCTCAGGTACTGGTAGTGGAGTGTACAACCCAGTATTCTGATAATGCCCTTTGGATGTCTGACAGATGTAACACCGTTGCACTATTCGCCCTACATCCCTTCTCAACTGAGGCCAATGGTATCTTGCAGCCACTGCTGCTAGTGTCTTGTCACGCCCCAGATGTCCGACTAATCCCCCTCCATGCAGATCTTTAATCAATTTCTCCCTCAAGGAGGATTCGGGAATACAAAGTTGGTTACCCCTCATTAAGTAACCCTCCAGGATGTAATAACTATCATTGGGTTCCTTATTAGTGCATTTTCTCCATGTAGCTCCGAAATCCTCATCTGTTTCATACAACTCCTTCAACTGCTCAAATCCTACCACTTCAGCCCTCATGGTAACCAACAAATCCGCTCGTCTGCTTAATGCGTCGGCCACCTTATTATAGACCGCAGATTTATGCATCAGGCGAAATGAAAATTTTTGTAGGAACTGTATCCATTTGGCATGCATATCTTTGCAGATGCGGGTCTGATTACTCAGGTGTTTCAGGGCGACACAATCTGAGTATAGGATAAACTCTTTGCCAACCAAGTAGTGCTCCCACATCCTCAGAGCTCTGACCACCGAATAGAATTCTTTATCGTACATGGACCAGTTTCTCCTGGCTTCACAGAGCTTCTCACTATGGAAGGCCACGAGTCTCTTCTCCTGAGAGAGCACAGCGCCAATACCTACGCCACTGGCATCACAGTCGACCTCAAATAGTTTGTCAAAGTTCAGTAAGGCCAACACCGGCGCACTACACAATCTCTCTTTGAGCACCGCAAATCCAGACTCAGCTTCCTCACCCCAATGAAATTTCCCTTTCTTTAGGCACTCAGTCAATGGGGCAGCAACCGTACTAAAATGTCGTATGAAACGCCTATAGAGTCCTGCCAACCCCAGAAAGCTTCTCAATTCGGTAATGGTCTTGGGAGTGGGCTAATCTCTAATGGCCCTTACCTTATCCTCATCCACTGTGATACCCTCACCACTCACTACAAAGCTTAAGAACAGCAGCCTTGGTGACATGAATATGCACTTCTTGAGATTAGCGTAGAGCTTATTCTCTTTCAGCACAGTCAAAACATTCTTCAAGTGCACTAGATGCTCATCCTTAGTCTTGCTATATACTAGGATATCATCAAAGTATACAACTAAGAACTGACCTATGAATGGTTTAAGTACCTGGTTCATCACGCGCATGAAGGTACTCGGTGCATTGCTGAGGCCGAATGGCATAACCAACCATTCGTACAACCCTTCCTTTGTCTTCAAAGCGGTCTTTCACTCATCCCCAGGTCTGACCCGAATCTGATGATACCCGCTTCTGAGATCCACCTTTGAGAAGATCACCGCTCCACTCAGCCTGTCCAACATATCCTCAATGCGCGGAATTAGGAATTTATACTGGATTGTGATCTTGTTGATCGCACTGCTGTCCACACACATCCTCCAACTCCCATCTTTCTTTGGGCGTCAATAGCGCTGAAACTGCTCATGGACTCATGCTATCCCTGATGAATCATTTGTCTAGCAATTCCTAGGCTTTCTCTTGAAGGATCTCCGTCTCTTTGGGGCTCATCCGATAGTGAGGGAGGTTAAGAAGGCTAGCTCCAGGCACCAAGTCGATGTGGTGCTGGATGTCTCACAATGGAGGCAACCCTTCTGGTAAGTCTTCCGACACTAACTCTTTAAATTCTTCTAATACTCCTTTTACTTCCTCCGGGGCCTCTACACTATCCATGTCCTCTCCCGCATCCTTCACCACTAGAGCATGCATCAAACGGGCCTCTTTGATATCTTCAGTCATTTCCTTCTCTGATTGAGTGATCGTTAGAAAAGACTTTCCTTTCGCTCTTTGGGTCTTAGGTCGCTTATCCGTCAATGGCAGCAGCGTATATTTCACACCCTCTTTTTCCAATCTATATTTTTTTTCTTTCCCGGCATGTTAGGCATCCACGTCAAACTGCCAAGGCCGTTCGAATAACAAATGACAAGCGTCCATATCGACGATGTCGCATTATACTTCATCCCAATACTTGCCTATCGAAAAGGGAACCCGACACCTCTCCTTCACCTCGATTCGCTCCGCCGCTTTAATCCATCTTATGGTGTAAGGATTCGGATGCTTCTCTATCGGTAGTTGGAGTCGTTTCACAACCTCCTTTCCGATAATGTTCTCGCAGCTCCCACTGTCAACAATTAAGTCAAACACTCTCCCACCAATCGTGCACCTAGTGCGAAACAGCTGGTGTCGTTGTGAACTACCCTCCTGTTTCGGTGCTAGCATTATCCTCCTGATTACATAGTTTGGCTCCACCGCATCATCAGCCTCGCCATAGTAATCATTGTCACCATCCGGCTCACAGCACACTTCCTCCTTTTCTTCCCTTTCGACAATGTTTACAACTCGTCGATTCGGGCATTCATTGGATTGGTGTCCAGGCTGATTACATCTATAGCACTTTCCCAAAATTGGTTTGGCATATGGGTTATTTTGCCTCGAGGTTTCTTTGCTCTCAAGAAGTTTCTTCCCCTCAGCTTTGTCTTCTTTTCTCTCCATGCTTCTCGCTGGTTTCTCAATGACTCCTCTAGGCCTTTCGCCAATCACTCTACTACTACTGCCGAGATTATCATAAACATAGTTTCTCTTGCCTCCTCCTAACCTTGCACTCTGCTCTTGGGTCATCATTTCAGCTCGAAGGGCCAAATTCTTGGCTTCTTTGACGGTTTTGAACACCGTCACCCCTATCTTGTCGTCTAAGGCTTCAACCCGTCTACAAATCGTGCCACCTGTTGACTCTCAGTCTCCCTCAGATCATTCCTTTCCGCCAACCTCATAAACTCAGCGGTGTACTCATGCACCGTCCTCTACCCTTGACGGCATCGTTGATACTGCTGGAAAAGGATTTGCTCATAGTCGGGTGGTAAAAAATCTCTCTGCAACAGATTTTTCACGCGGTACCATGTTCTTATAGGTTGCTTCCCCTCTCTTTGCCTACAGTTCTACAATCGATCCCACCATGCAGACGCCCCTCCTTTTAGCCTACAAGCAACCAATCTTACCCTCCTATCCTCAGGTACCTCCATATAATCGAAGAATCTATTGACTTCCGCAAGCCAGTCCAAAAAATCTTCTATTTTGAGATTACCATTAAAGGATGGAATATCTACCTTAAGACGGAAGTCACCGCCATCGATGTGATCGAGTCCCTGGTGGTTTCGTCGATATCCGCCACCGTACTCCTAATCAATTCGGTCATCCACCCCACGGTACCTGCCACCACCAACGCCACCCCTTCTCGGTCTTTGCCCCCTCCTCTGCAGAAATTCACCCTCTTCCTCAGAGGAGCTTTCATCAAGCCTTCGGTTCCATTGATTCCCGACAGCAAGTTCATTGATAGGACCGCCGCGAGCGACTGCTACTCCCGGTCGATTCCCAACAACACCCTTGTTCCCGTTGTGGCCTATCACCATAGCGTCGAAACATGCCACCAGGTCTTCCAGACGTTGTTCTACACGTCCAAGTCTCTGTTCCATGGCTTCAACCACCGCCCTTGGAGCCCATTGATTGACCCCTTGGACTTCCGCATCCCGATCAAGGTCGAGAATGCGACCGCCATCAACACTATCGTTAGCCGACATCTCCGCAGGAATTTGCCTTGCTCTGATACCAACTGACGCAGCGAGGAAAGCGTAAACCCGAGACCAATTCTAGGATTGAAACTCTAGAATAAACAAAGAATCAGAGTTTATTCTTCGATAAATTTCAATTGCGCACAATCGAAAATACAGAGAAACTCGTCTCTAAAAGTATGTATTGAATATTCAATAAAATGTAACCCTAAAATGACCTAACAACTATATATATACTCCTCTGGAAAATACATAGAAAGTAAATATAGATGTACACGTGGAAATAAATATAAGTATACACGTTCGTCCTCTGTCGTATATACGGCCGTGCCTCAAAGCCGTGTATGCTTCTGGGAATATGTCTGGCGTAATACACGGCAGTGTCCCCTGGCCGTGCCTGCGGCCGTGTCTGCTTCTAGGAGAGATCCTGACAGAACACACGGCCGTGCTTTCTGGCCGTGTAAGAAGTCATGTACGTTTCTGGGAGTCATCCAAGTTTCTCACACAGTCGTGCGTCCTGGTCGTGTATGCAGCCGTGTGCGTTTTTGGAAGTTTCCTGACATGATACACGACCGTGTATCCACCCGTGCATCAACCCGTGTCCGCCACAATGTCTGCATCATTCCATGTATCCACCCGTGCATCAACCTGTGTCTCAACACGTGTCCGCCACGATGTCCGCATCAGAAAAGTACAGAGCTACAAAAGGCAAGAGAAGATAGTCCTCAACAAGTCTTCCACCGGGAAAGATGGGTCACCAACATGGCAACCATTTCTTTCTTTCCACAAATAATAACACACCATAATTACGCTTTCTTATACTGTCCACTTAAATACCTTCCCATTGAAGAGTGTAAAACAGAAGTTACAGACAAGGGGCTCTGCATAGGCCAATGCAGGAACATCTCAACCCTTCCCCAATCTTCCAGTGAACTCACATTTCAAGGTCATGAGTTTCCACCTCCTTGCTACAGAGAAAACAGCAATTTGAAGCAACTTTTGGAGATCTCTCTCTAGCAAAAGATAATATGCATGTTTGATAGAGAGATCCTTAAGGGGTTTATCCTTCTGACAAATGGACTGTTTTAGACTCAAGGTTCAAAGACCCTAGCTAATCCACCTCCATACTTCTCCATCAGGCCATTCCTAGTTAAAGCCCTTAATAAAAGAGCACAACCCGGTCTTCCTTAGGCCATCCAACCTTGACGGCAATTCTTTCTCCAAGCCAACCCACTAAAAGGACCTCCAGGATCAAATGGATCATAACAGAAAGAAATGGCATTTCCATTCCCAATTTCCCATTTCATGAAGAGTTTTGGATTGCACTATCTTTCTCCAAGCCCAAAGTGCATCACTAGGGATATTAATTTTCCAAAAGTTGAGACCCCTTAGTATCTCCAATTTAATCCAGCATGGCCATAAGAAGTCCCTAAAATCCATATAAACATTCCAAATATATTAATTGGGCAACTTTGTTCCATAATTCCAAATCTAATATACCCAGGATGCCTTCATTATTGGGCTTGCACACATGACTCCAATTTACCTTTGCCTTGGCCCTCTCCTCATCACTTCCTTTCCACAAGAAATGCTTGAGTTTCAATTCAATCACATTTAAGATACTCTTGGGAAGTATATGCTATAGGGTTGTAAATAAGAATATAAAGTAATTATAACTTAATAATAGGAAATCTATTTAGCTGAGTTTCCTAATTTAGATCCTTTAGCTTGTATATATATATATATATATATATAATTCCTCAATGAAAGGATATGAATATTTTCTTTCCCACCTTTGGTCACATGGTATCAAAGCCATAATATTGAAATGTGGGATTTTGTTTAAGGGGGGAAAAAATAATTCCTTTTTTTTTCGGGGGGTGGGGGGTGGTTTCATCTTTTTCAAGTCACAGTTTGTGGACACCTCCTACCTAGAAAGGAGCACCATCTGCCAATTGTCATTTCTAGAAAATATGATGACCAGCAGCCTTACACGTGACCCACATGAGCAGCTTCGAAGTTTCTTCCTGGTTTCACACATTGGCAAGTGGAGATGCATCTATTACCAGAAACTTCACTGACGGCCATCTTCAGCCCTGCCTGCTCTGCACAACATGTCCTGCCCTAGATGATCAACTTTGCCTTGGGAGAGGGACTTTCTTTAGAACAGATTTTGTGTGACCTATTTTCTCTAGATTTGGTTTTATTTTGGTTTTGCTAATCTATAATTTTTTTTTGAGTCATGGGTGATGACACTAAGTCTCCAGTTGTATCTGATGTGGTTTTTGTGACGTCAAAGATCACGGGAATACAAATTCAATGGTTCTAACTATTTGGATTGGAGTATAACCATTAGATTGTATCTGCGAAGTATTGACAAGGATGATCATATGACCTCTCCACCTAAAGATGGTTCGAAACAGGTACAGCTCAGAGAGGATGCTTTTTTGTTTTTGTAGATATGAAATTCAATCGACAGTGAGGTAATTGGTTTAATTAATCACTGCGAATCATTAAGAAATTGATGGAATATCTAGACTTTTTGTATTCCAAAAAAGGGAATATTTCCAGCATTTATGTGGTGTGTAAAGCTTTTTATTGTGTAGAGAAAAAAGATAGGCCTCTCATGAGCTATTTTATGGATTTTAAGAAAACTTATGAAGAGCTTAATATATTATTACCACTTAGTCCTTATGTGAAAGTTCAAAAAGCTCAATGGAAACAAATGGCTGTTATGAGTTTTTTTGATAGATCTTCTTTCTGAATTTAAAACTGCTAAATCTCATGATCTCTAATTCTGAGATCTCCTCACTGCAAGACATATTTAGTAGGACACTTTGTACAGAGAATTCCCAACCTGTTTAGCCTAGCAATGCTCTTGTCAGTCGAAATAATGACTCCAAAACTAGAATACAGTAATACAAAAGTGGTAGAAGAGGAGTTGATACTTAGGGACAGAACTCAAGGGTGATTGTGTGTTACTATTGTCATAAGCCAGGACATACAAAGCATGATTGTGGAAAATTGCTGAATAAGAATTAAGGAATTTAGTCAGGACATATTGCATCCACTAATGATGCATCCAAAATGTCCATCATGATCTCTACAGATGAATTTGCCAAATTCTCTCACGTCAAGAATCAGTAAAATCTTCATCTACTTCTGTCATTTGTTCCTTACCCACCAAAGAGGGAACAACAAGCTTTAGCCAATCAGCCAAGATTTAGAAATACATTTATATTACAACACACTATAAGCTGAAAGTCAGCAAAAGTGGAGGGATTCTCAACCTTTGGTACAATGATAGGTAAGTAGAGTTACTCTCTCTTGTTTTTGGCAAGAGACTAGAAAGTACTACTTACTTCCTCATGAGAAACTGGTTTGATCAGAGCTTCAACATTGGCATAGCTTTAAGATATTCTCGAAATACTGAACTGATAAAGCCTTAATTTGTTCACAAGTTGATACTTGAACTCCCTGCTCATTCATCAAAGAATACAAGCTATTCCTATAATTTCTTTGCTGTAGAGATTTAAAGAAATACTTAGTGTTGCGATCCCAAATTTGAGCCAAGTGGCTCTAGATTTCTGACACAAAAGGACACTTTGGCTGCACTTATGATATATGACTCCCGAAACAACTTCCTTTCCTCCTCCCAATTTGGGGTGGAAGGGTTTGACCTATAAAGCTCCTATACTCGAAATAAGGCCTCCCTTGCAGCCTTAGTGTGCTCAGTAATATCAGCATAATGGGACTTGATCGGCTTCCTAACATGGTGTTATGGAGAAGCCAATGGACCAATCTCAAGAGATTTGAATCCGTGAAGATCAAGGAGACAAGGATGCAAGTCGAGATTTCAAGTTCGATTAACATGCCTCAAGGACCTATAACAAGATCTCAAGCTAAGAAGATGCAACAAGCTTTGATTATTCATCTACAAGGCTTGATGAGGATGGCTAGTGAAGAACTTCAAAGATAACAAAGCTTTGGTACAAGTGCAACTCAAGTCCAATATAACTTAGTGCAAGTAAAAGTGGAGATTCTAAACTTTGAGAAGGCCGCCAGCTTTAGAGGAGAAAACAGCCGGCCTTGAGAGCATGAAGGTCGCCGGCATTGGCAATGTAGGTTGCTGGCCAAAGAATCAAAGCCACCAGCCTTTGACTGATGTTGGAGCCAGCTTTCTTTTATTGCATTTTTAACTTTTTTTTTCCTTAGGGTTTTATGTGTAAGGCCATATATACTCCTTTAGCTGCTTTTTGGAGGACAAGTTTTTGATGTTTGAATTATAATCCCAAAAGCTATTGCTTATTCTTTGTGTTCTTGCATAGAATACATGTTTTAGGAGCATTCACGAGAGATTGATCAACTTTCTTGTGGAGTGTTTCGCGATTAGAACAAGTCTCTTGTTCTAATTTCTTTGATCATCATCTAAGAAAAACCTAATTCTAATCTATCTTAGGGATTGAAACTAAATTGACTATGAGGATTTTTGCATTACTGCTGTGAGAGTTCGTAATAATCAAAGGGATTCTCAAGCGTATGCACGGAGGTTCTATATCACGTGGGATTTCAATATCTTTAACTTCGAAACAACTCTGAACATTGGTCTTCCATTAACATACGAACAACAGACCACTTTAACAATATCCTTGAACATTGGATGATCCTTCCAAAAATTAGAGTTTTTTAAGAAGCTCTTTCACAGGCCTCGATTGATGTTGAAATTTACAACTAATGGGCTATGGTTGGAAATGCTAAGACTAAGAACTTTGACCTCCAATGCATGAAAAGCTTCAATTGAGTCATTGTTGACAAGAGATCCATCAAGGGTTTGATTGTTTCAATATTTTTAGATTACTCACATAAATCTTCCCTTTCACTTTCTATCCTTTCAGCATAAATGAAGGTGACCCAAAGGACTTTGTCGTCACTTTGAAGAAGGCAAAAGCAATGAATGAGCTGGTTAGTGCTCATAAAAAAATGGATGTCCCATACATCCAGCAGCTAGCCCACCCAAATGCAGCCAAAGGAGTGTGCTTCTATTTGCTAAGAAGGAAGGGTACAACCTCTGACCACATCAAAAGTCTGGCCTCTCACTTTCATCTCCAATACGCCAACAAGAGAAACGTTTTGATCAAGACAAAATTTATTTATTTCTTTAATTTTTTAGGGTTATTCAACCCCTTAATTTGGTTTCCCAAAAATCATCTTCTAGAGTGGCTCATGCAAAGAAGAAGAAGAAGGGTAGACAACGGTTTAGGTCCTAGGAAGTTAGACTTTGTAGTTTTCTAATGGTTTTGCTTTGTTTTATTGAGTATGTTGTTTCCCTTCACCCTTGTGGGTGTTTTGCTCCAATAGGGTTTTTAGTTACAGCAGTGTTTTTTTGTTTTGTTTAACCCTTGAGGGTGTTTTGACTGCTGTAGGATTATTTCTTTTATGATGTACTACATCTTTTGTTAATGAAAAAAAAAAATATATATCTGATCTGATCCCAAAAAAAAAAAAAAAGCCCTTAATGTTCTAAGAAGCTGTTATAAATGTACAAAAAAGGAGGTAACGACAGGGAACTTTCAAAACTCACGCAAAGAGGGAGATATCCCATACCTCTCTCCCTACTCCTTAGCCCTCTTCTCCCTTGACTTATTGTTCCATTTAACAGTGCTCCATTAGTTCTCTTGCTCCTAGTCAACAGGAAAATAGAGTTGTAATCAAGTGAAGATTAATCTAGTTGGGTCTCTTTGACCACAGATAGGGAGCCAAGAAGGGCCTCTCAAATTGGAAGAAGACAACACACTACACCCTATGGCTAGACATTCAAATTTGTCCCCCATGTTTCCAGACTCATCAAAGGAACCTGTAGCCGGCCTAGTCAAGGGACTTGGATATAGGGGGTTCGAGGTTAGGGCAAATGGGAGAAGAGCCAGATGTATCCAAATCCTTGTTCACAATAGATACCTTAGCTTTACCTTTCCTTGGGGTAATTGGCACAACTGCTCTTACCAAGTTTCAACATCCCTAATCATAATACCTTTGCACCACACACTCTTGCTTGGTACATTTACTGTCATTGTGGCAAAAAATGCAGCATTTTGAGCAGTAGGGGGTAGTATAAGGTATTCCATATCAACACTATAAGTTGAACCATCTACGCATTCTATGTCAAGCATTTTGAGCAGTAGGGGGTAGTATAAGGTATTCCATATCAACACTATAAGTTGAACCATCTACGCATTCTATGTCAAACTCCCTTAGAATTTCCCCATCAGCCTCCATCTCTTGTGACACTTGCACATAGTGAATATTCTCATTTGTGGCAGAGGCCTCCCCAATGCACTAACTGCACACCCAACCCCCTCATTATGAAGGAACTCCATGGGTACTCCCTACAATTTAACCATATTAGCAGCTTCCTATGGTGTAAAAGAGTTGGTTAGGAAAGAACCAAGGTTGATGAAGGACTTTGAGAAGACAGTCCTCCACAACAAACTTGAAAAAGTAACACCACACCCATTGTTGTGTACTTCCAATAAACCCCTCTTACCCTAAATAGCTTTGGCAATCTTTTGAACAATTGGAAATGCCAGGTTTTTTCCAAGAAAATATCCAAAAAGTGTATTACACAATATGCACTCTCGTATCTCAAAAACACATTTTAGTGATTTTACACTAACCCTACCTCCAACAAGAGAAGATAAGTAATAGTACAAAGAAACATTGACTTTAGGCTCAAGTTGAGAAGGGATAGAAGCAGAGACTACTTGTGCAAAAGATTGAAATGGTTTTGAAGGAGAGTGGTTTGAAGAAACCACTTTTCCATATGGGTTTGCATGAGTTTCAACCTTGTCAACCACTTCTATCATTTCCTTTAAAGTTCAATCACTAATAAAATCTTGACTTTCACAAGAGTAGGCTACCGGGTTGATAGCCTTTTTCGCTTGAAGATACGTGCCAGTATTAGTAAAGGAAATTTCCTTGTGTAAGAGGACAAAGCATGGCTAAGTCTGGCAATAGGCTTTGTCGTACAAGGTTCTGTCACATCCTTAGCCAACTTTTCATTACCCTTGGGGGTCCCACACAAAACAACTTTTTCCCAGGAACCACGTTAGTCTTAATTTTAGTATACTCATCCAAAACCACTTTTGAAGGTGGTTTCATGGAGGATAGAGGGGTTTTCCTCTTCTCACGACAAGAAGACCTAGCAACACTAACCAATAGCACCTTCAAAGCTTTACCAAAGGAAGATGACTTCATAGGTCTTCTTGCAAAAGTCTTGAACACCATATTTTAAAGCACGGACAACGAAAAAACTCTTGAATGAAAAACCAAAGGGAAAAAGAAAGAAATTGAAGGAAGAAACAACCAAACTAAGAGAAAGATAAAAGCCTGAAGAAAAGAAAAATAAAACAAGGAAAATGGTCTAAGAGTTTATGAACACAAGAAAAAACAAATAGGAGACTCAATAAGCTAAGATTGGCCAACCAGTGAAAAAAAAAGAGTAGACAACCAGTCCATTTTGGAATTAATTTTCCATTCCGCTAGCTACCATCTGGTTCAATAATTTACTTAAGCTAATGAAAATTTAACCCAAATCCCTAATTTTTGCAGCCCAGACCCAAGAAAAGAGAGTCAATTCCACCCTGTTTGTCTTTCATTCTTGGCTGAGCCTATCAAGAAGACCAATCATCCATGAAAATGTATAGCAAAGGTGATGGGGATCAAATTCCAAGACAACATTCCAAAGACAAGAACCATAATCAAAGTGATACACAATGAGGACAAGCTACAAGATTGACAAGAGAAACCTAGGAGCACGGTTGACTGGCTCCATCTAAGCCAAGGATGACAGACCCAAGGACAATCATGGTCAATTGATCTAAGACCAAGGTCGACTGGTCCGAATCAAGCCAAGGTCAACCAACTTGGCTTCATTAGGTTGGCCCAATGTCATTTTCCCTTATTTCATTATTTTAATTTATTTGTTAGTTTTTCCGATATCCTACTTTATCCATTTAGTTAGTAGGGTTTTATTGGCCTATATAAAAAATGCTTTATCATGTTATAAAACATCACTAAACCTTGATATTGAATATTTTCCTTGTTCATTCAAAAACCCTAAAAACCTAAAACATAAAAACACAAAAACCTAAGCAATCCTTAATTTTTTTATTGTTTATTATTTGATTTCATTGCGCTTACTCTTATACAGAATTCATTTGTATCAATGAATATTATGGAAGAATTGATGATAGCAAAATGGCCGCTCAAGGCTTAAAGAATGGCTAGAATCCACAAAATTAGTTATCAGCTGAAACAGGCAAGGTATAATGACAAATATCATACTTCCAAGCATATGACATACCTGTATAATTACATATATTGGTCACAACAGCTGACTTGACATCTTTCTTCATTTTGTAGAACTGTAAATCACCACCCGATGGATCTGGCAGCAAAGGAGGAAGCATAGCATAAAAATTTCCCAGTGCAGCTGAAATAGTTTGAAAGCAATTCTTTTCATCATCCCATACAACCTAAAGACAATTGCAGTGGCAGTTCAATTAGAGAATCATGCAAGAGTGGACTAGCTACAATATATTTATGGAACTTATCCTAGAACAACAAAACAAATAACAAATAATCCTTTAATCCCACTAGGTGGGTTTGGCTGCACAGAACTTGCTTTGCCCTGTGGCAAGTAGATCTGTACAGCAGAGATAAGAAATAGTAATTGAAAGGTCAAAAATTGTAATTAATGGTGTGTATGTATATATATATATTGTAAGTTGATGAGTGTGTGTGCACGTCTATGGTGACAACAACCTACATGGGGTTTCCTACTTTCATGGGCCAGCTAATCTTTTTGAATCCTAACCAACCCTGCTAAGTATATATTAAAAGCAATAGAAATAATACAGAGGAAAAACAAATTGGCAATTTCCAGAAAAAGTGCCACATGAATTATACATTTTACTCCAACTAATAATGTTATTAGACTCTGCCTTTTTAGTTCACATGTGCATGTCCCTGCTTGTAGCAGTACAAAGAGTGTTATTGTAGAAATCACCTATCATTTCAAGAAAAACCTAATATATCTGTGGAGAATTGAAATTGACAGTATTTTGTAATCTAATTGATAAATCTAAAAAGAATGTTTTGAGGGCGCATGTAGCACCGGTACAGCATCTTGCTAGTTTATGTAAAATAGAAACAACAGCCTCAAGCTTCTACGAAAAAATATTTTTCTAATTAAAATGCAAAATGGTTAGAGCCTATTAACCCTAGCTATCCCTAACCCAGACATAATTGATGATGGAAACTACCTCTCTGGCCAAACCCAGCACCACACACCCATGCCTGAGGCAAACCTCACAACACCCATTTCCAATAGACCCACAAATGTGCACCATTTTTTTGATAAATTCAACACTTTGGTTGTGCATTTCTGACAAATCAACTGGCACCCTCTCCTTGAAAATCCCAAAAACCTGGTCTACAACAACCACAACCCCCGCCCCGCACCCCCCACCCTCCCTACAAAACCCCCAACCACCAATTGGACCTACCTTTTATGTCACTGTGTTCTCTTCTCCAACAGCCAGATCTTTCAAATAAACTTTCTTATGACGAGTCTCTCTAGCGGTCACCATCTTTGCTAAGCATGAGAGAAGCTCAAGCTCACAACATTATGAAGTTGTCCCATTCAACCACATCTATGCACGCAAGAACAAGAGGAATACTTAAAGCCTTTTATCATATTATGTTATATCATGTTATGTTTCGTGTTAGTCATGTTTATTTATTGTCATGTATGTATGTTGCTGTTATATAGCATGTGATGCCAAATGTCCAGGGGTAGAAAAAAATTGCTGTTATATAGATCATGTACATGATATGTAGCTATTACCATGGAGTTGGCTGGTCTTAAGTATAGGAGAGAGACTGGGTCTAGCAGTTATGCTACAGCTCATGTATTGTGTCAAAAGAGCTTTGGCTATGGCAGTCAGCCCTAATTTATCTCAATTATCATTCAACAAGATATCGTTAAATATGAGCCCAAAGCACTTATTAACCATAAGGAAAACACAGGACATCATCTAAACATGCACTATGTTTGGCATAGATGAAATCGGTGGAAAAGGTCGTGTGATTCAACATTTGTGTTGCAAAAGTAGCAAAAGATCAAGGAAGTAATTCCCCACATGTGCAATTTATCAAATGTATATAGCTTCTTGTTCAGGGCAAGCCAAAGGATGGCACTTATGCCTTAGGATTGCTCTCCACACTATCATTGAGGGAGTTGATGATCTTTTGCAAAGCTCTGCATTCTTCTTGCAGGAGAGACATCCCCTTTGCCTATAGAGGATTGAATGGAGGTAAAAGCTTGCTTAGCTTGAGCAACTTTGGATGAAATGTGGGAGAAGTCCCTGTTATTCAACTTTTTGAGCTCCCCTTCTAGGAGTTCAAGCTTCTTAACAGCTTGGTAAAGTTTGGATCCATCCACTCTAGTGGCCCGAATTTCGGACACCACATTCAGAAGAAACCATCAGCAGAAGTCCAAAAATCAAAGAACTTTAAAGGGAGTGATGAGATGAAGAAAAGTCCCCACGGACCAAACACACCACATGATTAGACAAAATGGGAAAGGGGGAAGTCGCTTCAAATCTCAGGAAAGTGAGCACCAATTCTTGATTGTCTAGAACCAGGTCTATTAGGATATGATTATCCAGTTGTTTATTCTTTTATTCGTCCAAGAATAAGGTTACCCACAAAATGAAGATCATCTAGCTCAGCACTATGTATGAAGCATTTGAAATCTGCAATCACTTGATTCAACCTTCTGTTGCCACCCATTTTTTCAGCAGTAGATTCAGTGACACTGAAGTCACCCCATATAAACTATGGATGGCCAGATATAGAAGAAGAAATGCACAAAAGTTGGTCCCATAGTTCCCTATTTTGCTCAGAATTTGGTGCATACACAAGCATAGCCAAGAAACACACATTGGCTCTTCTTTCAGGCCAATGATAGTGAAAAAAAACTGCACATGCTCCATTAAAAACATCACATTCCAGATGCTATCATCCCAACACAACCAAATATGTTTCTAGCAAATATTGTAGTTTAAGTTCCTAATTTGCAACAGAATATTATAATTATGACTTCATTAATACAACCCAAGAAAAAAAAAAAAACCTCGAGGGAAGAACTGGTAGAATAGACAGGGATAATAGTTTTAGGATATATCAACTGGTAGCACTGTATTGCTTAATCGTATACATGATTTGTGAGAAAAAGCACAAGACATCCATATGCTAAATCTGCACAAATAAGAGGAAAAACTATCCATCCGAAAAAGCAGATAAAGTGAAGAATGCGGAATGATGATTGTGCTTAGAAAGAAAAAAAAAATGAAAGCACAAGCAGCTCATCCAGATACTAATGCAAATATAACACTTACATCGTTTGCGATACAAAGGATGAACTCAGGAACTCGATCCATATCAGGTGTATACTGATCGAGAATGACCGGAAGCCTGCACAAATTCCCATTTGTGTCTATGTGAATGCCAAAATATTCTTCCAGCATTTCAGCCTTTTGCTTGAGCAGCTCTGTATTTAACTGAAGAAAGGAAAAGAAAGAATATTAAACCAAGAAAAAGCAAACGCTTGCACACAGCTTTGCTAGAAAATTTTGTTCATTCAACCTCATAAGCTGACAACTTCAAATAGTGATGCACTTGACATGAGCGTATTGATACTGTACATACAAAATAGATCCATGTTGCCAATGCAGTCCTTTCAAAACTAAGATTTACTTACAGTCCCAACAATTTTATTAGTGGATAGGGCATGGCTATCATTGAACCATTTACCTGGACACATGAACCATCCCACAAAACTTATGCTCCAGCCAAGTCCAGCTTGTGTAAGTAGGCCCACAAGAAGACATTGGTGAGGTTTTAGCTTAGAACCTGATTTGTCATATAGGAGTTTCCAGAGAAATGTACAGATCTACTGTACACTATGAGAATTCATTAAAAAAGGTTATCAAAAAAGTGTTCCCTAAAATAGGGTAGGGAAAATGAATATGATACATATGCTTTCATTTTTGTCAAACTTTCTCTAAAGAAAATGCACACAAAAAATGCGTTTTCAATAAACAGAAAAAAAAAGGCACAACACTCTATATGTTTTCTTTTGTTTACAAGAATTACGTTGAATACACAGAGCACAGGTGCATCTTTAGGAGAGATTCAAGAAAAGGAGATATATCTTGAAAATGATTTGCAAAAGTAGTGCACATGCTGTTATAAATAACCAAAGACAGTTGAGTGGTAAGTTATTTAATCTTTTATTGAAGGTCCATGGATAATATCATACTCTTTTCATTCTCTAACTACTTCTTTGCATAAAGATAAATAAAAATAAAATAAAAAAAGGCTACAAGTGACACTCCTTGCAAGATTCAAATAATAGACCTTTTAAGTAGAAGTATTGTTTTTGAAACATTCTTTTGTGTAATCAATGTCTCTTGAAAATGCATTTTTCCCAGCATTTTCAACATAATTCTTTATAAATAAGAAAACACATGAAAAGCATGCACCTTTCTTTACGGTTATCAAAAATGCATTCATGTGTTTTCTTTAGAGAAAAAATGACAATTGAAAATGCACGTATCACTTTTTTTCTTTTTTTTCTCTATCTGATTTTTCCAAAGAACTTTTTCAATTACTATTTTTTAAATGTACAGTAGATCTGTAGATTGCTCATATTTTCTCACATTAACCACTGGGAGAATTTCCTAGCCATCTCATTGTCCCAACTTAATTTAGATGAATGCAAGTAAATCAGCAAAATCTAATTTTTCTATGCTATTGACTTAAGAATATTATTAACCAAGGAAGAGATTACTTCAGCAATCTTCTTCTTGAAATCATCATCTTCATCGCCTTGATCCAAGTCCTCCTCTTTGAGGGCCAACATGATTAAGTCCGATAATGGTGCAGGATTGCTCAACTGTATGGCATTAAAATGGGCAAATCTTCGCAGAACTTGCTGATACATGAGCTCTTTGCTGTCAATGCAGGAATTTGAGTTTTAGAGATGATTTGACATGCTCAAGGGAGAGAAGAAAAAATTTATATCAAGCAGCTAGCATTACATGCCACTTTTGCAGTAAAATTTCCAAGACCCACCATAATGGCATTACCTTAACAAAACATCATGTTGACAGCTTGTCTTTAATTTTTTTTTTTTCGGTAATTTATTATTTATTGATTGGAGATAAAGATACATCCGTCAGAGACGGTTACATCATAATACAACACTAGTAACTATTCTATTACAACTTTAGTACCATACTTATAGTAGTTGATACAATGAGGCCCTATCAAATTATTCTATATAGATATAAGATTTGATTTGATTGGCTAAGAAAGAGATGTTAGGGATGGGGTGCCCGAGTCAAGCTTTGTTGCGCACTCTCTAAATATAGTATACAGTGGCTGCGAGGCTTGCCCTCCAAGTTTGGTGTTGTTTGGCGTTGGACTGATTCGTTGCCAATAGAACTCGTTTGGCTCCCTACCAATCCTTACAGGAAGGGGGGCAGTTAGCCATATCACTCACTGTCTGCCATACTTGGGATGAGTATTGGCAACCAAAGAATAGGTGGGAGTGGTCCTCATCTTCCTGTTGGCATAAGTAGCATGTCGAGGATGTGGCTAGTCCCCATGTGGTCAGCTTATTGAGTGTAGATAATTTTCCCAACCAGGCAAGCTATAATATGAAAGAGTGCCTTGGTATGGTGGTTTTGTTCCATACAACTCGATACCATGGTACTGTTGGTCCGGCTGGATTAAGGAAGAAATAGCCACTCTTGATGTTGTATTCCCCTACTACAGTCGTGTGAATCCATTGGAGTTGGTCGGAGGTGTAATGATTGGGCTTAATGTGCGCGGGAATGCAGATATCTGTCCATGGTGGATGGTTTGGTAGCCGCCATGTGTTGTTTTCCTCTAATGAGCATAATTTAGCCGTTATTGGAATCCCAGAGTTCCTAATCTGTCTTGGAGAGAATAGGGTGTCCAAAGGGCTCATGGGTAACCAGAAGTCAGACCAAATAGAGATGGTTAGGCCGTCTCCCACTTTCCATTGAAAGCTACTTCGCACTAAAGGTCTAAGCTTTAGGAGTTTCTTCCAAGACCAAGAACATTCAGCTGGGGCTCGTGACGTCCAGAAGCTTCTACCTTTCAACAAGGTTGAGTATACCCATTCAAGCTACAGGCTACGTTGTCCGCCCCTGCATATTTACCAAATGTGCTTGATTTGTAGGGCCTTATTCCAATGATGAAGGTTGGGAATCCCCAGACCCCCATATTTGGGTGGCTTACAAACCTCTTCTCATCTGACTTTGGCTTTGGTTCCTGTATGAGGTTTTCCACTCCAAAGGAAATTCCTGATTAGCTGCTCTACCTTTGTGATTATTTTCTTGGGGAGAAGGAAAACTGAGCTCCAATAGACCTGCATAGAAAATAAGACTGATCGAATTAGCTGAAGTCAGCCAGCGTATGATAAGAATTTCACGGTCCACAAGGTGATGCGAGCTGTGATTCAGTCAACTAAAGTGTCACAGTCCTCCATTTTGAGTTTAGTGGAGAGGAGTGGGATGCCAAGGTATCTTATTGGAAGAGAGCCTTCTTGAAACTGTGTGACTTGTAGGATGCGTTGTTTATCCCTGGAGGGGACGTTGGAGAAGAATATGGAACTCTTGGAGCTGTTGGCTGTCAGACCTGAGAGTGCTTGAAATTGTTGGAGAGTGTCTCTGATCAGGGTTATGGATTGTACATTTCCTTTAGCGAATATGAGAAGGTCATCCGCAAAGCAGAGGTGATTAAGGCGCTCCGGTTTACATCTCCAGTGAGGGGAGAATGTTGGGTTGGAGAGGAGACGTCGGAGAGAGGTGGAGAGGATTTCCATGCCTATAACAAATAAGTACGAGGAAATAGGATCCCCCTGCCTAAGACCTCGCATGCTTGAGAAGTAGCCTGCCAATTCCCCATTGATGTTGACTAAGAATTTTGTAATTGAAAGGCACTGCTCTATGAGTCTGCAAAAGTGGGGAGGAAATTGCATGGTTCTCAATGCTTCAATTATAAAGTCCCATTGTATGGTATCATAAGCTTTTTGGAGGTCAATCTTTAGTGTGCATGGGGGCGCTCCTGTTTGTGTTTGGTAGCCTGCCATCAATTCCTAGGCAATGAGGATGTTATTTGTGATCTTTCGTCTTGGGATGAATACAGCTTGCTCCCTTCCAACTAGTACATGTAAGACCTTCTTGAGGCGGGCAGCTAGGATCTTTGACACTGCTTTATAGAGCACATTGCAACATGCTATGGGTCTAAAGTCCCCCATACAGGTTGGGTTGGGGATTTTGGGGACCAATGTGAGTATGGTGGAGTTTATTTCTTTGAGAAGATGTCCCGATAGGAGGAATTCCCTGATTGCAGTTGTGAGATCCTTGCTTATTATTCCCCATGTTTCCTTGAAGAAGAGAGCTGTGTAACCATTCGGGCCTGGGGCCTTCTCGTTTGCTTGGGAGAAGAATCCCCGTTTGATTTCCTCATCCGTATAAGGTGCAAGCAGCTCTTCGCATTGCTGCTCATTGAGCTTCCATGTCACGAGGCTGGCTATTTCTTCTTTATTGATTGGTGGACTTGCCTTGTTGTAGATCTGTTGAAAGTATTCGACTGCTAGATTCTTGACCTGTTCGCTGCCAATTGCCTCACTTCCATCCTCATGGCTGATCTGGAAGATGTGGCTCCTATTGTGGTGGTTTCGCATGGATTTATGCAAGAAGGAGGGATTCTTGTCTCTGAGTTTTAGCCATTTTATTCTTGATTTCTGCTTGTAAAAGTCCTCTTCAGCTTTCCTCAGTAGGTAGTACTCCTTGAAGGCAGATCTTTCGGCCTCCATTTGGGATACATTGCGGCTGCTATGGATGCTGGACTGCAGCTGAAGGAGGGTTTGCTTGGCTTCTTTGACTCGGTTGGATAGGTTTGAGTAATTGGTGTGGTTGAGTTGTCGTAGTTTCTCCTTGATTAGCTTAAGCTTACTTACTACTTGATACATTTTGGACCCTGTTATCTCGGTGCTCCACACACTTGAGATTATGTCATTGAAACCTGCATGATGAATCCAGTAGTTGAAGAATTTGAAAGGTATCTTCCTTACCTGCTGTGTGGGCTGTATGTGTGTGATGGAAAGGGAATGATTCGATAAAATGGGAGGTAGGAACTTGGCTTGGGAGCTTAGGAAGGTTTGCATCCAGCTTTGGTTGACCAGGACGCGATCAAGCTTCCTTAGGATGGGGTTGTTGGCTTGCCGATTGGTCCATGTAAAGAAGTCGCCCGAATATCTTAAATCCTCCAATTCAGTCTTGGCCATGTAGTCCTGGAATTCCGCCATGGCGGAAGTCATTCGCCCTCGACCACCTTGCTTTTCAGAAGGGGATTTGGTTATGTTAAAATCCCCAAGGACCAACCACGGAATGGTGGTGTGTGTGAGGGAAATTTCTTCCAATTGTGTCCAGAGTTCCCTTCTGTCGTTGTTGCTGTTAGCTCCGTAAATGAATGCGATATTAAGGCTAATGTTTAGGCTACGATGAGATGCAATGCAATGTGATAGCTGGGCTCTTTCCATAACAATATGGATATTCCACACTCTCAGTTGCCAAGCTATCCAAATTCGCTTAAGTGCTCCTTGGTTGATAGCTACTTGCCAATTTTGTCCCATTCGCTGCCTTATTAATGTTTCATTATTGGTATTCACCCTAGTTTCCAATATCCCCATTAGGGATATTCTATTAATGCCACACTCTTTTGTTATTTCTGCCACTTTGAGAGGGTCATTTAACCTTCTTACATTCCATGCTGCTATGTTCATGGGTAAGAGTGATGATGGATTCCTTGTGGGGCTAGGTGAAGGAGCGGCGCCTCTTCCTCTGTTTCTTCTTGTGTTTTCCAAAGGAGTTGGAGCCTTTGTTTCCCTTGTAGGTACTCGCTAGTGGCTTGGAAGCTATGTGTAGCATTTTGGACAGTGGAGTATTCTCGTAATTGTTGTCCTCGCTGTCTTCATGTGGAGCTGTGGTGTTTGCTTCAATGGGTAAAGTAATGTTACAAGGTGGGCAGTTTGGTTTGGGGGGTTCTGTGCTGATAGATGGGCTGGTTTGAGGTACCTGCTTGTGGGCTTCTGCCAACTCTGCATGTTTGAGCTCAAAGTTGGAAGCCTGGTGGTGGTGTTGGCTAGCAGCATGTTTGGTGTGAGCTAGGTTGGGTGTCTTGCTATCCTGGGTTGTATCGGGTATAGGACGGTTACTGCTAGGAGATGAGTGATTTCCGCCAGAAGTGTTTATTTGGGTGGTGGTGTTAGTTGGCTTGTTTTGTGTAGTTGTGTCTGTATTGAGGGGTTGAGTTTCTGCTACGGTTGGCTTGGAAGGGGCTATCGTTGGGGGTGCGGAGGTGGATTGGCATTTGTGTCCAAACGCTTGGCATTTTTTGCAATGGGGAGGGATCCATTGGTAGTCAACGTCAATGAAGGCCACCGATCCATCAGCTTTCTCAACCTCAATCTGCTTGACCAGGTCTCTTCTTCCGTCAAGTTCTACCAAGACGCGAGCTTGATTGGGGCACTGTCTAGAGGCTGTAAGTGTATCAGCCTTTAAAGGGAGACTTATTGCACTCGCAATATGGCTGAGACCTTCCGCGGAAAGGAGCTCGCATGGTATTCGGTTAAGGGTGATCCAGACCGAAACATGTGTGGGTTGAGGCTTGTCTAACCTCATTCCTTTCCTCCAACGTTGAATGATGAGAAAGCGCTTGGAGAAGAACCACACTTTCTCTAGGATGGGAGTTAAGTCCTTATTTCTTTCGAATTGGAAGTAGTAGAAACCTTCAAGGCTGGCCAGAATCCTTCCAGAGCTTAGTGGCTATCGCATGAACAAGGTTGTAAGGCATTTTCCGACCAATGAAATATCCTACTAGTGTGGACTCCCAATAGGTGGCTCCCTCGTCCTTGACGGATTGTGGTATCCTTACTTTGGGTATGTTGGACGAGTTGTTTGGTGGGATGAATTGGAGCTGGAGCTCTGGAGGGGATGGGGGTGTTCCTTGGCAGCAGGCAGAGGCGTAGGATTGTGCTTGTTTAGGTGGTATGGGATGGTTGTTTTCCGGTTGTAGCTGGTTGGAAAAGGGACGTTTTTGGTGGTGTTCAAATTCCAATGTAGTTTTGCCGTTAAGGGAATGGCTTTGGGAGTAGAGAAGGTCAGAGTTTGACAAAGGGACGTTGTGAGAGGCTTTTTGGGTGGACAGGGTTGCAGAGTTGCAGGCAGTGGCAGGGGTGTGGGTCTCCAAGTATGCCATTTTGGGAAGGCTAGCTGTGACTTTTCCATATGTTTGAAAAGGTGTTGTTTCTTTTTCCTTATTGGGGCGCCTTGGACTTGAGGCCACTTTTTGGATGTCCGGTGGACAAATGGGATGAAGGTGAACACCCTGGTTGCTCTGGTGATCGGAGGGGCTTCCTAATTGTTCGTGGGGGGGAGCTTCCGGCTGCATTTTGATCGAAGATGGACGGGAAAAGGGTATTTGGGTATTTCCTAATTCTGATAGTGTGTGTGGTGTAACCTAAAGGAAGTGGTCCTCTAGGGGGGTGAATGAGGGCAGGGGGTAGAGAGAGGAGAGAGCATTTTCTCACTCTACTCTTTTTGTCTTTAATTCATAGCAAATTATCAGCATTTAAGGGAGGCATAAGAAATACATGGTTATTTGGAAGTACCATGCATTCATATTTGCTCGTAGAGTTTTATCCAAAAAAATATTTGCTCATAGAGAAGATAAACAAGCTAGTTTATCAAATTGAAGCACTCTAAATGGAGCAAAATTAGTCATTAAAGTGAAAGAAGGCTACGGGACTTCTTTTGGGGGTTAAGGAAAAGGAGGAAAGAAGTATGCACTGCAACGAGTAAGGGAAACAGAGTTAAATGTGGAAAACTCAGCAACACACTGGGAGAGCCTAAAAAAACTGACCTCAAATTTACAACATTTGCAAGATAAAGATGAGTGTTGTGCTGAAGCAATGCAAAAATGTCATCTGCCATACCAACAAATGTGCAATGTCTAACAATCTCCAGCAATCCTGACAACATATTCCAGAAAGATGCAATTCATTGTGTAGATAAATTCAAAATGAGAAAAGTAGAGCTTTATGGAATCGAAGCAAAGTGTATTACCAGAATGACAATTAGACTCTATTTCACTGACAAGATCCTGAATGCTTGTAAGGTCTGAAGACTCTTTTGGATTTCTTCTTTGCCTTACAGAAGATCTACATGTAGAATTCTAGTAAGAAATATCGTCAAAACAGACAGCACCTTCTTGTAAATAAAATTGAAAGAAATTTAAAAGAGAATCTACAGCAGAATAACCATCTAGAAATAATGGGAAGCATGGCAAGCAGTTGGTTTTTTTGCATAAATGAAGATCTAGAATTTCACTTCTTGCAAAAATAACCATTTTTGTCAGCAAAACTCAGCAGGAAGTTTATAATTATGTAGAAACAATGGGTGGCAAGCAAAATCCAGAGACAGCATATAACATTTCTATATGGAGCAAAACAATCTGAGATATGCTTCATAACAAGTAAAAATTCAGTTGTTATGATAGTTGTTAACATCCAAACTAATAATTATTCACAAATTTATAAAAAGAAAAAAAATAGAGAGAGAAGCAAGTATTCAACCCCTAAAATCAATTTTTTTTTTAACATGGTAATTAATCCCCACAATAATTGATTACTTCACACCATCATAAGCAATGGGATGGCCAATGGTAGGTGCATTCCATAAAGTGCAGAGAATGGTCAAAAGCAAGAACTATATTTTGCAATCCTTTTCCACAATAAGATGCATAATATTTTAAATATGATTCTAGCATAAGAATAACTCAAAAAGCTATCAAAACCATTCTAGACAGCAAAACAGAGTACAAAATTTAGCCCAGAAAATATTGTAACACAAAATATTAAACTTTTGGAACCACATAACAATTAGTATTAGAGGCCAATCTCATTAATTACATTCATGATTTCAAAAAAGTGATCCATGAAAAAAGGGTTTGCAAGTTCATACAAGAGGATGAAGCAAGGATCTGACCTCACAACATTCAAGCTATTGCTTCTTTCTCCATCACTAAAAGACCGTGGCTGCAAGTAGGCAAACAACCTTCCTGAAGGATCAAGTGAATCTGTTCTAACCATTTTCTGCACTGGGATTTTTTGTGATTTCAACCCTAAGACAATAAGATGGAAGTAAGACCACATCAATTTTTAACAAAAACAGCAGTACACACTAAATAATTTCACAATTATTGCTATTACTCAATGTTGATTGATTGAATTTTAACTAGAATCAATTTATCTGAAAATTTTGCTTAACTTTTTTATTCACAGGGAACAACGTAATGAGGGAACTGTGACAGTGTTCTGGATCGAACAAGCACAAGCGTCACTGCCTTTTGACTAGTGTTCCATGATAGAATTATGAAAATGACTAACTGGTTAGTTTGACTACTTTCTGCAGTATGCCTTACAAACATAGATAAATTAAAACTTCAACCAATCACAATATCTTGATGACCTCCAGATAAGGGAAAGGATTAGAAAGATCTCCTTCAGTTCAGTCTGTAATTCATGTTCTTTGCAAGAGGTTCCATCTAAACGTTAGATCAACTATTGCATAGTGTGATAAATAGGAGGAACGGTAAAAGAAGACAAATGAGACTGGAAGGAGTACATGGAAATTTTTTATAGATCAATTTAGTGATTGTACTACTAAAGGACAATGTATTATTTATGAATAGTTCCAAAATCAAAGTTGATTTCGGCTTAGTAGGGCCTGAGATAAAATTGATACCAGAGTAAGCATGTTAGCGGATCTTTTTGAAGACCTACTTACCGGTTGTTGAAGATTCGAGTCGGGCTCTATTCCCTTAGAACGAGAATCTCACCCTTGTTTCCCTATGGTTGCCTAAAGTGAGGACTCGTTAGAGAGAACCCTAGATCTCTTACAAGGTGTTTAATTTGGATTCAAAAGTCAGTTTCTGATTCCCTTTTCTTTTGTTGTTAAGTACATCCAGAAATTGAGGTGAAAGGAGGTAGTTGCTAACCACCTTCCTATTTTTACTCCCACTACTTTATCCACATGCCATATGCTAACAACTATCCTTACATGGCATGATCCTAACTGCTCCTTGTACACATCTGCATAATTCCGGCAGCTCTCTACCCCACACACAGAGACCACTATGCCACACACAGACTACACGACGACACACACACATAGACTACACGACACGCACACAATCCTACAGCATGGACACTTGGCTTTGACACATTCCCCTTAGACCCGGACGCTGGAAGGTCCACTCCGCTGATCCTACCTTCTATTCTTGCGTGTGTATACTTTCATAGGAGTGGTGGCAGGTTGTTGACTAACAAAGCACCATTTGGAATTATCTTTAAAATGCCTTTCCTAGAGCTTGCGACTTCCATTCCAAGGAAATACTTCAACTTCCCCAATTGTTTGGTCTCAAACTTTGCCTTAAATTTTCTTCTTAATTCTGAAATTTCATGACTATCATCACTTGTGATGATAATCTTATCCACATATACAATAAGGATTATTCTTAAGCCACTCTTCCCAACTTCGATGAAGAGTGTATGCTCATTTTTACTTTGTTAATAACCAAATTGTATCAACATTTCACTAAACTTCTTGAGTCAAGCCCTAAGTGATTGCCTTAACCCGTACAAGGACTAATTCAACTTGCACATTTTCCATGACTCGACTCAAAACCTGGTGGCATCTTCATGTAAATCTCCCCATCTAATTCTCTACCGAGAAATGCATTTTTTTACATCTAATTGATGAAGAGGCTAATCAAGATTAGCTGCCAAGGATAGTTGACTCTAATTGAGTTTAATTTTGCAACAAATTCAAACGTCCCTTTGTAATAAAGTCCATATGTCTAGGTGTAAGCTTAGGCAACTAGATGTGCCTTGTATCTTTATACACTTCCATCAAAGTTGTATTTCACACTAAACATCCATTTGCTTCAAACTGCTTTTTTTGCTACTTAGTAGATCACAAATTTCCCAAGTGTTATTTTGATATGAGGCTTTCATTTCTTTGAGGACAGCTTCTCTCCACTTCTAATTAGACATGGCCACCTGAATGTTTCTGGGAATAACTTCTTCATCTATGCAAGCCACAAATGCCCTATATACCGGTGACAACGAGTATGAGTTAAATAATAAAAAATAGCATACCTTGCACTCATTTCTCACCCTTTCTCAAGGATATAGGCAGATCTGGTTCGAGAGTTGTCACCTGCAAGTGTATTTGGCCGAAAATCCAACAAAGTCGATGGCAGCTTCAATTTAAAAATCCATCACCGGTTTGACCAAACAATCCCAATCCTACCTCCTAACTCACTTTGCGATTGATATTTCAAGACAATGAAACAGTTGGGCAAGGGCTCTAGGCTCTTTCGACAACTCCTCAAAGTATTTCATAGCATGCTCTTTAATTTCTAAGGACAATTCAGTTGCTGACCCATGCATCACAAAGTGAGCAAATCGTATCTTTATGAAACTTCTGTTTCCAGGAGCAAAGAGATTATTTGGGGTTACAGTCCCCCAACTTAAGCCAAGTAATTCTCAACTTCTGCTTGAAAAAAGATTCCTCCACTGCACTCAAAAGATCAGACTCCTTGTAAGCACTTTTCTCATCTTCCTAAAGAGCCTCATTTGGCCTCTAATGATTGAATTTCTACACTTCATGAAGCCTCCTTCTAGCATCACAAATCCACTGTTGAATATTTGAAAAATAATGCCCATTAAGCCTCTTAAGTTCTTTTTTCAGCATCTTAATCTTGGATACCACTTGAAACACTGGGGTTCCATCCACCTTCCCATTCCAAACCTCTTGCACAACATTTTTAAAAGCTGTGTGATCAGTCCGGCAGTTAAAGAATTTGAAGAAAGGCCTCTTTGTTGCGGCATCAATGTTCAAGTGTGCAATAAGGGGGCAATGATTGGAAATTCTAGGGCTAACTACTCAAATTTCAGATTTTAGATGCTGTTCAAGCCACAAATGGTTCACACGAACACGATCCAATCTTTAAAAAATCAGCTAGGATGCATTACTATTTGTTGGGGTAAATAGGACGCCCTATGTATGGACATCTTCCAAGTCAGCCTCAAAGCAGAAGTCATTGAAGCCCTCCATTCCTTTGGTGATGGTAACATTCCCTCCAAACTTTTCTTCAACACTACAGCATTCATTAAAGTCTCCCAACACCATCCATGGTTGTGAGATGGAACGTTTAAGGCCCAAAAAGTCACTCCAAAAAAACTTTAAGTTCTCACTATTTGCACCATGAATAAAAGAGATGAAGCAGGAAAAATTTCTCCCCAACAGCTTACAAAAACAAAGAACAAGCTGGTCATTGATACCAGAATTTGAATCATCCACTCATGAGGATTCCATACAACCCAAATATGCCCACTAAGGTGAGCTTCCAAGTTCCAATCTGACCAAAGCCGCCCCCAAATATTCTGGACATTTGATGGCTTAACCTTAGTCTCCACGATACTAGAGAAAAATTTTATGTTCTCTACAAAAACTAACGACTTTATGTTTATGAAGATTATTCAACCTTCTAATATTCCAAGAAGCTATTTTCATACTTGCAAGCAACAAATAAAACAAGGTCTCAAAACAAGGGGGGAGGTGAGGACCCCCCAGCCTTTTCTCTTTCCCTCTTTTCCTTAGCTCACTTTTTCCTTGATTTCTTCTTCTTTTTCTTCAGACTAACAGAATCTAGGCTTTTACTTCCATTAACATAACTTGGAAAAGTATTGGTCTCTACCTCAGCTGAAGATGCCAAAGGTAGAGGGTTCTCATTAACCAATGAAGGAGTAATAGAGACCTCATTTCCACAAGAAACTGAAGTAGGGCTGGTTTCATTGAGAACATTATTAGAATTGTCACCCAAGATGCCCAACTCCTCATAATCCCTTTAAGAGAAACAACCATCTGCATGGCCAGCTGAAGGGCCTGTATTTATTCTTAAAACAACACTACTGTCAGAGCTTAAAGAGTCCTCAAATGCATCAACCATGCCAATTCTCCACCCTTCAAGGACCAGCAGCCTATTGTTGTTGAACGATGGCTGCCTCAATACTTCCAATAAGGAATCCTCATCTGAAAATTTAAACAGAAAATACCCACAACCATTCGGCAACACCTCGATGAGACTCCCATTCCCCCAAACGGCCTTTGCAATGTGTTGCAATACTTGGAAAGTTGGATTTCTCCCCAAAAAACAACCCACAAGGGTGTGTCTCCAAATTCTTTCACCTGTCTCAGTTACTGATTTCGGAGGCTTCACTCTGACTATCCCTCCTACCCTCATGGGAGGGTAATATTTTAGAGCAACATCCACCTTTGGTGCTGGCATGGAAAGATCAGAATTTGCCTTAGGTCCAATAACCACTACAGCAAAAGAAATCAGTGGTTTAGGGGAGGAAACTGCCTTGGCACGGTTTTCAATTTCCCCTACTACTCCAGTTATTTCTTGCAAAGATGACTCAGAAAAAGAGACTTGAATTTCCAAAAGAGGCACTTCCTTTTGACAATTTTTTAGCCTTGTTATCAAGACAAAAGCTAGAAGAAGTAAAAGGTTTTTGTCCAGAGGGTAAGGACTGGACCTCTTGCCTATCAGCTTTGTCTACTTGCATATGTAAAGTCACATCATTACTCTTTTTTCCCATCTCAGCCCCCACCAAGAGGACAGGCTTGTCTCCAACTTTTTCCACAACTGAGGCTACATTTCCATCCAAAACTACTTTTTCCTCTCTTGCAAAGGAAGGCTCACCTAAAACTGGCCTAGACATTGCTGTAAAATGTTAGCCGAAAGCGTTTGCGACCTTGTCCTAGGCCTTGCTAACTCAGGTTGGAAGTCGAGAACTTGCTTGTTAGGTTTCCTTCCAAGTTTCCCTATGATTGTCTAAGTGAAATGGGGCTCATTGGAGAGAACCCAAGATCTCATGTGCTAGATGTTAGCTAGTGAAAATAGGATAACCTTTCATTCATCATTTCTTTGATTAAATACAGCATGAGGCATTACAAGGGTTTCTACCACTAGTCCACTACTACAAGGATTTCTCCCACTAGCCCCTACTATCTTACAGACCACTACCCCACTACTAAGGACACAACCCCCCACGTCCTACTCTCCATTCCCTTCCTCGGTTGTGGTCTCTTTTTCCCTGCTGTCCTTCCCCCCATGTTTCCTCTGCTGGTAGACCTTGTCAAAGGGTCTAATGCCCCCGGCCACTATCATAAAACACCATTTCTGGCCACATTGTAGGGAACCAACAGCCAATGCCTTTGAAACATACTCGTCTTAGGACTCTTTTGTTTCTTCTAACAAAAGTCTTCATCATGCATAAAACTCCTCCGATACAACAACAAACTGAACTAACAAAGTTAATAGAGCAAAGAAAAAGCAGCAGCAAAAAAAGCACCACAAAAACACACTAGAACGCTAAGGAGAAAGGGATACAAAACATAAAAATGAAAGAAAAAGAAGGGGAGTGGAGAGGGATGATCCTTAGGACAAAATTAGGTTGACAAAGGAAAAATTTATATCACTTTTCACTAAAGCATTTTCCACATATAAATACACCCTTTACTCAAGTTTTACCCCCAAGAGGATCTTCCTAAAGACAAGGAGGTCATGCTTCTACTTCCAACCTAAGGCCAGACAAATACTCATATTTCTTTGTTTGCCACCACATAAGTAGCTACCAAATCCTTTTTTTTTTTTTTTGGGTAATGAAATCCTGTAAATTTGACTATTACACATCATGCATTAAGCTTAGAAACATTTTATAAACATTTCATATAAATGCATTTTAACAAATCCCAGATTGGTGCATGTGTTCTTAGTTCAAACATTCAAGCAAATGTTGCAAAAGATCAGAAGTCTGCAAGGAAAAACCTATAGGGAGTCATTTATTTAGGAAAAAAGGGGATGGGAAAACCAAGATTTTAATTAAAAAAAATGAAGAATGAAATACCAGATGATGGAGGACTAGGATGCACATCCCTGCTTGTCATAACAGGACTGGATGAAGGTGGATCCACGGTCTGTCTCATGCATGTGCAAAATTAGATGGAATAAAGAAGATTACCAATCACAATACAAAGAGCTGAAACTGCAAGCCGTGAATATTCTACAAGGCATTATTCAGGCCTAAGTAAGTTGAGTGCTGAATGAATTGTTGCATTTTTTTCAAGGAATATTTGCATACAAAGAGCTCAGACTTCAAGCTGTGAATATTGTACAAGGAATGATTCTGGTCTAAGTATGCTGAGTGCTGCATGAATTGTTGCATTTTTTCAAGGAATAAGGGAATACATCTATCTTTTCATAATAGATACATAAGTGTGCACATATAGAATTGCATCACATGTCAACCCAAAGTATAAGGGAAATCATTAATGTGCAACAGAGGTGCAATCATATGCCAAACAAATATGAATTAAAATAATAACTAATCAGAAATCATTCAGTGTATCAGCAAAGCTCAATACGGCCACAGGGTGTCTTTCATTGTACCCAAAATGAAAGAGAAGGGGTTGAGAAAAAGAGGAAAGTAGCTTTTATGGGAAATTGCATTGATATCACCTGAACCTAGTTGCCCCTAATAAATAATATTTGAGACTCATATTCTGGGTAAAATACAATATCCTAAAGAACCAAGCTGAAAAATTTATGAGAGAGGTGAAACCCTTTGGTGTTTACAGCAAGTAGCTTGTATACATCCCTCACACATCAAACGCTTGGACAATGAATGAAGACAATCACACCAACTTTGCTAGACTTGAGTGCTCTGGCAATGCTACATTGCCATGGACATCTAGGATTGGCTTGTTTTATAATGCATTTATCATTTCATTTTTGAAGTTAAAATAAATGTGTGCTTATCAAAGAAAGGCTAATTTAAGCATTTTCTAACAAAGTTCGAGACTACATCATTCTATAAGATTTGATTTAAGCTATCGCTTTCAGTTAATTCAAAAGAAAGGACAAGAAAGCAGATGTACAAGAATTCAGCTAAATTATTAACAGCAATACTTCAGGTATGAACATATTTAAATTACCTGTTCCTGGAAAGTCCTCATCTCATTTGAGCTCCGCAATTTTGATTCAACTGCAGTCTGTATCTTCGCTATTATGACCTCCTGATTTAAGAGGCTTACCTAAAATTTTGGGTTTTGTTAAAAATATTGTAATTAGCCGGTAAAACGGTTCAGCTTCCCCCACCAACCCCATCCCAACCTAAGTATGTCAATCTCTGTGCATTTTACAAAATTGTACCTTTATCTCTATTGTCAAATTTTACAATAAAGCTCAAGATAAATGTAGTGACATCAAGATTATGAATTTGAGTAAAATCTAAGAGCAAGTAAGAAGTATCCAAATACGCTTGAAGCAGCAGAAAAACAAACAAAATTTAACAAATATTTACAGCCCCTTCTACTTATATATTTTCTATTATTTAGATGCCATATGATTATACGCCCACTGCTACTAAGTTACTAGGGAACATATACATATATATATACACACACAAGAATCTACCTCCTTTTTGGTTGGGTGAACATTGACATCAACATGCTCAGGTGGCAATACAATTGCCATATATACAAAGGGCTTTGATGCCTTAGGCAAAGTGGCAGCATAGACGACCTCAATAGCTCTCTTCAGAGCACTGCATTCTACCAATCTATCTACAGGACAGAGAGAGAGAGATAGAAAGGAGAGAATCAATCACTATTCAAATCGAAAAGTAAAAAATTGAGAAACTTTACTTCATAGGTAAAAAAAAATGGTTTGTATGTGTATCACAGTTGAACATGGATGAAGTTTCAACTTTTGGGGTTAAGGTCAGTTGGTTTCAAACAACACAAACATGGAAAACAAAAATCTCATAGCAAAGTTCTTTGTTTGTTTTCAGGTGGGGTTCGATCCAGTTTTCCCCTTTTACAACAAAAAAGAATTATTGCTTCACTCAAAAAATGCAACTCATAGATATACAAAAATCAAGATCAACCATATAGACCCAGCTTTGCTTCATTTTCCTAAATATCTTTGTAGTACATTCCTACAAAATTATTATGAAATAAAGTAGATGTTGACTATTCAATTCTAAAATAAGTGGATTAGCAACTAAAAGATTTATCTCTATCTTGTTATTTTATTTTACTCTATTAAAGGTAATCTCTTGAAGATATTGTTAGTTTATTCTTATCTTTAATTTTTGGCAAGTAGATTGTCTTGCATAGATACACTATTCCTTTGAGAAATAACAAAAGCCAAAAGCTAAGTTACTTTCTTTTATTATTCTAGTTTATGAGATTAGCATACTCTATCTTGACAAGCCCTCACACATAATTCATCATAGGTTCTAGTAAGAAGCGACGAAACCAAAACAAAAGCAAGTTGATCATAATTGACAATTTGTTTGCAAATCACTGATTAACTAGATCCTAGACTTGTGCCCATAGCAAAGTAGGCAGCTGTCATGGTTGAATCAAAGACTTTTCAAAAACATATGTAAAATTTTTCTAAGTGATACAACAAAGATAAAACTAAATTTCAAGCAACAAGAGAGAGGAACAAAGTTAAATGAGAAAAGAGAAGATTGAGAGGGAGATTTAAAAGGTGGAGCACTTAACCCTAGCAAAGCAAGTGGAGGATATGCCTCACCAGATCAGTGAGTTGTGCTTAAAAGGGGAAGTGCCAATCTCCACTACTAGGGGCAGTAGCTAAAGCACTTCAATCATGCAAAACAAGCCATCCAGGTAAGCATCTTGATTAGAGGCAGTTAAGGGTGCCCAAAAAACTACATGCGAGCTATGAGCTACACCATTTAGGAGCATGTGAATTATCGTGCTAGGGGTATGCAAGGAGCTAAAATGCCAGGTAGCACATGACGAACCACCTCAAATGGTTTTCATGAACCACCTCGAATGGATTTTTGTGATGAATAGTTCCCAGATCTATTTTTTGTACCTTGTTATGCAAAGTCGGAGTTCCCTTCTTATGATGGCAATAAAGATCCCTTCGGATAGCCAAACCACTGTAGGCAATTCTTTTATAATTGGGGAACTCTTTTGACTAATTGGGTTGGCTAGCTTTATTTCACTTGGTGGGAGAGGCATAGATGTAGCCTTACAAATTAGCACAAAAGGAACCTAATATGGCGTGGAATGTAGTCAAAAAATCTTATTTGAGGTTTGGGCCACCAATGAGAAGTATTGCTTTGGGAGAGCTAGTGAACTTTAAATAAACCTAAACATTCCAAGAGTACCAATAAGCACCTCTAAACACTTACAGCCCGCATGCCCCAATATCTCCAAGGCAACATGTTGATATTTTCATGGCACTTGGTGAGGATTTTAGAAGTTACATATGGATGTTGAGATAGGAAATCCACCTAACTTGATCGCAACAATGAGTTAGCTCTACTTATGAGAAAAAAATTGAAGAAATCGAGAAGCAAATGCTAGAAAACTACAAAGTAAGTGCAACAAGAGTTGCTAGAATATAAAGAGGAGGATTGAATGTCACTAGTACAAGTCTAAAACTTAAAACAAACTCTTTTATCCGTCATTTGAGTAAGATGGAAATAGTAGAGCGACATCTAAGGATCTAAGCCAATCACCCGTAAACATTGGTACAAGAAGTTGTTTTTGTTAGAAAATCAAGGATAAATATAATGGCAAAAAAGCATCAAATGATTCAAGGATCAATTGATCTCAATTCAGCCTTCAAGCTTGAGAACAATCTTAACGTCAAGGGGAAGGCAATGTTAGGTATTCAATTCTACAATAATTAAATTAAAAATAAAAGATCCATCTCTATTTTGTTATTTTATTTCTTTTAAACTTGAGGTCATCTCTAAGAGATTTTGATAATTTATCATCCTCTTTATTATTGGCAAATAGATCAAGGGCTTTAAATAAAACATAACAAAAATATTAAGTTACTTTTACTCTATTATTGTTGTTTATGAGATCGTAAGGTTCTCCCTTAATTTTTTTTGGTAAATAAGTAATTGTATTAATAAAAAGAAAATGTACAGCCATTAAATGTGATAATGGGTTACAGCAAAATTCTATCATAGAATTAGAATTTAGAAATGTTATGAAAACTAGTGTAAACCAAATCAAAGTACAAAAAGTTTAGAGTAAACTAGAATCTGTCTAACTAAGGATATCAGCGAAGGTAATGGAGACCCAAGCCAAGTCAAGTTCCTTGCTCTCTATATACAGTATATTGTTGTTGCAAATGCTACTCTCCATAATGGAGTTGAAGGGTTGCTTCAAGGCATTGGGTGCATGAGGCCCGTGATTGCATTTTTCCATGAGAGGAAGGATATTGGGCATTTAAGTTCCATCAGAACTACCTTCCATACCCGTTTAAAGAATATGCACTCAAAGAATAAATGGTTATGATTCTCATTCCCAATTGAACATAGGTAACATATTGTTGAGGTAGACACTCCCCAACTATTGAGCTTGTCTAGAGTGTGAAGTTTCCTTTTCCAAGCTAACTATAAGATAAATGAATGTAAGGCATGGAATATTTGTTCCATATCACCTTAGCCTAAGAGACAATGCCATTGTGATTTGATAAAGCCTTGTAAGCACTCTTGATAGAGAAGATTCCAAATACATCCTTACTCTAAGTAAACCTATCAGTTGTATGTGGATTAGGAATTATATTTGAGGGTATTGTAAATCTATTCCAAAAGTTATTATGTGAAAATTCCCAACTATAGCCTTATATAATAGAACACAACCTAGCATTCAAGGGGAGCCTTGAAGTAGCAATCGTCCTAAGACTATGTATCAGATTTAGAGGCCCAGTTGGCAACCAAAAGTCTGACCATAGAGATATGGAAAGGCCATCACCCACTTCTTACTTAAACATGCTTCTTGCTATTGGACGAAGCTTCAACAATTTACTCCAACTATAAGAACACTTAGAGGGAATTTTAGTCTCCTAGAATGATGATCCCCTAAGAAAGTTAGAATGTACCCATTCATCCCCAAACACCTCTTACTGAGTCTCCACATAAATGCCAAATATGTTTTAGTTGAGCTACTTTATTCCATGTTTCAAGTTTAAGAATGCCCAAACCCCCTTGATCAACCGGGGTACACACTTTTTGCCATCTTACCTTGGCTTTCATTGAAATATTAGGCCTCCCACTCTATAGAAAGTTGCACATAAGCCTTTCAATAGAATCAACTACCTTCTTTGGTAGAATAAGCATTGATGCCCAATATACTTGTAATGAGAATAGCACTGATTTGATGAGTTGAAGTCTTCTAGCATAGGATAGAAACTTGGAAGTCCATGAGTTGATTTTAGCCAAAATTCTATCAATTAGAGCTTCACAATCTGATTTGCGGAGTTTGGAAGAGAGTAGCGGTACCCCAAGATAACAGATGGGGAGATTCCTCTCTTTAAATTCTAGTATTTAGAGTATTTCTACCTTTGCTAGAGGTGGTACATTAGATAGGAACACAAGACTTTTATTGTTGTTTGCTTTAAGGCTTGAAATAGAATCAAATATTCTCAAAGACTCCTTAATCACTCTAACCGACTCCATATTACCTTTACAGAAAATCAAAAGGTCATCTACAAAGCAAAGGTGGATGAGTTGCTTTGTCTTGTATCTCTACTGATATGAGAATCTAGAATTACCACTATGCTACCTTAATATCCCTATGTATACTTCCATGCCAA
Organism: Laguncularia racemosa; assembly: GCA_037954665.1. NCBI lineage: Eukaryota > Viridiplantae > Streptophyta > Magnoliopsida > Myrtales > Combretaceae > Laguncularia > Laguncularia racemosa. The sequence continues at coordinate 3,535,640 of JBBMOL010000069.1, read as the reverse complement.
GTACAAACAGATACGGCGACATAAGATCGCCTTGTCTAAGACCTCTTGAGCTCGAGATGGAACCAACTAATTCACCATTAATGTTGAAAGAAAATCTAGGGGTAAAGATAGATTGCATCACCAACTTGATAAAGTGTGCAAGGAAGTTCATGCTAGTAAGTAATGCCTCCATAAAGCTCCAATTTATGGTATCATAGGCTTTATGGATGTCTACTTTGAGCATACACCTCGGAGCTCCTTTATTGTTGTGGTATTCATTGGCTAATTCTTGGGCAACGAAGATGTTATCCAAAATACGACGACCTCCAATAAATGTAGGTTGTTCTTTCCCCACTAGCAACGGTAAAACCATCTTAATTCTTAAGGCTAGTAGTTTGGTGATTGCCTTGTAAATTGTATTACAACAGGATATAAGCCTAAAATAAGTAAGATTAATAGGATTAGCAATCTTAGGTACAAAGGAGACAATGGTGCAATTCAATTCCTTTAGCATATTTCCAGACACCATGAACTCTTTCACCCCATTAATTATATCTTCCCCAATAATGTGACATGGAGCTTTAAAAAACCTAGCAGAAAATCTGTCCAGACCAGGAGCTTTATTGTCTACTTGGTCAAAGAAGGCCATTTTAATTTCCTCATCCGAGAACGGACTATTGATTTGCAAGACTTGTTGATCTAAGATTCATTTGGATACATAGTTTTGCACCTCTGTATTTGAGATGACTTTTTGTTGACCTCCCAACAAGTTGGAGAAGTAAGCTACAATTTTCATCTTAGCATCCGCATCCCCACAAATCTCTATTCCATCCTCCTTTTTCAGATTGTGTGTAGCATTCCTATTTTGCCAATGACTTATCACTTTACGAAAATATGTAGTGTTCTTGTCTCCCAGTTTTAACCATTTCACCCTCGACTTTTGTCTAAAAGACTCTTCCGCTCCTCTTAGTAGATAATATTCCCTAAATGCTTCTTTTTCTTGGTCAAATAGTGTTGTATTTCCATTTGCATTTGAACTTCGAGTCGCAATTAGATGTTCCTTTGCTAACTTGACTCTTGTTGAAAGGTGGGAAATTTTGGCATTATTCATATATTTAAGTTCCCTCTTGAGCCATTTCATCTTAGTTACTACTTGGAACATTTTTGAAACTTCTTATGATCAAATCGCTTCTACCTTCGGGAAAAAATCTGGGGATTCTATCTAGAAGTCAAAGAATTTGAATGGATATTTCATTTTTGCTGTGCTAAGCTCTATATGCAAAACTCCTACCAAATGATTAGAAAGGATAGGGGCAACAAAACTGGCATCACAATTGGGAAAGTTATTTAGCCAACTTTGGTTAATCAATATTCTATCTAATTTTTTCAAGATTGGATTATCCAATTGCTTATTCGACCAAGAGTAAAAATCCCCTCCAAACCGAAGGTCATCAAGTTTTGCTTAATCTAGGAACTTTATAAAATTCATCATTGCCGATGTTTTCCTCATGTTGCCCCCCTTCCTCCCACAGATCGATCTAATCACATTAAAATCTCCAAGGACCATCCACGGATGATCAACCAAGGAAGGAGCTAATTTAGTTAAACCCTTCTACAATAATTTCCTCTAATTTTCAGAATTCGATGCATACAGAAACGGAGCATAGAATGAACGACTGGAACTAAGATGAGTGCAACAGCAGTTAGAGAATTGCTTGTGCTCTTTCTCAATTCTAATATTCCAACTTCTTGGGTCCTACATAAGCCATATCCTCTTTTTTGCCATGGAGTTGATACCAAAATCCCAGTGAGCACCTAAATTCAACTTAAAACTATCTTCATTATTTTGATTTACATGAGTTTTCAACAACCTCATTACCGACACTCCGTTCTCCACACAAAACTTTCTTATTTCCGCACACTTCAAAGGGTCATTGAGACCTCTTATGCTCTACAAAGCCAAATTCATTGTGATGGGGGATAATGATTAAGTTTAACGCCACTAGCATTTGTAAACCTTCTTATTCTTCTTCTTGCCATGAACTAAATGACCTCCCATCACTTGAAGATGTCGAGTTTATCATCTCATGGCTTCTAAGTGTACCAAACAGCTTTTGATTGGTTAGTGTGGCCTCATTTTGTACCTTACTTGATTCCTTACTAGTGCTTCCAGGTTCGACATTTATTTTTATTCCTTTCGTTCCCTCATCTTCCTTCTTCTCCTCTAGCTTATTTTCATTCTCATCCACTCTCCCTCCACATACCGGAGTTTCAAGAATTTGAGACGGGATGACATTTGGTACTAGCTCAATTGGTTCATCAAAGTTGGAATTTCCAGGCACTAGGTTCACTATTGCGACCTCCAATTTTTCCTTGTGTGTCCTTCAGATCAGAATGTTTTTTAGGAGAGTATGCCTCCTCATTAAGCACCGTAGTATTATTTTTAGGGGATGATGGTGGAGTATCAGTTCCTTTGTTATCTTTCCCCTTATGTTAGACCTTCGCCCACATCCTATTTTCCTTAGTAGAGGTTTCTTTGGATGGTTGACTGTCAACTAATTTACTTGTGTTACATGTATGTCCAAAGAATTTACATGTTAAGCAACGTGGTGGGAGCCACTGGTATTCAACCGATATTTGTATGGATGTTCCATCTTCTCTTTCCAATTCCACAAGGTGTATGGCTTCCTCAGTTGCATCCACTTCCACCATTACTCTTGCTTGATTAGCTCTTGCTTGGCATGCCGTGAGTGAATCACCTTCGATAGGCTTTCCAATGGCACTTGCAATGTAGCTTACCCCCACTGAATGGAGGTATTCGCAAGGAATGCCGGAAAAAATCACCCATGCTAGAACTCATAAAGGTTGTGGTTTAGTTAAAAGCATCCCAATTTGCCATTTTTGGAGAATCAATAATCTTCTAGCAAAGAACCATAGCCTCTCTAGGATATTATTAAGGAATATGTCATTTGCAAAACGAAAATAGAAAAATCCGTCTTTGTTGCAAAGGACGCTTGTTATCCCGTAATCCTTCCATATTCTTAGTGTCGTAGCTTGCACAAGGGAGAATGGTATTCACTTCTCCAAGAAAAAGCCTACAAGGTTGTGTTCCCAGTTCTTCACTCCTTGAACAGCAATCGAGGGAGGAGGTCTAACCTTGGGAAGCACGCCATGAGAGATAGGAGGAGGATATTCCAATTTAAATTCCGGCCGTTGGGGGCGTGGATTTGTGGCTCCATTAGCTTCAACGAAACTTTTTGGTGGTGGATTTGGCTTATCTGGTTTGTTATTTTGTCTCTCAATCTCATCCAACACGTCATTCATTGCTCCAATGTAAAATTACCAAATGAGTTAAAAGATTTGGCTTGACTATTTGTATTGGTATAAGATAACTTCCCTTTATCCACATAGGAATTTCCATCATGGCCAAAATTCGCTTCATCTTATTGGACTTCCAATGTAACGGTGTCCTTTTCACCCATCTTGTAATCTTTGGTTACCGTGGTTAGATATGGTTCAACTACAATAGGGGAAGCTGGTTTAGATATCTTGGAAGTAGAGCCCTAACTTCCAGATTTGTGGCTTTAAAAAAAACCTTAAGGAAACCTTGCTCCTAGTGAATGGTGGAAACCACCAGATTGCTTGAATTATCCTAAAAAAAACCACTAGATTGCTTGCGGTTAGATGAACCGCTTGCTATATGTGTGAATTAATTTTGTTATTTTAGATTAATAATTGAAAGTTCAGTGTTTGATTTAACCTAAAAGGAGTAGTCTTTTAAGAAAGGTTGGGTTCGGAAATGTTAGAGAGAAGAGAGCATTTTCTCTCTCTAGAAACCGAAGGGTCATTGCTCCCTTAAATTGTAATAAGAACGAATTGAATCAAAACAAAGGCAAGTCAATATTTGACAATTTGTTTGCTAATTGCCCATTATCTATATCCTAGACTTATGCCTATAACAATATATGATACAACATAACACGTAAAATTAAAATAGAATTTTATCACAAACCGTTGACTCTACAAATACGCGGAATGCAATCTTCAAATATCAATTGATTCTATAAATTCTTATATATTCGGTATTCAAATTCGACAATTATATGAGTTCCAGAATTTGGGAAGAAAATAGAGCAAGAGAGCTCCAAAATTTCTATAATGCTCAATCGTTCCTCTGTTTAATGCTTTAGGACATACAAATAATAACAGGTACAAAGCTGCCAAAAATAAAGTATAAAATTTTCCAAAAATAGAAATGCCTAAAACTTAAGACATGTAGTAAATTAAAAGACAAATATAACGTTACAAACGAAATTCAAAACAGAAGTGTATAAAAAGTTATAAGTAATCTAAAAATTACCAAAAATAGCAAATTTGACTATTTAAGGGACTAAACAAAGAAATTTGCCCTAAAAATGGCATAGCTCAACACCGAAAGTATTGACTTCTTCGAATTAGCTTGTTTTCTTCAAAATAAGGTCTAGAAATCAAGAAATCGCGACTACCCCATTTTTGTCCCATTTCGCTATATACCTATTTGCTAGTACCTCCACCTCATCCTCCTCTTCAAGATAGATAGAATTCACGCTTGAATTATCTTCGCCTGAACTATCTCCAGTGTAGGGAATAAGATGCTTCACATTAAAATAGGCAACTTCAATTTGTATGCATTTGGGTTGATCTTCTCTATGATCTTCACTGGCCTAATCTTCCTAGTTAATAGTTTGCTGTACTCACCAGTAGAAAACCTATCCTTAGTAAAGACAACCCAAACATAATCTCTCACGTTAAACTCCACATGCTGCCTTTTTCTATTAGCAACTTTTTTATATTTACCTACAGCCTTTTGTAAATTGATCTAAACAGTCTTGTGAATATCCTATAGGCTATAGACAAAATCATCTACCTTCCCATGAATCATGATCCAGTCTGGCAATGGTAGCAAATCAGGTGGACTTCTAGAAACAACTGAGTAAACCATCGAGAATGGACTAAACCCTATACTATAGTTGACTGCATGATTATGTGCAAACTCTGTCTGGTTCGGTTTTTTATCCCAACTCTTCATATGTTCCCCCACCAAACTCCTCAATAAGTTTCCTATAGAACTATTTACTACCTCAGTTTGCTCTTCCATTTGTAGGTGATAGGCACTATTAAAATTCAGTTGAGTATTGACCATCTTTCACAAACTTTGCCAAAAATGGCTAAGGAATCATGTATCCCTATCAAACACAATGGTTCCAAGCAATCCATGCAACCTATAAACTTCCCTAAAGTACAACTGTACAACAAGAAGAACATTTGTGGTATTTTTACAAGGAATAAAATATACCATCTTAGAGAATCTATCAACTACTACAAAAATGGAGTCATTATCTCATTGAGTTTGTGGTAACCTCAGAACGAAATCCATGCTAATATCAATCCAAGGTTGCGAAGGAAAGGGAAGCGGCATATACAATCCTGCATTTGTATCTGTTCCCTTGGACACTTGGCAAGCTCTACACCTTTGTACATACTTCTCCACTTCCTTACAAATAATTGACCAAAAATATGATGCATGCACCAATTGCAAAGTCCCATCTTGTCTCACATGACCCTCAACATGCAGTTCTTGAATAATTCGATCCCTCAAACTACAGTCTAGAATACACAACTAATTACCTCTGAATAAAAAACCATCTTGTAGCAAGTATTTTGTTCTATCACCAACTCTAATTCTTGCTAAAATAGCAGAAAAGTAAGGATCACCTTTAAGTAACTCAACAAATGAATTAAAACTAGGTACCTCTGAATAAAAAACCATCTTGTAGCAAGTATTTTGTTCTATCACCAACTCTAATTCTTGCTAAAATAACAGAAAAGTAAGGATCACCTTTAAGTAACTCAGCAAATGAATTAAAACTAGGTACCTCCACTTGCATTCTGCTTAGAAGACTCCTGCGTCTACTCAGTATATCAGCAACCCAATTTGTGACACTACTCGTGTTTCACGACAAAGGTGAAACGCTCTAGATAGGCCACCCATGAAGCATGATGAGATGACACTTTATCCTAGTTGTGCAAGTGTTTCAAAGCTTCATGGTCAGTATATAAGATGAATTCTCAGTGAAACAAATAATGACGCCAGTGCTTCACAGCTTGCACCACAACATAGAACTCCACATCATAAATACTATATCGTAGCTTAGCCCCTATTAGCTTCTCACTAAAATAAGCTATTGGTTTGCTATTCTAGCTCAAAACTGCTCTAATCTCCACTTTAGAGACATCTACATATAGCTTAAAAGGTTGATGAAAATCTAACAACACTAGAATTGGGGTTGTAGTAAGACACACTTTAATCTGCTCAAAAGCCCTCTCTGCTTCATCAATGCACAAAAATTTTCCACCCTTCATACAATCAATGATGGGAGCCATAATACTGCTGAAATGAAGTATGAATCACCTATAAAATAATGCCAGCCATGAAGACTTCGAACTTCAATCAATGTAATAGGTCTAGGCCACTTCCTAACTACTTCCACTTTAGATTTATCAACAAACCATCAGCAGAAATCATGTTGCCCAGGAAAAATACCTCAATAGCCATGAAAACACACTTCTTCAAGGAAGCATAGAAATTTTCTCTGCGCAACACATTAAGAACATCCCGCAAGTGGCTGAGATACTGCTCTGGATTAACACTGTAAATTAGTATGTTGTCAAAGTATATGACAACACACTTGCCAATGAATGGCCTCAAAATTTGATTCATTACTCTCATAAATGTGCTAGGTGCATTAAACAATCCAAACGGCATAACCAGCCACTCATACAACTCTTCTCATGTCTTGAAGGTTGTCTTCCACTCATCATCAACTCGAATACAAATCTAGTGATATCCACTCTTCAAATCCACCTTCGATAATACCTTAGTACAACTCAACTAGTCAAGTAAATCATCTAAGCGAGGAATAGGAAAACGATACCTGATAGTAATTTTATTAATGGCTTGGCTATCCACACACATACACCAGGTGCCATCCTTCTTTAGAGTCAAAAGAGTCGAAATTCTGCACGGACTCAAACTCTCTCGAAAAAAACCCTTTGCAAGCAAATCTTCAACCTGCCTCCTCAACTCCTCATGTTCTATAAGGCTCATTCGATAATGTGGTTTGTTATGCAAGGCTGCACCAAGCTCAAAATCAATCTGGTATTGGATGTCACATGGTGGTGGTAACCCATCCGATAACTTATTGGAAAATACGTCCCGAAACTCCTCCACAACTGAAGTTGCCACTTTAGGTACTTACTTCCAATCTCTTTATCCACTAAAGCAAAGACAACTTCAGAATCCTGCAACTTGTCCTCAAACTTAGCTAAAGACAGCATGTTGGAGTTATTACCTTATTTGACAAATTTAGACTCAGCAGTATCCCTATTAGGAACTAACACGATCTTCACACCCTTACATATAAAAGTATAAGTGTTAGCTCTCCCATCATAAGTCACACCTTATCAAATTGCCACGGCCTCCCCAATAACAAATGACAAGCATCTATTGTCACAACATTGCACCGGACAGAATCCTTATATTTAGAACCAATGGAAAATGTAACTAGTGCTAGTTTAGAGACACTTACCTCACCGCCTTTCTTTAGCTAAGCTACCCTGCAAGGTTTCAAGTGTTGTTCAGGCTTAATGCCTAACTTTTGCACGACTTTTGTAGACACAATGTTCTCACAGCTCCCTAAGTCGATCGTAAATTGACATACCTTGCACAGAATAGTACAAGTAGATTGGAAAATATTATTCCTGAGCCACTCTTCTTCTACTACCCTAGGAGTCATACAAGATCTCTTAACCACTAAATTTTCTTTACCATCTCCCATCACAAGCTCCTCTTCAATACATTCGATATCGATGACAAGTCCTCCATCACCACAGCTTCAAACGCGGGATCATCATCCTCCTCTTCGTTCTCAACAAAGAGGACCTTCTCCTCCATCTTCCTACATTTAGACTGTCGGTGACCAGCCTCACCACACTTGAAGCACTTCACTCCACTAGTGTTAGGTTTATAAAACACCCAATAGTGTTATTACTTGAGGTTCCACTTTCTATACGATTTACACCACTACTACTACTACCACATCCACGACCCGTTACACCACTACTAAATGCATTATTCCTAGACTGCCTCCGCTATTTCTCAACAATCAATGCCCTTTGGTGCGCAACTGATACACTAACAAGGTCAAATAAATTGACTGTATCCTAAATTTGCATTCTCAAACCCCCAATGTATTTAGCAACCAACTAATCATCCGTTTCTTAAAGTTTATTCCTAACTATCAACTGGTAAAATTCAAAAGTGTAATTATTCATTGACTTGCTACCTTGTTTAAGATTTTATAGCCTCTGGTACATAATATCCTGGAAATTATAGGGCAAAAACACTGCACGCAGGTGTTTCTTTATCTTTTCCCACAATGCGATTTTTTATTTTCCTAGCCTATTTCAAGTCAATTTTAATTGCTGCCACCATGTTGGAGCCCTACCAGCAATCTAGTTGCCATTGATTGCACCCATTCCTCAAGAACTCCTTTGAAATCCATTATCTCCTCAACTGTGGTCAACCAATCCAAGAATTCTTCTGGTAATAGGCTTCCATGAAACTTTGGTATCTCCGTTCTCATACCTAGTTCCCAACGCCCTCTACAAGTGGCCTACCACATCTGCACGATACTACATCATACTGCTCATCCTTTTCAACAGAAGAGGAGTCATCCTTGGCCTCTTCAACATCTAGCATTAGATTAAGGCTTCTCACATGTCTAGAGTTGATGTTCTAATTCTAATTACCCATTAACGCACCCATTCTGTCCGCCAATCGATCCACAACCCCATCCAAGCGATGTCCCAACACCGCATCCAATCACTCATCAATCATTTGCCCGATTCTTGGATCTAGACCATAGCGATTGTACATCTCGTCCATTGCAGCACAACGTTGATTGGCTTATCTATGGGGTGCCATTGTTACCAAGAGCAAGCGTGGCTCTAATACCAACCGAAGTAGCGTAACACGTGAAATTAAAATAGGATTTTATCACAAATCGTTGATTATGCGAATTCTCGGTATGTGATCTTCAAATATCGATTGATTTTATGAATTCCCAGATATTTAGCATCCAAATTCGACAATTATATAAGTTCAAGAATTTAGGAAGAAAATAGAGCAAGACAGCTCCAAAATTTCGATAATACTCAATCATTCCAATATTCAATGGCCTAAAGCATACAAGTAATAGCAGGTACAAAGCTGCAAAAAATAAAATATAAAAATTTTCCAAAAATAAAAACACTTAAAAACTGTAAAAAATAGAAATGCCTAAAACTTAAGGACACGAAGTAAATTAAAAAACAAATACAACACCAAAGACGAATACAACACCACAAACAAAAGTCAAAACAAAAGTGTATAAAAAGTTATAAGTAATATAAAAATGATCAAAAATAGCAAATTTGACTGTTTAAAGAATTAAATGAAGGAAGTTGCCCTAAAAATAGCATAGCTCAGCACCGAAAGTACTGACTTCTTTGAGTTAGCTCGTTTTCTTCAAAATAAGGTCCAAAAATCAAGAAATCACAACTGCCCCATTTTTGTCCCATTTCTCTATATACCCGTTTACTAGTACCTCCACCTCATCAGTATATAAAGGACACATAATCCCAATCCAAAAGACAACTATACTCAAAAGCCATGCATAGTTTAGATATCATATGTCGAATCCACAATCTCATTAATGAATTGCATATTGCAGAGTTTCTTTGATTGGATATAAGGTTGAAAAGGTTACAAAGTCCAAGCACTGAAAAGAGTTGAGCAATTACGATAAAAATACAAAAAGCAAAATGCAAAAGCAAACTCTGCATTAAAGAAACAAAGGATTCCAAAACAAGCATACTAGGATATAGAAATTGCACACAAATGTAAAATATTCAAGACCCAACAAATTGGTCACCATCTTATCTAAGATTTTTAATGTAGTAGAGAGCATTCATCCATAAACCGATTATTGACACAAATAACAGTCAACAATTCTTTCCAAAAAATTATCCATCTGATTGAAAAGCAATAAGAGAAGCACAAGTAATTACAATGCAATGTGTACTCAATCAAGAGCTACCAATATGTTGTAGACTCATTCATTAGGGAATATGAAAAGGCTAAGTTTATTCATGTTGTTTTTAATGAAAAAAGAGAGAAGATTGAATTATGTGAAAGCTTGATTATTCCCTCAAGCTTAACTGGGTATTTATACTGATTGTACAAGCTACAAACTAGAAAATATACAAACTAGGAAAGTACTAATTTAGGCTATACAATCTTTACTAAAAAATAGACAACCTAAACTAGGAAACATATCTTTCTAATCTTAACACTCCCCCTCAAGCTGGAGCATATATATCATAGGCTCCAAGCTTGTTACAAATATATTTAATTCGTGAGCTTCTAAGTGATTTAGTAAGAATGTCTGCTAGCTGGTCATTTGAATTGACAAAACTTGTGACAATACAACCAGATTCAATCTTTTGTCGGATGAAATGACAATCTAATTCAATATGCTTTGTTCTTTCATGAAAAACTGAATTTGAGGCTACATGAAAAGCTGCTTGATTGTCACATATCAACTTCATTTGTTTCACTTTAGTGCATCCCAATTCTTGAAGAAGCTGTTTCAACCAAATAAGTTCACAGGTTGCAAGTGCCATAGCTCTATATTCTGCTTCTGCACTAGATCTAGCAACCACATCTTGCTTCTTGCTTTTCCAAGAGATTAGATTTCCTCCAATCATAACACAGTATCCTGATGTAGACCGTCTATCTGAGAGAGAGCCTGCCCAATCTGCATCAGGATATCCGACAATATTCGAATAACCTCGATCTTCATATAAAAGACCTTATCCTGGAGCTCCTTTGATATAACGAAGAATGTGAATTACTGCATCCCAATGACTACTACACGGAGCTTGAAGAAACTGACTAACCACACTCACTGCAAATGAAATATCGGGCCGTATAATAGTGAGATAATTTAATTTACCAACAAGCCTTCGATATCTACCTACATCTTCCAATGGCTCCCCCTGTCCAGGAACAAGCTTGACATTTGGATCCATTGGAGTATCCACATGCTTACAATTCAACATACCAGTTTCCTCTAAGATGTCTAAAGCATACTTTCTTTGTGAAATAGCAACTCCCATTTTTTATTGTGCTACTTCAATTCCTAGAAAATATTTCAACTTTCCCAAATCTTTAGTTTGAAACCGGCTAAATAAATGCCTTTTAAGTTCAAAAATTCCATCACGATCACTACCTGTAATGACAATATCATCAACATAGACTACAAGATAGATACTTTCACCAAGGTCATTGAGACGGAAGAAGACAGAATGATTTGCTTCACTTTGAGACATGCCAAATTGCAGAACTACTAAACTAAAACGGCCAAACCAAGCTCGAGGTGACTGCTTAAAGCCATATAGTGATCATCGAAGGCGACATACAAGATGTGACTCCCCTGAGCAACAAACCCAGGTGGTTGCTCCATATATACTTCCTCAGCTAGTTGCCCATGTAGAAAAGCATTCTTGATATCCGGTTGATGAAGTGTCCAATGATTCATTGCTACTAAGGAAAGAAGCAAAAGAACGGAAGCAATTTTTGCTACAGGAGAGAATGTATCACTATAATCAAGTCCATAAATTTGAGTATAACCTTTGGCAACTAAACGAGCTTTCAATCGATCAATCTTCCCGTCAGGACCTATTTTCACCGTATAAACCCAACGACAGCCAACTGCAGATTTTCCTTTTGGTAGAGGCACTAACTCCCAAGTACCACTAGTATGAAGAGCATTCATTTCCTCTATCATAGCATTGCACCACCCTGGATGCTCCAATGCTTGTCGAACAGTCTTAGGTATGGATACATCAGACAAGGTGGAAATAAAGGCATAATAGGACGAAGAGTGACGATGATAACTCAGAAAATTATAAATGGGGTGTGGATTGCGAGAGGAACGAATACCATTTCGAACAGCTATAGGAGCTGTTGGCACTACTACTAAAGGTGAGGTTAGAGCCGGAGATGACGAAGTTGGAGCTGAACTTGAGTCAGAAGTTGTACAAGTGCCTATATCAGTAGGAACATCATCATTGGTATTAGGAGAAGGATGAGGACGACGAGAATAGACTTGGAGAGGACGATTGTCTTGAGCTAAAGGACTAACAAGGAGAGGGATAGGTAAAACAGTAGGAAGAAGATGCATTTGCTCAGTGTTTGGTGCAAAATATGGAGTGGTTTCAAAGAAGGTTACATCTGCTGAAACAAAATACTTACGTGTAACGGGATCATAACATTTGTAACCTTTTTGAAGACGAGAATATCCTTAAAAAAACGCATTTGATGGACTTGGGTAAAAGTTTGTCTTTGCTAGGGGTAGTATCATGAATAAAATAAGTGCAACCAAATATACGCAAAGGTACATGATGGAGTTTTTGTGCTGGAAACAATATAGAATGTGGACTATGGTTTTGCAATACTGAAGAAGGCATTCGATTAATTAAATAACAAGCTGTGAGTATTGCATCTCCCCAAAATTGAAGAGGAACATTATTGTGTATAAGTAAGTACGCGCAATTTCAATGAGATGCCGATTTTTGCGTTCAGTAACCCCATTCTGTTGAGGAGTATAGGCACAAGATGTTTGGTGGAGAATTCCTTGAGAAGTCATGAAATTAGTAAAATGAGAAGATAAATATTCCTTGGCATTATCACTATGCAAAACTTTAATGGAAATACCAAACTGATTACAAATTTCAGCACAAAAATTTTGAAATATCACAAATAATTCAGAACGATTTTTCATTAAAAATACCCAAGTACAACGAGAATAATTGTCAATAAATGTGACAAAATATTGAAAAGCCAGAGTTGAACTGACACGACTAGGACCCCATATGTCTGAATGAACAAGATCAAACAATGATGTAGCCCTATTATTGACTCGCTTAGGAAACGGAGCTCGAGTTTGTTTTCCAAGCTGACACGACTCACATTCAAAAGAAGATAAAGTTGAGAGACTGGGAATTAATTTTTGGAGTTTGGTGATACTTGGATGTCCCAAGCGACTATGAAGTAGGTCGGTAGAGGCGGTGGAACTGAAGGCAACTAGTGAGTGTGGAATGGATAGGTGATACAACCCCTGTGACCCACATCCTGCTCCAATCGTCTTCCCCGAACTCCAGTCCTGTACAATAACAGAATCAGCCAAAAAAGTTACAGAACAATTAAGATTTTTGGTGAGTTTGCTAATGGAAATCAAATTATATGGACATTCAAGAGAAAACAAAACTGATTTTAAAGAAATGGAAGAAGGTAGTTGTACGTCCCCTATTCCTCTAATAACAGTTTGTGAACCATTAGCAAACGTAACTTTGGAAGAATTTAATGGGAAACTGAGATTGGAAAAAAAAATGTTTATTACCAGTGATGTGATCGGATGCACCTGAGTCTAGTATCCAAGGACCAATGGGAGAAGACCTGGTCAAACAAGCAAAGGAATTACCGGAGTGAGGGACGCTATTTGAGGATGATTGCTATTTTGCTGATTGGTACCGCAAGTACTCGATGTAATCAGTGCCAGTCAAAGTAATTGAATCTGTCAGTTGGTCCTTTGAATCTGGGAATGGAAGTATTCCATCTCGATGAGTTTGTGCCATATAAGCTATAGAACGACCAGTGGATTGATTTGTACGTGGTGGCTTGCCATGTAACACCCAACAAGTGTCACATGTGTGACCAAGCCTGTCACAATGAGTGCAATGTGGTCGTCCCCTTCCTCTTCCTTTTCGACCACCTCCCTGACTGCTTCCTTGACTTGATTGATTTCGAGTTTACATAGCTAATGCAGATGTCTCATTGGTATCAACTGGATTTATGGAAATACGGAGTAACTTGGCAGAGACTTCCTCAAAAGAAGGAATAATATGGCTTGACAGAATTTGATCCCGTACAGATCCAAGATCAGGTCGCAACCCTATCAAGGCTATGACCATAAAGAACTTATCTCTTTGTCGCTCCTGTGCAGAAATATCATCAGATTGAGACATAAGAGAATTATATTCATCTTTTAATGTCTCCTACTGCCCTAGATAGGTAGCCATGTCATCACTGCTTTGTTGCAAACGAACGATGTTTGAAACAACATTGTATATCCGTTGCACATCATTTGTATATAAAGATTTGGCTTTAGTCCAAAACTCACAGCAAGTTTTGCAGGACTGAAACAAATTAATTAATTTAGGATCCAAAGAATTCCATAAGTAATTACATAACAAAGCATCAATTTTCCTCCAATTTGCCCTATTAGCTTCAGCAATAGTAATAGAATCTGAAGTCAAATGATCTTCATAACCTTGACCCATAAACCATAATTCAACTGAAGCAGACCAAGATGAGTAGTTACCACCACCTTGTAGTCGGACTATAGTAATATTCAGTGAGTTGGAAATAGTGGAAAAGACCTGTCTTTCCACTTCTACCTTTGAAGACTCTACTGCCATATCAAGAAATGTTCAGAACAAAGGAGAATAGTCACGAGTATGTACTGTTCAACGAGAGAGAGAAGAACCGAAACAAACTGAAACGACTAATGGCCTCTAAAAATCAACAAACGCAAATCAAACAAGATACAGAGTAAAAGGTGCCAATAAAAGTGGAACAGAACAAAACAAAACGAAACCCAAGTAAGAAAACCGACGTGACGGAAAGCTTGGAGCGGCGCATGAGGAGTAACGGCGAAGAGTTCGGCGATGGGCTTCGAGGGATGGCTAGATCGGCATCCTCTGCTACTATTGGAGTGGGTGGTGAGATGAAATACTGGTCTTTTTTTTTTTTTTTTTAATGAACTGACGGTGAAAAAAAAAAAAAAAATTATACGGAACCTTGCTCTGATACCAAATGAAAAAAGAGAGAAGATTGAATTATGTGAAAGCTTGATTATTCCCTCAAGCTTAGCTGGGTATTTATACTGATTGTACAAGCTACAAACTTGGAAATATACAAACTAGGAAAGTACTAATTTAGGCTATACAATCTTTACTAAAAAATAGATAACCTAAACTAGGAAGCATATCTTTCTAATCTTAACATTTTTAAATGGTCTTATCTAGCAAAGAGATTTGTGGCACTAGAAAAACTCACTATAAGAAGATAATCCATTTTCTTTCACCAATAAAGAAAATGCAATCATTCTAGATAATTATAACGATTTAAGGCTTGTGTATTGAGGGAGATTAAGACAGACCATTTATAAACAGCACCATTGTTATCTTCTTTGCTGAATGGCTTGAATTTGAAATGAATCCACTCATCTCAAATATAGAGCTTGATGGGTCATCATCAGAAACCTCCACTTTCATTAAATTGCGGGCAACTGAAGCACCATAGATGGACCTGATAGCATCAAGTCTTGATGAAGAGGAAACAGTCTGAACATCAGCTCTTGCAGCTCCATGCTGCAGGAAGTATCGTCAATTTTCTCCATGGCAGTCACACATTAGAAACTTCGAATGAAGATAGGTTTCAAGTGACCGACCTTTCTACAAGAGAAGCTCACATTTGTATGATGGATAGAAAATCTACTTAGTACATCAACAATCTTTGCATAATCATCAGCAGAATTTTGGAGGGTCTTCCTTCGAGCAGCCATGTTGTAGAATAGATTCTCGATCTAAAAAAAGAAAGAAAACAGGTCTAAAGAGTCGCAGCTGGAATAGCCAGCTAGGACCTTGATTACACATAAATAAGACAGAAACTAGAGCTTCTGAGGTACTTTTGGAAATGATATACATCCAATCCCACAGCAAAAGCAACTGACTACCGAACCATGGTAAACATTAGAAAGAAATCTTAGAATTAATGTAAATATAGCTGTTGGGCCATACCATTATCTGAGTCCCTTTAACAGCAGCACATGCCTTTGGTTTATGCTCCATTACCCCATCTTTGTAAGATACTCTTGGAGAAAGAGAGAGAAAGAAAGAAGGAGAAAAAAAAGGAGTGTCAAATGTAGCTCCTAGCTCAAATTCTGAAAAAAATGATGAAAGATTGGAGCAAATAAATCGATTGTCAAGTCAAATGTAGCTCCTGCTTCCCAGCATTTTATGATAATTAAGGAGATCATTATGCAACTTCAAAGTTAATTAGCAGTTCCTTTTCCCGGACTGTCCACAACCTAAACCATTGGCACATCTATAAAGAACCACTATCCTGATAGCCAACAACCCTGGTACATGCTTATCTCAAGGCAAGATTTTTTAAGGCCATTACAGCAATTAATTATCAGGAAAACCTACCCATTGCCATGCAAAAGAGTGCAGATTAGATCAAAGTTTGTTGTCTCATTTCTATATGTTTGAACAAGGTATTCTAATGTGTACGCATCCAGCTTTGTATTTGAATTTAAATAATTGATGAACTAAAATACCTGTAACCGTGTAATTGTCCTTTGGTGATGGTGGTGACAGTGACATGAGCAACATATGTCATACTAGCCAAAGCCTCTCCTCTAAACCCCATTGACTTTACTGACTGCAAATCCTCGAAAGCAGACAACTTGGATGTAGTGTGCCTCTCACACAGTATAGGCAAGTCTTCATACTAACAAATCATAGTCAATAATCACCAATTGCTAAGTCATATTCTGCCCTAATTGCTCAAATGGCAAAACACATTATCTCATAATAATCAGTAACCTAACCATTTATAAGGGCATTATGAACGAATAATGTACTACTACGATTATTGGAGCATTGATTTAGGGTTTTAAAGAAGGAAAATATAAGCGATGACATACACGAATACCGTGGCCGTCATCAGATACTTGAATGAGTTTGAGGCCCCCGTCCTTAACGACGACGTTTATGGAAGTTGAGTGCGCATCTAGACTGTTCTCAACAAGCTCTTTCACTGCAGATACCGGTCTTTGGATGACCTCGCCCGCCGCTATTCGGTTGACAACCGATTCGTCCAACCTGCGGATCACCGGCGGCTCCTTTGGGAGTGATGGAGGTTCAGTTTCCATCCGGCAAACGCCGTCGTCGGTCGCGTTCGTTGGCTCCATTCTACCTTCTCGACAGGTAATTGAAAGGCTGATGGCTTATACATGCGCTCCCGCCTTTTACATGTATTTTTTTTTCGGTATTTATGAAAATGAGGATTTTTTGGAATTTTATCCGAAAGGCATGTTTGAATTATTTTTTCTCTGTATTTTGCATCTCTTTAAAATCTGATATTTAAAAAATTATTTTATTTATATTTTATCCATTTCAATTTTATTATTTATTTCTATTTTATAATTAACATGAAGATAATAATTGCAAAATAAGAATTAATAAGTAAAAATTTACATATTTTTAAGAAGAAAGGTTTAAAATATAGGTATAATAAATAAAATATTCCTTTAAAAAAATAATCTCTAAAATATATAAATTAAAAAAATAATCCAAAAAATATACTACTAAAAATCTGTACTTGAAATACCCATTTTAAGTTGGTAAGTTAGCTTAAAATTTACATTTTAAGTATTGATTTTGTTGTTTGCAATTGAAGTCAACACAACTTTGGATTTCTTTATTTTAATTATTTGTGAAATCGGTATTTCAAATATCGATTTTAAGTAATATATTTTTTAAATTATTTTCCCCATTAGTATATTTTGGGATTATTTAAAAAAAATGAATATTTTATTCCTTACCCCTTAAAATATATAGCTTATGCATTGAAAGATGAAATTTTAATTGATACTTTTATAAAAATGATCAAAGTAAAACTTCGATAAGCTCAAAGTTGTGAGGTATTTAATTTTATAATTATATATGTATTTATATTTTAAATTTTTTATACATTATTCTTGATAAACACACAATTTGAATAAATATGAAAAAGAAAACAAAATAAATAGACTATAAGTCACATCTAGCTCAACATGTTCTAATAAAAACTCATGATTACTAAAACTAGCCTTTGTACCTTAGAAAAGCAATTAAAAAAAAAAAAGCATTAAAGTAGGGGCCTTGGAAAAATCACTTGGCAAATGCTATAGTAAAAGCACATGTACTATAAATGCCTTTTTTACAACCACTCTAAAACATCAAAAATTAAAGTAGCAACTAAACAACAAACAATCCTAACACTCAAACTTCAAACACCCAAACTGTAGACTTGAAAAATAACACACTTAAAGCTTCAAACACTTTGTTTCAAACATTCATAACACCAACTTCATAATGCAAACCTTAAACACTCCATTTAATGAATTGCGAACTAAAAACTTGAACTTCAAACTCCATAAGGATTTGCAAGTTAAAACTTGTAATTTGAAGACAAACATATGCAAAAACATTAGAGTATAATAAAAAAAAAGAGCCAAAATGTAAAAAATAATTTGAATATATGAATTTAATATTAAACTGATCAAGGATACAACTATCTTTGAAAATTTACAAATAGAAATCCTATGCAAATATATTTCCTCTTGCTCTTCCCATTAAACAGTCTAATAATCAGGGATAACATAGATTTATGCTCAGCTACTTTATCAACACCTATAATAAGATAAGATGTAACTCCCGTGTTGGGTAAAGCTCTAGGGGCTTATCAAAGTCACGCAATGCGTTAGATTCCATTGTGTCAAAGGCTGTGAGCTTACACCAATCTTCGGTTGGTGGTGGCATCTCTCATGTGAAATAGGTGGTGTAAAGAGAGGTCTATTAATAAAGTGATGATTGAAGGTTACAATTGAGCTTACTTTTGAAGCCAAGTTGCCTATAACATCTTTGGTTAATTCATAATTGCCAAGTGGCTCATGTTGGAAAGAAGCATCTACTTGAGCATCCTAATGTTGACCTTACTTATCCTTCCATCGATCCCCTTTAACTCTCGATCATTTACCTTTAGCACGAGGTGGTAGTGTAGGCATGGGAGCTACTACTAGTTCTAGATCTTCCTCCTTGTTATATGGCCACTCATGATGAACAATAGGAAATGATATGATCCCGCTATGATCCTCGATAAACTATACACCACCATTGGCAAGAGAAAACTACTGTAAGAAGATCAGGTGCTGAGCAGGTCTGGCAAAGGGTGTCAACCTAAATCATTAAACACAAAAAAATGCAATAGCAGAAGTTACTTATGTAGTGAAGTTAATAAAGTAGTATAAACATACCACTTACCAAGTGTCCAATCACTACTCTAGTACATCCCATGTAGCTTCAGTTAGCACATCAATACCAGAGGATGTAATCCAATTACGCGTGTCCTAAAAGCCTATGTAATTCACATGTAGCTCCAACCAATCGATGTTAGTTATCTGTTATAGGTCAATCTAATGTAAGTGGGGCTTTGTGATGACATTAGCAACAAGTCGCCAATAACCCCCAAACTAGCAACATACATGATCCAAGAAGTACCATTCAATGATGTAGAAGCAAATTAACAGCGCATAAGTTGTTCATACATGTCTCCTAGCACTACAAAAGGAAGGAGCATGTTAATGAGCTTGTCAAGATATAGCTGCCACAAAACCTAACATTTAACGTACAAGAGTTAGTTTCAAGTTATATAGCATAACGTGGATAAGTGAACAAGAGATATAATATACCTATTGTGAAGTCTACTAATTAAAAGCATCCCTATATGCCTGCACGATGTGTGCTAAGTGTCATGTAGTGTCTTGTGCTATCCTCTATTGAAACACTAAAGGCCTCCTCTCGTCTAAGGTGATATCATATCAACTTAAGAGAGTAACATATGGAAATCTAGCCTAAACCTAGTTTTAGAGAAGGATCACCAGTCCCCTTTATCTCCTATATGCAATAGACACTAATGTTAGGTATAGCTGGCAGTATAACTATGCTAAGCATGTGGAACCTTAGCTATACTGGCTTATGCACGTAAAGTCCTCCAATAGCAAAAGAAACATGCAATGTACCAGGTTTCTTAATTTGTCTACAAATAAAAATCCTCCTAACAACTGCATGATTTATGCATGAGTGTGGCACCTAACCCTATCATCATCAACCCCAACAAGTTATATCCTAAATCTATTCCACAACCATGATAGGTTAATACAGCTAACCTTGATTTATTTTAGCTCGAGCCTCATGCCTAGCAATCGCTCACACTTAGATGCTCAATCGAGGTAAATGCTGCTTGTGGCAGCCTAACCATCAACTAACAAGCTAAATTGGACTTCCACATCTTATAAAGTGATGGTGACCTCCCTATGGGCCATGTAGAAGGTATATGTCTTAGGCCTCTACCTCTCCACTAATGTTGTAAGCAAAAGCCAATCCAATTGAATAAATAGAAGGCAACTTAGTCTTAAGAAGCCAACCTGATCAAGATAAGGAAGCATACGAGGATCTAGTAGGATATTAGTCTCGTCATGGCATAGTTGTAACTCATGATGCCTAACTGTCAACAAAAAGACTTCTTGTAAACATTTACACAAAATTGGTAAGAATAAATCAAATAAGTATAAAATTTCTTATAAGATATGTCATATGCAATACATATCCTTACCATATTACCTTTCATTGATGTGTCTTGCTAAGTCAGCAATGGTTTATCAAAAAGTCTTAGCTCTATTTAACCTGTGAAATATAAACAAAATTTGGTAGGTGCATGAAAGGTTATGGTTTAAATTGAATTATATTACAAATAATGCTAAAGGAATGGAATAAGTTAGTTTTTTTAGATGTTATCCATTTACCATGCTTATTTCTCTTTAGGAACTTTCTTCTATTATGCTCTTCCTTTCTACACATGCTACACTTAGTTTTAGGTGAAGACTCTCTAAGGTCCATCTCTATATGGTATCGTTTCAATTTAGGTTTTCCCATTCCACATAGGAGTTTATTAATATTAAGGTAGAGAAATGGAAAGTTAATCGTTGGCTAGTTAAGCACATTCACAATAGAATATAAGTGAGCCTGATAACATTATAACTGATGTGTCCACTTGTATGATAGGCCAATGGCCAATAAGCTATCTAACCTTAAATGTGTTGCTATTACGTAAGTATAGAAACATGGAATCATGTATATTTGCCACTTATTGCATGTGCACATGTAATTCTTGAGCTCTATAGTGTGTGTCTTTTCTCCTTTTTTAACCCCATTGACCATGTGTTGGCTTCTAGTTAAGACCTCAAATATTTGGTTTTGTTTGTTGAACCTAATCGCCTTATGAGAGTTCACCTTGTGTCTCCATTTTTCAATCTTCTTAAAGGTGTGTTTTGTGAACACCTAATTTTCTACTATTGCTTTCTACACATCCATAATCATTTTATCCTAATGTCTAACATAGTTATAGAAAATCTTTTTCATCTACATAGTCATTGGTAGGTCTTGGGCTTTTTTCAAAATAATGTTATAACTTTCCATAATGTTCATAATCATGTAATCGAAACAGTAGTTATCATCATGTGCGAGTGTCCATTGTTCAAATGGAATGTTGTTGAACTAAGCTGCTAAGGCATCTGCCTTTATTCTCTTAACTAGTTCTATGTAATGCTAAGACTTGTAAGGCTGTGCCTATATCCCAACAATCATCATCCATTTCTTGCATCACAAATTCTTATAAGTCGTATTAAAGTTACTTGTAATGTGGCGTATGCAAAAATGTCACATTGCAAATGGAGGTTGCCACCCAACATTCTCTCATTTAACTGTAAAGCTGATACTACCATGCCCGTCAGATGTGAGGCAAATGGTTTCTTTATAGTCACTAACAATATGTTGTTTTAGTTTTTGTAGAAACCATTCTCAAGTTTTAGTCAATTCTTCATCACCTATGGCAAATGCTAAGGATACTATGCAATTGCTTTCATCTATACTGCAAGTAATCGACTACTTGTAGGTATATTTCTCATATAAAAAAGTATTATTGATACTCATCATAGGCTTATAGTACTTAATGGCCTCAACACAAGGACCAAATCTCTAGAAAACCCATTTCAAGATCGACTCTCCTAGCACTATCAACCTATGCTACCCCTAATCTACTTAGGTTCCAAGATTACTAATCTTAATTGCATTCAAGAGTTTTGACAATTCATTATACAATGTGTCCCAATTACCATATATAGTTTCAATAGCTATTCTCTTACCATCCCATACCCTTCTCTTGAAAATTGGATACCCGAGGTTATTTTCAATCACTAAATTGAGGTTGGTAACCTCTATATCAAGATTTTTCCTCACATAGTCAATGAAGATTCTTGCCATTATATTTGAATCTAAATTGGAATTATCTTAATGTATCACTACGTTGATGCATGTGTGGGGTCTCTAAAAGATAGTGATGACAAAAAGGTCTTCCAACTTCTTCTTATAAGCTTGGAGTTTCCATTTGCCGCCATTATCCTTGTTTACACAAAAAATCAACTATAAGTTCTTGTTTGATTCTTCAACTATGAAGTTACAATGATTCTTGATGTGATACATCTTGATGGCTGATACATCTTAATAGCCCGCATTAGCTCTTCTTTACTATCGAATCTTGTACCTTTCTTAAGCTTATCACCATTACCTAAGTTACTAGACATCTCATTTATATTTTCCTCAAAAGTGATGTAACCATCATCTCCTCTAGTAATAAAAAATGGAATTGCATTTCTAACTCCACTATCATCCATTTGACTCTCTTGTAGGCGTTGGGTGCTTACATGATATGCTTAAACACTAAAGGAGGAGTGACATTCATGTCATTTACATGATTATGAGAAAGACTCTCATCATCTTTAGAAAAACCCCCCATCATCATTGCCCACTACAATATGTTCCAAATCAATATTATCTTCAGCTTGAACTTGGAGAGCCTCATCTATTTCTTGCTCAATTGAATTTTCTTCATCACACAAGAGTGTAGAAGCTAACACTAGATCAAATGCATCACACACAAATGATTAAGTCATCTTGCTTGGTCCTTGTTATTCTTGATGAGTTGAAGTGTTGCCTCTTAACATGTGTTATTCATATAGAGAACCCGATTCTTCATGAATTTTGACATATAAATCTTGTATGTGATCCTCCCCAAAGGCTTTAACTATTTCAATAAGATTCTCAACATCACTATCATCCTTAATAGCCATCAACTTGTGTGAGATGTCGGCCTGATGGTAGTGCAAATGCCTACACAATATCTCAACACCAACTATAGCGTGATCAATGCCAATGCTTTCACATATCCTATGTAAGAATTCTCTATAGTTGTCATTCTTTTTAATTTTCAATTTTTTGATGGGATCCTTATCATAGTCCGACCTTTCATTGTCACTTACGATGTTCCCATAAGTGTATAAAATGAATTTGATAAATTTGACTGATGAGAATCAGCTAGCATAAAAAAAGGAAGGAGCCAAAATCTTATGATCCATTACATGGTATTGGAGGCCCGATAACCCGAGCTAGAGCTAAGAGGATGAACGAAGCTCTACAAGGATTAGTCATGGACTTGCAAGCCAAAGAATCAAGCTACACTGAAGGAGAAGCAACATATGTTAACTTGATTCACGTGACCATGGAATGATGAAATAAATTATAGACATTAGGATAATTTTATTGAACCAATACATTAGAGACATATTCAGTTTGTTTTGTTTATTTATTTAGTTTGTAATTTATTTAGTTGCATATTCGGTTACATAAGGATAAGGAAACAAATAGATTAGGTAACTTAGGTTTTCCATATTCTTGTATGACTCTATATAAGTCGTGCAAGGGCCGGCCATGATGACATCTTATCATTGAAATAGAACATAAATTTTCATGAATTACGAAATCCCCTTTTTGGTTCTTTTGCAAAAAAAAACTCTTTCATAGGAATTCTTAACCGAATTACTTGGAAAACCCTTTGATAACTTAGGTTTCAGTCAACAGGTGTAATTGGGGTCTAGTTACGCATCACTTATTCAAGGAGATCATCGGGGTAATTGAATCCAATAGTGTCGTCGGCGTTCTAGGTTTAATATACCTAAGGTTTCACGCATCATTTGGTATTAGAGCTTCAGCTTCTTGAATCAAGTAATTTCTATCATTTTTCTTTATTTGTCTATTGTTCTTTTCCATATTTATATCTAGTAAATTCTTATTAAAAAAAAAAACAATCTTGTTCGGTCACTAAAATCCTTTAGAGGCCGACAGTGCCTAGGGTTAGTTAGTCTTTAACATTCAATTGTTATTTAATTCATAGTTCATCTTCAAAAAAAAAAAAATTTCAATTTGGTTGCAAAAGAAAGAATCAAGAACCAAAATTAAAAAAAGACAAAGAGAGAGAAAATCTAGTTTTAGCAAGTACCAATTCAATTGCCAAATTCAATTTCCAATTCTAGCAGCACATTGCATCTTGTTCTTCCCAATTGAGCATCCGATTATACAATATCTTTGATCTATATCCAGTGCAATTTCTTTGTTTCCATTTAATTGCGTGATAGGGATTTATTGATTGTTTCGAAATTAGTAGTACATAATTTGCTCATATCTCTTAGAAATTCATACTTGATCTTTCTTACACCATGACTTGGAACTAATTAGTGATCATCAGGTATTGACTTAGTGATTTGTGTTTAGGAGTTCCAATTTGAGTTCCTAGCAAAAGAATTATAAAAAGCGGATTGTGAGACCATATTTTGTGAGAGATATACATGAGTGGAAATTGTAAGCAATACACGAGTGGGTGTAAGGAACATACATAATTATTTTGTTTTACTTTGTTGAAAACTTTAGAATTATGTTGGGACAGAACACTAATGGAGGAGATGGTAGAGTGATGTTTGAGGATTTAATAGGGGAGATGAAGAGAATTTTAACGGGTAAACTTGAACAAATTCATGAAAGAATGAATAGGATAGAGAGGAGTAAGGAACCATCTAGCAGTACAAATGTCAGGTGAGGAGTAGGTAAACCGAATAGGGGAGGCATTAGGATAGAAGAAGGTGAGGAGTCTGATTTTGGAGATTACCAACACGTGAGGGATAGGGGGAGTATCTAGAGGCGTGATAGTAATTTTGGGAGTATTAAATTGAAAATCCTAACATTTCAGGGAAAGAATGATCTAGAGCTGTATTTAGAGTGGGAGAGAAAAATGGATCATGTGTTTGAATGTCACAACTACACTAAGGAGAAAAAGATAAAACTGGCTGCAGTAGAGTTTTCAGATTATGCTAGTGTATAGTGGGATCAGTTGGTGCGTAATAGGCGTAAGTATGGAGAGCGACCTGTTAGCACTTGGGAGGAGATGAAAACTATTATGCAGAAGCGTTTCATTCTTAGTCACTACCATAGAGACTTATTTAGGAAAGTCCAAAGGTTGACTTAGGGAAATAAAAGTGTAAAGGATTACTACAAAGAGTTGGAGATGGCCTTGATTAGGGCTAGAGTTAAGGAGGATGATGAAGCCACTATGGCTAGATTCATCAACGGGTTGAATAGGGAAATAACTGACATAGTAGATCTACACCATTATTTAGATGTGGAAGAGTTACTGCACAGAGCTATTAAAGTAAAGCGACAATTAAAGTATAAGAGTGAGCAGAGGACTAGTTCGACTTCCAAATCTCCATGGAAGTCTACGTGGAAGAGAAACTCCACCGATTTAAAGCCTAAGGAGGACGTAAAGGCTAAGAATCCAATTGATTCACCTAAGGGAAAGATTGACACTAAAGCCCCTTCAAGGATGAGAGATATTAAATGTTTTAGGTGTCAGGGATTTGAGCACATTGCATCCCAATTGCCAAATCAAAGAGCTATGACTATTAGTGATAGTGGAGATGTAGAGAGTGTGAGCTCTAAAGAGAAGGAGGAGTCACCATCACAGGAGTATAAGGATGTTGACTTGGAGGGACCTGTGAGTGGTGAGTTGTATGTCACAAGGAGAGTACTTAGTGTACAACCCCAGGAAGATGGTGAGGGGATCCAACGTGAACATATTTTTTATACATAGTGTCATGTGTAAGGTAGAGTTTGTAGCTTGATAATCGCTAGTGGTAGCTGCACTAATGTTGCTAGCACTTTGCTAGTAGAAAAGATGTAGTTGAAAGCTATGAAACATTCGAGACCATATTGATTACAGTGGTTGAGTGATTGTGGGGAGGTTAAGGTGACTAAGTAGGTTCTTATAGCCTTTTCCATAGGGAGCTATAAGGATGAGGTTATGTGTGATGTGATACCTATGCAAGCGAGCCACATATTGTTAGGGTGACCCTGACAATTCGACAGGAAGATTATGTATGACGGGTACAAGAATTAGTATTCCTTTGTATTAAACAAAAGGAAAGTGGTTCTCACGCCATAGAAACCATGGGAAACTAGTGAAGATCAGATGAGAATTACAAAGGAGTTTAGAGAAAAACACTCGAGTGCACGAAAGAAAAGTGAAGAGAAAAAGAAAATGAGTGACAAACAAACATTAGTGAGCAAAGAGGGAAAAAACACTCAAACACAGAGAGCAGAGAGTCTAGCGAGAAAGAGTGAGGTTAAGAGTGTAGTACTGGCCAAACAACAGTTACTTGTACTTATGTACAAGGATTTATATTTTTCCAATACTGACATTAACTCTACTATGCCTAGTGTTGTTATATCTTTATTGTAGGAATTCGAGGACTTATTCCCTGAAGAAGTGCCGTAAGGATTACCCCCTCTACGAGGGATAGAGTACCAGATTGACTTCATGCTGGGTGCTTCCATTCCAAACCGGCCAGCATATAGAACCAATCCTAAGGAGGCCAAAGAAATTCAGAAACAAGTGGATGGGCTGATGGAGAAAGGGTTCATGTGAGAAAGTTTGAGCCCATGCTTGGTTCCAGTAATATTAGTTCCCAAGAAGGATGGGATGTGGCGTATGTGCGTGGATTGCAGGGCGATCAACAAAATTACAGTTAAGTATAGGCATTCCATTCTTAGATTAGATT
The DNA here is from genome assembly GCA_037954665.1 of Laguncularia racemosa. Classification (NCBI taxonomy): domain Eukaryota; kingdom Viridiplantae; phylum Streptophyta; class Magnoliopsida; order Myrtales; family Combretaceae; genus Laguncularia; species Laguncularia racemosa. Next base: position 3,508,626 of record JBBMOL010000069.1, on the reverse strand, counting down.
ACATGCTTGATGAGTTGCATGGTGCATGTTTATTTTCGAAAATTAACCTTAAAAATGGATATTACCAAATTCGTATGAAAGAGGGTGATGAGTGGAAAACTGCTTTTAAAACTAAACATGGCTTATATGAATGGATGGTAATGCCTTTTGGGTTGACTAATGCACCTAGTACCTTCATGATATTAATGAATCATGTATTGTGTCAATTCTTAGGAAAGTTTGTTGTAGTCTATTTTGATGATATCTTGATATATAGCAGAATATTGGATGATCATGTACAAAATCTGCAAAGTGTTTTTACTGTTTTAAGGGAAAACCAATTGTATGCTAACTTGAAGAAGTGCATGTTTTGTATGGAATATGTGGTTTTTCTTGGTTTTGTTGTAGGAGTAGATGGAATAGCTATAGATGAGGAGAAGGTGAGGGCAATTCTAGATTGGCCAACACCACAGAATGCCAATGATGTCAGGAGCTTCCACGGTCTAACCGGTTTCTAAAGGCGATTTGTGAGAGACTTTAGCTCCATTGCTGCTCCACTGAATAATCTTGTGAAGAAGAATGCCGAATTCAAGTGGACCGAAATACATGAGTAGGCATTCTAAACTTTGAAAGATAAGTTAACTACTGCTCCTTTGTTACTACTACCAAATTTTGATAAAGTTTTTGAGATCGAATGTGATGCTTTCGGGAAGGGTATTAGTGGTGTGTTAATATAGGGTTCCAAACCAATAGCCTACTTCAGTGAGAAACTCCATGGTGCTGCTCTAAACTATCCAGTATATGATAAGGAGTTGTATGCTCTAGTGAGAACGTTGCAGACCTAGCAGCATTATCTATGGCCCAAGGAGTTCATCATCCATTCTGATCATGAGAATTTGAAGTACTTGAAGACGTAGGGAAAGTAAAACAAGGGGCACACCAAGTGGTTGGAGTTTATTGAAACCTTTCCATACGTCATCAAATACAAGCAAGGCAAGAAAAATGTAGTGGCTGAAGCCCTTTCTAGGAGGTATTCTTTGTTAACTTCTTTACATACTAAATTGCTTGGGTTTGAAAGTATGAAAGAATTATATGAAAATGATGCTGATTTTAATCAGATTTGGGCTGCTTGTTCTAAAAGTGGGTTTGCAAACTATTATAGGCATGAGAGATATTTATTTAAGAAGGATAGATTGTGTGTGCCTGAGAGTTCCATATGAGAATTATTAGTGAGGGAGGCGCACAAGGGTAGTCTCATGGGACATTTTGGAGTAAAGAAAACTTTGAATATTTTACATGAACATTTTTATTGGCTTAGGATGAGACATGATGTACAAATTGTGTGTGACAAGTGCATTGCATGTAGGAAGGCTAAATCCAAAGTCATGCCTTATGGGGAGTATCTCTCATTACCTGTGCCTAGTCAGCCTTGGACTGACATTTCCATGGATTCATATTAGGTTTACCTAGGTCCCAGAATGGCAAAGATAGCATATTTGTTGTCATCGATAGGTTTAGTAAAATGGCTCACTTTATTGTATGTTCTAAAACTAATGATGCATGTCATATAACTGATTTATTCTTTAAGGAGATCGTTTAATTACATGGTTTACCTAACTCTATTGTGAGTGATAGAGATGTAAAATTTTTAAGCCACTTTTGGTGCACTTTATGGAATAGACTAGGCACTAAACTACTATTTTCCACTATGGCACATCCCCAAACAGATAGATAAACGAAAGTAGTTAACAGGACACTTTCCACATTGCTGCGTGCTGTGCTTGATAAAAATTTTAAGCCATGGGAAACATGTTTACCTCATATAGAGTTTACATATAATAGGACTATACATTCTACTACATCTTACTCTCCATTTGAGGTTGTGTATGGTTTTAATCCCTTAACTCCATTGGACATATTGCCTTTACCCTAATGAGTTTATTGATCTTGATAGCATAAAGAAGGCAGAATTTGTTAGGGATTTACATACTCAGGTACGGGCTAACATTGAAAAGAAGAATGAACATTATGCCCGACAGGCTAACAAAGGACGCGTCAAAGCTATATTTCAACTAGGTGATTGGTTTTAGGTACATTTAAGGAATGAACGTTTTGCTGAGCAACGCAAATCCAAGTTGCATCTAAGGGGTGATGGACCTTTCCAAGTGATAGAGCGCATAAATGACAACGCCTATAAGATAGACCTACCAAGCCACTATGGTAATGTTAGTGCTACCTTTAATGTTTCTGATCTTACTCCTTATGATGCAGGTGATTCGAGGACGAATCTTTTTGAGGAAGGAGGGAATGATGAGGATCGGCTAGCATAAAAAAGGAAGGAGCTAAAATCTTATGATCCATTACATAGTATTGGAGGCCCGATGACCCGAGCTACAGCTAAGAGGATGAACGAAGCTTTACAAGGATTAGTCATAGACTTGCAAGCCAGAGAATCAAGCTACACTGAAGGAGAACCGACATGTGTTAACTTGATTTACATGACCATGAAAGGATGAAATAATTTAGAGACATTAGGATAATTTTATTGAACCGATACATTAGAGACATATTCGATTCGTTTTGTTTTATTTGTTTGGTTTGTAATTTATTTAGTTGCCTATTCGGTTACATGAGGATAAGGAAACAAATAGATTAAGTAACTTAGCTTTTCCATATTCTTGTATGACTCTATATAAGCCGTGCAAGGGCCGGCTATGATGACATCTTATCATTGAAATAGAACATACATTTTCGTGAATTACAAAATCCCCTTTTTGGTTATTTTGCAAAAGAACTCTTTCATAGGAATTCTTAACCGAATTACTTGGAAAACCCTTTGATAACTTAAGTTTCAGTCAACAGGTGTGATTGGGGTCTAGTTACCCATCACTTATTCAAGACGATCCTTGGGATAATTGAATCCAATAGCGTCGTTAGGGTTCTAGGTTTAACATACCTAAGGTTTCATGCATCATTGACCATTTTTTACTTATTATCATAATAAATGTAGTACATTAGTCCTATTACAAATTGCACATACCAACACAATACCTATGCATGTCTATTTTTATTCGAAAAACAATCTCCACTTATGTACAAAACAAGCCTTTTCCTAAAAAAAAAAAATCACTTTAAGTAATTTTCATAAACACATAACATGCATAGATGATGGCCTTCTAAATTGATAATTTCTACACGTTTACACCTCAACTTTACAACTATCATCACAAGCAGTCATGCAAGATCGAAAATTACATTAATTTATAGGTTATGTGAACAAATCTACACATTTGACAAATGTCTCTACTTAGGGTTTTGAAAAAAAAAAAATCACATGAGATACACATTTAAATGCTAGTTTAATGAGAAAAATTGCATACCTTTTGTAAAAGACTGAGAATTTAAAATGGTTTGGGACTAGGGTTGTGGAGAGTGTGATTTTGTGAGAGGAACAAGAGAGAATCATCTTCTTTGATGAAGGAATGAGAGAGTTTTTTGGGAGAGACAATATGTGCATTTATTCTATTGTTTTGTTGTTTTATATAGGTGCAAGGGAAGGTGCATGTACTACATGTGCCTTCATAGCCTTCACTTATATATGAAGGTGCATACATTTAACAAATATCTCTACATAGGGTTTTTAGAAAAAAAAAATGAGATACACATTTAAATGTTAGTTTAATGATAAAAATTGTATACCTTTGTAAAAGATTGAGGACTTAAGTTGGCTTGAGATTGGGGTTATAGAGAGTGTGTGTTTTTGTAAGAGGAATTAGAGAGAATCATCTTCTTTGGTCAGGGAATGAGAGAGAATAAGCGAGTTTTTTTTGGAAGAGACAGTATATATGTTTATTTTGCTATTCTATTATTTTATATAGGTGTAAGTTACTACATGCACCTTTATTTATATATGAAAGCGTATGCAGTACATCTGCCTTCAGATGAAAGTTTTAAATTCATAAAACTTCCCGTTGTTGCAGGCGCATGTACTACATGAGCCTTTAGGACCTTAATTGTGCATTATTTGATATTTGGACCCTATTTTAATAATATTAAAAAATGCATTTTTAAATTACAAAATTCCTATAGTGTTCATTATTTGATAACATTACTTAATTGTCCACAAGCAAACAATTTCCATAAAAAACGTTAACATTCTTTAGTAAACCATAATTCACCATCTTATCTGCCTTTATGTTGCATCCACGGATAGCCTTTTAGAGATTACAATCTATAATGCTCAGGGATTATGGAGGGTTGAAATAGTTTTGGGCTTTAATCCCAATAATGATCTAAGCTTAATTTTTTGGGCTAAGTGATGGGGTCTAGGAAGTTAAGTTCAAGCGATTGGGATAACTTAGAGAGATTTGGCATTATGGGCTTAAAGTAGAGATCATTGGATTGATTTGCTCACTTTCAACCTTTTTCAAGGAAGTTCATGCACTTAAAGAGGCTTTTCATGGGCCTAAACTCAAAAGAGCTTGTGGGATATACATCAATAAGAAGACTTATATCTATTGTTGATTGCCTAGGTGATCTAACAAATGTTCTCAACAACTAGGCTCTATAAATACTTGAAAATTCCTCCTCATATAATATAATAAAAAAAATCAAAGAAACGTTGTTTTGTTGTTAGACTACCATCTTAAAAGATGAAACAAGGCTTAAAATGAAACATATTGCCCCTCATCAAGAATAGTGGGGTAATGCTTTATAACTTCTCTACTTATCATTTGCACATTTGAACTCCTTGAAACCATTTGCTTCTCCTCCTTACCTCTTTCTCTTTGAGTGATCTCCACGTGTCATCCCATGTTACTTCTCTAAGGCCATGAATAGTATGAGATGCACACTACACGTATGTGACTACTACAATTAGATCCCTTTATCCACAAGGATTAAATCATAAACAAAATTATTTAGTTTTATCTTTAAGATTGAAATTTGTTTTGTAGAAATTATTTTTATGAATTTAAATTTGGTTTATATCTTTTGCTTAATTTAATAGAATAGGATTCTATATAATTCAAGTTTCTATTATCGTTAACGTGAGTTTGATGGTGATAGATATGAAATAAAAGATTAATAAAGTGTAGTTTATGATAACTAAATCTTTGAAATTGAATTTCTTTCTCTCTTGCTACATGTTAAGATTAAACAATTAGAAGATAAGAAGAATATATTTTACTATCCAATTTTACATCCCTATTAAGCTATCATGGAAAAAAATTTAATTATTTGAAATGGCAATTCATGAGAAAACTAAATCGGGTGTTGATGTAGTAGATCTTAGTTAACACAAGTTATAATAATTTATATTATGGAGTTTATTACTCTAAGGTAACTTATATTGTGGAGTTTTAAGCTTATTCAATTAAGTGTACTTATTTATTTTACATATCTTGCTATACACACTGATGTCTTGCATCTTTTAAAGAAAATATTGATTATATAAATAGAAAGGCAATAATCATAAAATTGATGGATAAAGAAATGGGTTACATAGAATAAACATTTGAGATGGAGATACATTTAGGTACAAGTCGGTTCCTAAATTGGTATTAACTCGACATAGCTAGTTATGGAATTGGGGGACTGTTGAGTTCTCAAGTCTTAGGTGAGCCTGTGTACCTAGACCTGTGGAACCAACGGTTCCCCAGTTAGTTCCATTGACAACTTTCAAAATATATAAAAACAAACAAACAAACAAATAAACCATAAAACAACACATGTACATTATTGTTTGCAAGTTACATATGGCTTACAAATCAACACTGGCACACACTAATTCACACCTATAGACTTATGATAGCACACACAAATTTGCACCTCAATGAAAGCTCATATACAAGCACTTGACAAGTCTATAAATTCACATACATACACACATATTTTACATAACCTAAAAGACACACATATACACAAACAAAAATTATGCGACAAAGTCTCTCCTATGTTAGTTTGATACTATGACTTTTCCCTTCAAAATGCTTTGCATGTTGATATTTTCTATATACTATTCAATTTTACACTCCTCTATAGCTATGTATTGCAATAAAAATTAGTCTATTTTTATGTATCATCACTTCATTTTTAAATTTTGACAAATGAAGTACGTAATTAGGATGGAAGGAATATGAATCCAAGAACTAAAGAGAGATAAAAATGAGGATTCTGTAATATTTCATTCATTTTTCTTTTGCATGTAAAACGGTATTTCTGTACTTTAAAAATGTATGAAAAAATTTTTCAATATAAATATATACTACATTCATTTTTACTATCACTTTAAAATGAGTCATTAGTATCGATTATGTATGAATATGAATTGTTGATGCCATCAGCTAGTATTAAACTATCTTCTACCTAGTCAAACTCTAATTCAACAACTTGCATGAAGATCTATATCATTTAAGAAAGGCTTGATTTATACTAAAGTTCGAGCAAGTGGCCGAACTAGAAGGGATTGGATAGTAGATAATTCATTGCTAATTGAGGACATTGGCAAGACTCACATAACCAATACAAATGTTTTTGTCTAAAGTTGATAGGAAAATAGATTGAAGTACATATTTTCGCGGCAAAACTTCCATACTTATTTCTAAATTTGTAGTGCTTTACAATATCAATATTGGAACGAATGGAACATTTATAGTCTAGCTCTCTCTCTCTCTCTAATTCTTGGACTGTATATTCTTCTTCATTCTAATCACTTGTTTTAACATTTCAAGATTTGAAAACAAAGTGAAAGGATGATTGTTGTAATACAACTTGTGGGTCCAATGCTACATAAATAGAGTTATAGAGGTACTTGTAGAACTTTTCAATAGGTGGAAAACATTGACATTAGTAACTATGTTATTATTTATATTTTAATGATTATCATATTCTTGAATTAGTTTGTCACATAATTGCACTATAATATGTTGTTGTAAAGGAAATCATATCCCCATCTCCTACATGTATGGTGTATACATTTGAGTTCCTTGAAACTATTTGCTTCTTCTCCCCACCTTTTTTCTCTCTGAGTCATCTCAACATGCCATCCCATGTCATTCCTATGAGCCTATATCTAGTGTGAGATGCATACTACATGTATGTGAACATTGCAATTGGATCTCTTTATCTACAAGGATTAATCTTGAAAAAAATTATTTAGATTTATCTTTAAGATCGAAATTTGTTTTGTAGTAATTATTTTTATGAGTTTAAACTTGGTTTAGATGTTTTACTTGATTTAATAGAATAAGACTCTAAATAACTCTAAGTTTTTATTATTGTTAACATGAGTTTGATAGTGATAGATATAAGATAAGAGATTTAAAAAAAATGTAGTTTATGATAACTAATTCTTTGAAATTGAATTTCTTTTTCTCTCTTGCTACATATTAAGATCGAATAATTAAAAGATAAGAAGAATATTTTTTATCACCTAATTTTACATCCTTATTAAGCTATTACAAAAAAAAAAAATTATTTGAAATGGCAATTCATGAGAAAACTAAATAGAGTTTTATCGTTGTAGATCTTAGTTAAGACAAGTTATAATTTATATTATGGAGTTTCTTACTATGAGGCAACTTATATTATGGAGTTTTGAGCTTATTCAATTAAGTACATTTATTTATTTTACATATCCTATGATGATTTTAAGAAAAATATTAATTATATAAATAGAAAGATAATAACTATAAAATTGACGAATAAAGAAATGAGTTACATAAAATGAAAATTTGAGATGGATGTAAACTTAGGTACAAGTCGGTTCTTGAATCGGTATTGACTTGACATAGCCGATTATGGAACTAGAGGGGCCCACTACGGTCATGGGTCCCAGGCGACAAGTCTATATATATATATATATATATATATATATATATATGTAACCACTCATACACAAGCACTCGACAAGTCTATATATTCACATATATACACGCTCATTTTTGATAACCTAAAAGACAGACATATACACAAACAAAAGTTGCACTACACATTCTCTCCTATGTTAGCTTGATGCTAATTCTCACATTTCCCTTCAATATGTTCTACGTGTTGAAATTTTCTATATACTATTTAATTTTACACTTCTCTATAGCCATGTATTGCAATGCAAATTAATCTATTTTTATGTATTATCATTTTATTTTTTAATTCTTAACAAATGAAGGAAGTGATTGGAATGAAAGAAACGTAGAATCTAAAAACTAAAGAGAGATGAAGATGGGGATTTTGTAATGTTTCATTCATTTCACTTTCATACATAATATGATATTTCTATGCTTTGAAAATGTATGAATTTTTTTTTAGTAGAAATATGTGCTGCAATTATTTTTATTGTCACTTTAAAATGAGTCATTAGTATCAGTTACGTATGAGTATGAGCTATTGATGTCATCAACTGGCAATGAACTATCTTCTACCTAGTCAAACTCTAGTTTAATGACTTGCTTAAACATCTGCATTATTTAAGAAAAACTTGACTTATGCTAAGGTTCAAGTAAGTGGCTAAACTAGAGGGGACTAAATAACAAATAACTCATTACTAATTGAGGACGTTGAAAAGACTCACATAACCGATAAAAATGGTTTTATCTCAAATTGATAAGAAAATTGTTTCAAGTGTGTATTTTCTTAGGAAATTTTTCGTACTTGTTCTAAGTTTGAAGTGGTTTACACAACAACAATTTTGGAACCAATGGAATAGTTACCATTTGGCTCTCTATCTCTCTCCAATTCTTGGATTTTATATTATTCTTCATTCCAATTACTTGCTTTGACATCTCAAGAATTGAAAAAGGAATGGTAAGATGATTATTATAATACAACATGCAGGTGCAATGCTACATAAATAGAGTTATGAAGGTACTTGTAAAACTTTTTAATATGTAGAAAATATTAATGTTAGTAACTCAGTTATTTTATCATATTCTTATATTAATTTGTTATGCAATTATACTATAACAAGTTGTTGTAAAGGAAATCATATCCCCATTTCAACTAATTGTATAAATGGCAATGAAGTTTCTTTACACTTTAATAAGATAATTGAAACCAATTGATTTGCTATTTTTGATGTCTAATGCAAATGTTTTTCCTAAGTCCAATTCCAGCTTCCCATGGGCTAGGCCAAGCAGGGGCCCCATAAATTGAGAAGAAAGCTTGACTCAAACTTATATTTAAAGAGCTCATGCTTAAATCAATTAAGCTTATTTATATTCGATTTATTTTAAAAAATAATTTTATTCAAATTAAAATAATATTGATGTCAAATTAAACTTGGGCTCAAGTAACATTTAAACGCTACTTGAACTTGATTAAGCTACAAATTAGTTTAGCCAAATATTATAAATTTTGAGTTTGACTCAATAAAGTATTAAAGTGGATCAAGCTCAAATTTCACTCAGTTTAATCAAATTAAACTTTAATAAACATCGTATTAAATTCAAGTACTTGAACAGTATTCAACTTATCCCTGTTGGGAAAAAACAAAAATCCGTATTTTGGGCCCTCATCAAAACTTCTAAGAATGTGAGAAGTTTTCAATTTCTTCGGTCACCAAAAGAAAAAGAATTATTTAAGAGAGCATACTTGGTGGCACAAAATTGTAATTGAGCTTATCTGAACTGGGTTATAAGAAACTAATGTCTAATTACAAGGTATGAAACAAGTTTTAGTTCTATTTTCAACACTTTATGGAGATTTGCTAATACTCATTTTTTTTTTTTTTGGACAGATATGGGGTGCATTGTAATACTATAGGTCAAGTTTCAGACGCATGATAAGATACCTATAGAGTTTTGATCAAGTTTTAGATGTGGAATATGTTATCAAGTTCTTCAAATTGAAGGAAACTCATCCGAAACATATCCAATTGCATTCCCTTGTTAGGATCCATTTTGACAAATATTTTTTTTCCCCCTAAGATCTAATTCTCTTTCTCTCGTTACATCTACATGTACATTTTCGTAATAACATTTGATAAACAATTTTTTTTTCTTAAGATATAATAAATTCTCTGTTTATGTGTTTTTAAAATACTAGCAAAGATGCACTTCTGCTATGAATGCTTAAAAAATAGTAAATAATTAAATTAATTAATCACATACGAGACTACTTAAAAGAGTACGAATTTTTTAATTAAGGAAAAGTACATGCTTTCATATTACCATCTAAACTCTCTCTCTCTCTCTTACTAAACCAATTCAAATAATTTTTCTTTTCTTTTTTGAAAACATGTAAGTGTAAGACATCGAAAACCCCTAACCACTTTAATATTATTATTAATAAATGTCAGGTGGTATATTATAATTGCATCTACCGATGGGAATGTGATTATATTGACAATAGTAAGTTTCAAGATGTTGAAATGCAAATCTCAAGTGTAATTAAGCTACATAAAACTTTTATAGTTTATTTCGAGAAATTATGATCTTTTTTTTTAATACAAGCAACATGGTTATATAGTCTGTTTGTACTAGTAAGGAACGCATGGGAAATCCTAATGCTTTTATACAGTGCATGTAAGTTCTAAACTTTCTGAAATTGCACCTTAGTTTCTAAGGTTTCTTTTTTCCTCACAATAAATAATATAATTACGTTTTTTTTAAGCCCAGGGCATTTGTGACAAGAGTCCTCCTGAAATCTAATGTTAAGCACCCCCTTAGTGCCGATAAAATGAATTGCTTGGTGGAGGTCCGGTCCTCTACTAAGAGTTGGGACCTTAACAATTTTTTTTTTTCCTATTAATGTCTGATTTGTTATATGATTCGCGTTTATTGATTATATCAAATTTTAAATTTATAAGCCCAATTAAATCTATAATCTGAATTAGACAAGTATATCTATCTAATGCAGTATAGATTTTAGGACATCATCCATAAGGATTTTGAAAACAAGTATTAATATTATCATTTTTCTACTATTTAGCCTAAATATTGAAGTGAGATTTATGATTTAGATTCTAAACAATTAATCTAGCATCCCTAAGATCAATTATGTATGCTTCAATAGATGAATTCAATCATAAGACATATCCCTCACTTTGATCCACCTTAACCCTTAAAATTCTTATATTAATGGATTGATTAATGACTTATTTATGCTTTGCACTATAAGATCTTGTCAATTAAATTATTTACTTTCTCGAGTTAATTAATTTCTAACCATACATGTGATAGTGGAGACCTCTCCCTCACTAAGTCCATATAAAATTGCATAAGTTTAGGATTCTTACGATAAGAGTTAAATTCTTTACAGCAGAAAATTAGAATTTCCCTACCTTTAGGTGAAATATGCAATTCCTCTATTCATGAAGATCTATCTTATTAGATAAAACCTCTTTCTATCAAATAGGAATCAAACATACAGTTAATTTGTGCACTAACCAACTACAAGATAATGAAATCACATAAATAGATACAAAGACATGAATTTTCCATTAATCAAATAGCAATTCAAGTCACATGGGTTAAGGTTTCACAAAGTGTAAGGCATGAAAGATTTACTCTTTTATGGAGTTTACAATAAGCACAAAAGATCTAAAGACGATAAAAGAATTCATGTTGTAGAGATAAAACCCTTATAATTGATGTTTTGTGATCTTCAATGATGTTTATGCAATTTCTCCCTTGAAGCTTTGTGTATTTTCTCTTCTAGGGTTTAGAATTCTTACGTTAAAATTACTTGATAACCTTAATAATAAAATAATGGCATTATTATAATGTTTGAATATTAGTAGGTTAGTATGGCCTACAGCACGGCCATGCTCTGGCCTAGGCTAAAAAACCAAATTTGGCTGCTTTTGCTTCTGATGCTTACTATGGTTAGCCCTACCGTTTTAGCATAGTTGAGCTGAACGCAAGGGTTGAAAAAAAGAAAATTTTGTTCCTTTTCAAAAATTGCTTCAAACTTGTTTAATTTGCATTGATTTCCCCTTGATCATCATAAAATATTCTAATTGAGCTCTTCAAGACCCTAAAATATTTTTTCACAAAATAAGTACCCTTTTCTTTAATAATTCAAAAGAAACAATTAACAAATGTTTCCAATTAAGCATAAATAATAAAGGTCTTTTGACACTTATCATTAAACATTTTTCCAACTTTTTAAAAATTCCTTTTATTAATTTTTAGTTATGGATACAATTTTGATGTTTTTACAACTTTTTAGCATTTTTTTTTTTATTTTTAGTTGTGGATCCCATAAAAATATTAAAAAATCTCAAAGAAACTTTTCATTTAATGACCTATGCATAAAGTGGGAGATCTTTATAAGATAGAGATCCTTAAAGTACTAGTGTGTTACCCTAATAAACTTTTTAAGGAACTTGTAAATTAAAATGACCTTAACGACCTATAGAATCAATGGAAGGTATAAATAGTCATTTCTAAATTTTATTAGTTAACATAAATCTTTATAGATGCAAATATCAAATATGCCTATACCATCAAGTTTTAACAAACCTCTTCAAAATCTACCTAAGCAAGCAAAATCTATAAAAAGAAAATTATTTTGTACTAGGGTGAGCAGGTAACCCTGTTTTATAGAGTACCAACCTTTAGTTTGCTCGATTAAGTAGGTTTTGAGTATATATTAAAAGTCACATAGTAGGTTTCGAGTATAGGTTTTCCAAAAGCTACTCTTATAGGGCAATGTACGAGTATGAAGTCTTTCTACTTATACCATTGTAGAATCTATACTTTAAGGTATATAGGGTACAAGTTACAAGGTACTCTATATCTACCTTATAAAAAATTATTAAATAATATTAATAAATAAGTAATTAATAGTAACATTATAACTTTTTAGCCAATAAATTTCTTTGTCAAAAAGGAGCTCGAGTTCATAAGTTAATAACCTAAACTGTTAAACTAATGTCGTCTCTTCCACTTTACAGTTTCCATTTTTTCTCTTGCTTTTCCCCATTTTTCTCTTCAATTTTACATTTTCTATTCTTTTTCCTTATTCTTTTCTATTTACTAAATAGTAAAATCATATAAACTTGAAATAATAAAGAGAAAAAAAAATTATTATTATTTTTTAATTGTATATATTCTGCTATAAGTTCTATATGTTTTACATATGAAGATTTTGTAATACCACATATGAATTACTTTGTTAATATAACATAAACTTGAAATTTATTAAAAAAAGATAAAGTTTATAGATTCCATAGGTTACCATGTACCATAACCTTGTACTCTGTAGGTTTTATATGGTATATGGTACAAGGTAGTTCCAAGGTGTTACAGGATAGGTTTTGGTTTCAAAATTTAAGATTATGTACTTTATAGAGTAGGATATGGGTAAAGCATCGTATCCTACTCATCTTGTACCCACCCACCCTTGTTTTGTACAATCCTAACTTTATTGGCTAAAGATTAGCTATTTTATTAAATTTTCTAAAAACATTAGAACAAGAGTTTATTAGTTTTTGTATGTGATCTTTAAATGTATTGTACTTCATGTAGCATGTCACAATGAAAGCAAGAGTATTCTAAATAATGTAACACAAGTTAATAATTAGGTTTCACTTATGTATCAACAAACTACAACCATATTTGTCTACACAACTCTAACATAGCTTGTGAAACTGGTAATTTAACCTTTACTATCCCCATTTCAATTAAAAATATTCCAAAGGCAAAAATCAAGTTCCTATTATCTTTTCTCCTTATGGCACCAATTTTCACAACCCCATTTGCACGACTTATATCGATATGTAGCTTCCATTAGCCCAATCTTGGAAAGATCATGGGATTAAAGAACCTGTTGATGAAAGTGCACAACATAAGATGGTTGTTCTTGTACTAATGTAACTTTTAAGGGTAACATTTAATGATTCTTTGTAGCACATTTGCTTATGGAAATGATCTTTAATGATAAACAAAAAAAATGAATATTTATTTCATTGATAAAACAAAAAAGAAATTGATATAAAATTCTAGCAAAAAATAAAAAAAAAATGGGGATCATAAAGCCAAACCTAAAGATTACATCTTTTAAATTAAAAATGGGTATCAATAGCTCTTAAATAAGAAAAATTCTATCGAGAGAATGAATATCTAGTCCCTAGATTAGAGAAAATAACCACATGAAGGGTAAAATGCTAGAACTAAAGTGTAGGGGGTAGTTTGGGGGTATAGAAATCAAAATAAAACATATTTACAAGCTTGAAGTGGAAAATAGAGATGATGTAATGCATGAAGATCTAAATAGTAGCGGCGTAGTGGTAACAAAATCTTGTGATGAGCTAATGGGCTTGCTGTGGAAATAGAGATTGTGATGGAAATGAAAATGAAAGTGTAGAACCAACAACTTATTTTCATTGGGTATTATGAAAAGTGGATGAAAGGGTAATGAAGTGAGAAAAAGTGAAAAATGGTAGTTAGATAAGGGAGTAGCCATTGTTAAAGTTTTTCAAAAGGGGGAAGTAGAGAGGAGAGAGAGTGACTTTATAAAAACAAATATTGAAATCTAATTTTGTTACCATCTCTACACGCAATTAGCAACTCCATTCCTTAATGTCAAAGTTTTGATGTGCTGAACCATTGATGTTTCAAAGAGTGTGGAAGACTATATTATCTAATTTTTTTTCATTTTTTTTAAGTTTTCTACATGAAAAATTATTAAATGATCTATATAATAGCATGAAAGCGATACATTTGTTTACACAATATATTGTTTTCACATGATCTCAATGTTACATATTGGATAAACGATCAAATAATCTCAAAGTTACAAATTAGAAATTCTAGTTGTGATTTAGTGTTTACCTCAACAATGTAGATGTGAGTTGCAACCACCACAAGCTTAGGATACCCAAGAGACCAACCTTTATGTTGCCGCTAACTTCTGATGTTGATGACTAGAACTATAATCACCTTCTTACTGCAACCTTCATTTGCATAACATTACATATTAGAAATTATAACTATGATTTAGTGTTCCACATGAATGTGAGTCGCAACACTACAAGCTTAGGATACCCAAGTAACCGGCCTTTACACTGCCACCAACTACTAATATTTATGGCTAGACCTATAATCACCTTCATACCACATATAACAATCCCCAAAATACTAGTGATAGGTGGAAGAATATTTTAGACTTAATTACAATGATTAGTCTATGTTACAATCCTATATGTGATTGTAACAGTACCACCCTCCTTTGAAAGCAACGCCTAAGTTGGCTTACTTTAGAATGCTTACTCTGAGTAGCTCACACTCTGGATGGCTTTCACTCTACTTTACCAGATTTTCCTTTTCTAGGTAGCCTTCTCTTAGATCACTTCTTTTCCAAGTCACCCCTTCCATAAGGTTGCCTCTTAACAAGAGCACAGAATGTTATAACCCAAACTAAAGGGAAAAGAACCCATCCTAAAAGACTAGTTTGATAGGTGAGAGAACTCTTTAGACTTAAGTATAACACTTAATCCATGCTACTATCCCATATGGGATTGTAATATTGCAACCCTCATTTACATTCACTAAAGGATTGCACCACTAACAAGCACTAATAAGATAAAACACAAACCCATAAGCTTACCCACTCAAAGATTGAACTAATTTTATTAATGAAACTGGTTCGATAAAGATTAGGATTAGAGGATTTAAGATATAATTTCTCTAGCTTTCTATACATTTGAAACATGTTTAGGATTAGTTATAGGTGGCTACCAAGCTAAAGGGGACCAATATTTCAATACAATTGCACATAGAAATTAATTAAGACACAAAACGTACATATAGGAAGAAAAATGGACCAAGTTAATATGCAAAGGTGATCCTATAAATTAAGCCACATGTTTAAGGGTTTGCATTTTATTAAAGATGTATACCAACCTAAGCTTATCACATTTGTGTTTTCTTACTCTTTAAAGTGGAATTTTCATTTTGTCGAATTTTAAAGTGGAAGATTAATTGTGAGTTGTTCGATGGACAAGTAGTTAAGTTTCATTTCTCATCCACAACATGCATGGCTTGGTCATTCAAAACCAATCATTTTGACACATCACATACACATTTAGATCTCAACCTTGGCTGGTTATATGGGTTTATAAAAGTTGATAGGACTTTTAAGTAAGACTTTAAACCAAACCATCCAAATTATGCCCATGGTTTTGGCACCATTTAATGTAAGTGAGCTAAGGTGTCTTTTCACCAATTTTTTATTGTCCAGCCCTTTATCTTACTAGATTAATTTCCAAATTTTAAGAACACCTTTATCTTTCAATTAGTTCCAATCTAAAAGGGTCAACTTACATTTCTTGCTTATCTCCCATTTGCACTCAGTATTGACACTTCTTGTTTTATGCGTTGTCCTTTAATTGCACTTTTATGGTGGTCATGCTACCCCAAGGCATAAGCCATTAGAAATACCTTACTATATTCTTTAAGCCAACTAAAACTTTGGGAAAGATCTCTACAGTCTAAACCTATTATGATATGCTCATGATCAAACTCTGTGTTTAGGTGTCTAAGATTAGTTTGCACATGAATGCATCATCATGAATATGATCATTTATTTGGTTTATTGAAACAACTTACGCTTGATTAGATCTTATATACCTAAGTTTTCACACTTTTGAAAAATTACATGTTTTTTAAATCTATATTTGTTACTATTAATTAGTAGACATATGGCACCTTCTAATTGATCAATAATTATTAATCTAATGAAACCATCCCATTAAATATATTTAATTATGTAATATAATAAAAAAATCATTGAAAAGCTATATAAGGTAAAATAGAAAAAATAGTGGAAGAAAAAAACCTTAAGGGTCTTTACTAGGGGTGAGCAAAAAAATCAACCAAGTTGAACCAAACTAAATAAAAAATATAGTTTTTTTTTTTTTTGCAATTTGGTTTGGAAATTTTTCAAATTGAATCAAATTGAAAATTTATGGTTGGTTTAGAAGGGTAATTCGAACTAAATTGTAAAACTGAACCAAAGCGTTTTGAAAAAAATATAATTTATTCTACTTATAACTAAAAAAATCTTTTATTATAACATAATACTTAAAAGGATTTTTAATTTACCTTTAATGAAAAGTATGTTTATTTAAATTTTATGACCGTAATTTAACAAATATTTATATAGGTTAACTCAAAGTTTTTATTATATGTTAGCTTGATAAATACATTAGTTATATTAAACATTTAAAATTTTTTAGTTGCTTGAATATTGACTTTTTTAATCTCCTATATGATATGAATATATGTTATTATTAAATAATTTAATACTATTAATATGAGATTATATATTAAACAAATATACTTTCTTAAAAGACAAAATATAGTTTAATCTGTAAACTAAATCAAAATTTTATGGTTTGGAAAAAATATGAAACCGAACTGTATGGTTCAGTTTGAAGCAATGAAAAACCAAATCACATTTTTATGATTTAGTTTGGTTTTAAGGAAAAACTGAATCAATCTGATCCATGCCCACTCATAGTTTTTACCAGTAACACAAAGGCCAAGGGGTGTTAAGATCTATTGTCTTAGCATAGTAGGTCATAACGTGATGAATCCGCCCCTCTAGCCATCCTAAGGACGAAAGTTGGTTGGATACCACCTTATGGGGTTGCATGAGCCCTCCCCACCAAGTGACATTTCTCTCACCTTTAGTGTTAGGGTAGGTAGCAAGGGCCCCTAAGGTTCTCTCTCTCTCTTTTCATATATATATATATATATATATATTTGCCATCTTTCTCTTTTTCTTTTTTTAGGGGTTAAATTTAGTAACTTTCATTATATTATTTAATTAAATGCATGTAATGATACTAGTTCATAGAATGATGTTAAAATTACTATGCAAACCTTGAGTGTATTTTCAATGTTACACCTAAAGTTTGAAGTTAATTAATATCATATCCAATCAAAATTTGGCTTGTTAAATTGCCCTTTATCTTGTGCACTTGTAATATTTTACCATTGAATGTTGACATGTAACCATTTTATGGATGATGGGAGCAATACATTGGACAAGTGAACTTTCAAATAGGTATGATATATAACAACTTTAAACATTAAGTATAAATTTTAACAAATAAAAGTTTAATTAGATATGACATTTAGCAATTTTAAATTCTAGGTTTTAAAATTGGAATAACATAAAGACATATATGATAATATACACATAATATTATATTATACTACCATATAAGAAAAAAATACATGAGTAAACATACACACACATGCATTTGATATATGTGAGTGTGTGTGCACATGTATGTAATGCTATGTATTATATGCTGTTATAACTTTTCACACACAAGCACACAAAGTACAATATATACAACGACATATGTCATATATTTAATTTATGTTATGATAATATATATTATATATCTATTGTATGTTTATATCTTAATATACATATGACATTATATGTGTTATATGATTCATATAAATATCTAAATAATATATTATAATATAATATAACAAAATATTTAAAATAATATTTATATAATACTACATACTATATAGCATATATATAGAGTTGGGAATGCGGGTGGGTCGTATGAACCGACCCGCATAACTTACAATTTTTTGCGGGTTAGGCCAAGGGCGGGCCACATCGTGTAGGCGTGGGTTAGCCCACACTTAAAAAAAAAAACCCGACTAAACTGCTACAAGGATAGGGCAGGCCGCAGGGGTGTAGACGTGTAGTGCCTGCAAGGTATATCGTAGGGAGCATAGAGCAGTTACATCACATAGCAGGCAGGTCTCGTCAGTCATCATCATCGTCTCTCATTTTCTAGCATTGGCAAGTGAAGTTCAATCTTCATTCTTCGAACGCGAGCGGCGAGTGACAAGCTGGGAAAAAAAATCGAAAAACCCACTTCACTTTCACTCGGTCATCTCTCTCTCTTAGTCACTCTCGAGTCTCGTCTCCTCTCAATTGTCTGTCACTCCCTCTCCCTCAGGCCTCAGATCTATCTCCCTCCACTGTCCATATTCCATAGATGAAACTAGAGCTAGGAAAAAGAAAAAGAAAAACTCACTCGGTCACTCTCCTCTCACTCCCTCAGACTTGTCTCCACTCTCCATAGATCAAATCGTAAAGCTAGGAAAAAAAGAAAGAAAAACTCACTCCCTCAAATTTGTCTCATCGAGTCTTTCTTCTTCTCCATTCACGTTGTCGAGTCGATGTCGTCCTCTAGCTCACGGACCATGGTCACAGACTTACGGCACGGCTCGGTCTCGGCTCAGTCATGTCACGAACCATGGTGTCATGATCATCGTCTCAAACCTCAGTCACCAAACGCTGATCCACCGTCTCTTCATTGTTGCTGTCATCATTGTCAAGCAACAGCAATGCATGGTGATGGCTATTGACTAGTGAGTAATTTTGTAAAAAAAAAAAAACTATGTACGGGTGGGTCAGCCTACGTTGGCCTACAAGATAAGTTAGTCCATTTAGCACACTTTCCCAACTCTACATACATATATATATATATATATATATATATATATATATTATATTATAATATATAAAAACATATATCTAATACTATAAGCTTATTTGGTTCGTCATATTTTGTCTTATTTTTCTTTGTTTGTTGTCTATTTTATGTTTATTTGAATATGAGCATTTAATTGAAATCAGATAGGATTTAGATGAAAAAAAGAAAGATAAAGATGCAATTACACATATATCTTTATTAGAAAAACCAAATCACTAAATCTTATTTTGAAATATAAGTGAATCAAATATAGATAAAATAGTAAACGCTAATTTTCAAACAAACATAGATTAGATATAGATTAGATATAAATAAGATACAAAAAAAAAACAGTAATCCAAATAAGCCTTATATACGATATGGTATATAATTATTATATTATAATATCAATGCATAAGATAAGTGTGTTTTGTTATAGGTGCATGATTGTAATATGTTAATTTTAACTTGGGACTTTTAGAAAAATAAAAACAATTTCATTAATGAATAGCTATCTAAGGGTATTTTGAATTGCTACACATCGTCATTTTAAGTAATAATATTATAAAAGTAGCAAATGGTTGTATTTTATAATCTTATAGAAAAGCATTGACAAATCCCCATTGGAAGGCCTTGTCAATAAGACTTAAGCTCCTTAAGAGCCACGTTGAATGGATTAAATCATTGAGTACCTAGTGAATAGAGTTGTCCCTAATGATAGTAAAAAGTGAAAGCTTTGAGGCAGGCAAAAAGTAGTACACTTTACTTGATGGATAACTCTACAAAAGGGCATATAGTTTACTACTGCTTAAATGCCTTCGACCTTTTGAAGTAGAACACTTGTTCATCAAACTCCATGCAAAGGAATGTAGTAATCACATAATGGGAAATGCCTTAGCCATAAAAGCACTTAAAGCTGGATATTATTGGCCTAGTATGAAGAAGGATGCTAAGGTGATTGTGCAATGATGCAATAAATGCCAGAAGCACACTCTTGTGGACAAACAACCAAGTAGCAACCTGATGCTAATAATAAGTCCATGGTCTGTTGCTCAATGGGGGCTCGATATCGTTAGGCTATAATATAGTGTCAGTACATCATTGTGTCTATTGACTATTTCACGAAATGGGTCAAAGCTAAAGTAGTAGTCAAAATCACTGAGCATAGCATTAGGGACTTCATTGCTTGCACTATACTATGTAGATTTAGGATCCTTAGTGCCATCATAACTGATAATGACACTTACTTTGACAATACTAAATTATGAGAGTTTTACGTAAGATATAAAATTAAGATCCATTTCACCTCAATCACCTCCCTAGAGTCAAATAGCTAGGCTGAAGCCACCAATAAGGTAATCTTATAGAGCTTCAAGAAGAGAGTTGACTGGGCTAAAGAGAAGTAAGCAAATGAGCTCCCTTACATTCTCTAGGGATATCGAACAACCTTGTGAACTATAATTAGAGAAAGCCCCTTTAGGTTAGCCTCGGCATTGAGGCCATCCTTCCCATTGAGCTCGAGCTTTAGAATCTTCGCACTCGAGAATTTGATTCCTAAGTGAATGAGATTGGTCTCCAAGCTAACCTTGATCTTCTCAAGGAACTTCGAGACCAAGCCAACTATAGGGTAGTAGCCTACTAGCAACAAGTAGTAATATGTTATGATAAGAAAATGAAACATAAGGTCTTTCGACCTGGAGACTTAATTTGCCAAAAATTTGAAGCTACGGGTTCAAGGGAGGGGTAGGGCAAGTTAGCACCAAATTGGGAAGACCCTATCTGAGTCAAGAAGAAGGTTTAACATAGAGCGTATGAGCTTGAGAGATTAAATAGCCATCCAATCCCATAAACTTAGAACGCGAATAATTTACTCCCATATTTCAAATAACTCCTAGATGATATTTTAGCTCATGCTTTAATTTTCTACATGTGATTGTAAACATTCCTAATAAATGGACTTACAATTCACTTTCATTTTTCGTGCATGTATTTACAAACTTTCATTTGAACAAAAGTAATAGAACTCAATTATGGAGCACTATGGGCATATCCTAACTGAGTAGATCTAAACCTAAACAACTAGGATACACTGCCCAATGAATTAGGAACATTTAACTAATCCATATAGACATTTTGACCAGTTATACTTTAGTCTATGGAATCTACATTAAATTATGCATTTAAGAACCAATTAAAAGCAAGACAAATCAATAAGTAAAATCAAATAATATTTAAAAGATACAAAAGCTTAAAGGTAATATAATCCCATATAACATTAAGCAAAACCATATTTCATTCATTGAACCTCTTTACAAGGCTTTTAAGTCGACATAATAACCATTATATACGAATGTATAGAAGATAGAAAAACAAAAACCTTAAGTCTATGTTATAGGGTCCTTCATCGGAGCTAGTGTTAGTGTTGGCTATTCCCAAGCAGGCTTGAGAGTCTTTTTGGGTTCAATTAAGGAGGCAAAGGTGGAGCTTCCTCAGTAGGTGGAGGTGGAGGCACTTCTTCCTTGGCATTAAGAGGAGGAGTGGGAATCTCTTTCACTTTTACAGGAGGAGGAGGAGGAGGAGGAGGAGCACCTTCAATCGTTACTACCTTAGACAATTGAGGTAGGCCATCATCATTTGATTCCTCCTCATCCTCAGTTGTTGCCTTATCCAGCTCTTCCCTCTCCTATAGACGAGTATTTGGTTCGTGCATCTTCTCCTTGAGCGAAGGGAGATCAAACGAAGGATCTTTTTTACTAATCTAACGTTTCATGGTCCTCTAGCCCCCTTTCATGACCTTGACCAACTGATTGATGTACTTGTTAGAGCCTTGAATCTCCTCGTAGTACCTATCCTTACCGGTCTTTTCCTTCTCCTCCAATTCTTGGATCCTCAAATCTTGATCAACAACAAGCTTCTCAAGTTCTATGATCCGCTCTTTTATCTTGGCCTCCTCTACATTGCTCTGATTAAGGCATTACTGAGCCATGTCCAAATCTCACTTAAAGTCTATAGCAATCGCCTTCTCCCACTACAACTTAGATGTAAGGTAAGACTCCCACTTCTGCAAAGCTACAACCTCCTCTATCAAAGAGTTGATACAGTTGACCGCCCCTTTAAGCTCTTGTAGAGCCTTCGTTAGTTTGGAACCATTTTTTTTTGAACTTTTTCCTCGGCTTTAGCTACTTTGCAATGACAATCTTCCTTCATGTTAAGTTCTCTTCTTATAAGTTTTGATGATAACAAGAGTATACCTTTTAGTATACGGATGTGGAACAAATTTTCTTGGGTCAAACAGTTTTTTCTTAGTCAAACAATTGATGTTTGGTCAAACAGTATGAGATCTTTTATGTTAATAATCGGTTTTATGCAGGAACTTAAATTCATTTGTCATGAAATATGGTTGTTGTGCTGATGAAGGTCTAGCTCCATTGAAATTAGATGTAATTGGGAATACATCTAATCCGTTCCACAAAGGATTTCTCGAGTACATGGGTTTTATATTCTGTTTGCATTTTACTCACTTAGTTATGTTTTAAATAATTTCCATGTGTCTAAAATCAGCTTAGGTTTTCAGAGTTTTTAATATACAAAAAGTAATAACATGTTTTCTCAAATTATCACGAGAAGGAGATATTTTTTCAAAAGAAAAATTTTACTGTCAAAATCTCCAACGTTCCTTGCTGATCTCGTGGAAAGTTATATATATATCTAATCTCTTGATTTTGTGTTTAAATTATAACTAAATTGTGTGATATATCTATTTCAAAAACTAATTGATTTTATTCAAAGTATATCACACAATATCAAGAAAAGATTTTTTGTTTTTCTAAGTTTATCTGCTTCAAGATATCTTTGTAACTCCTGGAGAAACGGATGTCTTCATTATCTTTTATCTTCGCTTCAACAGAAAAAGAACCAAAGTTAGAAGATTTATTCATTCAGGGTGTTGAAGGATTTGAAATCTCATATCTCGAAAAATCAGGAATAACGAAGCTCCAAACAGAAATTTTCAAACGGTCAAATTATGTTTGTTTTTATCCATTGAAGAAATAGCTATATATATCTTCCACAGGTTCAGAGGAAAAAAAAAAAGATGACAAGAAGGAGAGAAGAAAAACAGAGATCAGAAAGCAAGAAAATTATTCGGAAAATTCGAGCTGAAATTTTTTTGTTAAAGCTTCTGTTCTAATTTAGTAAGACAAATACTTAAATAATCAGACATTGAGTTAGACGATATTCTACATAGAATTCATATTTAAAATCTGATGTGTTCTTGAGCTTAATACTTTGAGTTTCCATTGTAACTCGACTTTGAAAATCTCTTTACTCTTTGTTGAGTTTGATTGAGAGTTAGTCGAGAGGATTACATATAATCTTGTAGATCTGTGTTTAGCCAAGAGTGATAGTCTTGTGAGACAGAGCAAGATTTGATTGGTGTTTGTAATTTCTTTCATTAACTTAGTGGAATGACTAGTGTGGATAACCAAATCCCTAGCAGTGGAGCTGGAAGAGAGGATGTACTCAAAAGGAGGAACCTCTATATAATTCTTGACTCCTTTACTTATGCACTTTATTTATTAATTGTGTAATTTAACACTGCAAGTCATTGATCATAATCCATATCTAATATTAATTCATGTGAATCTCCTTAAGAAAAATATTCAATTGAAGCTTCACATTGTTTTAAAGAAAAGTCTCTCTTCTAAAGAAGTTTTAAGGTTAATTTTGTTAAGTGTTTTTCAAAAAGTTTTAAAAGCAAACAATTCACCCCTCCCCTCTTATTTGCATAATCGGGACCAACATTTGGTATCAAAGCTTAGCTCTTTTTGTTCTTTAAGAGTTCGATCTAATGGAAAACATAATTACTATTGCTTCAAATCGGATTCCATTCTTCGATGGAACTAATTTTCCTTATTGGAAGTGTAGGATGGAAACATACATTAAGGCTACCAATTTCGCCTCTTGGCAAATTATCCAATATGGTGACAAGTAAGTTGTTCTCAATAGCAAAGATGAACTTGATGATGAAGAGAAGAAGAAGCTTAAGATGAACAATGTAGCTAAGAATATGATTCTGATGAGCATATCTCAATCTATTTTTGCAATGGTTTCATCATGCAAAACTACCAAAGAAATTTGGGACAAGCTTTGTGAAACCTATGAAGCAGCAACAATGATCAAAGATACCAGAAGAAGTGCTCTTATGCACGACTATGAACTATTCAGATTCAAAACGGGTGAAAGTGTTTCTGATGGTTTTAATTGATTTACTTTAATCACTAATGAACTTGCTTTGCTTGGTAAAGAATTTGATGACAGTGAACTAGTGAGAAAAGTTCTAAGAATTTTGCCGAGTTCGTGGGATTTAAAGACTAATGCAATAGAGGAAGCTCATGATCTTGATACTCTAAGTGATAAGATCACATTATACTTATATTTTCTTCTGGATTTATATTAAATTTATTTCAATATTATAAGAAAATATAAAGAAATTGTACTTAATGGTGTTTATTGTGAAAATTCAGGTTTTGAGCACCTAAAAGTAAATTACAAGTTAATTGGAGGAGTTTTTCACAAAATTGAAGAAGCAAGTAAAGAATTGCATTGAAGGCTGCCGGCCTTAGGCCGGCCTACTACTGAAGGCTGCTGGCCTTAAGGCCGACCTAAGAAAGAAACCATCATAGCACATCAAAGCCATCGGCCTTGATCAGGCCTACATTCAAGGCCGCTGGCCTTGAGCCGGCCTTGAGCCAGATTTGACTGTTTCTCGAATATCCATGCGAAAATCTCTCCAAAATCTTATCTTGATCAATTTGCTGACTCAATTCCTCATCAGATCAGCCTTATCCTCCTCCTCTTTGGATCTATAAATAGACCCCTTGTGTGAACCTTTGGGGGCATCCTTGTTTTTGGATCTTTTGAATCATTAGAATTCCCTTGGGAGCTTTAGGATTTTATCTTCTCTTAAAATTCTTTTACATTTTGTGTTATTCTAAATTTTAGTTTGAAGAAAGAATGTTATTGAAGTTTGCTTTCAATCGAAGAATTTTAGGAATCATTTCGGAAGATTGAAGTTTCACAAACTCTTGAAGATTATAGCAATTGTTTCATTTATTTAATTTTCTTCTACGCCATTTATCAGTTTATTTTTATTATTTAATATGAATTCCATTGCACTTATTTACTTCAATTGTTCTTATGCAATCCATACCATAATGTTCTAAATCATCCTTGTAGGAAACATGATGAAGCCATAATTCAAACTAAAATGATCATTATATTCATGTTATAGGACATATAGATATACGGAATTTTCATATAAGAAGTCCTGCTATGAATTGTATTTTGTAATTGAAATCAATGCATAGGAATTTAAATGACTCGAAAGAGAAATTTAGGATTTATCAGGAATTCCTAAGTAAGATTTAATAATTTATGCGGAAGCAGCGTTATTGAATTTTATTAGAAATTGACCTAAGTGTTTCATGCAATATTTTTATTAAATTTTTCACTAAGGGATTAAGAGAAATTATTTTAAGGATATTAGGAAATCATATAATTGGGAAATTTATGATTGCGAATTAGAATCCTCCATTGATTTTAATTAGCGGGAGCTATTAAATTAAATTGGGGTAGTATTACTTTAAAACTTGAAAAAGGATTAAGGTTTTGTCAATTTCTTGTGAAAATCCATATAGCTATAAGTTATTATAACATGAAGGCAATATGATTAGTAGAATTAGGGTGGATTTTATTTTCTCACCATTAATTCATCCTTTTTCAAACACAATTCCCTTTTTGCGCATTTAGTATGATTCATTCACATTCGATTCTCATCAATTATCATTGCCTAAATAATAGTAGAAATTGATATAGGTCTATTACTTAATCAATCTTCGTGGTTCGACACTCTTCTCTCACTATATTACTTGATCCGATCCGGTACACTTGCCGGTATTTATTCACGCTCATTTTATATCTCTTTTTGCATGGATCACTAAGCTTAAGTGAACTTCGAGAAAAGCTTCAAGCTTATGAGTCCAAGCTGAAACATCAGCAAGAACAAGAGAAAGTAAGGAAGTCCATTGCGTTTAAAGCATCTATTGAAAAAGAATCATTGTCAGACAATGAACTAGACAACGATGAAGAAGAAGAAGATATGAATTTGTTGGCCAGAAAACTCTCAAAGTTCTTCAAGAAGAAAAGCAAGCGTACTAACCAAAGTCAATGTTATGCTAATGATCATTTTAGAGATGATGCAGAAAAAATGATCAAAGAAAAAGAAGAAAAGAAAGAGAAGAAGAAAGAAAAAAAAGGAGCTTATATGCTACGAATGTAAAAAACCAGGACACATCAAGTATGCCTGTCCTATATTGCTGAAGAAAATTGAAAAATATAAGGTGAAACAAAAGTCTTTGATGGCAACTTGGAGTGACTTGGATGAGTCAAACGCTGAATCAAACGATGCATCCGATGATACATAAGAAGCAAACCTGTGCCTTATGGCTCTATCTAAGGTAACTTCTAATTGTGAAGAAGAAGAAATGTCTGAAAGCTTAAGTAAGCAAGTTAGAAAACGTCTAAAAGGTTTTTCTAAAGAAAATGAAAAAATTGAAATTTTAAAAAAGGAAAAAGAAGCTTTATATCAAACCAACCAACTGTTAGTCGATGAAAATGACATTTTAAAGTGTGATACTGAAGTTTTGCATATAGACAATGAAAAATTACGTGCTACTCAAGCTATTTTGGAAAAAGAAAATTCTAAATTGTGTTCAGAAATTAAAGAATTAAAGGAAAGAATGAATGCTACTTCAAAAGGCATGAGTACCAATTTTCATAAATTTTTATAAAGTGATAAAAAGCTTCAAATGTTGATTTCTTCTAAAAAAATTGGTAACTAAAAAATTGGGTTAGGATTTGATCAAGCTGAATCATCAAATAGACTTGAAAAGACAACTGTTTTTATAAAAGGAAAAGAAAAAGTAACTAATAACTTTGCTCAAAGTTCCATGAAGTCTAAAACTTTTGTACAAGAAAAGAAGAATGTCAAACAATACCATCAGTGGAATAACTATTATCCAGTCAGATGGTACTTCAGACAATCCGTTAGACAGTTTGATAGGAGGTATCTAACCAATATCAAAAGGGATCGGTAAGATCAAATACTTATGCTTGTTTCTTTTGTAACAAGTTGGGACATTTTGAAAAATATTGTTTCTACAAGAACAACAAGCTCAGCAAATAACAAGTAACAAACCAAAATTCTACGAGCTTGAGTTTTGGTGGACCCGAACTTGTTTGGGTTCCTAAGAAGGTTTGATTCTTCCTTCTGTGGTTGCAAGAACACGAAGTTAAGATTAAAGGAATATGGTACCTTGACAGTAGGTTCTCATGCCATATGACTGGAGATGCTTTGCTGTTCACAACAATAGAATGGAAAGATGGAGGATATGTCAAATTTGGAGACAACAGTAAAGTAAAGATAATTGCTACTGGTACTATAGGTTTTCCCCCAGCTACAATTGAAAATGTATCTCTCGTAAGAGGTCTTAAACACAATCTTTTAAGTATTAGCCAGCTGTGTGACAAAGGATACAACATGATTTTTTGGAAGAATAAAGTAGATGCTTTAAATTAAAATGGAGAAAAGCTTTTTGAAGGTTTTGGAAAAAGAATGTTTACATAGTTGAACCTGCAAAAGTAGAGACTAGAAGTTGTTTTTTAACTCTAAATGATAATGTATTTCTCTGGCATAAAAAACTTAACTATGTTAATTTTTCTCAGCTAGAAAATCTTTCAAAGAAAAATCTAGTAAATGGTTTGCCAAAAATCTCAATAAGAAGCGATGTTAAGTGTGATACTTGTTTAAAGAACAAAATGGTTTCAGTATCACACAAATAAAAAAATCTAATTTCTACAAAATGTCCTTTAGAACTTCTTCATTTAGACTTGTTTGGTCTTACTCGTACCTTGAGTCTTGGTGGGAACAAATATGATCTAGTGATTGTTGATGATTTTTCAAGATTCACTTGGGTGTTTTTCTTAAGATACAAAAGTGAAGCATTTCAGGTTTTTGAAAAATTTTCAAAATAAGTTCAAAATGAAAAAGGTTTTTCCATTATCAGTTTGAGAACTGATCATGGCAAGGAATTTGAAAATGAAGGTTTTATGAGCTTTTGTAATGAAAATGGAATAAGACATAATTTCTCTACTCTTTACACTCCACAACAAAATGGAGTAGTAGAAAGGAAAAATAGAATCATTCAAGAAATGACTAGAAGTCTTTTGAATGAAAGTGGCATTGCACAATATTTTTGGGCTGAAGTTGTTTTTACTTCATGTTATATTATTAACAGAGTTTATGTGAGACCTTTGACACAGAAAACAACTTATGAGTTATACAAAGGAAGAAAGCTCAACGTCTTCTATTTTCATGTATTCGGAGCCAAATGCTACATTAGGAAATCTGGACTGAGTTTGGGAAAATTTGATGAGCGAGCTGAAGGAGGAATTTTCCTTGGCTATTCTCATAACAGTAAAGATTTTCGTGTCTTCAATAACTCTTCCAAGACTATTGAAGAGTCTATCAATGTAAAATTTATTGATCCTTGTGTGATTGATATTCTTGATGATGATATCAAAACAAAGAATAAGGATGAACATTCAAATGATCAAAAAGGAATAAAAGATACAGCTGAAATACCTTCTAACCCTAAGTCAGATGTTTTGTCAAACAGTATAGCAGAACCCTCAAAAGGTGAAGCTGAATCTTCTAGAACTTGGATATTTAAACCTGATCATCTACCAAAACAGGTAATGGGTAATATTGAAAGTGGTGTTAAAACTAGATCAAGTTTTAAAGATATTGAAAATCATTTTTCCTTGCTTGTTGATTTTGAACCTTCTTGTATTGATGATGCCTTGAAAGATAATTGCTAGATTAATGCTATGCAAGAAGAATTAAATCAATTTGAAAGAAATGAAGTTTGGAATTTAGTGCTTAGACCTAAAGGAAAAACTATAATTGGCACAAAATGGGTGTTAAAAAATAAAGCTGATGAAAATGGAAAAGTAGTAAGAAACAAAGCTAGATTGGTGACAAAAGATTATTCTCAAGAAGAAGGAATTGATTTTGATGAAACTTTTGCACCTGTTGCTAGACTTGAGGCTATTCGTTTACTACTTGCATTTGCATGTTTCAAGAATTTTAAATTATTTCAAATGGATATTAAAAGTGCCTTCTTAAATGGATATATTAAAGAAGAGGTATATGTTGAACAACCTCCAGGCTTTGAAGATCCATTTAAAGAAGATCATGTTTTTAAACTTAAAAAGGCTTTGTATGGCTTAAAGCAAGCTCCAAGAGCTTGGTATGAACGTTTGAGCTCTTATTTGATTAAAAATGGTTTCAAAAGAGGAAAAATAGATACTACTCTCTTTTTGAAAAATACTAATAAGGATTTGTTGGTTGTACAAATATCTGTTGATGATATTATTTTTGGATCAACTAATGAATATCAAAGTAAAGAGTTTGCTAAGCTAATGCAGGCTGAATTTGAGATGTCCCTCATGGGAGAATTGACATTCTTCCTTGGACTACAAATCAAGCAAACAATAAATGGAATATTTATTCATCAAGAAAAATATACAAGGCAAATTATCAAAAAGTATGGATTTGAAAATACCAAACACAATTCAACTCCAATGAGTTTTTCTTCAAGATTAGATCTTGACTCTTCTGACAAAAAGGTAAATGAGAAGCTATATAGAGTTAAGATTGGCTCACTCTTATATCTAACTACTTCTCGTCATGATATTTTATTTTGCATGTGCTTATGTGCAAGATTTCAAAGTGCACTAACAGAAACACATTTATCTGCTGTTAAAAGAATATTCAAGTACCTTTCAAATACTTCACAATTAGGCATATGGTATCAAAAAAATGACAATTTTAACTTGATAGGATAGTCAAATGCTGATTATGCTGGTTGTAAAATTGATAGGAAAAGTACATCAGGTACTTGTCAGTTCCTTGGTGACAAGTTGGTTTCTTGGTCTTCCAAGAAGCAAAACTCTATTGCTTTATCAGCAGCCGAGGTGGAATATGTTTCTATTAGTAATTATTGTGCTCAAATTCTTTAGATTAAGCAACAATTAAGTGATTATGGCCTAATCTTTGAAAAAGTTCCTATTAAATGTGATAATATAAGTGCCATAAATCTTACAAGAAATCCTGTTCACCATTCAAGATCTAAGCACATTGAAATTCATCATCATTTTATAAGAGATCATGTTTCAAATGGTGATATAGAGGTTGAATTTATGCCTACAAATATTCAATTTGCTGATATTTTTACAAAACCTCTAGATAAAACAAGATTTGAATTCATTAGAAATGAAATTGGAGTATCTAATCCTTTTGTTTAAAATTTTTTTTGGTCAGACGGTAAGCTGGTCAGACACTTCATAAGACCAATTTACTAAATTTTTTTTTGTGTAATTTCTTATTGTTTGATTTTTCTTTTATATATAAATATATTGTTTTGTAAATTAAAAATAATTTATTTAATTAAATAAAAAAAATTGGGAAAGGAGGTTGGCTCATGTTGTAACTGTTCCCTCTCTTTTTTAAATTTGTTTCTTTCCCTAGACGGTTCTTTTATCATAACCGTCTTTCAAATCTTTTAAAATCTCGTTTTCTCTCTCACTCTACAAAAAACTTTTCAATTTTTTTTACTCTGTTTTTCTTTCTCAATCTTAACTCTTCTTTAAATGGCTCTACGGAAATCTTCTCGTGTTGCTAGTGTCTTCTTAAAATCTTGATCATCTCCAACACCCATGGAGATATTTGATTCAAATTTTCAACCCAATCCGATTCATCCTCAGAAAACCCAACTCAAAATCCTAGCGACTCTTCTTCAACTTCTCCAAAGCAGATGACAATTACTAGGTCAAAAAAGAAATCAAGGAAGGACAAAGGAAAAAAGTCAGATAGTGAGTTTGAATGAGGTTCTTCAGACACTGAGTCAAATGAACCTAGGGTTTCTTCGAAATCAGTAAGAAAATTTAAGACTTCAAAGAAGGGAAAATCTATTAAGATTTCTGCAAGAAATAAATGTGATATTACTGACTGCTTCTTTGTAGATACTGAATTCTTTTTACATAGAGGATTACACATTGATGAGTTTATAGAAGAAATCAAGTGTAGTTGAATGTGTAATCTGAACACTGTGGTTTTTGGAGAGATTGTAGTTGAGTTCTATGAGAATCTCGATTTAAAGAAAAAGATTAAATGGGAATCTGATGCCTGTGGTAATAATGTGGTTATCACTAGGTAGGACTTAGTGAAATTCCTTGAAGTTGAGGATTGTGAAGACTCTGTGGATATTAATTGTCTAGGAAGGCAACATCTTTTTAATCTACTAAATGATGGATTTAAAACAAAAGTAGAAAAATATGTATTTATCCTGCAGTTACCACTGATTATAAGGTTGTTGCACAAAATAGTGTATTCTTGTCTATTTCCAAAGAAACGAAGTAGTACTTCAATTTCCACAAATGAAGCTAAGGTGATTTTAGGAATGACTAAAAAGAAGAAAGTAGACATTGCTGGAAAGATTATAGGTCATGCTTTAAACAATGTTAAAAGTAGACCTTATGGAAATCTGATCATGAGTCTACTAAAATGGAAAAAGGTTAAGATTCCTAAAAGATCCTATCAAGAATTTGGAGTTAAGAGTATTGATGCGAGTCACTTGCACCATATGGGAATCTATGAAAAAAAAAAGGTTTGGTACTCTAGTGAAGTGCTTTGATCCAAGATACTCCTCTAGAGAAGTGCCTAGTTGGATGAAGTCTACGAGGGGAGTGTTTATAGATGGGAAAACAAAGGCTGACAAACAACAACCTTCAATTGTTGTGTCAGACAGTGAAGAAGCCCCTGCTATAAAGAAGAGGAAAGGGAAAAAACTTTTGGAAGTAAGGAAGAAGAAAAAGTTAGACACCTTTGCTGGTATTAAAGGTGAGGAGATAAAGGAAGGTCAGATTCATGAGGAATCAGACACTGATTCTGATGAGTCAAACGATCTGTTTCCTAGTCAGATAGTAGATCCTCATGCTTCCACAAGAAAAGAATCAGACAGGATGAGTCGGATGGAAGGTGAACTTACAGCTTTGAAGAACTTGCTGAGTCAGATGCTACCTCAATCCTAGCCCTCTAAAAAACAATCTGATCAAGCTCCACCTTCTCCTAAGGAAACTCTTTTGAGTTCTCCTTCTTCACCTGCAATTCAACCATCTTCTCCAAAATCTGTTCCCCCCTCACAACAGGACACTGAGTTTGAACATAAAACTTCAGACACTACTCCTGATTCTCCTTAGACACAACCTTCACATGGTTCTGATGAAACTGGAAAAGAAGACATTGAAGCTGCTTTACAAAAGGTGGCTGCTTCATATGCTCCTTCTGGTCTTTGTCCTCTAACCATGCACAAAAGAATCAAGACTTGTGCTGTCAAGAAATGTTCCAAAGCCTCAAAGAAACGAGGACCTCCTCCTTCTCCAAAAGATTGAATTTTATGCTTTTCTATCTTTTGTTTTTAGACATTGTTCAGACAATGTTGTAATGACTGTTTATAATCCTTGAGTGAATGTTATGTTATCCTTGTTTGTTTATTTTATATGCATTTGTTCAGGGAGAGTTAGTATTTGATGATGACAAAAAGGGGAAGAATTCATGTGGAATATATATTTTTTTATTGCTGTAATTGATTGCGCTGAAATTTTCTAGAAATTTTGTCTAACTCAACGACTGATAACCTGACTTTGTGAAAAATTGTTCTGACCCATGTTTTGTACAAGATTTGGTTAATAACAAATTTTTTCAAACAAAATTATTTTCTGAAAATGTGGTTTTGTCATCATATAAAAGGGCGAGAATGTTAAGTTCTCTTCTTATAAGTTTTGATGATAATAAGAGTATACCTTTTAGTATACGGATGTGGAACAAATTTTCTTGGGTCAAACAGTTTTTTCTTAGTCTGACAATTGATGTTTGGTCAGATAGTATGAGATCTTTTATGTTGATAATCAGTTTTATGCAGGAACTTAAATTCATTTGTCATGAAATATGGTTGTTGTGCTGATGACGGTCTAACTCCACTAAAATTAGATGTAATTGGGAATACATCTAATCCATTCCACAAAGGATTTCTCGAGTACATGGGTTTTATATTCTGTTCGCATTTTACTCACTTAGTTGTGTTTTAAATAATTTCCATGTGTCTGAAATCAGCTTAGGTTTTTAGAGTTTTTAATATACAGAAAGTAATAAAATGTTTTCTCAAATTATCACAAGAAGGAGATATTTTTTCAAAAGAAAAATTTTATTGTCAAAATCTCCAACGTTCCTTGTTGATCTCATGGAAAGTTATATATATATCTAATCTCCTGATTTTATGTGTTTAAATTATAACTAAATTGTGTAATATATCTATTTCAAAAACTAACAGATTTTATTCAAAGTATATCGCACAATATCAAGAAAAGATTTTTTGTTTTTCTAAGTTTATCCGCTTCAAGATATCTCTATAACTCTTGGAGAAATGGATGTCTTCATTATCTTTTATCTTTGCTTCAACAGAAAAAGAACCAAAGTTAGAAGATCTATTCATTCAAGGCATTGAAGCATTGGAAATCTCATATCTCGGAAAATCAGGAATAATGAAGCTCCAAACAGAAAATTTCAAATGGTCAAATTATGTTTGTTTGTTTTTATTCGTTAAAGAAATAGCTATATATATCTTCCACCAGTTCAGAGGAAAAAAAAAAAGACGACAACAAGGAGAGAAGAAACAGAGATCAAAAAGCAAGAAAATTATTCAGAAAATTCGAGCTAAAATTTTTCTGTCAAAGCTTTTGTTCTGGTTTAGTAAGACAAATGCTTAAATAGTCAGTTGTTTAGTCAAACAATATTCTGCATAGAATTCTTATTTAAAACCTGATGTGTTCTTGAGCTTAATACTTTAAGTTTCCATTATAACTTGACTTTGAAAATCTCTTTACTCTTTGTTGAGTTTGATTGAAAGTTAGTTGAGAGGATTACATATAATCTTGTAGATCTGTGTTTAACCAAGAGTGATAGGCTTGTGAGACAAAGCAAGATTTGATTGGTGTTTGTAATTTCTTTCATTAACTTAGTGGAATGACTGGTGTGGATAACCAGATTCCCAACAGTGGAGCTGGAAGAGAGGACGTACTCAAAGGGAGGAACCTCTATAAAATTCTTGACTCCTTTACTTATGCACTTTATTTATGATGCGTGAAACCCTAGGTATATTAAACCTAGAACCTCGATGTCGCTATTGGATTCAATTACCTCGAGGATCACCTTGAATAAGTAAAGCGTAACTAGACCCTAATTACACCTATTGATTGAAACCTAAGTTATCAAAAGGTATTCCTAGTAATTTGGTTAAGAATTCTATGGAAAAGTTCTTTTGCAAAAGAACAAAAAGTGGTTTTCGTTTTATTCACGAAA
Source organism: Laguncularia racemosa (assembly GCA_037954665.1). Lineage (NCBI taxonomy): Eukaryota > Viridiplantae > Streptophyta > Magnoliopsida > Myrtales > Combretaceae > Laguncularia > Laguncularia racemosa. Next base: position 3,473,653 of record JBBMOL010000069.1, on the reverse strand, counting down.
AATGTGTTTTTCATATATCAAGGATGTTCTTTATGGCCGGCCCTTGCACGGCTTATATAGAGTCATACAAGAATATGGAAAACCTAAGTTGCCTAATCTATTTGTTTCCTTATCCTCATGTAACTGAGTAGGCAACTAAATAATATAAATTACAAACCAAAACAAATACTAAAAAATATAACAATAAATCCACAAATTCCCTTTCCTATTTCGGTTTAATATATAATATTTCTTATTCTAGAACTTCAAATCCTTGCTTTTCTTCCATGGAAACATGAATTATATTAATAGGTGTTGGTTCTCCTTTCATGTAATTTGATTCCTTGGCTTGTAGGTCCATAACTAGTCCTTGTAGAGTATCATTCATCCTCTTTGCTTTAGCTCGGGTCATTGGTCCTCCAAATCCTTGCAATGGATCTTAAGTCCTTAGTTCTGTTTTCTTAAGTGCTATATGATCCTCATCAATTTATTAATTGTGTAATTTAGCACTACAAGTCATTGATCATAATCCATATCTAATATTAATTCACGTGAATCCCCTTAAGCAAAATATTCAATTGAAGCTTCACATTGTTTTAAAGAAAAGTTTCTCTTCTAAAGAAGTTTTAAGGTTAATTTTGTTAAGTGTTTTTCAAAAAGTTTTAAAAGCAAACAATTCACCCCTCCCCTCTTGTTTGCATAATCGAGACCAACACCTCATAACCTTAAGCTCCTCTTGAGTTTCCTTCAGCTCCACTTCTATTGCCTTAAACCTTTGAGAATGAGTGTTGTTACAATTATGTTGCTGGGTGAACATTTTGAAGTAAGAAGAGCATTCAACGGTCCAATCATGTACTTGCCACTCGCCTTCAGCACAGGTGAAGAGGACCCTATAAGTAGCCTTTACAATCTATTACATGATTAGTAGTAAGAATGATTGAACAAAAAGGAAAGAAAAAAAAAAGGTCAAAAGGGAGAATGGTCAATAATAGTTACCTTAATAAGACGGGCTAAAAAGAAATTATGAAGGTTCATTCCCAACATCCAAGTAGCTAGGTTCTTTACCTCTCCTCTTTCTTAAGAATTGAGGATCCCTTCAAATAGGTTACCTCAACCGGCTCCTCCATCTAAAGGCCAAGCTACAACTTGAAGAGGGACATCGAAAGTGGTGGAGTTGGGAGTCCTCAAGGGATTGTTACTCCTCGGGTGTTCCCCCTACCCTGGTTAGATGTCAAGATGCCACTTTTGTTAGTACTTTGCTACATCATCCCCACCTGTGCCTGAAGTGGTGAGCCTTACCTCCATGTCATTAAGAATGGAAATCATCTCTTCGGTATGGCCACACTTTGGAGCTAATGCCTTGCTCTTGTTCAAGATTTGTTGAGATTGCCTTAAATCTCCAGCCAAGGACTTTCCCTTCCCTTCGATAGTTACAGGGGTAAGACCAGATATGCGGGTGGGCTCTAGGCCCCTTCTCACGATCCCACCAGTCAAAGGCTTCTAGGTAAGAGAGGCTGCTAACTTGCCCCTCTTTTCTCCTTAAGCTTCCTTCTTACTACACTTGACTTGGCAAGTAGCAAGATTGAACAAGCGAATGGGACTAATTGGGGACATCTTTACAAGGAAAACAAAAGCTTAGCAATAATTAAATAAAACCCTTACTAGGAAAAACTCTATGAAGGGAAGTTAAAGTCTCTGAGCTACAACTAACAAGCTCGCCTTTAAGCCAACCCTACCTTGAACATTGGCCCTTACCTTTGCTCTGACTTCCTTTGATATCCCTTCGGTTATTAGCCTTGACATTTAAGCCATCAGTGTTTTTGTATCGATACTTCAAAATGCTTGCATCAAGCTAAGAGCATCGACTGGCTTTCTATTCTCTTCGAGAGCCTATAGGAGGATCTTGGATAGACGTTTGTCAAAAGTCATTAGTTTGATGGGCTTGGTCCATATTGGGTTCACCTAGCAAACCTAAAAGTTTGGCACCTCAGGCACTTCAATGACCACAAACTTTTCCTTCTAATCGTACACTAAAGATACTGGCCCATCCATTAACTTCATCTCAGGTCAACTAGACAAGTAGAACCAGCCTTGAGACGGCCCAAAACATTTTACTTCGTAAAAGAAGTGGCATAGTTAAGGAGTAGGTCTAATGCCATATGACTCATAAAGACTCTCAAACACTACTAGTAAAGTATATGCACTTGACACGAGCTGACACAAGTTGACGCGATGATAATTGAAGAATTCTCTCTAAAAATCACTGAAGGGCAACCATAACCTAAACTCTAAAAACCTCTGAGAAATGTAAAATTGATTGTTCAACATTAAAGCAATATTTTTGTTTTGGCATACAAGTCAGACAACCCAACCTTCAAGAAGGGGCACGTAGTATAAAGCAACTACATTAATGTCAATCTTGCAAGCAACAACCTTCACTCCATCCAGTTCCACCTTTGATGATGATTAGAGGTGTGTAAGTCGATCAAAGCTTATGAGCTAGCCTGTTTAACCCATTTTTAAAATGGGCTTGGGTTAAATTTTTTAACCCATTTAAGAAGTAGGCTAAATAAGCTCGACTCGTTTAACCCATTTTAAAAATGGGCTTGGGTTAAAATTTTTAACCCATTTAAGAAGTGGGCTAAATAAACTCGACTCGTTTAACCTATGGGTTAAAGCAGGTTGGCCCATAATGGGCTAGGTTAGCCCGCGTACCTAAATGACCTAAAAAGAAAAAAGAAATTGGCTGACTCTGTGACCGTGACTCGGCGAGGCAAAGGCAACAACAGTACAGCACAAAACATGAATTAAAGCAAGGCAATAGAAGAATAGCATAATAGAATTGAAAAATTAAATTGAAAGAAACCCTAAGAATACCTCTCTCTCACTCGTTCCTCTCCTCTTCGCCCTCCGGTCTCCTCTTTGCCTCTCACACCATGATGCGCCAGGCCACCTTTGACTCTCCCTTCCTTGTCACACTCTCTCACTTTGCTCATCCCTCTCCTCTCCGCCTCTCACATCATGGAAGTTTGACACACTACGATGCTAGGCTACCTTCGGCTCTCCCTTCCTTATTGCACATACACTCTTTCGCTTGTCAGGTGATATACAGTCCCTAGGACTTGTTATATATGTAGTTTGATTTTGAGCTTAACTAATTGTCTAATATTATTTTTTCCAAACAAACTTGGTAACATGATACAGTAGGTAGCAATCCTCTTAATTTGACTAAACAAATAAGACAAGTGATTGATCTTTTGGTGCTATATGACTGGGTTTGAGTTTCATGTCCATTCCCTTCTGTTTGCTCCTTTATCATAATATTGGGATAGAACAAAATAGAAATATAACTTTAAATTAAAATCACAAAGGGCTTCTTGATTGGAGACGTGGAACCTATTTCTAAGAGTTCATTATTCTTGTTTTTATTCTTCTCCTTGTATTCCAACAAATGTTGATGGCATTTGAACCCCTCTTTTGGAATATTTGAAGCAATTTCCCTTTCTAATTAAGGAACTTATAGTATGATGCTTTTATCACTAGTGGACTTATAGTAATTTTTGGAAATTTTGTTAAGCTAACCAACGAAGTCTTACATAAAGTTTGGTATTCAATTATATAATCACCAAATTGGTAATTAGCAACTAATTTATTAGTATTTGTAATGGTAATGTAAATTTAACTTAGAATTTAGAAAGATATATATGCAGATCAATTTTAATTGTGTAAAATGGTGGTTGTTAATTTACTTTTTAATGTAGTTCGGATGAATTATGTGATTACGATGAATTAGGACAAAATTGGTAATAGGAAAACATAGATATGTAAATTTTAAAATGGTTAATTTTTAGATAAGTGTGTAGTGTTATAAATAAAATATATCGTTGTGGAAATTTCAATTTACAACATCTTTTTTTGAATAATCATGGTTTTATTCACAAACGGTTTTGGTAGCAAGATTTACCATATGCCTCCCTATTTCAACATGCAGTTCTAGTGAAATAGGAATTAGAATCCCCTTGTTGTGAAATTCACATAATTGCTTGGAAGATATTATTTTGCTCAGCTTTGGCATTCTCTATTACTTAGTATGTTCTTTAGGGGAATTGGTATTTATCCTACTATGATGATTAAATAAGACCTGTTTCAACTATTCCATTGTTGTACTGGCTTTTTTTTTTTTTTTTCCCTTTCATTCATTGTAATAGATATTAATGACTTACATTTTTCTTTGTATATTTTCAGAATGGATCATACTACTTATACTAGTGATGACAACACCATTAAGTAGATTAATGTGGACAATGAGTCGGACACTCATGTGGGTGATTCCATTATGCCATCTAATACTAATGTGGGGATATCTCTCGACTCCTAAGAACCTAAAGGTAAGATACTTAGAACAAATACTTATGAAGTTTGGGAAGTTTTTACAAAAATAAGAGTAAGAAAGGATGGTAAAGAAAGAGAAAAATTTAAAGGACTTAGGAAAGAGTATTATTGGTGGTTCTAAATATGGGACATCAACTTTGATTCAACATATGAATAAGTGCTCTTTACTTCCTAAATATCATGATGTGGGTGATATGATGATTGATCAATTTGGACAGTTAAAGGCAAGAAAATTAAATTACAAAGTTGCTCATGAAATCTTATCAATTGGCGATAATTGAACACAATCTTCCTTTCTCATTCATTGAATATAGGAGGATTGTACAATTAATAAAGCATTTCTATCATAATTATATTCCCATCTCTAGGAAAACGGCTACTTTTGATGTTTGGAAATTATACTTAGTTGAAAAAGAGAATCTGAAAAAATTTTTGGGAAAAATTCATAATAAAGTTTGTTTGACATCTAACTTATGGACAACTTCCATGAGTGAGGATTGGATGTTTTTTACTGCACATTTTGTGGATAATAAATGGAAACTTAATAATAAAATTCTTTCTTTTTGTCATGTGCCCCCTCCTCACTCAAGAGTTGAATTATCAAAGAGGATGTTTGATTTTTTGAAAGATTAGGGTATTGACAAGAAAGTTTTCAATCTTACCTTGGATAATGCATCTACTAATGATTGCATGCAAAATCTTTTGATAGATCAGCTTAAGCTACAGTATAGTTTGTTGTGTGATGGTGAATTTTTTTTATATTAGATGATGTGCTCATATTCTTCGCCTTCTTGTAAAAGAGGGCTTAACAATAGCTAATGAGGCTTTTCATAAAATAAGAGAGAGTGTAAAGTATATAAAGGGTTTAGAGAGTAGAATGAAACATTTCTAGGAGTGTGTTGAATAAGTCGCTAATCTTAACATTAGTTGGTTTACATTTGGATGTAGCCACCAGATGAAATTCTACTTATCTAATGCTTAATAGTACTCTCAAGTATCAATATGCTTTTTCTTGCTTTTAATTAAATGACTCGAATTATAAATACTATCAATCAATGGAGGAGTGGGAAAGAGCATAAGAATTATGCAAGTTCTTGAGTTCTTTCAACACCATCACAAATTTGATGCTCGGTTCTTCATATCCAACCTCAAACTTATAATTTTTACAAGTGTGAAGGATAGAATGTTTATTGAATGAGAATTTAATAAGTGAAGATTTTGTCATAAGAGATATGTGTATTAAGATGAAAGAAATTTTTGACAAACATTGGAGGGAATATAGCATTATCCTTGCACTTAGAGCAATTCTGGACCCTTGAATGAAGATCAACTTTTTAAGGTTTTGCTTTAATAAGATTAATCCACTTATGTGTGAAGAGAAGTTGATTAAAACAAAGAGAAAGTTATATAAACTTTTTGAAAAATATGACAAGAACAAGGCAAGTAAAGCACATTCTAGTAGCTCTCAAGTTGGTTTTTCTCGGGTTCAACAAACATCTAGAGGTGAAGGTATAGGTAAAGGACTTGTAGGAAGCATGGGATTTGGAAAAATTATGGGTATTGATTTTGCTACTCTTGATGTAAGTTAAACAATCACTTCGGTTTTTTTTAATAATATTCTACTTTTAATAATTAATTATCATTACTATTTTTTTCCCTAATGATGTAGAAGTATTGTTAAGTTGAGGTAGAGACAATCGGTAAGTCTTCCTTAGACCTATATCTAGATGAACCGATATTGGATATAAACTTTTAGTTAGAGTTAGATGTATTGGAGTATTGGAAGACTCAATGTCAAAGTTATTCGAATTTGTGTATAATGGCTTTTGATGCACTTAGTATTGCAATTACTACAGTAGCATCTAAGTTCGCATTTAGTATTGGTGCTCGTGTCTTGTCTAAATACCGTAGTTCCATACTTCCTGAAAATGTGGAAGCTTTAGTTTGTACTCACAATTGGTTACAAGGATTTGATTGAGAAGGTAGCTATTTCGTTTTTATAAAATTTTCTCATAATTTATGATTTTAACCTTTTAATAGTTCCATCTAACTATGTGTGTTATTTAGTACATTGTAGATGAAGGTGAAAAAAGTCTTGAAATATCGTTGTCAAAGGAAAATTCAAATGTGATTGTTGATGAAGAATGATTACTATTGATGTAACTAGTTTATAGCCATTCGTATTCCTATTTGACATGAAGTTTATGTAATGGTTGTATTTGTTATCTTGACTATTTTTTTTTGTTTTGTTTGATGTTTGTAAATTATGATTTTAATCTCTATATTTAGTGTATGAACTTCCAATTTTACCTAGCATTTCAACAAGGTTGATGGTCTACCATTTCTAATGTGGAAGATAGTGAGATGGGTTGGAAATATGTGCTTGAAGAATGCTATAAGTTTTGTGGTCATAGTTTCTATAGCAAAAGGATGGAATTATGGCTCTTTATCAAATGGGAAAGATAGTACATAAATGGTAAAATAGAAGGTGATAAAGTAAATTTTTTCAAAGTTTTGCTTTTTTCGTTAAATTTATTTATTTATTTTTTATATGAACTCATTTTATACTTTAAAGGAAAAAAAATCTTTAAGTGGGTTAAACAGGTTGAGTTAGCCCATGAACCTATCAAATAGTAAAAGTGAGTTAAACGGGCTGGGTTAGTGAGTTAGCAGGTTAGGTTGTTTAACCCATCAAACAGTTAATGGCGAGGCGGTGGGGGTGGTGGGGTGATGGTGGTGAAAGTGATATATGCCTATATTGGCTTAAGGCCGCACAACCCATTTTATTTTAACTTAGCTACAAAATAGGAAAGTGCCTAAAACTTATTAAGATAAATTAGGAAAGTAATCTAGATCCTACAAAAAACACGCCCTAAATGGATATTTCCCATTATAATTAGAGCATCATCAAGAAAAATTTACTTACCTAAAATGGAATATCTCCCCAACACTATAAAAGGAGATTCCTCCATACAAGTAAAGTCATCTGATACTCTATATAGACTTTGGTTGCCTTACCCTCACATTACTTCTCTGACTTAAGCATTAGAGTCTAAGTGTCAGAGATACCTTCGATGTCTCGATAGCTCACATTTGTTCTTCTTGCAGGTTAGATTTCATTAGCCCAAGAGTGTGATCTAGCCAGAAACCACTTCAAGCAAGTAAGAGCAATCAATAGATTAAGAACTTGTAAATAAATCTATAAATGCTCATAGACACAATGATAAAGGATAATCATAAAATTAACATAAACATATATATATATTATAGGGTGCTAACACTTAATACATAGTTATAAAAAAAAAAAGTTTTAAATATTCAAAAATTTACTTAATCTACTAAACAAGAAACAAAATATAATTAAGTTGTATATATAAAACCTTTAAGATAACCACTAACAAATCTTCTTTTATTTAAAACACAACGTAAAAATCAAGTAAGGGGCATATTAGTAGATTAAGAAATATTTCTAACTATCACATCAAAATCTAATGAAATAATCAACATCTAGAGAATTAACAAATTATTACTCTTAATATTAAGTACAAACTACACATTTTTTATGGAGATGATATTTTTTGAAAACTAGAAAGCATCTCTAGTCTCCTAAATTCTAGCAATGTCCTTAAAATTATAAATAGTTAGTGAAACCACAATTGAAAAATCACAATTAAGCCAAATCTCTAGTCAATGAAAGAAAAAGAAACTTGGAGTTAAAAAATTAAAAGGCATAATATGACCAAAATGATTCATCAAACGCTTGAGTCTTAATTACAAATACACAAACACCTATCTTTGATATGAGTTTTGTTACTCTAATGGAAGTGAAGAACACAAAATTTTCATTTATGGTAGTGTTTGAGTTGAGCAAGTGGTTAGATTCCAAAAATTAAGGCTAATTTCCAACCCACTAGTAAATCATGAAAAGAACTAAAAATATTAAACTAAAACATATTTGGAAGCTAAATAATAAATATCTAGTGAATCTTGTATCTTTAATTGAGATTTGTGACTTGGAAATGAGAAATTTAAGGAGAGTTAACAAATTTAAGAAGAAGAAGAGAGAAATTGTGATGAAAGGAGAGAGAATGCACAATGTGATGTAAAGAGGAGTTTGAAAATTGAAAATATAAGTTTAGATTAGTGACTAGTAAATATGTCAGTGACACCTAGAACAAGAAAAACAAATGTATATATTATTAACATTAAATGGGTTTGCGGATTAAACCCGTGATCTGTTTATGGGATCTATTCAATAAATGGGTCTGAGAGTTGAATATGTAGCCAAATACAAATTCAAACGTGTTGTGTTCGGGTTTAACTCGTTAATTGTTTGTGTCAATTGTTGCCTATATAAACCGATTTATAATCATGTTGTGTTGTGTTTGGATTAATGGGTAGGTTCTAAATTGCCAGCGAATTAAGATATATTTAAAAGTTTATACAAACTAAAAATAGTATAACTCAATTGTTGATATATTTAATCCACATGGTGACATCTAAAGAGTCTAAATTGAGAAAATTAAGGGTAAGGGAAATGGAGAGGATTATTTTCCGCATTGGAGAATTGGTTAACGGCTAGAATAATAGAACATATTCATTTTTTACATTTAGATTATTAACAAGTTCCCTTCACTAAGATGCATATAAAAAATTATTATGATTTTGCTTGCAATTAATTGTTTTGCTCAGGAAAGAAACGAATTAGTTGGGTGTTGAGGGAACGGGAAATCCTTATATCTGTCACAAGACGCGTTATCAAGCGATACTCCTTTGATAAAAATTTTGTCTCCGGAAAATATTTGTATGAGGTAAGATCCGTAATGATTCAACAACAAGCGGTGGGCCATACCGTACGTTATTGAGTGACACTAACCAGGATTAGATACGCGTACAACGTTTGTGGCAGTGTTCCTATGAACCTCCCCCTCCTCCATGCAACAATTTTCCAGAAGGTGAGGCTACATCACAATTCACAAGCCGTAGCATTGGTAACTCCAGATAAGGAGCTGAGAAAGAACACAGAAAAGTCCAAATTCTACCTCTCTTCACTTTTTTAGGTGGCAGCGAACATGCAAAGAAGGAGATAAAAGACCAAAACTCTAATAAAACTCAACAACTTATAGAACCGTAATTTTGTCCGTACTTGCCAAGCAACAACTTTATATACCAGTCAGACCAAAACCAGTAATCATATGCATGCTAGCTCTTCTTCTACACAGATAAAACGAGGAAAGAAAAGGGAAAAGTTTGTGTTGTAGCATTGATGATGATGGCAACTGCGTTGGTTCTTACTAAGCCAAGCCAGTGTGTGACCTGCGGGGAGGTGGACAGGTGCATTAGACCTTGTTTTGATTATCTTACCTCGGGGGCAGGTAATCCATCGGCAGAGTGTTGTAATGGCATCAGGAGGCTGCAGTCCATAACCCCGACACCTCCTGATCGTCGAGCAGTTTGCCAATGCCTTAAGGACATTGCTGCTCGCTCCAAAAACATCAAGCCAGAAGCAGCCAGGGCATTTCCTGACAAATGTGGTGTTAGATCCCCAGTTCCTATAAGCAGGGACGTTAACTGCAGCCGGTATTATTGTTATCCTTCATTTATTCCTTATCATTAATACGTATACTACACCCACATATGCATGCTATACAATAACAAGATCACAAGCATCTATGCAATAGTAATTTACAATGCATAAATTTATTAGGTTATTTAAATTCAATTAATCAACATACAGTATAGGAGTACTCATGACTCCGATTCACATACAATATTTATGCATATAGTCTTAATGGAAACTACCATTATGAGCCCCGTTTAACCCTAAACTACCTCAGATTATTTTGATACATGGCTCCATTAGGAATAACGCCGCATACCAATGATCGAGGTGTTTTTTAGGGATCTACCACTACACACCCCTAGGTCGAGCCAAGCATAAGCAACACACAAGTTAAACTCCAACATTCAATTAAGTTCATTAAACCATTAACATCATCAACCTCTTACAATTATTAAACATCTACCTAGCAAGCACAACTAACAAAACAAGGTATAGAAAGTGGTTGTAACTCACCAACTGGCTCAATCCTGATTTGTTGACAAGTTAGACATCTTGATACATATTCAGCTATCTCCTGCTTCATATTTTTCCACCAATAATTATTCTTTAGGTATTTATACATCTTGGTACTTCTTGAGTGTATTATATATCCTAAGTAATGAGCTTCTTTTATGATCCCCTTCTTCAACTCTAAGTTATTTGGAACACACCATCTTGTGCCATACTCGAGACATCTCCTCCTTAGTCCTGTCTATGGTGGTGGTGGTAATGCTAGAGGTGTTGACTTAATCTGAAGGGGTCTAGGTGCATAAGCCACAAGTCTGGCTTGATACATGGCTGGCCTCTTTCTTTTGTTTGCGTATGGTATGCTTGAGGCAGGCCTTTTTCATAAAACAGTCCCTAATATATGGAATAGTTGTTCTTCTATTCTCTTCCTACTCTGCTCTAGATACTTTGCCTTGTCCACTACCTTTGCATAAGTAGTTAATTGGAAGGCCCCCACTTCATGCTGGAGGGTAGGCTCCAAGCCTCTCACAAACCTTCTTACTCTTGAGGCATTATCAATGCGAATTGACTTTGGTAGGAACTTGATCAAGCAGTTTAGCTTCGCTTCATATGTTTCCACAGTTCTACTGCCCTTTTGGCAATTATAATACTTAGCCTCCATCTTGTCTCTAATGCTGCTAGGAAAGTACTTATCATAAAATAGCTTCTTAAACCTTTGCCATCGGATAGGAGCTCCTATCAACCTGGACATACTAGTGCACTAATCAGTAGCTGATTCCTTCAGCATATATATGGTAAACCTCACCTTTTTGTCATTGGGGACCATGAAAGCTTCAAAATTCTTCTCTGTCTCATTAATCAAATGCTCAACCTCTATTAGATCATCAACCCATTGAAGAAATTCCTTAGCCAACCAAATAAAATTTCTCAATCCACATGGTTCTTCTACATGCCTAACAAGTCTCATGGCCTGCTGTTGTTGCTATGCTAACATCCTTACTAAGGTATTGACAGTCTCTAGCAGTTAAGCAGTTGTGACATTAGCTTGTTCTGAGGCTCCCTATTAAGGTAGTCCTTGAAAATTCCTTTCCTCTAGGGCATCTTCACCCTGTCTAGCACTAAACGAGGCTCGAACGACATTTCTCCTAGGAGGCAAACCGTTTGAAATTAAGACAATAGAATGGCTCCAAAGTTAGAGTTAATAGGGGAAATTAGTGATAGTATGCATCTATATATGCTCAATTCTACACATTTATTCATAAATAAAACAAAAAATTAAAAGAAAGTACAATTGTACAAAATAATTGAAATATAACAACCTACAATTAGCAATCGTCTCTTAATTTACCCACTCTCTTCTTTTCTTATTATTCTACAAATTTCCATACTTAATTCATCTAAAGATCTTAACCTACCTTCTATTGATTAAAACCTATACTTATGGATCATCACTTAATTTTTAAAGATTTTCAACCTAATATATATTGATCATAACCTAAGCTTTAAGGATCATCAAATCTAAGCTCTGATACCACTTAAGTTGTAACGCTCCAATAGAACATCATAGCCCGCTAAGTGTCACTATTACAAAACGACACACTAAGGCTCTAAAACGCCATACAAATTTAAACCTATTCCTCTTTACTTACATTCATACTATTATAAATTCAAGAAAATAAGCGAATGACTTTCAAGTAAGTCATTCCAATCCTTATGATTTAAACCAACACAAATAATTCCACATAAAAATCCAAAATAACATCTATCCTCATATGAACATTTATATAAATAGGAATCTAGTGACTATCTACATATATTCAGCTCAGTAACTTATAGTTCTAATCACAATTCTTCTCTAATTTCCCATCACTCTTCATCCACATAATAGTAATATTCTCTCTCGTATTCATCTAAGTAGTGCCCCACCAAATTTCCATTTTCATCATAGTCGATATATTCATCATTCTCACTTGCCATTAAAAAAAAAAAATGAAAGGGAGATAAGCCTAAGCTCAGTATGTGAATACCACACCTACATACGCATTCCACACAATAACAAGATCACATGTATCTATGCAACACATCAATTTATCAAGTTATTTAAATTCAATTAATCAACATACAGCAGAGGGGTACTCATGACCCTAATTTACTTACAATATTTATATATATACTCCTAATGGGAACTATTACTGTGGGCCTTGAACTACCTCGGATCATTTTAATATACAACTCTACTAGGGACAATGCAGCATACTGATAATTGAGGTACCCTATAGGGATCTGCCACTATAGGCATCTACTACTATAGGCCCTTAGGTTAAGCTAAGCACAAGCAACACACAACTTAAACTTCAACATTCAATTAAGTTCATTAAACCATTAACATCACCAACCTTTTACAATTATTAAACATCTACATAGCAAGCACAACTAACAAAACAAGGTAAACACATACCTAGAAAGACGTTCTTACTATAATCCTATGCATCTCTAACAAAAGGAAGTAAACCTGTTTAATTATAAAGAACTACACTTAGTTCTATTTTACAAGTAATTTAGGTTTACTAATTTACTCATTTTTTTCCTTTTCCTAATTTTTTCCCAAATTCTAATTTCTATGATTATCATCCCAATTTACTATGGTATTTCATAATTCAAATGTAAAGTTGGAATCTAGTGCACTTACTTAAATCGGATTTCGATCGAAATCCTTCAATCTGTTTGATCCTCCACTTGTTCCAACACATCCTTTATTAGAATTTCTATTGATACAACGATAAATATGTCTTAGATTCATCATTCATCATCATAGCTAAACACATTGATGATTCGAATGCTTACCTGTCGGATTAGCCTCGTAATTTTTCCCTAGGTCACCTAAGGGTTTCTATGGAGTCTTTCTCTCTTTAGGTTTCTATTTTCAGTGCGCAAATGAGGAAAAGAGAGAACTCTACATTAGAGTGACTTTTATCCCTTAGCTAGGAAAAGATTAAATTTTTCCCCGTCTTTTAACTTATTTATTTAATTGACCTTAATCATATATTATATCATATTTATTCAATAATTATAATTTTATGTATATATATTTATAATTAAATTCTTAAACCATGTATTACATATTGTGTCTAGAGTACCTATGTGGATTTTTTTTTTTTTTTTTTTTAACTTCAAAGAACCACCCTTAAAAGTATGTGAATCTATATAGGCATAGCTCAAAGTCCATCTCCAAATAAAAGTTGCTGAATAAAGTATTTGCTCTTTCATTCCATTTCCAGCATTATTTCCGCTACGCTTACGTTCATGTCTACGAGCAAATGAAGTTTGTTATCATTAAATTGAAGGGACAGACAATTTCTAACTGCTATGACAAATGTACTCATAGTTGTGTGGCATAGAGAGTTTAGGTATAATACAATCGCACGCATAAAAGTTGGATACCTTTATTTATTTATTTTTTATACACAAGACATATGGAACCGTATATTGAGTAATAAAACTAAAACTGCATGCTAGTATAATTGTTTTTTTATGTATGTTAAAAAGTTTAATAAAAGATGTACTTATTTTCATGTACAATCCATCTTACACCTATTTCTAGTTAATTTTATTTCTTCAATGGAATTATAAATAGAATTTCATTAACAAATATTCTCAAAATACTTATAATTAATCTCATTTCTTCTATAAAATTATAAGAAGAGTTGGTTGATAGGTATTTTCGAAATGCATGATAAGGTCTAAAATGATAAAACATACTTACTCTCTTATAATAAAGTATTCTTTTAGGGGGAAAAAAATCAGATCTATACTGGAAGAAAAAATAAATACCCATAAGGATAAAAAGATTACAAAAACGTGCCTGCCAGGTTTGCTGTTGACTCATTTCCCCTTCAGTTAATCTTAAAAGGAAAATACATCAAATCATTATTTCACTTTCTTGGACGTCAACTACAAAATGAAGGACTTCAAGTCCTTTCATAGAGTACAATGGGGGTAAAGTTGCCGCAGAACAAACAGCTAAATAACCTTACAATGAAGTGGTCTAATGTGATAGACTAATCCTACGGCTAGATGATTCAAGATATTGCAGCCGTAATTTGCATTGGAGAGCTCATACTATGGTGGGATTTCTTAGGATATGAGATGATAAAGACGCTGTCTTTACTAAGTTTCAAACATAAGACAGCTGTCCCCACTTCACAATGGAGTAAAGTAACATTTGCGGCTCCAATCAACATTAATTTTCACCCCCAGCAGCTCCTAAAATTACAAATTAGTATATATTTCAAAGCCATTATTTGTTAGAATGGTAATTGTTATTAGAAAGAACATGAATCAGTAACATTTTTCAATCTTAATATTTGATAACTTTTACTATTTGAGTTCTAAACATTTTCTTTCCCTATTCAATTGTTTAATATTTTAAAATATTTACAAATAAAGAATTTCTAACACCATTAACTTTTTCACCGGTTTTTGATATGTATTAACGCTTGATTGGTCCAAATAATTAGTTTAAATAAATAATATAATTAAATGCATATGATTTAATTAAATTAAGAAAACAATAACAAAATAAAGAAATAGAACTCTTTTCCAATCAAAATTTACTGCATTCTTTTGGTTATGCCATCTTTACTTTTAGAGCATTACCTATTTGATGCCGACGAGTCTGAAGCTAAGAAAAAGAGAACTCAAAGCTTCCAAAGCCAATTAAACTAATTCAAAATAATGCATAAATTAATACAAGAAGCTACTTGAATGATAGAGTAATGAGACGGATAAAAATTCGAAAGTTTTGGTTATTAGATTTATGGGTAGGAAATGGAGTGAGAACCGCCAAATATGTGTGTCTCAACATTAATTTTTCAGTTAATACATCTTAACTATAAGTATTTAACACTCATTAAATACCGAGCTGAATCTAACCCAATTATCATCTAAGCCAGTCCAACATGATTGTAAGGAATATTGACGCTTGCGATTGTCGCTTCTCATTTGTTAGATTGCTTAAGCATATTATAATGTATGAAGCGGGTGACATTGGACGTTCGGCATTAGCTGTCTTTTAAGTTCAAAGTGTGTGGTGATCACCTCGTCGAACCAATGCATGCCGGCAACGAAATTAGGAGGAATGCTCCTAAATAATATATCTTTTAAAAAATTGAATATCCATCATAGGACCAATTGCTCCCATCAGATTCCAGTGTGATGTATGACAGCTCAGTCTTAATGCCTAACACATACATCACACTACATCATCATTCTATCAATGGTCCCATCCTTACACCAATTGTTTTGCATAAGAGACGCTATATTAAACATCCAATGTATTAGGGTAAATCTTCGTAGCACACTATAAAGTGGATTCTAGTGGCTCCCTAAGACTTTGACGATACCCTCTTAGCACCATCCAACACAGGAGTCACAAGCTTCTTCTCCTCTACATCCAAGGCCATCAAGAGAGTTCACGAATGCATTTGCCCAATTAACTAAATAATTTACTAGGGAAATGAATAATAAGGGATAAGATTCTATTTTATTTATTTATTTATTATATATATATATATATCTTTTATCAAATTTTTTAGTTGATGTAAATAAATATGTGAAATTGATAAATTTACTAATAAATTATTTATGAAAATTAATATTGTCTAATGAATTTATTAAGATTGTCTAATAAATTAGCATTATTTTTTTCTTTCTTTTTTTATATATTATGAAATAAAGTATAACGGGGTGCCAAATTTTTTAAATAAATTTTTATATTTATGAAAATTATTTTTCTATTTTTTATGTAAAATTTTAATTTTTTTTAAATAACAAAAATTAATGTAAAAAAATTATTTTTTACATGATTTTTCATCATTTTCTTCAATAATAATTAAAAAAAATTTACACTAAAGGCGTTGACCCTATTTGTACCTTAAGTTTTGCAAAATTTTACAAACTGAAGATTCGTTTTGAATATGTGTTTTCATAATTTATTTTTAAAATAATTTTTTTAATATAGGTAAGTTTTTTTTTTAAATACATTATTTAAAAATGTTTCTCCAAATTAGCTTACTTATTATTAATTACCACCTGACCTGAGAGCAGACCTCATTGAAAGATCTTAACAAGGCTACTGTTGGGTCCTGTCCCTGTGATCGTAGGTACCGTTTGGTTACTGGTACTGGACAGAATAAAGAGTACTGGACAGTACTAAAAAAGAAGGATTGGACAAAAAATATTTTTGTACCACGTTTGGTTTGTTCAGTACTAGACAAAGATTTTTGTGCTGTCCAGTGTTTGGATTGCAAAGTACTGGACTGAACATAGTAAATTTGACAGTTTTGCCTTGGAGAAGGCTTTTGTGCTGTCCAGTGTTTGAAATTGCAAAGTACTGGACTGGATAGAGTAAAATTGATAATTTTGCCCTTTTATTTATATCATAATTATTTATATATATTTGATATTATTATAAGAAAAAATGATTTGAAGGTTTAATATATAATATTGATATTATAGGGAAAAGAGTTATGTTTATTTAATGAAATAATACATTATTTATGATTTTGAATATGTCATTGAAGACATGAAACACTTTTACACTGAAACATTCACATATCCATCAACCACTTTAAACAAGTCATTGAAGAACTTGAAAATTACAAAATCCATCCAATAATTAGATCGATTAGATTAGAACATCAATCACTTTTATATTTCATAAGGACAAGGCATAAATGACATAGATAAGATAATAATCATACGTTTCAATAGTCAAAGTAGTTTCTATGATTATGACCTGCCAACTACATCTGATAGAAAACCTGCCAACTCTGTTGCAGGAGATACATGAGGTTACAACTTCTACAAAATATGAAAACCGGTTTAACCATACAAGGTACTAAACCAAGGTAGAGAGGTTCGATAATACAAAGCCAATGAAAGAAGTCTCAATTATATAAATACTACAAACATGTTTTACATCAACCAATAATTCGCCTAACAAATGCTAGGTGTTGTTCTCCTTGGAGCCTCCAAAAAAACTTCTCCTACTGTGGATTTGTCACCATTTGCATCAGAACATCCAACTCTTTATTTTCCGACAATCCTAACGTTTTCAACTCTGCAACAATATCGTCCCTAAGAGGATTAGCAATTTTTCCTGCAAGTAAAGCAAAATCACTCCTAACATCACTGATGCTCTTTTGAAACGTAGATATAAATTCTGCAGCATATTCTGCTATCGGACGCTTGCGAGTTGGTCGCACAGATGGATCACGTGAGACATAGCTGGAGGCTTCGGTAGACTGTGGCATTTGTTCTGACTCCATGTCTCCATGTCTTCATCAAAAGTATCCTCACCCTCTTTTTGCAAGTCTTGTATCACACCTGCTAGTGTCTCAGCCCTTTTGCCATTTGATCTATCCTATCCAAATATCCCTTGAAGTTTTTCAAACTCTTTAAATTCCTTGTTGGCATGATTAGCAACCTTCGGATGTTTCTACAAAACAATAGAAATAGTTATTATAACAACAAAGAATTAATGTTTAAAAAATGAGCTTATTTCAAAATAAACATAATGTTGATTTTACTTCTATGTATTCGGCAAGGACTGCATCATTATCAACAATAACACATTTTTTGGCATCATCCCACCCAAAACCACTAGTATTTATCATGTCAACAATCTTTGCCAGTTTCATTGACCACCTCTTCATTTTGTTAACAATTTGCCTGACATTGAGATTGATTTTTGGAATGTGGATTTTCATCCTTTTTAAAGCTTCTTCATGAGCCCCATTCTTAAAACTATCATTTTCTCCTTTGTATCCTTCAACGACTAACTCCTCCAGCACCATCAATAACGTATCTTCCTCAACTTGGCTCCAAGAACGTCTAGTTTTTTTATCTCTACTATAACGAATCCATAGTGTAAGGCAAAAACCAAACAAATAAAATGTAAGTCATGCATACAAATAATGGATAGAATATTTCAATTTACATTACAACATAAAATTGAAAATTCGACAACCAAATGATTTCAATAATATATAATAAACGAAAAATCAGTACTGACATTGATCCAAGATACATAATTAAAGAAAGTGCAACAATTAGTGACATTCTAGTTCCTATGGCGGGCCCTCCATTCATCGTACATCTCTTGTGCTAAGGTATTCCTCATCTCAGTCCATGCCTCAGTAGGTTCTACTGTTTCAATTGTATCAATTCCATTTTCTCCAATTGGAACTTCATCACCTTCAATTACAGTGTGCTCCAATAGGTCCAGTGGTATGTACATTCGAATGAAGTTGTGTAATAGACAACAAGCTAGAATCATTCGACATTGTATTTTGATGGGATAAAATGATGGACTCCTTAGAATACCCCATCGTTTCTTCAAAATTCCAAAATATCTCTCTACAACATTTCTTGCCCTTGCATGTCTATAGTTAAATAATTCCTCACGATTTTGAGGCTTACGTTCACTTGTAGCCTACTCTTGAATGTGATAACGCCTCCCTCTAAAAGGGGAAAGGAATCCTGGTGCATTGGAATATCCACCATCCACTAGATAATACGAACCTACAACGAAATGTAACCACATAAATTTACATAAAAATTTTCAACTGGATAGATAAAATGAAAACAATTTTCTTTTTTAAAATGCTTACCAGGTGCAACTCTCAATCCATTAGATCGAATGACTGCATCACGTAATACTCTAGAATCTAATGCAGACCCTTCCCAGCCAGCCAATATGTAGATAAATTTCATGTCACGATCATATACACCCATGACATTCGTTGCAAGATGCCCTTTCCTTGTTTGATACCTAGGTCTATCTGCAACTGGTGTCGTAACTGCAATGTATGTACCATCTAATGCTCCAAGGCAACCCTAAAATGTTCCCAAAGAAACAAAAAAAAATGTGTATTGTAATATAAGTAATCATGACCGTCGTCGATTAATTGAAGGTACCTTAAAAGATTTTTTGTATTACCTTAAACCATTTCCACTGTTCATCAATGCAATCTTCTTGTATTGGATTGGGTTTTGCAAGTAAAATATCTTGTAACCTTAACACAGCTGCTAACACTTGATGGCAATTTCTACTAACAGTCTCACCTGATCTACGGAATCTAACTTGAATACTCCTATTTTTTGTATGATGTGCAAGGATGTTAAGAAAAATCGCAACTTATTCTTCAACTGTTGCTCTTCCATTACAATGCATTCCCCCTCGTACCCTAATGAGTTCACAAAGATGTGCAAAACTATTCCTACACATCCTTAACTCCCATAAACAATTTATATCACTCCCATTAATGAGTGAATCAATCACCTCTCGACGCGTTTCATATCTAGCTATTGCTCGCTTGTTCAATACACCCCTCTCTACTCTCCTATTCAAAACAAAGTTTATATAATAGAAACTAGTTGTCGCCATTGTAAGCATATTGATATAGACTCTCCATCCAAGAAGACAAATCAGAAATCCACGATGATCCATGATCTATATGACATATCAAAGGAAAGACCCATAAGTGTAACTTTGGGGATTCGAAGATTATTTTCATAATACAAAACATAATGGACAAAATGATATGCTACATAATCTAAATTCAACTAGGGAGTAAGCAATAAGACAACTTGTGTAAGGAGCCGTTGTTCTTCCCTAAGAAGCTCTCCTACACAAATATCCAATAAAGGAACCGGTTATCTACTCATTAAGTTGGACCTGATTGCTTCCAACTCCCCCCCACCCTTATGCGCTTCCGTTCCATCCGACTTCACTTGTGAGTTGTGAATGGGTAATACTTCTAGTGAAGATGAGTTGATGGCTAATTCTCCTGACTTTTTTCAAGCACATGGTCTCGACACACGACATATACACGGCCATGCCTTCAACCGTGTGTGCTTCTGTGGATTTTTCAAGCTTAACACACGGCCGTGCCTTCAACCGTGCGTGCTTTTGTGGATTTTCCAAGATTAACACACGGCCATGCCTTCAACCGTGTACTCAACCGTATGTGCTTCTGTGGATTTTCCAACCTTAACACATGGCCGTGCCTTCAACCGTGTACTCAACCTTGTGTGCTTCTGTGGATTTTCTAAGCTTAACATACGGTTGTGCCTTTAACCGTGTACTCAGCATGCATTCGAACCCTAACCAATAAACCCCCTAAAGCAAACCATGCAATCGAACCCTAACCAACTCTTCTCCATTATAGAGCATGCATTCGAACCCTAAAACCAATAAACCCCCTAAAGCGCACCATGCATTCGAACCCCAAAACAATGTTTAAGCTTCCCCCACCCCCCAATCGATAGCGAACGACAAATCTTGAACAACATGCGAGCACTGGGGGACTTGTTGACGGACACAACGAACAAGCATGCGAGGAACATTCAAAAGGAAGCAACAATGTGAGAAGAAATGGAATCATACGTACCTGATGGTGACTTCGGGCTTCACAATGGTGATGGGTGAACTTACGACCGATTCTACGGTAGGCGGTAGTGAAGGAGCGGCGCCGATAGCTTATCGTACTTGCTCATTTTGAAGCTCGTGCGGTGCTGGAGGAAAAGAAGATCGGTTGCTGCGAACGAAAGGAGAGGCATGCTGCACGCAGGGATTCAAGGTAAGTGTGAAGGGCAAATTCGGAATTTCAAAAAAATTACATTTAGTCTAGTACCGCATTTTTAGTACCGAATTACATGCGGTACTAAAATTTCTGATTTTGTCCAATACGTATTTGGTGTTTTGTCCAGTACTTCCTTCATGTGTGGCAACCAAACGAGGGACAAAAAATTTTGTTAAGTCTAGTGCCGAATTTTAATGCCAACCAAACGCTACCGTAGTTTTTTCTGCTCGTCTTGTCTCGATGGTATTTAGATGTCATTAATCATGACATGACAACAGGAAGGATTTTCTTTTCAGCATTAATGGGGAAAAGTGAGAGAACGGGAAGGGTATTCTGATGTTGCACGTTTTTAGTCCGTTCAGAAGTAGGAATGTCCCCATTTCCCTTCGTTTGGCTTCAAAGATAAGGAAATAATATCGAGTGGGAAAGACGAAAACAAACACAACCCCATTGCCTTTTCTTTTTCCTTGATTTTTTTATAGACCTCTTTTTTTTTTTTTTAGGTAATAGAGAAAAAATTGAATAAATATTCTTAAAATATATTTATTACTTTTTTTTTACTTATAAATGAATCCAAAATTTTTTATTTTAAACAACTTTTCTATTCCTTTTTATATAAAAAAAATATTACCTTTTATAAGGTGATATTTTTAATTTTCTCTTCATCGAAAATAAAAATTTTTAAGTAATGGATAATTATACTCTTAATAAATAATTATTACTTTTTGTTGATGAGTGATTCTTGCTCCTTGTACACCTAATCTAGATTCCTTGCGGTAATTAGACCTCTAGAGGTATTAGGCCTACAAGATAAACACATGTAAGCTATTAGAGAGTGTCGAAAGAGACTTTGGCGTTACTACTCTAATGTTCAAGTCAATAACATATAGGGAAATGGAGAGATCACAACAATAATATTCAAAGAGTGAAAGTTTATAGCATGTTTAGGTATCAATTTTCACTTACTTAGCCAAGAGAGAGTCCCTAACTTATATGGGCTCTCAATGGATAGGCATCCAATTAACTTCTGCCTATGCCCCTAAGCTTGTAGGCATTAAGTACTATTGACTGTATTTAGCCTACCTAACTTTTGCTAGAAGGATTGACATAGGTTGAATTGAGAGCTTCTAGGTAAGGGCAAAATGGGCTAAAGGCCTAATAAAAAATGACTACAAATAGTTATATTTCTTAAAGACCAAAATGGAACATATTAATATTTTTATTCATATTTTCAATTTAATACTACCATTAATGATGTGGAATAAATATTAAAATAAGTATTTCTATAATAAAAATTTATATGAAGTAAATAATGTAATATAAATTTCTAGTCTATTATAGTAAAATTCATTCAAGGAATAATTTTTCTATATCTTATTTATTTTATTTTAGAAAGTAAATGGGCAATGAGGTTTTTTTTCTCTTGAAAGAGAATCATGGGAAGTTCAATGTGTTCATGCACTAAAACTGTAATGTATTAAAAAAGTCCATGTCAAACTATTCCTAAAGGAAGAGTCGTGGTTTTACCATGGCAAACATATTTGGCTTTCTCTTTGTTCTGGCTCTCCTTTATATAGGATTTTATATTAGTTACTCTCTCACAGACCCAAGAGATAAGTGTCACATGTTGTTCTATTTATTCATTTTATTTTTGTAAGTTAGGCAACCTTGGTAAAATAGGTGGCTTCCTTCTCTAAACTCTCCTATAAGGCTATGCTTAACATATTAATTTCCATCTATTTTTGCCATAAGGTCATAGATTTCAACACTAAATTAAATAATGGTCGAGTCTCTTTTTAGTTAGTTGCATTGTTTCTAGTGATAAGTTGTTTGCATATCTAAATAAATACCATTTTACTAACTTGATGAGATGAGTAAATAAAAATATGAAATCTTGTAATATGCTCTCCAGCTTTAAATTTTAAATGACATAGTAAATTTTTTGAGGCAACTCAATATGAAGAAGGATTAAATAGGCTATTGAAAAGTAATTTTAATTGCATCATGGAGTCACCTCAACTATTCTAGCTATACAATTTGATTCTTTTGTCACTCCCCACAAAGGATCCTAATTATGATAACTTGCCACAAGTGCTTAGCCCCTAGTAGGCAACCGTAAAGCATCTACACAATTATCTCAATGAACCTGTCATTTCCACACATAAAATCAAAGGCCTATAGTAGGCTCTCATCTCATTTTCATTTCTTTGTGCAAACCTATGCAACCATAAGTTTAAAACCATAATAAAGACTTACAACACCTGCTTATCTTACACAATGATCAGGATAGACCTTGTCTAGGTCTCATTACATTGCAGGCCCAAAATACATAAATATGGTCTAAAGAAACTTTACAAGACATATTACATTTATCCCAAAAATATCGGTCAAGGTTTCTAAACTATCTCTCCACCCTTACTCAAATTCTTTTCCCTCCTACGTATAGATGTACTTACTCTGGTGATAAGCCCCAGTAAGAGATTCCTGTAATCGTGACTTGCATCATAAAGTCTAGAGGGAAGTGAGCAATCACCACTCAGTGAGATAGGAGTGCAATATCTCATTATTACACATGCAAAAGCAATACTAGTAAGCTTTCAATTATATGCTATACATGAACAATCATATGCAATGTAATATTGCACGGAATCTTCCTATAACTAGTGTGAACCTTAGAGTTTAACACCCCCCTTGACCTTGAGTTGGAGATTCTCATTTATCATTAGTAATTGAGTATCCCATCTTACTTAATTCTCGTCTTTTCACTTAAGTTAATTATCTTAAACCTTTTAAAATCTTAAGCTTTAGCTACTTTAAATGCACACTAAGCACACAAACCCTCAAGGATGAGCAAGACTCTTAAACTTGGTTCAATCAAAGGCGCAACAACCCTCTAGGTCACTTAGTTTGTCAATGGCGGAACAGTAATCCTTAAACTATTACTTCTTACACATCTTGTAGCAGTGATGGCTTTCTACATAATACAATATATTGTGTAATGCATCTCAAGTTTTAATTAAGTCCTATCATTTAGTTAGTTGATTCATGGTGATTAAACAATATATAATTACAAGCCAATTCATAGCTAAAATTATTTTACAAAGACATTGCATTCCACTTTACAACTCAATAAGGTAATCTCTTCATCCCAACACTCAAGCATTACACAATAGGAGTAAAGCTAAGAAAAACCAAACCAACCACCAACCATCGCATTCCATATATATAACCCATTGCATCCAAACATCATCCCGCTCCAATTATCCTCCATCTATACATAAGGTGGAAATAATTTTGTTTAAGCTCACCTTCAAAAGCCTTTAAGTATAAATATATGTATATATAAATATTCATGCAATCAAAAGAATTTATTCTTATATATATATTATTTCATATAGTAAGATTTAAATTGTATTAAATTTTAAAAGATGAAACTAAAGTCATCTAATATATATATATATATAGAGGGAAGTGAGCAATCGCCACTCAGTGAGATGTACATGCACTTCACTTGTACCTTGCACATACACTTTAAACACACACATACACACATCATAAAATGCACACACACACACAGCACCTTCTCAAAACATATCCACACCCTACACAATAAAGCCCAATAGCAACAACAACAGCAAGCACCCACATTAACACATACTCCAACACCATTTGTAGGTCACAATTACAACACCTAACCATCATTTTCTTCTTCCATTTCAACCCAAATACAGCTACAAATCAACCCAACAATAGATATAAAATACATGCATACAACAAATTTTCAAGTAAGAAAATACAAATAATGCAATAAATCATCAAGTTCCCACTCACCTTTACCTCATTTTCTTCTAAGGTGCAAAGTAATCTTCGGGTTGAGAAAAATCAATTTCTTCACCTAAAATTTCAAGAAAAAGATATTACTAAGAGTTACTCTACACTAGAATAGTTTGACTTATTGCCATAATTTCTAACCCTTTTTAATCTTAAAATCTCCTATATTCCACTACTAAAAATTCTATTTGAATTTTAAATTGGAAATTTATCTTACAAGTGTGGTCTAGTTTTGTAGGGCTTATCTTAAGGATCGCGTAGGTATTCTCGAATTTTTATTTAAAGATCACTTATGCGAGTTACGGATTTTTGAAAATTTTTTGGAATAGTAACTTATATAGGAAGATTTGGAGAGGTGTGAAGAAGAAAGAAAAAGAAGAGGGAAAGAAAGAGTAGGGGAAGAGAGAGAAAAGGTGGCTGGTTTATATGGGAGGGGAAATTTTTGAATTTTCCCTTATCTGTCTAACACGTGTATAACGATCGTAGTTAAAATTTCTAACTAAGATATTTTTATGCAAAAATTTGCAACTAAATTAAATAAAATGCTCTGAATCTAAATATTTACTCGAAATTTTTATTTAACTAACCTAAATCTATAATTTAAATGTTGCTCTCATTTTACTCATAATTTACTTAATTGTCTATTAAAACATCTATTTCTCTCAATATAAATTTATTCGAGTTTAGGATCAAGATTTTAATTTAATTATTATACTAATTCAATATTAATTATTAATTTGATTTTTACAAGTTTCACATGTTTGGTTCAAAAATTTTTTTTTTATTATCAGCCTATTGTTATAGCTATTAGATATTAGCAAAAAATTAGTTAGAAAGTTAGTTAACAATATCAAATAATTAGCAATATTATTTAGAAATGTGAGATAAAGAGACTATTATAAATAGTTATTGTAGAGGCTAAAAGAATCAATCAAAGCAAGAAACAGAGTATAGTTGAACAAAGAATAGTAATATGTTGAAGAAGGCTTTTGGAAATAGAAGTATTATTTTCAGGGAAAGTAAAAATGAAAAATTAGTTATTTTAGTTATGTATCCTTACTATATTATATCTATTCTAGGTGGCAGTATTGTAAATTCATGCCATAAAACTTAAAATACTAATTTATTATTTTTACTGCATACTACTGTATTTTACTGTATATTGTTGTATGTAATTTATCTAACTATTAACACTTACCCTTGGTTTTATGTCTCTACAAAATCCTTTCCTCAATATGGATGGGTATCTTCAAGTGCAGTTGGCAATATTCCCATCTACTGGAAAACATTTTAACAGGTTGAAAATTCTAAGGATTGTGATAGGAATCAAAATCCTACAAGACTTATCACTAGGGCAAGAGCCAAAGGGTTACAAAATTTGGTGACGAGAGTCCTCTTTGAACAAATTGACCCCAAAAATATTTGTATACTAACTTCTTTTCTATTAATTATTTCTTGTGCATTCTAACAGGTATACTAGTCAGTTTTTACAAGGCGATGGATAAACTCGTTAAAGCTTAACTTGTGGATTATTCATGGACCGACATAAATCAAAGAAGAACTGATCCAACAAATTATTTACTTGAATTGAAGAACCGGCCACTTAAAGACCATTTGAATATGTAATTGTTGCTATGAGAACCCACCATTTTTGTTTATTTTGTACTTGTAATTTTGATCTTTGGAACCGGCCACCTAGTAGCAATTTTGTAATTTTTTGTTTGTTTTAACCCTAATAGGAGCAAGTATAAATACTTGCTAACTAGGGTTTTTAGGGAGCTTTTTACATTTTGAGAAAAATACTTCTTGTTGCCGTGAGAGTGAGGAGTCCTCTTGCCAATACACACGCTCTTATCAATTTCTTGTAAATGGTGGTGAGTGAGGCTTGGAAAATCTTGTGAATAGTATCAAGATCTTCTAAGTTGCTTCCTTGTTATTACTAGTGTATAATATCTAGTGATAATAGGTTGTTTTTCCATTATTTGTTGTTCACGCAATTAGGGTTCTTATTGCTTTAATTTTTATAAGATTGGATTTGCATGTTACATGTAATTTGATTGGTGTTAGAATTTTATAGCTCATCTAATTTAGATCACGCCAATTAGGGTTCACATGAGACAAGCATCATGCCAATTTTATGTTTCATTGAGCACTTATTTAATTGAATTCTTCAATTGGATTGTGTACATGTGCTTTGGTCTTTTGAGCACATCAGATTGGCTTTGAATTAAGCAACCAAACTTTTAAGCACACCGAAGAGTTTGGTCCCTATTATTTTACTACATTGCCTCTCCTTATGCTTTCACTAGTAAGTAGACATCTCTTTTGTGTGAACATAATAATCACATAACAAAAAA
Source organism: Laguncularia racemosa (assembly GCA_037954665.1). Taxonomy (NCBI): domain Eukaryota; kingdom Viridiplantae; phylum Streptophyta; class Magnoliopsida; order Myrtales; family Combretaceae; genus Laguncularia; species Laguncularia racemosa. The sequence goes on along the minus strand of JBBMOL010000069.1, from coordinate 3,446,378 downwards.
AACCATTGCTGATCTTATTGTAATCTATGCATAATAGCACAATTAAATGTATTAATGAATATTTTTAATAAAAAGCAAGTATTTATTATATAAGTATACTTTTTCGCTTGTATATATTTTACAATAAAATCTCATAGATAAATTAAAGTATGTTTGAAATAATGATAAAAATATAGTATTAGTGAGAATTTCATGACATCTTATTATTTAAAATTGTCTTTAGTTAAATAAATGTCATGCCTTGTAGGCCCTTAAGATGTATAGTTTCTATTGTACGCTACATGGAAACCTAGAGATAATTCCTCTGTTATCCAAGAGTTTGCCTTATATCATATAAGATATACTTACATCCAAATTTCCAATTAAGGTTTAACGTTTTCAAGAAAATTTAGAGATATATAATAATTCAGAGTAACAAAATATTTTAAATTCCATAGGTACATATCATAGTTTAAAGGCTAATAACCTTAATACATTTTAGCCCCTACTAAGTAATGAAAAATTAAAATAAGACCTTAGATAGAAATATCAAGGTGATCTCTCCACTCAAGGTCATTCACTATTCTCTTGCATCCCATACTAACCTCTGGCATCTGTTTGGCCAAGTTCTAACCAAATCTATGCTTGCAACAAGAGAAATCTATGGGGGTGTAAGCTATAAAGCTTAGCAAGATATATCTTCTTACAGAACCTACAAGCAATAATCAAGCAAGTTATTTAATTCAAGCATATACCATACATGAGCAATCACATGAATGCAACAATATATACGATTTGGCAAACACCACATACAGCATAAATTTATGCCATCTTGCTTAGGTTGGGAAATCATGAACTACATGTCAGCTCTAGGCTTCAATGACCTCAAGCTATCTTTTGAGATAAGTCATAAAGTCCGTATATATATTTTTGTACTATATTTCAAGACACTTGAAAATACATATACATACTAAGCCTGTTATGGGGTATGGATTGTGAAAGGCCTTGTAAGCTTAATCACCCCTAAGCGATGAATCCCTAGACTAGGTGTTCTTAGGTCTCAATCAAAATGCGATATTTTTTTGTTCCACTTAGTTCCCAATGGTCAAGACAAGGTATGCCTATTAAGTACACCTCTATGGGGCCTTTCCATACCACCGCATGATGCCAATGACCTTCTTACATGTAAGTTTTTGTGATGTATGACTCATTTTATTTATGGCCAAATAACATTAAATCCAGTTATTTGGTGTCCACAACAATTTAATACAAAACTTGCAATTTCTATATTTTAAATGCAAGAAAAGCAATAATCATTTAGCCGAGTACAATTAAGGTAATTTAACAATCAATCAAAGCAATCAAGCACAATCAGTACCCCGATATTTTAAATGCAAGAAAAGCAATAATCATTTAGCCGAGTACAATTAAGGTAATTTAACAATCAATCAAAGCAATCAAGCACAATCAGTACCCCGATTACCCCCACACATGAATCCAGTTCATATATTCCAATATATTCACATGCGAGTGCACTAGCTACAAACACAAACAAGGAACAATAGTCATCGAATTTTACTCACCCTACCATGTCATCCTTAGTCGTAGTAGTCAAGTGGTAAGTCATCCTCAAATGGCGTTTCACTTGATAGGACAACAATAACTCTATAAGTTGGATTAGAATATCAACTTACACTAGTTTTGCTAAATTTATCAGTTTTCTAGTTTTTCTGGTTTTAGTGTTTTATTCACTTTTTCATTTTAAGTCTGTTTTTTACTTACTTATAGTTGTTTTAAATATTTTTTAGTGTTCTTTCCATTTCTAAAGTTTTTTTTTTTTGGTCATTTGAACTTCAGAAGGTCATATTAAGGTCAGAACAGATTAGGTGTGCATGGTCTAAGATTCTTTTAGAGTCTTTTTTGCCTAATTTGATCTAATAACCCAGAAGACTTGATTCTAATTACTTGAAAACATGTTTAAGGCTAATTGGCGTGTAATGGTTCTATTCTTTTTCTAAAATTCTAGAACTTTCTACAAGAATTTCAATTGGTTTCTCTAAGGCTTTGGTTTGCATTTTTTTTTCCTCTTACTTTATGTTATTTTCATATTTTCCTTCAAGACTTTCTTTTCCAAAATTTTCCTAAGGTTATCTCCTCATATTTTGGTTCTAGAAATTCTAGAAATCGTACTTAAAAAATTAGTTAGGTCATCATTTTGGGGCTCAATAATCAATCTTGCAATTTCTCTACTTTTTCCTACTACTAAAGTGCCTTGATCATCACCTATGATTTTCTATGATTTGGAATGCCTTAAATACATCAAAAAAGAAAAAGAAAAAAACTTATTTAGCTTCCTAAAGTTGGTGTCTAGAAGGTGAACAATTTCCATAAATTTTATTTTCATAAAGTTCCTCAAAGATCAAACACATTCCACTTAATATATGGTGATTTTTCACCATGTTCATCATCCTAATCTAGTGTTTACATTCAAACTTATATCTTAGGCTAGATAATATTAAAATATACATATGGAACTTACAAATCAGAAGTATATCTACTATTCTAATATGATGTACACAAAAATGGAGAAAAATAAATAAATAAAAAGACTACAAGGTGGAGTGAAGATCATATACTTAATTGCTAGTTGTAGAAGCTCCAACTGTCACCTTCTTGCTTCCTCTTAGAGTGATTTTTTATTATGATCTTCCTATGGATTTTTGCTCCTCAAATGAACTCATTAATGGTGTAGAAAATATTAGAAATTGAACTTGAATGGTCATTGCTTGGAGGGTGATTTTCTTTGTTGAAACAAGGTAGCTATACGTAGGGGACATTGCGGTTTGTGGTTATGTGTTGATCAGAATTTGGAGAGTGTTTTTGGTTAGCTTCTTGGTGAGTTTCTAAGTGGAATTCTTCAGAAGGAAGGGAACTCTATGTGTAGAAAAGGAAAAGCAATTTTAAATCCTATGTAGCTTGATAAGTAAGTTTATCCATTGGTTACAAGCTTTAGTGCTTAGGTAAAGGTATTACACATTAGGTAATAGGTTTAATCAAGTTGGGTAAGATCTATAATTGAGGTGATAAATATCATATTCGTTATCCCTTTTTGTCACATGCCTAATCCCCAATTGTCTTTGCAATTAGTTAACCTAATTCTAGTTAGTTTCTTGTTGCTTTCCCTAGTCGTGTTTCACGTCCAAGTTAACTGGTTGGGGAAGGTTGATTTGGCTAATTAATTTCTCTTGTTTCCTTGCAATTGAATAGGCCTTAAATGGGGCTTGGTTAGAGTAATTTCCATATTTAATTTGGGCTTTTAATTTGGTCATTTGGTGGGTAAAATATTGCCATATTTTCTCTTAATTCCAATGCCACTAGTGAAGGGTACTTGGGGTTTATTTTCTTAATTTTTGTTTTTCCCAATTTGATCATTTAATAGAATTAGATTTAATTATATTTTCGGGTATTCTCACACTAATCATAGGGTAATTTATCGTTGTCTAAATTTTTGTGTCATTTAAATTGAATCTTAAGTTTTTCTAAGTTTGAAGTTGGTTTTCTCAATTATGATGGTAATCCTAACTTCAACGAATGATTGTAAGATTTTAGGAATTGAATTTGGTCTTTTGTTTATTGTAATTTGAGTTTAGTTTTCCTAATTCGATGTTCTATCGTCAGGGTTTGCTTAGGTTTGAATCCCTTAGGTTTTGGACATGTTAGTTGGTTCGCATGTCATAAGGCAAATCCTAATTCACAGTCAGGTTCTCGTATTCGTTTTTCAACTTATTTCTTAATATTTTCCTTCATACTAATTCTTAAAATTGAATTTTTTTTAGGTTTTCAATAAATATCTAAAAGGGACATTGATATTTAGACTAACACATTGTACAACTAAGTTTGTTCTCATTGGCTCGAGCAAAATATATATAAGTTATACAAGTGGATATCCAAAGTCAAGTGGTATATCAAACACAACTCACCAATAGAAAATACGGGTGCTTAATGTTAATGGTTCCTCTTTATATGAACAGGTGTAAATAATCCTTAAGATTTGAAGTCTCATATATCCTTTATATGAAAAGCCAAACTTTGATGCCATTGAATACATTCTTGATTGAGATTATAAATAATATGGTCACTAGGTAAAACATGAATTATAGAGAGGATGATAATGACGATTCAAGATAGAATTCATTGTTCTCTTGGATTAGGAGACAATATCATGGCTACTTCGTTAGGAAAATAGTGACTTATAAACCACTAAATACAACAAGAACTACTGAATCTAAATTATTTCGAAAACTAAGTTAAATAATTGAATATTGATAATATCACATGCAATGGTTTAATATGGATGTCATTGAATTAAGAGATTTAATTACACAACAAGTGTTTCATAGTGGTTAAGGTTGACAACCTTTTTATCACATTAGATGGCTAATAACTATTGCTAGATGGTTATTTAGTCTATGTCCAAAAGACGCTGTCTTTGATATAAAATGCTAGAAGATTGTACATAATAATGACTAATAGAAACAAATTTAATTGACTAAAAAATCTAGAAGGTACTAAAACTATGCCTCTACTTAGTTTTAGAATTATAATTAACTAGTTAAAATCTGACACAATGCATAGATTTTATTCTAAAATATATTATTTTAATGAACATAATATATTTATGCAAAAGATTATCGAAATTAACATGTTAATATATTAATATTTGAAAGATTACATCAACTCTACTACTTAATTATATAAAACTATTTTATATTTTTTAATTTATATGTCTATTGCTAGTTATATAAAATTTTATAATATTTAAAAAAAAGTCATAATCCTTTGAGTTACAAGATTTCAACATTATCATCATATGGCAAGAGTTGTATCATTTTGCATCTAGTTATGTAAAAGTCACAACTCTTTTACAAATATTATTTTGTATATGAAGATATGACTTTTGAGTAATGAAAATGTGTTAGAAAAACAATTTAAAGTATTGCTAATAAAAAGATAAGAATAATAAAAAAAATGAGAAAAGGAAAAAAATTGTATTTTTTTTTAAATCCCAAAAATAAAGCCCTTCCAAAAGTAATCCAAAAATTATTACACTTAAAATTGGGTTTTCGAATTGAAAACCCATTTTTATTTCATTGTCATAAAATCAAGTTTTCAATACTATATTTTAGATTTCAATGAAATTAGGTGTTCAGTACTACATTTCATTGAATTGTATCCACAATCAACATCTTCTTCTTCCTCTTAGTTGAAACTCAAAACACTTTATCCAACACATAAACCTTAACACTACATTTTGTATGGTAGAATGAGCCAGAATAAAATTGTGATTCGAACTTTTATTTTGTTTCTTATTTTTGGAAGTGATTTTAAAAGTTAGAATTGTAATTCCTAAGAAAGAAGCATTTTAACTGTAAGTAGCATTTTGATTCCAAGATTAGAGGTTCAAAATCATGTTTCCATTCCTATTAAACAAATGAAATTACATATTTAGCCTTGCTATATACTATACTATAAACAGCACAAAAAAGTTCTATTGATTGATAAAGCCATTACAATGTCTCGATGTTTCTATACCTCAAATTGTTGAGGCTTGGCTACCATTAGTTTATTTTTTAGCTGTTGTATATTCCTTTTCTCATAAGCTAGGGGGCTAGGGGTAGGGTGTTGGGGTCGAGGGTTGGGGGTTGGGTTTAATTAAATTTATTTTAAAATTAAAAATATATGTTATATTTATATTTTAAATATAAATTTTAACATAAAACTTCATATGGTCTAGTGGTTAAATGGTTATTTTTGCATACTTAAGGTTATGAGTTTGATTCCCATTAGAGTCATTTATACTTTTTTTAAGTTGTATTTATTGTCTGTATATCAAAAAATAATTTTCATTCTCTTTTTACTTTATTTTATTTTTTTGCTATAACATATAAAATTGAATTTCATTATTTAAAAAGATGATAATTAAGTAAATAAATCCTCAATAAACACTATTTATTTATTAGTAGCTTTATGATAAATAATAATTATATTTGATACTATAAGTGTTTTAATCATATTATATAAAACATTAGTAAATAATAGTAGTTTATATTATTTAAAGTTTTAATATTTTCTTTCACTATTAATATTATAAAAGTAAATGATCATTATTGAATAATCAATTTTCTAATAACTTATAATTGAAAAAAAATATTTGCATATATATTTTTTGATATTACTAAGGGAATAATCTTACAAATTTAGTATAAAAAATATAAAATACTATATTATTTTTTACAATCTTTCTAAAAATTTTATTCTTTTAACTTTTTACAAAGTATATTAAGTACTCATAATCAATACATAAAAATATTTTAAATTTACTTTTCTATTCAACATTAGATTGTATTGATGGTACATTTATTTCTATGTATATAAGATGCATTTTAATTACATTGATAAGTAAATATTTTTTCTACAAGTAATTATAATATTGATTTTAATACAAGTAATTCCACTCAAATTTTTACCAAATTAGAAGTTAAATTGAGATTGGTCACCTTAATTGTATCCTTAGTAGCCTAATTTTGCCATTTGATTGCAATTTCGTGTGGATTTGAAGCCCTTTTGATAGAGCCATTTTATACTCAATCTTTATAGTATAAATTGTGTTAAATTATTATTGATTTTATAGAAATCATAAGGAAATGGTACTTTAATTCTATTATGGTGATAAATCAGGTTAAATGGAGTCAAGGATGCTAATTCAAGTAAATTAGAGAAGTCATCTACAACTTGGTTCAAAGACAAGGATTTACACCGCCGGAGGGAAGTACATGGGCGTGTAATTGAAGTACACGGCCATGTACTTGGTTTTGAATCAATAGGAAGATACACGGTTGAAGTACACGGCCATGTATCGGAAGCACGGTTTGAGGCACGGCCATGGCGCAAACCGTGTTACACACTGGACAAGAAGGCGGAAATGAGGACTTTCAACAGAGAGAGACACGGCTTAGGGCACGGCCGTGGTGGAAGCCGTGGGAGAAACCGTGCTTGGAGCCGTGGTGGAAGCTAGGTGTGCCAAGGAGAAGAAAGTGTGGAACAACAACCAGATGAAGACACGGCTTGAAATCTAGCCGTGGGTGTAACCGTGGTACACACTGGACACGGATGGAGACTTGTAGATTATGCACAGATGAAGGCACGGCTTGAAATCTGGCCGTGTGTGTGACCGTGGTACACACTGGGCGTGGACGAAGACTTGAAGAATATGCACAGAGGATGGCACGGCTTGACCCACGGCCGTGTGGTAGGGCGTGCCAGGCAGACGAATCTTCACTTCTCGAAATCTACTTGGAAAAGGAAAGACATTTTCGTATCTTGCTCGCAAAAGATCACATGCTATCCCTCTAATAATATAAATAGAGCCAACCCTAGAGGGTTAGAGTCAATCTTTAAACTTTTGAATCTTTGGATATTGAAGAACCTTGGATCATCTTGGAGGCAGAGCAGGCAACCGGGTTCATCATGTCTTTACTTTTTATTTTCGTTTTGTTGATGAACATGAGTAGCTAAGCTACTTTTCTAGCCAAAGGATTATAGATGTTTAATTCTCCACAAATTGTAAGGTCTAATTGACTTGTATTTAATCTATTCTTTGTTTTCGGGTATTCATATATCTGTCATTATTATCTTTGTTGATTGGTATGAATAGAGCTCTTCTACTCAATTAGCAAGTTAATATATTGTCAACTAGCACGTCAAATCCGTAATTGTTTGATTGTTCTAGTCTTAGTGATGCAATAACATGTTTGGTTATAAAAGAGATGATCGAATTCATGTTATGGAGGTGTGTGATCATGTTTAAATAGGTTATCTTATAATCTACTAGCATGAATTGGTGGTCTCTCTAGATCTTAATGCTATTGATAGATTAAATCCTAAGCGCTTGTCTAGGGTTGTTTAATCAATAAAAGAAATAATTCAAAGCGCTTGTCTGAGGTTATCGAGGAAGTAAGGAGAGATAGGTTGTTAGAGCTTGTTAATAACCATAACCAATTTATCTAGGAACAAGAATAGAGAACATTTGCATCGATGATCAATTCCTAGAATTAAACTATCTTGATTCCTTTGGCTAGGCTTTTTATCAATATACAACTTTCTTATCTTGTTTTAACTTTATTCGATTCACAAACCAAACCCCCCATTTTCCTTTTCCTTTTTATTCTCCTTGGATAGAAATAAATTTAACCAATCTCTGTGGATTCGACCCTACTCACCACTATATGCAAATCATATAATTGTCTAGGAGTAGGTTTTATTTTTGTTGGATTCGACACCCATCACCTTTCTCTATCTACAATAGTAACCCTATAAAGGTATTTATTTCTTCGAGTTTTCTACTACTTTAAATGCTTCATATCACTTATCATGTGTGTATGTGATAGTGCATTATAGTTATGTAGCTTTTTCTTTATTGTTGTTACAATTTTTACACGTTATATATATTAGCCAAACTAATGCCCTTTAGATAGATAGATATATATATATATATATATAGTGGTGTTTAGTTACGATAGGATGCTATCACCTTCAATCCTTTTTTTTTTTCCCCAATTAGTTTTTAGATTGAGAATGTAATTCTTGATTAATTAATGTTTAAAGTTCTTAGCAAAGGTGTCTTATTCTTGGAATCTTGTAATAGAGGTTAAGGGGTCTATTAATAATAATGCACTAATTGTTTCAATATTCAACATAGGTAATTGCAATAATTGCTACCATTGGGTTTGATATCACTTGTTATATTGATTTCACATGTTAAAACGAATGTTACTTTCAAATTCACTTATTATGTTGATATTTAAAATAGATTGATTTGTAAGATGTTTCTTTATTATAAGGTTGTAAATGATCTTGCTTGTTAGCCTAATTTGATGCATTGATGGGTGAGAAAATGTTTCATACTTAATGTAGGTAGGTGAGAAAATGTCTAAGATTACAATGATTTGCTATGCTTATGGAATATTTCGGTTGGAGATGATGAGGTGTGCCATGATAGATACTAGCAACTATGGTTGGGGTTTCTTATGATGTGTATGAGCAATTGTTAGGTATCATATGCTGTTGTCTTTAGATTAATATGATGTGCAATCGGGTTAAGTCGATCCTTAAGTGCCCCATTATTAGAAGGTAGTAGGGAATACTACTATGTTATGACTATGCATGATGATTATAATGTGTGATGATGTTGACATCCTCACAAGGACATGGTGGGGTTAATGGTTCGGTGAAGTTGTATGTGCAATCATATGAAATCAAGTTATTTGATGCACTTGAGGTGACATAAGGCTAATATTGATGATCTAATTGAAACCCAGTTATATGAATATCAACTTATTCCAATGACTCAAGTAACAAGTAGTCATATTCTCCTTAATACTAATGCTTTAGGTCTTAGTGAAGCTAACTAGGAGACAGACAATGAGATTGAACTAGCTTGTGGAGATACTCCTAATGATATTGATTATGATAGTTTTGGTGATGATAGTAAGGAAAGTGAAAGTTAGCCTTAGATACTCAATGAGCCATATAGATCGAGTAAGTAGAAAGATTAGAGGCATGGGTTTCTAACAAATTTAGATGATGTTAGGAGATTGGAATTTATGCCATTCTTTACAACTAGTGTGGGTAGTGGATATATACCATTTGAAGAAAACATGGGTGATGGCGATTGGAACTTCAATGATGAATTTAAGGTGGGCATGTACTTTAAAAAGAAAAAACATTTGATATAGGGAGTGAAAATGCATCACATACTAAACTATGATAACTACGTTATGGTTTAATTAGAGAGAAAAATCTAGTTTATAAGATGTGTTAATAGAAATAAAGATTACTATTAAAGACTTTGTGCATGTTTAAAAAAGCATGCTGGGTGTTTTTAGATCACAAAGTTTGAGGGTTTAGATAAGTGTGTGACCACAGTTATTAACTAAGGTCACTCTTAATTGTACTCCACCACCATGTCTCAATGTATTATTATGGAGGTATGAGATTCGCCAATTGTTTAGACAAATGACTCTAAATAGCCTTCTATAGGTAGTTTGGAACTATGCATCTAAGGAAAGTTAGGGAGGCTAAGCAGAATTCCATTCAACAAGTATATGATAAGTGGGACAACTCATATGTTGTGCTTCCACACCTACTAAATGTTATGTAAGAGGCCAATCCCAATATGAAGGTTAAGTGAAGATTTCTAGAGACTAACCATGCGGGCCATGTGATCTTTGGTAGTCTTGAGGTATTTAGATCATGCATTGATGCATTCATCCATTACAAGTATGTTGGTAAAACCCAATTTTTGCTATATTAGTAGACCTATTGTTTGTTAGATAAGTGAATTGTTGAATTAACCCTTTCTTTATTTTCGAGCCTATAATCGCCATTAACAACACAATTTTTGTATAGGAAATACAAGCATAAGCTACTCATAGCGACTAATGTAGATGGTGAAAATTCCATTGTACCATTAGCTTTTTGCATTGGTTGACGAAGAGTGTAAGGATACTTAGAGCCGGTTCTTGAAATGTGTGCTCAGTCATGTTATGAAGGATTGCATAGATATTTGTTTAATCTCCAACTATCGTGGAGGCATAAAGGTTATAGTAGAGGATGAGAATGCAATATGGCCAAAGAGTTGGCAATGGTGCTAGTGCATCCATTATATTACAAGTAACTTTAACAAATGAGCTCAGAGCACTTAATGTAAAGAATTATTGAAGAAGGTAGCATAACAACCTTGTAAGTTATAGAAGTATTATGAAGTGATACAAAAAATGAATCCACATGCTAAAACATACTTTAGAGACTTACATCCGCAAATATGGACCTTATCTTACAATGGGGGAGTTCAATTTGATCATGGGATGATAAATATTGCAAAGAGCTATAATGCTACCTTGAAAGATGCTACCTTAAAAGATGCTAGGAACTTACCAATTACTATATTAATGAAGAAGACGTTCTATAATTGCAATGATTTCTTCAATAAGCAAATAATGAAGGCCTCTCTAGTATTGAGAAGTGGTCAGGCGTAGGCTCTTTTTATTGCACAGAAATTTGATAGGTAGTGCAAAACAACCATTGGCCACCATGTAGTAATTTTCAATAATAGTGAGTAGATATTTGATGTTGCAACTACACTATGCCTTGCTCTTTGTGGCCAAAAAGGGAATAATAACCACATAGTAGAACTAAGGTTGCATAGATGAACTTTTCAAAAGTGGGGAACCTATAAAATTCTATGTTCAAATGTAATGGTAGTAATGGGTAAAATACACATGGATTGTTCTGCCTATGTTAGTCACTAGTAATACATCAAAACATTAGCAACGAGTATACAAGCGTTCTTTCAAACCCTACACTAACAAAGCTAATTAGACTCCACTCAAGATCTTCACTTGGCACCCAATGACTTGTCATGGGAGAAAATACAAAAGGTCTCAACAAAGTGGTTTTAGAACATGATGGATATTTAGGAGCCACCTCTCAATATAACATAAAGCATGTACAGTAGGGAAGGCCATACAAGGAGGAGATGCCCTAATAAAATAAACAAGATATGAGTGAATCTATCAATACACCTTACACAAGCACATGCATGACATTTTTGTTATTGAATATACTTGTGTTTGTTTGCTTATTTATGATATAGTTGATTGTAACTTTTTTTTTTCATACTCAATTATGTACTCATTTTTTCCCCTAACAATCTCAAATGGATCCAGGATGATTTTGATAGTTCATTGTTGTTGGGCCAGCTGTTCCATAGGTCAGAGTTAATGTGAAGTAGCCAGGTGACTACTCCTCTATCGCTTCCTAATGTTAGTGTTTGAGTTGTTTTACAACCTTTATTTATACTACAGTAAGGGGCGAGTGTAGCTTAAGGGATTAAGGCAGTAGATTGTGAATCTACAATATGTAGAATCAATTCCCATTGTTTTCCCATCCATCCCATATATCTATCTCTACTATTTCTTTACAATATACAGGAGAATACATGGCTCACATGTCGTTGGCAAGGAGTGACCTTGCAACAATACAAGCGACTAGAGGTAGAGATAGATATATGGATTATCCCATATCTTCAGTAATCAAGATTTATGGGGGCTGACACATGTGCCATTCACTCAATTGGATTAGCATTTGATCATCACCTTGGTGTAGAGATAGAGACTAGAGGCATACACTTTCCACTTCCCTACTAGCAAGCTCATGATTATCTTTCAGGACATTTTACTATTAGTAGGCCTCTTAATGGATTGGCAAGTTATGATTGCCAACATACATCTGACCAAATGTATGCCAGCAATTACTGGGTGCTCGACCTCCTACCTAATGCATTTAAGGCTCTCATCTTATATTGTCTTGACTAAAGGATAATTTCAGTGTACAACCTAGTAGGTAGATGATATCATGATACAATAGTATGCGAGAGCATACATTTTGCAACTAATGGGAGGGATGGTTTTTGCCAACAAACCACAGAACTTGGGTACACCTAATGTTCCTTCTTCTCTTATCAAAGTTGAGGCAATTGGACAGTATACGTAGGGAGCAACATGCTTAGATTGACTTTATTACTAGCTTTGTCTTACTTCACATATGGATGCAATTAAGATCGGCAACTCATTAGTTATTCTATAAACATAGGCATGGGCTCACTTTCCCTACATTACCCTTTTGTGTCGTTGAGTCACAACAGTTGTAGAGGGTTGCCCACTACCTTGCTGATGGGGAGCTATCTTTGACGTCACGCAGTTGCCTATGCATGTGGTGATACACTATTGTGATGCTTTTGGCCACTAGGTCTCGAGCTAGTATTTATCTCATATAGACTTGTATAATTTCATCTTCTAAGTCATTGATTATTACATATTCTAACTCGTGTATAGAGGAGGATATTGTCAGGCAACCCCATTATTATGGGGTAGGTAGTGATATTTAGATTGCATGGGTACCATTGAACTGCTTCCACATCGTAGAGCTTTATTTCATATACTACACCACTTGGTAGTTTGGAGGCCTTTAGATGATATTACAGTATATCGATACCTAAAGGTAGCTTCACAAGGTAAACCTATAGTAGGATCGAGATGAATTAGGTGATCACCCATGTAACTTGGTTAGCTCAATAGGCTGACCATTGGTAGCGAATCATTCAGTTATAGCCACTCATTGGCTCACATGATGATATTGCCCTAAGCAATGCCGCTTGTTACCTAATGGTGTATAGGTTAGACTAGGGTCATACTGGATTACATGGTTTGTATCAAGTTTACTCATTCTTGCTTACTTACTACTTTACATTTTAACTATAAAGTTTCTTCTTGAATGCAAGTTGATTTATTGATTGGTTACCTTAGATACCACATGTAAACATCATTTTTGAGGCACTAAAGGTAGCTATAGTCATTTGTCGATTCAAAGACATCACTTTAGACAATGCACTACTAGGACTTACTATTACTAATTATGATGACTCACTGCCACTATTGTCATCTTAAGGAGGATACCATCTAGGTTAAGGCTAAGGACAAGGATAGGGATAAGAAATCCAATTGCCTCCCATATTTCCTACTCACACTGTGATTAGGTACAATCGGCTAGGTTTGCTTGCACCATCATTGGTGCCAATTTAGGCACCTCTAGGGGAGAATTCGAGTACTTACACTTAGACTTTTCCTGCTCCATAGAAGAGGTGACCTGTAAATTAAAGTGCTGACCCTAGTAAGGGGCTTAAGTACATCAAGCACACTTCAATTTCTATGCATGTGACTCCTTCATATAATCCACCAAGTAAAGGTTGGAATTGTGTAGATTATGTAATTAGATATGGATAAACTAGAGTAGCCTCAGATTGATATTATGTCAAATACTTAAGATTTCCATACATTTAAGTGACAGCACCAGAAACGGCCCTAGATGCACTATCGTCTTTTTTCTTTATTTTAACGATCATTTTTCTATGGGTTTTGTATTTCAACCAACTATATGAGTTATAATTGAAATTTTTCATTTCTTCTTTCACTTTTGTTCTACAACATTCCATTTATATCTTGTAGCTACTCAACATTGTGCATATTTGTTGTAGTTGCAAAGTTTAAAGTATGTTGATGTAAAATACATGTGTACATATCCATTATTTATTTATTATAATTTAAAACCAAGATTAAATAATGTAAATAGTTAAAAAAGGTAGGGGGCAATTTAGTCTTTTGGGGTCAAGATATTTAAGTCTCGCATGACCTATTGCTTCCCCTTTTCTCATTTACACAATTGCAACCACAGAAGCACTATCAGAGACCTACAAGATGACCTAACGGAAATCCACAAAGATTAACCCACTTTCATCAAGTAAGGGCTCTAATTATTAAGATGATTATTTCTGATGATAGATTTGTGGGTCTAAGCGAATTGGTAACATGTTGTTAGACTTTGAAACAAAGAGTGAGATAGAACAAGCATGAGATCAAGCAAATTGAGGATTCTAGTCACAAATTGAAACAAGTACACAAATCCATATAATGTATTAGAATTAACAAGTTAATTGAACCAATTAGACTTAGATTTATAGAAATTAGATTGGGGAGAAAATTGGAGAAGAGGAAAAAGGGATTCATGATGAAACAGTAGAGTACACAACTACAATACACGACCGTATACCTTATCGTGTCAAAGTACACAGCTAAACACACAACCATGTACTTAGGCGTGCCAAAAAACTTTTATACATAGAAAGGCACATGGCTATTAACACCACCATGTTCCTTGTTACGTTCCTCTATATGGCCACACACACAGTCGTGTTGTTTGGAACACAAATATTTCAATTCTATATTATTCTTCTACAATTCTAAACTTGGAATTAAGCACAATAATGCAATAGGGAAGGGAGATTCTACAATGAGGATATAATTAACTAGTTAGTAAACTTAGATTAAGTTATAAGATAAAAATAAACTTAGTCCTTTATGTGTAATAGGTTAATATTCCTTTGATAGTGATGTAAGGGCTAACTGTAAGACCACTATTCTAGGTAAGTGTTTACCATGTTTGCTATTTGTGATTATTAATGTAATATTTAAATGACTTTAATTGAATATTGGGTTTAAGCATATGTCGTGTTTATGCTTGGCTCAGCCTAAAAGCTCATAGTGGCAAATCTCTAGGGGGCATCCTGATGATCAATATATTGCGTTGTCCCTAATGGAGCCGTATATTGAAATGATTTGAGGTAGATTAAGGTTAGATATGGCCTATAGTAATAGTTTCCACCATAGGAGTTTATATATATGTAAATATTATAGGGTGTAACAGGATTATGAATATCCATGTATTTTATGTTGGTTAAGTTGAAGATAAATAACCTGATGATTTGACATGTACATTCCTGCTGCATTTACGTGTGTTGATATTATTGTTAATGTGGCATGTGCATGTTTATGTAGCATTCATGTATCAAGCTTAGGCTCATTCCACTTATTTTTCAATTGTAGGCGAGTATGATGGGCACATCAACTATGATGAGAACGGAATCGTAGTGTATTATTATCAAGACAAGAATAGGGGAGAGTATCACTATTATTATGGTGACAAGTATAGTGGAAGTAGATGAAGGATTTCTTTTTGTAGAACTTGAGGATGTTGAATAGAGAACTTGGAGCCGGTTTATAGACTCTTAGACACATCCTTTCATTATATATTGATGGATTGTTATCCAGGTATTTAGATTTTAGTCTAATGTATCATTTCTAAATTTATATTGATTGGAATAGTTCACTTGTGAATCATTTATATCATTGGAGTTATAGGTACATTAATATATAGTGGAGATAAACAGGTTGAGGTTGCAAGGGAAATAGAGAGCTTAAGCGTCTTATTATTCAATAGTGATATGTGGTGGGTTGTAGCATTACAATTGAGGGGTTTATTGATGAGTATGATTGAGGGCTTTGGAAATTGTTGAGGGATCATATTTGTTCATATTGATGTTTATTGTTGTTATGTTTGAGTTAGGCTGGGAAGAACATGTATACATGGTTAAGGATTTGAGCATTCAAGATGATTCTTTATTGTTTATTTTCATGTTTTTGCAGATAGTTATAAATTTGGATGTGAAAAGAAAACAGTCCAATGCTATGTAAAATTGCAAGTAGAAATCGTGTTTTCAAGACATAAATTTAGTTTTGGTTTGAAATCATATCTTCAAGACATGATTTCTTTCTACAATCATAATATCAAGTTAAAATATGATTTCTTAATGGCATGATAAAATTGGGTCTTCAATTTTTGATTTACTTCAATTACAAATTAGGTTTTGAAAACCCGAGTTTAAATGCGGTAGTTTTGAGATTGAGTTCTTATTTTTTTGGATTTTTTACGAAAAATATAATTTTTTTTCCCTTTTCCCGACTTAAAAGGTAGTAAAAATAAAGCAAATGCCGTAGCCATGTCTATACGTATGCTTATTATCCGTTCAGAAAATCCAGAGGACGGTCGAGGAGAATCAGTCTCTTGGCCCAAACATAATTGATGTTTGCCTTTGTCTCTTCCGATTTGTTAGATTGCCCAAAAATCATTATGATATTGATGCACAAAGCGGATGATGTGGGACGTTTGACATTGGCTGTTTAAATGCATGCACAACGCACCTCGTAGAAGCTATAACCTATGCATGCCAGCAACACAATCAGCGTACTTATTGTTAAAATACCACCCGACTGAGAATAGACCTCATTGGCCTAGTCGAGAAAGATCCTAACAGGGCAATTTTCCGTCCTTTCCTTGTATCTTGCCTTCGTTTTTCACAATACAAGGGCGGAATATACAATGCAGCCGTAACATTGTTTTATTAATCATGACAGCAAGAAGGATTTTTGTCTGTTCAGTACAACACTTCGGTAGTGAGAGTGTCCTGTTTTCCCTTAGTTACAAGGAAATGATATCAACTGAGAAAGACGAAAACGAACACAACCCAATTGCCTCTTCTTTTGGCTTGAATTCATCTTCTTCCTTTGTTCTTTTCTTCCCAAAGAGGAACGTGGAAGTTTAACATTTTCATGCACTGAAAGTGTAATGTACTAAGTAAATGTCCACGTCAAGCTGTTCTTGAAGGGAGATTTGTGGTTTTGCCATGGCAAATGTTTTCACTTTCCTCTTTTTGGTGGCTCTCTTTTATGCAGAATTTTACACTGGCTACTCTTTAACAGACCCAAGAGAATGTAAGTACACATGCTGTTCTGTTTATTCATTTACTTTATGTAAGATCATAACTTGGTGCAATTGGTTGAGGTTTCTTACTTGGCCAGCCTCTCCTATAGGGCCATGCTTGACATACCAATTTCCACCTCTTTTTGCCATTCGGAACTAGGTTTCCTTGCCAAATTGATTAATTGCTGAGTCTCTCCTGAGTAGTTGGTTGCATAGTTTCTACTGATAAGTTGTTTGTATATCTAAAATTGAATGTCATATTATTGGTTCAACGTGATGGGTTGGTAAAAATATAAAATCCATATATGTTTACTAGCTTAAAATTTTCAGTATGAGTTAGTAAATTCTTTGAGGAAACTTAATATGAGGAAGGGTTAAATAGGCCATTGAAGTGCGATTTTGATTGCGTGATAGAGTCATCTCAACCATCCTAACTATTGATTCTGATCCTTTGGTTCAAATTATTTTTCATTACCAGCAAATTATTGAGTTGAAGTTTAGGGAACTTAATTTTGTGAAAGTGGTATTAGTGGTCATTAGTCTCTGGCAAAGGGCAATCAATGATCGTCGGTGATGACTAGGGGTTATATTATGTAGCATCTATTGTATGCTCTTCATTCAATCAATTGAATCCTTGTGGCTGTATAGTTAGTTTTCGTCTTTAGGCCATGAAGAAGTCATAAAAATGTTTCTGGAAAATTGTCCTGTCACGCTTCAAAAGAAAGCCTAAAAGTTTCCACTAAAAGCTATCACGCCACGTATGTACTCGTTACATAATAACTGCCTTTCAAGTTGAAGGTCTCAAGATTCTAATTAAATATTAAATCAATTACAACTAATCATATTATATATAATCATATAATAAGAATATAACTATGGATTCTCATATTCTACGATCGACTAAGATCGTAGAGAATCAGAACCCTCTACCGAAACAGTAAAATGAAAAAACTCATTTAAGTTTTATAAATTTCATTCCTACATTGAGTTCCTAAGAATAAAAATTCATTTAAATAATCTATTAATACACATCTTAACAAAATCAATCAACATGCTCTAATACAATAATTTACAAAGTTGAATGCCTTTAGCATTTTAACATTTCATTCCATCTATTCCGTATTTATTGGAATGGATCACAATAGAATCTTAGAGGTAAGCCTCGTCCAGGCCCCACCATAATACAAATTGAAAATCTCACATTACCAAATTTAAAATATTTATAAACATCTATCTACCGATACTTACATGAATCTATAAAAGAAGGTCATTATAACTTTCACCGTTGCATCTTATCCCAGAAGTTTTGCAACCTGTACTACAAAACTTATAGGAAGGTGCGCTAATAGGCTAATGAGATAGGAGTACAATCTCTCAATACTATTTACACGAACAAGTAATTTCAAACAATTTTTTAAATCATATGTTATGCATGAGCAACCATATGAATGTAACATCGCACATGGCCTTCTGGTAACCCACGTGAAGCCTAACGTTTATGCCCCCCTTAACCTTAAGGTAAGGATTCGAATCATACAATTAGTATCCGGATCTCACTCTCAATTAATTACTCTTATCTCATTATTAGAGATTGTGTTTTAATTTCAATATCATAAGCTCAAGTGCTACTCGCACACCAAGCAATAAACACTCTTAGGGACAGACCAGATTCGAAACCGTCAAGACTCAATAATCTTCTAATCACTTACTTTGCACTTGGCAAAACAGTAATCTTCCGATTACTTCCGATGCGCCCTGTAGCAATGATGGCTTTTAACATAATGCAATGTCTCATGTAATGCATGTTGAATTTTATTTAAGTCGGAATAATTATTTTATTATTTCAAGGTGATTATGCAAGATATAATCACATCAATGGTAGAAATACAAGAAACATCAAGCATTTATAGTTATAAAATAACGCTCATAAAATCACAATTCGTGAAAAATAGGTTAAAGGAATCCTGAAATTTATCCACAATCGATAAATCACGTTTTACTTTTTATTATTATATATTTACTATAAATACACACACATATATATACACATTTATTTATTTATTTTTCTTTCCCCTAAGGCAAAGACGTCACCTTATCGTCTTTTCTTTTCTTTTTTGTTAATGTACTATATTATATATATATATACTTTCCCAAGTGCCACCGTGATGCACATGTATTGCGCCCTCCCCTTCCACGTTAATATATGTATATATATTATATATATATATATATATAATATTATAATCATAAAAATAATCTCCGCGTGGCACTTGAATTACTCTCTTCCCACCCATGTCGCTTTCTCGCCGGAATTTCCACAACTCGCCGGAAATTTCCTCAGTTCGCCGGCTTTGTTCTCTCTTTTTTTTCATATTTATATATATGTCTTTGTTCCATTCGTCTCCCTCGCCGAATTCGCCGAAGACGCTTACAGAATTTAGACACGATAATTTCACGCCAAATTCATAATATCAAATATATATATGCTAATACAGTCAAACTACATCTATTCACTTAAATCTTATTTTTAATTACTACACGCTTACGGAATATGGATACCATAATTTTACACGAAATTCATAATACCAAATATATATATAAAAATACAGTCAAACTACACACCATATTATGGACAAACAGTACATTATAAAGTTTTTATTCATTTGGATTCATAGTAATTTTTAGATAAACATATAAAATAATTTTATTCTTTTAAAACATAAAAAATCAAGCTATTATATATTATTTATGATGGATATTATCCTATTTAATATATTTTTAATTATTTTAATTCTCTTCTAAACTAAATTTTATTTTTATATAATTATTAAAATTATATTTAAATCTCAAAAATAAAATTTTTTCCTTGCAAAACTAATCTAATTTCGTAGAATTTATCTGAAGAATTGCATAGTTGGTCTCAATCTGATTTGAATATACCAATTTTTTTTCTTCCTGTTTTCCTTTTCTCCTCCTCTGTTCTCATCCTTTTGAGCGAACGGCGTGACGGTGAATCCCATGGAATCCGGAGTTCTCCTAGCGTCAACATCGATCGGGAATCGATGAACCGGGGCGCGAATTGCCACGAAGATTTTCGTTTTGATTTACTGTTTTGATTTTGCATTTCTTTTCCTGTTTCTATCCTTATCTCCTCTCTCTCGCTTTTTCTCTTTTTGTTCGGTGGATCGTGGATTGTGAATGCTTCTGGGGGCTAAATATATATATAGGGTAACATTTTTATTTTTTTTATCCGTCTGTCTCACATGATAATTTACATAAATTTAGAAATATTTATATTTTAATATAAAATTTTATGATTAAGCTAACTGGATTATTCTAAATATAAATATTTAATTAAAATTTTTATTTGACAATATAAATATATTATTTTAATTTTTTTTATCGTTTATTCTAAAATTTTTAATAATTCACTCTATCGCATGATTATTTCTTTTAATATAAATTTATGTAAAATATGTTTAAGGCTTTTAGTACGATCTTTTAACTATTCTGGTACTATACGTATATAAATTTTTGTAGATTTTACACTCTTCCCTTTTAAAAGTTTTGTCCTCAAAACTTTAGAATGTACTTAATCTCTGAGTAGTTTGGGGTACTTCTCATTCATCTCGTCTTCCCTCTCCATGTAACTTTTCATTCGGAGTATTGACTCCATTATACCTTAATGTACCTAATAGTCTTGTTGCACAATTCTCAAGCTTGAGTGTCGAGAACTCAAATAGGATAAGATGTTCCTAATACGTCAGATTTGGCTGAATTGTCAGGATATCCATCTGAATCGCTCTGTTGCGATATGGGATGTGCTTCCGAAGCACCGACACATGGAAGACGTTGTGGATTCACGATAACTAAGGAGGTAGAGCTAGTCAATAGGCTACTTTTCCGACTCTTTCTAGAATCTCATATGGCCCTATATATCTAGGACTCAATTTTCCTTTAGTTCCAAATCTTCTTGTCCCTTTGATTAGCATGACCTTTAGATAGATGTTCCCTTGGTAGAAACTCAATCTTTTTTCTCTTCAAATCTACTCAGCTCTTCTGGTGGTCTTGAGTTTCCTTCATTCTTTGTTTAATGGCGACAACCTTGTTTCTCATTTCTTGTAGAAAGTTTGGCCTAATTGTACTTCATTTAATTTCATCCCAATATAACGGAGATCTACACTTCCTTCCATATAGGGCTTCATAAGGGGCCATCTTAATTGACAAGTGATAGTTGTTGTTGTTAGCGAACTCAATCAATGGCAAGTGTTGATCCCAATTATCTTTGAAATCTAATGCGTAAGCCCTTAGCATATCCTCCAATGTCTAGATAGTTCGCTTCGATTGCCTATCTATTTAGGGATGATATGTCGTGCTAAATTGCAACTTTGTTCCTAGAGCTTGTTGTAGACTTCTCCAAATTTTCGATATGAATCATGGATCCTGATCAGATACTACACTATGCAGCACTCCATGGAGTTTTACAATTTCTCAAAGATAGATCCCAGCCAATATATCCAAAGAGTAGGTCATATTAATGGGTAAAAAATGAGCGGATTTGATCAAACGATCCACAATTACCCATATGGCCTTATATCCGACCTTTTTCCTTGGTAAAGCTGTAATGAAATCCATAGTGATCCGTTTCCACTTCCATTCTAGAATTGGCGTAGTTGTAGTAGTCCCTCAGGTTTCTAATGTTCAACTTTGACTTATTGGTAGACAGAACATTGAGAGACAAATCGTATTACATCTTTCTTCATGCCTTCCCACGAATAGCCCTTCTTGAGTTTCTAATACATCTTTCTTCCCCTTGGGTGTGTCATATATCCAGAATTATGGGCTTCATCTAAAATATCATTTCTGAATTTTGTATCTTTAAGTATGCATCTTTAAGACTCTATCTTGATCCACTTCAAAGTTAATACTAGTGCCTTACTCTACTTCATTTCGAAAGTCTGTTATCTTCGAATCATTGAGCTGCATCTCCTTTATCCTGTCTAGGAGAGTAGGCCATACTTCCAAAGTGGATATCTAGGCATCCTGCTCGTGCCATAAGAATTCAATCCTTAACTGTTCAAATTCTTGTATCAACTATTGTTATTTAGTTAATAATGCCGCCACTCAACCGTGACTCTTTCAACTCATAGCATCAGCTACGACATTGACTTTCCTTAAATGATAGTTGATACTAAGATTGTAGTCTTTGATGAGCTTGAGCTATCTTTTTTGTCATATGTTGAGCTCTTTTTTAGTAAATAAATACTTCAGGCTTTTGTGATCCATATATATCTCACATTTCTGCCCATATAGGTAACGTCTCCATATCTTTAGGGCAAATACGATTGTGGTTAGTTCCAGATTGTGAGTAAGGTAAGTCCTCTCGTATAGTTTCAATTGTCTTGAAACGTAAGCCACAACTTTCTTATTTTGTGTTAGAACGTATCCTAATCCATTTTATGAAGCATCACTATAGACACAAAAAGATTCCTCTGAGTTGGGCAAAGTTAAAATAGGAGTTGAGATCAATCGTTGCTTTAACTCCTGAAAGCTTTTGTCGCAGTTATCATCCCACTTGAACTTTACATCTTTTTTAGTTAGTCTAGTTAACTGCTTCAATATTTAGGAAAAGTTCTTCATAAATCTTTTGTAGTATCCAACTAACCCGATAAAACTTCTCACTTCTATAACCATAATGGGTTGTTTCCAATCAACCATGGCTTCTATCTTAGCTAGATCCACCATCACACCTTCACCAGATATAATATGCCCTAAAAATGGCACTTAACCCATCTAGAACACACACTTGGACAATTTTGCATATAATCGATGTTCCTTCAATAGTCCTAAGGCAATCCTTAAGTGTTCTTCATGCTCTAGCTAAGTCTTGGGATAAATTAGGATATCATCGATGAAAACCACAACGAATTTATCCAAAAATGGCTTGAAGATCCTATTCATGAGGTCTATAAACACAGCTGGAGCATTCATTAACTCGAATGGCATTACTAGAAATTCGTAATGACCATATCATGTTCAGAAGGTGGTCTTGGGTATATCTTCTGACTTGATCTTCAACTGATGGTATCCGGATCGCAAATCTATTCAAGAGAAGATACAAGATCCTCGCAACTGATCAAAAAAATCATCAATTCTTAGCAATGGATCTTTGTTCTTGATGGTTACCTTATTCAATTCTCGATAATCAATGCATAGCCGCATTGATCCATCCTTTTTCTTGACGAATAGCACTGGAGCTCCTTAAGGAAATATGCTTCGGTGAATAAATTCTTTCTTGACCAATTCTTACAGTTGCTTCTTCAATTCTTTCAACTCGATCGAGGCCATTTGATACGAGGCTTTTAAGATTGGTTTCGTACCAAACTCTATTTCAATGGTAAAATCTATTTCTCTTAAGGGTGGTAGTCCCGGTAGTTCTTTAGGAAACATAGAAAATTTATTGATAATCTGTATTTCCTCCAATCTCGACAATTCTTTCTGTCTCTACTACACTTACTAGACATATGTTGCATTTTTGAAGGTATTCTCCTCTTTCTCATAATGTGTTAGCTAAAGTTTCTAGATTTTTCCTTGCTTACCCATGATATATTATAATCCCCGCTCCTGACTTGGTGAACTACACTTCCTTATTCTTGTAATCTATGTTGGCAAAGTGCTTCAACAACTAATCCATTCCCAAAATCACGTTGTAGCCTCTCATGGATAAAATGATCAAATCTGCAAGCATATTTCTTCCTTGTATTTCAATTAGGCATTCTTTCACAATCTCCTTAGTGATGGCTTTTCCTCCCGTAAGAGTGCTAATCCTTAAGATCTTTAGAGAAAGTTGAACTTCCAGCTTCCGTTGTTAAGCTGTAGCCGAGCTTATAAAAGAATGTATAGCTCTTGCGTTGAAGACAACCAAAGTTAGTTGAGCAGTGATTAAAATAGATCCTATTAATTCCATAATACTAAACTAATTTATAATTTTTACCTACGTAGATCTTTTAATAGTAAATTTTTTATACTTCTTAACTCTTCCAATTAATCTTCTACTTAAGTTTCATATATAACACATCGTATATAGGCAAGTTGAATCTTGACATACCTATTATGACATCTCCCTCCTCTGTATATTCCGTAGCTGCTAGGTCAATATCCTAGTATTGTTCAGGCTCTTCATTCGCCCATTCTCTTGCATCTATGCCCTCTATAGTGAATACTTTAAGGCAAACATTAGCCATATGCCCTTGTTGTCTGCACACAAAACATATTGCAAAATTCCTCTATGAACGGTTTGGTGCCTTACAATCATTCGACCTACAATAGAAACACTTCTCCCTCAAGTATAGGCACTCTCTAGGGTAATGTCTTTTCCCGCATTTCGAACAAACTACCATTATAGGTTTTTCTTAGGGAGAGATGACTAATAGTTTATTACTTGGTGACCTCATATTCAACATGAGCCTCTTTCCCCTATTACTTGGAGTTGGCTGAAACAAAGGTCTCTTGACCAAAATATGCATCCCTACACTTAGTCGAGCTTAAGTTCTCATTTCTTCCACTCTTAGCCTTATCTGTTCCAAAGCTCAAGCTACATTTACCACTTTTGAGTATGTTTGTAGCCCAAACTCCATGATTAGTCCCTACGTGTCTATGTCTAGTCCGATCATGAACAACTGTCATTTTAGTGCATTCAAATCTTTGTAAATGTCTAGAGCAAATTGCAACAATGGATTAAATTCATTCTCGTACTGATCAACAGTCCTTGTGCCTTTCTTTAGCTAGAACAATTGTTCGCTCAACCGTATCTTGACACTCTTTGGAAAGTATTCTCGAAAAAATTACCCTTGAAATGTTTCCCATAAGATTGGTTAGGGCAAAGCTCTTTGTCTGGCATCTCACCACATTTTGGCTCTCAGTTTTTAACAAGTATGACGCATAGGCCACTTTTTAGTGGTTTGCTACTTCATAGGCTACAAATGATCTTTCCAATTGTACCATCTATTCTTCTACTTCCTCAGGTTTTCCATACATCCTATTAAAGTACTTATTTGATTGGATGAAATATGGAAATATGCTCCTTTAAATCCGACCAACTCACCCTTAGTCATATCTTTGTTGACCTTCCACATAAGGTGCATGAGCAATTGGAACTGGTGGAGTTCCCACCTGAGAAGTATCGTTTGTATCTCTATATCTAGCGGGCATTGTCATCCTCGAAATTGATGGTTGTGAATTCTTAATCTTCATATTTTGTGATATCTTTTTACTTTCTTTTTCAAAATTTCCATTAGTGGTTTAGAATGGAGATATAAAATTTTAAGAATTACCACACTTTAAGTAGTTTATGGTTGAAGGAAATCCTATAGTAATATATATATATATATATACATATAGATTATTGTTTAAGTCTTTTACCATTGTATTCCTAAAATTCTACCCATGTTCTACCCCATCTCATTGTTTGGAAGGTTAGTCCTATCTTTAACAACCTAGAGCTTTGATACCATTCTTTTCACACTCCAAAAGGAGGCATAGAAGTTTCTACTAAAAGTTATCATATCACGTATGCACTCGTTATATGATAACGGCCTTGCGAGTCAAAGGTCACAAGATTCTAATTAAATATTAAATCAATTACAACTAATCATATTACATATGATCATATAATAAGAATATAATTATGGATTCTCATATTCCACGGTCAACTAAGATCGCAGAGAATTAAAATCCCCTACCAAAGCAATAAAATGGAAAAACTCATTTAAGTTTTACAAATTTCATTATTACATTGAGTTCCTAAGAATAAAAATTTATCTAAATAATCTATTAATACACATCTTAACAAACTCAATCAACCTACTCTAATACAATAATTTACAAAATTGAATGCCTCTAGCATTTTAACATTTCATTCCATCTAATACGTATTCATCGGAATGGATCTTGACAGAATCTTAAAGGTAAGCCTCGTCCAAGTCCCACCATAATACAAATTGAAAATCTTACATAACCATATTTAAAATATTTACAAGCATCTATCCACCGATACTTACATGAATCTATAGAAAAAAGTCATTTTAACTCTCACCCTTATATATTATCCCAGAAGTTTCACAACATGTATTACAAAATTTGTAAGAGGGTGAGCTAATAACTTAGTGAGATAAGAGTGCAATTTCTCAATATCATTTACACACATAGGCAATTTCAAACAAGTTTTCAAATTATATACTATGCATGAGCAACCATATGAATGCAACATCGCACGCAATATTCCGATAACCAACATGAAGTCTAGGGTTTACACCTCCCTTGACCTTGGGTTAAAGATTCGGATCATATCATCAGTGTCTGGGTCTCGCCCTCAATTAATTACTCTTATCTCTTTATTAAGGATTCTGTCTTAATTTCAATATCATAAGCTCAAGTGTTACTCACACATCGAGCAATAAACACCCTCATGAACAGACCGAACTTGGAACCGTCAATGCGCAATAATCCCTTAATCACTTAGTTCGCATTTAGCAGAACAGTAATCTTCCGATTACTTCCAATACACCATGTAGCAATAATGACTTTCAATACAATGCAATGTCTCATATAATACGTGTTGAATTTTATTTATGTCGAAATAATTATTTATTATTTCGAGGCGATCACATAAGATATAATCACATCAATGACAAAAATATAAGAAACATCAAGCATTTATAGTTATGAAATAACACTAATAAAATCACAATTCATGAAAAATAGGTTAAAGAATTTCATAATTTATCTGCAATTGATAAATCATGTTTTACTTTTTATTATTATGTATTTTCTATGAATACATTCATATATACATATATATATTTATTTATTTATTTATTTATTTATTTATTTTTCTTTCTCTTAAGACAATGACGTCACCTTATCCTCTTTTCTTTTTGTTTGGTTAGTGTACTATATTTTATGTATATACACTTTCCCAAGTGCCACCACGAGGCACATGTAATGCGCCCCCCCCCCCCCCCCCCCCCCCCCCTTCCATGTTCCTCGTCCAGATTTTTCTTTTAGTTTTTTTTTTATATATGTATATATATAATATTATAATTATAAAAATAATCCTCGCGAGGCACTGGAATTACTCTCCTCCACCTACGTCGCTTCCTCGCCAGAATTTCCTCAACTCGCCAAAAATTTCCTCAATTCGCCGGCTTTGTTCTCTCTTTTTTTCCATATTTATATTTATATATATGTCTTCGTTCCATTCGTCTCCCTCGCCGAATTCGCGCAAGTCGCTTACAGAATTTAGACACGTTAATTTCACGCGAAATTCATAATATCAAATATATATGCCAATACAGTCAAACTATATCTATTCATTTAAATCTCATTTTTAATTACTCATAACAACCTTCAAATAAATATATAAGATAATTTTCTTCTCTTAAAAACATAAAAAAAAAAACAATACTGTTAGATATTATTTATGATAAATATTATTTTATTTAATATATTTTTAATTATTCTAACTAATTTTTAAGATAAATCATATTTTTATATACTTTTTCATACAAAATTTGGCTAGTTTCGTAAAACTTATATCGAAGATTATGTAGATGGTCTCACATTGTGATTTGGATGTCACACGCAATCTACAATTTTTTTTGTTCGCGTTTTCCTTTTCTCCTCCTCTGTTCTCATCCTTTTGAGCGAACGGCGTGACGGTGAGTACCCATGGAATGCCGGAGTTCTCCTGAGCGTCAACGTCGATCGGGAATCGGTAAAGCGGGGCGCGAATTGCCACCGAGATTTTCCTTTTGATTTACTCTTTGGTGTTTTGATTTTGCATTTCTTTTCCTGTTTCTATCCTTCTCTCCTCTCCCTCGCTTTTTCACTTTTTGTTCGGTGGATCGTGGATCGTGGATGGAGGCTAAATATATATATGGGTAACTTTTTTTATTTTTTAAATCCGTTTATCTCGCGCGATAAGTTATGTAAATTTAAATATATTTATGTTTTAATATAAAATTTTATAATTAAATTATTTTCAGCATGAATATTTACTTGAAATTTTTATTTTACAATTCTCTAAATTTATAATTTTAATTTATTTTATTATTTATTCTAAAATTTTTTATGGTTTATTTTTTACGTGATTATTTCTTTTAATATAAATTTATTTACGGTATGTTTAGGACTTTTAGGCTCTACGTATTCAAATTTTTGCGGATTTTACATGTCTTAACTTGATTAATTTGGCTTAATTGCGTTTTCCCTTCCAGTAGTTTGCTAATCCCCCTTCTAGTTAACACCTGTGATGAGATGAAGTGAATATGATATGATATGAAGGTTAAAATTTAATAAATACTGGGCCAATCCAAGTGCTCAAATTATATCTAGTTTTAACCTACGATGACGACATTCAACCCTTAATCCCTCTAGGTGAGGATGGCTATAGGGATTGCTCCATTGCAAACTATTTCTCTCATTATTGATCATGGATGCAAAATCTAGAGTGTATGCGGTACCATAAAGACTTTGTTTCTATCAGAAAAAAACATCTGTTAAGAAAATCAGTTAGGTGTAATCTCTACGAATTTCTTTTAGTCTGTCTGGTTACTAACATTCCGATCATAGACATGTACAGTTCGTACTTTGATCCATCACCTATTTCATGACACGAGAACTACATTGCTCTCGAAAGCTTCATATAAGATTTTGTAGGATGAATACGGCAACCAGTGGAGCTACCTCTTCATGTACCTTTCATATGGGCAATAACGAAATCGAATAATGCCTCTTCAAGGTTGATGAAGCACGTACTGTTACTTTTTTTGAGATGCCCGGTGAACTATCTTCTACTTGCTGAGAGACTTCTAGATTTAATATTATCATTAGCATCTATTTGATTTCTCTCCTATTTTGCATCTTCTGGTCTTTTGGTAGATAATTGTGCCCGCAAGGTCAGGAGAACCATCCAAAGATTCTAAACAATATAAACTATCTTAAAGCATTGCTTGCAAATGAATTTATCAGTGGCCAACGGAATTCTACTTCAAATATGTTTTATTGGTGTAAAATTGTGCTGGAGCAGCTGCAGTACTCCAGTCTCTCAAGGGCATATGGAAACATACGCCACCAAGCTGGGATGAGTCGGACGACCCTTGTGGGCCGCCTTGGGAAGGAATTACTTGCGACGATTCTCACGTGACTGCTCTGTGAGTTATACAGTAAAAAAAAAAAAAAATCATACAATTTGTTGCTTGTTTAACGGTTTTCCATATTTCCATGTTCATGCCATTTGCAATAAATAAAGGCACCTTTGTAATCATTGCATCGCAGGTTACTGTCATCTATGGGCATCGAAGGACAATTAAGCGGTGATATCGGAGGGTTGATAGAGTTAAGATATTTGTATGTGCTTCTTTTCTTTTCATTGAAATACTTACCTTTAATATCTAGTATGCATCAATTTCAATATAATTATCTCAAGACAGTCTGCATAGCTACTCACTGTAGTGAACTTTTGGTTGCAGGGATCTATCCTATAACACCGAGCTCACTGGGCACCTCCCTCCAAGATTAGGAGACCTACAAAAGTTGACTACTCTGTAACATTCGATATACAATACCTTTGCCCTTCTTTGTAACTTGGTTGCCCCTTTCTCTAGTGTTAACTCATTTGGTACATCATTTCTGATTGCACATTGCATCATTCAGAATCTTAGTTGGCTGTGGTTTCGGCGGTAACATTCCTCATGAACTAGGCAACCTTAAAGACTTAACTTACCTGTAAGAATTTCAACCAAAGGACTTGGGAGTTTCATGAATTGATCTATATGAAAATGATTTAATTCTACGAAGAAATCTTCTTTCCAGGGCTCTAAATTCAAATAAATTGATTGGTGGAATACCTCCATCATTGGGTAAATTGTCCAATCTTTATTGGCTTGACCTGGCAGAAAACCGGCTGACGGGATCTATACCAGTATCACCAGGCTTAGACCAACTTGTGAATGCAAACCACTTGTGAGTATAAATCGTAATATTTTCCTTCAGGGTTGAACCTTCACGTTGAACGTTAATACTTTTTCGATATTTCAGCCATTTTAACAAGAATCAACTCTCGAATCGGATTCCAGAAAATCTATTTAACTCAAGAATGCAACTGATACATGTGTGAGTTTCTACAGGATTATGTACACTACTCGATAAATGACCTTCAGAACTTAATTAGAAGTTTTCTTATTACAGATTATTTGATGGAAATCAGTTAAGTGGGTCTATCCCTACCACAGTAGGGCAGCTTCAGAAGCTAGAGGTTCTGTGAGTGAAAACATCATACTGTTTATTTCTCATCCGATAACTTAACTGGACTATTTATAATGCATTATGTTTGTTGTCCATGTCATGGAAACTGCTTGAATTGTCCGACAGTCGCCTTGATAGGAATTCTCTATCTGGAGAAGTCCCAAGGAATCTCAATAACCTAACAAGCATCTATGAATTGTGGGTATATATTTTTACCAGGTGTTTTAGTTATACAACTTTATTCTCTATTTTAGTTGACCAAAAAAGGTTTTGCCTCTTGCTACAATTTCTCTGTCAGGAATTTAGCTCATAATCAGCTAAAGGGCTCATTACCGGATTTATCTAATATGAATAAACTGAGTTACGTGTGAGTATATACTCTTTGCATAAAGTATTTATTTTCTTAATCTCACTAGAATTCGGCCCTTTAATTTTTCGAAAAAATGTTTGCAATCTACCCTCCCAGGGACCTAAGCAACAATTCTTTTGATCCTGCAAATGCTCCAGATTGGTTTGGAACATTGCCATCACTCACTGCACTGTAAGTTTTCCTGGTGAATATATATGTAATGCATATTTAATACTTTCTCAAACTGTTAAATGTGCTCTTATGGAAGTTCTAAAACATACTGATTGACAGAGTTATGGAGCATGGAACACTTCAAGGGCCTGTTCCCCCCGAACTCTTCAACCTTCCCCAATTGGACCAAGTGTAAGTTTTCGAATATCATCTTCTTCTAACTCTATACAATCTCAATATGAGTTATTCCACTTTTAAGATCCATTAATAATTTCTTTTTATGAACTACTAGGAAGCTGAGAAACAATGATTTCACCGTATTGAATATGAGTGAAGGAGTCAGCCCACTACTACGGCTCATTGATTTGCAGGACAATCAAATTTCATCGGTCAACCTGGTCTCTAGTGAATATAAATTGATGTGAGAAAACTTTGTGATAATGATTTACACATTCCTGGCTATTTTATACTACAGCTAATTCATGTAAAAGCTAAGTGCGTGATAATATGGTATGTTTATTATTTTATATTTCAGGCTTCTAGGAAATCCTACTTGTGGCGATACTTCTCTCTCCAATACTCTTTACTGCCAGCTTCAACAAGAAACTGATAATCCATACTCAACGAGCCTTGCAAACTGTGGAAACAGAGCATGTCACTCAAACCAAAAGCTTAACCCTCAAAGTTGTGAATGTGCCTTCCCCTACGAAGGAATACTGTACTTCAGAGGACCTGCCTTCAGAGATATTACCAATGCAACTCGCTTTCATGCATTAGAATTTAGCCTCTGGACCAAATTGGACCTTACTCCGGGTTCTGTCTCTCTACAGAATCCTTTCTTCAATATGGACGAGTATCTTCAAGTGCAATTGGCAGTATTTCCATCTACTGGAAAACATTTTAACAGGTTGGAAATTCTAAGGATTGGCTTTGACTTAAGCAACCAAACTTTTCA
The DNA here is from genome assembly GCA_037954665.1 of Laguncularia racemosa. Classification (NCBI taxonomy): domain Eukaryota; kingdom Viridiplantae; phylum Streptophyta; class Magnoliopsida; order Myrtales; family Combretaceae; genus Laguncularia; species Laguncularia racemosa. The sequence goes on along the minus strand of JBBMOL010000069.1, from coordinate 3,414,348 downwards.
GCCCCCTGTAGAGTTTGGTCCCTATTACTTTATTGCTTCACCTTATGCCTTTCCTTGTAAGTGTACATCTCTCTTGTATTTGAGCATAATTACATAACCAAAAGTAAATTGCTGATCTGACATAAAAATACTATTTTAGCTCATAAAGGGACTTCCATCAGTCCTGCGGGAGTAGTTGGCATTACGATTGGGAGTGCCATGCTGATTCTGGGCCTAGTTGCATTGGGGATATATGCTCGTTGGCAAAAGAAACGAGCAGAGAAGGCAATTGGATTGAGCAAACCATTTGGTATGCATTTCATTAATTCCCTTTCTCGCAGAATCTAAATTTTCGTTGAAAAAAAAGGAAGAATATTAATGTACACGTGCTTTCATTATCTTACAGCATCCTGGGCATCAGGTGGAAAAGACAGTGAAGGAGTACCTCAATTAAAGGGAGCAAGATGGTTTTCCTATGGTGAACTGAGAAAGTGCACTTGTGATTTTTCTGAAAGTAATGAGATCGGTTCTGGAGGGTATGGCAAGGTGAATTTCTACATGGTGGTTGGTTTTTCTGAGTCATTTACTAGTGTAAATAAGTAGAGAATTTAATACTTGACAAGTCCTTTCAGTAGAGATGAATCTATAAGGGATGAATCTTGGCATAGAAGAGCTGATGGAATATGAAGAGTCAGAAATGCCTACTGCTGCGATCAATTTAAGTATATCTTTAGTTTGAAGCTCTGGAATGAGCTGGACTTGACAATAAAATGCTTGCTTTCCAGGTTTATAGGGGAATGCTTCCAAATGGACAAGTAATAGCTATTAAAAGAGCTCAGCAGGGATCCAAGCAAGGTGCACTAGAATTTAAGACTGAAATTGAGCTGCTCTCACGAGTCCATCACAAGAACCTTGTGGGACTCATAGGCTTCTGCTTTGAACAAAAAGAGCAGATGTTGATTTATGAATATATGTCCAATGGGACACTGAGGGAAAGCTTGTCAGGTAAATCACCAACATGTTTGAATAGCCATATGACATATTTATAAAATGTACACTTTGCAAGAGAGACTTGACATTGGTGAAAACGGGCATATCCTTACATTTCACCCCATCCAATGTAGGTAAATCTGGCATCCATCTTGATTGGAAGAGGAGGCTCCGAGTTGCTCTTGGCTCAGCCAGAGGACTCGCTTATCTACATGAGCTTGCTAGTCCTCCGATAATTCATAGGGATGTAAAGTCAACCAACATTTTATTGGATAGTAATCTTACAGCAAAGGTTGCAGATTTCGGTTTATCCAAGTTGGTATCTGATAGTGAAAAGGGGCATGTTTCAACTCAAGTGAAGGGAACACTGGTATGTTTTTGCTGCTCACTCCTATAAAGCTCTAGCTGATGTGCAGATATACAATCCAGTTAGTTCAAGTTTCTTTGTTTTCTGTCTACATTCTGTAAGGATTAGTGGAATACAAAAACATGAAGTTGTAAATTTAGCTTACAATCCGAGTCAAAACCTTTTAAAAGAATTCAATACTTTCTCCAACATGAATTTACTAAAGCGAACATTGCAGCTGGCTAGTCTCACAGCAATATGGCAATTAAGCATACTGTCTTTTACAAGAAGCAGAAGACCCTGATCTCTAGTTTAAATATTAATTACATTATCCTTAATCTGAGCATGAGAAGCAATTTACTCCCAAAAACTGTATTTTTTGGAGTATTTTTTTCCATCTTTATAAGGAATACTTTTTGCCTCCAATAATCACATTTTCTTCTCCCTGAATAAGAGACTTCAGATATTGCCTCTTTAATTGACTAGTTAAAATTTTCAGGTTTACAGAAATTTTTTATTTGAAAAGCTCAATTTGGAAAAATGTGATATGGAATTTAGGTCAACAGGTGAAAATATGAAGTTAGAGCAAACGAACCCATATAAGCTTGAGGTGGAAATCTACCTTGCTTTATTTAATTAGGTAAACATGCAATTGACTTTTAATTAGTTGCTCATAATCCGGGATAAAGGCACCACAAGTTTTTGTATTTTCAATTTTTAACTTTTTAGTGCCTAAATTTTTATATTTTTATGATTCGGTATTTTTATTTTCTAGCGGGTTGCAATTTAGTATTTGTACTTTCAATTAAGCTTGCAATCTAGGGTCTAAATTTTCATTAAATTGCAGCCAAAGTGAAAGTGCATACACTAAATCACAAAAGACAAAAGTTTATACCCTAAATTGTCAAAAATTGAAAGTATACACACTTATAATGTCATTATCCTATTATGATACGTCTTATACAGTTTAGGTTTAGTTATTTCGAGGGCTAATTATACTTCTAGTACTGCGTTCTCTTTTAGTTCTATAAGCATTTTTGTAAACTGAAATCATTTCTTGTGATACAATCGCAAATCAGTAATAGGCACTAAGCGTACATATAAGATGTTTATTGTTGTTAGAAGAGAGAACTGCTCCCTTTATTTTTAATATTTGTAGGGTTTTTTTTTTTTTTTTCTAATGCTGCAAGGCTTATTAATACAAACGATGTATAATACATTTTCCCACCTTTCCAATAGGTTGGACAAGTTTACAGTTAATAACAGCAATGTTTAAGCCTTAATAGGTTGGTTTTGTTATCTGCGTTCTGTTTTACAGTCGCGCTCCATCACAAGCCACACGTACAAGTTTGTGTTTTTGCAAAAGGACGTTAGAATGATATTGCTTATGCCGAAGTTTGGTCTCCTCCTTTCACATTTAGAGGAAGAATGAAATTTTTAAGTTTAATTACCTTAATATTTACTCCAAAACGATATGTGATTGCAGGGATATTTGGATCCTGAATACTACATGACTCAACAGCTAACGGAAAAGAGTGATGTATACAGTTTCGGAGTGGTAATGCTTGAGCTAATAACTGCTAAGCAGGCGATCGAGAAGGGTAAGTATATTGTGCGGGAGGTGCGCATGGCTATGGATAAAAATGATGAAGAATACTATGGCTTGAGGGAAAAAATGGATGCATCAGTCAGGAGCACAGAGCATCTAGCCGGTTTTAGTAGATTTGTGGAGTTGGCTGTGCAATGTGTTGAAGAATCGGCCTCGGACCGTCCCACAATGAGTGAGGTTGTGAAAGCAATCGAAGCCATCTTGCAGAATGATGGAATCAACACAAACTCCACATCTGCTTCATCATCTGCAACAGAGTTTGGTGGATCATCAAGAGTCTGTCCTAGGCATCCTTACAATGATGCTGTGCCCATGAAGGATGCCAATGACACTAAACTCCCTTGAATACAGCGGTGGATATACATTTTCTGCCAAGGGGGAGCCTAAGTGGTAGAGATCTTCATCGAAGTTAGTTAGTTTAAATTTCCTTCAGTTCAGTTTCACACTGTCTTTTGGCGGCCAAACTCTGAAAGTTTACTTGAGCAACAAGAGGATTTCATTATTATTTCCGCAGCAATGGAATATCACTATTATGCTTTTTATCACAATTTATTTACTATTACAAACCTTTTTTTTTAATTTAATTTTTAAGTTTTACTGGCTATTGCGAAGTACATCAATTAAGATCAATTATCGTTTCTATTACAGATTTACAATTAGTTACGTTATTTTTTAAATGATACATAATCAAAATCATGGACACCCAAAGTAGGCCATCTAAATCAAACAAACAAGTTGATCAACGCCTGTTTCCATGCTGACCAAACCCAAAAAAGAAAAAAGAGAGAGAGAGAGAGAGAACTGGTTTTAGATATAATGTATCACCTTGCATTAACTTATTACTAGATGATAATACATCTGTATTATATATACATAAAAGAAATTAATAACGTAAAATGAAAAAGACTTTAAAAGACCAAAGAAATTTCATAAGGAGCGCTGCATATTTACGAATATTTATAATTATAGGGCTAATTTGGTAAATGCATTATGGAAAGAAAAATGTCAGAAGTTCAAAACGTGAAAGTCATAAAATGATGTCAAAAAAGTGAAGGCAAATTTTCTATTTTAAAAAAAAAAGAGAGATAAGGGTAGAGTTTTAGGTGTGGTCTGACGCAACCTTCATTGAATCTAAGCTTTAATCACTGCAGAGAAACAGGAAGATCAGTTATGGTCATCTGATTATCAACAGAGAAGTATGCGACACGCCATCAGCCTATTCAAACAATTTTTTTTAGATAATGATTGGGGATCTTATTGTTACAAGTCACCAACACAAACTTTGAAAATAATTTTTTATATAAATTATGAATGTATATAAAAAATTCTAGTACATATAAAGCTGAATTAAAGACAATTATCTTTAAGTTACTTATTTTAATAATTTTCCATAATGATGGACATGGGCATAGGATACATCACACCTAGTTACCTTCTTAATATTCGAATAACCTGCATTTAACTAGACATTCATATGATGCTTAGAGTCTAACTTCTAAATGGACTGAATCAAATATATTTAATCAATAGAAGTGGATCTTGATATCTTTTTTTTTTTTTTAATTTAAGTAATCTTCATTTGGAAAAACTTTATAGACATTTTCCAAAAAAACTCTTCAACCCAATAGTTCCAAAGACTTCTATTTTAATTGCCATTAGTTTCAAAGAAAATGAGCTTGCTTCCTACAAGTCAGAGCTTGTTGCAAAAGATCCTTTCTATGCACTCCACCTATAGCTTCCAATTAAACTATATGATCTATAAACATACTTTTGTTTGTAAACTTCAACTTAATAAACTTGATAAACTTAATTAAATTATGTGACCTGCATACATACTTCTTCTTGCATACTACAACTTAATATGCTTCATAAATTTAATGAATATATGTTTTGCTATCATCAAATTTTAATGTAAAACTTATATCTAACATTCTCCCCCTTTTGATGATGACAAAACATTTTAATAAAATATGAACATAAGCATTTATGTATTATCTCAAATAGTGCATCAAACATAAAAATTTGTCCTACATCATTCATTGTTTTCCCTCTCCCTCTTTTTGTTATCATAAAAAAAAATTAGCATAGAAGGGAGTCTTGGAAATTAAATAAATTAAAGATTCTTACAAAGTAAATGAGTGAAATAACTAGAAATCATTCAAACGACATCCCTTTCAACAATTAAGATAGTATCAAATAGTGTTAATAATTAAGGCTAATGAAAATGGTAAAACATTTCTAGTTGAAGTAAATCACTTAAAGTCTTTCTTGATCCTATTAAAGGTACAGTTGCAATGATTAGTTGTGTCTTCCTTGAGTTTGTTGAACATTTCATCGACCTTCAGAAAACCTTTAGTCTTACAACATCCAACATTATTGAAATGTCCTCTGTCTTTCCTTTATCTTCATCTTCAACAACTTGGTGCTCTTTACGTCCTTTTGAAGAACATTCATAAGGTACCAATTTTTCTAAAGCTATGGCAATGTATGTTGTGTTTTGAGGGACTTCTTCTTGTTTTGGTGTGACTTAGGGAGGAAATTAATCTATTTGCCTCATAAGCTCCTCTATATCTATTGATTCTAAGATTTGCTTATTAGCTTCCTCTAGTGTATATGGTGAAGATCTTATAATGTCATCCAAAAACTCACATTTAGATGGTCATCATGGAGTAAAATTTCCTTATTAGTAGTTTGTATTGTTTTTACAACATCACCCTTCTTGGGCATGACTTCTAGCCTTGGTTTCTTTGCCTTTTTTTCTTCCCCCCTTCATCTTTTTTTAAATTCCCAAATTTTCCTTCTTCTTTTCTTTACTAGATGTTCCTCATCAGCTTTAAAATACTTCTTATCTGAATCTTCCCTTGTACCTTAAAGACTATATTTTCTGCACTCAACCTTAAAGGTATTCCAACCCTTCTTATTCTTCTTACATTTAATCCTTAAAATTTGAAGAGTGTAGAAATCAAGCTGCCATGCTTAAAACTATTGAATTTATTCAGGTGATGGATGTGAGCAAATAAATGACTTGGTAAGTACTCAGAAAATTTGTTATTTAGACATAAAATTATCTTCACATGAATTGCAATCATAGTGGCTAAACTACTTCTCTTAGGAAGAAAGCACTTATTTATCATTTTATCGAAACTTCTTGTGTAGATAGACAAGCCATTTGCATTAATCTTCCTAAGGCCGAACACAATACTTTTCCCATTACTCATCATCTAATATAACTCTTTCTTTTCCATATCTATAAATCTTATCATCCTATTCCTCTTTCAAATTAAAGCAAGATACTACATTGTTCCTATTTATATCTATTGTAACTCCATGTATAATTGAGATGAATTGAATCATATCATCATTCCCTAGATTTCCACAAAATTCTTCTATTAATTTCTTAGAAAATTCATCTTTCAAGTCTCTTAACATACTCCATCCTCTTCATTCTAGAACTCTTTTATTGTCTATTCAAGCTTCACAAAAAGAATCAAAACCAATAAACCATATCTCCCCCAACTTATGTTGTTTCTTTCCTTTTCTTTGAAGACTTTCCTTTTCTTTTCTTTTTTTCTTTTTCAAATGATTGGCCCCTTTCTATAGATTTCTTTCCCATTACCTAATTTATTTTCAAAGTATCTTCCGAATCAATTTCTACATTTATCAATTCTATGCTTGAAATTCTTGAGAAGTTTTGATTCATGATCTTATGAGATTTTCTCATCTTTGAATTTAGATTTTTTTAGGATGAGGGAGAATATTATGGTAAGTTTTTTCTTTCTTTTCTTTTCCTTCTTTTGAATTCTTTTGTGTTGTTAGGGTTTTATAGAGAGAGAAATCTTATTACCAAAATTTGAATTTCTCCATAGGATATCTCTTATATAATACTTTCCTAGTTTATTTTCAAAAATTAATTTTGATTTTACTTGCATATTTTAGCATGGTTTTATAAAAGAAAACAGAAATTCTCCCCTTAAATTTATATGGCCACATTAGGTGCTACCATGGTAGCAAGAGAGGCCAAGCAATGACAATTAAAAGTTTGTCACTAAGCATTCTTAGTCACATGAGAAGAGAGGTCAAATGGCAAGGCAAAGCCATGCACCTGTTTGGCTCCTCGCGAAGTATAGCTCACATCCAACCATCTAATTAAGGAATGGGGCAACGCCCATGAAGCTCCAGTGAAAAGGGAAGGCTTGCCAGGCCGTATGCTCATAGGTGTAGGATTCTTCAAAAAAGCACGGGCTGACTCAGAGACTTGAAACCTTGACTTAGCAAGGAATTTATTACAAATCAAAATTTAAGTATCAATATTCACTTATAATCAAATTATCAATATAATTAAATATATAAAAAACTTTCCTAGCTTGGGACAAGCAGACTCATCTATGGGTTTGCTGTGCTCAAGTGCTTCTTGAGAATATGAAGTCACTTGATGTGACTTGAGAAAATTAAAAAGAGATCTAGTGGGAATCCACTGTTTTGTTCATTGCTTTTATGATAAGTGAACTAAAAATGTAAATATGTACCTTCTTTATGAGTAACCAACTTGTTCCTTACTATTATGTTTTTGGTGCATACATACTTCTCTTATTTGTTTCGAAAAACTGCTTTCGATTTAATGCTGCTTCTTCATCTATCGTAAGAGATCTATTTATTCTTTGGAACCCATACAAACTTAGGTCCTTTGAAATTATGCTTGTGATCTTGTTATTTCTAACTTGATTTCTACTGAACTTTTGATACTTATAGAAACAATATTTTCCTATATGACCAATCTTATTGCTAAAATAATATGTACATGGGTTTTGATGAACATATCTTTGATTTAGAGTTGTATACCTTCTATTATTATCTATTTTTCTGATTGACAAATCTCCTACTATACCCTTTATTTGAATATCTCCATAAGGGTTGGATAGACTTGTTCTCATATCTTTTGTTCTAATTTGAATATCTTTGATTCTACCTTGAATACCTTTGGATTTGCTTTGGAACATCTTTGGTCTTATTTTCTTCTTTCGTGACTAGTGCCTTTTCCTTTTCTAATGTCTTGTAATTCATAATAAGGGTAATTTACACGGTTTCCTTTGTTTTGAAAAACATGGTCTCATTAGTTACGCTTGAACTCTTACCTCTTTCAAATCATAGTCCACATTTGGATAAATCAAGTCTTTGACTTGACAAAAGCATTTGAGGTTTCTTGTCACTTTTCATTGAATTTGTTAAAAGTATTACTTAATGATTAAAAAAGATCTTCAATTCAAGTCTTAGATTATTTATTTCTTCCTTGAAGGTTAGGTTTTCACTTTTTAACTTATTATTTTCTTACTTTAATACGTCATTTTCACCTTTCAATAAATCATTTTTCATTTGCTAAGATAGAATTAGTTTGACTTACAATTTCTTATTCATTCTTCAAGGCTTGGATTTCATTGTCTTACTTCACTTTCTGAAGTTTAGCTTTTGATATTGCACTTAGTAGTTTAGCATACATTTATTTAGGTGTGGAATCACAATTTGAGTCTAAGTCAAACTTTGTTATCAGACATACCTTACCTTCTCCAATGTTTCCTTTCAAACTTTCTTTTTCACTTTTTGATTCTTCTTCAATATGGTCATTAGCGACATATTTTTTTCCATGATACTTGTCAAGCTTATTGATGAGCATACGACATTCAAATATGATATGTCTAGATTTCTTGCATTTGTAGTATATGATTTTCTTTTTCTTAATATTTTTTCCTACATCACTTATGTTAGTATCAATATCAAATCTATTATCTTGTTTATTGAGTACTTTGTTGAGACATTGTGTTAAGAGGTTGATATCTTCTTTCCCATTGTTAAAATCTTTGTTAGATTCCTTTGATTTGAGGGCCATTGCTTTGTTTTGGATTGTAGCATCTTCTGCTTTGAGTAAATTGGGTTTATAGGCCATTAGTTTGTTTCGAAGTTGGCTTAAGGTAAGCTTATTTAGATCACAAGCATTTTCAATAGTTGTCTTCTTGGGAATCCATTCCTTAGGTAAAACCCTCAACATTTTCTACACTAGTTCTACATGATCTATTTCTTACCAAGAGATGTTAGGTCATTTACCATGGCAATAAGATTAATTTTTTTTTATTTCTTTATTTGGTTGAACTTGGAAAAGCTCATATTGTTGCATGAGTATGTTGATCCTTATTTCTCCGATGGTTTCAACTGCTTCATATTTTTGATAGAGTGTCTTAGATATTTTTGGTTGAATTGCAAGAGGATATTAGATGAAATTTAGAAGGAGAAATAGTATATAGCAAAAGACTCTTAGCCTTTGAGTTTGTTTCAGCCTTTTTTTTTTTTTATTGTCATCTATTCTGATTCCTTTATCTCAATGTCGCCATTTGATATGATATCCCATAATTGGTATTCTGTTGCCTTGACAAATGTTTCCATATGGAATTTCCAATAGGAAAAATTAGTCCCATCAAAATATGGTGCATTTTTTAGCTATATTGCAAGATTATTTATCATTGATCTTTAAACTTAATCAATATTGAGTTAAGATTTGATACCATTTGTTGGTTCTAATTAATAATGGGGGGAAGGGGGTTGAGTGAATTGATTGATAAAAAATTTTAAGATTTTTTTTTCAATTTTTTTTTGGAAAATCACCTTGATTACTATTAGCAAATTTTGATTAAGTATGGCAATGGAAAAATAAATATGTACATAGTAGAAACTAAATAAATTGCAATAAAATAAAAGAGTAAGGGTTCAAACTATTGATGTATAGTGGTTCTTCCTTATGAGTTAATTCATTCTTCCAACCTCTACATGCTAGGGTTCACCACCGATTGATTCCAAACTATATCAATCAAACAAAAATTTAAGAGTTATAATACAATCAACCATCATGGCTTAGTCATACACTACTCTATTTCACTTAACTTTTTTTTTTTAAAGCTAATCTCACAAAACTATAGTATTCTAATTTGTAACTCCCTCACAATCAACTTCTACAAGATCAAATTACAATCTAAAGTATCAAAGAAAAAAACAATTCTTAAATCCTTAATAAGATTAGCACGTAAAAATTAAAGAATTTTTATTGCTCTTGTACGACTCATGAGTTATTTTGTGTATCTCTCCTCTTTCTGATTTAGCTCTGTTGATATGTATATTGCTTATCCTAACAGTTCAATTCTTTTGAACTTTGCCTTATTAATGATTATTTAGATATTTTAGGTAAGTTTATTTGTAATAATCATCTTGTTAATTTTGCTCTATATATCTTTGAAGTGCTTGAATAACTTACCTTCTTAATATTTGAATAATCTACATTTAACTAAAAATTCTCATGATCCTTAGAGTTCGACTTCTTAGAGGAAAGAGTTAAATATATGTAACTAGTGGAAGTGAGCCTTAATATGTAATCTCGCAACTTAAATATGCTATCAACTTTATCTTTATTTGGAAAAAAGTTTATATTCGATATCTTCTTCTAGAAAACTCTTCAACTTTATAGTTTTGAAGACTTCTATTCTAATTTTGATTAGTTTTGATAGGTTTCGATATTTCAAAGAAGATGAACTTGCTTCTTAAAAAAGGTAGAGCATGTCTTAGAATATCCTTTTTATGTGTTTCACTTATTGCTTCCAATTAATTTGACTCTTTGAGCTAATAGGATCCAAAGAATTGAGTTCATGACTTTGAGATAATTAGGGGAGATTTGATATGGCAGACTTAGAATAGGACTTGTTGGAATGGACCGCTCATTACTAACCCTTTTCATGAGGCTCATGCACCTAAAGAAGGCCTTCACTAGGCTTGATTATGTTGGCCATCAATGATCCAAGTGAGTTCTTTCTTAATATGAAGAATCATTCCAAATATCTTTAGCATTTGTATATATACAAATTTTAATAAAATCATTTTTACATAAGTTATGAGGAAAGATATTTAAAGCATCGTCATTTAATTCAAAGTATTAATTTTCTTTTCAATATATTCATTTTCATTGTTATGCTCTACAAAAATTGGTCTATTTTCAATAATTCTCCATTATATATGATTTCAAACACTTTCATTCTACATTTCCAAAATCTATAGTTTAAACCGTGTCTATTTAATAGCACATCCCATTTCAAATCCTAGTTTATTTAGAGCCATTACCTTTTACTCTAGATGTACTTAAGCAATTAACAAAATAGAGTTCTAATTCTGACACTAATCGAGTGGGCTAAGTTTACTTGACAAACTTGATGCAGATCAACTATAACAAGCAATTAACAAATAGATGGCAGTGAAAATTTAATAGAGAGATGAATAGAAAAATCAAGTATGGATTTAACGTGCAGATTAAATTACTTCCCACTTTCCACGTTTGCAAATTACCTCATCAAGAGGATTTCTGAAGCTTTTTGTTGGTTTTAGGGTTTAGGGCTACAAAAAGCAATTCACAGACACAAGCTCTCATGAATTATGAGTATAGTTGTTCTCACCAATCATGAAGTAATAAAATGCTAGCACTATACTTTTTCTCTTTAAGGATTAGGCAATTTTACAATAAGGAGAGAATAATTAAAGTAAGAGGGGATAATTTGTATTCACATTATTATTATTATTTTTATTTTTTCGCATACGTGAAAATAAGACTGAAGCAGCAGTCGGTGGTATCCTTAATTTTCCTAATAAATGTACTCGATAATCTGGCTTTTGTTTGTCAAAATTAATATTACCCAGTGCTGTCGGTACACGTGTCAAGAAGCAGAGATCATTTTCGCCCAAATTCCATAAAGCACACACTCTGACACGCTGGGATGCCAAATTTGTTGTCCCACGTGCTTTCTCTCTGTCTCTCCCTCTCCATCTTGTCCATCCAACAGAGCCGAGCCTAAGCTAAGCCTATGCCTTCCCAACCCATCTCCGTCATCTTCAAAATTCGAACAAAGTAGGACAAAAACAAGGCACACCCGAGATTTAATTTACTGCTTCCATTCATCAACGACTAACTAATAAAGTGAACCAATTACTAACAATTCGGTTACTCCTTCCATGAACTAACCATATTTCTATATGTATAATCATAATTATAATCAACAATAAAAGCATTATCTGTTTGGTTACATGTTTAGAAGATGAAAGGTGGCGGTGGCGGTTGTGGTGGTGGTAAAAGAAGATGGAGAGGTCTGGCGGTAGGAGTATTAGGTCTCATCATATTCCTATCAATGCTTGTTCCCCTTGGATTCCTTCTTGGCTTCCACAGTGCTTTTCACTCCTCTTCTTCTTCTTTCTCTGGTCAGCACATTTTCTTAGATCTTTCCCCTCTTTTATCTCTTTTACCATTTCTTCAAGAATTGTTGCCCATTTTTTTTTTAAATTAGATTTGATTATGGATTAGATCTGTGTTGCTTTCGTTCAATTGCCTCACTTTTTGCCTTTTTGGGTATCTGACGTAGTAATTTCTTCTTCTATTGGCAAAACTGAGCCCCGATCTTCCGTTTATTCTAGTAATTAACACCTCCTTTTGTCATTTCGCAGGTTACATCACTGACCAATTTGGATCCACCTCTGTAAGGATTTATTTGTCTATATTTATCGATTGGATTAGTTTTGGTAATTACGTGAATGTATTGATTTTTGTATGGTTTCTGATTTTGGAAACCAGAAGGATATTAGGACTTATGACAAGTATGGCATTGGTAGAGACACGACTCCCTCTCAGATCCAGGTATTGAATTATGAATCTATGGTATACGTGTTGATTGATAAGTTTCTTTGCTGCTAATAAATGCCTGGATCAATTTTATATTAGTTATTGAATGAATTACTGACATGGGAAAAATCTGGTATTAGTTATCGATGAAAAGCTTACATTTTGGATGCAGATATGTAATGTAATCATTTTTCCCTTTCCTTTTTTCTTTTTGCTCATGATGCAGCATGATCATATGGAACATGTCGATAAGCTTCTTAAGAAGTTGGAGCCAGCCTTTACCCAGGTAAATAACATTCCTTTGGGCTAATTGTATAACAATTTTCTGTTGCTTTGTACTTTGCTGAGAATATAATTTGTGCTAACATTGATTAATGTAATGGCCTATATGATTATGGAACTTATTGTTGTCGGTCTGGTACCTACAATAATAATGCCACATGTCTTCCACTTCCTGCAATTCTAATAGTTTGAGCTTCCCTTCAGTCCATATCTTTCAAGGAAATTATAGTTTACAATGCCGTTCTATGTATAATATACAACTTCAAATTAGCTACAAAAAAAAAAAATGCACAACTTCGAAGTGATGAATGGGCCAAGATCTGCACTAGATAACACCCGCCCATTTAACCTGGATGGCCCTTGGATGAATGAAACTGCACAACTAAATAAGGTTGCTAGTTGAGGATCTTGTCGTAGGATGTTGAATAAAGTGTTAGAACTTGATGCTGGTTTATAATGCAAGCAATGTGTTTACTGCTTAGGGCTTATGCCCCATAATGCCCAGGCCCATGGAAATAAAATGTAAGGTATGTTCTCTTTGGTTCCATTGTGGTGTAACTAACTAAGATTTATCTATAGGCGACAATTTAGCATTATGCGATTATCTAAATTGTTCTAGTGCTTTGTATGTCTATTAAGAACCCAATAATGCCTAATTATGGCTTGATGTTGTTTTACAATATGAAGAAAGTATGGGAGCTGGTTCTAATTTCTGTTATGGGTAGCTTCCTTTTCATTTGCTTGCTTTCATTCTGAAATTGTTGTTTTCCCAGCACTTTGATTAATTTCTGGCTTGTTGCTGTTTAGACCACAATTGCCTCAAACCCAGTAGAACAGAATATCCTAATAGATATTAAAGTTTTAAGTAAAACTTCACTTTTCTACCTTAGCAGTGGGAATTTCTAAAGTGCTGAAGTTTTGATCTTCATAAAGGTCATTTTCTTGAGTTTTCTTATTGGGATATGGAATTACAAAAGGGTTTCCAACGATGAGCCTTCTTCTCACATGCTTCAAGGTATGGAGCTAATTAACACCAAGTGGGTATCGTCAACCGTTTTGATGAACTTTGGTATGCTATAAAACTCCTAGCCAAGAGTTCTTCTCACATGCTTTGAGGTATGGAGCCAGTTAACACCAAGTGGGTATCTTTAGTCATTTCGATAAACTTTGGTATATGCTATAAACTTCCTAGACAAGAGTATCTTCATAGTAAAACTATCTCTTACACTATGTTTGGGAAGAAGGAAAGAATTAAGAAGTATAGAAAGTGGAAGGAAAGAATTAGAGAGGAAAGAAAATGAGTGAAAAATTTTTGTTTGTATAAGAAAGGAAGAGGAAGGAAAGAATTGGAAGGAAAGTTAATAATAAATATTTTTAAATTTGTTAAAGTACAAAAAAAGTCCTTGAAGTTTGAAATTGTCTTTTTATTCAAAAGGTGCTTTAGTAATTTTATTCATTTTCCTTCTCATCCCTCCATTCTTGGAGAGAATCATTTTTGTGGGACCAAAGGGAGAATATTTCCTCTCAAATCCATTCCATCCATTTTCCATCCTTAATTAAGCAAGGGAAAAGTACATATTACCCTTCATATTCCTCCCCTCCTAATTCTTTCTTCTATTCCAAACATAGTGTTAGGATCCTTGTGAGGACCAATAACTTTTTTATTGATCTCTAAGCATCAAGTGTTATTTCAGAATTCCACATTTTTGTTGTCTCATCCAACAATGTATTACTACTGTCACCTTCTCTATTAACATAAATGGTGAGCAAGTAGGCTTCTTTTCGAGCAAGAGGGGATTAAGACAAGGGGACCCATTTTCCCCCTACTTATTTGTCCTTGGGATGGAGGTTCTATTAGGAATTCTTCGCAAGTTATCATACCAAGAGAATTTCTTACACCATTGGAGATGCAAAGAAGAAAGAATCATGCATCTTAGCTTTGCTGATGACTTGCTAGTCTTTTGCAAAGGTGAATTAGCATCAGTTTAGTGGGTACATCAAGGTTTGCTACTTTTCCAAAGCTTGTTGGGGCTTGTAGCAAATGGAGGCAAAAGTTGTCTTTTCTTATGTGATGTTGACCAAAGAACCAAGAGCTAGTTGTTGGCTTTAACAAAGTTCCAAGAGAGGAAACTTCCAGCTAGATACTTGGGTGTTCCTTTGATATCAATTAAATTGAAGAAGCATGATTGTGAAGCACTCCAAGCTAAGATCTTGGCAAGAATTTCCTCTTGGACAGCTAAATCTCTATCATTTGCTGGTCAGTTGCAACTAATAACATTGGTTCTTTTTTCGATATAGGTTTATTGGAGTTCTATTTTCTTACTCCCTAAATCTGTGGTAATGAGCATTGAACAGAAATTGAGAAACTTTCTTTAGAGACAAAGGCCAAAGTTAGTTGGGATGTGGTTTGTAACCCGAAGAAGAATGGTGGCCTTAGTATACCCAAAATTTTAATATGGAGCAAAGCAGCCTAGATCAAGCACATTTGGCACTTGTGCAAAAATGGAGAGAGAGGTATATGGGTAGATTGGATACACTCCACATTTTTGAAAGGGTGTAGCTTTTGCACTACTAAGGCTCCCTCAATGTGTTCTTGGATTTGGAAGAAACTTCTAAAGTTGAGACATTTGGTAAGAGATCAATTTAGATGGAAAGTTAAAGATGGTTTATCCATTTCCTTATGGTCAGACTTTTGGTTACCAAATAGCCCACTTGACTCCCACTATAATCCTCGGGATATAGCAAATTCAGGCTTTTCCCTTGCTGCTAGACTTTGTTCTATCATCTCTAATGACCAGTGGAGCCTACTGGAGGAGAATTTTTGGAGTAATATCCACATTCTTAACACCATTACACCTGACTCATCTCAAGTAGATATTCTAAAATAGATGCCATCACAATTTGGGGCTTTTGTATTAAAAGTGCTTATGAGTTCCTTGCCTTGTGTTTATGATGAGTAGCTTGGTACAAAATAGTGTGGAATCCCACTTCTATCCCGAGGCATGCCTTTTTCTTATGGCTAGCATTGCTTAGCAAGTTGCAAACCTTTGATAGAATGGCTACTTGGAGTATTGTTACATCAACAACCTGCAATCTTTGTGCGAATGGGGTAGAAGATCATGTGCACTTGTTCTTCTAGTGTTCCTTCTCTTCCTAAGTTTGGTCACAAGTATGCCAAGCCCTCGATTGTCTGCTTTCTTTCCTTTCATGGCAAGGGGCAATTAATGCACTTGTCACCATTGCAAGGTCTAAATAGGACAAAATTCAATGCTAGAGATCATCCCTCGAAACCTCAATCTACTGCTTGTGGAGAGCTCGAAATTGAGTTTGACTTGGAAAGCATATTCCTCACTCAAGGTTCTTAACCAACCAAATGCTTGCCTTTTCTAGGCTTAGTTAGTTTACTTCTGAAGATGAGTTTACTTTTATTTCGTAGAGTGTTTTTGTATACTTTTTACTCACTATTTTAGAGATTGTAGATTCTCCTTGTTAATGAATGAATATTTTCTTATCCAAAAAAATAAAGTGTCATTTCAGAATCTAGTGTCTTCTGCTGCCTACTTGAAAAGATATGGACAGAAAGGGTTTCTAATGCTACTTGTCTATCCGTTTTCATAAAGATTTGGAGAAAAACCATAAAAATTTATATGACATACTGGGGTATTAGAGAGGATATTGCTCACGATAGAGCATGATAGCAATACAGGAGCTGTATAGTCTGGCCCCACCTGGCTAAATAAGACTTATGTGTTGTTGTATATCACTGCATCCACATAAAAGGATTTCAATACTAATGTCTCTCCTTCTCTCCTGTACTTTAGATAAAAGTAATTTCTGTACAATTGATGGACTCATCATACTGCACCATTCTTCTTGCAATGCCAATCCATTTGCGGCATAGAACCTTCCTATAGTTGTCTAGAGATCTGCTACATAGATCAGCTTTTGAGTTAGGTCTTGTGATGATGCTCCATTGACCACATTATACTTGAAGGTGCTCCCAAAGTCCCCCTAAAAGAACTTATCCTGGATATGTGTGATCATTGGACCATGGAATTGTAATTGGAAAGAGTGATAAGCAGTGAACAGGTAAACTGCAAAATGAGCTTTTCATTGAAGTCAAATTGTCCTCCTTTAGATAGAGTGCTATTCACTCACCTAATCAAATTCTTATCAATTTGTAAATGTTCAATAGCTAGATCTTCTTTCCTCCAAATTGTTTTGAGGGGTAGTAGTCACAGGTTTGTAATTGAGAAGGATTCATGTTTGCACTCCAAGATATTGCTGGAAAGTCCCTAGGGGTTGGCTTAATAGATATGACCCAAGAACTTTCATGATAATTGGCATGAGGTCTTGGCTCAAATTGCACAAAGAACTCTTGATGCTATCTACATAGTGCAAGCCATATATAATCGGTGCTTGGGTCTTGTAGGAAGGTTCATATGTGTGGAGGTAGCGAGTTAAGTTATGGTTGTGTCCCCCTTTTGACCCAAGAAAATAAAAAAGCAAAAAGAAAAAGAAGAAAAGAGGGAAGATACTGCTGGAATATACGTATTTGTATAGTTTGCCTAAAAAAAATATAGCTCCTGTGGCATCAAATTAATTAATAATTTCTTACAAATATTTGTCAAGTTAATTAGAGCCTATAAGCTTTTATATAAGTTGATTGTGTTGTTAATCTTAAAACGGTGTCATAGCTGGGGGTTTTAAGTTCATATCCTTGCATTATCACTTGATGGGTTGCACAAAGTTTCAGCTCATAAATGAGGAGTGTCAAGTAATTAATATTGAAACCTGTATTGTATCTATGAGCTTGAGTTTTTAGAGTTAGTTATGGTGCTAACCTTAACAATTTCATACATATAAGATTATTTAAATTGCAAAATAGTGACTTTTCTTCAAACGTAATATCAATATCTTTTTCTCTAAGCTCACTACAGAGTTGCCATTTCCCTTACAATGTTTATGAGAATTGTATGCATGATTTTCTTTTGTGGGGTACTTATAGAGTTGTTTGTGCAGGCTTGTGTGAAACTAGTTTTACAGCTTTTTAGAGAGAAACCTATGATCTCTTAAAAAACTCTCAATTAAAGAGAGAACCATACGATCTTTATTTAGTGCTCAGTTAAAGAGAGAATTCTGATCTCTTCTGAAAGCAAATTGGAAATTCTCTTTGGGAAAATAGAATTTATCCCTCTCATTACATTTCTACCGTTTATATACAAAGACAAGTGGTAGTTGTAAAATTGACACTACTTTATACTTGACACTTCAACTACTACCATAACTTTCCCTAATAACTACTAAACTATATATCTAACAGTACTTTGAAATACTACACATGACAAATAAAACGAAGAAAATGGATAAAAAAATACAACACACTTTCTGCAATCCCAGCCATCACCCCACATCCTAGTGCACTCCACGTTATCCCACACCCACCCCCCCCAACTACATGTTAAACACACACACCTCCAGCATGTTAAACACACACACCCCCTCAACACGTTACACAGTGCTGGCAACTTGTAGCAATTACTTTCCCCTTTGGGATTTGTGTGTGACCCCACGCACAAATATTGGTTCCCCCTTCGTTTGCTCTCTCGTTGGTGTCTTTGTGCCAATTTTTCTCCAAGTTGGTTCTGATCTTTCTTGTACATAGCCAGGAGTGCTGCAGCTTGTTGAAGTTGCTTCAGCTCTTCCAGGAAGTCCAGCCTTGATACCAATTTGGTATAGGATCATGTGAAACTAGGTCTAGGACTTGTTTAGAGAGAACCACACAATCTCTAAGAAAGATTTGATTAAAGAGAGAAACCTATGATCTCTATTTAGGGCTCAATTAAAGAGAGAACCTGGATCTCTTGTGAAAGCATAACTTTGACACAGAGACTGATTGACACTTCCACTAGCCACAACTTTCCCTAAATACTACTAAACTCTATAATTGATGCTACTTTGAAATATAACACGTAACAAATAAAACAAAGAAAATAAATAAAGAAAAATACAACACACCTTTTGCAATCCCTACCATCACACCACATCCTAGTGCACTCCACAATAACCCACACTCAATTTTTTTTGGATAATTTGTAGTTTATTAGTCCAAATGAAGGTATACATTCGTCAAAAGGACCGTTGGAGTTACATCACAAGTAAAAGTACAAGATTCAGATGTGTTGATACAAAGAAAACCCTTCCAGATTACAAATGAGTAACATAAGCTCTAATCTGGATGGCTAAAAAGCTAGCACTAGGAAAAGTACTCCCTAAGCGAATCTTGTTTCGAGTCCTCCATATGCAGTAGACTACGACTGCAAGACGCGCCCTCCATGTTTGGTGAGTAAGGGAAGACAATTGAGTTGTTGCAATCAATGTGATCGTAGCACTTTGCCAATCCTTGAAGGAAGGTGGGCATTATATGGAATCACACACCAATCTCCAAACTTGGGATGTAAATCTACAATTAAAGAATAAGTGGGAGTGATCTTCCGATCCTTGCTGACAGAGAAGACAAGTCATGAAAGTAGCGGCTCCCTATGAGACTAGTTTGTCAGGGGTAGATAATTTTCCTAACCAAGCTAACCATAATATGAAGGAGTGTCTAGGCAGGGTTGACTTGTTTCAAATGACTTTGTGCCAAGGAATGGTAACCCTTGACGGGTTGAGAAAAGTATATCCATTCCTAATGGAGTAATCTCCTGATGTAGTGTGGATCCAATGGAATCGGTTAGGAGTTGAGACGTTTTTTGGGGAGGGGGGGGTGGTGGGCGATGTGAATGCTGGACCAAAATGGGTTAGCAAGTAGTTGCCATGTGTTATTTTCCAATGAAGAGCTTAGCTTGGCTAGCATAAGGAGGCCTAAGCTCCCGATTTCCTGTGCACTGTATATTGTATCCAAAAAACCTATTGGTAGCCAGCAATCTATCCAAATTGAGATGGATAAGCCGTCACCTGGCTCCCATTGGAAGTTGTTACGAACCAAGTACCTTAATTTCAATAGCTTCTTCCAAGACCAGGAGCATATGGTTGGTGCTCGTGATGACCAGAAGCTTCTAACCTTCAGTAGTGTAGAGTGCACTCAATTGGGCCATAAATGGAGATTGAGGATCCTTAGCCCCCCACATTTGATCGCTTTACGTACATCTACCCATCCGACCTTAGCCTTTGATGAGATATACAGTTTTCCACTCCACAAGAAATTCCTCAAGAGTTGTTCTATCTTTGTAATTATAGCCTTTAGGAGTAGAAATAGGGAGCTCCAGAAAACTTGCGTTGAGGAAAGGACTGGCTTAATTAAATGTAATCTGCCTGTGTAAGAGAGGTACTTGGAGGTCCAAGAGTTAATGCAAGCTAGGATTCTTTCCAAGAGGGTGTCACAATCCTCTTGAGTTTTGTGGATAAAAAACATGAAGAAGATTTTTTTTTTTCTTTTCATATATAAATCTCAGTTTTTCTAAGGATTTAAATAGCCAGACAATTACATACAAGGTTACCTGTATAATTAAGAGCTTGTAAATGCTACCTACTAAAAATGGAATAACAAAAAATAAATGATTTCCTACAGCTAATATATAGTTAAAAACTTTGACTTTCCAGCACTTTCCCTCAAGTTGACATGAAAATATCTTTTAATGCCAGCTTGAAGATCAAGCTGTCGAATTGTTTCTTGTGAAGGCCTTTAGTTAAGATATTTGCTGTTTGGTTACTAGAAGGAACATACACCATACAGATCTCCCCTTTATCAATTTTTTCTTTGATGAAGTGCTTGTCTATCTCTATTTGTTTTGTCCGATCATGAAGAACTGGGTTGTGAGCAATGGCAATTGCTGATTTATCATTGTAGTAAATTGTAATCGGTAGTAGAGTAGAAATTTTCAATTCTTCAAGAATCCTCCTAATCCACAAGACTTTACAAATTCCATGAGCCACAGATCTAAACTCAGCTTTTGTATTACTTCTCGCCACAACACTTTGCTTCTTACTTCTCCAGGTCAGCAAGTTTCCTCCTACAAAGGTGTAATATCTTGAAGTACATTGTCTGTCCGTTACACTCCCGGCCCCACCTACATCTGTAAATGTCTCTATCTGTAGGTGCCTATGATTTTTAAATGGTAGTACTCTTCCAGGAGTCCTTTTTAGGTAGCTAAGAATTCGATAGACAGTATCTAAGTGGTCGGAGTTTGGAGAGTGCATAAATTGGCTAACCATACTAACGGCGAAGGCGATATCAGGGCGAGTGTGTGAGAGGTAGATTAATCTTCCCACAAGTCTTTGATATTGTTCTCTATCAACACCATCAGTTGTATCGGTTACTTGTAGTTTCTTATTGGGTTCAATTGGGGTCTTAGCTGCCTTGCATCTAAGCATACCGGTCTAGCTGAGTAGGTCAAGTACATATTTTTGTTGATTGATAAATATCCCCTTCTTTGATTTAGCAAACTCGATATCGAGGAAGTATTTCACTGGCCCCAAATATTTGATCTCAAATTCTGTGGCAATGCTTCTTTTTAATGCCTCAATTTCCTTAACATCATCACCTGTAAGAATAATATCATTGACATAGACAATGAGTATAGCCAATTTCCCTGTTGCTGAATGTTTATAAAACAAGGTATGATTAGCTTGACTTTTATGACCTTCTCGAACCTTTCAAACCAAGCTTGAGGAGATTGCTTGAGTCCATACAAGGATTTCTTCAATCTGCAAACCTTGTTTTTACCAAACCTGTTCTCAAAACTTGGGGGGGAGATCCATAAACACTTCTTCCAATTCACCGTTCAAAAATACATTTTTTGCATCAAGTTGATGTAGAGGCCAATTACGATTTGCTGCTATGGACAAAAGGACACAAATCGAATTTATCTTGGCTACTAGGGCAAATGTCTCTTGATAGTCAACTCCGAAAGTTTGAGTGAACCCCTTTGTCACAAGTCATGCTTTGTATCTTTCTACATTTCCATCAGCCTTGCATTTTATAGAAAAAACCCACTTGCATCCAATAGTGGTCTTGTCCTTTGGCAAATCAACAACTTCCCAAGTCCCATTTTTCAAAAGACCATCCATCTCCTCCTTGACCGCTAACTTCCAAGCCGAATTACTAAGTGCTTCTTGTATTGTTCTAGGTTTAGACATGTTGGAGATTTTTGACAAAAAAGCTTTGTGCTTGTGTGAGATTTTTTGATAAGACAAATATTTTGCAATGGGATGTTTTGTTGTACATGAATGAACTCCTTTTCTAATGGCTATAGGAAGATCTAGGTGAAGGTTAAGAATTACCTATGTTTCTTGGAGACTATCACCCGGTTCTTGAGTTTAGGAGGGAGCTAAAAGGTCAATTTGAACAGTCTTCCTTTTAAGAAACCTTTTCCTAGAATAAACCAGAGACTCAATTATAGATTTTTGCAATATTTCTCCCCCCGTATTGGGTAAAGTCACTTTGGGTATCTATTGACTAGGATCACCCTCATTTTCCTGTTGTTTTTGTTCTTGTTCATAAAAAACATTTAAATTCATTTTAGGCAATGGTGGAAATACTTGCCAAAAATCATCTTCATCTAGGCCATACTCCCCCTGAAGTTGATTTTTGTTAAAAAATGGTATTTTTTCCATGAAGATCACATCCATACTTATGTAGGTTTTCTTTGAGGATTAAAACACTTGTATCCCTTTTTATTAGGAGCATATCCAATAAAAATGCATTTTTCAGATTTGGGATCCAATTTTGACCGAAAATTAGTTGGAATGTGAACAAAACATGTGCATCAAAAAATCTTTGAAGGGATGTCTGATGACATTTGAAGGATTGGAAAGTTCTCTTTTAACTTGTTTAGAGGAGTTATGAATTTTAAAACATGAGTAGGCATTTTGTCTGTCAAGTATGATACTGTTAAAACAACGTCCTCCTACAAATATTTGGAAACGTTCATTGAAAACATGATGGCCCTAGCAACTTCAAGCAAATGTCTATTTTTTCTTTTAGCAATCCCATTTTGTTGTGGTGTATTGCGACAAGTAGATTGGTGAACTATACCTTTATTCTTTAAAAAATCCCCTAAACATTTATTAAAATATTCGGTTTCATTGTCTAATCTTAGGATGCAAATTTTTGTTTCAAATTGAGTTTCAATCATATTGAAAAAACTTGGAAGAATTTTCCAACTTCTGATTTCCTGCTTATAAGATAAATCCAACTAATTCTGGTGTGATCATTAATAAAAGTTACAAGTCCTTTTTTTCTTAATAATGTTTTTATTTTTGAAGGCCCCCAAACATCACTATGAATCATAAAAAATGGTTTTGATGGATAGTATGGCTTAGGTGTAAAATTTATTTGATGTCTTTTTGATAAACAACAAGTTTCACATTGAAGTAAAGAGCAATCAACACCCTTAAAAATATCAGGAAATAAATGTCTCAAATAAGAAAAACTAAGGTAACCAAGTCTAAGATGCCATTCCATTATTTTATCTAAAGTAGGGTTCAAACTCAATGCCTGAGCCTTTTTATTACTAGGAATAGTCTTGTCAAAGTAGTAAAGTTCGCCTATCTCTTTAGCTCTCCCAATCATCATCCCCGAGTCCTGAAAAACACGAGGAATCATAGAAAATAACACAACAATTAGAATCTTTTGAAAGTTTGCTGACTGATAGAAGGTTACATTTGAGTCTTGGGAGTTGGGACATAGAGTACTCTTAGTCAAATTAATATTTCCTCGTCTAGCAATGGAAGAGAAATTACCATAAGCAATACAAACTTTTCATGACTAAAACAAGGTTTATATGAATGAAATAAATGGGATAAGTTTGTCATATGATCAGAAGCTCCAAAATCAATGATCTATGGGTTTGATTTTCTACCTACATGAACCATAGAACAATTAGGAGTACCAGTAGCCAGATTGGAGTTAAGCAGTTTTAGGAGTTGATCAATTTGCTCCTTGCTAAACGAGTTGGGTTGTTCAGCAGCTATATTTGCAAAGGATTGTTGTCGTTTGTTCCTCAGCTTCCGGTCTACAAGTTTACCGTGAAGATGCTAGCAAGTTTCTCTAGTGTGGCGTGGTTTGTTGCAATGGTCACACCATACCTAGGGTTTTTCTTCATTCCTCTGTAGGTTTGGATCATTTTGTTTGCTGATATGGGCTTTGACAACATTGAATGCAGAGCCTTCAGTTGGGCTGACTGAGATGGTATTTTTCCCAAGCATTACACTTCTACGGGTTTCTTTACAACGGACCTCAGAAAAAACCTCATTGATGGAGGGCAGAGGGTTTTTCCCAATGATTCTACCTCTAACCTCATCAAATTCCACATTAAGGCCGGCAAGAAATTTGAAAACTCTATTGGCATCAACAATTGCTTTATAATGACATGCATCATCAGGATACTTCTATTCTTGATCGTTAAACAGATCTAAATCTTGTCATATTCTTTTCAAAGAATTAAAATATTTGGTAATAGAATCATTACCTTGGTGAATATCACTAAGTTTTAATGAGAGTTCAAAAACCTGAGATTAATTACCCAAATTTGAGTACATTTGGGTGACATTATCCCAAAGTTCCTTAGTAGTAGAATAACACATGTAGTTTGCCCCAATGTCCTCCTCCATGGAATTTACCAACCATGTCATAACCATGGAATTTTCAGCATCCTATGTAGAGTAGGCTGGATCCTTAGGGGCTGGCTCCTTCTTCTCTCCTATCAGGTAGCCAATTTTTCCTTTGCCACGGATGTACATGCGTACAGATTGAGACCAATGAAGAAAATTCTCTCCATTCAGCCGTATTGTAGTGATTTGAACTGGGTGAGAGTCATGTGGTTTGTTTGTGGAGTTTTGGGTTTCGGGGACTACTTTAGACATGGTGGGAGTTTAGACAAAGGAGTAAGATAGACTTAGGGTTTTTAGAAATCAAAGTAATTCCTACCTTGATACCATAAAAAATACGAAGAAGAAGTTTTTTTTTTCTTTTCATATATAAATCTCAGTTTTTTCGAAGACTTAAATAGCCAGACAATTACATAACAATGTTACCTGTACAATTAAGAGCCTATAAATGCCACTTACTAAAAATAGAATAACAAAAAATAAACGATTTCCTACAGTTAATATACAGTTAAAAACTTTGACTTTCCAATAGTGGAGAGAAGTGGAACTCTTACGTAATGAACTGGGAGTTTGCCTTTTTGGAATTGGGTGATTCGCAAAATATTCTCTTTGGTCCTTGTAGGTACGTTAGAGAAGAACATGCTACTTTTGCTATTGTTGGTTACCAGACTAGAGAGCGAATGGAAGGGTTGAAGGGCGTCTTTGATCATAGAGGTAGATTCGACATTGCCTTTTGCAAAGATTAAAAGGTCATCTGCAAAATAAAGATGGGTTAGGCGCTCAGGTTTGCATCTCCAATGGAGGGAGAATGCGAGGTTGAATGTGAGTCTTTGTAGTAGGGTGGAAAGAACCTCCATGCCAATGATGAATAAGTATAAAGAGAATGGGGTCGCCTTGCCTAAAGCCCCATTTGCTAGTGAAGTAGCCTGTCAATTCTCCATTGATATTAATAGAGAACCTAGGGGTAGAGATGCATTGTTCTATGAGGGTGCGAAAGTGTTGGGGAACTTGCATAGCTTTAAGCACCTCAAGAATGAAGTCCTATCTTATAGAATCATAAGCCTTCTGGAGATCTACTTTTAAGGTGCAGCGGGGAGTGCCTTTCTGTGATTGGTATTCGGCCATCAATTCTTGAGTTATGAAGATATTGTTAATAATCCTATGCCCTGGAATAATTACCCAAAAAAAATCCTATGCCCTGGAATGAAAGCAGCCTATTCTCTGTCAATCAAAGAGGGTAGCACATTTTTTAGTTGGGTTGCAAGTGTACAGGACATTGTAGCATGCGATAGGTCGAAAATCTCTTAAGCTGGAGGGATTAGCTATCTTTGAGACCAAGTTGATGATGGTTGTATTTATTTCTTTAAGCAAGTGCCCAGAGTTTAAGAATTCTTTGATGGTGGTGGATATACTGTTTCCTATTATTTCCTAAGTCTCCTTGAAGAATCTAGCGATGTACCCGTCTGGTCTAGGGGCCTTCTCATTTTCTTGGGAAAAGAAGCCTCTCTTAATCTCTTCATTTGTGAAGGGTGCTTGCATTTCTTCCCTCTATTGTTTTGTCAACTTCCAAGTCACTAAGTTGTGGATCTCCTTAGGGTTAATTGGAGGGTGGGTGCTGCCATAGAGTTGTTGGAAGTGCAAAACATCTAATTCCTTGACCTCCGCTTCTCCTATTTCTTCACTTCCATCTTCCTTTGAAAGTCTATACATGACGCTTCTATTGTGAAGATTCCTCATAGCTTTGTGGAAGAATGAAGTGTTCTTGTCCCCTAAGTAGGTAGTACTCCTTGAGGGCTTTCTTCTCTGCTTCCATACGTGATGTATCTCCAGTGCCTTGTATGGTAGATTGCATCTGGTTGAGAGTATTCTTGGCCATTTGTACTCGGTTAGATGATTGGGAAAACTCAGAGTGGTTTAAGTGTCTTAGTTCATTTTTGAGTAATTTGAGCTTCTTAACCACCCGAAACATCCTTGAATCAGTGATCTCCTTATTCCATGTATTGATGACAATATCCTTGAAGCTCGCATGCTCAATCCAAAAGTTGAAGAACTTAAAAGGCGACTTCCTTGACCTTGGCCTAGTGTCCAAAGATGTGATAGCTAGTGAATGATTCAAAAGGGTAGGGGGTAGGAACTTGGCTTGGGTTCTTAGGAAGACATGCAACCAGTGATGATTGACTAGAACTTGGTCGAGTTTTCTCAAAATTGGGTTGTGTTCTTGACGATTGGTCCAGGTGAAGAAGTCTCCAAAATACCTTAGGTCTTCCAGCTTAGTGTTGGCCAAGCAATTTTGAAAGTCTTCCATTGCTGTTGTCATTCGAGTTCTTCCTCCAAGTTTTTTTTAGGGGCACTTAGTTATGTTGAAGTCACCAAGTACCAACCATGGGTTCATGGTCATGGAGGGGGCTAAGCCCTTTAAATTCCCCCATAAGGATTTCCTTTCCTCGTCATTGTTTGAGCTGTAGATGAATGTAACTGATAGATAGGTATTAGTGCTCCGAAATGTGGCTATGCAATGTATGAGCTGCACATTTTCCTTCTCAATTTGGACATCCCACTCTCTCGGGATCCAGGCCAACCACATTTGCTTGCAAGCTGCCCAGTTAATAGCCACTTGCCATCTTAGCCCCAACAGGTTCTGAATGGGCATTTTATTTGAAGGGTTAACCTTGGTTTCAAAAATCTCTATAAAGGAAATCTTATTGTTATCGCACTCCTTCCTAACTTCTGCTACTTTAATTGGGTCATTGAACCCTCTAATATTCCAAGTCGCTATGTTCATGAGGGTGAAAAAATGAGGACCCGTTTGCACCTAAGTAAAGGTGCGATGTCTCTTCTTTTGTTTCTTCTTCTGACACCTTGAAGAGCTGGAGCTTTTGTTGCTCTTGGGATTGCTGTTTGGAGTCCTATTTAATTGACCAAGGAGCTTGTTAAGTGGAGTATTGTCAAAATCCTCGCAATCCTTAGTAGTGCCCATCTCAGTTTGAGCTAGGCTGGGTGCCAAGGGCTCATGGGTTTGCTCCAAATGGTTGGGGGGGTTTAGGGACAAAGGAGTCTTGATCTTGGTGGGGGAATTCCCTCCGATGGGGGATATCCGTGGAATCACCGGCCTCATTCTCGACTTCCATTGCTTTTAGAGACCGTATACTTCCGTCTTCCATATGAGGGTTCTGGTCAGAAGAAGTAATGTTTTCCTTCACTACAAAATCAGTTGGAATTGCCTTATCGTCCACCCGGATCCTACTCTCTTCACCTGCAAGTTGTCTTAATTTCAATGGAGACTAGACTTCCTCGCTAATTCCTTTCTGAGCTTGAAGAGGGGGAGATTTGAGAGAAGAAAAAATTACTTCATCCTCCTTGGGAACCCCCTGGTTACCCTTACAGGCATGGTTTACTTGAATCTACTGGTCGCCTTTAGGTTTAGAGCTTCCAACTATGGTTTATGAAATTGGGTTCTTTGTTGGAGTGTAGGAATGGCCAAAAACCTTGCATGTGCTGCATTTGGGAGGAAGCCGTTGGTACTTTATGTGAACTCTAGCCAAAGAGCCATCAGGTTTCTCCACTTTGACTTGCGTAATCAATTCTTCCCTTCCGTCAATCTCAACAAGGACACGGGCTTGGTTAGCGTGTTGCTTGGAAATTGTGAGGGTGTTGGCTTTAATGGGAGAACCCACTCTACTGGCTATATGACTTATCCCCTCGGCATTAAGGAACTTGCAAGGAATGAGACTAAACATAGCCCACACCGGAATGTGAGTGGGCTAAGGCTTATCTAATGGCATTCCCTTTCTCCACCGTTGGAGGATCAGGAAGCTTTTAGAGAAGTATCAGACCTTCTCTAGTGTCGGAGAGAGGTCCTTATCCTTATCAAAGCAAAAGCAAAAGAAACCCTCTTGGTTGGCTAGGACATTGATAAGGCCGAAATCCTTCCAAAGTCTGAAGGCTATTGATTGAACTAGGGAAAATGAGATTTTGCGACCTATGAAGTATCCTACCAAGGTGGACCTCCAGTAGTCTGCCTTTTCATCCTCAATTGTCTTCGGGATCTTGACCCTAGGGATGCGGATGAATCGGAGCTTGAAGTTCGGGTTACAGGGAGTAGCTACAAGCATTTGCATAAGTCTTAGCCGTTGAAGGGAGGGAAGAAGGTTGTTTTTCCAGGTGGTTTTCCTGCTCGATTTAGTCCAATAGTTGATTTGCTCCCTCCAAAGTGGAATTTCCAAAAGAGGAAAATCCTTTGGACTGAGAGCTGGCAGAGGTGTTGATTGGGTGAGTGGGATTGACATAAACTTTTCCTATGTCTCTAGTTGGATTGTCCACTATGACAGGAGCATAAGGCTCCAAAATACTACTTTTAGGTAAGTCCTTCTGAAAGGTGAAAAGACACCTTAGCTTTTTCCCTATTTTGGTTGCTGGGGCAAACTACTCTAGAATCGTGTCTTGTGCGCCAGACACCGGCATTTCGAAAAATTGAGGAAAGTGGTCGCCCAATGTGCTCTAGTGACCAGAAGGGGGCCTGTTGGACGACTCTTGAAGCTTGCTAGACTCTCCCTTCATCAAGTCTGGTGACATACCAGGTGGGAGAAGAGTTTGGTGTGAGGTTTGTGTGTATTTGTAGCTTAAAAGAAGTGGTCTTTTAGGGGGGTTGGGGGGTGGTTTTAGAGAGAGGTGAGAGCATTTTCTCTAACTAGGATTTTTCTATCTCACCCACACAATTTGCCACTAATGAACTTTACAAACCATGAGGTCAAACAGCAAAAACTCCCTTGTCAGAATTTTTTATTTTGAAAAGTTGATTATCTACATTTTCAACTGATAAGTAGGAGGACTAGTCACTTTCCACTTGTATTTCATAAAAACCACTCCTGATCCAGGACAGAGCTAACCATTCTTTGTTATTCATGAAGTTTTACTAATCCTATGTCTGATGCTTCTCTGTAACTTAGGAAATGAGAGTTAAAATTGCATGAGCTCAATTTTTTTGGTTAATATCTAGTACTATCCATTCTTATCCCATGCCCAGATTAAAGATCATTTTTTTTATAATTTTACCCTTTATTCAGGCTTATTGTCCTATTGCAAGATCCATGCCAACACACAAGAGGATCTGTTAATACTGTCTAGGTTACTATGACCTACCAAACATGGCTTTAATTATTTAGGATCATATATGGGCTTCTCATTTTCACCTGTAAAATCTTAATAAAACTACCTCTTGTGATAATTTATGTAACTTTGTACAGAGCCAGTAGCACAAATTTCACTTCTTTATTGTAGAGAGATACTTGACCCAGAATTACTTACTTTAGAAAATAGTAGGGTGGAGCAATAAACTAAGGACTGCCTTGCATTGAAGTTATTGTGACACAGTTGTAGATAGTCAACTTCATTAATGACTTGGACTATTCAATTATATACTAGAAACAGATATTCTTATTGTATGTTGATATAGCACATTTAGAATTGCAGTTCTCTTCATTTAGAATTGCAGTTCTTTTCTGGAGAAGATTGATTTTGAATAACTTATTGTAATTCCAATGTATCTTCATGGGCCTATCCTGCCAAACCCTCTTTTTTCTCTTTGCCTAAACCAGCAACAAGGTTATTGGATCGATCTTGATTTTTTACCCAAAAAAGTATGAAAGTGTGTGATGATTTATGATTAAGCATATCCAGCTCTTGCATATCATATGATTATAGAACCCTAGCCTGTCTATAAAACATATTGTTTTCATGGTAATTATCTATGAATGTATTTGATCTTTCCAATAAAATGAAATTAACATTATCATGGGTGAGCCTGAGGTGTCTGTAGTTTTTGCTTCATTGCTTCTCATAGTCAATCTATTTGTGACAGGATTTGGGTGGAAGCCAGGTCCCAAGAGTAAAGAATGCTACCCATACAAGTGCCTCTCATGACACTATAAGGGAAAAAGGTATGGTTACGGATTTTATAAGCAAGCAATTCATTAAAGATACCTCTGGCCTTTGATTGGAGATGCATTCTTAACTGCTTTTCATTATGGGCAGGTTTTTCAGGGTCATCCATCCGGCGTGCTAATGTATGTATGCATAGTATCAGCTAGCTATCAATTCTTCTTTTAACCTTATTAGAAGGTCTATGGAAAATTTCAGTTATTTATATCAGAAGTTTGTACAGCAGGATACTAAAGTTGATCAAAGGGCACAGGATACTAAAGTTGATCAAAAGGCACAGGATACTAAAGTTGATCGAAGGGATAGTGCAATGGAATCCAGTGAGGCCGGTCTTGGTGAAAGCACCAAGTTATGTGAGTTGAGATTTGGGACCTATTGCCTTTGGCGTCGAGAACATAAAGAAGAGTTGAAGGACACCATGGTGAGGAAAATGAAAGACAGGCTCTTTGTGGCCAGGGCATACTTCCCGAGTATTGCTAAAATTCAAGAGCAAGACAGTTTATCTCGTGAACTCAAACAAAACATTCAGGATTTTGAGCGTGTTCTTAGTGAGGCTTCTAGGGATGCTGATCTTCCAACTCAGTAAGTTTTGGATTATATCTCATTTGTTTAAAAAATTAAGATCAGCTGTAATCACTTGGATATTTTTCTGTACATTTATATATAGAGTTCTAATAATCCTTGTTTTTCCACTAGGAACAAGTTCACTAGATTTATTCACCCGTCACCACCCAAAAAAAAAAGAAATCGGTGATTATTGGAGAATTTATTGTGCTTCAAGTTAATCTCAATTTTTACTAGAAACTGACCATGGATGAGTTGGCTAGTTTTAAACTGTGATCTTAAATTTCATTCTTAAGAGAAGGCTTTTGAGTTTTGTCCTTCATATCTTTCAATTTAGTACATTCAAGTTACCTAGATCAGTCATAAGTCGTAACTGCTTGATTATGTTCAACAGATAAATAATGGCTCATTGTACATAATGAATCGTATATTGGCTGAAACAATATTATTATGTACAAAGCTCGCAAGTATGCACAAGCACTTGCTTAGTGTATTATGTGCACACAAGAGCTTGACTAACCTAGTATCATAAGGTTTGGGGCTGTTATTCACATTAACCTCTGTTTCTGGCTTTTCCATTCTTCTTTGAAGTTTGTTATAGAGAATGCATGACATGCTGAAGCTAATTGTGAATATAACAATTTTCCTATGTCAGGATTCGAGAGAAGCTGAAGAGAATGGACTTTGTAATTGCCAAAGCTAAATCGTGTACAGTAGAATGCAGTAATGTCGACAAGAAATTTAGACAATTGTTGGATATGACTGAGGATGAAGCAAACTTCCACATGAAGCAAAGTGCCTTCCTGTATCAAGTTGCTGTGCAGACCATACCAAAGGGCATTCATTGCCTGAATATGAGGTTAACTGTTGACTATTTTAGATCTCCTGAACACGAAATAGACTTCCGTCTTGCAGAAAAGTTTTCAGACCCTACATTGCATCACTTTGTCATATTTTCTAAGAATGTGCTAGCATCTGCAGTGGTGATCAACTCTACAATTAAACATGCAAAAGTAAGTCCGGTTCAATATGTTATGCACTTCATCCTATAGAGTGATTGGTTGCAACTATGAGAATGATTCCACTGCAACATTTCAGGACAGCCAGAGTTTAGTTTTTCATGTGCTGACTGATGGACAAAATTTCTACTCATTGCAACAATGGTTCTTTGGAAATGCTTACAAGGATTATGCAGTTCAAGTTTTAAATATTGAGAAGCTTGATTTGGAAAACTATGATGAAACTATGTTGCAACTTTACCTACCTGAGGAATTTCGCATTTCCTTCCACAGCATCAATAATGAATCGGTGATCAACATGAGAACAGAATATTTATCTACTTTTTCTCATTCCCACTATTTTCTCCCTGATATATTCCCGCGGCTAGAGAAAGTAGTGGTTTTGGATGATGATGTTGTTGTCCAGAAAGACTTGACAGCCCTTTGGCACCTCAACATGGGAGGTAAAGTGAATGGGGCCTCGGAGTTATGCTGTGTCAGATTAGGTCAGCTCAGGAGTTATGTTGGAGATAATAACCTTGACAGAAATTCTTGTACCTGGATGTCTGGTCTTAATGTAATTGATTTGGCTAGATGGAGGGATTTGAAACTCACTAAAGCCTACCAAAGATTAGTTCAACAGGTAAATAATCAACTTGAATTTTTTATCCATACTATTCATCAGGCATAATTATAATGGAGATGACGTATGTTTATTGTGCAAAAAGAGAATTTAAGTGGTGTAAACTGAGAATAAATTTTATTTACAATATATGGCATATGCCAAGATTCTTGTTAACTCCCCACGATAATTGCATTAGCTGAGTCGTAAGTACATCCTTTATTTGCATTTGTGGGGGAATATATGTCCTCTGTACGCATCATGCGTTGTAATGTTTAGAATCTATTTGAACTTAGAGGCAAATGTCTGTTCTTTATATACATTATATGTTATTAAGTTTATCCTCGATTTGCACTTTTCTGTCTATACTTGAAGCAAAACGTATGTCCACTCCATTGTAACTATGATTGCTAATTTATGTGATGTTAAAACATTAGTATTATATCTTTGGTATTCATGATTTTGTCATTCCCTGATTAGTCTTCAGAATATATTTATATATATTATTTTTCCTTGACATCAACAGCGACCCAAAGAGGTGAAGGATGATCCATTTGAACGCCTTGCTCTACGTAGGAGTCTACTCACTTTTCAGGACCTAACTTTTACTTTAGACAGCATGTGGGTCTTATCTGGGCTTGGGCACAATTATAAGCTTGATGCTGAGCATCTGAAGAGAGCTGCAGTTTTGCACTACAGTGGAAAAATGAAACCATGGCTTGAGCTAGCAATACCACGATACAAAGAATATTGGAAAAGATTCTTAAACTGGGATCATCAGATCTTAAACGATTGTAACATCCATCCATGATGAGATGACAATTCAGTTTTTGGATTTAGTTGGTCAAAATATGCTTGATTTATTCTCATGCCAATGCTGTATACTCCTTGCTGCTGGCTGCAGTTCAACGTGTTACCAAAAGATGCTATGCTAAAAACAGCTCAAGAATGCTGGGTTTGCAGAAAGCATGTCTTTGGTTATTTTTTGGGTAGACAAGAAATGTAGAACATACTATCCTTCGATGGAAAGCAGGATTGCTGTTCATGGTGCAAGCCAGTCAGCAGATATTCTACTTTGAGAAGGTTGGTATTATGGACAGGAGAAGCAGTTTGAGAAGAGTTTACTGCCAGTAATTTAGTTGCTTGTTTCGGTGGGATGCGATTCATGCAATCTGCAAGAGTTTGACTGTTCAAAAAGGATGAAAATTTCAGTACTGATGTATTTTAGATACAAAGGTGGGGTTTTTCAAATTGCCCCAGGTTGATTTATAAATTGTGAATTTCAATGTTTCGTCGTTGTTTGAGAACATTGAACATCCTGCAATTATGCAGATTTTTTTTGGCTATTGTTTTAATTTTTTTCAAATGTGATTCTATTACATTAATTTAGCTGTATTCACGTTGTGGGATGTTTTAATATTTTATTTACTGTTAAAGTATGAATATAAAAAAGCTTCCGTCAAGCTGCAAAGTTAAAATTTTTAGATCAACGGATGTAGAGTTAAGCTCAAAATGGTTTTTTGTGCAAATCCAGCATTATCACTCTTCCCTTCCAGATTAATTAAATCCTCTATTTGATAAGTTTCAATTAGAAAGTCCCTGCCCTTAAGTTAAGACTCAAGAAAAGTGTTAAAAGCAATAGAATCTATAAATATGATTGCTTTTGGATTTTAGCTTAAACTGCAAATTAACCTTTTTATATTTGTTTAATGTGTATTTAGCCCTTTATTTTAAACTTGTATATTTAGACCCTTAAATCATTAAAAAAAAAGTATTTAAACCTTGTTTTACCATTTTATCCTTGGATAAAACAATTAAAAACTCAAGGAAACTGCATAATATCATGTAGAAATTTAAATACACTATTTTTAAAGATTTGGGTCTCAAAGCATAATTTAAAAGATAATGAACTAAGTGCATATGAAATTTCATGATAAATGTATTTGCAATTTACCATAGATTTATTACTTAACAGTTATTAATTTACAGAATTTAAGTTATGGGCATATATGGACAACACTAAACTTATAAAAAAGATGGCTAAATTAATGAAGGTGTTTAGGTAGAACAGAACGGATTTAAGCACCATGGAGGCTACTGGCTGAGACAATAACCATTCCATTATTACATGGAATCCATGATTGCCAGACAGGATCTGCAGGTAATGGATATGGAATTTCACCGACTATCAACCCTAGCTATCAGCCTATTACGTTTTGAAAGGGCTAAATCGAAGGATCGGCTCTTGGAGCGATAGTTGAATCCTAAGAATATTACAGATGAATGATTTATCCGCATCATGTTAGAAACCGCTGACGTCTTAAATGAAGGTTTGTGTAAAAGCCGTCGCAGAAAAGCTTTGATATCATATAACCAAAGTGTTTCTGCAACTGAGTGAACTAAATTAAATTTACAAAATTATTAAATTAAATATTATGAAGTTTAAACTCAACTTAATAAAAAACTTAAACAACTTAGGTTTGAGATATCGAGTCAAATTTGAGCTGTTGGCGAGCAAATTTTTTTCTCATCGACATCTCAAGGGTGGGTTTTAGACATGTAAATCTTTGCTGGATTAGATTCGAGTTTCAATGAAACTATCCCAAACTCGACTTATTTACGTCTCTAATTGTGATTAAAGCAATAAGTTAATGACATACAAGAAAGCCTCCTGAGGGATTACGGTTGGGCATTAATCATTTACGCTCTTTGCTGGTAGGATTGTGTCAACAAGTTGAAGTGATGATATTCCTACACTGACCTCGGTCGACAACAGTAAACAACTAATACTGTGATTTGTTCACATCTGCAATCAACGACGGGTTTTTATAACTTTGTTAGGCCTACATCCCTACTGGATAGCTCGGCAGTCCGTATTCTTGGCCCATTTGTTAACCCAATCTTCAAAATAGAACATCATTTGCTTATTAACCGTATTTGAAAATATAAACCTATAACCCGACTCATTTAATAAATGTGTTTTGTTTCTGGGTTAGACTTGTTTTTCGATTAAGAAAAACTAAAGTAATCTTACCTCACTTATAATATCTATTAAAATGATCAAAACAAAAATCTTTATAAAATTAAAGTTAAAAAGAACGAATTACGTAAGCATTTAAATATAATGACTATAATGTGATAAACAAAAATCTTAAATAAAGTAAGTTTGATTTTAATGTAAAAAAAAAAATCATTTACTACTGTAAACATTCTATTTTTTCCCCTAATCATTAATAATGTTCAATTTACATTTTTTTTCCTTTTTGCAAATTTTTCTCTTTTTTTTTAATTTTAGGAAAAATAAAAGAAAAAAATAAAATAAATAGGAAAAATATCCCAATTTTGAAAAATAATGGTAGAAATAATAATAAAATGAGTTAAATAATTTTTACAAATTTTTAGAATTTCAAAATAATATAAAAATAATAAAAATTGCATTCTATATATACAATTTGAGTAAATAAAAAAACTGAGAAGTGGGCTAACCCAACTGGTCTGGATCATGGCCTGATGCACGCGCGCACCGGGGGGTGGGGGGTGGGGGGGGGGGGGTGCAAGGTCGAGGGTTTGAAACGCGAGGGAGACATTTCCGCATTTTGCAATTTTTTGCATTTGCCTGGGACACATGTCAACAACTGATTGAATGACACGAGCGCACGCGCCGGGCGCGTGCTCGTCTCCTACCTCTATCCGAGATCGGCGTCGATGCGGGAGAAATGGAATTTGGCCGTTTTGATTCAATTTTTTTGCACAAATCCACTAAATCTTTAACCAAAATGAGATAAACATCATCCAATTAGTATAAAATCGTAACAAAATCCAAGATTTACATAAATCGAAACAAATCGGAGATGGGTTTTTCAATCGAAATCCGATTTATCCCAATCAGAGGAAATTCGAACTTATCTAACTCGATTGTCGATGCTTATAAATAGAGCACGACGTGAGGAAGTTGGATCACAGATCATAAGTAAGAAAATAGTAAAAAATCAGAGGTTTCGAAGCCGCTGGAGTTCTGCCCACACTGTGACCACCTATCAAAAATTTATAATCTTGGAAATAGAAATAATAAAATAATAATGTTAGGGTCTTAATTAGTTTTTTTTTTAGAATAGATATGTTTAGTTTAATAAAAAAATAATAAAAATAATAATAAATATATATAAAATAAAAAAATAATGAGAAAAAATAAATAATAAATGAAAATTTTAAAATTAAATAATTAGTTGGGATAATAATTGTTTTATCACTTAGAAAAATCCCTTTTTTTTTCAAAATAAATCCAAAATTGGTTTTTCTTAAATTAAATAAAATAATAAAGCTTTCTTAGATTTTTTTCCAAAACCTTGAAAATGGTAATGAATTCAAACCCGAGGTATTTTCATAATTAAAATTAACAAACCCACTAAAGCTTTTTATAAAAAGAAAACTACGGCTTGTTTGATCTTGAATAGCGGGTACGTAGACACCCTTATGGGGCAACTCTAAAAAGAAATAAAAATCATTTTTCAAATTATTATAAGTCGTTTTACCTGTATCCAAAATAAAAAATAAAAATAAAAAAAATAAGGAAAAGATATCAAAATATGGTTCAAATTTCAGAAAGATAAGGTGGTAACTTTAGGATTTTAATAGGTTAGCTCCCGAGTCGAGAATCTCTAGTTTTACTTTCTTCTTTTTCAAAAATAAAAGAGGAGATTTCGTTGATTAGTAGTTCAAATTAGAATTAATCCGCTCAATTAGTTCTAATTCAAAATTTTTTCCCAATTTCAGTTGGGTGGCGACTCCCAAATAAAATAAAATTCCTAGTTCAAGTCGAGGATTTATATTAGATGAGCATAGGGTCTAATATAAATCAGATTAGGAATCTAAATGAAAAAAAAAAAAATTAAAAATTAGACTCGACAACTACATTACATAAATGTGTTAAATTAAGTCATAGCCCTACTAGGTATTAGTGACAATATTCAAATTGACCATATCATTTGTTAACTTTTTAAGAAAGATTGTTAAATAGTGTACATTGGAAAAAAGTTACTAATATGGTATTAAAAATATTAATTAACATGATTCATCATTCGCTTTATCTTTTTCTATTATTTTTATGTTATCAAAACTTAATAAGTATATCAAAATAATCATCAAATTCAAAATATACATTTGAATCATATAAATTTGTATACTAATTAAAGGCAAGTCTATTTGTACAACAAATGTTCAAAATTTTCAAACACTAAAAATTTTGTGAAGTAGAATCTTACAATATAAACTTATTAGAAAGAAATATACTTAATATTATGAAAAAGTTAAAACCACATTTTAATATAGATATTAAAGATATAGAACATTCCAAAATAGAATTTGTACATATATCAAAGAAGAGATTGTAAATGAAACCCATAACATATAAAAATCAATTATTATAATCCATGACCATTTGATTCTATACGTTAAGGAAACTTCCTATCATAAATATTTTTTTTTTTTGGTCAACCATAAATAAAACTATTGAAATCCTTAAATTTTCACTAAAAAACATTGTTAAAAATATAAACAAAAATAGAAAAACAAAATAAGATACCAAATTATTAGTTATATAAAATTTTATTACAATTAGATTAGAATCAAAGTAGAACTTAAGCTAAAAGCTCTACAAAAATGTTAACAATTTTAGTCTTAAATGGGCAAGTGTATTCGTAAAAAGGGTTTGGATGCTAAACTCAAACTTAAATATATTTATAAATGAATCAAAATGGGTTCGACTCATTTATTAATTGTGTTGAGTTTTTTTTTTTTATACTGATCTATTTATAATCATGTTGTTATGTTCATATTAGTAGATCATATTGTTTAATGGGAACTTGAGAAATTGAAAAATGAATGCATTTTGCTATTCAACTTAACATTAAAAAAAAAAAAAAAAACTCCAATGAGATTTGACCCTTTACCGCATGCTTGTGATGGTTGAGCAATTAAATATTTGATTGTGTTTAGCATCTTTGTAAGATGTGCTTTCCAATATATATATAAAATATCTTCTCTCTTTATTAAAATAACTTTTATTAATTATTATTTCTTTTTTTCCTAAATTTCGGAGATGGCCGCCCCCTCCAAACACCCAAAGTCCCTCCGATTGGTAGTGTCATGATTGTGCATAACGCACATCCTTTTCAAAAACAGGGGCTTGAAGTGTCTCGTGCTTCTTGGAAGGTTCAATGACAATGACATAAGAGGAAAAAGTTGCTTTGATTGAGCTTTCAGTAATGGTATTTCTACGCCACTTTTTCACTCTATCACGAGTAGTGTACTTGGTGTAATTTCATTTTGAAGATTTTTGTATCAATCGGTTTGGAAAATCTCCAAACCAAAAGGAAACCTAAATCGAAATATTCAAAAATTAACCCAAACAAAATTATGTTGGTGGCTTCGAGTTTACTTTAAAGTGAACAGATATTTTGTAGGAAATCATAAATAGTACATATAATAATAGTTATTTGTATCCCTGATACTATATAATGTATTTTTACTTGCACTAAGCTTTCAACAATATCTATGATGTTGAATAAACCCCTAAATTAGTGTAGATCTATGTAAAGAGCCGATTCAAAACCGGTAAGGGCCCATTGGTTAGAGGTAGGTTGTGATGGGTTATGGCCTTCAACCTACCAATAGATCATGATTCGTAAAAATAAAATAAAAAAAATAAAAAAAACACCTATTTAAATAATATTAGAAATTAAAATCATTTTTATATAAAATAGGAAAACTTATTTTCTATCTATAATATTTAATATACTGTTATTAACAATATAAGAAATAAATATATTTTAAAATTATATCTAATTAAATATTTATAAACTTTTATTAAAGGGATGTTCTTATTTCTTAACAATATAGAATTAAAACAAATTTTTGTCTTTTGATTTTTTTTTTTAAAC
The DNA here is from genome assembly GCA_037954665.1 of Laguncularia racemosa. Lineage (NCBI taxonomy): Eukaryota > Viridiplantae > Streptophyta > Magnoliopsida > Myrtales > Combretaceae > Laguncularia > Laguncularia racemosa. The sequence continues at coordinate 3,374,779 of JBBMOL010000069.1, read as the reverse complement.
TTTTGTCCTATATTATTAATATTACAATTATATTTTAGTGTAGTTATGTATAAATAAATATAAATAACTTCCTTAAACTTTGATCAAGGTATGAATATACTCCATAATTTTTTAGATGTTGCAAATAACTCTCTTAAACTTTGATAAATTAGCAACAAAAAGGATGCATTTTTTTTTTTTAGTTTAAAAAAACACATTGAGTTCAAAGTTGAGGAGCGTTAAAACATATCTTAATAGGTTCACGAGGTGTTTTAATATTAAGGTCAAAGTTTAGAGGAGTTATTTACAACTTTTGAGGGTTATTTATTAATTTATCAAAATTTAGAAGGGTTATTTATAATTTTTTAGGATTATTTACTAATTTATCAAAGTTTAAAGGAGTGATTTACAATATTTAAAAATTTAAAGAGCATATCTACATCTATGTCAAAGTTTATGGGATAATTTACATTTTCCCTTAAAGTTATTTAAAAAAAAAATTAAAGATATGGTTCAAGGGTTTGAACCGAACATGTAAACTGCTGAGCCAATTAAATCAGCCCGAAACCGGATCCTAACAAGACGGTCATGTGACCTGATAGTTCCAAACTCGGTTTTGAATTGGTTTGGTCCACTTCCCAGGTCTACACTAGCCTACGTTCAAACAACCATTCTTCCATGTAGCGACTAAATACATAGGAAACTACTCTATTAATGTACAAGTACCATTCGACCACTGGCTGTATAGCATAATATAGACCTGAGCTAAACTTGTACTCTATCGCAGCCCAAAGCGCTAACCACAACCGAATTGGAGGTAGCCTAATCCTTGACATGATCATGAGTTATACAAGCAATAGAAGCTATGGGGATGTGCGCATAACACGGCACAGTAAGTGGATGGAGGTTTATGTTGTACACAACCAAACAACTGCATTACCAACCAAGTTATGTGCTATGCATGAATATGTCATTTGCAAGTTGTTATCTCTTGCAATGCGAAGCTAATCGAAATTCATCCTGCTTTTCGACTAGGTTTGGGGGGGTTGCACTCTTATAATATAGTCATGGAATTCATGTTATACAATGAGTTATTACAAAGAATTTCTTATCTCCATTGAGGTCTTGTCTACCTATGATACAGTTCAAGCTTGCCTTTAATCTCATCACGACCCCTCGAGTTACATTGTCTGAATTAAGGCCTAGAAAAGGATTCTATCCTCCTCTTGTGGGTAAGCCTGTTGAAATATCCTGAAATGAGAAAATAAATAAAATATATAAATTTAATTTAATAGTAAATATTAGTAAAAAGTTAGATCAATAACATTTATATGCCAAAAGATGCTTTAGATTTTTACAATGAATATCTTAACACAAATAATGTATTGAGTCAGTAGACTAGGAAATTAAAGTATGTATGTATGTGCTTGCATAGATACGTACATGTGTGCGTAAATCATAATAAATGTCACTCCTGAATAGAAATGTAACGATGCCCTCTAGCAAATAAAAAGAATCTAAATAATAACGTAAGAAATCAATCTAACGTGAAGCTTAATAGTGATATATATACACATGCAAACACTTACATACATATAAACAAGACATAATGGAAAATATTAACGTGACTTTGAAATCAAGAAAATGGAAACTTAATTAAGATTGCAAATGAATAAAATAGACCTTATTAGCAACCATTAATAAAGGAAATATGAAATTAAATTAGTAACTTTTAGTAGGAAAAACACTAATCACACCCTAAACACTATAAATAAGGTCTTAGAGTCTCCCTTACAACTCATTCTAGTGAGAAAGTCGCTCACTGTCATAAGATAGAGAGGGAAAATCTCGATGGCATGTTGCCCAAATAAAATAAGTATTTAAAACTCTATGCTTTTAATTCAAAATAAAACCTATAAATTAGAAGTATCTAATTATGAAACTTAATTATAAGTTTTACAAACCAAAATCAATAGTTAGCATCCAAAACCCTAAGCTCTTAAATTTAAGAATATGGGATTCTGAAAAATCAACAAATTTATATCTTATTAAATGTGATTGTAAAACTAAAATGTAGGAGACTTAATTTTAAAAATTGCTAGAAAAACCCAAAAGTCTTAACTATGATAACAACTTAGATATAGAATTAATAGTAAGATTATGATAAAAAGATCATAGGAATCATAAAGTTTTTGGTTCGGTGAATTGATAATAATAACACTTAATCTTAGAAATCCTAAATTTTTATCAATCCCTAAAATCTCGAAATTCAATTTTACTAAACCCTAAGAAGATATGATGAAAAAAGGCTTTATAACATAAGATCAAACTCTAAGAAAATTTAGTATGAAACTAATAGGAAACCTAGATTGTAATCAAAATTTAAGATTGCGAGAAAATTAAAATCATTGGAAAAGATGATGGGTAAACGAATTAAGAATGACGGGTTGTGTAGAAATTTTTTAATTTTAATTGTTGATATAAAACTTTAGTAGTGATGAAATTTAGAAGATGTAATAGCTAATTGTTTTGGAAAACAAATTGACCAAATTGGGCAACTAGATCATAAATATTAGATTAAATCCTAAAATCTAAAGTATTTAGATGTACAAGAACAAAAGATAATCGATACGACCCCTTTTCGAGCAATTTTCATTGGCCATATACAAAAGCCGGTTGGTCACCTTTCTAGCCAATCAACAGCATTGGCTTCCTTTGTAACTTGATCGGTCACTTCCCCATCTGGTCGGCATAGCTAGTGTAAATTGCTATGTACTTATTTTAATATGTAAATTGATTAAAAGACCCTTTAAACCTTAGGACAATAAAAAGAACAAATTAAAATCAAATTTAGGAGTTGAACTATTGAAATTAATTAAGTTCATTGATTAAATTATAAAAAATATCTTGGCAATGAAAATAACAATTAGGGCTATGGGAAAAACAAAGTGAATATTTGTACAGTTATTTGATTTTATGTGCATATTGGTATAGAACCATGGACGTAAGAATTATTTGGCCAATAACAACAATTTTTCTATTGATTGTGTTTGGGCCTAAGTTGGGAGTATGAGAAGTGGCACTAAAAAATTGGGTGGTGTTGGCTAGTTGTGAGGATAGTGATTTAGGGTGATGTGATTTGTAGTTTAAGTGCTAAATTGTGCTAAGTGCATGTAGGTAGAATTTTGGTTGGTTAGTCATTGTATACGAGTAAATGACAAAATTATAACCCAATTGCATCGGTAGTTGGAACACCTTTGTGGACAATTGCATTGGACTAGTGGGTTGGTGGCTCATACTAGTAATGATCTTGGGATGGAATGACTAGTTTTGATATTAGTGTTGGGATCAGATAACCTTTTACATTTCATTGTTGATATTAGTATTGGGATCAAATGATCATTCACAATATATTATGTATTATTTATATATGTGTGCTAATTGAATTTGAGTTACTCTAAATTTTGAGACATTAAAATTATGTTATTGGCCATACCTAAATAATAACCTAAATGAAGATGCATTTATTAATTACAGAATGTGGTTTAGCCCCTATATGTGTGTGTAATATAGAGATTGCCCTAGGTTTCTTGGTTACCCCTTTTTGACATGCATTTCAGATAATTTAAAACGATTTGAAAACTTGAAAGCATAGGATCAAGTCTTATGTCAACTTAGTAGACAACAAGAGCACACGGCAAATTCATGGTACCATTTTGATATTGGGCATAACATCTGTTGGGTCGCTTAATCTTTTTACCGTTGCATGAAGTGAGTAATTTTATTGGTGAAAAACCACTCTTAGATACTCGACAATATGCATGATATAGCGCATCCCATCTTTCAGGAGACGTATTCAGCATGTTAATTTAAACACACACAAGAAATACTGCATGTAAACACATTCGAGTGTTCATCACCCCTAGAAAGACTACTTACACATGTACCCGCTCGCATGGACCACTTTTGCACTTGCCCGATTACCAATGCTCAGTCATCGTAGTAACCTGGAAGGGACATTAATTACTCTACTATGATTTAGCTCTAATGATCTTTCTACATCATGACTAATCTAAAAAGGTTATTAAATATTAAATATACGAATTATTTCTTAAGCAATAGGGAAATTGTACAAAGACATGTATGGCAATTAGTCGGGTTATTATATAAATGTATCTAGTTAACAAGCGTCCATGGACACTTCTTAAATTACTTAATAAAGGAAAAAGTATATAACGAGGTACTCATAATACTTTTGGCATGAAGGAGAATGAATGAAAAGGTAAATTTTTTCTTTTTTCTTTTTTCTTTTTTCTTTTTAAGTACTCCTTGATATTTTCCTACGTATATAGTATAATATATGCATTTTATATAATTTTGAAAACACAGTATGGATAGAACTAGATTAGAATTCTCCCCGGTACTGGAAAATGCAGTTCGTTAATTTGGATTTTATGAAGTGTTAAAAATAATTTTACTGGTTAAGATTTACTCCACAGTCGGGGAATAAAAACAGAAAATTGCTCCCGTTCCCGGGTCCATGCTTTCACCTCTCTCTCTCTCTCTCTCTCTCTCTCTTTTTTATTAATCCCCTTCTTTTAGGGCTTGTCAAGAAATGAACGTCCTGCAGCAGGTCACAAAAGCCTGCTTCTACCTACGTTTCATGAAAATCAAAGAGAATTGAGGTTCCCTTACAAAATAAAAGGATCAACGGTAAATATATTTTTGTATAATTGTTTCATATGTATTTAGTCTTTTATATTTAAAATCGAATCTTTGAAAAAAAAGTATTTTTAGTCCCTATTATATTACTTTGTCCTTAGATAAAATCATAAAAAATGCTTCAAAATAAAAAAGAAAAGAAAAGAAAGAAATCATTAATTCAAGCACAAAATAATCATACAGTAGTCCAAATATACTTTTTTTTTTAAAGATTTAAGGGTATAAATACTCAATCTCTAAGATAAAGAAGTTAATTATATACAAAAAGAAATATAAGAAGTAGTGTGCGCATACAATTTACCCTAAATAAGCTGCAAGTTAATATTACTATAATGTATGTTCGGTTTGCAGTTGAAGTGTAAATAGTTTCTAACTCTTAAGATAGTTAAAATATTTGTCGCTTGATTATGTATCTTTATATATTTTATTTTCCATAGTTGTATTTATTTTCATATATATATATATTTAATTGATTATATTTCATTTACATATATGCTAGACTGTCTGAAGTAGCAGGAGTATACACCTGCACCTCGCACGTCCTCGCTAAACTCCAGGGAGTCAGCTCGGCTTGAAAGCGACGAATGAAACGCATACAAAAGAGATGGACACTGGACATTGCAGTAAAAAATTATTATTATTTTTTTTAAAAAAGGAATAATACGAACTTACTAGTCCTCCTTAATTACCATTAAGTCCCGAGGATCATTATTTGAACCAACTAAACCACCGTTAACACCACTATAAGTAATGCATAACCACGATTTATAGAATTTATTAATGTAAGCAACTCATCAAGCACCATCAATCAATACCTATTACATCCATTTAAAAGTATAAAGTATTAATTCTCGATTAACAAAGTAAGTCTCTTCATAAACTCCTAACAAATAACTCCTCACTATTAAAGCATGGGCTATTCCGATTTTCAAACCGACAATATTCTCTTTGAGTTGCCTAAATAGAAATTATATAAAAAAAATGTTATCGGTAAGGAAAGCACTATTGAATCAATTACATCAACAAATAGAGTCAAGTTCAATCATAAAATTTCTCTTTTCTTCACATGATTAGACTTAATTAACAACAATGGTTTTATTATGATTTCTTGACCCAATTAGGCTGTGAGTATTCTTAATCTCATACCGTGGCCCATTTTGGACAATAGATGCTTGGATCCACCTCTTATTGTGAGGTTCAACTCTTAATAGTTATTAAGAGGCCGTTTATGAATCAATTATCCGTTAAGGGCTTTAGCATCATAACAATAATCTTTGTTGCTTTATTCCAACCTCCTAGCACATTTCAATGTCCATTTTTTGTCACTTTATAATCCACATATCTTGACCTTTAATGGGCAATCAATATCTCTTGCCCATTTTGAATCCAAACTCATAGATAGGCCTATGATTCATATACGCATTAGCATCATACAATTCAACCATTAACTTATAGTATTTCACACCTTATTATAGCTTATGCTTGATTTCACATCCATTCTACACAAAATACTTATAATGGGAAATGACCAAACTAGAAGAATAAATGATAAACTAACAAAAAAGACTTACTTACTCGTCTTGAATCTTCAAATAGCTACCTTATATCTCAATTATACAAAAGAACTTAATTTCATAGAGAAATACATTCAATTTAGAACAAATTGTGACTACATTTCAATTGACTAGAACACTCTGTAAAAGTAGATGGAGTAACAGTGCACCAAACTCAAGCTTTGGCTAGCTAATCGTAAGATTCGTCTAATGAACCAACCTTTCAATCTATTGAACTATATGAACCAACCTTTCAATCTATTGAACTAAACTCAGAGCCAACCTTAGCTACACTTACTTTGATCAATTGGATAATTTGATCATAAAACTATTGAACATATCTGACTAAGTCACATTGACTTCTTTTGGTTAGCCAATCCTTCACCTTAATCGACCAAAATAAAAGAAACTTGAAGATTATGGACCCATTTGGCAATCTTCAATATCCAAAATCAAGACATAGATATAGAAAACATGATCTTTCCCCACAATTATAGCCCAACTTCATTCTTTAATGCTTTTAAACCATGATTTATGAATAAAATTGAATATAATTCTTCACTAATGTGATTTTGTTAAGAATCCTGAGCTATACCCATATTTTAAGAAGTCATTTTTCTATCCTCATTGTCATTTGATTCATGTCATTCTTGCAAGTTTAGGACTCTTAGGGCTTCACAATATATGTGAATCACTTTTATAACTAAATTCAATAAAAAAGAAACAGATTAGTAAAATAATAAATGAAAGGGAATTCAACACATGTCATTATGTTAATAGTAATTGCAGATGCATCAAGGGAAGTACTTTATTTAAATCTATTAAAGAATGTTGAAGAACTCAAATAGAAAAGGAAAAAATGCTTCATGATTTATACAAAAGCAATCATACCTTGAGAACTAGTTTTACCAAAAGTAATACGTGAAATTTTTAGAAATTTTCTGCCTATTTTAAGCCAAGTCTTTTAGGAAAATAGCAACATGAAGATATCATTTTGTTAATAGAAATCATGAGGGCCTTAGCAAATGTGCTTGTTGGCTTTCAAAATTGTTAAAGAACTTAAACAAATAAGAAAAAAAAGAAAACTCAAAGACTTAAATTGAATAGCAATCAAAAGTTTAAAAATTCCATGTATCAAGAGCTTTTTACCTTATAGTTGATATATATATATATATATATATATATATAACCACTACTTTTCCTTTTTTGGATTAATTATTTTTCCTAAACAATATTTGTTAAAAATAAGTGAATATACTTTTCTTAATTTTTATTCATCAATTAATATTGTTGCTAAGTTTGAGAGCTAATAATAAACAAAAGAGGTAATATTTAAATATTGATTTATTTTGTATAAAATAGTCTAATTTTTTTATTTAAAATTACATAAATATCCATATATTGATTAACGAACAATGCATAATATATGATACAACAGTAATTTCCATAGCTACTCTCTTTTTTCTCTTTCCCTCTAAGTTTATGTTAGTTAATATCACTTTTTTATTTTTTATTTTTCACATAAATATATACTCCACTCAATTAGACGGGTCCCAAATAGGTAATTAGGGTTATTGGGTACGTTTTGAATATAAATTTTTCAAAATCTACTTTCATAAGGTAAAGTATAGGTATAGGATCTTCCTATTTGGTGCTCACCTTGGAACTCATTTACTAAGATGTATAGGATGTGTTCCAAGATACTTTGCAATTACCCTATAAAAATTATTAAATAATATTGATAAATGAATGACAAGTGATGATATTATATTTTTCAACCACTAAATGTTTTGATAAAAAGAAAAAAAAGAAGAGCCCAAGCCCAATATAATGCTATCTCTTTCACTTTATGTTTTTCATTCTTTTTCTTACTCTTCTCTATTTTAATTTCAAACATTATGATTATAATTCTTTCTCCTTACTCTTTTTCATTTGCTAAGTAGTAAGTTGACATAAATTTAAAATAATGAAGGTAGGAAAAATTACTTTATTTAACTTCATAGATTTCGCTATAGGATTTATAGGTTTTGTATATAAAAAACTTATAATGTTACATATAAAATACTCTTTTATTATCATATAAACTTCAAATTTATATGAAGAATGATAAAATTTATAGGTTTCATATGTTACCTTATATCTTGTGGGTTTTATAGGATGCATATTTCAAGGTGGTTTTAGAGTGCTATAAGGTAAATTTTGATTTTAAAATTTAGGGACTTGTATTTTATAGGATAAGATACTAGTAAAGCCTCATACCCTATTCACCCAATATCTGCTCATCCTTAATATATATATATATAGAAAATGTCAATTACGGCCTTAGATCAAATATACCTTTAAACTTACAAAATATGCTATACCTCTTCATAAACTCTAATAAATTGGTAAATAGTCTTAAATATTGTAATTAATCCCAAACTTTAACCTTTATATAAGAATACTTTATTGAATTCATAAAAGTATACAACATAATGATGTTAAAGTATATTTTATAAGTTTAAGAAAATATCTTCGTTAAGATTGAAATTTAAGAAAATAATTGACTTTTTTTATATATTATTTATTTATACAACTATTTACTATTTTTTCATATACTCAAGATGCAGGTGTTTGGTATACTAGTGTTATAGGTTCATGTTGACGATGGGCTCACTTGGAAAAAAATATAATACTATATCAATACTATAAATGAGAGTTACTATAATAAGATAAAACATTTTTATATTACTTTTTGATTTGAGAATCGAAATTTAAAAACATTTCAAATATCTTGATAGTTTAAAGACTCAATCCCACGTGAAAATAATTTAAGAAAGTAGGACAATCAACCACTAGTGCAAATAAATTGTGTGGAAGGCACGAACAGAGGAGGGGTAAATTATACACAAACCGATGGTGGAGGGGAATTCGTTCACGTCCGTTTTTTCAGAGCAAAAGGAAGACGAGACGTGGGACCACCCACAGGCAGAAGGGGTAGGAGAAAGGGACAAGTAAAGTGGGACCCAGGAGACGGACCGTGGTAAAGTAAAATCAAATCAGAGAGAAAGAGAACTGTGACTCATCTTTTTGGCTTTGGAGATTGTGTCGTCTCACGTGTTGCAGAAGTGGTAAAGACTTATCAGCAAGGCATAGCCCAACCAAGTACGTTATTAAATAATAGCTCTCCCGCAAATGACATTTCCCTTTCATAATTCCAATTTTAAAATATACACTCTTAGCACCCTCAGTTGCCATGTTCTATTATTATATATATATATTTACTGCATGGTTTGAAACCTCGTGAAACGTGCCCTTTGCTGCTTTTGGGGTTTGAGCCTGTTGTCGATCTCGGTAATACTGCATACATGTAATCCTTTTGTCAATAGAGTCAAACGAGGCTAAAAGCTCCACACTTTTTAAGTTAAAAAAAGGGGACTTGAAAAGTAAAATAAAATAGTTGAAGATCAAAAAGTAGACCATGATGATCCAGTTGAAAGCAAAATGTCAAACGCTAGGTTGCATTTTCTGGGGAAACGATGCCTTGACAGCTCTTTTTCCTTGACCAAAATGCGCTCCTAGCATCCCCATGTCTTCTACTACCTTGCTTGAGCCTGCAATGTTCGGTACTGCCTCACTCTTTTCATTCAGGGCCTATCTAATGCACCCTTAATGCGTGTCTTTATTCCTACTATGGTCGTTTCGTCAGCCTTTATTATGGTCTTGTCTCTTGGGTCCTTTTTTTTTTTTTTTTTTTAACTTCTTTCTGACGACCTAGCTGACAGTTGATTCAAATAAGATTATGAACCCTTTATTAGATAAAAGATAAAATTATGTAAGTTGAATGCTTTTGCTTAATTTCTCTGAGATGAGATGATTATAATAAATATAAGATAATTAGGGTTTTGTAATCCATATAAAAATTGACAAAATTGTCCCCGTACCATTAAACTAAATTATATAAAATTAATTTTTTAATATATATACAATATATGTTTACACGTTTTCTCAATCTCACATAATTATAGTTAATATAAGATTGTAACATTGATTATCAAAACTAGCCATGATGAGATTCTTGGTGATAATGCAATAATACTGTTGTCGAGTTGCATAATAGCAAACTAGCATCATACCTAAGCTTACATGTTCATGAACGATAGGATAGTCATGTGGACATGTTTGGTATGATTATGTTGGATGGAATTTCTAGTTAGATACATTGCAGTAAGATTGTTACAACACAAGTGATGGGACATTAAGGAGGAACACCAAGGTCTTATAAAAAATGACACATTTGGATGGATTCTATAAAGGCATAGGCTAGAGCGTGATATTCAACTTAATTGTAGTTATGAGATACAATAGGTTTTATCTTAGAACACTAGAAAATATGGTTTCATCCTAAGAAGAGAGCTTAACCTATGGTGGATTTGCAAGTGTTAGGATAATTTGCCTAGTTTATATCAACATAGGTGGACAATTCAGAAGAGGGTGTGCGATAGATGGGTTAAGTCCATCAAAATTATTATGTGAATGTAGTAGAGAACACTTTTGGAAGCCTACAATATATTGATTAAATTGATTGAATGCAAATGTGACTTTTAGTCATGTGATAACTAGATACGAAGAGCACCTACAATTTTACAATAGAAGCATGGACTACGCAAATATGGATTGAGTTACATATGAGGAAACAATGGTGTTTGATTAGGTTTAGAAAGGCACATATCATGCCATTTGAGGACCTCGAGTATATGATGATTGACAATGTACAAGACCTTAAGGTGTAAATGTAACTTAAACACTTAAGAAGAAATAGAATTCTTGCAAGTCTTTCAAGATGAAGATATGGGGGAGCAAGGTTGTGAAATGGGAGATGAGTGACGTGTTGTTATAAACAAAAACAATGTCAACTATATAGAGTAAGATTATCAAGGTGGTAGACCCATTGGAGTAAACAAACTTGTGTCAATCAGACTTTGAGAATAAAGTAAGTAGAGGAGACAATTGCTAGAAAAAAAAAAGAAGAAGTCAAAGAGAGACTTATTAAGATGACAGATATAAAGAGGACATTTATGATTCATGAAGCTAAGTTGTTACTTCATGAAGATTTCTTAGGTGAGATGACCATAAAGAAAGGCATTTTCAACATTAAGTTGACAAATTACCCAGTTGGATGAAACAACATTAGATAGTTAATCCTTGTGCAATAGGTTAGGCTTTGTTGCACTCAATATTACCCTTAGACTTATGTTTAATTTGGAATTTTCAACTAAATTTTGGTGGGGAGAGGGTAGGTTGCCCCACAGGTTATGAACAAGTGTTCATGTGCAATTTTAAATGAAAGGATTGATTTCTTCCTTAATGGTTGTATGGCATTAGTGAAGTGGCAGAATTTAGAGGGAGAGGCTATGGTCTATAGGTTAAGAATTTGTTTGTGTTTGGTGATGCCAACTTTAGAGCAAGTAAGCATGGGGTGGACATTGTTGGAGGGGACTAGTGGGGTTAGGAGAAGATAGAGATGAAGTTGAAGGCACCTAAAGGGAGGGGAAGGTAATAGGGATTGATGCAAAATCATACAACTAGGGAGGCTAGATTTGCCTTAGTTAAGTCAATATAAAATTAACCTACAGGAACATACCTGCTTGTCGTTACAATTAGATTGTATCTTATATATGTAAAAGGATCTTGTTAATGATTTCACCTACAACAATTCCTAATACTTAATAGGATGGATTTTTTTTTTTAAGAAATGATTAGGGGTAATCGGTACATTTTATAAGGGGCCAAAAGAGTAAGAGTAAACTTTTTATCTTTTCATTATGGTATATATATTAGTTGAAGTTTAACTATTAATCTATATAAAAAAATAAATTAATGTATAAAACTTGTGTAAATTTTGTTTTTAATAAAAATATAATAGAAATGCTTAAAAAAATATTTCTTTGAATATAAGTCATTAAGTAATCAATTATTGAACAATCCACATTAATTTTCATAACTTTAATAGTGAACAATGTGACTAAACCAAGTTAAAAAATTGGTATTGTTTATCAATAATTTTTTGTGATAAGATTGGAACATTTGTAACATGCGCAATATAATTATTATTTATGATGTATTACTAATGAAAAAAATAGCAATTCAAAAGAATTTAATTAAATGTAATATTTTAACAAATGAATTTATGCTATTAGTTAATGTGAAAAAAAAAGTAAAAGAAAAAAAGAGAGAATATTATTCAAGTAATAAATACGTCTTGTAAAAGTGAAACGATACCTACGAGATTTGAATTTAAAGCCTTATTTGTAAAACCAAACATTTAACCATTTAGCTACTCTTTCAAACATACATTTACTATATATTTTTTCATTATTTTAAAAATAATTTTTTTCCTAAGTTTAGGGGGTTAGGGCCCCCTTGGCCTCCCCTTAAGCCACCCCCACCCTTGGTCCCATAAGTATTAGACCCCCATGAAAGGTAGGGGTAAGGGGATCAAAGGGAGGGTGATGGGTGAAGTAAGGATATTAAGTTATTGAGAATCACAAATGTGGAGGTGGCAGGGGAGACTAGAAATGGGAGAGCTAGTGCATTAGAGAAGAGAGAAAGAGTGTTAGCGATAGGAGGTCATGTGAGTAAAGAGGTGATGATGGTGGGGGAAAGGGAAGGTAGGATATCTACGTTTAGGACAATAGAGGTGGACAAGGGTAGATATTGTTAGCACAGAGGGCATTCTCATGGAAGATGAGATATCTATTAGGGATGAGCAAAAAAACCAACTAAACTGAACTAATATGCAAACAAAACAAAACCAAACCAAATCGAAAAATGGTTTTTTTTTTTTTTTTTTTTTTTGCAATTTGGTTTGGAAAATTTCCAATCCAAACTAAATCGAGAATTTATGGTTGGTTTGGAGGCTTAATTCAAACCAAACTGTAAATCAAACCGAAATGTTTTGAAAACAAAAATATAATGATAATTTACTTATATCTAAAAATATTCTTTTATTGTAATACAACATTTAAAAGAGTTTTTAGTTTACCTTTATTGAAAAAGATATGTATTTAAATTTTATAACCATAATTGAACAAATATATACATAGGTTAACTTAAATTTTATCTTATATGCTAGTATGAGAAATAAATTAGTTATATTAAATATTTAAAACTTTTTAGTTGCTTGAGTATTGATTTTTTAAATCTCTTATATGATATCAATACATGTTATTAAATAAATTTAATACTACTTATATGAAACTATATGTTAAGCAAATATACTTTCTTAGAAAACAAAATATGGTTTAATTCGTAAACTAAACTGAACCAAATCGAAATTTTATGGTTTGGAAAAAATATGAAATTGAACCATATGGTTTAGTTGGAAGTGATGAAAAATTAAACTGCATTTTTAAGGTTTGGTTTAGCTTAGAGGAAAAACCGAACTAATATGATCTACACCCACCCCAAATATCTATTGATGTAGATATGCCTATGGTGGGGTTAAGATAGTGATAACCCTTGTATCATGTAAAATACCCTATGAAAATGCAAGCAAAGGATTGAAGAGTAAGGTAGAGAGACCTATATTAGTAAATTTGCCACTACCTCCCCATGGAAGATTATGACATCTATTAGGGGTGAGCAAAAAAACCAATAAAACTGAATTAATCTACAAACCAAACCAAACCAAACAAAACCAAACCGAAAATATGGTTTTTTTTTTTTTTAATTTGGTTTGGAAAATTTCCAATCTAAACCAAATTGAGAATTTATGGTTGGTTTAAAGGGTTAATTCAAACCAAACTGTTTAAAAAAAAATAATGATAATTTACTTATAACTAAAAAAGTAATTTTATTATAAGATAACATTTAAAGAGTTTTTAGTTTACCTTTATTAAAAAATATATTTATTTAAATTTTATAACTATAATTTAACAAATATGTATATAGGTTAACTTAAATTTTATCTTATATACTAGTTTGAGAAATAAATTAGTTATATTAAATATTTAAAATTTTTTAGTTGCTTGAATATTGATTTTTTCAATCTCTTATATGATATTAATATATGTTATTATTAAATGATTTAATGTTACTCATATGAAATTACATGTTAAGTAAATATACTTTATTAGAAAACAAAATATGGTTTAATTCGTAAACTAAACCGAACCAAATTAAAATTTTATGGTTTGGAAAAAAATATGAAATTGAACCATATGATTTGGTTTGAAGCAATGAAAAACTAAACCACATTTTTTATGGTTTGATTTGGCTCGGAGGAAAAACTGAATCAATCCGATCTATGCCCACCCCTAATATCTATTGATGTAGATATGCCTATGGTGGGGTTAAGATAGTGATATCCTTTGTATCATGCAAAATACCTATGAAAATGCAAGCAAAGGATTGAAGAGTAAGGTAGAGAGACCTATATTAGTAAATTTACCACTACCTTCCTATGGAAGATTATGATTTTTGTAGATATTGAAATTAAAAAAAAAAAATCAAAATGCCTAAAATTTTTTAAGATGAGATGCATCTTTAGATTTATAATGCATAGAAAAAAAATCTAGGAAAAGAGAAACTTCTACAAAAATACATAGTAGTAAAAACTTAAATAAGACTTACTTGGCAATTGCCATATATCAAAATGAGCTATTTCTAGAGTTTATACTGAATGATGAGTCGATCCAATAAATGATAAGTGGGTGGATTTTCCAATGTTGTAAGCATGACTAGGAGGAATGATGGGGGGGGGGGGGGGGGGGGGGGAGGGCTTCACTTTTATTTGCTAATGTTGATGAAGACAAGTAAGAACATCAGGATGATAATGACATAGATGGGTGTGTCAAATTTCTTTTAGGAGAACTAATACCATGAGCGACTATAGATGAGGTAAATGCAAAGATGAACAAAAGAAAGAGGACACCAAAGATTTTGGAAGAGAAAATAAGCTGGTTCATTAGAGAGTACTTAAAAAAAAAAGGATGTCTCACCAAAAACCATAGTACAATTGTTTGCATGACATAATTGAGTGGCTAATAATAGGCTGTGTGTGAGTGATGGAACATGAGAGAAAATTTTCAAGTAAAGATGGTAACTATGTATATGACTTCATATGTGTGTGTAATGGACATAGATGCTCCAAATGTGACACAATAAGTACTAGCATAAGGAGTGAAGCTAGTGAATATACCTATTACCCACATGGGGTATCATGTGGTGAGTTGCATCAGAGTCCGAATACAAAAGCAATTCATGCATTTTGCTAAGAGGGGAAGCAACAAATTGCTAAGAACATCTACAGTAGATAGATTCAACCTGTAATAGTAGGAAAGTGCAAAGTGACCTAATTTCTCACAAATTTAATAGTTGACATACGATATAGTGGAGGACCTGGAGATGGTAGAGCTCTAAGTCCATGTAAAGAGAGGTGGAAAAATCTTTCCCTTACTTAAGTACACATCTAAGTGTTTGCACATGTAGAGGTGTATGTGTGAGTGAGATTAAGTTAATGGCTAGATTAAATGAATGTGTAAGCCATGAGTTAAAGGTGTGAGCCATCCGTATATGCAATCCATTAGCTAAGATTCAATTGATCCATTTATGTATATGGGAGACCACACTTTTGGCTAATGAGATTAATTTGTGTTTTCCTTTTCTCAATCGTGCATTATCCTACACATGAAAAATGGGAATGCGTTTAAGGAAAGTGTTATATGCTTGTGCTAAAATTTGATCAAGTTTTATATGTTTTAAGTATATCATTTAAGTTCTTTACTTTGATGCCAAAATCTAGGTAGGTTCTTTATATTATTGAAGTGAATTATTTAAAGTTACCTATATTTTATTACTACACGTATAAATCCTAACTAGGGAAAAACTAAAGAGGGACTCAGTTGGTAGATAGTATAAACATAAAGGACTTAGTTCACTTATGTAAAATATGATGAACACTATTGAATTAAAATAAGCCGAGGGAGCTTGAATGACTTAATTAAAATATGGAGCACTTGATTGACTTTTTTCTATAAACATAGAAGGTTTCGGTGCTTTTCTTAAGATAAATGTATCGAAGGGAAATTTTAGAATTAATGTGTCATCTCTCACATCATCTACACCACCATCTCTTCCACTTTCTAGTCTACCTTCTTTCTATCCTAACTTCTTGGTTCAAAAAAAAGAAAAAAAGAAAAAGAAAAATTCTCTAATTAATTCATCAATTTCAACGTGTTAAGATAGTCATATTCGATTGGAATTGAAGCCTAAAACATCATCTATTGAGTGTCAAATGAGGTAGGAACAAGAAGTAGTAGCTCGTGCTAGTTATCAAGAAGAAAGGTAATGCAACTACAGAAGTTCTAATACCAAATAATGTAAGCCTTAATAATAAGTTTTGATACCTAACACTAATAATTGGATTTCAAATCCCAAGAGAACTAAAATCATATCTATACTTCTTAACCCATTGATTATAGTGAACTAAAGACCGCATGAGTTAAACAATCTTGACCCATGGTTTATAAAGAATCAATAACTTTAATATAAAACCTTGACCTACTTGACTATAAAGAGTAAGGAATCTTGGTATAAAATTTAAATGTCACAAGAAACAATTTGATATAAAAAAAATCTACATAAAGTTATGCAGTAGATAAAATGATTGATTCTTTTTGGTATTTTAGAGTTTATATGAACAAGAGAAGGATTTCCGTGTTTTTTTTTTTATGTTTTTGGAATATAGATTAAAAGGATATGAACAACTTATGAATTGGATATGAACCACCAATTCTCAAATTGAACTAGGTTTTGCTTGATTCTAATTGATATTACACACTATTAAAACTAAACAGGGTTATTTATTAAATTAATTGACATGACATACAATTGATTTAACCAAAGGGATTGTTTACCACAATTTTATGAAGAATTGATAAGAACAAAAAATAGGAGAAAGAATCCTCTTAAGGTTTCAATTACATAAACTCATATTGAATAATGTTTGTTACATTTAAATATACATGAAGTGCTAAACCCTAGATATGATTAAAGGGCATAAACATCATAATAGGAAAAATGGGACACAAAAAGGAAACCCCTAGGTTTAAAACAAATATCAACCAAATAATGTTAAAATTGATTAAATAATAGTAAACTAAACTAAATCCATATATTATGGGAATTTCCATATTTCCATGCAATTCCATGTGTTGCCATGTAAAAGTATGCAAAGTTAGTAAAATTTCATGCAAGGGTAATGAATATCCCATCCTCACCTTAAGCTCAAGAAGAATCTCCTTGAATCTTGATCAATGTATCCTTTAGGATCAAAGACCAACTTGCAAAAGAATAACTTAAAAAAAGTTATGTAAGAACTCCTAACTATCCCCTAAGAAGGATCTCCAACTACATACTTCTTAAATGCTTAGCAAATCTCCTTTCGAATGGCAATTCCTAGAGCATTTTAGCATTAACTCCAGGAACTTTCAACTCTCCAACACCATAGTTCATGCTAGAAATCCAAGGTTCTCTACCATTAACCCTAGTCGATTTATGCCACTCATCATGAGCCTTGCCAACTAAACCCATATGAATTCCTTAAAAGCTAAACTTTGATAAGGAAAAAAAGAAGACATGGCAAATCCTCACTTTTAATGAAACCAACCCTCTCATAAATTACAATAATCACTTTTGTAATAACCCATAAAAATCTAATCTCCCAAAGCACCCATACATTTTCAAACTTATACCATGCACCACTAACTCCTCCATATCAACACCAAATGTAAGTAAAACACCACTTCAATATAGATAATTGTTAATATAGCTCCAATAAAGTCCAATAAGCATCTAATAAGGTCTTACAGGAATAATAAAACCGTAGCACCCACCAATACCACATAATCTTAACAGTGAATCATGATAAATAAGTCTAAATGGTGGAAGATGAAAATGTAAGTACGTATATTTACCAATAACTCCAAAAGTTAGCAATAATGGTGCTGCAACAGGCATTTGAATATCTTGTTGCAATATGATTTTATCCTCCTTAAATACCTTAGGATGTAGAATGACCCCTCTATTGTCACTCTCTACTTTCTTAAGACTCCCCTATAACACCCCAAGACTTGAGACGAGTACGACCCAAGACGAGTACAACCTACCACATGTCTTTACTAAGTGAAAATGCGTAGAGGCTCAGAATATGCTAATATCATTATCCACATTCAAATATCCATAACTATTAATAACAACATTATCCACATAATAGAAATTTGAAGGAACATCTTTCCTTATTACATAATCTATATTCAATCTCCTATAAACAATATAACATAAGCAATTAAGAACTTAAGTACAACAATTGTTTCAAATTGATTAAACAGAGATGTCTTATATCCATCTTTTCTTCATTTGGCTACTATTCATCATAGTACACATATTCTAAATTCTCCTTAAAATTTTGGCTTGTCTCCTTTACTATTTCATCGTATCCTACAAAGTCTCCTGTGACATCTACAACTAAAAATGGTATCATAAGGGGTGAGCTAACGTTGAGTATAATGTATACTTACACACACACATGCATGCTATGCTAGAAGCACCATCACAAACATAATGCAACACGTTATCTAAGCACAGTTTATTATCTTTCACATCATTTAGTTCAACATACTTCTTATCATAACAACATACAACCTTATACACACACACACACACACAAACACACATATACGACAAAGGGTACTCCCATTTGTCCATGAATCTATTCCATACATAGATACATATACGACAGGGGGTACTTCCCAATTTCTAAATCTGTTCCTTCTTGCTCCTTATCTCAATTTCTATTCACACATCACCAAATTATCTTAGGGTTATGAATCCACAATCTTATATAATTATTTTGATGATTGAAATCCTTACTTGGACGAAGAATGCTGATTCTTACTACCTTTTTTGTTAGGTTGTACTAGGGTTTTATGAGAGTGTTTCTAAAATTCCAATTGAGTGAGAGTGAGAAAAGAGTAACCTTAGGTTAAATGGGGGTTTAAGTACCTCAACCTTGAAATGTCCAAATTGCCCCTCATCTCTTTAGGTTAATTACCCTGTTATCCTTACTTCAATTTAATAAATATTTCATACAATATATATATAATTTAAAGTATTTACACTCTCCTTCCCCTTACAAAAATTTTCGTTCTCAAAAAGTACCTAGATTGTGGAAGAGTTTAGGATATCTCTTTTTCATTTCTTACTCTAACTCTTAAGTTACCTTTTTCTCTATTTGGTTGCTCCAATGCACTTTAATTTATTTGATAATCCATCTTCTTAGAATCTGCTCTTTAGTGTCTACGATCTTGGTAGGCTTCTCTACTATTGTGAGGTTTGGTTGCACTTGTAGAGGTTTTAGTGTAATGATTTAGTCTAGGTTAAGTACATACTTCTTTAGCATAAAGATGTGAAATACATCATCTACCTCAGCCAGATTTGTAATAGCACTAGTTTGTATGCTATTAGTCCAATTCTTTCCAAGATTTTAAAGGGTCCCACATATCTAAGGTTCGGTTTCTCTCTTAGTCCAAATCTTACTACCCCTTTTATAGGTGAGACCTTCAGTAAACACTTGGTCTCTTACTTTGAATTCCAATGATGATGAGATCCAGGATGAGAGCCAAGCCGGAAGAAGAAATGTGGATCCTCTTGAAGTGCTGCCTGTACCGATCACAAGAAATCGAGCAAAACGATTCAAGGAAGCACTTAACGGGTTAATAAAGGTTGTCCATGAAGCCGGAAAGGATTGGAGCAATCATGGAGTTGGAACGGATTGGAACAACCATTGGAAGACCCTTGCTTTTGTACAAGTTATACTGGACACGGGTTGAAGAGGGCGTGTACTTTCAAGGCACGACCGTGTAGGACTCTCAAGATTGCCTAGAATCATACACGGCTAGATACACAGTTAAAAGGCACGGTCGTGTATGGAGTCAAGCAAATCCACAGAAAGATATACGGGCGTGTATGTTGCCAGAAGTTGCACAGACAGATACACGGTCAAAGTACACGGGCGTGTATGTTGCCAGAAGTTGCACAGACAAGTACACGGCCAAAGTACACGGGCGTGTACACAGGCCGTGTATCCCCTGTCGGCCAGCTTGTTCTGTTTCGCGTTTTTATGTCACTTAACTAAACTACGTCGTTTTGGACTTGTTTTTTACACGAATTGTAACCCTAGTATAAAAGCTCCTAGGGTTTAGAACATTAGAGATTAGACATCATTGAACATTAAACACTTTTGAGAGGCACCTCTCTTGGTTCTTTAAGAACTTAATTCGAACTTATCGGATTGATTTCCGTGGCGTTCATCCCGACTTATCAATCGATTTTCCATCCTGATTGTGGCGTCTTCACTTTTATACCAAGGTTCTTGTCTCGCTTATAGACAACGGGTCACGGTTTTTCACTTTAGGTGTTTGGGCGTCTTAGGCAACGAATTTCCGAACGTATTGGTATTGGGTTTCGTCACGAGTTGGCGTGGTTCGTATCAAATGAAAGATGTCTTTTATTTGTATATGATTTTGCATAGCTTTGGGTTGACTGAATCCTCTATCTAATTAACTTTACTTTGTCCATTGCATCTTGTACCGAATTAGGTCTCAACACTTGTTTTTCACCCACTTCATCCTAATATAAAGGTGACTGACACTTTCTTTCATATATTGCTTCATAAGGTGCCATTTGAATGGTAGCTTAATAGTTGTTATTGTATGCGAACTCTACTATGGGTAAGTGCTCATCCCAATTTCTATCAAGATCCAGTGTATACGCCCTCAACATGTGTTTTAATATCTGAATGATTCGCTTTGATTGGCCATTCGTTTGTGAGTAAAAAGTCGTACTGAATTGTAATTTGGTTCCTAGCACCCTGTGTAAAGTATTCTAAAATCTTCCCATAAATCTAATATCACTATTTGATATGATTGTGATTGGTACCCCATTTAACTTCACAATCTCTTTGACATATAGTTGAGTTAGCTTCTCAAGTTTATACCCAGTGCCTATAGGTATAAAATGGGTAGATTTCGTGAGTCGGTTTACAATTACCCATATAGTTTTCAACTTAGTCATAGTTTTAGGTAGTGCTGTGACGAAGTCCATAGTCACATGCTCCCATTTCCATTTTGGTATTAGTAGAGGTTGCAACATGCCAGTGGTTCTTTGATGCTCTATTTTAATTTGTTGGCATGTCAGACATTGAGACACATACTCTGCAATTTCCCTCTTTATGTTCCTCCACCAATAGTGACACTTTAGATCTTTATACATTTTGGTAGTCCCAAGGTGAATAGAGTACCTAAAATAATGTGCCTCCTTCAGTATCTTATTATTTATTTCATCTATACTTGGCACACATAACCTTTGACCATACCTGAGCACCCCTTCTTCATCTACATTAAATTCTATTGCCTTTCCATCATCCATTTGTTTCTTAATCTCCTATACCCCCACATCATCAACTTATGTAGCTTTTATCCCGTCCACTAGTGCGGGCTGTATGCGTAAACTAGCTAGTTTAACTCTAACATCTTGGGTCACAATCTCTAGATCTAATTTTTGCATATCCTTTAATATATTCCTTTGAGTTGTAATTAAAGTTGCCAAATTACCATGCCTCTTTTTACTAAGTGCATCGGCAACCACATTCACCTTCCCAAGATGGTATTGAATCTTAATGTCATAATCCTTGATTAGCTCTAGTCAGCGTTTCTGCCTCATGTTTAATTCTTTTTAGGTAAAGAGATACTTGAGGCTCTTATGATTTGTGAATATCTTGCTCTTCTCCCCGTATAGATAATGTCTCCAAAGTTTTAGTGCAAGGATAATAGCTGTTAATTCCAGATCATAAGTTGGATAATTCTTCTCATAGGGCTTTAACTACTTGGATGTATAAGCTATCACCTTCTCATTCTACATCAGTATATATCGAAGCCCTTGAATGGATGCATCACTGTATACCACAAATTCTTCACCACTGATAGGTAAGGCTAGCACTAGTGTAGAAATCAGTCTCCCCTTTAATGCTATGAAACTTGCTTCACATTTGCATCTTAAATAAACTTCACCCCCTTTTGAGTTAATCTAGTTAAAGGCATTGCCAACTTGGAGAATTTGTCAACAAATCTTCTACAATATCTAGCTAGCCCTAAGAAGCTTCTAACCTTTGTTACTATCTTCGATCTAGGCCATTCATTTATTGCTTGTATTTTCTTAGGATCTATAGATAACCCATTCTTATTGATTACATGACTAAAGAATGTTATCTACTTAAGCCAAAACTTAAACTTTTTGAATTTAGTGTACAACTTCTCTACTTGCAGTCTACTTAACACCATCCTTAAATGCTATTTATGGTTCTCTTCACTTCTGGAGTATATTAAGATGTCATCTATAAATACAATGACAAACTTGTCTAAATACTCTTTGAATACCCATTTCATTAGGTCCATGAAAGCTGCCGACGCATTTGTAAGTCCAAATGGCATTACTTAGAGCTCATAATGCTTGTATCAAATTCTGAATGCGATCTTCTGGATATCTTTCTCCTTGATTCTCAATTGATGGTATTTAGATCTCAAGTTGATTTTTGAGAAGACTTGAGCCCCTTATAGCTAATTAAATAAATCATCAATCCTCGAGAGGAGGTACTTATTTTTAATAGTGACCTTATTCAACTTTGGATAATCTATGCACAACCTCATGTTATTGTCTTTCTTTTTCACAAACAACACAGGTGCACCCTAAGGTGAGACACTCAGTCTAATGAACTTCTTGTCTAGCAATTTTTGTATCTGTTTCTTTAGTTCCATCAATTGTGTAAGCATCATACGGTACAAGTTTTGGATATGGGAGCCATACTAGGCATTACATCTATACCAAACTTAATGTCCTTTGTTGGGAGTAAGCTTGGAAAATCTTTAGGAAATACCTCTATGAATTCCTTCACCACTCGTACTTGCTCTATTCTCATCACATCTTCAAATTCAACTGTTACAGAAACCATCATACTTTTACCCCACAGTTTATAGGTTAGTAGCCTTATTAGCCTATGTGCTTCTAACTAGAAATAGCATGGTTCTCCTTTTAGTGTACTGAAATGGATTGTCATATCATCACAATTGATGTTTACATGATGTCTAATCAACCAATCCATTCCCAATATCACATCAAAGTCTATCATTTCTAAAACCGGGAGATCTGCAACCAATATTTTACCCTACACTTCTATACTGACCCTTCTATAGACTTTGTTTAATCCTCCACCCACAACCATCGACGTACTTAAACTCAACATAAAATCCAACACCTCAATATAAGTACTATGTATACTTCTAAATGCATAAGACACATATGAATGTGATGCATCAATATCGAATAGAACGTATGCTTTAGCAGAATGTACCAATAGTGTACCTACTAATGTTTCTATGTCTGGAGTATCTCATCTTTATAGTGCAAAACAATCATGTAGGTGCTCTTTGTCTGGATCTTACTTGCTGTAGTCTGTTGCCATTGTTCACAGCTTGATTCCCCCCTATTTGAGCTAGTTGTACATCATACCCTCCAACATTTGGGCAATCAATCATTTTGTGACCCTTTTATTTGCAAGATAAACAGAATGTGAGGGGTATCAAACTCTCTATAAAAGTCTTACTATTATGTCTTATCTCCTCACATGAAAAATAGGCACCCTTTGGTCATTTGCATTCATTTAGTTCATGTGACCCATAACATCTCACACATCTATTGCCTTAACTAAATGAGGAGGTCCTGGCTTGAGAGGAGGGCAATGTAATGACCATAGGTATGGTTTACATAGTATGAAGTTTCTTACCCTTCTCTTAGATAAAAATACCTTGGGTAGGTCTCTTTCCTAATATAATCCTGGTCCCTAGCGTTTTCGTTTCTTTAGTTCTTTTGCTTTGTTCCAAGAATTTAGCTTTGTTTATCACCACATAATAGGTGTTTAACTAGAATGCACCCACTTTATGTTGTAAAGTGGGTTTTAGGCCTAATAGAAACTGATAAGCCTTTGACATCTCATTTGACTTGAATGCAGGTAGCATGAACTTCACTAGGCGATTTAGTTTTACCTCATACTCCTCTATAGACCTCTTTTCTTGATAGCAACTGTAGTAAGCTACTTTTATTTTGTCCCGTATGCTGCTTGGGAAGTATTGTTCTTATAGCATCTCCTTGAACCTTTCCCATGTGATTTTCCATAGTGAGTTTGGAAACACTCAACCACTATTTAAAAGCTGAGCCCCTCAACAGATAAATAGCATACTTCACCTTCTTATCATTAAGAATTCTTAGTACTTCAAAAGTCTTTTTTAGCTCATTAACCTATTGCTCAACATCTAGTGGATCATCAACCTTCATTTTAAATTCCTTGACCATTATAACAAAATAGTTTAAACTAACTTACCAAGTTAGCCTTTCTCCAATATCCCCCACCATTTGTGCTTGCCTAACATCCAACAACTGCAGTTCTTGTATTTGCTGTTGCTATTGTGCCACCACTCTTACTAGAGTATTAATGGCCTCTAGCATTTGTACAACATTGACCTCATTTCCCCCTAGTCTATGCTGAGGCGGTTTGGGGGGCATCGGGTTATTAAGAGCATCACCTCCAGTGCCTGATGTTTATCTCGATCCTGAGATTCTCCTAAGCATTCCACAAAATGAACAGAAGTTGTCTCGGGATATCATATTATATTAGTAATATAATAAATGCAACTAGAATGAATATATATTTACAAGTATTAATCCCATTCACTACCTACTCTCATCATGTATCGTTGCTTAAAGATCTTATTCTTAGGTAGTCTAGAGATCAATAAACCTATGCTTTAATACCACTTAAGCTATAACACCTTGAAACTCAAGATGAATATAGGCCGCTACATGTCCTTACTAAGTGAAGACACACAAAGGATCAAAATCTACTAATATCATCATCCTCATTCAAATATCCATAACCATTAATAATAGCATTATCCACATAGTAGGAATTTGAAGGAACATCTATCCTTAATACATATTTATATTCAATCCCCTCTAAATAATACAACAGAAGCAATTAAGAACTTAAGTACAAAAATTGTTTCAAATCGATTAAACAGAAATGACTAATATTCATCTTTTCTTCATTTGGCTACTATTCATTATAGTACATATATTCTACATTCTCTTTAGAATTTTGGTTTATCTCCACTATAGTTTCTGATGGGAATCAAAATCCGACAAGACCTATCATTAAGACAAAAATTGATGGATTTCGAATCTTGGTGATGAGGGCCCATTTCGAGCTGATCAACCTTGGAGTTAATTATTATCTAACCTCTTTTATCTTATTCATGAATTGTATATTCCAACAGGTATGCTTATTTGGCTTCACAAGGCGATGGACAAACTCACTAAGACTCAGCTTGTGGGTTATCTATGGACCGACCTGAACCGGCGATGAGTTGAGCCGACGAATTCCATTATGAAGCTAGCTTGCTGAAGATTATTTTCTGTATTTGTAATTTATGTTTGAACCATTTATTTTGTAAGCTTTTGGGACATTTTATTTGGTTGTAATTTTGCCTTTAGGATCGGCCACCTTATAGTGATATAGTTGTGATTTTCTTGTCATTTTAACCCTAAAGGGTGCAAGTATAAATACTTGCAAATTAGGGTTTTTGAGGGGCTTATTTTTGCAGAACAAACACTTCACATTTCGTGAGAGGGCTTAGGGTTTTCCTAATTCCAAATTCTCTTATCAATTTCAATCCCAAGAAGTTGGAATTGTGGCGAGTGCAACAAGGAGAAATCGTAAGTAATATCGATTCATCTTTGTTGTTGTTCATTTCTTCTCTAGTGAGTCATATCTAGGGTTGATTTGAATCTTTCTTGGACTTTTTAGTGATTGTAATTCGTGGATAATCATCTTGTAAAGGTTGATTGTTCATTGAGATTGAATGCTTCTTAGTGATTAGCGTGAATTGGCATTATTGGAAGGATTTGAGATCACGGTTTTGTGCTTGTCTTTATTGCTTCATTTTGATCTGATTTTACGTGAACTTCATGTTCTCTTGTGGTTATTTGGTTAATATTATCATTAGAGATTACAATTGAATCATTTGAACAACAATTTCCATTAAAATCTATAAGATGTGCACGTGAAATTGCCCTTAAGTGAACCGATTTGTGTATTGTGAATTGAGGTGTTTTCCTCGATTCTTTTGATTGTGCTTAAGCTTGGAATTAGGCACATCATAATTTGGTATCAGAGCTACAGGTTTAAGAGGAGGGATTGTTGCAATTGGGATTTTGAAAGTTAATTTTGTTATCTTCATCTTGCCGTGAGTTGCTTAAGGTTTAAGAGGAGGGATTGTTGCAATTGAGTTTTCGGAAATTGATTGTTTTAATTTCATCTTGCCGTGAGTTACTTGAAGGTTGATGAGAAGGGTTTTGTTGATTGAAGTTTGAGAATTGAAGTTTGTCATACCATTGTTAACCGAATTGTAGGAGAGTGGAAGATTAGGAACAATTGAATGTATTTTTTTTGTTGTTGTCACCTTGATATTTACGTGATTGATCTTTGTTGAAGAGGATGAATGAAGCTTCTGATTTGAAAGAAAAGTTTGGTTATTGTCTTCATCCTTGCCGTGTGTTGTTTACGTGAGGAAGGAAGAGGAAAGTTAGTGCAATTTCGGAAGTGCAATTGTGAAGGAAGGGAATTGTGTTTGTTTTTGCATTGTTGAATTCAGAATTGTGGAGGATATTTACAATTTTCCAGATTTGATTAGTGTGTAAGAAAGGAAGTTATTTGATTTCAAAACAAGCATTAAGAGTGAAGGAGTTAATTGTGTTTGTTTGAATTTGAAAATTTGCATCTTACCAAATGTGGAGGGGTTGCAATTAGTGAAGTGTTTGATTTTCAAATTTAATTTGCTGCCTTCTTATGTAAATTGTGGTTGATGACTTGTGTAGAAGTGGAGAAGTGCACCGTGGGTGTGTAGGTGTTTGTGTGGTGTTATTTTGTGCAAATTGGAAGTGGAAGTGTACAATTTCCAGATTTGAGTTTGCGTGGAAGAAGAGGAAATAATTTGAATTGAAACACATCCATTTACTTCAAGTAGTTAAAGAGTGGTATTGATTATATTTCATTTGAATTTGAAATTGATTCTTACCATTTGTGGCAAAGTTGCATTAAGGAGTGTCAAATTTAAAATTGTTGCTGTGTATGTGGAAGTGTATAGTTGTTGTTGCCGTTTCTTGTTGTTGTTGCAATTTAAAGAAGCCTATTAGTTAGTTGTTGTTTGTTCCTACCTTGGAAGTGAAGGGTTGCAACATATTCTTGTTGCGTAAATTTAGTGTGTTGTGTGTAAAGTGTATAAGTGGCGGAGTGAGTTGGTTTTGGCGTGAATTGTTTTTGTGAAGCAAGTGTGCTACAATTACTAGACATTACATTGGTACATCAAATAGATTGCATCCACAAAAATGTCTATTAATAGTGTGAATGGAGGAATGAGTGATGTAGCATATAGTCGAATTGGTGGAGGTTAGGGTTCTAATGTTGCAGGTGGGAGGACCTTAGATGAACAACTTCGGGACCTTAGAAAACTTGTTACTACATTAGCAACAAGGATTGATAGGATGACATTGCCACCACCACCAGTGGTACACCTTCAGGAGCCACCTAGAGCAAAGGGAGATTATCATGCTCTTAGAGAAGATAGAGTTGATAATTTTGGGCTTAAACCATTCCCAGAAATGGAATTTAGACCACCTAGAGGCTCAGAGTGTACAGAGCTACAAATGCCTTCGCTTGATGATAAGGGTTCCACAGATGAAAGATGTCAAACACCATTGTGCCAACCTTTAGAGGTTTCAGAGGATAATGATCAGTTGGGTCAACCATTAGAAAACCCTGGGGATCAACATCATATAGATGAGTCAGAAAAAGAGGAAACAAACTTGATGGAATGGGTTGAGATAGAGGAAACATCAGTAGATAATGAGTCCTTGTTTTTGTTACAGAAGAAATACATCCAAGAAATGGAGGAAAGAAAACAATCATCTACTATGGTATTTCAGATATTGGGATTCTGTAGAGATACTCCTTTAGATGGATTGCTTTTGGAAAACGGAGTCTCTGTTGCATTTGAGCTACAAGATTTGAGGTCAAATCTTTTTGAGGTCTAAGGAGATGATGGGAATCAAAATCCGACAAGACCTATCATTAGGACAAAAATTGATGGATTTCGAATCTTGGCGATGAGGGCCCATTTCGAGCTGATCAACCTTGGAGTTAATTATTATCTAACCTCTTTTATCTTATTCATGAATTGTATATTCCAACAGGTATGCTTATTTGGCTTCACAAGGCGATGGACAAACTCACTAAGACTCAGCTTGTGGGTTATCTATGGACCGACCTGAACCGGCGATGAGTTGAGCCGACGAATTCCATTATGAAGCTAGCTTGCCGAAGATTATTTTCTGTATTTGTAATTTATGTTTGAACCATTTATTTTGTAAGCTTTTGGGACATTTTATTTGGTTGTAATTTTGCCTTTAGGACCGGCCACCTTATAGTGGCATAGTTGTGATTTTCTTGTCATTTTAACCCTAAAGGGTGCAAGTATAAATACTTGCAAATTAGGGTTTTTGAGGAGCTTTTTGATATTGGAGAAAAAAACACCCCTTTTACCGTGAGAGAGAGTGCCTCTTTCAAGCAATTGCTCTTATCAATTTCCTTAGTGAAATTGTGGCGAGTAGGCTTGGATTTGTTGTGTGTTATATCAACAAATTACAAGTTGATCCTAATTCCAAACTAGTGAGTCATATCTGGTGAGGATTTAGTTATTTTATGTACTTTTGTTCTTATGAAATTAGGGTTCTAATTTCGAAATTTGAAAGCACCTTTGAATTGAATTTTAATACCATTTCGTTTTCCCTTCTAGCAATCGTCATTTGATATATTGTAATTCATCACAATTTCGGAATTTCTTTTGGAATATTGAGGTATTTCCTTTGTTTGTGGCGTGGATGATCATTGACAATTCATCCCTTTTTAGTTGATTGTGCTTGACCCCCCTTTAGGCACATCAGTTTCATTGTACCTTACAACTTCTCTTATAGCATTTGCAACTAAAAATGGTCATGTGAGGGATGAGCTAACGCTTAGTATAATGTATACTTATATACATACATGCGTGCCATGCTAGAAGCACAATCACAAACATAATGTATCATGTTATCTAAGCACAATTTATTATCTTTCACATCATTTAGTCTAACATACCTCTCATCATAATAATATGCAACCTTACACATACACACACACATACATATGACAATAGCTACTCCCCTTTGTCTATGAGTCTATTCCATACATAGATAATACATATACAATAGTGGGTACTCCTCACTATCCATGAGTTTATAAGTCCTTTCACATCACACAAATAAGTCCTTCTATACCAGATAATCCTAAATCTACCTGGATCATTTTGGTACACATTTCTACTAGGGACAACGTTACATACCAATCATTGGGTGCACCTTAAGAACATCGACCCTCACTCGGTTTCTCAGACCTATCCAAAGACAATCACACATAATTGTCACATTCATTTTCAATATTCATTCAGTTCACTTTACATCTCTAACCTAACATGCAAAAGTAACAAATATAGTATACATGTACTTGATAAACAATAGTTAATCTCTTCACACTTCTATAGTTTCTTAGTCCTTAAATCTATTCACATTCACAATTATGTACACTTAAGATTGCAAATGAACAGAATAGAATAGAGTAGTGAATGTCCCAAATCAACATAGCCACATAAGTGGCTATGTAGAGGGACATGGGGCAGAACACGACCGTGTTAGTGGCCGTGTACCTTTTTGTGTATTTTTGTTTTCCAGTACGTTCAAGTACACAGTCATGTATTTGGCTATGTACTTCAACATGATTGGGTATACGGTCGTGTAAGTGGCCATGTACCTTTATGTAAATTTATGCAATTTGACACGCCCAAGTACACGAGCGTATCTAGTGATCGTGTACCTTTCTGTATACATTCGTGTTTCAACACAGGTAGGTACATGGGTGTGTACCTGGCTGTGTAGTGCATTGGAATCTCTTCTTAATTAAAACCCTTAGATTTTCATTACATTCGATCTATGAACTCCACTATTAGGTTTGATCCTAATCCGGAAGATTTACGTCGTCCTATTTCTAAGATTGTGTGCAACTCCTTCCAATTATGCCAGATCTATTTTAATATAAGATCTCTCGATCTCTATATAAGAAATCAGACTTCAACTAATACATTAGCAATATTGAATTGAAAACAATGAAGACCATATAGTTGGATCACAAGAATAACAAATAATTTATTGAATAATAAATCAACAAATTTACATATTCATTTTAGAGTTCATCATACTCGAGTACAAAAGAAAGTTTAAGCTAACAATATATTGATTCTAAAAGTGACAATATAAAAAGAGTATATAAAGAAAAGCATCAAATAAACAACAATACTAATAATCTATCACTATTCTACTATCAATCTACAATACTCCTATGCCTAAAAATTCATGCTCTTTATATAGCCATCAATTTCTGCCATTGTAGGAAAGTTTTAGCTTCCTAGAAAAATCTCAAGAATCTTAATAAACTAGGAAATATTAATTCAATAGGCAGTTTTGACTTCTTCGAATTTAGGAAACTCAGCTAATCTTGAAAAGAAATCAAATCTTCATGATGAATTGCACTATTGGGAAGTGAAATTGAGCTTGGAAATCAATTTTAGAAAGTTGATTTTTGGCTTGGCATGGTCGTAGCATGGTCATGCTTTTGCCCATGTATCATTCTATTTCAAGTATAATGAAAAATTACCTTTAACATGCCCTCCAACACGAGCGTGTTCTTGCCTATGTACTTTAACATAGTTGCTTGTAGCTACTTTAAATTTATATGCCTTTTTCTGTTCTACATGGCCTCATACATGGCCATGCTCTGCACCATGTCATGCTTCCCAATCTTGTAAAATTGATATTTTTGCTTCAAAATTCACGTAATTCTTCTATCAAATCATAAATTACATTTCAAAGCTTTGAAATCAAAATCAAGAGTAATTAAGTGCAATATACATCCAAAATTTAAGATAATTAAACAAAAGGCTATTGAAAATGTTACAAATAATAAGTATTTTATAACACTTATAAAAAATCAACAAATCGTCAATTATTTTTAAAATTTAATCAATGATTTTAAGATCCTAAAACTAGTCTATAAACTCACTTAGTAATCATAGCTTTACGTATTCTATTTAAGTAGGATATGTAGTAAACTATGAATACCATAGTGAATGAGGGGTGTGAAAATAACCCTCTTGGGAATTTTGCCAAGCACCTCATATGCTTGACAGTCTTCACTAAGCAAGGTGCAAACTTTAATCTTTTTGACCTTTAGACAATAACACAATAATCAAATACAATCTACTATAGCCACTTAATGCATCAACAATGTAATTACAACAAAAAATAATACTTAACTCCATGCTAAACATAACTACACATGCTTAACTTGTGCCTTAAGCTTTGATACCACATAAATATGCTGCAACCAAGTAGAAACCAATCTAGATTGCATTTAATATCTAAGTGGATGTTAGTATTTTTATTGTTTTGTAATTAGGATTGGAAGATATGGCTCTCTATCTTGCAAAGATAAGACTCATCAAATAATAAGTATAGGTTTTAGCTAAATTTGATATGACTCATGAATGTAACTAATCTCATGTTTGCTACAATTGGAAGATCAATAAGAATAAGATTGAAGATTCGACTACACAATAAGGATAAAAAGGTGTAATTGTTTTGATTACAAATGAAAAAAAAAACTTTAAATATAAAGAAGTTCAAGTTGGGGGTTAAAACATACTATGGGAAAAATTAAGCTACCATTTGGATGAGTTGTTTGCTATTGTTCAAAAGGGGATGTATAATATTTTGTAGATCATTCATCATCTGGTCATTAGGCCTCTATCGGTAGGATGTTGATACTTTCATCCAGATGCCTATCACCCTACCATACAAACAAGGACAACGAGCATTATGTAGACATCTATTGTTGACCAAATGGCCTTTTGCCATATTTGGATGGACTCTAGAACAATTTTTTTCTACCCTACCATTTGTGATGGGAATCAATATATTAGGTCTGCCATCCTAACCTGTGCCTATGGATTGCAAAAATTGGTGTGAAGGATTCTAATTAGCCACTCACATGAAGGTGAGTTTTTTCTTTCCTAAGATTGAGGAGCCTCTTACTTTTAGCTTATCTCGACCTCTCATTCTTTATGCTCTTCTCACCTAAAGCCTAAGGCATAGAGATACCATTTGACCTCAGTAGTCTAGAATAAGTCATTATTAGACCACTGACCTTGGATAGGTTGAGTTAACTTACTTCGTTACTTATTGATTTGTCCTAAAGTTGACACAGCCATCATCCAACCTATTTACCTTAGATGAATCTCTTGTTGGCTTATATGAAGTCCTTGCCTGTTTGACATAGTTTTGCCTTGTCTCTTCTGTTAGGAATGCAACCAGTTTCCTATAGGCAAGTGTCCTTAACATTGATGGTTGCATGCATTCCTATGAATATTCCTTTTGTCTCTTTATAGTTTTACCCCTTTTGTAATATTCTAGATAAGGTATTTTTGGGTGTGTTTTTTTGGATTTTCCACTCTTGGTATAATAACCTTAGAGGACTTACTATAAATAATCCCATTTATGTAAGCTACATATGATCTTTTAAATACAAAACTCTCCTCTCCTTCTATTTATGAGTTTTGCTCTCAAATATTATTCTTATCAAACCTTTTAGTAAAGATTGTGGTGAGTAACCTTAGTCACAACTTATGAGTTACATCAAGATTTGATTAAGTTACATGTTGCTTGTAAGGTGTGTTATATCTAATAGAGTTACTTATAGCTTAGCTAAGCCCCTTCATTTTACATAGTTTTCTTTTATATTTGGAATGACCTATTTCATAGTTTACTTCCTAGTTGATACCTTAGTGAAGATTTGGCTCCTAGGTGTATCATCTTGGTGAGGATCGGCTAGCATCACAAAGGAAGGAGCCAAAATCTCATGATCCATTACATGGTATTGGAGGTCTGATGACCCGAGCTAGAGCTAAAAGGATAAACGAAGCTCTACAAGGACTAGTCATGGACTTGCAAGCTTGGGAATCAAGCTACACAAAAGAAAAACATACATGTGTTAACTTGATTCACGTGATTATGGAAGGATGAAATAATTGAAGGACATTATATATTTGCATGGACGCTACATTAGAGGATACATTCGGTTTTGTTAATATTTATTTTTATTTGTTGGTTTGTTTTCCATGTTATTTAGTTGCCTACTTGGTGACACAAGGATAAGGATAGAATAGGCAACTTAAGATTTTCATCTTGTAGGGTTTTCCATGTTGTTATGTGTGCTATATATGATGTGCAAAGGGACCAACCAAAGACATCTTTGATATATGAAAAACACATTTTTCGTGAGTAAAACAAAAACCACTTTTTTTTCTTTTGCAAAAGAACTTTTCCATAGAATTCTTAACCAAATTACTAGGAATACCTATTGATAACTTAGGTTACAGTTAACGGGTTTGATTGGGGTTTAGTTATGCATCGCTTATTCAAGATGATCCTCATGGTAATTGAAACCAACTAGCATCATCGGAGTTCTACGTTTAATATACCTAGGGTTTCATGCATCATTTGGTATTAGAGCTTCGGCTTCTTGAATCAAGTAAATTCTATCATTTTCTTTAATTTTTCTGTTGTTCTTTTTCATATTTGTTTGTTGTTCTTTTCCATACTTGTCTGTTGTTCTTTTCCATACTCGTCTGTTGTCTTTTCCATATTCATAGTTAGAAATTTGTATTAAAAAATAATTCATGCTTATTCGGTCATTACAATCCATTAGGGCCGATAGTATCTAGGTTTTCTTGAACAATCAATTGTGTTCAATTCATAGCTTATCTACAAAAAAAAAAAAAAAATAAAATTTGGTTGCAAAAGAAAGAATCAAGAACCAAAATTCAAAAAAAAAAAAAAAAAAAGGAATTCGGCCGTGAAAAAATTACAATTGCCGAAATCATAAGATAGTTTCTTGAATTGTCAATTACATAATTAGTGGAGTCAATTACTTTCCATATCAATTGTTTCCAATTCCTACCGTAAACATATCCTTGATTGTCTATGTTTGGAATCCGAATTGTACACATCCCTTGAACAATCGGTTGCAATTTTTGTCTAGTGGTGAATCTTTCCATATTAATTAGATTGTTTAGTTAGTACTCCTTCATTCATGTGACTTAGGCCGATAGTAATCATTAGTGTTGACTTAGTAATTTGAGTTTAGGAGTTCCAAATTGAGTTTCTAGCAAAAGAATTACAAAAAGTAGGTTGTGAGATCATATTTTGTGATAGATATACACGAGTGAAATTGTGAGCATATCATTTATGAGCAATACATGAGTAGGTGTGAGGAACATACTTATATATTTCTTGTAATTGTGATTGTAACTTGTTGCAAATTTTATAATTATGTCTGAACATAACACTAATGGAGGGGAAAGTTGAGTGATGTTTGAGGAATTGATGGGGTAGATGAAGAGGATCCTAACTGGAGAACTAGAACAGATCCATGAAAGGATGGATAGGATGGAAAGGAGTAAGGAACCATTTAGTAGTACTACTGTCAGACTAGGAGTAGGTAGACAGAATAGGGAAGGAGTTAGGATAAATGAGGGTAAGGAATCTGATTTTGGAGATTACCAACACGTGAGGGATAGGGGAAGTATCTAGAGGCGTGATAGCAATTTAGGGAGTATTAAGATGAAAACCCCAACCTTTTAGGGAAAGAATGATCCGGAGCTGTATTTAGAGTGGGAGAGAAAAATGGATCATGCGTTTGAATGTCACAACTACACTGAGGAGAAAAAGATAAAATTAACTGTAGTAGAGTTTTCAGATTACGCCGGTGTATGGTGGGATCAATTGGTGCGTACTAGATGCAGGTATGGAGAGCAACCTATTAGCACTTGGGAGGAGATGAAAACTATCATGCAGAAGCATTTTATTCCTAGTCACTACCATAGGGACTTACTTAGGAAAGTCTAAGGGCTGACTCAAGGGAATAACAGTGTAGAGGATTATTACAAAGAGTTGGAGATGGCCATGATTAGGGCGAGAATTGAGGAAGATGATGAGGCTACTATGGTTAGATTCATCAATGGGTTGAATAGGGAGATAACTAATGTAGTAGATCTTCACCATTACTTAGATATTGAAGAGTTGTTGCATAGAGCTATTAAAGTAGAGCGGCAATTAAAGTATAGGAGTGAGCAGAGGACTGGTTTGACTTCCAAATCTCCATGGAAGTTCACATGGAAGAGAAACTCCACTGATTCAAAGCCTAAGGAGGATGTGAAGGCTAAGAATCCCATTGCTGCACCTAAGGGAAGGACTGACACTAAACCCTCTTCTAGGACTAGAGATATCAAATGTTTTAGGTGTCAAGGATTTAGGCACATTGCATCTTAATGTCCAAATTAGAGAGCTATGATTATCGGTGATAGTGGGGATGTAGAGAGTGTGAGCTTTGAGGAGGAGGATGAGTCACCATCATAGGAGTATGATGATGATGACTTAGAGGGACTCATGAATGGTGAGCTGTATGTTACGAGGAGAATGCTTAGTGTACAACCTCAGGAGGATGGTGAGGGGGTCCAGCGTGAACATATTTTCCATACACGGTGTCATGTGTAGGGTAGAGTCTGTAGCTTGATAATCGATAGTGGCAGCTGAACTAATGTTGCCAGCACTTTGCTAGTAGAAAAGATGCAGTTGAAAGCAGTGAAGCATCCTAGACCATATCGATTGTAGTAGTTGAGTGATTGTGGGGAGGTTAAGGTGACCAAGCAGGTACTTATAGCCTACTCTATTGGGAGCTACAAGGACGAGGTTATGTGTGATGTGGTGCATATGTAGGCTAGCTACATCCTGTTAGGGTGACCTTAGCAGTTTGATAGAAAGGTTATGTATGATGGGTACAAGAACCAATATTCTTTTGTTTTAAACAAAGGGAAAGTGGTTTTCACGCCTCAGAAGCCATGGGAAGCTAGTGAAGATCAGATGATAATTGCAAAGGAATTCAAGGGAAAACACTTGAGTGTACATGAGAAAAATAAAACGAGTGAAAAAAAAAACACTAGTGAGCAAAGAGGGAAAATACACTTAAACACCGAGAGTAGAGGGAATGGTGAGGAAGAGTGAGGTTAAGAGTGCTGTGATGGCAAAACAACAGTTACTTATACTTATGTACAAGGATTTATATTTTCCTAATACTGACATTAACTCTTCTGTGCCTAGTGTTGTTGTCTCTTTGTTGCAGGAATTCGAAGACTTGTTCCCTAAAGAAGTGCCGCAAGGATTAACCCCTTTACG
The DNA here is from genome assembly GCA_037954665.1 of Laguncularia racemosa. Lineage (NCBI taxonomy): Eukaryota > Viridiplantae > Streptophyta > Magnoliopsida > Myrtales > Combretaceae > Laguncularia > Laguncularia racemosa. Next base: position 3,337,943 of record JBBMOL010000069.1, on the reverse strand, counting down.
AGGGATAGAGCATCGGATTGACTTCATGTCGGGAGCTTCTATTCTAAACCAGCCAGCATATAGAACCAATCCAGAGGAGGCTAAGGAAATTTAGAAACAAGTGGATGGGCCGATGGAAAAAGGGTTCGTACGAGAGAGTTTGAGTCCATGCTCCATTCCAGTGATCTTAGTGCCTAAAAAGGATGGGACGTGGAGTATGTGCATAGATTGCAGGGTGATCAACAAAATTACAGTTAAGTACAAACATCCCATTCTTAGATTAGATAACATGCTTGACGAGTTGCATGGTGCATGCTTGTTTTAAAAAATTGACCTTAAAAACGGTTATTACCAAATTCGTATGAAAGAGGGTAATGAGTGGAAAACCGCCTTTAAAACCAAACATGGCATGTATGAATGGATGGTAATGCCTTTTGGGTTGACTAATGCACCTAGTACCTTCATGAGGTTAATGAATAATGTATTGCGTCCATACCTAAGAAAATTTGTTGTAGTTTATTTTGATGATATCTTGATATACAACAGGACATTAGATGATCATGTACAACGTTTGCAAAGTATTTTTACTGTTTTAAGGGAAGACCAATTATATGCTAACTTGAAAAAGTGCATGTTTTGTATGGAATCTGTGGTTATCCTTGGTTTTGTTGTAGGGGTAGATGGAATAGCTGTAGATGAGGAGAAAGTGACGGCAATCTATGATTGGCCAACTCCTTAGAGCGCCAACGATGTCAAGAGTTTCCACGGTTTAGCCAGTTTCTACAGGCGATTCGTGAGAGACTTCAGCTCCATTGCTGCTCTACTGAATGATCTGGTGAAGAAAAATGCCAAATTCAAGTGGACCGAAATACATGAGCAGGCATTCCAGACATTGAAAGGTAAGTTAACTAACGTTCCTTTGTTAGTATTACCAAATTTTGATAAGGTTTTTGAGATCGAATGTGATACTTCCGGGAAAGGTATTGGTGGTGTTTTAATGTAGAATTCTAAACCAATAGCCTACTTCAATGAGAAACTCTATGGTACTACGTTGAATTATCCAGTATATGATAAGGAGTTGTATGCCCTGGTGAGAACGTTGCAGACATGGCGGCATTACCTATAGCCCAAGGAGTTCATCATCCATTCTGATCATGAGAGCTTGAAGTACCTGAAAACGCAGGGAAAGCTGAACAAGAGGCATACTAAGTGGTTGGAGTTCATTGAAACCTTTCAATACGTCATCAAATACAAGCAAGGCAAGGAAAATGTGGTAGCTGACGCCCTTTCTAGGAGGTATTCCTTACTGACCTCTTTACATACTAAATTGCTTGGGTTTGAAAGTATGAAAGAACTATATGAACATGATGTTGATTTTAATAAGATTTGAGCTGTTTGTTCTGAAAGCGAGTATGGGAACTACTATAAGGATGAGGGATATTTGTTTAAGAATGATAAATTGTGTGTGCCTAGGAGTTCCATATGTGAATTGCTAGTAAGGGAGATGCATGGGGGGCGGTCTCATAGAACATTTTGGAGTAAATAAAACTTTGGATATCTTGCATGAACATTTTTACTAGCCTAGGATGAGACATGATTTACAACTTGTGTATGACAAGTGCATTGCATGTAGGAAGGCTAAGTCCAAAGTCATGCCTCATGGGGAGTATCTTCCCTTACCTGTGCCTAGTCAGCCTTGGACTGACATTTCCATGGATTTCATATTAGGTTTGCCTAGATTTTAGAATGGTAAAGATAGCATATTTGTTGTCGTCGATAGGTTTAGTAAAATGGCTCACTTTATTTCCTGTGCTAAAACTAATGGCGCTTAACATATAGCTGATTTATTCTTTAGGGAGGTCGTTAGATTGCACGGTTTACCTAACCCTATCATTAGTGATAAAGATGTGAAATTTTTTAGTCACTTTTGGCGCACCTTATGGAATAGGCTAGGCACTAAACTATTGTTTTCTACTGTGGCACATCCTCAAACAAATGGACAAACAGAAGTTGTTAATAGGAAACTTTCCACATTGCTAGGTGTTGTGATTGATAAAAATTTGAAGCAATGGGAAACATGTTTGCCTCATGTAGAGTTTGCATATAATAGGACTATATATTCTACTACATCTTACTCTCCATTTGAGGTTGTGTGTGGTTTTAATCCCTTAACTCCATTAGATATATTGCCTTTACCTACTAGCGAGTTTGTTGATCTTGATGGCACAAAGAAGGTAGAATTTGTTAGGGATTTACATACGTAGGTATGAGTTAACATTGAAAAGAAGAATGAACACTATGCCCGACAAGCAAATAAAGGACGTGTCAAAGCTATATTTTAGCCTGGTGATTGGGTTTGGGTACACCCAAGGAAGGAAAGTTTTGCTGAACAATGCAAATCCAAGTTGCATCCTAGGGGCGATAGACCTTTCTAAGTGGTGGAGCACATCAATGACAATGTTTACAAGATAGATCTGCCAAGCCACTATGGTAACGTCAGTGCTACTTTTAATGTTTCTGACCTTACTCTTTATGATGCAGGTGATTCGAGGACGAATCTTTTCGAGGAAGGAGGGAATGATGAGGATTGGCTAGCACACAAAGGAAGGAGCCAAAATCTCAAGATCCATTACATGGTATTGGAGGTTCGATAACCCGAGCTAGAGCTAAAAGGATGAATGGAGCTCTATAAGGACTAATCATAGACTTGCAAGCTCGGGAATCAAGCTACACAAAAGAAAAACATACATGTGTTAACTTGATTAAGATGACCATGGAAGGATGAAATAATTGAAGGATATTATATATTTGCATGGACGCTACATTAGATGATACATTTGGTTTTGTTAATATTTATTTTTATTTGTTGGTTTGTTTTTCATGTTATTTAGTTGCCTACTTGGTGACACAAGGATAAGGATAGAATAGGCAACTTAGGATTTCTATGTTATAGGGTTTTCCATGTTGTTATGTGTGCCATATATGTGATGTGCCTAAATACACTTGAAAGCACATTCAAAAGACTTAAGAAAAACTATCTCAAGTTAAGGCAAAATCGGATCCAAAAATAAGGGCAATTTCACGTGAACCAAGTGAAGAAATGATGAAATCCCAATGTCCAATGATATAATTAGAATACCACACTGATAATACCTTCTAACAACACCCTAATCTTATATAATCCACACAATAATCCACAATTTGACAAAAGAAAACTGTAACAAAGATAATCCCTTTCAAATAGTGAAGAACACGTTTCTTAGGAAAATCTTCAATGATGAACTAAATATAATTGATAAATACTTCAAATAAGCACAAGAATTCGTGTACAATAAGATGTATTTCTGACCAAGAAATATCTCAATTCAACCCTAGATATGACACACTAGAGAAGAAAAGAAATCACAACAAAATGAAATTGATATAACTCACAATTTCAAGATGTTGCACTTGCCACAATTTCAACTCTTGGGATTGAAATTGATAAGATTTTGGAACCAAGGTATGAACCCTAATTCACACGTGAAAGGAAGTGTTTAATCTGCAAATTTTAAGCCCCCTAAACCCTCTCTTAAGCAAGTATACTCCTAGGGTTAAAAAGTGCTCAAAATTACAAGTTTGCCACTTTTAAAGTAGCTAACCCTAAATGAAAATTACAAGGAAATAAAAGTGTCCCAAAACCAAAATAGTTCATAAAATAAGAAATATATAAAAGAAATGGTCTTCAAGATACCGGTCTTCTATAGGATCCATCGGCCCAACTCATCGCCGGTTCAGGTCCGTCCATGGATAACCCACAAGTTGAGTCTGAGGGAGTTTGTCCATTGCTCTATAAAATATGATAAGTGTGCCTGTTGGAAAACATGATACAAGAATAATAGAAAAGAGGTTAATATATAAATAATTCTAGGGTCGATCTGCTTAAAATGGGCCCTCAACACCAAGATTTGAAATCCTTTAGTTTTTGCTCTAATGATAGGTCTTGTCAGATTTTTATTCCTATCAATATGCCATGCAAAGAGGCTGGCCAAAGACATCTTTGATATATGAAAAACACATTTTTTGTGAGTAAAACAAAAACCACTTTTTTTTCTTTTGCAAAAGAACTTTTCCATAGAATTCTTAACCGAATTACTAAGAATACCTATTGATAACTTAGGTTATAGTCAACGGGTTTGATTGGGGTCTAGTTACGCATCGCTTATTTAAGATGATTCTCGGGATAATTGAAACCAACTAGTATCGTCGGGGTTCTAGGTTTAATATACCTAAGGTTTCATGCATCACATCTTTTATTGGTATCAAAGCACAGGTTCCAAAAAAGGGAAGTGTGGTTGCAGTCGTGGTTGTATTGTTCTTGCTATTGGGTAGCTAAAGTTAAGTAATAGTTATAATAACAAAGTGTGCAATGTCGAATCCTAGTGTTTAAAGTGGAATTAATGACATTAAGAGTGACGCATATAGACATGGAAGGCATGCAAACCGAAATATGAGGACTACTAACAAACAAATCTAAGAGTTGACAATTATAGTTGCCCACCTTATAGTTATTGTGTAGCATTTAGAGCATAACCAACCTCCTTAAGCTAAAGTAGGAATTAAACAAGCTTAAAATGATGAAGAACAAGTAGCCCCACCTTGAAATGAGCAAAATGGTGGTGGATTAAAAAGAAATTGAGGTGTAAGAAGGCATGTAGAAGTCAAGGACGAGTTTAATGAAAGAGTCAAGGATAATTTTGAAGAAGAGTATGTTATATACGGCGTATGATCTCTTAGGGGATTAGCAAATCCCTTCTTTTTTCGGAAAGTGGGAATGCAGATGATTACTTAGATTGGAAAGATAAGATTGATAAGTTGTTCAAGTGTCATCGGTATGAAGTGGCTATAAAAGTGAGATTGGTTGCCCTTGTGTTTTCTATGTCTGTCATACTATGGAGGAAGAACTTGTTGGCCACTAGGAGACAAGCTGGAGAGCATGAGATTAGGTCGTGGACTGAAATGAAGAGGATTCTAAGGATAAGGTTTATCCTTGATTATTACGTGCAAGTAGCCTTCAAGAAACTGCAAATTTTGAGGCAAGGAGAGATGTGTGTTGATTACTACATGAAGGAGTTTCAAATTCTAATGATTCAATTTGAGGTAAAAGAGCTTGAGGATAGGACTATAGCTCGATTCATAGTTAGGTTAAAGTATGAGATAGCAAGTGTGGTTAAGCTGCAATTTATGAACACCCTAGATGACACCATATGGTTAGTACAATGATTAGAGCATCAAAGTTGCAATAGCTTGAACCGAGGCATTAGTGGTCGAGCTGTGGCACTAACTTGACCTACTATAGATTCTTATAGATCAGTATGAGATTGGGTGATGCAAGGCGATAATCGACCAGAGGGTTTATCGAGATGAGAGGAGGGAAGGCCTAAATTCAAAGGGAAGGTTGTAAAGCAAAGGGAAATACCATGAGGATATGATGGATAGAGCTTGAGAAAGAAGACAAGCTAAATAAAGTGCTTCAAGTGTATAAGATTTGGACATGTTGCTGCCCAATGTCTAAACTGTAAAGTAATGATCCTAAAGGGCAAGATGCTTGTGTTAAAAGTTAATAGCACTGATAAAGATGAGATTAAGGAGGCAAGATTGGAATTTATCGAGGAGATTCTTGGGGATAATGATGTGGTTATATATGTTGAGCAGGGATAGTTCTTAAACATTATATTGAGGAGACCATTAAGTGTCTCACCTAAAGTTATGGGCGGGCAACAAGAGAACCTTTTTTCACACTGCATATAAGGTTGAAGGCCATTTATGTGCAATGATTATCGATAGAGGAAGTTGCATCAATGTGGCTGCTATATCCATGGTTACATAGTTGAAGTTACTCACCTTAAAACATCTAAAGCTTTATAAACTACATTGGCTTGATGAGAAGGGAGCCCTTTATGTCACGCAATAGGCTCAAGTACCAATATCCATTGGGGATAGGTACTGGGATAAGGTTCTTTGTGATGTACTTCCCATGTGCGTGTCTCATATACTTCTAGAGTGCCCATGATTTTTTGATTGATGGGTCATACACAACAAATATAAGAACACATACGCTTTTCAAAAGGAAGGAAAGAAGGTTGTGCTATAACCCATAACCTTGAGCTAAGAGAAGGATACTTAGATGTAATTAACTAAAGCCTAAAAGAAGTCCCTTATCATATTTCAAAGCGGGCTTGAACAAACTTTGGAGCCAGACATGCCCTTTTTCCTATTGATTAGTAGGTTATTGAAAGTGAGAGATCAAATGTCTTTGCCTATAGAGATTTAAGACTTATTAGAGGATAGTTTAGGAACTCGCTCTTTAAGGAGCCGCTCAAGGGATTGCCCCTTTTCTAAGGCATAAAGCATTGCATTGACATGCAACCCAATGTGACATTACCAAATAAGCCTACCTATCGTATGGATCTGGAGTAAGTTGCTGAGCTAAAGAAGCAAGTGAATAAGTTGGTTAAATAAGGCTATTTGAGAGAAAGCATGAGCCCTTATGTAGTACTTGCTCTACTCATCCTAAAGAAAGAAGGATCTTAGTGCATGTGTATTGGCAGTTGAGCTATCAACAAGATCATTGTTAAGTATAGATACCTTATTCCAATGCTCGATGACATGTTGGATGAACTCCATGGTGCTTGTATCTTTTTAAAGATTGATTTAAGGAGTGAATATCATCAAATATGCATGGGACTTAGAGATGAGTTGATACGAACCACGCCAACTCGTGACGAAACCCAATACCAATACGTTCGGAAATTCGTTGCCTAAGACGCCCAAACACCTAAAGTGGAAAACTGCGACCCGTTGTCTATAAGCGAGACAAGAACCTTGGTATAAAAGTGAAGACGCCACAATCGGGATGGAAAACCGATTGATAAGTCGGGATGAACGCCACGGAAATCAATCTGATAAGTTCGAATTAAGTTCTTGAAGAACCAAGAGAGGTGCCTCTCAAAAGTGTTTAATGTTCAATGATGTCTTATCTCTAATGTTCTAAACCCTAGGAGCTTTTATACTAGGGTTACAATTCGTGTAAAAAACAAGTCCAAAACGACGTAGTTTAGTTAAGTGACATAAAAACGCGAAACAGAACAAGCTGGCCGACAGGGGATACACGGCCTGTGTACACGCTCGTGTACTTTGGCCGTGTACTTGTCTGTGCAACTTCTGGCAACATACACGCCCATGTACGTTGACCGTGTATCTGTCTGTGCAACTTCTGGCAACATACACGCCCGTATATCTTTCTGTGGATTTGCTTGACTCCATACACGGCCGCGCCTTTTAATCGTGTATCTAGCCGTGTATGATTCTAGGCAATCTTGAGAGTCCTACACGGCCGTGCCTTGAAAGTACATGCCCTCTTCAACCCGTGTCCAGTATAACTTGTACAAAAGCAAGGGTCTTCCAATGGTTGTTCCAATCCGTTCCAACTCCATGATTGCTCCAATCCTTTCCGGCTTCATGGACAACCTTTATTAACCCGTTAAGTGCTTCCTTGAATCGTTTTGCTCGATTTCTTGTGATCGGTCCAGGCAGCACTTCAAGAGGATCCACATTTCTTCTTCTGGCTTGGCTCTCATCCCGGATCTCATCATTCCCCTCCTCTTGAAAAGGATTTGTCCTCAAATTATTTCCTGCATCAAATGGACTCAGATCAATAACATTAAACGTGACACTTACCTGGTAAATCTTTCTTGTATGCTATATCATGGATGTATTCAAGAATTTGAATTGGTCCATCGCCTCTAAGAAGTAATTTAGATCTACGCTGTACGAGAATCCACTCTTTATGCATGTGAACCCAAATCCAATCTCCAGGTTCAAAAACAGCTTGTCGATAACCCTTGTTGGCTTGTTTCACATACTGCTCAGTTCTTCGCTCAATGTTTAGCCTTTTCAAGAAATCTGCCTTAAAATCAGCTTCAAAACTCACAAACTTGTTAGGTTGTAATGGCAATAAATAAATAGTAACCAATGGATTAAAACCATACACAATCTCAGATGGTGAACAATGAATAATGCTATTTAAAGCCCTATTACATGCAAACTCCACAAATGGTAGGCAATCCTTCTAAGTCCTAATGTTCTTCTCTATGATTGCCCCTAACAATTGAATTAATGTCCTGTTAACCACATCAATTTGCCCATCAGTTTGTAGGTGACAGATAGTTGAAAACATCCATTTAGTTCCAAACTTTTCCCATAATACTCTCCAATAATGACTCGAAATCTTTACATCCCGATCACTAACAATGTTACTAGGTATACCATGCAGACGCAATACCTTTCTAAAGAACAATTCAACAATGTGTATAGCATCATCAGTTTTATGACTAAGAATGAAATGAACCATTTTAAAAATCCTATCCACAATCACAAAATTAGAATCTCGACCATGCTTAGGCCTAGATAATCCTAACACAAAATCTATGGAAATATCTATCCAAGGCTCATGAGGAATGATACTATACTCATATAACCAATCTAAGAAGTCATCTAAATGATGAATGGGATGACGATACTTTACCGTGATGTTGTTGATGGCGCGGTAGTCAACACACATTCTCCATGATCCATCCTTCTTAGGCACCAAAATCACAGGCACTGCACATGGACTCATGCCTTCTCTCACGTATCCCTTCTCCATTAATTCATCAAACGGCCTTTGGAGTTCCTTCGGAAAGACATCTTCAAAGTCCTGCACAAGAGACACAACCACACTAGGCAAAGCATTAGATAATTCGTTAGTAATCAAATATGTTTCCTTGAAAACCAGCAACAACATAGGTTGCCTCATCACTAACGCTCTCCTTACTACACTCGCTCTTGCCACACAACTCTCCTTTTGCAAGGCTGCCCTCTCCTTTTCACTCACCACTAAAGTTGATCCCCCTTCAACTTGGCCTCTCACACTCTTTCCAGCCTTCCTCTCTTTTTCCTTTTGATCTTGACTTTTATATTCCTTTTTCTTCTCATTGTCTTTTTCTCTCTCACTCTCACTCTGCTTTTCACTCACCTTGTGTTTTGCAAATGACTGTTGTAGCTGCAACTGATCCTCATACACTTGTTTAGGTGTTAAAGGTTTAAGATTAAAATTTTTTCCTTGGTGAACAAGCGTATACTTGTTAGAAAAGCCATCATGAACAACCTTCCTATCAAATTGCCATGGCCTCCCCAACAACACATGACATGCTTGCATTGGCACTACATCACATAACACCTCATCCTCATACTTACCAATGCGAAACCCAATCAAGGCTTGCTTACTCACCTTAGTCTCACCACTATCATTCAACCACTGCAATTTATATGGACTAGGGTGTCTAACAGTTTTGAGCCCTAGCCTCTCAACAATAAAATTGCTCACTACATTGGTGCAACTCCCTCCATCAATGATCAAACTACAAATGTGATCTCCTAAATAACATCTAGTATGAAATATATTTTCTCTTTGCACCTCCTCTTCTTCCTTCACCTGCACATTCAGCGCTCGCTTCACTACTGCCACTAGCCTTCCCATTGCAGGCTCCTCATCATCACTAACATCCTCTAATGGTGGCATATCATCTTCTTCACTATCCCCCTCAGTCTCATACTCACCATCATCACGCAAAATCATCACACGCCTATTTGGACATTGACTAGCAATATGGCCTCTACCTTGACATTTAAAGCATCTAATGTCACGATTTCTAGAAGTAGAAGATTCAGGGTTACCTTGATTACCAGGAGTAGAACCCGCTTGCCTCAACTCCCCTTTTGGTTTGGTAGGTAAAGGCTTTTCTTCCTTCTTCCATTGATTAGTCTTCCAAGTGGATGAACCATTACCTTGTTGAAATCGTGCACTACTACTACCCTTCCGCTTGTGCTGGTTCTCAACCTTTATAGCCATGTGAACCATATCCTCCAATTCTACATAATGCTGCAATTCAACCACATTTTGGATTTCTCTATTCAACCCAGCAAGGAATCTAGCCATTGTAGCCTCTCTATCCTCTTCTACATTCGCCCTAATCATAGTGACTTCCATCTCCTTGAAGTACTCATCTACACTTCGGCTTCCCTGCCTCAGAGTTTGCAACTTGTTGTGCAATTCACGATAGTAATACGCATGTATAAACCGCTTTCTCATCACTCTTTTCATCTCCTCCCAAGACTCAATAGGTGGCTCGCCACTCCTTCTTCTATTCAACATTAATTGATCCCACCACACTATAGCATAATCTGAAAATTCAATGGCAGCAAGTTTCACCTTCTTTCTCCCACTATAGTTGTGACAATCAAACACCATCTCCACCTTTTTCTCCCATTCTAAATACGCCTCGGGATCATTCTTCCCTTGGAAAGGAGGAATCTTCATCTTTATGCTACTCAATTGATCATCCTCTCTATTCCTATCTCCTCTATCTTCCCAATCTCTAGTCCCTCTATTCCGACCACTATAACCTCTATGATTCCCAACAGAAGGCTCATCAAAGTCATCACCCGACATTTCATTTCCACCCCTCGGTACTCTCCTAGAACGACTCTCCCTCTTATGCCCTTGGAATACGTTTGTGGATTGCTCTAGTCTTTGCTCCACCATCTCATGAATTTGTTCCATTCCTTCTTGGAACATCCTCTTCATTTCTCCCCTCAACGCCTCAATTACTAACCTAGCATCAAACCTTCCCCTCTCACCTTCCGGAGAATGTTGTCTCGACATAGTTCCTGCAGAAAAGATTAGTACAACACAAATATATATATGATCAAACCTCACGATACACTCCCTTATGTGTTTCGCTCAAATGATGATATCACACAGTCACTCGTGTATTCTCACAAACAACAATGATATCACTCACCAATTTCCTCTTCTCAATTCTCTTGGAACTAACCTGAACTACATCAATTTCCTTCTGTAGAATTCAAAACCAACTCTAGGGTTCGTAAAATTTTCCTCTATTTTTCTATCCGATTTTTTTTTTTGTCTCTGTTTTTTTTTTGGCTTTTGATCACGTTTCTCTTTTCTTTTCTTTTCCCTTCTTTTTTTTTGGTCGTGATTTTTACTCTTTTTTTTTTTTTTTTTACAATCGACTAGTAAATACTACACTATCAAAAGACAATTAATATTGCGGAATTGAACACGATAATTGATATGAACGATTGGAGTTAGGGTTTTTGATATTACCTTCCTCAACCGAACTTGATGTTTTGACAAACCTAAGCTCTGATACAAACTGATACGAACCACGCCAACTCGTGACGAAACCCAATACCAATACGTTCGAAAATTCATTGCCTAAGACGCCCAAACACCTAAAGTGGAAAACCGCAACCCGTTGTCTATAAGCGAGACAAGAACCTTGGTATAAAAGTGAAGACGCCACAATCGAGATGGAAAACCGATTGATAAGTCGGGATGAACGCCACGGAAATCAATCCGATAAGTTCGAATTAAGTTCTTGAAGAACCAAGAGAGGTGCCTCTCAAAAGTGTTTAATGTTCAATGATATCTTATCTCTAATGTTCTAAACCCTAGGAGCTTTTATACTAGGGTTACAATTCGTGTAAAAAACAAGTCCAAAACGACGTAGTTTAGTTAAGTGACATAAAAACGCGAAATAGAACAAGCTGGCCGATAGGGGATACACGGCCTGTGTACACGCCCGTGTACTTTGGCCGTGTACTTGTCTGTGCAACTTCTGGCAACATACACGCCCGTGTACGTTGACCGTGTATCTGTCTGTGCAACTTCTGGCAACATACACGCCCGTGTACTTTAGCCGTGTATCTTTCTGTGGATTTGCTTGACTCCATACACGGTCGTGCCTTTTAACCATGTATCTAGCCGTGTATGATTCTAGGCAATCTTGAGAGTCCTACACGGCCGTGCCTTGAAAGTACACGCCCTCTTCAACCCGTGTCTAGTATAACTTGTACAAAAGCAAGGGTCTTCCAATGGTTGTTCCAATCCGTTCCAACTCCATGATTGCTCCAATCCTTTCCGGCTTCATGGACAACCTTTATTAACCCGTTAAGTGCTTCCTTGAATCGTTTTGCTCGATTTCTTGTGATCGGTCTAGGCAGCACTTCAAGAGGATCCACATTTCTTCTTCTGGCTTGGCTCTCATCCCGGATCTCATCATGAGTGAAAATAGCATTCAAGATGAAGCATGGTCTCTACAAATGGATGGTTATGCCCTTTGGGTTAACTAATGCACCTAATACATTCATAAGGTTGATGAACAACAAACTAAGAGCCTTGATATGAAAGTGTGTTGTTGTGTACTTTGATGACATCTTAGTGTATAGTCTTGACTTTAAGGCTCATGTTAAGCACTTGGGAGGGGTCATAAACACTCTTTCAGATGAACAACTATTTGGCAACTTGAAGAAATGTTGCTATGGTCAAGATGATGCCATATTTTTGGAGTTTGTTATAGGAAATGGAGGAGTGAAGGTTGATGAGGGGAAGGTCCGAGCCATTTGTGACTAGCTAACTAAGAAGTTTTCACAGACTTGTGTCCTTTTACCAGTGCTTCATCTGAAAGTCTAATATTATAGTAGCACCTCTCACGAAGCTAACTAAGAAGAATGTATAATTTAATTAGGGAGAGAAGGCTTAGTGAAGTTTCAAGGAGATTAAGGAGAAATTAACTGCAACCTTTGTGCTAGTACTCCTAAATTTTTAGAATGTATTTGAGTTGGAGTCTACCTCATCAGGAGTAGGTATTAAAGCTATGTTGATGCAAGAAGGATGACCTATCACTTACCACAATGAGAAGCTTAGTGAAGCTTCTTTGAACTATTTTATGTATGACAAACAGTTCTATGCTCTCATTCGAGCCCTCATAGTGTGGCAACACTATCTCTTGCCTTGGGAATTCATCATCTATATTGTCCATGGGTCCCTGAAATACCTCTAAGGATAGCATAAACTGTCTAAGCGCTAAGCTTTATAGGTAAAATTCATGGAAGGTTCCTCTTATGTTGTAAAGTACAAGAAGGGTAAGAGTAACATGGTAGTATGCCCTAATTACTATGTAAGGCTAAGGTGTTAGGTTTTGAATTAATCATTGGGTAGTTTGAGCATGACCCATATTTTGGTCTTACTATGGCTAACTATACCCAAGGAAGAGTAGTCGGAGGATATTATATGAAGGATGGATATTTCTTTCAAGTAGGTCGATTGTGCATATTAACCTATTATATCTGAGAACTGTTGGTGCAAGAAGTTCATAGTAGGGGACTAGTTGGCTATTTTAGTGAAAAGAGAACATATGAGCTACTCAAAACATTTCTTTTGGCCATGAATGATGAAATATGTGCACAAATTGATTGAAAAGTGTGCCACATTTTAGAAAGCCAAGTGCTATGCTCAACTTCACCAAACCACGCCACTACCTATACTGACTTGAACGTGGTTCGACCTGAGCATACATTTTGTAATGGGATTATCAAGGATAGCAAGAGGGGGGATTCTATATTTGTGGTTGTCAATCGGTTTAGCAAGATAGTAAGCTTCATTTCTTGCCATAAAATTGATGATGATCTTTATATTGTTAACCTTTTCATGTAGGAAATAGTTTGACTGCACGAGATCCTGATGAGCATTGTATCCAACCGAGACCCTAAGCTCTTGACCTATTTTTGAAAGACACTGTGGTGTCAACATGGCACCAAACTTATGTTCAACACATCTTACCATCCCTAGATTGATGGCTAAACTAAAGTGGTTGACAAATTGCTAGGGTCTTTGCTTTAAGCAATAGTTAGGAAGAGTTTTACCAATTAGGACTTGTGTTTACCCATCATTGAGTTTACATAAAATAGGTTGGTACATAGTACCATAGGTAAGTCCCCATTTAAGGTTATCTATGGGTATAACCCTATTGTGTCTCTTGATCAACTACCCATACCAAGCTTAAGGGAGGAGAGCTAGAGCAGGATTGATTGAGGTAGAGAAATACAACAATTCCATCATAAGGTATTTGAGCAAATTGAGAAGGTTGCTATAAAACAACAATCACAAAGCTATGGACATTGAGTTGTGTACTTTTAACCTAGAGATCTTGTGTAGATTCGAGTTAGGAAGGATAGGTTTCCAAATTAGAAGATGAACATGCTCACTACTAAGGTGGAATGACCATTTTACTCCAAAAGATTAATGAAAATTCTTACAAAATTAACCTACTTAAGGGATTTAGAGTCTTGACTACATTCAACATGTTCAACCTAAGCTTGTACATCATTAATGAGTAGTAAAGTGATAGGAATAAAAATCCGACAAGACCTATCATTAGGGTAAGAACTAAAGGAATTCGAATTTTGGTGATGAGGGCCCATTTTGAGCAGATCGACCCCGAAATTATTTATAAATTAACCTCTTTTCTATTATTCTTGTATTGTGTTTTCCAACAGGCACACTTATCATATTTTATAGGGCGATGGACAAATTCACTCAGACTCAGCTTGTGGGTTATCCATGGACCGACCTGAACCGGCGATGAGCTAGGCCGATGAATCCTATAGAAGACCGGCATCTTGAAGACTAATTTCTTTTATATATTTTTCATTTGCATGGACTATTTATGTTGTAATCATTTTGGAACACTTTTATTTCCTTGTAATTTTCATTTAGGGCTAGCCACCTTAAAAGTGGCAAACTTATAATTTTGACTACTTTCTAACCCTAGGAGTAGCAAGTATAAATACTTGCTTAGAAGAGGGTTTGAGGGGGCTAATTTTTACAGATTTGAGAGGCATATTTCACGTGTGAATTAGGGTTCTTTCCTTAGTTCCAAACTCTTATCAGTTTCAACCCAAGAATTGGAATTGTGGCGAGTGCGACGAAGGCGAATTGAGTCATATTAATTCAATTTTGTTGTATGTTCATTTCTTCTCTAGTGAGTCATATCTAGGGTAGATTTGGATCTTTCTTGGATCTATTTGTGGTTCTATTTTCCTGAGCAACAATCTTGTAAGATTGATTGTTTCATTGATCACTTGGATTACATACTTCATTGTTATTGTTGGCATGAACTAGTGATTGAAAGGGAAGGTGGATTTCATTGGTTTATTGCTTTCTTTGATTTGATTTCCACATGACATTTCAATTCTTATTGTGGGTATTTGGTTAATGTTATCAATAGAGATTACAATTAAATCATTTGAACAACATTTTTCATCAAAATCTTCAAAGGTATCACGAGAATTGCTTACTAGGGGAACCAGTTTTGTGATTGATTTGAGATTGTTTTCTTGAGTCTTTTTTATTGTGCTTCCAAGTGGAATTAGGCACATCATAAAGAGACCAGATTGATTTGAGGGAAAATCCTTTTCCACCTTGAGGAGATGACTGGAATCAATAAATCGGGCTTATCACGTCAGCCTATGCCTAAGGATTGAAAAACTTGGTGCAAAGGATTTTGACTGGCTACACACATGAAGACAAGTTTTTGCTCTCTTAAGAATGAGGAGCCTTTCACTTTTCAACCTGTCCTGACCTCTTATTTTTTATGCTCTTCTCACATGAAGCTTAAGGCATAGAGACACTGTCTGACCTAAGAAAAATAAAAGAAGTTATCGTTAGACCACTAGCCTTAAACAAGTTAGACTAACGTAGCTCGTTACCCATTGATTAGCCTTGAGGCTGACATGACCATCATCTGACTTATTCGCCTCGGGTGCATCCCTTGTTGACTTAAATGAAGTCTTGATGGGAATCAACCTTGTGGTTCCAGCAGTGGGGAAAACTAAATTGGATGCATGAGCCCAGAAATCCACATATGGCCACATCTTATCTAATAATGCTTTATTTTGTACTTTAGCAGGTACATTTATCGTATTTTATAGGATAACTAAATAACATGCACTAAGGATCAACTTGTGGGACATTCTTGGAATCACATCTAACGGCCCACAATTTATTCAATTAAAGTAAAGAACCGGCCACTTGAAGACCATTTTGTAGTTGTATTTTGTTAATTTTGGAATTGGCCACTTAAGTGGCATCCTTGTAATTTTTTGTTATTTTTACTCTAATTAGAGCAAGTATAAATACTTACTAACTAGGGTTTTTGAGGGAGTTTTTGACATTTTTGAAAAAGATCTCTTATCAATTTCCAAGTGAAATTGTGGCGAGACCAACTTGAGTGGATTGTGAGTAATATCAATCTTCCTCTTGTTGTTTTTCAAATTGTGTTTAGTGAGTAATATCTAAGTGCAATTTGTTGCTGACTTGTCATTGTCTACGTGAATTAAGGTTCTTTCATTTTCAGATTTGAATCATTTCAATTTAAGTGGAATTCTAGTTTATTTCCATTGTTTTCCATTGATATTTATACAATTGCTTGTTCCTTACATCAATTTAGTATTCATCTCGTGAATTTGGGGATCAATTGTGAAGCTAGTGAACACGCCATTTGCTTTTAGGAATTTGTTGTTCACGTTGCTTGTTGATGTGTTTGCTATCCAATTAGTAAGGTACATCAAGTCCTTGCCTATCCAGCATAGTTTTACCTTATCTTTTCTGTTAGGAACACAACTAGTGCCCAGTAAACACATGCCCTTGACACCTAATAGTTGCACGCATTCTTATGAATATTCCTTTTGTCTCTTTGCATTTTTACTCCATTTGTAATACTCTAAATAAAGTATTTTTATGTGTGCTTATTTAGATTTTCCACTTTTGGTATTGTAACCCTAAGGGACTTACTATAAATTATTCCATTTATGTAAGCCACATTTGATCTTTTGAATACAAAATTCTCCTCTCCATCTATTTGTGAGTTTTTCTCTTAAATATTACTCTTATCAATCCCTTTAGCAAGGAATGTGGTGATTTACTCTAGTTATAGCTCGTGAGTTACATTAAGATTTTTATTAGATTGTGTGTTGCTTGCTTGGTGCATTATATCCACTTGTGTTACTTGCAGCTTAGCTAAATCCCCTCATTCCACATAGTTTTCTTCTATATCTAGAAAGACCCATTTCAAAGTTTGCTTCTTAGTTGATACCATAGTGAAGACTTAGCTTCTAGGCGTATCAATTCTGATGGCACAAGCTTACCATTCGAACAGTGACTGTAACTTTTTTAGTTCTACATTTGTGGATAACAACTATCTTAACTAGATTGTAGCTTTCAACTCTAGTGGCCTCATCCTCTAAACTTATCACACTCAAGTATCTTAATCCCTCAAAGCATGCAAGGAATATGTCTAGATATTATTAAAGTAAACATGGGTTAAAGTCATCAAGCAATTTATAAGTCAAATTTGAAACGACACATGCTCTTGAGTGGGTGATCGATCCTATGCTCTTGGGATTACATTAAGCTCAATATGAAAAAAGAACAATAAAAATTCTTAATACTCAAATTCAATAAGACACAAATGTCTCAATTACAATGTTAAACTTAAATTGAAAAGATAATTGAACTAAACTACTAAACTATTACATAAGTTGCCTATTTATTGGCTTAATACATCCTTACATAACATAAGAAATATGCATCTAAAAGGAAACAAAATATTAAGAAATAAATGAGTAAATAATCTAAACAAATTGGAAACAAAATAATCTAAGAAAACAATAAAATAAGTAACTAAATAGATATCGAATGAAGTTCATCTTAAGGATCAATCGGCTAATCTTGCAACATTATCTTGTTGATTGTATGGGTATCATTGATTAATTATGGGATAGGTCTTGTTGGCCACCACTTTTGGTCATCAGCTTGACCACTCTTTATCTAGCCTCCTCATGAACATCTTAAACTTTGATTTACTTAAGAAATCTCTTGGCTTATGTTACGCTTTAGAAGTGGTATAGTTGTAGTAGTTCTACCATGTACACTAGCCTACAATAGATGGTATTTGCTTAACTATTATCATAGATTGCATATGCATAAGACACATACAACTAACTACTTTAAAGTTTCTTCAGCTTAGTAACTTATAGTTATACAAAAGTTATTTTACATAATAAAATATAGGTTAGCATGAATATATATCTTACAAAAGAAATCTTAGTTTTTATTGTAACCTATATCGAGAATCAGATTAGGTTTCCTAGGAGGCCAATCTAACTTTAAGAACAAAAGATATAAAGCAAAGTTCTAGCTTCATTTATTCCTCACTCTAAATTCCATTACCTAGTAAGATGACATTAGAGGATAGGTGGGTCATGGTGGATCTACTCTAAACCTGCACAAAAGCCTATTAGGATGTAAGCAACCATCGCTTAGTAAGGGGATATAGATAGAAGTATACACAATGTAGCAAGAGTAAATGGGGTTTTTAATCAAATGTAATGTGATAAAGCAAATGCCATGTACATGACGTTGTCCATTTGTTGTGAAACTAAACAAAACAACCCCATTCTAGTATAGGTTAAGGAGTTTTAAGTGTGATGCTACAACATATGGCTAAACCTAGGCTTGTGCAATGGAGACTTGGCTCTTCCCTAGATCTTCTTTGATTAAGTTCCTAACCTCACCATAACCCCTGTCTCTTATCACTAGAAGTGTGCAAGTGGGTTAAATGGGTCAACTTGACCCACTTTGGCCCGAGGTTAATGGGTTAATAGGCCAACCCACTGACCCAGCTTGTTTGACCCACTTATACCATTTAGTGGGTTAAACGGGCCAACCCACTTTTTAAACCCATTTAACCCACTTTACAGCCCATTTAATTTACTTTCCCAGCCCAATTGATGGGTTAAACGGGCCAACCCACTAACCCAACCTATTTAACCCATTTTTTTTCCATTAATGAGTTAAATTAAAATATAAAATGAGTTTATATAAAAGAAAAAAAATTAATTAATGGCAAAAGCAAAACTTTGACAAAAAAATTCTATATTGCCTTCTATTATATCATTTATATACTATTTGTTACAAGAAAAAAAGAAAAGAAAATAAAGAAAAAATATATCACATGTTGTCATTTGATAAAGAAAAAGAACCTAAAGTCTTGTTGAAATACTAAGTAAAATTGGAAGTTCATACACTAAATGTGGAGATTAAAATCAGAATTTTCAAACATCAAACCAAAAATAAAGTAGTCAAGTTAAGATAACAAAGATAACCATTATAGAAATTTCATGTCAAATAGGAATACGGATGGCCATAAATTAGTTACATCAACAGTAATCATTCGTCATCAACAATCACATTTGAATCTTCCTTTAACAACATTATTTGAAGACTTTGTTCACCTTCATCTACAGTTCACCAAATAACACACATAATTAGATGGAACTATTAAAATGTTAAAATAATAAATTATGACAAAATTTTATAAAAATGAAATAGTTACCTTCATAATCAAATCCCTGTAGCCAATTGTGAGTATAAACTAAAGCTTCCACATTTTCAGGAAGCATGGAACTGTGATATTTAATAAGGTTGTGAGTGCTGATACTAAATGCAGACTCAGATGCTGTTGTAGTAATTGGAATACTAAGCACATCAGAAGCCATTATACACAAATCTGGATACCTTTGATGTTGAGTTTTCCAATAATCCAATACATTCAACTCCAAATAGAAGTTCATATCTAATACCAATTCATCTAGATATAGGTCTAAGGATGACTTATTGGTTGTCTCTACCTCAACTTGATAGTATTCCTACATCATTAGGCAAAAAAATAGTAATTATAATCAATCATTAAAAGTGGAATATTATAAAAAATAAATAAATAATTGAAAATAAGGGTTTAACTTACATTAGGAGTAGCAAAATCAATACCCAGACTTTTTCCAAATCTCATGCTTCCTTTAAGTCTTTTGCCTAAACTCTCGCTTCCAGATGTTTATTGAGCTCGAGAAGAACCAACTTGAGAGCTACTAGATTGTGCTTTCTTTGCCTTGTTCTTGTCATATTCTTCAAAAAGTTTACACAACTTGCCCTTTATTTTAACCAACTTCTCTTTATATGTAAGTGGATCAATCTTATTAAAGCAAAGGCTTAAAAAGTTGAACTTCATTCGCTGGTCTAGTACAGCTCCAAGTGCAAGGATAATGCTATATTCCCTTTAATATTTGTCAAATTTTTCTTTCATCTTAACACACATACATCTTATGACAAAATCTTCACTTGTTAAATTCTCATTCAATAAACATTCTATCCTCCACACTTGTAAAAAATATAACTTTAAAGTTGGATATAAAGAACCCAGCATAAAATTTGTGATGTTGTAAAAAGGACTCAAGAACTTACACAATATTTGTGCTCTTTCCCACTCTTCCAATGATGAACAGTATTTATAATTTGAGTCATTTAATTGAAAGTAAGAAAAAGCTCGTTGATACTTGAGAGCATTATCAAGCATTAGATAAGTAGAATTCCATCAAGTAGCTACATCCAAATGTAAACCAACACTGGTGTCAAGATTAGTGACTTATTCAAAACATTCCCAGAAATGTTTCATTCTACTCTCTAACCCTTTTTTTATACTTTACACTCTCTCTTATTTTATGTAAAGCTTCATTGGCTACTGTTAAGCCCTCTTTTGCAATTAGGTGAAGAATATGAGCATAACATCTAATATGAAAAAATTCACCATCACACAACAAACTACACTGTAACCTAAGATGATCTTTTAAGAGATTTTGCATGCAATCATTCGCAGATGCATTATCTAAGGTAAGACTAAAAACTTTCTTATCAATACCCTAATCTCTCAAAAAATCAAACATCCTCTTTGATAATTCAACTCCTGAGTGAGGAGGGGGCACATGACAAAAAGAAAGAATTTTATTTTGAAGTTTCCAATTATCATTAACAAAATGTGTAGTTAAACACATATAACCCTCACTTGTGGAAGCTATCCATAAGTCAGATGTCAAGTAAACTCTACCATGAATTTTTCCCAAAACTTTTTTCAAATTATCTTTTTCACCCAAGTACAATTTCCAAACATCAGATGTAGATTTTTTCCTAGAGATGGGAATATAATCAAGACAAAAATGCTTTATCAATTGTACAATCCTCCTATATTCAATAAATGAGAAAGGAAGATTGTGCTCAATATCGCCACTGATAAGATTTCACAAGCAACTTTGTAATATACTTTTCTTGACTTTAACTTTCCAGACTGATCAATTATCATATCACCCACATCTAGATATTTAGGAAGCAAAAGACACTTATTCATATATCGAATTAAAGTTGATGTCCCATATTTAGAACCACCAATCACATACTCTTTCCTACATCCTTTGCATTTTGTTCTTTCTTTACCATCCTTTCCTACTCCTATTTTTGTAAAAACATCCCAAATTGTAGAAGTGTTTGTTCTAAGTCTCTTACCTTTAGGCTCTTAGGAGTCGAGAGATGTTCCCACAGTAGTATTAGATGGCATAATGGAATCACCCCCATGAGCGTCGACTCATCGTCCACATTAATTCATTGAATGGTATTGTCTTCACTAGTACAAGTAATATGATCCATTATGAAAATATAAAGAGTAAGATGTAAGCCATTAACATTTATTACAATGAATGAGAGTAAAAAAAAAAAAAGCCAAATCATTCACATTTAGCATAATAGAACACCTACTAGCAAGGATAGGATTTTATATTTGTATTCCCATTTCTAAAAAGACTAAGTGTATTTTAATAATTGAAATAATGCAACAGTGTACCCAATTTAGAAGTACATCCACTACTTTGATGATTTATACTCTATGAATAATGACATTGGCACATTGCCTCTAAAGGGCCATTATTTGGAGCAATTGCATTTCTTTTACCTAGACTATTTAACAACATAATTAGTTGTGCTTGGTTATAAGTGTAAGCAATAAAAATTATTTGGAACAATTAAATTGGTTATAAGTATAAGTGATAAAAATTGATTTTGTGTTCTGTTTTAGTGTTTCTTCTACTTTGCTTAGGGTTAGGGACTTAGGGTTAGTAACTTAGTAGACCTTTGCGACTCATGAGACTAGAGAGTGTGGCTATTGTAGACTGCTTCCTTTTGCTACTTGCTGTATTGTCATGTCATGCTGTGTCACACAGCTTGTGATCTATGTGTTGTAGATCTTGCTTGATTTTTTTTTTTAGGTATGCGGGCTAACTTGGCCCATCATGGGCCACCCCGCTTTGACCCATAGGTTAAACGGGTCGAGCTATTTTGGCTTACTTTTTTAACAGGTTAATTTTTTTTACCATAAACTATTTTAAAAATGGGTTAAACAGGCT
Organism: Laguncularia racemosa; assembly: GCA_037954665.1. Lineage (NCBI taxonomy): Eukaryota > Viridiplantae > Streptophyta > Magnoliopsida > Myrtales > Combretaceae > Laguncularia > Laguncularia racemosa. The sequence continues at coordinate 3,315,734 of JBBMOL010000069.1, read as the reverse complement.
AGCTCGTGGGCCCTAACCCACTTGTACACCTCTACTTATCACTTAAGTCAAACTTGAGGATAGGGAAAGACCAAGTTTTGGTGTCTCTTCTAAAGGTCGGTATTTGACTCGAGAATCCTAATCATCCCCTAATGAGTTGCAATGCATGACCATTTAGGATTTAGTTTAAGTTTTGCTTAATCCAATTTTTTAGGGTAACCATTTAGATTCGGTTACCTTAGTAGAAAACAATGCAAATAGGTAATTACAACATATAGCTTTGCTACCACATTAGCATAGTAGTATTTAGAGATACATTTCGCACACGAAGTTCAAACTACCTACAAGAACAAATAGGTCTTATGGGATGGGAGGTTCTTCCCTCTTAGAGTGCCCGAGTTATGCTTGACCATCTTTAGATTCACATATTTACTCCATTTTAGATGGCATGTTAGTCTTCTCCTCCCCATCTTTCCAAGGTTTGTTTTAAGACCATCCTTCAATAAGAGTTCCTTTTTTTGCTTTGCCATGGTCCCTCGTATATTTAAGAGGACTAACTTTCTAATTGAATTAAACTTGCCATGACCATCATCAGGAGAGCAACATCAACTTCCAACCAATTTGCTCATGGGTAGCTAAACCCCCCTTTAGAGTACCTCTCACTCCTAGATTAAACTATCCTGTTGATGCTACTCACAACAATAAGCCTAAGTTGATCACTTTCATTAGACTCCATGTTTGCTCTAGATTGACAAACCGTGATATTCCACTCCTCTTAAATTTATGACACCCTTGTCATGAGGCCAATTTGCTAGCATTACCCTTCCCTAAAGATTTCTATCCTTCTTCACTAGTTGTTAAACTCTAAATAAGATCATTTCCACTAAGATTTTGGGCTTCCACAAGCTCCTTTTTGCCTTTACCCCACTCTTTGTCTTCCGACATTGTCTCTTATTGAGTTGCTCAACAATGGGGCAACCCATTATAGTAATTTTTATCATGATTTAAGCAGATCTTGTTACACTCCTAACTCACAACACAATTGCCCCTCTTACAATAGTGTCGTCCACTTGGTCGCTGCTCTTCCTTTCTAGCCTAACCCACACAAGCCCTTTTATCAACAAGAATTACCTATACACTGAATTACATTGGGTAGCATTTACTTGGCTCGTTAGGGTTGGAACTTTTTCTTTGATACCACTTGTCACAAGACGGGATGTTCTCCCCTCCTTAAGTACCCATGCAATGCTCAACCATCCTTATGTGATTGTTGCCAGGGATGAGGTTCCACAGCTTGAGTGAATGGTGAGGAAGAGGTAGAGAGCCACTAGTTGATGTTTGAACTAGAATCAAAGAATTTGATGAAGAATAAGATTTGTTTGAAGCTAAAGACTACATATTGTTGGGCCTTGTTGTTAGGAGGAGTCTCATGTGCAACCTAAGTTAGGTAATGAACAAAGAGGCAAGCTATTCTACACAAATGCTTAATTGAGGGAAATGTGTGTTTAGTGATCATTAATGGAGAAAGTTACACAAACATGGCTTTGGTGCATAGGTTGAGAAGAGGGGTTGATAGAGTTGTGGGTGTCCATTGCCATACAATTCATAGTGATTTAATAACAAGTGGGTCATGCAAGTTACATAGTGGATACAAATTCAAATCTTTCTTGGTCAACATTTGAATATGGCTGCCTATAATAGTGCCCATAATACTTCTAGAAAAGCCTTGGTGATTTGACTATAAGGTTATCTATAATAGTTTTACAAGTATCTATACTTTCTAGAAGGATAGCAAAATAATTGTATTGTTACCAATGGCTATAGAAGAAATTAAAATAGACCAAATGATGGTTAGAAAGCAAAGGCAAGAGGAAGTTAAGGTAGCTATTAAGGAAAAAAACTAAACTTAAGGGCAAACTTTAGCTAACCTAATAGTAATGATGGGATCTTAGTTCAAGACAAGAAATGGGGAATGATGAAGCAAATAGAAGTAAGTCTAAGTTAACCTAAGCAAGTGAACCAATTAAAAATAACAATGGATTGAAGAAAGAGTCATTTTGGGAAACTTCATTGGGACACTTGTTTTAAGTATTTAAATAAGAAGAAAAGAGCTATTAATTGTTGAAATGTTATGTCCATTAGGATTGCCAACTAAGGCCATCAAAACAAGCCCCTTGATATGCAAAGCCATCTGATGCATACTTGTTGGCATTAGGATGCCCTTTTGTATTTTGTAGGAGTTTTATTATTTTCTTATCCTATTTTATTTTATCTACATTTACTCTAAGATTATTTAAAGGGTTTTCCCTCTTGTAATAGTCAATTCGAGCATTCTTGATATCGAAATTACACTAGATCGAGACTTTTTGTTCAATTCATATTTGTTCTTAGTAATTTTATTTTTTTTGTTAGATCTGTAATGAACCCTTACATTAATTGGTACCATGCATAATATCGGTTTTATATGATTTGTCTTTTGATTTTTTATTTTTACACTTGTAAGTTATATCAATTAAGCTTTGATCTATTAGTGGTGTATGATGTCCAATTTAATAAATTATTCATATCTTTCCTATTATTTAGATACAAAAACCACCAAAATCCATTCTTTATTATGATATCCCACAAAAATGGTAAATATAGTTCTTTTACCGATCTTACTCTAATTGTGAGTTGATCAATCTCGACCTGGTTCACATTAAATTTTTAAACCGAAATGTAATGTAAGCTTCACGTTTGAACGATGTGGAGAGAATTGTAATTTACAATTTTAGATTATTTCCTAAGAAGCTTTAGTGGTTGAGGACTTCGTCAGTCAATGGTGAACTCCTTAGGTATTTATTTATTTACTTTTTCTATTTGTATGGGAGTTTGGGGCCCACTTATTGGAATGTAGAGAACGTATTGAAGTTTACAAAGGCGAAAACTGTAGGGTCTTTCTGGATGAACTATTTAATAATGGAAGTCATATGTAAATCTTTTCTATTTGAGATTAGATGTTTAATAGTTTATCTTATATGTATACTATACTTGTTAATTCAAATACAAAAAAAATTGAAAAATGATTATAGAAGTGACTAATAATTGTAAAAAAACAATGGTAATTGAGTGTCAAGAAAATTGAGAAGTGAGCATTTGTTTATTTTTAGACTAAGCAGTCTTGTAAAAAGAGTTTCTCAATTACACAAAAAAAGAAAAAAAAATCGTTAGTTTTATAAAGCTGTCCTAGGATTTTTATTTTGCTAAGTCTATATATATCAATGATATTTGTTTTGAACTTTTCGAGCTATAAAAAGTTATGAAAAGCTCATTTGGATAGTCTGTATATGTACTAAATATTAGGGAATAGATAGTATCATACAGGAAACGTTCCAAAATAAATTTGATAATGCACAAGTTCTACTTGAAACTCGTAGGTATCTCCACATCTCATTGATATTGGCTCAACCTTAGCATAGCCCGAAATTTATTTGATTGAATTTAATAACAATTCCATACGGGACATATTAGGTTGTGAAATCATTTCCCATTTCTTTTTTGTTTATATATATATAAATGATTTGAAGATGTTCGCTGGATTTTAGTCGACAACATTACAGCGTAGAAACAGAGAAGGCAATATGAGAAATAATTAATTGACTACCAATTGTTTTGCCTGCTCGATGTCGCTGGTGTCGAGGTTCATTGTTATGGTCGTTCTAAATTAGCTTAGCGAAGAAGTCAAACATGCTACGACGAAACCGCAAAACAACAACCCCCCTCCTATCACTTCCAAGTCCACAGTTATTACACTACCAAATATCAATATCCTACAATGTAATCTCGCGATATGTTTGCGCTTTTGCCATTGATTTGCCAGCCCAGCCCCAGCAATATCACTTTGTTGTAATTGTAGCTGTAGCACCACCCTCTCTCTTCCTCACTCACAAATCAAAAACCCCACCCTTTTCCTATAATTACCTCACCTCACTCGCGTTGTTGTTGTTGTGCCGTGTCGTGTCTTTGATAGTAAATGCACATATTTTTGCATATATAGACTACTTTCAGAAGTGACCATTAGTGCTCGTAGAGAGAGAGAGAGAGAGAGAGAGAAAGAGAAAGAGGCCAGACCCCCCCCCCCCCCCCCCCCCACCTCCTCTCCTCAGTCCTTCCCCCTCCCAGGGCCATTATTATTATTATTATTATTATCGAGTTAAAGGTGAATTCATCCACCCGCAAACGGACGTACAGCAAGCAGCCACCATCCCCACAACCACCATCTGACTTGCCTCTTCGTATCCTCCTAGTCCTATATTTGTGCCTTGGTTTTGAGAAAACTCATATGCATCCAAAACACATAGCTTCCACCTAGTTTTAATATCCTATTGGGAAAAGGTGAAGTATAAACCATAGGAGAACGTGTTATCTTGTGCTCGTGTTTACGAGTACAAATTTTAATTGAGAGAGAGAGAGAGAGAGAATCCCAAAGCCTTCTGTCCCAATCCACACACCGTTATCTATTTGGATTTGGAACACTTCATGTGCTGTGCCTATTGCTAATCTTTTGCTGAGTTCTTGCTCTCACATACTCCTCCTACTTCTATATCTCAAACGCAGAGTTCCCCATCTACTGCTGTGTTATGAAGATCAACACAATATCCCAAAACCAACTTCATATCATCTTTCAATTTCATGGCTGCATGTGCGTCGCTGCGGGGCGATGACAGTACTAATACCAATACCACCACCACCACCGCCACCGCTGCCAACACCAGAACCAACGTTTTACAAGTCAATGATGATAACATCAGCTCCAACAACACAGACACCAGCGACATAAGCCTCTCGATGACTGTTTCCAATAATACACCCATGACACCCACCACTACCAACAGCAGCAACAACAGCAACCCGCTTTTTTGCACCTCCCTCCAACGGGGACGCCAGTCGCCACAGCAACATATGAGCCTTGGCGGTGGGAGGTTGGTGCGGAAGAGGATGGCTTCAGAGTTGGATAATGCGCAAGCCAACGCGGGAGCAGATTATCTGAGATTCTCACGGCGGAGCACTGCTACAGCCACCGCCAATGTCCTCACAGTCTCCGACATCAGCATAAGTACGGGAGGGAACTATATTATAGCTGCTAATAATAATAGTAATACCAGAGAATGTTCACAAATTCAAAATCTGACTTCCACGACCACCCCCAACCACTCCACTATCATGCAAATGCAATCTCCAACCAACTTGCCTCTGACGTCATCCGGGTTCTTATCCTCTGTAGCCAGCACTACGCCCACAAACTTACCTTTCCTGGATGTTCTATTGCCTCCTTCCACCCAGTCACAACCAATTCCGTCTCTTGCTCCTCCTCCGACACCTGCTCTCTGCGTCTTCTCCGGCCTGCCTCTATTTCCACCTGAACAACGAACCCGCAACGCCGGAGGAAGCCTTCCAAGCTCTACTGCCATTGATTCCAACCCATCGCCCCCACCGACGCTAACGAACGGCGTTTCTATGGCAGAAGAAAACCCCGCAATGGCATGGATCGATGGGATCATTAAGGATCTCATCAACAGCTCCACCTCCGTGTCCATCCCTCAACTCATTCAAAACGTGAGAGAGATAATCTATCCTTGCAACCCTAATCTCGCATCGGTGTTGGAATACAGACTTCGCTGTCTGACCGACCCACCACCTATTCCTGCTTTCCCAGACAGAAGACCACAGCCAGAAAGACCCGGTCTCAACAATCCGTCATCAGGACTGGAGAGCATCCCGGCCTACCCGCTATCGGACTCAGTGGTACCATTATCGAATTCCCCTGTTCCTTATACGAACTGGAGCGCGCAGTCGACAATATCATCGACGTCGCTTCATCAGCAGCAGCCACTGCAACAACCAACTCAGCTTCCCTCAAACAATAATGAGTCCCAAGATCAAGACAAATCATCCCAATCGCCCGAGGTGGCATTGGCGCCGCCAGTTCCGGATGCTGCGGCCCTTGCGAGAGAGAAGAAAGAGGAAATGAAACAGCAAAAGAAGGATGAGGAAGGCCTGCACCTACTAACACTGCTCCTGCGATGCGCAGAAGCAGTCTCGGCCGAGAACTATGATGAAGCCAAGCAAATGCTCCTAGAAGTATCCGAATTGTCGACGCCTTTCGGGACATCGGCACAGCGGGTGGCCGCATACTTTTCCGAAGCGATATCGGCTCGCTTAGTAAGCTCTTGTCTAGGACTATACGCTTCGCTATCCCCGGTGCCGCAAGTCCAGAAAATGGCATCAGCCTTCCAGGTCTTCAATGGGATCAGCCCTTTTGTGAAGTTTTCTCACTTCACGGCAAATCAGGCAATTCAGGAAGCCTTTGAAAGGGAGGATCGGGTGCACATCATAGATCTGGACATCATGCAGGGGCTACAGTGGCCCGGTTTGTTTCATATCTTGGCGTCCAGGCCTGGGGGTCCCCCACACGTGAGGCTCACGGGACTCGGGACATCTAAGGAGGCCCTGGAGGCCACAGGGAAGCGCTTGGCGGATTTCGCAGACAAGCTGGGGCTTCCCTTTGAGTTTTGTCCCGTTGCGGAGAAGGTGGGGAATTTGGACCTCAAGCGTCTTAATGTCAGCAAGAGGGAGGCCCTGGCTGTTCACTGGTTGCAACATTCTCTTTACGATGTTACTGGTTCGGATGTCAATACCCTATGGCTCTTGCAAAGGTACGTGCACTTTGTTTTACCCATTGATTTGTAACCTTCTCGCTTTGCGTTGCGTTGCGATGGTGCAATCCCGATGGCTTGCTTTTTTCTCCAGTCTAGCTAGTCTCTGGCTTTTTAGCTAGTTTATTACCTTTATTTATTTATTTTTTTAAATTCTTTGCTTAGGTAATCTAATACTCCTATACGAAAGTACAACCATACCTTTTCCTTCTTCATTTGGAAACTACAAAAGCTTGTTACAGCTTTTCTACAGTGGGTTTGTAATTTTCTTCTTTTCCATTAAAAGCTTGTGGGATTGATGAAACTACACCTATGATGCCTTTTTATTTTTTTATTGTTTATTCCTCTTTACAATAATTGTTCTAGTTCAGTGGTACTTTTTTGCAATGTTAATTTTCCTTTATTATTGCTTGCTTTTTATGTTGGTGGAAAGATTTTAATTTCGCGCAAATTACAATGTAAAATTTAAGTTGATCGGATTCAATTTCACTTTTTGAGGGATTGTCTCGTAAAAGGAAGAACAAAAGGTCCAAGTCCAACTTAGCAACTCCATCTTTTTCCCACATAGCTTTTCTTTTTGTTTCCATTTGTGTAGATTTTGATCGGCCACCTTCAGCCACTCCTTTCCTTTCATCTACTGTATATATATATATATTTTTTTAATATGACGTTCATCATTCTCTCAGGTTGGCACCGAAGGTTGTGACAGTGGTGGAGCAGGACCTGAGTCACGCGGGCTCTTTCCTGGGGAGGTTCGTGGAGGCGATTCACTATTACTCGGCCCTATTTGACTCGCTGGGAGCGAGCTACGGGGAAGAGAGCGAGGAGAGGCATGTGGTGGAGCAGCAGCTGCTTTCTCGAGAAATTCGAAACGTGCTAGCGGTGGGAGGGCCGTCACGGAGCGGCGAGGTGAAGTTCAACAACTGGAGGGAGAAGCTTCAGCAGGCGGGGTTCAAAGGGGTGTCGCTGGCGGGGAATGCCGCCACTCAAGCCACCCTTCTACTGGGGATGTTCTCTTGCGATGGTTACACATTGGTGGAAGACAACGGCACTCTTAAACTTGGTTGGAAAGATCTGTGCTTGCTCACCGCTTCTGCATGGAGTCCGTTGCATGTGCATGGGAATAACACGGCGGGTATTCGCTCTTTCTGATTTAGTTCTACAGACCAGGGATATCATGTTTTTCCGTAGTAAAAGCCCTCTAGGATTTTAGACTCCGATTCCGAAATACAACTTTTGTGGACATTATTCTATGCATAATTTTGTGATTCAACAGAGCGGAGTTCGTGTACTATAATTATATCATTCCCACCATCCGACTCTAATTCTGACTCTAATTACGGTGATTCATCGTGGTACACCCATAAAAGCCATCAGGATTGTTCTTTAGCAAGAGAGTTAAATGACCGATAAGCATTGGGGCTGTTCAATTTGGAATCAGCTCTGGAGATTCTATTGGATTAAATCAAACATAACATCTGGCCCAAAAAATAAATAAATAAAACATAAAAAGTTTTTGAGTAGCTACGGGATGCATAGAGTATGATCCTTTATAGACATGGATTCTCAAGTTTCTTACGTAGAACCTATCCTATAAATTTATTTATTACGTTTTTGTAATATTAAAATTTTAAGGTTTGTTTTCAATGACTTATCAATATTTTCATAATTTTGTAACTAGTACATTAATTAATTTATCATATAATACTATCACAAATTTATAACCCATTATAAAGTTTAGCTGGACTTGTTTAAAATAAACAACAATATCAAACCCATCATAGTAAGTTTATAAATACAAGAATATGTTATGCAAAATATAAATAGAATATAGCAATATATACAAAGCTTTGAAAAGATAATAATAATAATAATGAGGAAAATTTTATAGTGTAATCACTCAAAAGTGATTATATGATATAGTCACTTCTTTGATTATAGTAAAATCTTTCCAATTATGGTAAAAATAAGATATAATAACAATAAATTAGGCTATCGACAATTTTATGGGAGCTATAGTAAGTTTATAAATACAAGAACATTTTATGCAAAATATAAATAGAATACAACGAAATACACAAAGCATCAAAGAAAATATTATTAATAATAATAAGGGGAATTTTATGATGTACTTGCTCAAAAGTTATAGTTACTTCTTTGATTACAGTAAAAATAAGGTCCCTTAACAATAAAAGAGGATAACAATTTCTTGATGAGACGTTGACAATTTTATAAGAACTATCAATAGTGTTTTTAACAGTAAACCACTCATTATAATAAAACAAAGATTGTTAATAATAAAAAATAATTATACCATATAATTACTTTTAAGTACTTTATCGTAAAATTATCCTCATAATTATATAATTACTTTTGAGTAACTATACCATAGAATTATTCTTATAATAGTCTATTGATTTCTTCTACATGATGATGTTTTATTAATCACATTCTTGTTTTGCATAAAAACAAATTAGTATGAGAAATCAATAAACAACATAAATAAAGATAAAATACAGAATAAACTATTGTTGTTCAACATTATTGTTAATAGAAAAAATAGGAAAAAAAAAGAAAAAAAATAAAGCACCCTCATGAAAAAAAAAAAGTGAGAATCACACAAATTAGATTACCTCAAAGAAAATTGTGTTGATTATGATAGCAAAGGAAGTAAAGGTGGGGTGTTTTCGATGTAGGTTAGTAACTTTAAGATTGAAATTAGATCATGATAGGCTAAAAGTAGAAACTAGAAACTTTAGGAACCATAAAACTTTGGATTAATACTAGGATTTCTAATGGATAGATGACCTTAGGATATATATATATATATATATATATTTCAATAGAAGGTAATAGCCATATATTTAAATGAAAATATAATATTAATTATATTAAATACTATTAGTTAATATTTTTTATATAATGGATATAGGATACTCCAAGATCTATGTCTTGTATACTTTAGAGTGTAAGTTGTGGATGGGTACAATGGGGATTTCGTATTCATACCTTGCTTTATGAGAACAAATTAAAAAAAATTATGTTTAAAACTTATTTTATGACCTTTAACACTTATCCATCTAAACCTACTTGATTAAGTAGTATAGAGTAGGTGAAAATTTTAATAGGGTTACTTACACACCCTTAGAAAACATTAAAAAATAACAATGAAAGCTAATGAAAGATTGGAAATGAGAGATATACTTATTTTTAGTAAAGGAAATTCTAGGAGAGTTGGAACTTGCCTTGTGAGAGGGAAACTTAGTGCCTAAACTTTTATTCTTTTTTTTTTTTCTCTTCATTTTATTATTTGTACATTAAAAAAGAGATAAATAAGCTATTTCATTATAATGGTCATTGTAAGCCAAAATAATGAAAGTTTCATATCTTTTCCATTGGGTGTTCTAACTTTATTTTTCTTTTATTTTAAAATTTTAACTTTTTAAAGGGGAAAAAAAAAGCGAAGAGAAAATATTAAGGGCAAAAGTTTTTTTAGATAAAAAGAAATCAAGGCAAAATAGAAAACTAGAAATCATGGAAAGAGAAAGGAAAAAAAAAATAGAGAAACGGTGTGTCTTGAATCTCTAACCCTTGTAACTTTTCATATGATATAAAGTAGCCATTTATTTATCTCATTTCAAAAAATTGAAGCACTAAGAGGGAAAATGTTGAAATTTGGAAATCAATATAGAAAAATGTAAAAGGTGAGGCACTTCTAATGTATTTTTGGACATTGCACAAATCATAGTTTTCAATTGGGCTCCTAAACCCTTGTAGAAAGTTTAAACTTGTAACTAGATATGTGAGTGAGGTAGACATATCCTCAAGAAGTTCTTATATCTCTCTAACATCTCATGTAACATGATATGCTTAAATTCTAGAATTGGATTTAAATTCAACCATGAAAGGATTGAATAATATAAATTTGATATAGGAATTTTCTTTTTTAAATAATGATGGCATTTTATGTGTTTTTGTGTTTATGAATGAGAAAATAAAAATATAAACGATTAAGGAATTTACATATTAGTCATCAAATCTTAAATAGAGTTAGAGATTTATTCTATGAATTGACATGGCTCACAATTTTAGAAATAATCAAGGGTAATTAAGAGAAAGCCCATATACAAATAGTTTCTAATAACCAAAAGGTTCACCACAATCTAATAAACTAGATTGATAATAATAATAGTTTGAATGAGAAATCTCAATTGGACTAATTCTAATAACAATCGTCTAGTGTTTGCTAATACATATGAAAGGCCTTTATCAACCTAATTTACATAATTAAGGGAAAAAAGTAATTAAAAGAAATAATAAAGTATACGTAAGCTAATATGAACCTCTTAACATGTCATTCAAATTATGTTTTGCTAAGAGGCTATGGCTTTCATTAAGGTAACTTCACTCAGATGTTTCTTTAGGACATCTAGATTAAGTGATTTCATTTGAGTCTCGTTGAGTGATAAGTCTATTAGTAAATTACTACTTTGACTTTGCTAACTTTATTAACACTCTATTGTCTATAAGCTCGATTTTACTTGTTCCTTTGCCTCTTAGTTGATGTCTTAAATCATGATGCTTATTAAGATGGTCATCTATATAGTAGAATTGTGGTTGATCATATAAGTTAGGATATCTTGGGGAGAAGCTATCAACAAGTTATAGTAGTGGTATGGGACCTTATTGTGGATGAGGGCAATGAATTGGAGTAAGGATGGCTAATATAGGCGATGAACTAATAATGAGACGATTACTTGTAGTAGTTTTAGATATAGATATGGGGATAAATGGATACAGGAGATGTTGTCCCCCAAAATGTTGGGTTTATGTGTGTTCATTGCCTCTACCTCTATAACCATTTCACCAATATTATGAATGCCACTTACTTTCAATGACACATTTATATACATTTTAAGCCAAGTATGGTTTACCATGAACTATGTTTATTAGTAGAGCAATTGTTTGCTACACTTTACAACTAAACTTTGCTTTTGAGGACTATGAATGCCTCTTACTTTCAATGATGCATTTATATACATTTTAAGCTGAGTATGGTTTGCCAGGAACTATGCTTATTAGTAGAGCAATTGTTTGCTACGCTTTACAACTAAACTTTTCTTGATACGAAATCGATTAGCTCTGATTCCTAACTGATACGAACCACGCCAACGTGTGACGAAACCCAATACCAATACGTTCAGAATTCGCTACCTAAGATGCCAAACACATTCAAGTGGAAACCGCGACCTGTTGTCTATAAGTGAGACAAGAACCTTGGTATAATATGAAGACGCCACAATCAGGATGAAAGACCGATTGATAAGTCGGGATGAACGCTACGGAAGAAAAATCTGATAAGTTCTAGATTAGTTCTTTAAAGAACCAAGAGAGGAATTCTCTCAAAAGTGTTTTTTCAAACTTTAATGTTGTATGTTCTATCCTCTATGTTCTAAACCCTAGGAGCTTTATACTAGGATTTACAATTCGTAACAATAAAGCCCAAAACGACATCACTTCAATAAGTTGCGTAAAAATAACAAAAATAGAACATGAAGGCCGGCGGCCTTGAGCCGGCGTTGGAGATATACACGGCTGTGTACTTCTAGACGTGTATCTTTCTGTGGATTTTCTTGACTCCATACACGACCGTGCTTTTTAGCCATGTATATGACCGTGTATGATTCTGTGTAACCTTGAGATTCCTACACGGCCGTGCCTTGTAAAGACATGCCCTCTTCACCCCGTATCCGGTATGAATTATATAAGAGCAAGGGCCTTCCCATGGTTGTTCCAATCCTTTCTAACTTCATGATTGCTCCAATCCTTTTCGGCTTCATGGACATCCTTTATCAACCTGTTAAGTGCTTCCTTGAATCGTTTCGCTCGATTTCTTGTGATCGGTCCAGGTGGCACTTCAAGAGGATCCACATTCCATCTTCTGGCTTGGCTCCCCTCATGGATCTCATCATTCCCCTCCTCTTGAAAAGGATTTGTCCTCAAATCATTGCCTGCATCAAAAGGACTCAAATCAGTAAGATTAAATGTGGCACTTACTTGATACTCACCAGGCAAATCTATCTTGTATGCATTATCATTGATGCGCTCAAGAATTTGAAATGGTCTATCGCCTCTAGGAAGTAGTTTAGATCGACGCTGCACAGGAAACCGCTCTTTGCGCATGTGAACCGAAACCCAGTCTCTAGGTTCAAAGACAACTTGTCGACGACCCTTGTTGGCTTGTTGCACATATTGCTCTGTTCTTCGCTCAATGTTTAGCCTTGCCTTCTCATGGATCTGTTTAACAAATTCTGCTTTCTTCTTGCCATCTAGATTAACATACTCAGAAATAGGCAAAGGTGATAAATCCAAAGAAGTTAGTGGACTAAAACCATACACAATTTCAAAAGGAGTAAATTTAGTAGCAGAATGCACTGTACGGTTATAGGCAAATTCAACATGCGGTAAACAATCCTCCCAACTTTTAATATTCTTTTTAATTACAGCCCTCAACAAAGTAGATAAAGTTCGATTTACTACCTCAGTTTGACCATCAGTCTGTGGATGACAAGTAGTAGAAAACAATAACTTAGTTCCTAACTTAGCCCACAAGGTCTTCTAGAAGTAGCTCAAGAACTTAGCATCTCTATCCGATACGATTGTTCTAGGCATACCATGCAATCTCACAACTTCCCTAAAGAATAAATTAGCAATATTGCAAGCATCATCTGTTTTGTGACAAGGAATGAAATGTGCCATCTTAGAGAATCTATCCACAACTACAAAAATAGAATCTCGACCATGTTTAGACTTGGGTAATCCTAACACAAAATCCATGGAAATATCTACCCAAGGCTCATGAGGAATGGGAAAGTGGGGTATAAAGCCCTTAAGGTTGGACTCTAGATTTTGCTTGCTTACACGTGACACATCGCTCACAAATCCTCTCAACATCTTGTTTCATGTGAGGCCAATAAAAGTGTTCCTGCAATACCCCTAAGGTTTTAGCTACTCCAAAATGTCCCATTAAACCTCCTCCATGAGACTCCCTCACTAGTAATTCTCTTAAAGAACAAATTGGAATGCATAGTTTACTCTCCCTAAACAAGAATCCTTCATGTTTATAAAATTTACCATGCCCACTCTTCTCACAATGCACATACTCCTCACAAAAATCTCGATCAGTAGCATATAATTCCTTAATGTGCTCAAAACCAAGCAATCTAGAACTAAGAGTAGAGATAAGAGCATACCTTCTAGAAAGTGCATCCGCAACGACATTCTCTTTACCTTGCTTGTAGTGGATGACATATGGAAATGTTTCGATGAACTCCACCCAACGAGCATGCCTTTTATTCAGCTTGTGTTGCCCTTTCAAGTACTTCAAAGATTCATGATCAGTGTGGATCATGAACTCTTTTGGCCAAAGGTAGTGTTGCCACGTCTCCACGGCTCGAACCAATGCATATAACTCCTTATCATAAGTAGGGTAGTTCAAGGTTGCCCCACTTAGCTTCTCACTAAAGAATGCGATTGGTCTTCTCTCCTGCATAAGCAATGCTCCAATACTTAATCCTGAAGCATCACACTCAATTTCAAATGTTTTAGCAAAGTTAGGTAAAGTAAGTAATGGCGCCTGAGTCAGCTTATTTTTAAGTGTTTGAAAGGCCTTCTCTTGTTGGTCTTCCCATCTGAACCCCACGTTCTTCTTAATTACCTTGGTAAGTGGTGCTGCAATGGTGCTGAAATCCTTCACAAATCTCCTATAAAAGCTCGCTAGTCTATGGAAACTCCGCACATTACTTACATTAGTTAGACTAGGCCATTCTTGGATCGCACGAACCTTTTCTTCATCAACCTGTATTCCCTGTGCACTAACAACATAACCGAGAAACACAAGTTTGTCTGTGCAAAAAGTGCACTTCTTGAGGTTAGCATATAATTGCTCCTTTCGAAGCACTTCTAAAACATCCCTCAAGTGAGATATATGATCTTCCAAACTCTTACTGTAAATGAGAATATCATCAAAATAGACAACCACAAATTTGCCAATAAAAGTCCTCAAAACATGGTTCATAAGTCTCATAAAAGTATTAGGTGCGTTAGTTAAACCGAAAGGCATTACTAACCACTCATATAATCCATATTTTGTTTTGAATGCGGTTTTCCATTCATCACCTTCTTTCATTCTAATTTGGTGATATCCACTTTTCAGATCAATTTTGGAAAAGACACTAGACCCATGTAACTCATCTAACATGTCATCTAAGCGAGGAATGGGATGACGATACTTTACCGTGATGTTGTTGATGGCACGGCAGTTAACACACATTCTCCATGTCCCATCCTTCTTAGGCACCAAAATCACAGGCACTGCGTATGGACTCATGCTTTCTCTCACGTACCCCTTCTCCATTAATTCTTCGACCTGCCTTTGGAGTTCCTTTGTCTCCTCCGGATTGCTCCTATAAGCTGGCTTGTTTGGAATCGATGCTCCGGGTACAAGGTCAATTTGGTGCTCAATACTACGAATAGGTGGTAATCCCTTTGGAATCTCCTCAGGGAAGACATCTTTAAAGTCCTGCACAATAGACACAATCACACTAGGCGGAGAGTTAGATAGTTTGTTAGTATTAAGACATGTTTCCTTAAAAACCAACAACAACATAGGTTGCTTCATCACTAACGCTCTTCTCACTACGCTCGCTCTTACCACACAACTCTTCTTTTGCAAGGCTGCACTCTCCTTTTCACTCACCACCAAAGTTGATCCCCCTTCAACTTGGTCTCTCACACTCTTTCCAGCCTTCCTCTCTTTTTCCTTTTGAGATCGACTTTTGTATTCCTTTTCTTTCTCGCTGTCTTTTGCTCTCTCACTCTCCCTCTATTTTTCACTCACCTTATGTTTTGCAAAAGACTGTTGTAGCTGCAATTGATCCTCATACACCTGCTTAGGTGTTAAAGGTTTAAGATTAAAGCTTTTCCCTTGGTGAACAAGCGTATACTTGTTAGAAAAGCCATTATGAACAACCTTCCTATCAAATTGCCATGGCCTCCCCAACAACACATGATACGCCTGCATTGGCACTACATCACATAACACCTCGTCCTCATACCTACCAATGCGAAAAGCATTCAAGGCTTGCTTACTCACCTTAGTCTCACCACTATTATTCAAACACTGCAATTTATATGGATTAGGGTGTCTAATAGTTTTGAGTCCTAGCCTCTCAACAATAAAATTACTCACCACATTGGTGCAACTTCCTCCATCAATGATCAAACTGCAAATATGATCTCCTAGATAACATCTAGTATGAAATATATTTTCCCTTTGTACCTCCTCTTCTTCCTTCACCTGCACATTCAAAGCTCGCTTCACTACTGCCACTAACCTCCCTACTGTAGGCTCCTCATCATCACTAGCGTCCTCTAATGGAGGCATATCATCTTCCTCACTATCCCCCTCAGTCTCATACTCACCATCATCACGCAAAATCATAACACGCCTATTTGGACATTGACTAGCAATATGACCTCTACCTTGGCATTTAAAACATCTAATGTCACGATTTCTAGAAGTAGAAGAGTCAGGGTTACCTTGGTTACCAGGAGTAGAACCCGCTTGTCTCAGCTCTCCTTTTGGTTTGGTGGGTAAAGGCTTTTCTTCTTTCTTCCATTGGTTAGTCTTCCAGGTGGATGAACCAGTACCCTATTGAAACCGTGCATTACTACTACCTTTCCGCCGGTGTTGGTTCTCAACCTTTATAGCCATATGAACCATATCCTCTAATTGTACATAATGCTGCAATTCAACAACATTTTGAATTTCTGTATTCAATCCAGCAAGAAATCTAGCCATGGTAGCCTCTCTATCCTCCTCTACATTCGCCCTGATCATCGTTACTTCCATCTCCTTGAAATACTCATCCACACTTCGGCTTCCTTGCTTAAGAGTTTGTAATTTGTTGTGCAATTCATGATAGTAATACGCAGGGACAAACCGCTTCTTCATCACCCTTTTCATCTCTTCCTACGACTCAATAAGTGGTTCGCCATTCCTTCTTCTATTCAACATTAGTTGATCCCACCACACTATAGCATAATCTGAAAATTCAATGGCAGCAAGTTTCACTTTCTTTCTCCCACTATAGTTATGACAATCAAATACCATCTCTACCTTCTTCTCCCACTCTAAGTACGCCTCGAGATCATTCTTCCCTTGGAAAAGAGGAATCTTCATCTTTATACTACTCAATTGATTATCCTCTCTATTTCTATCTCCTCTATCTTCCTAATCCCTAGTTCCTCTATTCCGACCACTATATCCTCTATAACTCCCGATAGAAGGCTCATCAAAGTCATCACCCGACATTTCATCTCCACCCCTTTGTACTCTCCTAGAACGACTCTCCCTCTTATGCCCTTGGAAGACGTTTGTAGATTGCTCTAGTCTTTGCTTTACCGTCTCATGAATTTGTTCCATTCCCTCTTGAAACATCCTCTTCATCTCACCTCTCAATGCCTCAATCACTAACCTAGCATCAAACCTTCCCCTCTCACCTTCAGGAGAATGTTGCCTCGACATAGTTCCTGCAGAAAAGATTAGTACTAACACAAATATATATAATTAAGCCTCACGATTCACTCCCTTACGTGTTTCGCTCAAAGGATGATATCACAAAGTCACTCGTGTATTCTCACAAGCAATGATGATATGAACTCACCAATTCCTCTTCTCAATTCTCTTGGAACTAACCTAAACTACACCAATTCCCTTCCGTAGAATTCAAAACAACTCTAGGGTTCGTAAATTTCCTCTTTTTTTTTTCTTCCGAATTTGTTTTTTGTCTTTGTTGTTGCTCTTGATCACGTTTCTCTTTTCTTTTTCTTTCTTTTTTTCTTTGTGTCGTGATTCTTCCTTTTTTTTTTTTTAACAAATCGACTAGTAGATACTGCACTTTCAATAGACAATTAATACTATGAAATTGAATACTAACAATTGATATGAACGATTGGAGTTAGGGTTTTGATGTTACCTTCCTCAAACCGAACTGATGTTTTGACAAACCTAAGCTCTGATACTAAACTAATGCGAGATTGGTTTGATCGGATTCCTAATTGATACGAACCACGCTAACGTGTGATGAAACCCAATACCAATACGTTCAGAATTCGTTACCTAAGATGCCAAACACCCTCAAGTGGAAACCGCGACCCGTTGTCTATAAGCGAGACAAGAACCTTGGTATGATATGAAGACGCCACAATCGGGATGAAAGACCGATTGATAAGTCGGGATGAACGCCATGGAAGAAAAATCCGATAAGTTCTAGATTAGTTCTTTAAAGAACCAAGGGAGGAATTCTCTCAAAAGTGTTTTTTCAAACTTTAATGTTGTATGTTCTATTCTCTATGTTCTAAACCCTAGGAGCTTTATACTAGGGTTTATAATTTGTAACAATAAAGCCCAAAACGACATCACTTCAATAGGTTGTGTAAAAATAACAAAAACAGAACATGAAGGCCGGCGGTGTAGACATGAAGGCCGGTGGCGTTGGAATGAAGGTTGGCGGCCTTGAGCCGGCGTTGGAGACATACACGGCTGTATACTTCTAGACGTGTATCTTTCTGTGGATTTTCTTGACTCCATACACGGCCGTGCCTTTTGGCCGTGTATATGACCGTGTATGATTCTGTGTAACCTTGAGATTCCTACACGGCCGTGCCTTGTAAGGACATGCCCTCTTCACCCCGTATTCGGTATGACTTGTACAAGAGCAAGGGCTTTCCCATGGTTGTTCCAATCCTTTCCAATTTCATGATTGCTCCAATCCTTTCTGGCTTCATGGACATCCTTTATCAACCCGTTAAGTGCTTCCTTGAATCGTTTCGCTCGATTTCTTGTGATCGCTCCAGGTGGCACTTCAAGAGGATCCACATTCCATCTTCTGGCTTGGCTCCCATCATAGATCTCATCATTTCTTTTGAGGAGTATGAATTCCATTTACTTTCAATGATGCATTTATATACATTTTAAGCCAAGTATGGTTTGCCATGAACTATGTTTATTAGTAGAGCAATTGTTTTTTACACTTTACAACTAAACTTTGCTTTTGAGGACTTGTTTTAAAATATTTCAAGATTAGAAGCTTATAGATAAAGAGAATCAAGAACAAAGGATTTCTACATCTTGTATGTCCTTACAAGGGATAAGAGCATGCAAAGGACTATATATTCTTTGGGTTTAGGGTATGATAATTTATATGATATTTAAATTTAGTTTTAGAAAGCTTATTGATAGGAATCAAAATCCGTCAAGACCTATCATTAGGGCAAGAGCCAAAGGATTTCAAATCTTGGTGATGAGGGCCCATTTTAAGCACATCAACATCAGAATTATTTATTTACTGACCTCTTTTCTCTTATTCATGTATTGTATATTCTAACAGGCACACTTATCATACTTTACGAGGTGATGGACAAACTCACTAAGACTCAACTTGTGGGTTATCCATAGACCAACTTAAATCGACGATGAGCTGGGCCAACGAATCCTATGGAAGAGCTAGCAAGATGAAGACTATTTTTATTTGTAATTATTTCTTTGGACTATTTATGTGTAAGCTTTTGGGACACTTTTTATTTGGTTGTAATTGAGTTTTAGGACCGGCCACCCTAAAAGTGGCATAGTTGTAATTTTGTGAACTTTTTAACCCTAAAGGGGGTAAGTATAAATACTTGCTTAAGTAGGGTTTTGAGGGAGTTAGCTAATTTTTCAGAAAAAGAACAAACACTTCATGTGTTGAGGGTTAGGGTTTCCTAATTCCAAAATTGCTTTTATCAATTTCAATCCCAAAATTGAGATTGTGGCGAGTGGCTTCAAAGTGAATTTATGAGTAATATCAAGTTCTCTTTGTTATAATTTCTTTTTCATCTCTAG
Organism: Laguncularia racemosa; assembly: GCA_037954665.1. Lineage (NCBI taxonomy): Eukaryota > Viridiplantae > Streptophyta > Magnoliopsida > Myrtales > Combretaceae > Laguncularia > Laguncularia racemosa. Next base: position 3,296,117 of record JBBMOL010000069.1, on the reverse strand, counting down.
TGAGTTATATCTAGGGTTGAATTGGATGTTCTCTTGGTCGGATTAGATTACATTTGTAATCATTTTTATGTTGTTATAATTGATTGGTTTTAACATTAGTTCTAACCATCAATTTTTACTACATTTGAACTGTGAACTAACTTTGTTGGGAAAGTGGATCACATTTTTGTTCTTGTTGATTTTTATGTGTTAATCACGTGGGAATTCAAGTTTGTTTAGTGTTGCAATTGAGGATTTCATCATTGTAGTATTGTTTCCTTGAAAACTATGACATTTAGATCATTTTACACCATTAGGGTTCACGCAATTCTTGTAACTTTTGAACCAAAATTGGATTAGTCATTTGAAGATTGCAATTGATCTAATTACATGTGCTTAATCCCTTTTTAGGCACATCATAATTTGGTATTAGAGCTATATTATACTTGGAATTAAGATTGATCACGCCATTGTTTGAAGGATTGGTCCATAAATATTGAGGAATTGCGTAATTGTTGAATTAGTTTGATTGCCTTTCAAATTGGTTTTGCATGTGCTTAATCTTGGTTTTAGAAAAATCATCTTTTGGTATCAAAGCAATCAAATTTGGATACTTAAGATTGATCACATCCTCTTTTGAAGAATTGGTTATAAACATTGAGAATTGATGCCATTTGGAAGCTAGTTTGATTGACATTGTTTGATTATTTTTCAAATTAGTTTTGCATGTGCTTAATCTTGGTTTTAGGCACATCATAATTTGGTATTAGAGCTTGAGGTTGTGAGAAGGGAATGGTTGCAAATTAAATTTTGAATTGAGGGGTTGGTTGTGTAGCACCTTGATTCGAACAAGTTGTTGGCATGAAATTGCATTTTGTTGTTGTGTTGTTGAATTTGTTGTCTTGTTGATTAGTGGATGTTCACTTAGAGAATTGGACACTCTTGAAATCCTTGCTCGTGGCTGTAAATGTGTAGTGCATGAATAGCAAACCGTGAAAGGGAAGAATAGTTTTTCAATTGTGAAGTGGAATTGTGTAGTGTATATCTGTGGAAAAAGGTGGAGGAGTTACAATTGTAAATTTTCAGATTTGAAATTAGAATTGAAAGTCTACATTAAGAAGTCAATTTGAAATTTAAAAACACACATTAAATCATAGTTAATTGTGTGTCATTTGAATTTGAAAAAGCCTCTTACCATTTATGGACTTATGCACTTATTGAACTCCTTTTGAATTTTAAAGTGAGCTGCCTTATCTTGCTTAAAAGTTGCGATTTTGGTTATAGTTGTGGAAGAGTGTGTATGTGTGTGCTGTAATGTGTATAAAAGGTGTGTGTGTGTAGTGTTGTGTTTTGTAAATTTAGTAAAGGATTTGTGCATTTTTGGCGTGGTGTTTTGTGTGTTATCTAGAGAGGTGTTGATTCGTGGTGTGAATTGTGTGGAACCAAGAGCAAGGGAGTAGTGTGGCAGTGAAGTTGTGTATTTTTGTATGTATTGAGGTGTTGCCCATTGTGAAGTAATTGGTGTGAAACCAAAGTAAGAAAAGGAAAGTTGAGTAGTGGAATTTGAATTCAAACAAAACAATTAAAGTATGAAAGTAATTGAACTCATTACTTAACACTTGTGGTTGAATTTAATTCTTAACTACTTAGAAATAATTGTGTGTACTTCATTTATTTAACCTTACTTGAAGTACTAAGAATTATTTATTTATGCTTCAATTATTTCACTTGACTTTAATTTGAAGTAACAATAAATATTTCTTGTATTGGTTGAGTGTGAGCACCGCGGGTGTGAAGGGGTATGTTGTTGTGATGCTTGTAGTGAAGTGTGTTGTTAACTTGTTGAAGTTAGTTAATAACCATGTTACATGATGTGCATACTTCTACTACTTTGGTACATCAAGTAGTGACTTCTTATCCAACATTGATGATAGATAAAGAGAAAACTTGTTCCATACTTCTTGTAGGGTATAAGGAAACTTGTGCGTAATTATTGTTGATGGTGGTAGTTGTACTAATGTTGTAGCTACATCATTAATGTCGAAGTTAAAACTTAAAACTATCTCACATCCCAAACCCTATACATTACATTGATTGAATGATCGAGATAGTCTTTGTGTGAACTAAGGGGCTAGGGTACCCTTCAATATAGGGGACAAGTACTGTGATGAACTTGAATGTGATATTATTCGTATGTGTACATCCCATATATTGCTTGGTAGATCGTGGTTGTATGACAGGATGGTATTACATGATGGGTATAGAAATACTTATATGTTCCAACAAGATGGTAAACGTATAGTATTGAACCTTATGTCGCCATCAAAGGTCAAGAAGATGCAACGACAGGTAAGACAACCATCACGGATTCCTGAGGATCATAGACACATGATCAAATCTTTAGAGGCTCCTGAGGTTTCTAGTGACACAAGCCAACCCTTAGAGCATAAAATTTGTCAAACACAGGCATGCCAACCTTCAGAGGATCCTGATGATCATAGTCAGATGAGCAGACTACCAGAGGACCAAACTGTTCAGGGGCAGTTGTGTTTACCTTCAGAGGTACTAGAGGCTTATGAGCAGTTGAGTAAACCATTGGAGAATTTTGAGGGTCAGAGTCAGATTAACCCATCATCAGAGAGCCAGACTGTTCAGAGACAGTTGTGTCTACCTTTAGAGGTTTCAGAGGGCCATGAGCAGTCGGACCAACCATTAGAGGGCCATGAGGGTTAGCACCATACAGATGAGTTAGAAAAGGAGGAAACAATATCAGTGGAATAGGTTAAGATAGGGGAGACCTCAGTGGATAATGGGTCATTATTTGTATTGCAGATGAGATACATCCTATAAATGGAGGAGAGAAAACAATCACCCCTTGTAGTATTTCAGATATTAGGATTCTGTAGTGATACTTTTTTCAGGTGGCTTGCTAGGAGGAAATAGAGTCTCTATTGCATTTGATATGTTAGATTTGAGGACAAATGTTTTTGAGGCTCGAGGAGATGATAAGAATCAAAATCCGTCAAGACCTATCATTAGGGTAAGAGCCAAAGGATTTCAAATCTTGGTGATGAGGGCCCATTTTGAGCACATCGACCCCAGAATTATTTGTTTACTAACCTCTTTTCTCTCATTCATGTATTGTATATTTCAACAGGCATACTTATCATGCTTTATAGGGCGATGGATGATGGGTGTCGAATCCAACAAAAATAAAACCTACTCCTAAACAATTATATGATTTGCATATAGTGGTGAGTAGGGTCGAATCCACAGAGATTGGTTAAACCTATTTCTATTCAAGGAGAATAAAAGGGAAAAGGAAAATGGGGGGGGGGGGGGGTGGTTGGTTTGTGAATCGAATAAAGTTAAAACAAGATAAGAAAGTTGTATATTGATAAAAAGCCTAGCCAAAGGAATCAAGATAGTTTAATTCAAGGAATTGATCATCGATGCAAATGTTCTCTATTCTTAGTTCTAGATAAACTGGTTATGGTTATTAACAAGCTCTAACAACCTATCTCTCCTTACTTCCTCGATAACCTCCGACAAGCGCTTTGAATTATTTCTCTTATTGATTAAACAACCCTAGACAAGCGCTTAGGATTTAATCTATCAATAGCATTAAGATCTAGAGAGACTACCAATTCATGCCAGTAGATTATAAGATAACCTATTTAAACATGATCACACACCTCCATAACATGGATTCGATCATCTCTTTTATAACCAAACATGTTATTGCGTCACTAAGACTAGAACAATCAAACAATTACGGATTTGACGTGCTAGTTGCCAATATATTAACTTGCTAATTGAGTAGAAGAGCTCTATTCATACCAATCAACAAAGATAATAATGACAAAACGATCAGAAGATATATGAATACCCGAAAACAAAGAATAGAATAAATACAAGTAAATTAGACCTCACAATTCGTGGAGAATTAAACATCTATGACCCTTTGGCTAGAAAAGTAGCTTAGCTACTCATGTTCATCAATAAAACGAAAATAAAAAGTAAAAACATAATGAACCTGGTTGCTTGCTCTGCCTCTGCGTTTCCTTCTTCAAGATCCAAGATTCCAAGATCAAAAAGTTCAAAAGTTGTCCTAACCCTCTAGGGTTGGTTCTATTTATATTGTTAGGTGGATAACATGTGATCTTTTGCTAGCAAGATACGAAAATATCTTTCCTTTTCCAAGTAGATTTCGAGAAGTGAAGATTCGTCTGCTTGGCATGCCCCAACACACGGCCGTGGATCAAGCCGTGCCATCCTCTGTGTATATTCTTCAAGTCTTCATCCATGCCCAGTGTGAACTACGGTTAGACACACGGCCAGATTTCAAGCCGTGCCTTCATCTGTGCATAATCTTCAAGTCTTCATCCGTGTCCAGTGTGTACCACGGTTACACCCACGGCTAGATTTAAAGCCGTGCTTTCATCTGGTTGATGTTCCACACCTTCTTCTCTTTGGTCCTGGCTTCCACCACGGCTTCAAGTACGGTTTCTCCCACGGCTTCCACCACGACCGTGCCTTAAGCCGTGTCTCTCTCTGTTGTAAGTCCTCATTTTCGCCTTCTTGTCCAGTGTGTAACACGGTTTGAACCTTAGCCGTGCCTCAAACCGTGCTTTCTCTGGTGGTGTAATTCCTTGTCTTGATTCAAGTTGTAGATGACTTCTCCAAAATACTTGAATTAGCATCCTTGACTCCATTTAACCTGATTTATCACGATGATAGAATTAAAGTACCATTTCCTTATGATTTCTATAAAATCAATAATAATTTAACACAATTTATACTATAAAGATTGAGTATAAAATGGCTCTATCAATGGACAAACTCATTAAGACTCAGCTTGTAGGTTATCTATGGACCGACTTAAACCGACAATGAGCTGGGTCAACAAATCCTATGGAAGAACTAGCATAATGAAGACTATTTTTATTTGTAATTATTTCTTTAGACTATTTACGTGTAAGCTTTTGGGACACTTTTTATTTGGTTGTAATTGAGTTTTAGGACCAGCCACCTTAAAAGGGGCATAGTTGTAATTTTGTGGACTTTTTAACCTTAAAGGAAGTAAGTATAAATACTTGCTTAAGTAGGGTTTTGAGGGAGTTGGCTAATTTTTCAGAAAAAGAACAAACACTTCACGTGTTGAAGGTTACAGTTTCCTAATTCCAAAATTGCTCTTATCAATTTCAATCCCAAAATTGAGATTATGGCGTGTGGCTTGAAAGTGAATTTGTGAGTAATATTAAGTTCTCTTTGTTGTAATTTCTTTTTCATCTCTAGTGAGTTATATCTAGGGTTGAATTGGATATTGATATGAACCACGCCAACTCGTGACGAAACCCAATACCAATACGTTCGGAAATTCGTTGCCTAAGACGCCCAAACACCTAAAGTGGAAACCGCGACCCGTTGTCTATAAGCGAGACAAGAACCTTGGTATAAAAACGAAGACGCCACAATCGGGATGGTAGACCGATTGATAAGTCGGGATGAACGCCACGGAAATCAATCTGATAAGTTCGATTTAGTTCTTGAAGAACCAAGAGAGGTGCCTCTCAAAAGTGTTTAATGTTCAAAGATGTATATTCTAAGTTGTTCTAAACCCTAGGAGCTTTTATACTAGGGTTACAATTTATGAAAAACAAGTCTAAAACGACGTAGCTTAGATAAGTTGCGTAAAAACACGAAAACAGAACAAGCTGGCCAGTAGGGGATATACGGCCGTGTACACGACTGTGTACTTTAGCCATGTACTTTTCTGTGCACATTCTGGTCACATATACGACCGTGTACTTCTGGTCGTGTATCTTTTTGTGGATTTGCTTATCTCCATACACAGCCGTGCCTTTTCGCCGTGTGTCTAGCCGTGTATGATTCTGTGCAATCTTGGAATTCCTACACGGTCGTGCCTTGAAAGTATACGCCCTCTTCAACCCATGTCCGGTGTGACTTGTATAAGAGCAAGGGTCTTCCCATGGTTGTTCCAATCCGTTCCAACTTCATGATTGCTCCAATCCTTTCCGGCTTCATGGACAACCTTTATCAACCCGTTAAGTGCTTCCTCGAATCGTTTCGCTTGATTTCTTGTGATCGGTCCAGGCGGCACTTCAAGAGGATCCACATTTCTTCTTCCGGCTTGGCTCTCATCGTGGATCTCATCATTCCCCTCCTCTTGAAAAGGATTTGTCCTCAAATCATTGCCTGCATCAAATGGACTCAGATCAGTAACATAAAATGTGACACTTACTGGATACTCACCTAGTAAATTTTTCTTGTAGGCATTATCATTGATTTTCTCAAGCATCGGAAATGGACCGTCTCCCCTAGGGTTCAACTTAGATCTCCTCTGCAATGGAAAACTCTCCTTGCGAAAATGCACCCAAACCCAATCTCCAGGTTGAAAAATCTTGGGTCTCCTGTCCTTGTTCACCCTTGAAGCGACCTTGGCATTTTGTTTTACAATCCTAATCTTTACCTGTGCATGTAGCTTTCTCACGAAATCTGCCTTAGAATCAGCATCAAAACTCACAGACTTGTTAAGTGGCAATGGCAATAAATAAATAGGAACCAATGGGTTAAAACCATACACAATCTCAAATGGTGAACAATGAGTAGTGTTATATAAAGCCCTGTTATATGCAAACTCCACAAATGGTAAACAATCCTTCTAAGTCCTAATGTTCTTCTCTATGATTGCCCCTAACAATTGAATTAAAGTCCTGTTAACCACATCAATTTGCCCATCAATTTGTGGGTGACAGATAGTTGAAAACATCCGTTTAGTTCCCAACTTTTCCCACAATACTCTCCAAAAATGACTCAAAAATTTCTCATCTCAATCACTAACAATGCTTCTAGGTATACAATGCGGACACACTACCTTTCTAAAGAACAAATCAACAATGTGTATAGCATCATCAGTCTTATGACAAGGAATGAAATGAACCGTTTTAAAAATCCTATCTACAACCACAAAATTAGAATCTCGACCATGCCTAGGCCTAGATAATCCTAACACAAAATCTATGGAAATGTTTATCCATGGCTCACGAGGAATGACACTATACTCATATAACCAATCTAAGAAGTCATCTAAACAAGGAATAGGATGACGATACTTTACCGTAAGGTTGTTGATGGCGCGGCAGTCAACACACATTCTCCATATCCCATCCTTCTTAGGCACCAAAATCACAGGCACTGCACATGGACTCATGCCTCTCTCACGTATCCCTTCTCCATTAACTCATCTACCTGCCTTTGGAGTTCCTTCGGAAAGACATTTTCAAAATCCTGCATAATAGACACAACCACACTAGGCAAAGAGTTAGATGGTTCGTTAGTATTCAAACATGTTTCCTTAAAAACCAGCAACAACATAGGTTGCTTCATCACTAACGCCCTCCTCACTACACTCGCTCTTGTCACACAACTCTCCTTTTGCAAGGCTGCCCTCTCCTTTTCACTCACCACCAAAGTTGATTCCCCTTCAACTTGGCCTCTCACACTCTTTCCAGCCTTCCTCTCCTTTTCCTTTTGATCTTGACTCTTATATTCCTTTTTCTTCTCATTGTCTTTTGCTCTCTCACTCTCACTCTGCTTTTCACTCACCTTATGTTTTGCAAAAGACTGTTGTAGCTGCAACTGGTCCTCATACACTTGTTTGGGTGTTAACGGTTTAAGATTAAAGCTTTTCCCTTGGTGAACAAGCATATACTTGTTAGAAAAGCCATCATGAACAACCTTCCTATCAAATTTCCATGGCCTCCCCAACAACACATGACATGCTTGCATTGGCACTATATCACATAACACCTCATCCTCATATCTACCAATGAGAAACCCAATCAATGCTTGCTTACTCACCTTAGTCTCTCCACTATCATTCAACCACTGCAATTTATATGGACTAGGGTGTCTAATAGTTTTGAGCCCCAACCTCTCAACAATAAAATTACTCACTACATTGGTGCAACTCTCTCCATCAATGATCAAACTACAAATGTGATCTCCTAGATAACATCTAGTATGAAATATATTCTCTCTTTGCACCTCTTCTTCTTCCTTCACTTGCACATTCAACGCTCGCTTCACTACTGCCACTAACCTCCCTATTGCAGGCTCCTCATCATCACTAGCATCCTCTAATGGAGGCATATCATCTTCTTCACTATCCCCCTCAGTCTCATACTCTCCATCATCACGCAAAATCATCACACGCCTATTTGGACATTGACTAGCAATATGGCCTCTACCTTGGCATTTAAAGCATCTAATGTCACGATTTCTAGAAGTAGAAGATTCAGGGTTACCTTGGTTACCAGGAGTAGAACCTGCTTGCCTCAGCTCCCCTTTTGGTTTAGTGGGTAAAGGCTTTTCTTCTTTCTTCCATTGGTTGGTCTTCCAAGTGGATGAACCATTACCCTGTGGAAACCGTACATTACTACTACCCTTCTGCTTATGTTGGTTCTCAACCTTTATAGCCATGTGAACCATATCCTCCAATTCTACATAATGCTGCAATTCAACCACATTTTGGATTTCTCTATTCAACCCAGCAAGAAACCTAGCCATTGTAGCCTCTCTATCCTCTTCTACATTCGCCCTAATCATAGTGACTTCCATCTCCTTGAAATACTCATCTACACTTCGGCTTCCCTGCCTCAGAGTTTGCAACTTGTTGTGCAATTCACGATAGTAATACGCAGTCACAAATTGCTTCTTCATCACTCTTTTCATCTCTTCCCAAGACTCAATAGGTGGCTCGCCACTCCTTCTTCTATTCAACATTAATTGATCCCACCACACTATAGCATAATCCGAAAATTCAATGGCAGCAAGTTTTACTTTCTTTCTCCCACTATAGTTGTGACAATCAAACACCATCTCTACCTTTTTCTCCCACTTTAAATACGCCTCGGGATCATTCTTCCCTTGGAAAGGAGGAATCTTCATCTTTATGCTACTCAATTGATCATCCTCTATATTCCTATCTCCTCTATCTTCCCAATCTCTAGTTCCTCTATTTCGACCACTATATCCTCTATAACTCCCAACAGAAGGCTCATCAAAGTCATCATCCGTCATTTCATCTCCACCCCTCGGTACTCTCCTAGAACGACTCTCCCTCTTACGCCCTTGGAATACGTTTGTGGATTGCTCTAGTCTTTGCTCTACCGTCTCATGAATTTGTTCCGTTCCCTCTTGGAACATCCTCTTCATTTCACCCCTCAACACCTCAATTACTAACCTAGCATCAAACCTTCCCCTCTCATCTTCAAGAGAATGTTGTCTCGACATAGTCCCTGCAGAAAAGATTAGTACTAACACAAATATATATATAATTAAACCTCACGATACACTCCCTTATGTGTTTTCACTCAAATGATGATATCACACAGTCACTCGTGTATTCTCACAACAATGATGATATCAACTCGCTAATTTCCTCTTCTCAATTCTCTTGGAACTAGCCCGAACTACACCAATTTCCTTCCGTAGAATTCAAAAAAACTCTAGGGTTCGTAATTTTTCCTCTATTTTTCTATCCGATTTTTTTTTTGTCTCTGTTTTGCTTTTGATCACGTTTCTCTTGTCTTTCTTTTCTTTTCCCTTCTTTTTTTTTTGTCGTGATTTTTACTCTTTTTTTTTTTTTTTGTAACAATCGCCTAGTCGATATTACACTATCAAAAGACAATCAATACTACGAAATTGAATATGATAATTGATATGAACGATTGGAGTTAGGGTTTTTGATATTACCTTCCTCAACCGAACTTGATGTTTTGATAAACCTAAGCTCTGATACCAAACTGATACGAACCACACCAACTCGTGACGAAACCCAATACGAATACATTCGGAAATTCGTTGCCTAAGACGCCCAAACACCTAAAGTGGAAATCGCGACCCGTTGTCTATAAGCGAGACAAGAACCTTGGTATAAAAACGAAGACGCCACAATCGGGATGGAAGACCGATTGATAAGTCGGGATGAACGCCGCGAAAATCAATCTGATAAGTTCGATTTAGTTCTTGAAGAACCAAGAGAGGTGCCTCTCAAAAGTGTTTAATGTTCAAAGATGTATATTCTAAGTTGTTCTAAACCTTAGGAGCTTTTATACTAGGGTTACAATTCGTGAAAAACAAGTCCAAAACGACATAGCTTAGATAAGTTGCGTAAAAACACGAAAACAGAACAAGCTGGCCGGTAGGGGATACAAGGCCGTGTACACGATCGTGTACTTTGGCCGTGTACTTTTCTGTGCACATTCCGGTCACATACACGACCGTGTACTTTTGGTCGTGTATCTTTCTGTGGATTTGCTTGTCTCCATACACGGCCGTGCCTTTTAGTCGTGTGTCTAGCTGTGTATGATTCTGTGCAATCTTGGAATTCCTACACGGCCGTGCCTTGAAAGTACACGCCCTCTTCAACTCATGTCCGGTGTGACTTGTATAAGAGCAAGGGTCTTCCCATGGTTGTTCCAATCCGTTCCAACTTCATGATTGCTCCAATCCTTTCCGGCTTCATGGACAACCTTTATCAACTCGTTAAGTGCTTCCTCGAATCGTTTCGCTCGATTTCTTGTGATCGGTCCAGGAGGCACTTCAAGAGGATCCACATTTCTTCTTCCGGCTTGGCTCTCATCATGGATCTCATCAGATATTCTCTTGGTCGGATTAGATTACATTTGTAATCATTTTTATGTTGTTATAATTGATTGGTTTTGACATTAGTTCTAACCATCAATTTTTACTACATTTGAACCATGGATTGGCTTTGTTGGGAAAGTGGATCACAGATTTGTTCTTGTTGATTTTTATGTGTTAATCATGTGGGAATTCAAGTGTGTTTAGTGTTGCAATTGAGGATTTCATCATTGTGGTATTGTTTCCTTGAAAACTATAACATTCAGATCATTTTACATCGTTAGGGTTCACGCAATTCTTGTAACTTTTGAATCGAAATTGGATTAGTCATTTGAAGATTTCAATTGATCCAATTACATGTGCTTAATCCCTTTTTAGGCACATCACTTGCAACCCTATGAAAGCACATTTGAGACATAAGATAAAATAAATAATATGGAAGAAAATGGACAAAAAAAGTAACAATTAAAATAATGTTGAATTAAGAATAATAGTATAGAATTGTAAAAATTTAAAAGATCAAAATTATTTATAAGTTTAACTTACCCACCCCGTATGAGGGCTACAATGTAATAAAATATAAAAGATAAAATAAAAGTAAAAAAGCTTCATTAAGGGAGAAATATATCAAGTAAACCCTATCAGACCTTACTAAATTTATAATATTTATGTAAAAAAAATTAAAGAATCAAGTTTTAATATAATTTAAAGGCAAGGGAATGAACAAACTAGATACATATATAGTCTAAAATACTTGAAGGATAATGAATTTTGAAAGTCTTGTGTTAATATAAGTATAGACTTAAGTCAGCATGTTGTAAGTTGAGTGAGTTTGTAAAAGTAATGGTCTTTTATCTATATATATATATATGGTGTACTTGTGAAGAGGGTGACATAAACAAAAGAGTAATAAAATCTAAATATTATGAATGCCATATATCAAATAACTTCCTGATATCCACCCCAAAGTAAATAGAAATGAACAAACTAAACTTAAATTAAAAAGAATCATAAATAATAAATGGAGTTATTACAAAACTTTCACTTCTCCACATGCTTATATAAATCAAAAGGATAAAGATATGAAAAATAAATTCCTGTTATATATTCTCTACATCATTAAGTAATAAAACATTAGAATAGGTGACAAGAATAACAAAATATGTATATTGAAAAGATAAAATGAATTAGATAAGACAACAAACAATTAAATTTCAATTGAAAAAATGTTTTTAAGGTTGACCAAAGGAAACGCCGATTGACCACTTTTTTTCTTTATTATTATCTATTTATTAATTTGTTTTTACTTAACCATGTAATGAAGTTTATTATTGGATTGGAGTTAAGCTATTAAGTCTGTGTTAGGTTTAGTTACATGTTATTTGAACTTTAATTTATAGCTCAAAATTATGGCAATATCATTGATCATAAGCTAGTCACTTGTATATTTAAGCTTACAATAGTGTAAACTCATTCCTTTAGTAACTTGATAATCTAGGTTAAATGAACATATAACATTTTCTTTCCTAGTAGAAAAGATCAAAATTTCATGCATTTATCAAAATAAAACCAAATACTAAAGTACAAAGCATAGCCACAAGCCAAAACAAAAAGTAGTAGCTACACTGAAACACATTAGTATAGCAAGATCCCAAAATTTATGACCTTAAAACAGTTCCACCATCAACATAACTAAAATGGAATAAATAGAACATTGTCTTCTAGCATGCTTTAATCGCACATCACTAGATTATGTGAAGAAGTATTACAGGTTCTACTTGTCCATCTGAGTTCAGTCCTTTGCACCTTTTAGATTAATTTCCTACAATATAAAATAATATTAGGTAAAATCATTTGATTTCCATTAGCTTTAGCTAAACATTTAATTTCATTCAAGGAAACCGGTTTAATAGTCACACTTTTAAAGCCTCTATCCTTTGCCATTTTCAACCCTAGTAGATACTCTATATTTTTGTTTCTAAGGGTGACTTTGCATAAATTTTTCTAATAACCAACACCCCCCCTGTTATGGAAGAGTCACCGATCCAAGCTCAAGAGCCAAGTCAAGAAGAAGATCAAGTGGCTAAGGATGAAGTTCAAGGGGTTTCAAGTACGATTAGCTTGCCTCAAGGACCAATCACGAGATCAAGAGCTAAGAAGCTACAACAAACATTGAATTCTCATTTGCAAGGCTTGGTGAAGATCACAGGTGAAGGACTTCAAGGGATTCAAAGCTTTGGGGCAAAAGAAGGCCAAAAGAACTTCAATTTGATGAAAATAGCATCGGGTGAAGATACATTGGCTCAAGGCTGCCGGCCTTGGAGCCGGCCTTGAAAACGCTGATGTTTCGGTGCATTTTCAAGGAAGGCCGCCGGCCTTGAAAAGTAGGCTGCCGGCCTAAATGGCCGGCCTTCTTTTTATGCGCACTTTTCACTTGTTTTGCGATTTCCATGTAATGTTTTAGGGTTTTCTCCTTTATATTCCGGACCTCCTCATTGTAAAACTCAGTTTTAGAGATATTGAAAATACCAAAAAGCTTATTACTTTGTTCTTTGTGTTCTTATTTGAATACATGCTCCTAGGAACAATCAAGGAAGATTGATCGACTTTCTTGTGGATTGTTTCGAAATTAGGGCTTTCCATAGTTCTAATTCTTAGATCATTAACCTAAGTCAAACCTAAATTCTAATCTTCTTAGGGATTGATTTCCAAATTGGTGTCGTGGGTTTTCGTATTACTGCATTGGGGGTTCACACTAATCAAAAGGGTTCTCAAGGCGTGATTGCGAAGGTTTTCGTATCATTTGGTATCAGAGCTTTGGCTCTAGATCAGGTTATATCTTTTCTTGTTTTTGTTTGATTCTTGTTTCCCATCGTTATTTAGGATATAAAGTTGTGATCTTTATGTACTCCATTGATTAGATTGATCAAATTGTGACTTCTCATGTTCTAGGGTTTGTTCATCAATTTGGGGATTTTCGCTATTTTGATCCTTGCTTAGGATTAGTTAGTCTTCAATTGGTGTTTAAAAAAAAAAAATTCGTGCAAAAAAAAAAAAAATTGAGTGTGAATAGTGTTCGTGAACAGTGTTCATAACCAAAAGAGAAAAAAAAAAAAATTCTGAAATTATTTGATTGTCTTGTTTTTGCTAATCCTTGGGAACACCATATCCTTCAATCCTAGTGTAATCTTGTTTAAGGGATAGTGGGAAACACCAAATTCGCGTCTTTGTATTGAAATTCGTTGGAAATTGCTCTTGGGAGTGTGATTCGCTTAAGAACATTTAAGAGCGGGCTTGAGAGTTGTGAGGAATACCTGTGTGCTAAATATCGATTGTGAGAAACACGAGTGGATAACCCCATCAATAGAGTGCAAAAACACGAAAGGGAGCAGTTGTGAGGAAACTCAAAATTTTGTTTAGCATTAACGTTTGTTGTTTTTGCAGGTAAAGATGACAGGTAGTGGTGTTGAAAAATCTGATAAAAGTGCAGATGATGCTTTGTTGCGTGAAGCACAACAGTCAGAGTTTAGGCGTATGACTAACGCCATTATAGCTATGAGAGAGTCTCTAGAGCATATGAATTTGAGACTACAGGTTGTTGAGAAGAGGGAGTCAAGTACTAGTGAAGGGAATAGGGGAGGTAAAAATCCTATGCATCAAGCTGCTGAAGTGACTGATGCTAATGAATATCTGGAGGAGGATTATGAGGATAGTGCAGCCATGCTAGTCAATAGAGGAAGAAGAGGTGGTAGAGGAGTAGGTAGAGGCATGGGCACAGGAAGAGGTAGAGGTCGAATGCAGGAGAGTTACACTGCCAGTAGGGGTCGATTTGTTGATGATGTAGTAGACAGGGGTCTGGGAAGTATTAAACTGAAGCTTCCAATTTTTCAGGGTAAATCTGACCCAGAGGAATACTTGCAGTGGGAGAAGAGAGTTGAGTTGATTTTTGAATGTCACCAATGTAGTGAAGAGAAAAAGGTGAAATTGGCTGTAACCCAATTTCAGGATTATGCTATATCCTGGTGGGATCAGCTGGTGACTAGCAGGAGGAGGAACATGGAGTATCCTATTGAGACCTGGCATGATCTCAAGGCTGTGATGAGAAAAAGATTTGTCCCTAGATACTTTCATAGGGAATTGATGCAGAAATTACATTTCTTGAGACAGGGTAGTAGGAGTGTGGAGGACTACTACAAGGAGATGGACATGATCATGACGAGAGCTGATGTAGATGAGGATGAGGAAACTACCATGGGACGTTTCTTTGGTGGGTTGAACAAGGAGATCGCCGATAGGGTGGAGTTGCAGCATTATGTAGAGCTAGAGGAGATGGTACATCTTGCCATCAAGATTGAGAGACAACTCCAAGGTAGAGGGCCAAACCGGTACGTTTCCAAACCTTCTTCTAATTCTAATTCTGCATGGAGAGGTTATGGAAAATCTGATATTAAGAGTGGTAGTAAGCCTACTGTTGAGGCTTCAAAGGGAAAATCAGTTGGGGTTTCATCTGAGAAACCTAAGGTTGTTGATCAGAAAAGTAGAAATAGGGACATTAAATGTTGGAAGTCTCAGGGTGTAGGACACATTAGTCGGGAATGTCCTAATAGGCGGACCATGGTGATAAGGAATGGTGAGATTGTCACTGATGATGAGGAAAGTGACAATGAGGGTGAAGACGATGATATGCCTCCATTGGAGGATTGTAGTGATGCTGAGAGTGTTGAGGAGGCAGTGAAAGGTGACTTGTATGTAGCTAGGCGTGCACTTAACACCCAGTTGAAGGAGGATGGCCATGAAGAGCAAAGGGAAAACTTGTTTCATACTAGATGCCATGTGCAGGGGAAGGCATGTAGTGTGATTGTCGATGGAGGGAGTTGTACTAATGTGGTGAGTACACTCTTGGTGAACAGGTTGGGGCTGCCTACTGTACCACACCCAAGACCTTACAAACTTCAGTGGCTTAGTGACTGTGGTGAGGTTAAGGTAAACAGGCAAGCCCTCATTTCTTTTTCCATAGGCAAGTATAGTGATGAGGTGCTCTATGATGTAGTACCTATGCATGCTGGTGATATCTTGTTGGGCAGACCTTGGCAATTTGATAGGAAAACCGTGCACGATGGATATCTCAATAGGTACTCATTTACTAAGGATAGAAGGAGAACCATTTTGGCACCACTGTCCTCTAAGGAAGTGTATGAGGACCAATGTAAATTAGAGAGGTTGAGAGTTGAGGCCGAAAGAAAAGAGAGGGAGAGTAGAAAAAGAAATTCTGAGGGAGTGAAGAATAAGAGTGCAACTAAAAAGTGTAATACAAATGAGCAGAGTGAAAAGAAAGAGGGGAGTGAAAAGCAAGATGACAATCGGCCTGGAGAGAAAAGAAGTAAGAGTGTGAGTTTGATTGCTAGGGCAAGTGAGGTTAGGCATGCTTTGAGTGCCAGTAGACCTATCTTTGTACTTTTGTACAAAGGGGCCTATTTGGCCACTGACGATATTAACCCATCTATTCCTAGTGTGTTTTCTGATTTGCTGCAGGAATATGGAGATGTGTTTCCAGCGGAGATGCCCAGTGGACTTCCACCAGTTAGGGGCATAGAGCATCGGATTGACTTCATTCCGGGAGCAGCCATACCCAACCGACCTGCCTACAGGACTAATCCCAGCGAGGCAAAGGAGATTCAGAAACAGGTTGAGGAGTTGCTGGAGAAGGGGTATGTGAGAGAAAGTCTAAGTCCCTGTTCAGTGCCTGTGATTTTAGTGCCAAAGAAGGATGGGACTTGGAGGATGTGTGTAGACTGTAGAGCCATCAACAAAATCACGGTAAAGTATCGTCATCCTATTCCTAGGTTAGATGATATGTTGGATGAATTGTATGGTTCTTGTTTGTTTACAAAGATTGATCTAAAATCCGGTTACTACCAGATACGCATGAAAGTAGGGGATGAATGGAAAACTGCATTTAAGACTAAATATGGTCTGTATGAATGGCTTGTCATGCCTTTTGGTCTTACAAATGCACCTAGTACTTTTATGCGACTAATGAATCATGTGCTTCGTGATTACTTAGGTAAATTTGTTGTGGTTTATTTTGATGATATCTTGATTTACTCTAAGTGTCTGGATGATCACGTTATGCATGTGAGACTAGTTTTAGCAAAACTTAGGGAGGAGAAATTATTTGCCAACCTTAAGATGTGTAGTTTCTGCATGGATAAGGTCAATTTTCTAGGTTTTGTTGTTTCTAGTCGTGGGGTTGAGGTTGATGAGGAGAAGGTTAGAGCCATTAAGGAGTGGCCTAGACCTAGGACTGCTAGTGAGGTGAGGAGCTTTCATGGACTTGCTAGTTTCTATAGAAGATTTATTAGAGACTTCAGCACTATAGCTGCACCTTTGAATGAGCTTGTGAAAAAGAATGTTGGATTTGCTTGAGGTGATGCACAAGAACAAGCTTTTAATGATTTGAAAGATAAATTGTGTAATGCACCATTGCTTGCTTTACCTGATTTTAACAAAACTTTTGAGATTGAATGTGATGCTAGTGGCATAGGGATTGGAGCTGTTTTGATGCAGGATCACAGGCCACTAATGTACTTCAGTGAAAAGTTGAGTGGAGCAGCACTGAAGTATCCAACATATGACAAGGAGTTGTATGCCTTGGTGCGCTCATTGCAGACATGGCAACACTATCTTTGGCCTAAGGAATTTGTCATTCACACTGACCATGAGAGTCTAAAACATCTAAAAGGTCAAGATAAGTTGAATAGAAGGCATGCCAAGTGGGTGGAATTCATCGAGACATTTCCATATGTGATCAAGTACAAGCAGGGTAAGGAGAATACTGTGGCTGACGCGCTTACAAGAAGGTACACGTTACTTAACTCTCTTAGTACATCTTTGCTAGGTTTTGAGTTGGTGAAGGATTTGTATCCACATGATATTGATTTTTCTGAGATTTTTGCTGCTTGTGTTGGTGGGACTGGACTGAATGATTATTTTGTGTCTGATGGATTCCTATTTAAGAAGAGTAAGTTGTGCATTCCTAGAGGATCTGTGAGGGAATTGCTTGTTAGGGAAGCACATGGAGGGGGCTTAATGGGGCATTTCGGGGTAGATAAGACCTATGTTATGCTAAATGAACACTTTTTCTGGCCTAGCATGAGACATGATGTGCATAAAGTTTGTCAACATTGCATTACATGTAGAGAAGCTAAATCTAAACTAAAACCACATGGATTATACACACCATTGCCTGCTCCTAATGAACCGTGGACTGCTGTGTCGATGGATTTTGTGCTTGGATTACCTAGAACTAGGAAAGGTAGTGACAGCATTTTTGTTGTGGTTGATAGGTTTAGTAAGATGGCTCATTTCATTCCTTGTCATAAAACTGATGATGCTACATTCATTGCGATTTGTTCTTTAGAGAGGTAGTGCGTCTGCATGGCATACCTAAGAGCATTGTTAGTGATAGGGATGTAAAATTCTTGAGTCATTTTTGGAGAGTGTTGTGGGGAAAGTTGGGAACCAGGCTGATATTTTCGACTACTTGTCACCCACAGACTGATGGGCAAACTGAGGTGGTTAATAGGACTTTAATTCAGTTGTTGAGGGCAATCATAGATAAAAACATTAGGACTTGGGAGGATTGTCTAACATTTGTGGAGTTTGCATACAATAGGGCTATTCATAGCACTACTCATTGTTCTCCATTTGAGATTGTATATGGTTTTAATCCACTTACTCCTCTTGATTTATTGCCATTACCACCTAACAAGTTTGTGAGTTTTGATGCTGATTCAAAGGCAGATTTTGTGAGGAAGCTACATAAGCAGGTGAAGGATAGGATTGAGAAACAGAATGCCAAGGTAGCTTCAAGGGTGAACAAAGGCAGGAAACCCATGATTTTTCAACCGGGAGAGTGGGTTTGGGTGCATTTTCGCAAGGAGCGGTTTCCACTACAAAGGAAATCAAAGTTGAACCCCGGGGAGATGGTCCTTTTCAGATACTTGAGAGGATCAACGACAACGCCTACAGAGTGGACTTACCAGGTGAGTATAATGTTAGTTCCACTTTTAATGTTGTTGATCTTAGTCCGTTTGATGTAGGTGATGCTTTGGATTCGAGGACGAATCCTTTTGAGGAGAGGGGGAATGTTATGGAAGAGTCACCGATCCAAGCTCAAGAGCCAAGTCAAGAAGAAGATCAAGTGGCTAAGGATGAAGTTCAAGGGGTTTCAAGTACGATTAGCTTGCCTCAAGGACCAATCACGAGATCAAGAGCTAAGAAGCTACAACAAACATTGAATTCTCATTTGCAAGGCTTGGTGAAGATCACAGGTGAAGGACTTCAAGGGATTCAAAGCTTTGGGGCAAAAGAAGGCCAAAAGAACTTCAATTTGATGAAAATAGCATCGGGTGAAGATACACCGGCTCAAGGCTGCCGGCCTTGGAGCCGGCCTTGAAAACGCCGATGTTTCGGTGCATTTTCAAGGAAGGCCGCCGGCCTTGAAAAGTAGGCTGCCGGCCTAAATGGCCGGCCTTCTTTTTATGCGCACTTTTCACTTGTTTTGCGATTTCCATGTAATGTTTTAGGGTTTTCTCCTTTATATTCCGGACCTCCTCATTGTAAAACTCAGTTTTAGAGATATTGAAAATACCAAAAAGCTTATTGCTTTGTTCTTTGTGTTCTTATTTGAATACATGCTCCTAGGAACAATCAAGGAAGATTGATCGACTTTCTTGTGGATTGTTTCGAAATTAGGGCTTTCCATAGTTCTAATTCTTAGATCATTAACCTAAGTCAAACCTAAATTCTAATCTTCTTAGGGATTGATTTACAAATTGGTGTCGTGGGTTTTCGTATTACTGCATTGGGGGTTCACACTAATCAAAAGGGTTCTCAAGGCGTGATTGCGAAGGTTTTCGTATACACCCCCCCCCCCCCCCCCCCCCCCCAAAAAAAAAACATTGTCCTCGTTCATCACTAGCTAGATGCCTTATTGTTGCAAACTTCTTATTATCTTTAAAGGATCTGTCATAGTTAATTTTTACACAACTTGGCCTTGGAGGAATCCAACACTCCTCTTCATCACTAGCTGCTCATTCTTTCTTATTTTTTACTTGATTTGCCAAATTTCTTTAGCCATTACTAAGCTATATTTTAGCTAAGTAAGATTTAGGTCTACTATATTGAAACACCTTCTATTCCTCTCCTTTTAAATTCCCCAAATTACAAACAGAAGTATGCACTTCCAAGGGCATTTACTTTCTCCTTTCCCCCTCTTTTTCAACTTACTATTAACCTTTAGCCGCTAATAAAAACTTTGAGAGAAAAAGTTGTCAAAGCTTAGCTCATTGTTTAGTTTCTTCCACACTTCCTTAGATCAATATGGTCTTTTAGTATTTTCTCAAATGTTTCTTGCTCTATTCCACACAAAACATAGGTTCCTTCCATACTCATACTCCTTTTGACAAGATTGCCTTTTGTCACTAGCCCACTAGATAAGCATCTCCACACAAAAAATTGGATTTTTGGTGTAATGGGGGCTTTCCAAATCCAGTCTCATCTCTCATCATTATTTTTCTATATGTATAATAATTCATAATAATTCTAAACATGAAGGAACTTGATCTTTCTCCACCTATCCAATTTATATGAAAAAAAATTTGTTTTCATTCCATTTCTAAATCTTACTTCACAATTCTCCTCTATCCAAACCCTAGCTTTATTTATTTCTTTCATAGTTCTTGCATTTCTTCTACCTATGCTCTTGTTTATAAGCTAAGTCCATAAAATGTCTTTTGTTTTAACATTTTTCACATAAAATTATTTAGGAAATAAAATAAAGTTGGGTTAGTTGTATAAATTTTATAGAAAGTTTAGCACTAAGCTTTGTTAACTCAAGTAATTAGATCCAAAGGGTTTCCTTAGGGGAATAACACTTGGTGTCTTGGGTGTAACAAGAGAAAGTTGCTAAAAGCTTGTAACATGGTTTAAGAAAAAAGTTAAAGGAAGTCACTTTGTGCAAAATAAATGAGATAAAAGTGCTTTCAACTAATAAAGGACCCTTGACCAGAAAGAAATTGGATAATGCTTAGGGGGCAAATTGATGTACTGTGCATTTACTTCACAAATGTATGTAAAATGAAAAATTGGAGTATATTCATTTTAACCTAAGTATATGATGTGCCTAATCCTAATATAGAATCAAGCAATTGCTATCCCAATCGACGATTCTCAACAAACAATTTCGAAATCAACAAATAACAATAACAAGGTAAAAACCCTAAACCCTTGCCAAATATGATGCACTAGCAAGAGAATAGTACTAGTACAGTCTTGTTGATATGGCGCACAACAATCCCAATACCGCCACTCACCACAATCTAAAGATTGATAAAGGTATAAGAAAATGGGAGTAAACTTCACTTGTGTATTCTCAAATGTCCAAAGTCTATTCGTATTGCTATCATAAAAGGTATTTATAGTAGTCTTTAAAAGAAAAAAATATTAGTTAAGAAAATAAAAGAAATATGTAAAGCAAAACTGACTTAGATAAATTGTAAGCCGCTAAGGAAAAGCCACTGGCCTTTGTAGATAAGCTGCCTAGAATGCCGATTGGCCTAAATGGATGCACTGCCAGCCTTTGGAAGTACACTACCGGCCTTTATGGTTAGCCTTCAACCTTGCACCGCCAGTTCTTTAAAGGTAAGCTGCTCGCTTTAAGAACATAAGCTGCTAGCTTTTAAAGGCAGTGTTCCATGTTTGTTTTGCATCATTTAGTTTACTTGGTTGTCATCTTGAAGCATTGACAGATGCTTCTATAATTGAGATGACTTGATTCCCATCAGTATATAAAGCATAAGTGAATCTCTCTTCTTTAGTTGATAAATTTGACTTTGAGCTATATAAAACCTTTATATAAATGATGTGGTAAAACTTGATCTTACACAACTTAACAATTAAACTCTAGCAATTATTGTGTTTTTGGTTCATTTAAATGTGGTTGCATAAAATGTGCATGAAAGTTCCTATGACTTATATTAAATGATGCTTTCAATGTAAATCAATAGGAGAGACATGTCTATTTGTGAATAGGTTTTACACAATCTATAATTAGTTTTCATATGAGTATGCTCTAAATGTATTTTTGTCCTTGATTTTTTTAATTAATCTATACTTAACTTGAGGGTAAGCAAAGTTTAAAATTGGTGTAGTTGATAGCTGTTGAATTTACTTATAAGCATTTTTCTAAAGGAACTCTAAAACCAACAAATATAAAGGTCGCATATGCATTAATAAATTGATAAGGTTGGATTATTCCTATAATGCTTTGGAAGTTGGGATGGCACAACTCGTCACATGTCCTTATAGGGTAAAAACACATTAAGGCTCTTAAACTAGCTAGCACTATGTCACCTGCAATAATTGTTAACCACAGTTGAAATAAATTGATTAATATCCCTCATGATGATCTAACTGAATTTCATCATAAACTATAAATTGCTTGAAAGATGATATTGATACATCATTATGATAAAAACTAGAAATAGTTAAAATTTTAACAAATTAACCATCCTATCTTACTCTAACAGTAATCATCGTATCAGTGATGCTAAGAACTTCAATTGCCTTCCTCGATTAGTCATCATAGTAATAAGAGTACTTTATATTGCTCCCATCCTGCGCATATGACCCTAGGTCCTTATCATAGGAGGTGTACTTATCTGTGCCTGCAGCTATGAAAAAAGATCTCCAAAGGATGAGCTAATGCTTAGTACATATGATGTGCTTAAAAGTGAATCCAAGTACATGAATTGCAATTGAAGAATCAACTAAACAAATTCCACAAATGACATGATTTCAATTGCCATGTGAACTCTAATTGCATGTAACAATTTGCTCTGATACCAAATTATGATGTACTTAAAAGTGCAAGCACTTATACACAATAGCAATTGTAGAATCAATTTAAAAAATCCACAAAATGGACTCACAAATGGCGTGATGCCTAATGTAATATAACTTAAATTGTGTGAATCAATTTGTAAGCAACATAAAGGATTCCAATACCAAATCAAGTTACATATAACATGCAACTCCAATCTTATAAAATTGAAGCAATATGAACCCAAATTGTGTGAACAAAAAATAATGGAAAACAACCTATTATCATTAGATATTACTCACTAGTAATAACAAGGAAGCAACTTAGAAGATCTTGATACTACTCACAAGATATTCCAAGTCTCACTTGCCACAATTTACTAGAAATTGATAAGAGTGTGTGTATTAACAAGAGGACTCCTCACTCTAACGACAACAAGAAGTGTTTGTTCAAAATGTCAAAAAGTCCCATATAAACCCTAGTTAGCAAGTATTTATACTTGCTTTAATTAGGGTAAAAACAACATGAAAATTACAAATAAGCCACTTAGGTAGCCGATTCCAAGAAAAGAAATTGCAATTGATAAATGAAATGGCTGGTTCAATAATGACAAATACAAGTGAAAAAGATGGTCTTTAAATAGCTGATTCTTCAAGTCAATTGAGCAATTTGTGGGCCGTTGGATGTGACTCCAAAAATATCTCGTAAGTTGATCATTAGTGCATGTTATTTGGCTATCCCATAAAATCGACCTGCGATAGTGCAAAACCAAACATTATTAGATAAGAAGTGAACATATGTAGATGTCTTGGATCATACATCTAAATTAGGTTCTCCCACTGCTAGAACCGTAAGGTAGATTCCAATCATCTCCTTGGGCCTCTGAAAGATTTTCCCTCAAATCTAAGGCATCATCTCTTGGACTGAAACCTGATGTCTTTGTTTGCTTGTTTACTTGACTTTTAAAAGAACCAAAGGTATTTCTAATTTGTTCTTGGAAAGAGCGCACCTTAGATGGAGACATAGGCGTTAAGAATATCCGTGTACCTTCCTTTCAAAACATGTAAATGTTTCTGAACCCGTCATGTAACACCTTTCTATCAAACATTCAAGGTCTTCCTAACAATAAATGAAAGGTGCACATAGGAAGCACATCATAGATAATCTCATCATGGTATTTCTTTCCTACACTGACTGGCGCCTTTGCCCTTTGTGTAACATGCAGACTACCACAGTCATCTAACCAATGCAATTTGTAAGGGCTAGGATGCGGGCTAGTGGCTAGTTGTAATTTATCTACTAACACAGCAGATATGACATTAGTGCAACTACCACTATCAATGAATAGCACACAAAGGTTAACTCCAATCTAGCAAGGTGTGTGGAATAGGTTCTCCCTCTGTTTGTCCCTGGCATCTAGAGATAAAGTCAAAACCCTGTGCAACACATTAATAGGTAAAAAATGTTCACCCTTTTTATCCTCATGCGTCTCAACGTTCTAATCATCATAGTATTCCTACAAAGCCATGGATAGATCTGTAGGCTTGACAACGTTTTCTTCATCTTCTTCTTTGGTGCCCTCCATGACTGTCATTATTCTCTTATTGGGATACCGTGTAGCCATACGTCCAAATCCCATGCATTTAAAGCATTTAATCTAGCACATCTTCCCACTAGTTGATCCCAGTACTGTTTGCCTAACATTAGATCCAACTATCTCTTTGCCCTTCCCAGAAATAGTTTTCTCTTTATCTGTGCTAGGAGTAACTCTGTTTACTACCCTAGCATGCTCACTTACTCCCTTTGGTCCACCCAACTGACCATCAGCCCCCATGGGCTTAGTAGTAGTATTGGGCCTGTTACTAGTAACCCGGAATGGATTAGATTGCCTTTGTCTTTCCACTTTCACGGTTAATTGTATAGCCTCATCAAGTGTACTGTGAAGCTTAACAACATAAGCTATCTCATACTTTAACCTAGATACAAAACGTGCTAAGGTTTGCTCAGGAGGCTCTACTAACCCACATCTGATCATCAAAGTTTCAAACTCTTGGACATAGTCATCCACTATTTTGCCTCCCTGTCTCAAAGTTTGTAGATGCATAAATAGTTCCTGCCTATAATGCTCAGGAATGAACCTCTTCCTCAAAACCCTTTTCATGTCTCTTCAGGTGTGAATTTCAACCTCTCCATCCTTTTACTTGTTGATCACCAAATTTTTCCACCACAAGACAGCATACCCTATGAACTCTACAGCAGTAAGACGAACTCTAGTGTTATCATCTATCTCATAACACTCAAAAAGGCCCTCAACCTTATCCTCCCAATCTAGATAGTCATCCGCTGAACCCCTACCATCAAATGAAGGCATTGCAGCTTCACATATTTTAGACCCCTAGGTGGCCTGAAATCCCTGTTTGGGTAATGATTGACCCCAAAATTATCATCCCTCTCCTCCCTAAAGGCATGATGATCTCCTTCCACTCTCCTTCCCATGTTTCCTCCTCTTACTGCTCCCTCTCTTTGAACATTTTGAGGAGCTACTCTAGGTGGTGGTGCCTGAGGATTCGCCACTGGTGGTTATGGCATTATCATCCTATCAATCTTTGTTGCTAGTGTAGCAACAATGGTGGTGAAGTCCTATCCTCCAAAGTTCTCCTACCTACAATACGATGACCCTATCCTCCACTAACTTTGTGGATGTGATTTGTTGAAGTACAAATATATTCTAAAACAATTGCAGCACTCTCCCTTCACTACATAACACTTCACCCACTACAACAATCAAATCACCTATAAAATAAACACAACTCTATTTAACTTCACACACCACATCAACACACACACACTTATACACCCACGGTGTAACAAGCCACCGATGCTACACACACTTCCCTACACTTCAATTATAACAACAATTAAGTTGAAGCAATAATTAAACACTTCCAAGTAGTAAGTTATTGAATTCAACTAAGCAAATGTTTAAGTATCAATACTTAATAACTTTCACACTTAAATGCTTGTTTTGAAATTCAAACTTTACTACTATACTTCCTTTTCTAGTTGCGGCACACACACAATTCTATCTCCACATGCAGCACCTTCCTTACACACAACTCCATCACAATTCACAACACTCTCCACAATACACTCATACCGCCACACACACGGTGCACTCACTTCAACCCACAACAACACTTCAAGTGCAGCACCTTCCTTGCCTCAACACACACAACACTACATGTTGCAACCCTTCTATTCAATACACACTTACACTACCACACATATACACATAAACACGGCAACAAATTCAAAATTACACCTTTAATGCAACCTTCTCCACAAATGGTAAGAGTCAATTTCAAATTCAAATGAAAGGCAATCAATACCACTCAATAACTACTTCAAGCTTAATGGATGTGTTTGAATTCAAATGATTTCCTATTTTCCACACAAATTCAAATATGGAAATTGTACACTTCTACTTCCAAAATGCACAAGGAAAACACACGGTACACTCCACAACTTCTTCAAATTATGGAATTCAAATTCAAATAACTTTCTTTCTTCCACACATAAGGAGCTCACAGTAAGATGTTGATCACTAAAGACCAAATATGAAATTCTACTCCCAATTCCGCAACAAGAAGTATTTCATGGCATAATTTACACACAATTACTTCAATTCTTCTTTAAATAACTTCAAGTATGAAATGGAAGAACAAGAACCCTAAATTCCCAAATTAACAATCACAAGATCCCTTCTCAAAACCGTGCTCTAATACCAAATTATGATGTGCTTAAAAGTGCAAGCACTTGTACACAATAGCAATTGTAGAATCAATTAAACAAATCCACAAAATGGACTCACAAATGGCGTGATGCCTAGTGGAATGTAACCCAAATTGCGTGAATCAATTTATAAGCAACACAAAGGATTCCATTACCAAATCAAGTTACATATAACATGCAACTCCAATCTTATAAAATTGAAGCAATATGAACCCTAATTGCACGGACAACAAATAATGGAAAACAACCTATTATCACTAGATATTACTCACTAGTAATAACAAAGAAGCAACTTAGAAGATCTTGATACTACTCACAAGATATTCTAAGCCTCACTCCCCACAATTTACTAGAAATTGATAAGAGTGTGTGTATTAGCAAGAGGACTCCTCATTCTCATGGCAACAAGAAGTGTTTGTTCAAAATGTCAAAAAGTCCCATATAAAATCTAGTTAGCAAGTATTTATACTTGCTTCAATTAGGGTAAAAACAACATGAAAATTACAAAGAAGCCGCTTAGGTGGACGGTTCCAAGGAAAGAAATTACAATTGCTAAAAGAAATGGTCGGTTCAATAATGACAAATACAAGTGCAAAAGATGGTCTTCAAATGGCCGATTCTTCAAGTCAATTGAGCAATTTGTGGGCCGCTGGATGTGACTCTAAAAATGTCCCGCAAGTTGATCATTAGTGCATGTAATTTGGCCATCCCGTAAAACCGATCAATGTACCTGCTATAGTGCAGAACCAAACATTATTAGATAAGAAGTGAACATATGTGGATGTCTTGGATCATACATTCAAATCAGCTTCCCCCACTATTGGAACCGCAAGGTAGATTCCCATCAACGTATAACCCCCAAACACATGTGCATGATTAAGCATAAGTTAAGTCGCGTACATCAATGCAACAACAAAACATTCAAATAGTAGTTTATTATCTCAATTAGTCTTCAAATAGCAAAAGGGTACTCATGACCCACCACACCATATATATATATTATACATAGTATAGTGTTAGGAACTACTACTACGAGCCCCAACACCCAGGAGTTCCAAAATTTACTTAGATCATTTCAATGTATGATGCCATTAAAGACAACATCACACAAAGATCATCGGGGTGCCTACTTGGGATCTGCCACTATAGGCCCTTAGGCCGAGCTAAGCACAACTAATAGATAACTTAATCTAATCCTATATACCGATTATTTCAGTTCCTTAACTATCCTAACAAACACAAGTAATAAACAAGATTACACGTACTTAAAGGGCGGTATTAAATGCAATTGATCCTTGACCAGCAATTACTTTAAAATTTGTCAAGTCATGGAACAATCAATTCCAGTACTAGTCTAAATTACTACATTTTAGTTACCTAATTGTCATCAGATGACTTTTGTTACTTTGGCATAATTTTTAGGGTCATATTATGTTTAGGGTTTAACGGAATTCAAATAACAAGAAAAGAAATCGAATAAAGAATTTTTCAAGGTACACAGCCATGCATTAGGCTGTGTACATGAGCACGGTAGGGTACACGACTATGTACTCCACTATTCCATTACGAATTTTCTTCCCAATTTGCCAAATTCCAATTCCTTTAACTCTAATTGTGATCTAACATCTCTAAGTCTTAATTCATGATACTTTACAATATACATATGTTAAAGTACATCAAATTGAACCACTTATAGAGATTTGCTCCAACTATCAATGTCTTATCCTAACCTTTACTTGTCCAATTTGATTTATAGCAAAATTCTAGGAATCTAATCATCAATTGTATTACTTGTAAGTAAATAACAATAAAGAATCATTAATCGGTTTACTTACCATGTGTAACTTTGTTGGATTGCAGGACATAATAGTTGTCTTCTTCTTACTCTAAGGTTGTTGTAGTATAGAAAATGAAAAGGGTTAGATTGACCAGTGTTTGATCATTTTTATACCTATCTCATAAATGACCAATTTATCTCCTATCTTAAATCTTTATTACTTTTCTTTGCCCCGACACTTATTTTATTTTATTTTTAATTTATTTTCTTCGGGTTTTAAATTCTCCTGCCCCTTCCCCACCTTTTACAAAAACTTTCATCCTCGAAAGTTACCTAGATTTAGGAAGAGTCCTAGATATTTCCTTTACATCTTATTTTTCATTTCCCAAGTTGCCTCACGTTCTATTTAGTTGGTCCATTGCACTTTAACATAAGGAATCACCTATCTCCTTAGTACCTGTTCTTTGGTATCTACTATCTTTATAGGTTTTTCTATAGAAGACAAATCCATTTGTACATTTAATAGCTCCAATGCAACACTTGTTTTGGATTTGATACAAATTCCCTCAACATGGATATGTGAAATACATTTCTAAACTTGGTGGTAAAGCCAATCTATACACTACTTTACCAATCCTTTCTAGGACTTCAAATGGTCTAACATATCTTAGGTTTAGCTTTCTTCTTAAACCAAACTTGGTCACCCCTTTAGTTGGAGAAACTTTTAATAGTACCTTATCTCCTACTTGGAATTCTAAAGGATGTTACCTTTTATTAACATAGTTCTTTTGATGGCTTTGGGTTGTTTGTATTCTTAGTCTTATCAACTTTACCTTATCTACTGCCTCTTGGATCAATTCACATCTTAATACCTGTCTTTCTCCTACTTTATCCCAATGTAACAAGGATCTGCATTTCCTTCTATATAATGCTTCATAAGGGGCCATTTGGATGGTTGTTTAATAACTATTATTGTAGGCAAACTCAACTAAAGATATGTGTTCATTTCAATTGCCTCCAAAGTCTAATGCATAAGCTCTAAGCAAATCCTCTAGAATCTAGATGGTCTTCTTAGATTGTCCATTTGTTTGAGGATGGAAAGTAGTACTAAATTATAGTTTTGTACCTAAAGCTTTATGTAAGCTATTTCAAAATCTACTTGCAAATTGTATATCTCTATCCGAGGTTATGGTTACTGGTATTCCATGTAACTTTACTTTCTCTTATATATAGATTCTGACCAATGATGGGAAAATTTCTGACACTGTCAACCTTTTCAGAACCCAATTTGGATAATGATCCAAATTGCTCATATTTTACCTTATGTCTTTATTTCTAATAAAATTTGAGAATAATCTTACAGGTACAAATATAATTCTCCATGGGATGCCAATATGTCCTACAACTCCCGTTGGACACAGAACATTTTTCAGGATGACAATCAAAGACCCATTGCGATTGTTTTTCTATTCCGAGGCATTGGATCATGAAGACTTATGTTATTTTGTATCTTGTAATTGTTTTATGAACTATTTTGGTTGTATTTTGGTTTTGGGACACTTTTATTTCTATGTAACTTTCATTTAGGGTTAGCCACCTTAAAAGTGGCAAACTTATATTTTTGAGCACTTTTTAACCCTAGAAGTAGCAAGTATAAATACTTGCTTAAGAGAGGGTTTGAGGAGGCCATATTTTGTAGATTATACACTTCATCTTCACATGAGAATTAGGGTTCCTAATTTTCATTAGACTCTTATCAATTTCAATCCCAAGAGTTGAAATTGTGGCGAGTGCAACACCTTGAAATTGTGAGTTGTATCAATTTCATTTTGTTGTGATTTCTTTTCTTCTCTGGTGTGTCATATTTAGGGTTGAATTAAGATAGTTATTGGATAGATTTGCTTCTAATTTTTGTCGAATTCTTGTGTTTAATTAAGGTTCCTTGCAATTAAATTCGAATCATCCTTGAGAATTCCCTTGAAAACGTGATTTTCACTAGTGGAAAGGAGTCCTTGGAATTGAGGTTTTCTTTTGAATTTTTGGATTATTTTTGTGGAATTATATGTGATTAGGGTGTTATTAGAAGAGATTATCATTGTGGTATTACAATTATGATGTGCCTAAAGGGGGGTCAAGCACAATCAACTAAAAAGGGATGAATTGTCAATGATCATCCACACCACAAGAAGGGAAATACCTCAATATTCCAAATGAAATTCCGAAATTGTGATGAATTACAATATATCAAATGACGATTGCTAGAAGGGAAAATGAAATGGTATTCAAATTCAATTCAAAGGTGCTTTCAAATTTCGAAATTAGAACCCTAATTTCATAAGAACAAAAGTACATAAAATAACTAAATCCTCACCAGATATGACTCACTAGTTTGGAATTAGGATCAACTTGTAATTTGTTGATATAACACACAACAAATCCAAGTCAACTCGCCACAATTTCACTAAGGAAATTGATAAGAGCAAATGCTTGCAAGAGGCACTCTCTCACGGCACAAAGGGGGTGTTTTCTCAAATGTTCAAAAAGCTCCCTAAAAAACCTAATTTGCAAGTATTTATACTTGCACCCTTTAGGGTTAAAATGACAAGAAAATCACAACTATGCCACTATAAGGTGGCCGGTCCTAAAGGAAAAATTACAACCAAATAAAATGTCCCATAAAGCTTACAAAATAAATGGTTCAAACATAAATTACAAGTAAAGAAAATAATCTTCGGCAGGCTAGCTTCATGATGGAATCCGTCGGTTCAACTCATCGCCGGTTCAGGTCGGTCCATAGAAAACCCACAAGCTGAGTCTTAGTGAGTTTATCCATCGCCTTGTGAAACCAAATAAGCATACCTGTTGGAATATACAATTCATGAATAAGATAAAAGAGGTTAGATAATAATTTATTCCGAGGTTGATCTGCTTGAAATGGGCCCTCATTGCCAAGATTTGAAATCCTTCAATTTTTGTCCTAATGATAGGTCTTGTCGGATTTTGATTCCCATCAAATTATAACTTTGAGCATTTGGAATTCATTACATCTTACTAGGGTTCATGTGAATTTTGCCCCTTATGGATCCAGTTTGTTGTTGACTTGAGATTGCTTTTTCTTAAGTCTTTTAATTGTGCTTCTAAGTGGATTTAGGCACATCATCTTTTTGGTATCAGAGCACATGTTGAGAGAAGGGAATTTGTTTCATTTGATTTCGTGGAGTTAATCATCCATTAGAGTTGATTTAGTGAAAACCGCAATTGTGTTGATTGTTGTGGTTTTGAGCTTGTGAAATTACCTTGACTTGGAGTTTATTTTGCTGTTTGTTGGAGTTGGTTTGGGAAGGTTATTGCATCATTTTATGATCACTAATTTTCGTGGAAGGGCAGAAGTATAAAGTGTTGTTTAATTCAACAATTTTTGGAACTTGCAAAACTTACCAAAATCCTTGCCGTGGCTTGTTAAGGCGCAGAGGATGATGTGTAGTTTGTTGTTTTGATTTCCATTGTGTAATTCTGAATTGGTGAAGTACAATTTGCATATTACATTGAGTTTTGATTAGTAAGGAATTATTTGAATTCAAACATATGCAATTAAGTTGTGGGAGTTAATGATTGCTATTTGAATTTGAATTCATTATTTACCAATTGAGGAAGGCTTGCAATAAGTGAAGTTGTTTGAATTTCAAATTGAAAGTTGCTGCCTATTGTGGAATTCGGAATTCATTTGTGGAAAGTCACATATTAGTCCTATGTTATCATTATTTGCCGTGGAAGTGGAAGTCTACTTGTAATTATTATCCATCTTGTTGTTGCCGTGGAAGTAACTCATCATCATTGTTGTTGTTACTTGTGTGTTGCCGTGGAGTGACTTTTGGAAATTAAATTTGTTGCATCGTGTTGTTGTGACGTGTTGTGGAGAAGAGTATTACACGTGAGTTGCAATAATATAATTGTAACGTTAAGTGGGTTTGTTTGTTTGTCTTTTGTAGTTGCTATTATGTGGAGTTAAGGGAAGTGTAGTAGTAAAGTGTGTACCCTTGAATCAAATTGTTTTGAGGATCAACATACGGGAGTCTACAACTATGTCAAATGACAGTGTGAATGGGGGAATGGGTGAAGAAGCCAATAGCCAGGTTGGTGGAGGTCAGGGTCATAATGTGGCGGGTAGGAGAACTTTGGAAGAACAACTCCAGGATCTCACTACTATAGTTGCTACACTGGCAACTAGAGTTGATAGAATGACATTAACACAACCACCAGTGGTAAAACAATCGGCACCACCTCGAGTAGCTCCACAAAACCCTCATCGAAACAGAGTAATGGGAGATGGGAATTTAAATAGAAGGATGGGTGAGGAGCATCTTCCAAACAAGGAAGAAAGGGATGACAATTTTGGGGTCAACCTAAATCAGAATAGGAATTTCAGGCCACCTCGGGGTTTGGAATATGTGAAACTACAGATGCCATCCTATAATGGCAAGGGATCAGCAGATGAATACTTAGATTGGGAGGACAAGGTCGAAGGTCTCTTCAAATGTTATGAGATCGATGATAGTACCAGGGTCCGATTGGCTGCTGTTGAATTTGTAGGGTATGCTGCACTCTGGTGGAAGAATCTGATTACCAACAGGCGTCGGGATGGAGAGGCTGAGGTTCAGACCTTGAGGGACATGAAGAGATTGTTAAGGAAAAGGTTCATTCCTGAGCACTACAAACAGGAGCTATTTATGCGACTGCAAACATTGAGGCAAGGGGGCAAAACAGTGGACGATTATGTGTAGGAATTTGAGACCCTTATGATTAGGTGTGGGTCTGTTGAGCCTCCAGAACAAACTATAGCACAATTTGTCTTAGGTCTAAAATATGAAATAGCGTGTATTGTTGAACTGCAGCGCTATACTACACTTGATGAGGCTATTCAGTTGGCCTTAAAAGTAGAGAGACAGAGGAGGTCCAACTTCTTTAGGGCTCCAAGTAGTAGGCCCAGTACTGTTAATATACCTATATCAGCCTACAGTCGATCAGGGGGAACAAAGGTGGTAGGTGAGGGAGTAAAGGTAGTGGACACTACTACCCTAACCATTATAAGAGAAAATTTACCCACTGGGAAGGGTAAAGAGGTCTTGGCCCCAGAAACGAGGCAGATTGTTCCCGGATCTACTAGTGGGAACGTACGCCAGATAAAATGCTTTAAATGCATGGGATTTGGGCATATGGCTGCACAGTGTCCAAATAAGAGGATGATGACTGTTATGGAAGACACTGGAGAGGATACTGAGGATGATCATGATCAGATTGAATCTACAGATCTACCAACAGCACTGCAGGAATATTATGATGATCAGAATGTAAACGTGCCTGAGGAGCATACAAGAGGGAAATATCTACCCCTTAATGTGTTACGCAGGGTTTTATCTATATCCCCTGATACCAGTGATATTCAGAGGGAGAACATATTTCATACCTCTTGCAGAATCAGAGGTAACCTTTGTGTACTCATCATCGATAGTGGTAGTTGCACTTATATCTGCTACACTGGTAGACAAATTACAACTGTCTACTATACAACATCTTAGTCCTTATCACTTGCATTGGCTGGATAATAGAGGTAGTATGCATGTTACCCTTAGGGCAAAGGTTCCTGTGAGTGTCGGGCAGAACTATCATGATGAGATCTTTTGTGATATGGTTCCTTATCAGTCAAGAAGGTCTAGAAGCACAGAAACATATACGGCCGGATACACGGTAAGATGATACGGCCGTATGTTGTGTCAGGAACCTCCCAGAAACATATACGGCGGGATACACGGACAGAAGGCACGACCGTGTGTTGTGTCAGGTACTTCTCAGAAACATACATGACCGGATACACGGTCAGAAGACACGGCCGTGTATTGTGTCAGGTAGCTACCAGAAGCATACACGGTCGGATACACGGTCAAAAGGCACGGCCATGTAACACGGCCGTGAATACTTAGATATTTGTTCCGTGACTTAGTTTGTAAATATGGCATGTATATTTTGTATTGTATATTTTGGTAGAGGAAGATTTATTTTCCTAGTTTGTAAGATATAGTTGCTTGGAAAGATATCCTCCTAATGTATATATATACTTGAACATGAATTATGAAAGGCATTTAGCCAAAGTTTCTCAAAAGTTGTTATGGTATCAGAGCGACACAACTGAGTATTGTGTTGAATCCATAGTTCTCTTTTTAGTCTTGGAATTGCTGGTTTGTTCTTGGTTGTTTTTAGCTTTAGGTTGATTCATTCCAATCAACAATTTTTTTGATAATCAAGTTGTAAGTGACAATTCGGTTTAGAATGTCTTCTAAGAAAACACATGAGATCTTAGGTATTAGATTTACGGGAAAGAATTATGCTGCATGGGAATTTCAGTTCAAGATGTTTTTGAAAGGGAAGGAGCTTTGGGGTCATATTGACGAGTCTTCTCCAGCTCCTACAGAGTCAAAAGATCGTGGTCAATGGGAGGCAAAAGATGCACGGATTGTTTCTTGGATTTTGGGATCTATTGAGGATCACATGGTGAACAACTTACGATCCTTTGGCACAGCAAAAGAAATGTGGGAATACTTGAAGTGCATCTACAATCAAGATAATACAGCAAGACGTTTCCGATTAGAACTTGATATGAGTAATTATAGTCAAGGTAATCTCTCAATTGAACAATATTATTCTGGATTCCTTAATTTATGGAGCGAATATTCTAGTATTATCTATGCTAAGGTGTTAAAGGAGAGTTTGGCTAGTCTTTAGGCTGTTCATGAAGTGAGTCGTCGTGATCAGTTTTTGATGAAGCTCAGACTTGAATTTGAAACCGCTCGGGCTGGGTTGCTGAATAGAGATCCAGTGCCTTGTTTGGATGTATGTTTTAGGGAATTGCTACGCGAGGAACAACGATTGGCGACACAAGCTGCTATTGGTGCAACTGGTGGATCATCTGGAATAGTTAATGTTGCATATGCTGCTTAGACCCGAGGAAAGGAATAATGCAGTGTTACAGCTGCAAAGAATTTGGTCATATTGCCCGGCATTGTAGTAAGAAGTTCTGTAATTATTGCAAGCAAAAAGGACATATTATTAAGGAGTGTCCTACAAGGCCTCAAAACAGAAGGCCACAAGCTTTTCATGCTACGGTATCTGACTATTGCAATCCTGGTTTGACATCCACAATTGCTAGAAACAAGCAATCTGTTCTCACACCAGATATGGTTCAACAGATGATCCTCTCTGCCTTCTCTGCTCTTGGTCTTCAAGGGAAAGGTAAGACTACTAATTCTGTTCCTTGGTTTGTTGATTCCGGCGCCACAAATCATATGACCGGCACATTTGATTTATTGCATAATCAACATCCATATATTGGTACTCAACACATTCAGGTTGCTGATGGAAATAATATTCCTATTACGACAGTTGGTGATATTAGCTCCTCCTTTCGACATGTCTTGGTTTCTCCTAAATTATCTACTAACTTACTTTCTGTTGGGCAAATGGTGGATAATAACTGTGATGTCCACTTTTCTCGTGATGGTTGTACTATGTAGGATCAAGTGTCGGGGAAGGTGATAGCGAAGGGGCCTAAAGTGGGCAGGTTATTTCCATTACAATTTATCGTTCCTCGGACTTTGTCATTAGCTTCTTCAGTTGTTGACAATAAGGCTGACATCTGGCATAGACGCTTAGGTCATCTAAATAATGTTGTTTTGAACCATTTGTTGCAAAGAGGTGTCCTCGGTTCCGTAGATAAGAACTTAATAGTCGATTGTTCTTCTTGTAAACTGGGCAAAAGTAAGACATTGCCTTTTCCTGTTTTGGGTAGTCGTGCCAATAAATGTTTTGACATTATTCATAGTGATGTTTGGGGAATTGCACTAATTATTTCACATGATCAGTATAAATATTTTGTGACATTTATTGACGATTACAGTCGATTTACATGGATTTATTTTTTGCATTCCAAAGTAGACATGTTTACTGTGTTTTAAACCTTTGTGACATATATTGAGACTTTGTTTTCCACTTGTATTAAAATCTTACGGTCTGATAATGGTGGTGAATATATTTCTCATGAGTTTCAAGCATTTCTTCATACCAAGGGTATTGTTTCACAACGCTCATGTCCTTATACACCTTAGCAGAATGGAGTTGCCGAACGGAAAAATCGACATTTGTTAGATGTGGTGCGCACATTGTTGTTAGAATCTTCTGTTCTAGCTAAGTTTTGGACCAAAGCTTTATCTACTGCCGTTTATCTGATTAATTGCTTACCATCTCAACAATTGAAGTTTGATTCTCCCTATCAACGAGTGTTTGGTAAACATCCTAATTATCATATGCTACATACTTTTGGATGTGTTTGTTTTGTTCATTTACCTACCCATAAACGTCATAAGTTGTCAGCCCAGTCTGTTCGATGTGGCTTTATGGGTTACAGTCCTAATCATAAAGGTTTTTTGTGTTATGATTCAATTAATAATAGATGGCATATCTCTCGGGATGTGATTTTCTTTAAACATGAATACTATTTTCAGCAACATTTTTCGACATCTGATAATGTTGTGCTTCCGCACTTTAATAATTCTTATTTTGATAAATGGTTCAAGCCTGGACTTGTCCTTTCCGACCCTGCTCCTGAAAATGCTACAATGATTCTTCGACGATCAACTCGGCATACTCGTCCTCCATATAGATATGGCTATTCTGCAATTGTAACTAATACTACCATTCCTACCTCTTATTCTCAGGCTGTTAAACAGCCTTACTAGATAAAAGCCATGCAAGAGGAACTTCAAGCACTTCAAGATAATCACACTTGGGATACTGTTTCCTGTCCTGCTGGTGTTAAACCCATTGGTTGTAAATGGGTTTATTCTCTTAAGATTCAATCTGATGGTTCCCTCGATAGATATAAGGCAAGGTTGGTAGCTCTTGGTAATTGACAGGAATATGGCATTGATTATGAAGAGACCTTTGCACCTGTAGCTAAGATGACAACTGTCCGGCTTATTTTATCTATTGCTGCATCTAAAGGATGGTTCTTACGACAGATGGATGTTAAGAATGCCTTTTTGCATGGAGACCTCAAGGAAGATATCTATATGACTCCTCCTCCATGATTGTTTTCCTCACCCTCACATGATGTTTATAAGCTCAAACGGTCTCTATATGGTTTGAAACAGGCTCCGTGGGCCTAGTTTGAGAAGTTTCGTAATACTCTTCTTAGCTTCTCTTTTATTTAAAGTTAGTATGGTTCTTCATTATTCCTGTGCAAGACTGATAAGGGAATTGTCTTGTTGTTAGTCTATGTTGATGATATTGTTATCACAGGATCTGATACTCAATTAATGTCTCAATTACAAGAACGCCTTTAAGGTTCGTTTCATATGAAGGATTTGGGCTCGTTAACTTATTTCTTAGGTCTTGAGGTTCATTCTTCTTCTGCTGGTATTTTTCTTCATCAACATAAATATACTGAGGAACTTATTGCTTTAGCTGGTCTCCATGAGGGATGTTCTATCGATACTCCTTTGGAAGTGAATGTTAAATATCAACGACATGATGATGACTTTCTATCTGATCCATCTCTATATCGACAACTTGTTGGAAGTCTCAATTATCTGACTATTACACGTCCTGATATTTCATTTGTTGTACAACAAGTTAGTCAATTTATGCAGGCACCTACACATCTTCATTTAGCAGCAGTTCGTCGTATTGTTCAGTATTTAAAAGGGACTTCTCATCGGGGTTTGTTCTTTTCTACAGAGTCTCCCATTCACTTAACCACATATAGTGATGCTGATTGGGCTAGTTGTTCTGATACACGTCGCTTTATTACTGGTTGGTGTATGTTTCTTGGTAACTCTTTAATTTCTTGGAAGAGTAAGAAACAAGATCATGTGTCTAAGTCTTCTACTGAGTCCGAATATCGTGCTATGTCGTCTGCTTGCTCTGAGATTATTTGGCTTCGCATTTTGTTGGCTGAGGTTGGTTTTCCTCAACTTGGGTCTACCTCTCTTCATGTCGATAATACTAGTGCTGTTCAAATTACTGCTAATCCTGTTTTTCATGAGTGTACGAAACATATTGAAGTTGATTGTCATTCTATTCGAGAAGCTTATGATAATGGTGTTATTTCTCTTCCGCATATGTCTTCGGATCTTCAAACGGCCGATATATTTACTAAGGCTCTTTCTCGGTAGCGTCATCAGTTTCTTATTGGCAAATTGATGCTTCTTGATCAGTTCGCATCAATTTGGGCGGGGATATCAATCAATAAGGTCTGGAAGTACAGAAACATACACGGCCGGATACACGGTCAGAAGACACGGCTGTGTGTTGTGTCAGGAACCTCCTAGAAACATAAACGACCGAATATACAAGCAGAAGGCACGACCGTGTGTTGTGTCAGGTGCTTCTCAGAAACATACACGGTCAGAAGACACGACCGTGTATTGTGTCAGGTAGCTACCAAAAGCATACACGGCTGTGAATACTTAGATATTTGTTTCGTAACTTAGTTTGTAAATATGGCATGTATATTTTGTATTGTATATTTTGGTAGAGGAAGATTTATTTTCCTAGTTTATAAGATATAGTTACTTGGAAAGATATCCTCTTAATGTATATATATACTTGAACATGAATTATGAAAGGCATTCAGCCAAAGTTTCTCAAAAGTTGTTATCCCTATGCATACATTCCATTTACTGTTGGGTCGACCTTGGTTGTATAATTGATGGGTGATACATGATGGGTTTGAAAATACCTACATGTTTAGCATGGGTGAGTCACGCATAGTTCTATTACCGATGACTCCATTTGAGGTCCAGGTTTTTCAGAAACAGATCAGGAATCCATCCACTACCATTGTTAGCCGGAAGAGCAGGACAACAGAGATACTAGGGTTTAGTTCCACAACTGATCCTCTAGATTTGAGGGCAAATCTTTCAGAAGCCCGAGGAGATGATGGGAAAATTTCTGACACTGTCAACCTTTTCATAACCCAATTTGGATGATGATCCAAATTGCTCATATTTTACCTTATGTCTTTATTTCTAATAAAATTTGTGAATAATCTTACAGGTACAAATATAATTCTCCATGGGATGCCAATATGTCCTACAACTCCCGTTGGACACAGAACATTTTTCAGGATGATAATCAAAGACCCGCTGCGATTTTTTTTCTATTATGAGGCATTGGATCATGAAGACTTATGTTATTTTATATCTTGTAATTTTTTTATGAACTATTTTGGTTGTATTTTGGTTTTGGGACACTTTTATTTCTTTGTAACTTTCATTTAGGGTTAACTACCTTAAAAGTGGCAAACTTGTAATTTTGAGCACCTTTTAACCCTAGAAGTAGCAAGTATAAATACTTGCTTAAGAGAGGGTTTGAGGAGGCCATATTTTGCAGATTATACACTTCATCTTCACGTGAGAATTAGGGTTCCTAATTGTCATTACACTCTTATCAATTTCAATCCCAAGAGTTGAAATTGTGGCGAGTGCAACACCTTGAAATTGTGAGTTGTATCAATTTCATTTTGTTGTGATTTCTTTTCTTCTCTAGTGTGTCATATCTAGGGTTTAATTGAGATAGTTCTTGGATAGATTTGCTTCTAATTGTTGTTGAATTCTTGTGTTTAATTAAGGTCCCTTGCAATTGAATTCGAATCATCCTTGAGAATTCCCTTGAAAATGTGATTTTCACTAGTGGAAAGGAGTCCTTGGAATTGAGGTTTTCTTTTGAATTTTTGGATTATTTTTGTGGAATTATATGAGATTAGGGTGTTATTAGAAGATATTATCATTGTGGTATTACAATTATAACTTTGAGCATTTGGAATTCATTACATCTTACTAGGGTTCACGTGAATTTTGCCCTTTGTGGATCCGGTTTGTTGTTGACTTGAGATTGCTTTTTCTTAAGTCTTTTAATTGTGCTTCTAAGTGGATTTAGGCACATCAACCAATCTCTAGCTTACATTCTACATTGAAGTGGACATACTTAGTTAACCGATCTACTATCACCTACACTTCATCTTGTTTCTCTTTTGTTCTCAAGAGGGCCATAATGAAATCCATCGTCACATGTTCCCATTTTCATTAAGGTATTGGGAGGGGCTGCAATTCTCTAGCTAGCCTTTGGTGTTTGATTTAGATGTTGATAAGTTAGGCACTTTTCTACATACTTGACAATTTCCCATTTCATGTTTTTCTACCAGTAGTGACTTTCCAAGTCTTTGTACGTCTTAGTGCTTTCGAGATGAATGGTATATTTAGAGTAGTGTGCTTATTTCATGATTTCTTTCTTCAACTCTACATTTCTTGGCACACACAATCGTGTTCCATATCTTAGAATATCTTTTGCATCGACATTAAATTCTATCACCATACCTTATTCCACTTTAACCTTGGTATCTTATATATCTGTATCATCAACCTGGGTAGCTTTAATTTTCTCTACTAAGGTTGGCTGGATACGCACACTTGCTAATTTTACTCATAAATCCCATGTTATTATCTCCAAATCCAACCTACACATTTCCTCCAATAGGTTCCATTGAGATGTAATTAGGATAGCAATATTGCCTCGTTTCTTTCTACTAAGAGCAT
This sequence comes from Laguncularia racemosa, assembly GCA_037954665.1. Classification (NCBI taxonomy): domain Eukaryota; kingdom Viridiplantae; phylum Streptophyta; class Magnoliopsida; order Myrtales; family Combretaceae; genus Laguncularia; species Laguncularia racemosa. The sequence goes on along the minus strand of JBBMOL010000069.1, from coordinate 3,255,370 downwards.
CTACTACTACATTTGCTTTTTCTGAATGGTATTGGATTTCAAGATCATAATATTTAATTAACTCCAACCATCTCCTTTAGCACATATTTAACTCCTTTTAAGTGAAAATGTATTTTAAACTTTTGTGATTGGTAAAGATTCTACATTTTTCTCCATATAGATAATGTCTCCATAACTTAGGCACTAACACTACTACTGTTAGTTCTAGGTCATGCTGTTAGTTCTAGGTCATGAGTTAGGTAATTCCTCTCATGTGGCTTCAACTATTGTGATGTGTAAGCTATTACCTTACCATTTTGCATTAACTCACATCCTAAACCCTAGACTGATGCACCACTGAAGATGGTGAACTCTTCTCTACTTTTAGGTAAAATCAATACTAGAGCTAATACTAACTTTTGCTTTAATTTTTGCAAACTATCTTCACATTATCATCCTAGATAAACTTTACGAATTTTGTGCCAATCGAGTTAAAGGAGTTGCTACACTTAAAAATCCCTCAACAAATCTTTTATAATAGCTAGCTAAACCTAGGAAGCTTTTGACTTCTATTACTATCTTTGGTTTGGACTAGTTCACTACTACTCTTACTTTTTCTGGGTCCATAGAAATCCCATCCTTATTTACCACATTACCTAAGGAAGTTACCTATTTAAGCTAAAACTCGCACTTTTTAAACTTGGCATAAAGCTTCTCAACCCACAATCTACCCAACACTAGCCTCAAATGTTCTTCATGATCATCCTTGTAGAGTATATTAAGATGTCATTAATGAAGATGAACACAAACATATCAAGGAAGTCCCTAAACACCTTGTTTATCAAATCCACAAAAGTTGCGGGTGCATTAGTCAAACCAAAAGGCATCACTGGAAACTCAAAATGCCCATATCAAGTCCTAAAGACTGTCTTCTAGATATTCTCTTTTTTAATCCACAATTGGTGGTATCCTAATCTTAGATCAACTTTTAAGAATACTCAACCTCCCTGTAATTGATCAAAGAGTTCATCAATTCTGAGGAAGGGATACTTGTTTTTAATGGTGACCCCATTCAACTCCCTATAGTCTATACAAAGTCGTATACTGCCATCTTTCTTCTTAACAAATAAAATTGGTGCACCCCATGGAAACACATTGGGCCTAATGAACCTTTGTCTTGTAACTCTTGTAGTTGTGTCTTCAACTTTACCAATTTTGTAAGCATCATTCTATATGTTGTCTTGGAAATTAACACTATACCTGGTACCAGATCGATGTTAAACTCTATTTCTCGAGCTAGGGGTAATCTAGGTAGTTCGTTTAGAAAGACATCCAGGAACTCCTTCACTATAGGTACTTGTTCTAACCTTATTGTCTCACTCGACTCTACTGTTATTGTTGCTAGCATACTTTTCCCTCATAATTCAAAAGTAGGCAATCTTGCTGGTCATTAAACATCTTTTTTTTTTTTAAAGGATCTTCACCTAGGATGCTAAAGTACACCATCATATTATGATAGTCTATGGTAGCATGGTACTTTGATAACCAATTCACTCTTAAGATCAAATTAAAGTCTAACATATCCAGCACCAATAGATCAGCCAATAATACATTGCCTTCCACCTTTATACTAACCTTATGACATATTTGATTCAACATTCTCCTAGCCCCAAAAGTGTACCTACATTTAAAGGAGCATCTAATTATTCAACATTCAAACCACGCATATGCATAAATGTATCATAAATACAAATGTGGCACTAGTATTGAAAAGTACATAGGCACTATGAGAGTGTGCTACAAGCATACTTGCTATAGTGACTATGCTTAGGGTGTCTTGGTGCTGCTGCTATTGAAGTACAAATACCTTAGCTGGAACCCATTGTCTAGGGCCTCCTAAGCTTCCTGCCTATGGTTTACTAGCTTGTACCTATGCTAGAGGTCTTGTTGCTAGCTAAATTGAGGTTGTTTGATTCCCTATTTAACCATGAGTAAAGTCGATTGCCTTATGTCCCCTCTACTTACACATATAGTAGAAAACCAATGGGATGGATCTCTTAGTGCAATTTCTACTTATATGACTTGTCTTCCTACAAGAGAAGCATACACCCTCTCGTCATCTATAGTCCCTCTATTCATGGGGCCCGTAACATCTGGTACATCTAATTGTAGGGGCTACTAGGGGAAGTGCTAAAGGCATTAGTTGGATTTGTAAAGGAGGAGTTACAGTAACTAAGGGGCTGTTCTGAAATATTTGGGTACCTATGTCCTAGATTTACATTGGAAATTGGCCTCTTACCCAAAGCCACTCCTAACTTGCGGGTTGCTTACTTCTTCATCCGTTTTCTACCTTGTTCCATGAATTTAGCTTTATCTACCGCCTTAACATAGGTGGTTAGTTGGAAAGATCCGACTTCATGTTCGAGATTGGGCTCTAACCCCCTCACAAATCTTCTTGCATTGGATCCATCATTAGTATGTCCTGTCTTGAGTAGGAACATAACAAGGTGATTCAGTTCCACCTCATATTCCTCTATTGACCTATCCTTTGTTTACAATTATAATATACAACTTCCATCCTATCACGAATGCTATCGGGGAAATGCTTTTGATAAAATAATTTTCAAAATCCCCTCTAGTCCACACATCCTCTTACTAGCTTCAGAACTGATGCCCACCAACTTGCTATAGTCCCTTTTAGCATAAATGCAACATAGTCTACCTTCCTATCCTTTGGAACTTAGAAGGCAACAAAGGTTTTCTCTATCTCCTACATCTAGTTCTCTATCTCTATTGGGTCATCAACCTTAGGGTTGAACTCCTTTGCCACCTAAATAAACCTGTCCAAACTTATTGGCTCCTTTGTTGCTTTAGTTTATCGGCCATTCTACATTTGTTGTTGTTGTGCTATTAACCCCACTAGGTTGTTCACAGTCTCTAATAGTTAGATGGTTTGGTTTGCAACTTGACTTTATCTCCCTTATGTTGTTAACTTTGGGGATACCCCTCATCTGGGTTGTTATGTGCAGCACCTCTTGATGATCTTGGCCCAATAATTCTTCTTAAAGGCATTCTGCTGAGGTATGGAATAAAGTGTAACTAAAGAGTTGAGAAAAAAATAATGAATAGTATATATATATATTTGAAAAGGAAATTAAAGTACTCATTTAAAGGAAATAACAAGAGAAACTACAAAATGAATAAATATTGTATAACATAGTCGAACCTGGCAGTCTACCCACTCTATTCACAATTTTGCCATCCTACATATTAAAAACCTAATATATCTAGAGATCACAACCTACTTTCTACTAATTGAAGCCCATTCCTATTGATCATTGGTCTAGTTCCTAGGGATCTTCAAACCTAAGCTTTGATACCACTTAAGTTGTAATGTCTTAGAACTTGAGACGCTATAACCCTCTTTACAGGGTAGAGGCACGTTAAGGCTTTTAAACTAACTAACACTTCGTAACTTACAATAACTGTTAACCACAATTAAAATAAATTGATTGATATCAATCACAATGATTCAACTGAATTTCATTACAAACCACAAACTATTTTAAAGATGATCTTGATACATCATTATGATAAAAACTTGAAATGGTTTAAATTCTAACAAATTAACCATCCTATCCTACGTTAACAGTAATCGCCATATCAATAATGTTAAGAACTTCAATTGCCTTATTTGCTTAGTCATCATAGAATAATAGTGCTCTATATCGCTCCCATCTTGCACATATGACCTTAGATCCTCATCATCAAAGGTGTAATCATCTATGCTTGTAGTTAAAAGAAAAATGATCCCCAAATGGTAAACTAATGCCCAATATGAATAATCTATAAATACATGTGCATGATTAAGCATAACTTAAGCCACATACATTAAGTGCAACAACAAAACATTTGAATAGCAAGTTATCATCTTATTTAGTCCTCAAGCAGTAAAATGGTACTCATAACCCACCACACTATATATATATATATATCTACACACTTAATATATAGTACAATGTTAGGAGCTGCCACTATAGACCCCAAAACCCATGAGTTCCTAAATCTATCCAAATCATTTTAATGTATAACTTCACTAGGGATGATGTCACACAAAGATCATCAGGTTGTCCCTTAGGGATCTACCACTATGGGCCCTTAAGCTAAGCTAAGAACAACTAGCAAACAACTTAATCTAATCTAATATACCAATCACTCCAGTTCCTTAACTATCCTAACAAATATAAGCAATAAACAAGATGACATGTACCTAAAACGGCGATACCAAATGCAATTGATCCTTGACTAGCAATTACCTTGAAATCTGTCAAGTTATGGAACAATCAATCTTAGTACTAGTCTAAGTTACCAAATTTTAATTACCTAATTGTTATTAGATCACTTCTCTTACTTTGGTAGAATTTCTAGGGTTGTACTAGGTGTTAGGGTTTAACGGAATTCAACTAATAAGAAAACAAAATTGGACAAAGAAGTTTTCCAAGGTATATAATTGTGCATTAAGCCGTGTACATGAGCACTGTAGGGTATATGACCATGTACTATGGCCATGTACCTTTTTGTACACATTTGTCACTTTACACGCCTAAGTACATGGCCATGTACTTGGCTGTATATAGTTACATGGGCAAGTATAGGGGTGTGTATTCGGCCATTATAAGGGTGTGTACTCAGCCATGAACTTTCAAACTTGTTCTTTTTCTTTTTTACACAACATAAGTAGGTACATGGACATGTACTTGGCCATATACTCCACTATTCCATTGTGAATTCTCTTCCCAATCTGCCAAATTCCAATTCCTTCAACCCTAATTGTGATTTGACATCTCTAAATCTTAATTCATGATACTTTACAATACACATATGTTAAACTACATCAAATTGAACCACCTACTAGTAGAGATTTGTTCCAACTAGATGTCTTGTCCTAACCTTTACTCATCCAATTCGTTCTGTAGAAAAATTTTAGAAATCCAATCATCAATTGTATTACATGCAAGTAAATAGCGATCAAGAATCATTGATCGATTTACTTATTGTGTGTAATTTGATTGGATTGTAGTTTCCTTACTCTAGAGGTGCTGTAGTGCAAAAAATGAAAAGAGTCAGACTGACTAGTGTTTGACCCTTTTTATACCTATCTTATAAAATGATCAATTTGCTCCCTATCATAAATCTTTATTACTTTTCTTTGCCCCAACCCTTTTGTTATTTTATTTTTAATTTATTTTCTTTGGGTTTTACTATTCCCATAAGGGGATTGTTTCACCAGCTCTCAATTATATTAATATTACTTATATCAAGGTAATTGAAATGTCTTGACTTTAAAAATTTAATTCTAATCCTAAAAACTTAGAACAAACAAATATTGACACCTAATTGATAGAATCAGTGAACTAGCAATAGGAATTTTGAAATATTGATGCTAACATTTTGTTATTAAAATTCACTAGATTTGATTACTTGCTAGTTTAGATTATTTGACTTCCCTTTCTAGTTACCAAAGTTTAAGCCCAGTAATTACCTCTTTTAGAAGTGTAATTGATCCCGATTAATCAATTAAGTCTTTGTATATCTAGATAAGATTATTTAATTGATTAGTTAATTTATGTTTTAAACCCTAAACCAATTATAATGCAGACAATTGAAATTAGATTGTTAAAGTCAATCAAATTATCTTCCTTGAAGTAAAACATAATCCTACATGAGTTCCATAGTTGTAAGACACATGCTTGAAGAACCAAGATATCAGGAAAAATATAGAAAAATATTTATTGTACAAATACCATAATCCATCAAACCTAATATCCAAAAAAAAAAGAGTCTAATTCATGATTTTATTAAGATCATCTACAAGCAATTTGTAACAAAATTCTAGACTAGGGTGTATAAATCTTAGTCTTGCTAGATTTACATCTCCATGACCTTGGATTTCTTAAAAATTGCTTCACTACTTGCAAACAATGTGGACCCCTTAGGAATTATGTAAAATTATGAAAAAAAAAACTATGAAGAGAGAAAGAAATAGGAAAAGTTAGCTAAATTAATTAGGGTTCTAAGAAAAATAATAGAGGAGTGTATTTATTGATGTGCTCTAGAGGAGGAGTTCATTGAAATGACATGGACTTCATTTGAATAAAGTGCTTGATATTTGGCTCTTTTGGGCTTCGAACTTCATTTGAATGGCACATTACTCATTTGAACGAAGCCTTAATGTAAGCTCTATTTCACTTGTTTCTTGGTCCTTTTTCATGTATTCATGCACTTATATCTTTGCTTGTGTGTATTTTCAAGCATTATTCTTATAGTAAACATATAAATGTAGCATAAAGTTAGGATAAAATAGGACAATTTCTACACCTATCATTACCACCTTTTAACCTGACTTTATGTTTTACATATGTATAAAGGAAATTATTTAGATTTGGAGAATACATGCATACATTGAATCGGCGTGGGAAAAGGAAGAAAAAGTGAAAAAAAAAAGTTTTAGTTATATGCTAATAAACACTTTGTTCAAAGTAAGTATGATGTGCTTTCAACGAAGTGGATCTTATAAGAAGAATTGTATTCCAAAGGGCTTCATTAGGCGCATGTAAGAAAGATCTTAACAAAGCCAATGGTTCAAGAGGGAGAACTGCCCCAACATGACTTTGTTCAACTCTGGACTTAGGAGATTGGGACGAAGTACAGGTAGCCATAATTAAATTACGTTGCCACATGAGACTTCATTTGTTCTTTCTATGCAATTCAAATAAAGTGCCCAATCGGCAACATGTTCACAAATCTACACCGTCGTTATTTTTATGGAACCCAAATAAGTTCTAGTTGACTTTTCGCATAGTTATCTCCCTAATTTTTACAGTTTAGCATATTTTTATATATTGCTAGAGAAATGCACATTGTTTGCAAGCAATAGAGTAGTTCTTACACCAGCCAAAGGCTATAGGGATCTAAATTCCTATTTAGACTAGGATTTTTTATTCCTTTTTTCTAGATTTTGTTATGGATTGCTTGAATTGCTACTTGTAGAATTTGTATTACAATTATGAATTCGAAGTTTATTTAGGATATTGGATTAATGTGATTATGGCATTTTCTTACCCAATATTTTAATGTTTGTGTTCTTGGTCTCTTGTTTATCAAGTATGTGTTATATGAATATGGAATTTATGATTTGGAAGAACTCAATTTAATTAGTTACATAAAAATCTAATTTTGGTCATAGATCAGACATGATAATATTTGTTGTAATTGAATTAGTGTTTAGAACATAAATTGATTGATAAATTAAATAATCCTATCTATAATTAGAAAAGGCTCAATTTATTAATTAGGATAGTTTATGCTTCAAAATTGGGTAATTACTATTCTTTAAAGAGGACGGCTTGATCATAATATAAACTAGTTAAGGACAAAATTGTAATGCCTCAAACCTGCGCTGCGCTACTGCCCGCCGTGTGTTCTTATCTCACAAGAACATGTTAAAGCTCTAAATCAACTCTGACACACTTTAACTTGTAACTCCTATATAAAGGTATTTCATATATCCCCAAAATTCAAATAATAACTTAAACCATATCAAACATGTAACGCAGCGGAAGTCTTTAAACACCAAAATAATATTTTCAAAAGACACTATTTATTACAGTTAAATAACATAAATCTCCAAAAAATTAATCACCATAATAATAATGGTAATCTTTGTCTTCCTCTTTTTATGGCTCACCTAAACCCAAGTCATTTTTTGGGTTCTCATCTCCCTTAACACTTGCATCTAAAAATGTTCTCTAAAGGGTGAGCTAATGCTTAATATATATAACATAAACACATACGCATGAAAAAACATGAACAAGTGTCACACACGTTATGTAGTACTTAAACACAAACAACCATTTCATATGACAATTTATGTCCACAAGCAGCAATAGGGTACTTATGACCCCCTTAATACACTTAACACATTAGAACATGATTTGGTGATGGGAACTGTTGCTACGGGCCCCACATCCATTTACACTTAAACTTGGTGATGGGAACTACCACTACGGATCCTATACCCATATACACTTAAACTACTTAATCTTGGTGATGGGAACTACCATTAAGGGCCCCACACCCATGTCCACCTAATCATCTTAAACCGGCATTCAACTCAGATCATTTCTAGGTACGACTCCATTAGAGACAATGTCACATAAGGATCACTGGAGTGCTTCTTAGGGATCTACTACTATAGCCCTCTAGGTCGAGCTAAGTACATACAACATGCAACTTAAACACTTAAGCCCAATTATTCAACTTAACCAATTTCAACACACATACTAACTTAAACAAACATAGAACAACATACAAGTTACACGTACCTTGAATCCTAGCCTTAAGCACTTTCGGTCTTGGACTTAAGCTAAGTTGAAATGTATTCACATCAACAAGCTCTTATTAGTACTTAATCTAAGATTAATATCATTCTTTTATTTCTCTTAATCCTATTTATTTAATTTCTCTAGGGTCTTACTAGCTATCTAGGTTATGTGGAAATTAGTTTAATTTGAAGCTAAATGAATATATAATTACTTTATACTTTATTCAACACGACCATGTTAGGGACTGTGTTGCTTAACACGGGCTGAAGCACGACCTTGTTAAGGGTTGTATATCTTTCGGTGTAAAGTTTGGCTTTAACACAATTGGAACACAACCGTGATGGGAGTTCGTGCTCTTCTTAACTCAACACGATCAAAATAGGACCATGTTAGGAGGTCATGTTAACACGGCCGTGTGTCTCTTGGTGCAACTTTCACACTCAACATGGTCTAAACATGACTTTATTGGGAGGTCGTATATCTCTCGATGTATCTTTCGAATTCAACATAGTCGAAACATGATTGTGTTGGGAGGTTGTGTACCCCTTGGCAATTTCCACGAACCCTAATTCTTTTACTTTAAATTCTTCTAAATCCAATCCTCTCTATTCCTAAGCTTAATTATATCTTTAAAACATGTAAATGCATATAAATTACAAGGATTTTTGCACTTACATCAAAATTACACAAGTCGTATCCTTAAGCCGTTGATTCCCATTTCGAGTTCTATTTGAACAAAGCAATGTAACTATATCAGATTACCCATTCACCACGAAAACTCTTACATAAAAAAAAAACCCTTACCTCTTATACTTACAATTAGGTCATGCCGTCTCCTTTCATCGTCTTAAGTTTTTTTTTTTTTTTTTTTTATGCTAGAGAGCTTTTGTCTTTTGTCTGCTATTTTATTGTGAGGAAGTGAAAAAGGAGGAAACTTTAGGTCATCTGGGATTAAATACTCCGCGTCGTGAAATGTCTAAATTGCCCTTCTAATTTCTAAAATTCCATCCTCGTCCTTAACTCTTTGTGATAATATATATATTAAATAAATCAATAAATAAAATTTTCAAGTATTACACCCTTTCCCCCTTATAAAATCTTTCATCATCAAAAGTATCTAATTCTGGAAAAGTTATAGATACTTCTTCCTCATTTCTGCTTCCAGCTCCCACATCGCTTTCCTTTCTGTTTAGTTTATCCATTGCACTTCAATATAAGGGATTGTTTTTCGTCTTAGTACTCATTCCTTAGTGTCAAGAATCTTGGTTGACCTTTCCGAAGACGTCAAATTTAGCTGTATATTCAGTGGTTCCAAAGCCACTATCTGATCTTGGTTGGGTACATACTTCCTCAGCATGGATACATGGAATACATCATGTACCCCAGCTAAATTTAGTGGAAGAGCTATCCTGTAAGCTATTGTGCCTATTCTTTCCAAGATCTCAAATGTGCCTATATACCTTGGGTTTAACTTTCCCCTCAACTCGCATATGATCACTCCATTTGTTAGAGAAGTCCTCAATAATACCTCATCTCCTTCTTGAAATTCCAAAGGGCATCTTCTCTTGTCTACATAGATCTTTTGTTGAGATTGGGCCGTTTGTATTCTTTGCCTGATTAGCTTTACTTTGTCTACCACTTCTTGTACTAACTCCGACCCCATCATCTATCTTTCTCCCACTTCATCCTAATATAGTGGGGATCCGCACCTTCTTCCATAAAGAGTTTCATATGGTGTCATCTGGATGGTTGCCTGGTAATTGTTATTATAAGCAAACTCCACTAGAGGTATATGCTCATTCCAATTTCCTCCAAAATCTAATGCACATGTCCTGAGCAAATCCTCAAATATTTGTATAGTCCTTTTAGACTGACTATCTGTCTATGGGTGAAATATTGTGCTGTACTGTAGTTTAGTGCCCAATGCCTTGTGTAGGCTGCTCCAAAATCTACTCACAAACTTTATGTCTCTATCAAAAGTGATTATCACTGGCACTTCATGTAGTCTGACTATCTCCTATATGTATATGAGCCAGTTTCTCCAATTTGTATCCTACTTTGATAGGTATAAAATGAGTAGACTTGGTCAATCTGTCCACTATAACCTAAACTGTATCTTGCTTTTCCCTAGTATTTGGGAGGGCTGTAATAAAGTCTATCATCACATGCTCCCATTTCCACTATAGTATTGGAAGAGGTTATAATTCTCTAGCTAGTCTCTGATGTTTTATTTTGAACCGTCGACATGTGAGGCATCTGGCTACATATTCTGCTATTTCTCTCTTCATGTTTCTCCACCAATAACAACTCTTCACGTCCTTGTACATTTTGGTACTTCCAAGATGTATCATGTAGGCGAAGTGGTGTGCTTCTTTCATTATCTCTCTCTTCAATTCTACATCCTTTAGCATATATAGTCTTGTTTTGTACCTTAAGGTCTCTTATGCATCTAAGTTAAATTCTAGTGTTTTACCTTGTTCCATTCTACTCTTGATCTCTTGTATGTCTTTATCTTTCATCTGATTAGCTTTAATTCTATCTATTATGGTTAGCTGAATCTTTAAGGTTGCCATTTTTGCTCCCACTTCTTGTGTTAAAACTTCTAACTCCAATTTACGCATGTCTTCCAATAACTCCTTCTGCAAAGTGATGAGAGTGGCTACATTGCCCTATTTCTTTTTGTTAAGGGCATCTGCCACCACATTGGCTTTTCCTAGATGGTATTGTATCTCTAGGTTGTAATCTTTGATTAACTCTAACCATCTCTTCTATCTCATATTCAACTCTTTTCGCGTAAATATGTACTTTAAGCTTTTGTAGTCAGTGAAAAATTTGCACCTTTCTCCATATAAGTAATGCCTCCATAGCTTCAAAGCTAGCATTATAGCTGCCAATTCTAAGTCATGAGTTGGGTAGTTCTTTTCATACGACTTCAATTGTCGAGATGCATAAGCTATTACTTGACCACCTTGCATCAATACACACCTTAACCCTTGAATTGAGGCATCACTATACATTATAAACTCTTCTCTACTCTTGGGCAAAGTCAAAAGTAGCGTCGATACTAGTTTCTCTTTGAGCATCTAAAAACTAGTTTCACATCTATCATCTCATTCAAATTTCACATTTTTCTTAGTTAATCTGGTGAAAGGAGTTGCTATTTTGGTAAACCCTTCTACAAATCTCCTGTAGTAGCCTACTAGACTTAGGAAGCTTCTTACTAATTATTTTCAGTTTGTGCTGGTCTACTATCGCTCTTACCTTTTTTGAGTCCACAGATATCCCATCCTGTTAACTACATAACCCAAGAAGACTACTTGTTCCAACCAGAATTCACATTTATTGAATTTGGCATACAACTTCTCATCTTGTAATCTGCACAATACCAGTTTCAAGTGTTCTTCGTGCTCTTCAGTGCTTTTAGAGTATATCAAGATATCGTCTATAAAGATGATTACAAACTTATCCAGGAAATCCTTGAATACTATATTAATTAAATCCATGAATGCAACTGGTGCATTCGTTAGTCCAAAGGGCATTACTAGAAACTCATAGTGACTATACCTAGTATAGAATACTATTTTCTAGATGTCATCTTGGTTGATGGTAGCTTGATCTTAGGTTTACTTTGGAGAACACTTATGCTCCTTGCAATTGGTCAAACGGGTCATCTATCCTACGAAGAGGATATTTGTTCTTGATTGTGACCTTGTTTAACTCCCTATAGTCTATACAATCTCATGCTTCCATCTTTCTTTTTCACAAACTGGACCGGTATACCCTAAGGAGAGACACTAGGTCTTATAAAACCATTATCTTGTAACTCTTGTAATTGTTTCCTTAAGGGCGGTAGGTAAAATTTACTAAAGATCAATTGTGGGTCATTCATGGACTTACATCAATTAAAGAAGAATCGGTCTAATATTATTCCATGGAGGTGCAAGAAGCTAGTTACTTAGAAGGGTTTTACTTGTAATTTTTTTTCCTTAGTGCATGTCGAGTCTAATTTTTTATTTTTCATTCCTAATCTGATTTATACAAGACCCTATGCTCATCTAATATAGATCCTTGACTTGAACTAGGAATTTCATCTTATTATTGAGTCGCCACCAACTAAAGTTGGGAAAGATTCAATTAGGACTAATTGAGCAGATTGATCCTAATTTAGACAACTAGTTAGTGAGATTTCCTCTTTTCGTTTTTGTGAAAGAGGAAAGGGAAAACCAGAGTTGTTGGACTCGAAGGCGAACCTATTAAAACTTTAAAGTTACTACCCTATTCTCCTTAAATCTAAACCTTATCCTAATGTCTTTTATTGTTATTCATTTTTTTGGTTTTTGTTTTTTATCTTTGTTATTTTTGAATAACTTAAAAAAATGATTTTTTTTTATTCTTTTTAGAGTTTCCCCAAATGGGTGCCTACGTACTTGCTATTTAGGATCAAACAAGCCGTAGTTCACTTTTCATGAAAACTTTAGTGGGTTTGTTAATTTTAATTATGAAAATTATTTCCGGTTTACATTTTTATCATTTTAGTATTTTTTTTTTTTGGAAAAAATCTAAGCCAAATCTTGATTACTTTATTTTCTTTTGAAAAATAATAATTTAAGGAAAAAAAACAATTTTGGATTTATTTAAGAAAAGCATTTTTCTAAGTGATAAAAAAATTTATTTCTCTATTATTATCCTACTCTAATAGTATTATTATTATTATTTTTTATTTTTTATTAATTTTTATTAATTAATTAATTAATAATTTTTTATTTTTATCATTTTATCGACCCTAAACTAAACATAAAAAATCTAAATTATATCATTTTCCTAATATATATATATATTTATTTTTTATTATTTTTTATTTTTATTATTTTATTTTATTATTATTATTTATTATTTTTTTTGTGATTTTTATAATTTTTTATTATTTATTCTATCCTAAACTAAACCGAAAAAAAAAACTAATCTAAATTCTAATATTTTTCTAATATTATTTTTAATTATAAATAAAAAATGGATAAATAAATAAATAACAAATAAAATTCGATGAATAAATAAATAAATAAAAAACAATCCGACTTTCCTGGATCTGGATACGGTACGCAGGTCGGGTCGGGTCGGATCGGTTACGGTAGCTATAGATCCTCGTCGGCGGTGCTCAGGCGGTCTTTTTTGTCGAATGAGGGGTGTTTCTGAAGCTTCTAAGGATGAGGAACCTAAGGCTGGTGGTGGTTGCAGTTGAAAACCTCCCCAGGCTGCGTTTCAAGGTGGTGCTGATGAGATCCATGATGAGAGCCAAGCTGGAAGAAGAAATGTGGATCCTCTTGAAGTGCCGCCTGGACCGATTACAAGAAATCAAGCGAAATGATTCAAGGAAGCACTTAACGGGTTGATAAAGGTTGTCCATGAAGCCGGAAAGGATTGGAGCAATCATGAAGTTGGAATGGATTGGAACAACCATGGGAAGACCCTTACTTTTATACAAGTCACACTGGACACGGGTTGAAGAGGGCATGTACTTTCAAGGCACGGCCGTGTAGGAATTCCAAGATTGCACAGAATCATACACGGCTAAAAGGCACAGCCGTGTATAGAGACAAGCAAATCCATAGAAAGATACACGACCAAAAGTACACGGTCGTGTATGTGACCGGAATGTGCACAGAAAAGTACACGGCCAAAGTACACGGTCGTGTACACGGCCGTGTATCCCCTGCCGGCCAGCTTGTTCTGTTTCGTGTTTTTACGCAACTTATCTAAGCTACGTCGTTTTGGACTTGTTTTTTACGAATTGTAACCCTAGTATAAAAGCTCTTAGGGTTTAGAACAACTAAGAATTTTACATCTTTGAACATTAAACACTTTTGAGAGGCACCTCTCTTGGTTCTTCAAGAACTAAATCGAACTTATCGGATTAATTTCTGTGGCGTTCATCCCGACTTATCAATCGGTCTTTCATCCCGATTGTGGCGTCTTCATTTTATACCAAGGTTCTTGTCTCGCTTATAGACAACGGGTTACGGTTTCCACTTTCGGTGTTTGGGCGTCTTAGGTAACGAATTTCCGAACGTATTGGTATTGGGTTTCGTCACGGGTTGGCATGGTTCGTATCAGGTGCTGATCGGTGGTCGTGCTCGAGAACTCCGACGAATCTCTAATCTCACTTATTTTCTCTCTTTTTTCACTTTTGATCCGTGCTCTGGCTTCTTCCCCTCAATTCCTATTTATAAACGCAAGAAATCGAGTTGGATAAGCTCGGATTTCCTCCGATTGAGGCAAATCGGATTTCGGTTGAAAAACCCATCTCCGATTTATGTAAATCCTTCAATTTGTTGCGATTTGATTCTAATTGGATGATGTTTATCCTATTTTAGTTAAAGATCTGTTGGATTTGTATAAAACATCGAATCAAAATGGCTGAAATTCGATTTTTCCTCGCCGACGATGATCTCAGACGAAGGAAGAAGAAGATCACGCGCTCGGCACATGCGTTCATGTCGGCCAATCAGCTGCTGACACGTGTCCCGGGCAAAAATGAAAATCGGGCAAAACGCAGAAATGCCTCCTCCGAGTTTCGAACGCTTGATCGAGCCCCTTCCCTCGCACCTTAGGCCATGGTTCAAACCAGTTGGCTAGCCTACTTCTCAGTTTTTTTTTTTTTTTTTCGCAATTTGCATATATGCAATGCAATTTTTATTATTTTTGTATTATTTTGAAATTCCAAAAATTTGAAACAATTATTTAACTCCTTTTATTGTTTCTACAATTATTTTCCAAAATTGATATATTTTCCCTATTTATTTTATTTTTTGAATATTTTTCCTATTTTTGCTAAATTAGGAGAAAAATTGTAAAAAATGAAAAAATTAAAAATTAACTATTATTGATTATTAGGGTAAAAAAATGGGGTGTTTACAGCTATCCCTCTTTGTGGTAAATTTTGCAAAACTTAACTACAAAGACAAGAAAGATGCCATTTTTGGCCTCTTGACTGAATAGATAACACCTTGGTTTAGCTGATTATCTGGAATTTGGTCATTAGTAGGAAAATGTTCCATGAGCTAATAATCCCACAAGTGTTTTGTGATGATGGGCGTTGCTTAGGAAATGGTCTTAAATAACCTAACAATCTAAAGTAATGTATCCTCCCGAAAAGTGCTCTATAGGTTGACTAATCGATGATGGGGAACATCTCATGGATTGTTTAGGAGTGTGTTATTGTGAGTGGAATAGCTGATGATAGGAAGTGTCTTATTGGACTAGCAACCTTAAAGAGAAGATTGTATCAGGAAGCTCTCTAATGAGCTGGCAACCTATCAATAGAAGCGTCTGGTTAGATTAGCGACTGTTTTGGGGAGAAATGCCTTTGAAAAGTGCTCTTATGAGCTGACTAATCGGTTATCTAGAAAATTGCTCTTAGTCAATAGATTCGAGAAGTGCTCCTATGAGCTAACTAATCAACAAATTTGAAAAGTGCTCCTATGAGCTGACTAATCAATAGATTTGAAAAGTGCTCATATGAGCTGACTAATCAATAGATTTGAAAATTGCTCCCATGAGCTAACTAATCGATAAATTCGAAAAGTGCTCCTGTGAGCTAATTAATTGATAGATTCGAAAAGTGCTCCTGTGAGCTAACTAATCGAAAGATTCGAAAAGTGCTCCTATGAGCTAATTAATTGACAGTGGGAAGCGCCTTCTTAGACTTGCAACCTTGAAAAATAGGTATCCCGAAAGGTGCTCCTATGAGCTAACCTTGAGAAAGGGTGTTTAGGAAGTGCCCCTCTGTGGGTTTACTAACTTATAGCGAGAAGGAATGCCTTGAAAGGTGCCCCTACAAGCTGACCTTAAGAAAAGATGTTTAGGAAAGTGTCTCATTGTGGGCTGACTAACCTATAATGGGAAGCGTTTCCTTAGACTTGCGACCTTGGGGAAGAAATTTCTCGAAAGGTGTCCCTACGGGCTAACCCTGAAAGAGGATGTTTAGGAAAGTGGCCCTATGGGCTAACTAACCTATGGTGGGAAGCGTCTTTTTTAGACTCATGACCCTGGGGAGGAAACGTCTTGAAAGGTGCCCCTATGGGCTAACCTTGAGAGAGGATGTTTAGGAAAGTGCCCCTCTGTAGGCTGACTAACCTATACTTTTGAAGAAATGTCTGTAAAGGTGCCCTTACGGGCTGACCCTAAGAGATGATGCTTAAGAAAGTGCCCTTCTGTGGGCTGACTAACCTAATGCTTCTAGCGAACGGGTCAAATGATTTGATAAAAGATATGAATGATGGTTATTTATTTTAAGATGCTTACTAATTTATTGTAGATAGCAACCAAACAATCAAACCTTTGTGTTGGTTTGCTTCTCCTTTGCTTGAAAATAGGGCTGAGGGTCTTGATGTGCTTCCTTTCTTATGTGCATGGCTCTTATGATTGTAGTATTATCCTATTGATGTACCAAGTTTAATGCTCAAAAGTAGGTAGAATTATGTCACAAAATTTATTGAGATTCATTATCATTTCAATGTTCATCATTTATTGGTGAAATGATGGGTAATGTGTTTAGGAATGTCTGTTTTAATGAGAATTGGTTGAAATTGTCGATCATTCAGAGACATTAACTTTTCTTGTAAAAGAAATGAAAACTAGACTCATCGAAATTTAGACTGAATATTGGCATTTATAAACATTAGTAAAATTTCAATTTCCTTGCTTAAGAATAGTACATCTTAACAACATTTGTATTAATGGGATCTCTCAATTCCGGACCATC
The DNA here is from genome assembly GCA_037954665.1 of Laguncularia racemosa. Taxonomy (NCBI): domain Eukaryota; kingdom Viridiplantae; phylum Streptophyta; class Magnoliopsida; order Myrtales; family Combretaceae; genus Laguncularia; species Laguncularia racemosa. Next base: position 3,238,246 of record JBBMOL010000069.1, on the reverse strand, counting down.
TATTTGAGTTAATATCAAAGCACCTCCTGACAATACCTTCTTTACAACATATGAGCCTTCGTAGTTTGGGGTGAACTTCCTTTTGAAATCTTGAGCATTTGGGAGAACTTTCTTTAGCACCAGATCTCCTTCTTTGAAACCTCGAGGCCTCATTTTCTTGTTAAATGCTCGAGCCATTCTTTGTTGGTAACACTAGTCATGACATAATGCAGTGAGTCTTTTTTCGTCAATCAAATTCAACTGATCAAGCCTCTTCTTTACCCAATCTGACTTGTCTAGCTGCGCTTCTGACAGAATTCTGAAGGATGGTATTTTGACTTCAACTGGTAGGACTGCCTTGGTACCATATACCAAAGAATATGGGGTAACTCCAGTAGATGTTCTAATTGAGGTTCTGTAAGCCATGAGGGCGAATGGCAGCATCTCGTGCCAATCTTTGTGAGTGATTGTCATCTTTTCGATGATTCTTTTGATATTCTTGTTGGCTGCTTCTGAGGTTGGTAGGGAGTTGAATTTCTATGGTTTATATGGAATTGTTGAGACAAATCTATCATTGACTTAGTGTTGAGATTGGTACCGTTGTCGGTGATGATTGACTCAGGAACTCCATATCGAGCTATTATGTCCCTCTTCAAGAATTGAACTATTACCCCTTTTGTGACACTGGCATATGATGAAGCTTCTACCTACTTGATGAAGTAATCAATGGCTACTAGTATAAATCTGTGGCCGTTGGACGCTGTTGGAGTGATTGGGCCGATGATGTCGATTCCCCACATGGAGAAAGGCCATGGCGTAGACAACGAATGAAGTTCTTTAGGCAGGACATTTATTCAGTTTGCATACACTTGACATAAGTGACAGTGCTTGACATATCTAATACAATATGATTCCCTGGTTAACCAATAGTAGCCCAATCTCATGATTTTTCGGGCCAACATGTAGCCATTCATGTGAGGTCTACATACTCCTTCATGTACTTCTTTCATCAGTTCACATGCTTAATCTTTATCCACACATCTTAACGAGGTGGTATCAGGCGATCTTTTGTAAAGCATAGGCCCATTTAATAAGAAATGACTTGCTAACCTTCTTAGTGTTCTTTGGTCATTTTTGCTAGCCATTTCAAGGTATTTGCTCTCTTGGAGAAAATTTTTGATATCATGATGCTAAGGCTTATCATCTTGTGCTTTTTCGATTACCAAACAGTAAGCGGGCCGATTCGACTTCTATTTTCAATGGTTGGACTTCGACTCCCCCTGTTATCTGAATCATAGATGCCAGTGTGGTGAATACATCTGCAAACTGATTCTGAGTTCTCAAGATGTATGTGAAGGTGATTGCTTCGAATTCGTCGATTAGCTTTTTCAAATGCTGATGGTATGGTACCAATTTGGGGTCTTTAGTTTTGTATTCCCATCTTGTTTGTAATATGATGAGTGAAGAATCTCCGTACACTTCTAATTCACGGATTTTCATGTGGTAAGCCATTTTGAGGCCGAGTATGTATGTCTCATATTCTACGATATTATTAGTATATGGAAATGTGAGTCTTGTTGCTGAAGGGAATTATATTCCTTCTGGTGATACTAACACTGCCCCGATCCCACAACTAAATACATTGGCAGCTCCATCAAAGAACATCTTCCATTTAGGGCTTTGTTCTGTACCATAGTCTTCTGCTGGTGCACCCTCCACTGTTAATATATTTTCATCAGGGAATTGGATTTGTGATTCTTGGGAATCTCCCTCAGTTGGGTGTTCTGCCAATTGATCGGCTAATGATTTCCCTTTTATCGAATTTTGATTTACGTATGTGATGTCAAATTCTAACAAGAGCATTTTCCATTTGGAGATTCTCCCTAACAAAACAGGCTTCTCTACCAAGTACTTCAAAGGATCATGTCTTGTCAACAACTCAATGGGATAGTAAAGGGTGTATTGCCTTAAACGGTGCATGATCCAAATCAGAGCGCAGCAAGTCCTCTCTACTTCAGAATATCTCTGTTCCCCGTCTATGAATTTCTTGCTTAGATAATATATGGAACGCTCTCTTCCTTCTTCATCTTTCTATCCCAGCACGCACCCCATGGATTCAGGGAGTATTGTGAGGTATAAGAATAAGGGTTGTCCTTGTTTTGGAACTATCAAGACTAGGGGACTTATGAGGTAGTCTTTGATTGTTCTAAATGCCTCTTCACATTCATTGTCTCATTCTACTATAGCATTCTTTTTTAGCAGATGGAATAGGGGGCGGCATTTGTCTATGAGTTGCGAGATGAAACGAGCTATGTAATTCAACCTTCCCAGCAAACCTCTTACCTCTTTGATAGTAGTGGGGAAGGTAGCTCCAGTATGGCCTTTACTTTGTCAGGGTCGATTTTAATGCCTTTCCGGCTTATGACAAACCTTAACAACTTGCTTGTTGTGACCCCAAAGGTGCATTTTTCTGGATTTAGCTTGAGTTGAAACTTTCTTAATCACTTGAACAACTTTTTAAGAACAACCGAATGGCTTTCTTCTTCCCTGGACTTAGCTATCATATCATTGATGTATATTTCAACTTCTCGATGCATCATGTCATGAAGTATTGCGACCATGGCTCTTTGATATGTTGCCCCGACATTTTTCAAACCAAAGGGCATGACTTTGTAACAGAAAGTTCCCCATGTTGTGATAAAGGTAGTTTTAGTTTTATCTTCTTCAGCCATTTTTATTTGATTATACCTTGAGAAACCGTCCATAAATGAGAAGAGATGGTTTCCTATAGTGTTGTCTACCAGGACATCGATGTGAGGTAGAGGGAAGTTGTCTTTTGGCGTAGCCTGGTTTAAGTCTTGGAAGTCTATGCATACACGTACTTTTCTGTTCTTTTTTAGAATGGGGACTATATTCGCTACCCATTTCGAATAGTTAGACACTTCAATGAACCCCACTTTAGTAGCTTTTTGACTTCCTCTTTAATCTTTAGTAAGATTTCAGGCCTAAATCTTCTCAATTTCTGTTTTTTAGGTTTGACATCTTCCCTTATAGGAAGCTTGTGAACTACTATTGACCGGTCTAATCCTGGCATGTCGCCATATGACTAGGTGAATACATCTGCATATTCAGTTAATAGCTCAACTATCTCGTGCTTTTGCTCGGCACTCAAACTAGCCCCAATTTTGATGTTTTTAGGTTTCTCAGTGCTTCCTAGATTTATTATCTCCATCAGCTCGTTTATTGAAATTCCACTTTATTCATGTTTTTGCCAATTTTCTTATATTGTTTCGTGGTCAAGGACATCGCTTCCAACGGCTGACCCAGCAATTTTGGAAACGATATCCGTGTTTCCATTTCCTACCTACGCGAAATGTCTTTGATGTTCAATGGTAGGGAATCTGGGTGAAGTGAAACGAGAGTACGTATATAAGCAAAAACAAACGAATGAATTGCAATTTATTGAATCTAAAAAGAAACCATAATAAAATTTATTTAATAATTATTCCCTATCCTTGAGCTGACCTAGAGCTATCAATAGGATAACAGAACCAATTGTTAAGAGCTGGATGCTGCTTTGACGTGCGAGGGGTCAGGCTCTCGTCGCTGACGTCAGCTTCGCTTATCCTTAGCTCTTAAATGGTAGTTGCTTGCTTGAATGATTGTTGGAGGGGTGGAAAATGCCTCCGAGTATCACTTGGCTTCTCTTTCCTTCTGCCTTTAACACCTCTGGCTTGTGCCTCTTCTTGAGCTGTAGGAACGTACCTTAGTCCGAACGTTCCTTGCTATCCCTCCTTAAATTGATGGCCCTCCTTGCTAGTCACCATATTTACCTCGTTGAATATTTAGAGACCAAAGTCTTCAGAACCATCTTCCTCGATGTAGGGTATGGCGGTCTCTTTATAGATGGCGTAATCTTGCTTTCCCAGCACGGTGACGATCTGTCCATTTGTAATGAACTTGACTTTTTGATGGAGGCTTGAGGGTACGACTCCAGCGATATGTATCTACGGCCTTCTCAACAGCAGATTAAAAGACCTTGGAATGTCGAGGACTTGGAAGGAGATGTGGAATATTTGTGGGCCAATCTCCACTGGCAAGTTTATTTCCCCTACTATTTCTCTCTTCGACCCGTCGAAAGCCCTGACCACCATTGAGCTTGGTTTGATGTTGCTTGGATCGACTCCTAATAGGTCGAAGGTAGCCAATGGGCACACATTGAGAGAAGATCCATTGTCAATGAGTACTCGAGAGACGATTGTGTCGTTGCATTTTACCACTATGAACAGTGGTTTTGTATGTTGGTCTTCGTCTTCTCCTAACTCTTCGGGAGAGAAAGATATCTGGTCCATGGTGAAGATCGAATCTGCCACATGGCTTAATTTGTCTGTTACAATGCCCTTTGGTATCCTGATCTGTTTGAGCACTTTGAAGAGTGCTTCCTTATGAGGCTCAAAGGTTGTGAGGAGGCCCATAAGTGATATCTAGGCTGGAACCTTGTTCAGTTGTTCCATGATCTTATATTCGCTTGCCTTGACCATCTTTGTAAATGTAGAGAGCCCCTCTTATTCCTCTTTTCCTACCTTGGGGTTGGGCTCTTCAGTTGAGGTCTTGTGTTTCGGGTCATAAATTCTCCCAAAACAGGTGATTCCACCGATGATAGGGGGTCTTTCTTGATCAAGAGCCCAATAGTCAAATGGTGCTGCCTTGTACCTCTCTACGGGTACTGGGACATTGAATACGTACCTCTTCTTTGGAATCTGCACTTTAGTAGATTGTCCCTGGTAGCACTTTATGACTATCAGCTTTTAGTCCGATTTAATCATGTTCACGGGCTTCTTCCCCTCTTTTGGTGGGTTGTCTTCTTTCTCAAACTCGGCCCCCCATTCTTTAGGTGGCCCATACTCAGTTAGAGTGAAAGAGTAATTTACCAAATATTCGAACCTCCCATGCGATTCGCCTAAGGTACCGACTGTTGGGTCTACAGCCAACCATCTCTTCTTGATCTGTGATTTAGGGGTTTTATCTAGGACTTGGTGTGGGTGACTTTCTCGCTGCATTGTTACTTTATGCTGTTTTGGGGACTCTTTGGAGTCTAGCTCTTCGGATGTGATCATATTGACAGTGGGCTTATGGTTAGGCAGCGGATTAGTGTTGACATTGGGTGTTGGTGTGTTAACAAAGTCCAACTGCACTATTCCGGCGTCAATCAGATCTTGAATTTTGTTTCGGAGCCTCTAGCATCTATTTGTAGAATGTCCTTCTTGGCTTGTATGATAATCACACTTAAGGCTTGAGTCGAAATTTCTGGGCTTGTACCGGTCACTCGGGATCTCAAAGCTAATCAAATTATCCGCTCGCAGGCAAGCGAAGACCTGGCTAAGCGGGATCGGGATCCGAGTGAATTGTCGTAAGATTCTAGTGGCCTGGGTGTGATTCGTCGGGGATTGCTGGATTGGGGCACTTGTGGTTTGGAATCTTACGTGGGTCCCAACCTTGTCTACTTTGCCAGAATTTACTATGCTGATGGTAGACACCTTGGCTTTGTTACCTCCTAAGGGCCTTTGTGATGATATGACTCTAGGAGGATCTATTATCTAGAGTCTCCTTGATGTGATGGCATTCTCGATTCGACACCCCGCTGCCACTACTTCTGCAAAGTTGAATGACGTCTGGCCTACCAGATGTGAGAAGTAAGTCTTATCTATAGTTTTGTCAAAGATGAATGTCAACTCTTTTTTAGAAATTGGGGTCGTTACCCTAGCAGCCTAAGCTCTCCAGCGCTGAGCATACTCCTCGAAAGACTCAGTGTGTCTCTTTCGAAGGCTTTCTAGGTCGATTACTGAAGGGGTAACTTCAATGTTGAATTTGTACTGGTCATAGAATGCTCGAGCAAGTGTCTCCTAGGTATTGACTTGGTTGAAGTCTAGGTGTGCATACCAGACGAGGGTAAAGCTTGTGAGGTTGTCTTGGAAGGTCTGGATCATGAGCTGGTCATATTGGGCATACTTGCTCATCTTCCGTACATACAGCCTTGTATGTATCTTGAGGCATCCAATACCATCATATTTTTCAAATTCCGGGGTCTTAAACTTCTCTATGTACACCTCTTCCCCGTATACTGGTAAGCTAGTGATCCCTACCTGCTCAAAACCGTTAGGCCCCTCTATTGTCTTCATCTTATCAGCCAGCTGTTGAAAAAGTCTCCTTTCCATCTCCTTTTGCCTCTCTTCCAATTCCCTCTTTATGTCGTCGGAGGTTGGACCTAGGTTGACTCTCAGTTCATACTCGAAAGCCGGGTTGAGGTGGGAATTGATCTCTTCATATTCCAGAGGTTGACCCTCTAATGCTTTCCCCTTTCTTGCCCTTGAGTGTTCTTCCTGAGTTGGTTGGGTGGTGCGAAGGAGGCCAATACTCTCAGTCAGGAGGTGGACTTATACAGCCAATTGCTGGACTGTTTGTTCCAGGGATACGATCCTAGGATTTGAGGTGGTGTCAGCGCTGGCGTTATTACGGTTGTTGTTGTTGTTGCCACTGTTTTCCATTTTGGTCTTTGAGCGGGTGTGGATTGGGCTTCTAGGAGGGTTCGGTTGTTTGGGAGCTATCTTTGATACCTGGTGCGCATTTTTTCTCAGTATGATGCAGGTATGTAAATATGATACATGTATCACACATATGCTAAAATAAAGGAGCCAACAATCGATTAATGATATAATATGGAAACTCTATTTTTATTAATATTGGAAACTTGGAGTTTGATACTTGAAAAAAATGAAAAAGTACAATGGTAATCTATTTCCTAGTTCTCTTCTTCTTTTGCTATGTAGGCATCGGTTTTCCGCTGATGATAACTTCCAGCTCCTTAACTCTAGCTTGGGTCTTCTTTAGCTGAGCTTCCAAGGCCTTGTTCCTTTGATTAGACTCTTTAAATCTACCCTTCCAGATGTCTTTTTTGTAGTATGCAGCTTCAAAGTATACCTCCATTCGGGCCCTAACTTATTCCAAATAGGTTCTCAGCTCTGGGTCTACCTTGTCTGGCTCATGTTGGGTGATATCTGGAACTTGGTATGACCTTTCTCCTGTCTAATATAATTGGCGGATCACAAAATCCCTAGTAGCTCGGTGCTTGCCTACTTCGCCATCTAGTTCTCCGAGGTCTACATTGGGGCTCTCAATTCAGGCTTCCCATAGGGCTTTTACCTCTGCTAGCTTGGTAAACTTATTGGCTGCCAGCAAATTTGGGTCTTGATACTCAAACGTGATTGCTTCTAGTGATGGCCAATAAACTATGTCTTGAATGGTACCGAACTAGCGGACCACCGAGTTTGGATGATAACCTATACATCCGCTGATTACGATTAAAGGTACAGCCTGAAGGTTTCTGCAGGTTAAGATGACTTTGTTGCAGCAACTCCATCTAGCCGTCCACAGGATGTCGTCGGCACTGAAACCCTTGAGCACCTCCACCTAATTGAGGCTAGTAAGGTCGTCGGGCAGCTTTATCTTTTCTATGTATTAGTCCACAAGGTCCACTTGTTGGGCTAAAGTTTTCCGGACCGGGTTCAACCCGAAACATTTGAGGTGGCTCACAAACCAGATTAGGATGAGGTTGATGTTTGAGCAGAGGATCCCATAGCCTTTCTTCTTGACAAAGTTCAAGTTGCATATCTGTTCAGCCAGTAGAGCCGGGATATAAGATTTCCCTTCCAAGAATTGGGCTACTAGCTCTGCGATGCAGTAGTGGACATAAAAGGTTCCAGTGGGGAAGAGAATGGTGGTGAAGGCTGTCAGGATGAAAGCACTCACCCTCCTCTGTTTGTAGCTTTTGGGGTCCCCGCATAATATGTCTTTCCTATCCCCATCATCTTCTCGAGCTATGAACCAGGCTTCTAATTCGTCCATCCGTATGCAATATCCATTGCAGCTTGCTAAGGCCTTGTTGATTGCTGTCTTGCGGACACCCAAAAGCCTACTGAAAATACCGGCTGGCCCGGCCTCAAGATCTGGCACATACACTTCGTTAGTTAGTGATGGGGCTTACAGGAGTTGGGTGTATTCTTCCAGAGTGAGAGTGATCTCATGTGGCCCAATGAAGAAAGCTGCGGGCTCTACTTCCCATAGATGGAGGATAGCCCATATCAAAGGTAAATTGATTTCCATCTTCATTAGTGAAAGGATGGGCCTTATCTTCTGTTGGATGAAGGCCTGCTCTTTGGGGTTGTATAGGGTAAACCAATGGTCCAGTACCAACTTTGGATCCAAAGGTTTGCAAACTCGAATCTCTTTACGGAGGAGGCGGTCGACTGCAGAACTAGCCATCTGTTACAATAGAAATCCTTAATTACAAACTTTTTTACAAAGTACAAACGATGTTATTATAGGGAAATGTATCTGAACTCCAGGAATAGAACAAAAGTATTACATCATTAATCAATTGCTAGCCCATGACTTCATGTATGCAAATAGGTGGGTTCTAACAGGTCCCCAAGCTCTATGGCCTCCCGCATTCTCGAAGAAATGGATCTCAGGTCGTATTGAAGCATTGGGTGGGGTAGCCTAATTATTCCCAGACGGTGATCATATTACTTCGCCCGAAACCTACACAATGCCCCCCCATCTTAGGGTCCTAAGACGGCCCGGGTTTGACCGTATTTATTCACACGATTACATGCATGCAAACTCAACAGTAAAAATAAATAACTGAATCCTAAATTTCGTTAAATCCTTAAAAGGTTAGCAACAGTATAACAATCAAAAGACATTTCTAAAAAAAGTGATTTGAGGAGATTCAGGTAGCTAGCCTATTAGAGATTTCCTCCCCAATGGAGTCGATAGGAGTCGCCATTCTATCGAGTCTAATTTTTGATTTTTCATTCTTAATTTGATTTATACTAGACCTTATGCTCATCTAATATAGATCATCGACTTGAACTAAGAATTTCATCTTATTATGGAGTCGCCAGCAACTGAAGTTGGGAAAGATTGAATTAGGACTAATTGAGCAAATTGATCCTAATTTAGACAACTAGTTAGCGAGATTTCCTCTTTTCGTTTTTGTGAAAGAGGAAAAGGAAAACCAGAGTTGCTGGATTCGGAGGCTAACCTATTAAAACCTTAAAGTTACCACCTTATTCTCCTGAAATCTAAACCCTATCCTAATGTCATTTATTGTTATTCATTTTTTTTTAGTTTTTGTTTTTTATCTTTGTTATTTTTGAATAACTTAAAAAAATGATTTTTTTATTCTTTTTAGAGTTGCCCCAAAGGGTGCCTATGTACTTGCTATTCAAGATCAAATAAGCCGTAGTTAGCTTTTCTTGAAAACTTTAGTGGGTTTGTTAATTTTAATTATGAAAATTACTTCCGGTTTACATTTTTATCATTTTAGTATTTTTTTTTGGAAAAAATCTAAGCCTAAGCTTGATTACTTTGTTTTTTTTTTGAAAAATAATAATTTAAGGAAAAAAAAATAATTTTGGATTTATTTAAGAAAAGCATTTTTCTAAGTGATAAAAAATTTATTTCTCTATTATTATCCTACCTCTAATATTATTATTATTTGTTTTTATTTTTTATTAATTTTTTGTATTTTGTATTTTTTATTTATTTTAATTAATTAATAATTTTTTATTTTTATCATTTTATCGACCCTAAACTAAACATAAAAAATCTAAATTCTATCATTTTTCCTAATATATTTATTTATTATTTTTTATTATTTTATTATTTTTTTTGTGATTTTTATAATTTTCTATTATTTATTCTATCCTAAACTAAACCTAAAAAAAAAAACTAATCTAAATTCTAATATTTTTATAATATTATTTTTAATTATAAATAACAAATGAATAAATAAATAAATAACAAATAAAATTCGATAAATAAATAAATAAGTAAATAAATCGAAAAATCCGATTTACTTGGATTCGGATACGGTGCGCGGGTTGGGTCGGGTCAGTTGGGTCTAATTCGTCACAGTAGTTGTAGATCCTTATTGGCGGCATTCTAGCTATCTTTTTTGTCGGATGAGGGGTGTTTCTGAAGCTTCTGAGGATGAGGAACCTAAGACCGGTGGTGGTTACAGTCGAAAACCTCCCCAGGCAATGTTTCAAGGCGGTCGTGCTCGAGAACTCCGTTGAAGCTCTAATTTCACTTATTTTCTCTCTTTTCTCACTTTTGATCTGTGCTCTGGCTTCCTCCCCTCGATTCCTATTTATAAATGCAAGAAATTGAGCTGGATAAGCTCAGATTTCCTCCAATTGAGGCAAATCAGATTTTAGTTGAAAAGCCCATCTTCGATTTGTGTAAATCCTCTGATTTGTTGTTATTTGATTCCAATTGGATGATGTTTATCCTATTTCAGTTAAAGATCTATTGGATTTGTGTATAAAATCAAATCAAAACGACCGAAATTCGATTTTTTCTTGTCGGCAATGATCTCGGACGAAGGAAGAAGAAGATCACGCGCCCGGCGCGTGCGTTCGTGTCGGCCAATCAGCTGCTGACATGTATCCTAGGCAAAAATGAAAATCGAGCAAAACGCGGAAATGCCTCCTCCGAGTTTCGAATGCTTGACCGAGCCCCTTCCTCCGCGCCTTAGGCCATGGTTTCGGACCAGCTAGGTTAGCCCACTTCTCAGTTTTTTTTATTTTCGCAATTTGCATATATGCAATGCGATTTTTTATTATTTTGAAATTCCAAAAATTTGTAACAATTATTTAAATCCTTTTATTATTATTTCTACAATTATTTTCCAAAATTGATATATTTTCCCTATTTATTTTATTTTTTGAATATTTTTCCTATTTTGGCTAAATTAGGAGAAAAATTGTAAAAAATGAAAAAAAAATGAAAATTAACTATTATTGATTATTAGGGTAAAAAATGAGGTGTTTACAGTGCAAAATCGGTCACATTGTTGTTTTTCACTTGTAATTTTTCTTATCTAGAGGAAGTATAAATATTTGCAAAGTAGGGTTAGAAGCGAGCTTTTTGAAAATTACACACTTGACTTTTGTTGCTGTGGGAGCCCTCTCTTCACGCCATCTACTCTTATCAATTTCACTTGTGAAATTATGGCGAGTTGGCTTAGGAATTCTTATGAGTCATATCAAGATTTTCTAAGTTGCATTGGATTATTGCTAGTGAGTAATATCTAGTTATAATTGGTTGATCTTTTATATGTTCCTTTCATGCCAAATTAGGGTTCATGTATTGCTAGGTTTCCATGCTAATTGTAAGGATTGAAACTGAATTATTCCTTTGTATTTTCTTGGTATTGGACTCCAATTGTAGTACTTCTAATTTGGTTCACGTCATTTGAGATTGTTAGTTCTTGTGTTTTACGCCATTTGGGGATTTTATCTTCAACTTGCTTACGCCATTTTAATTGGAATAGAATCAATTGTATGTGTGTTCTTGTTAATTGGTGTTGAGATCCCTTGAGCACACCATAAATTTTTAGTATCAGAGCAAATTGTTTCATGCAATTAGGGTTCATGTGGTAATTGGTATCACGTCATTTGTGGACTTTGTTTAATTGGTTCTTTAATTGGTCTTGTGTACTTGTAATAGGATTGTTGGCACATCATCAATAAATATGGTTGCCAGTACACTTTTTTCCTACATCTCATAGGTAGGTAATCTAGTAAGTCTCTACACTTCTAACTTGTATTCAAAATAGCCATCCGTTGGTATATTAAATTGTACCATCATGTTGTGATAGTCAATGGTGGCATGATATTTTGATAGCTAGTTGACACCTAAAATAATGTCAAACTCTATCATCTCTAATACCAAGAGGTCTATTAGCATCACCCTACCATGTATTTCTATTCTTACTCCTCTACATATCCTAATTATTCTTCCTCTTACTTCCAAAGGAGTACTAATAGCTAGGCATTCATTCATGTTTTCAACATCCAAAGCATATACACAAACAAAATTCTCAGACATAAAGGACACATACGCACTGGTATTAAATAGCACATATGCATTACAAGAGTGTATTGTAATCATACCTGCAATGTTGTCCACATTTGGGATATCTTGGTGCTATCGCTGATGAATGGAAAACACCCTGGTAGAAACTCTTTGTTTAGGACCTCCTGCCTGTGATCTACCTTCTTGTCCTCTCACTGGAGGTCTAGCTGCCTATTGAACTGGCCTTGTCTAAATTCTGATTAGTCCCTAAGGGCAGTTAACTGCCTTGTATCCCCTCTGGTTGCATACATGATAGAAGATTAAGAGAATTGACCTTTCAGTGCAATGTCTGCTAATGTGCCTAGTCTTCCCACAAAAGAAACATACCCCATCTGGCCATTTGCACTCTCTTAACTCATGAGGTTCGTAACATCTAGGACATTTAACATTTGGGCCTATTGCAATGAGTGCCAAAGGTACTTGTTTGATTCGGAGAGGAGGGGCTACATCTTTTGGCGTTTTACTTTGCAGCAGGTGATGTCTTTTACCCTTACCTTGCTCTATTCCACTAGAGGTAGGTCTTTTTCCTAAAGCTATTGTTGCTCTTCGGCTCCTCTATTATTCTATAATCTTCTTATTCTACTCAAGGTACTTCGTTTTGTCAACCATTTCAGCATATGTATTTAGCTGAAAGGCCTCTACTACAAGTTGTAGGTCTAATTCCAATTATCTTAGGAACTTTTCGGCTTGGGACCTGTCATCATTACGTACATTTTCGAGAAGGAACTGAATGAGGTGATTCGGCTCTACCTTATACTCTTCAACCGTCTAGTTTCTCTATCACAGTTGTAGTATTTATTCTCCATTCTGTCTTTGGAATTGCTAGGGAAGTATCTCTGATAAAATAATTCCTTAAACACTACCTAGTTCATGCATTCCCCTGTAAGTCTAGGAATCGAAGCCCACCATTTTGCTACAGTTCCCTTCAGCATGAATATAGGATAATTTACCTTCCTATCTTCTAGTATTTGGAATGCAACAAATGTCTTCTCAATTTCTTGTACCCAATCCTCAGCCTCGATTGGGTCATCCACTTTGCGGTTAAATTCCTTAGCTACTCTTATGAGACTATCAAAGTTGATGGGTTCATTGGCATTTCTATGCTGTAGGACATTGGAGGCTTGATGTTGTTGTGCTAATAGTCCTACTAGGTGGTTCATAGTATGCAGTAGTTAAATTGTCTCTTCAGTCATCTAACCTCTTTCCCCTTATGGCTATGGGTACTGAGTTTCCTCCTCATTGGGGCTATCACATCCAGCACCACTTCCAGCTCCTAATCTGCTTATTCTTCTTAGAGGCATTCTGTTTAAGAAGAGATAACCAAATCTATTTGAGTTAATATCAGTCATGGTCAGTTTCATAGTGTGTAAGTATATGCACATATATCACTACACATAGGTCTACTTATATATATAACTTAATAGTTAGAAGAATGTAAGTAAAGTAATAACATAAGAAAATAATTACATAATTAAATAAATGTCCTATATTTTACCCACTTTCTTCATGTCTCACTATCTTACTGTTCTAATGCTTAACTCCTCTAAAGATCATATCTTAAGCTCTATTGTTTAAAACTTATGTCTATTGATCATTACTTAGTCCTAAGGATCATTACCTAAGCTCTTTAGGATCAATGACCTATGCTCTATAGATCAAAACTTGATTAATAAGGATCATCAACCTATTCTCAATAGATTTAAACTTGAATATCTAGAGGTAATAAACCTAAAGCTTTGATACCACCTAATGACAACTGAGCTAGGAAATGGATAGCGGATCCTCTTGAGATTCCAGTTAGACCTATGACACGACTTTGAGCTAAATGACTTAAGGATGTACTTAACGAGTTAATAAAAGAAGTTCAAGATGAGGAACAATACTTGTGTCAAACCAAGAATGAACCAAGAATAATCCATATCATTGAAGTCCAAGATGCCTCGGAATGAAGATGGCTTGAAGAAACTTGAAAGCTACTAGCCTTTGGGAATGAAAGCCACCGGTGTAGAAGTCAAAGCCGTTGGTGTTGAGGAGAGGAAAGGCCAGCTAGAATCTAAATCAAAGCTGCTGACTTTGGTGTAGGCTTAGGGAAAGAATGTAGGTTGGCTTTAAACAATTTTAGGTTGTCAGCTTTTATTGTTTTTCCTTTAATCGCGTAAGGGTTTTCTATGTCATTTAAATATTATTTGAGGAGACTATAAATAGTCACCTATGACTCCATTGTAGACACTTTTTGACAAATTGAAAAACAAACACTCTTCTTTAGTTCTTGAAGAATTTGAACTTATTGGAATTATCCCGTAGCGAAAGTGATGTAACTATATCAGATTATCCATTCACCATGAAAATTCTTGTATAAAAAAAACCCTTACCTCTCGTACATAGAATTAGGTCACGCTATCTCCTTTCTTCATTTTAAGGTTTTTTCTTTTTTTCTTTTTTTCTAGAGAGCGTTTGTCCTTTGTCTGCTATTTTACTATGAGGGAGTGAAAAGGAGGAAAGATTAGGTCATCTAGAATTAAATACTCCCTGTCATGAAATGTTCAAGTTGCCCTTCTAATTTTCTAAAATTCCATCCTCATCCTTAGCTCTTTGTGATATTATATATATTAAATAAATCAATAAATAAAATTTTTAAGTATTACAAAAATAGTTAAATATGGTGTATTCTAATCATATAATTGTTTACATTAAGGAATATTCCACTATTCCAAATGTTGGTTCATTAATTTCATCTATTCAATATTGTGATGGGAATTTTCATATTTACTCTTGTTTCTTTTTTATCTAATAAATATTTAAGTGATAATCTTACAGGTACAATGATATTTTTCCATGGGATGCCAAATGACTCTCATTGTTGATCACTTAGGGACATCATCAGATTCTCATCTAATGGCCTGCTGTGATCAACATCGCCTCGATGCATTGGCTCTTTGAGGATTCTTATTATTTTGTATTTGTAATTATTTCTTTGGATTATTTATGTGTAAGCTTTTTGGACACTTTCATTTGCTTGTAATTGTGTTTTTAGGACCGGCCACCCTAAATTGGCTTAATTATAATTTTGAGAACTTTTTAACCCTAAAGGGAGCAAGTATAAATACTTACTTAAATAGGGTTTTAAGGGAGTTTTGATAATTTTCAGGAAAAAAAACACCTCACGTGTTGAGGGTTAGGGTTTCCTAATTCAAAAATTGCTTTTATCAATTTCAATCCCAAAATTGAGATTATGGTGAGTGGCCTCAAAGTGAATTTGTGAGTAATATCAAGTTCTCTTTGTTGCAGTTTCCTTTTCATCACTAGTAAGTTATATTTAGGGTTGAATCGGATTGTTCTTGGTCAGATTTGATTGCATCCGTAATCATTTCATTATGTTATAAGATTGATTGGTTTTAGCACATGTTATTACCATCAATTTTTGCTTCATTTTGAACCGTGGATTGGCTTTGTTGGGAAAGTGGATCACGGCTTTATTTTTATTGTTTTTTGTGTAATAATCTCGTGGGCTTTTAAGTGTGTTTAGTGTTTTCAATTGAGGATTTCATCATTGTGATTTTCATCATTTCAATCTTGTTCACGTGGTGTTGTGGAATTGGTTTCAAGCATTGAGGTTTTAACGCCATTTGGAAGCTAATTTGATTGACATCGTCTAATTATCTTTCAAATTGGTTTTGCATGTGCTTAGACTTGGTTTTAGGCAAATCATATTGGTATTCTCTTGCTCTTATCTTTGTTAAGACTAGAGTTAGATCTTAAGAATTAAAACTTTCTATTACCTAGATATAAGTAGTATCTAAAAAATTGAGAGCTCATGCAATAATCTCTGTCGGGACAATCTCATCTTTCCTATTTATCATTGCATCTGCATCCTAATGCAGTGCTGGTTTTAATACATTTTACAAGGAAAACACAT
This sequence comes from Laguncularia racemosa, assembly GCA_037954665.1. Taxonomy (NCBI): domain Eukaryota; kingdom Viridiplantae; phylum Streptophyta; class Magnoliopsida; order Myrtales; family Combretaceae; genus Laguncularia; species Laguncularia racemosa. Next base: position 3,222,369 of record JBBMOL010000069.1, on the reverse strand, counting down.
ATGATTACCCTTGAGATAGAAACTAAATATTATCACTATAATTAGCATTTGGATGTGAGTAATTTATTATAAATGTTGGGTTTAAATCCCTCAAAATTAGTATATATTTCATAAGCTTCATGAGTAGTATATGTATTGTCACGCCCCAAAGGGGGCTTGGAAGTTTCCGCTGAAAATTACCATGATACGTGTGCATTCGTTATATGATAACCGTCTTACGAGTTAGAGATAGTAAAACTCTAAATAATTAATTACATTTATGACTAATCATATCTTAAAAATATAACTATGGATTCTATGTCCCATGGTCAACCAAGATCGTAGAGAGTCGGAATCCCCTACCAATCAGTAGATGGAATAAAACCCTAAGTCTCATCAGTTCAAACTTTACATTAAGGTCGTAAAAGTAACATTTCATCTAAATAGTCTACCATTCGCAATTCTTACTTTATCGTTCTTGGCTTCTAAAAACTTTCAACACTTCACATCTTATCTCATCCTAAGCTTCCATAATCTTTAACTACAAAATGTTCTATGGAGGGGCGAGTACACTACAACTCAGTGAATGAGAGTGCAATACTCTCAATGCTACACACGCACAAGTAATTTCAAATCAAGTTATCAAATCATATGCTATACATGAACAATCATATGAATGCAGCATCTCACATGGTTTTTTGGTAACCGACATGAAGTCTAGGATTTACGCCTCCCTTGACCTTGGGTTAGGGATTCTGAAGCCACCATCAGTGCCCAGGTCTTGCACACAATCTCATTACTCTTATCACTTATTTATAATTGTGTTTTAGCTTTAGTGATCTAGGCTTAGGTGCCTCTCTACACCGAGCATTTATACACCCTCAAGAGACGGGCCAAACTCGGAACCGTCAAGGCGCAACAATCCCCTAATCACTTAGTTCACACTTGGCAGAATAGCGATCTTCTGATCACTTCCGGCGCGTCCTATAGTAGTGATGGCCTTCAAATTCATGTAATGTACTGTGTAATGCATGTCCAATTTTATTTGAGTCCAATCCTTTAATTAATTGATACAAGATGATCAAATAATATAAAATCACAGGCCAATCCACGTTCAAGGTGATAAGGTAAAATAAAATAAGATAACTATAAAGCATTTAAGAGTATAATTCCAAGGACAAGCAAAGGAACCCAATCAATCCGACAAGCAAAATCCATTACACTTCATTTTTGCATTTACCACAACTAGAAGAGATCATATTTTTCACATCACATATAAGGCAAGGAAGGCTAGACTAACCGGATGGAAATGATTAAGCTAGACTGATGTGTCTTAAGAATGAATCCAAGCACATAAAAACTAATTGAAAGGCTAATTAAACCAATCTCCAAAATAGCGTGAATAAAAAATTGTCAAGTGACCCTAATTTGCGTGAAACCACACGCTCCAAAAAGATGATGTGCTCAAATGACCAAAGCACATACACATAACAAATTGAAGCAATATCAATCAAGAACTAAGTTCACAAATGGCGTGAACCCTAATCCTTTATGAATCTGAATTTGTAAAACAAGTTGCTTAAGGATTCAATTACAAGTACACAACTGCAATTGAGAATTCAATTACATAATACACAATCAAAAGGGTATGAAATCAAAATTAAATTATAACCCTAAAAAAATGCGTGAATGAGATAACAAGAAGGATAAACTAATTCCTCACCAGATATTACTCACTAGTTGGGAATTAAGATGGATTTGGCGTTGTTGATATTACACACAACAAGGATCAAATCCCACTCGCCACACTTCAATCAAGAAATGATAAGAGTTCATGAAAAGGAGGTGTCCCTCACGGTTTTAATTCTGAAAAATATTGTTAAAAAAAAGCTCCTTACAAACCTTACTTAGCAAGTATTTATACTTACTCCAATTAGGGTTAATGTCTAAAGATTTACGCCCTATGCCACTAATGTGGCCGGTTCTAATTCAACCAAAATACAAGCAAATCAAAATGTCCCAAAAGTGATTACAAAGTGACCGGTTCAAAAATAAAATAACAAATACAAAGATGGTCTTCAAAGAGCCAGTTCTTCAAGTCAATTGAGTTCATTACGGGCCATTGGATGTGAGTCTGATGATGCTCCCAATTTGATGAATAGTGTAGGTTATTTGGCATCTTGCAAAGACTGGTCAGTGTATCCGCTATAATACAATTCAAACATTATTAGATAAGGAAATGGATATATGTGAGCAGTTTGGATCATACATCCAAGTCAGGTTCCCTGACTATCGGGATCGCAGGGTAGATTCCTATCATCTCTTTGGGCCTCTGAAAGATTTGCCCTTAAATCTAAAGGGTCATTTCTTGGACTGAACCTGGATGCCTTTGTAGCCTTATTTGCCCGACTATTAGAAGAAACAGAAATAGTCTTGATTTGCTCTTGGAAACTGTGCACTTCTAATGGAGACATAGGTATCAATACTATTTGAGACCTTCCCTTCTGAAACATGTAAGTGTTTCTGAATCCATCATGTAACACCTTCCTATCAAACATCCATGGTCTACCCAATAGCAAATGAAAGGCACACATGGGAATCACATCACAAAGGATCTCATCATGATATTTCTTTCCTACACTCACTGGCACCTTTGCCCTTTGTGTAACTCACATACTATCTTGATTGTCTTACCAATGCAAATTATAAGGACTAGGATGTGGACTAGTAGATAGTTGTAATTTGTCTACTAATGCAGCAGATATGACATTAGTACAATTATCACTATTAATGATTAGTACACAAAGGTTACCTCTAATCCTGCAAGAAGTGTGGAATATGTTCTCCTTCTGTTTTTCCCTAGCATTAGGAGATATAGTCAGAACCCTGTGCAACACATTAATAGGTAAATACTATTCACTTGTTCCCTCCTCATGTGTCTTAGCATTCTGATCATCATAGTATTCCTGCAATGCTATAGATAGGTCTGTAAGCTTGATAGGTTCTTTTTCATCCTCTTCTTCTTTTCCAATACCCTCCATAACTGTCATGACTCTCTTATTAGGACACTATGCAGCCATATGCCCAAATCCCATGCATTTAAAGCATTTAACTTGGCGCATTTTCCCACTAGTTGTTCTTGGTACAGTCTGCCTAACATTAGGTCCTATTACCTCTTTACCTTTCCTAAAAGTCATTTTCTCCCTATCCGTGCTGAAGGTAACTCTGTCCACTACCTTAACAGGTTCACCTACTCCTTTTGGCTCACCTGACTGACCATCAGCTCCCATAGGCCTAATAGTAGCATTGGGCCTACTATTAGTAACCTTGAATGAATTAGATCGCCTCTGCCTTTCCACTTTCAAGGCTAATTGTATAGCCTCATCAAGTGTACTGTATCTCTGTAGCTTAATTACACATGCGATCTCATATTTTAACCCATATACAAAGCGTGCTAGGGTTTGCTCTGGAGGCTCTATTGACTCACATCTGATCATTAGGATTTCAAATTCCTGCACATAATCATCTACTCTTTTGCCCCCCTATCTCAAATTTTGAAGACGCATAAATAGTTCTTGCCTGTAATGTTCAGGAATGAACCTCTTCCTTAAAACCCTTTTCATATCTCTCTAGGTATGAATTTCAGCCTCTCCATCCCTCCGCCTGTTGATCACCAAATTTTTCTACCACAAGGTGGCATACCCTATGAATTCAATAGCAACAAGTCGAACTCGGGTGTTATCATCTATCTCATAGCATTCGAAAAGGCCCTCGACCTTATCCTCCCAGTTCAGATAGTCATTTGCTGAACCCCTGCCATCAAAGGAAGGCATCTGGAGCTTCACATGCTCTAAGCCCCTAGGTGGCCTGAAATCCCTGTTTGGGTAAAGATTGACCCCAAAGTTATCATTCCTCTCCTCCCTATAGGGATGATGATCTCTTTCCATTATTCTTCCCAAGTTTCCTCCTCTTACCACTCCCTCTCTTTGGATGTTTTGTGGAGCTACTCTTGGTGGTGCCTGAGGATTTTCCACTGGTGGTTGTGGCATTGTCATCCTTTTAATCTTTGTTTCTAGTATAGCAACAATAGTAGTAAGGTCCTGAAGTTGTTCTTCCAAGGTTCTTTTACCTACAGTATGATGACCCTGTCCTCCACCGACCTGGCTATCAGCCTCATTGCCAATCCCCCCATTTACACTGTCATTCGACATGCTTGTGATTTGTTGAAGTATAATCTCACAATTTGCAGCACACTCCCTTCACAACACTATATCACAATAACACGTTTAGACAACAACACACACACACACTTGTACACCCTACGATGCAACAAGTCACCTAAAACAATAAATACTTCTTGACACTTCAAGTATAGTCAAATAAATGAAGCATAAATAATCACTACCAAGTAGTTAAGATATTAAATTCAACTAAGCAAGTGTTTAAGTAATGAGTCTCATTAACCTTTACACTTAAATGCTTGTTTTTGAATTCAAACTTCACTACTCAACTTCCTTTTCTTGGTCACGGTTTCACACTCACACTTAGTGTTAATGTGCAGCACCTTACACCACATACAATCCTTCAAAACCACACCGCTACATGCACTACCACACACACAGTGCAACCACTACACATACAACAATCTACGCCGCCACTTACATTACATACACACATGGTGCAACCCTTCAAATAACAACACAACACTTCAAAATATAACACTTCCTTTCCACAACACTTCATGTTGTAACTCACACTGCAATCTACATACAAAGGCAGCAAATAACAATTCAAATAACTCCACTAAACGCAACCTTTTCCATAAAAGGTAAGACAATTCAAATTCAAACAACACTCCTTAATGCTAGATATTAACTACTTCAAGTTAATGGATGTTTGAATTCAAATGATTTCCTTTTTTTTTCCACACAATGCAATTTGAAAATTGCAAACACACTACTCAATTTCTGAAATCCTCTACACAATTCAAAATCACACTCTTCTAAGCTTCAAATTTCACTTCCCTCAAATGATCATAATGATCACTTCCCCTTAATCACTCACGGCCAACTCAAGGAGACAAGGAATATTGCAAGTACTCCACGTCTACAACAACAAGCAACAAGTATAACACTCAACAACACAATCAAATAATTCAATTTCTAATTCCACAATTCGGATCAAGGTGCTAAAATCAAGAACCCTAATTTCCGAATTCACAATTGCACAAATCCCTTCTCATAACTAAAGCTTTGATACCAAAAAGATGATTTTCCTTAAGAATGAATCCAAGCACATAAAAACTACCAATTGAACCAATCTCCAAAATGGCATGAAGAACAAATTACCAAATGACCCTAATTTGCATGAAACAACACGCTCCAAAAAGATGATGTGCTCAAGTGACCAAAGCACATGCACACAACAAATTGAAGCAATATTAATCAAGAACTAAGTTCACAAATGGCGTGAACCCTAATCCCTTATGAATCTGAATTTGTAAAACAAGTTTCTCAAGGATCCAATTACAAGTATACAATTGCAATTGAGAATTCAATTACACAATAAACAATCAAAAGATTATGAAATCAAAATTGAATTATAACCCTAAAAAAATGCGTGAATGAGATAACAAGAAGGATAAACTAATTCCTCACCAGATATTTCTCACTGGTTGGGAATTAGGATGGACAAGGATCAAATCCCACTTACCACACTTCAATCAAGAAATGATAAGAGTTCGTGAAAAGGAGGTATCCCTCACGGTTTTAAGTCTGAAAAATAATGTTAAAAAAAAAAGCTCCTTACAAACCCTACTTAGCAAGTATTTATACTTGCTCCAATTAGGGTTAAAATGTCTAAAGATTTATGCCCTATGCCACTAATGTGCCAGGTTCTAATTTAACCAAAATACAAGTAAATCAAAATGTCCCAAAAGTGATTACAAAGTGACCAGTTTAAAAATAAAATAACAAATACAAAGATGGTCTTCAAAGAGCCAGTTCTTCAAGTTAATTGAGTTCATCGCTGGCCATTAGAAGTGAGTTCGATGATGTTCCCAATTTGGTCAGTAGTGTAGGTTATTTCGCATCCTATAAAGATTGATCACTGTACTTGCTGTAATATAATTTAAACATTATTAGATAAGGAAATGGATACATGTGAGCAATTTGGATCATACATCTAAATCAGGTTCCTCGACTATCGGGGTCGCAGGGTAGATTCCCATCATAGACACAAAATTTTAGTTAAATAGTAGTGTAATATAGTTGAAATCTCTTCGACCATCAATCAACCACTCAAGTTTGGACTATAATCTTCATTTCTCGACACTTCTAGGCCATTTCACTCAAACGTCAAATCATCCACTCGAGATTGATTTACCATTATCATTCCTTGACACCTCTATGTCATTTCACCTCTCATGTACTTAGTTTTACGCATTCAAAAGTCAATTAGTGTAGCCACATATATAAATCCCTTCTAAGTCCTCAAATGCCTACATGTACAAATATATATATATATATATATATAGATTTATAAAAATATTTTTAACTAAAGGATAAATTTGTTAAATATTTTTTCTCGTATACTCAAGAGATGTAAGAGGATGAAATTATTGCATTGAAAAATATAGACTTTCATTTATGATTGTATAATTATAGGTATGAATGTAACCTATATAAATATAGTAGGAAAATCATTCGTCTAAGCATATATATATATATATATATATATATATATTTAGAATTAAATCCTTATACATGTACATAATGATACATAGTTTATCCCATACGTATATGCGTAAACACCAATTATACGTATATAAATAGAAAAAGTTAAGTTTACATGTATTACTTTAGTTTCCGAAAATGAATCTAAATTTGGATATTAAATCCGTAGTGATAGCATTAGCAAATTAGGGCAAGGTGCTATTGTCTAGATAGTGCTATCTACCCATAGCCCATTCTAATCTTTATATCGTTACATTCATATTTATCCGTAATTTACCTAATTATTAGTTTCTTTGTATGACTTCCTTTCCAACTTCTTTACCCTATTGTCTACTAAAGAAATAATAAAATCATCACAATTGCAATTACAAACAAACGAAGAAAGACACTTATGCAATATACTAAGATTCAGTATAACATATCAAACCAATCACAACATTGTAGCATGTCATTAAGTTTCTTACTCACCAGTTTATAGTAGTCATAGTCCTAATAGTCATTAAATGATTCCAACGTGTGGTCTCTTCACCGAACATAGTATCGAAGGATTAGCTACGGCGACTTCACGCAATTTTTGTTGGGTTTCTTGATCTCCCGTTAACTCCTATTTCTTCTCAAACTCCCTAATGCCTTTCCCCACACTTACATACACAATCATTTCATCGGTGACATATACGAACTTCTAAGACTTCCTTTTTATAACTTGATTACTTGATCAAGCTGCTTGAGTTACTGCTACTACATCGATGACACCTCTTTTTCCTATTCAATTTCACACACAGACACACTTGCCTTCTTCATGAAATTTCCTTTTCCTCCTCGGCTTCACCGTTCCATTCCTTCTTCTCTCTTTTCACTTATTATTCTCCTTTTTGGAATTTTCCAAATTCGCCTCTCCTCTACATGTAGCAACTTTGAACCTTTCATTTATCAATTTGTCTCTAATATCTTCCATTGAACTACTCGTAGGACAGATTGTAAGGTTAGCAATTGCTAAAGGTTTTATATCACCTTCTTTCTTCTCTCCTTTGTTGACATCTCCACCAACTAGGCTTCCCATCCTCTCTGCCGGTCTCCATCCCCACTCATGCTTCTATCACTACACATACACCAACCATCCTTTACACACACACATGCCTACCTCCACCGTAATAACGTTGTACACACACGTACACACAAGTTTCATCCATACACATACACAGGATCAATACCCTCTTGACTTTATCTTCCAGCTCTTCTTCTCTTTTCCTCACCCTTTTTCGTCTTCAATTCACGCTTTCTCCATCTTCCAACTTTTCTTCTTCCTTTCTCCTTATTCTCTTCTTCCTCTTGGCTCCCTTACACATAGCATTTCCCATTGTTTCCTCGCTAAATTCCCTTCATTCTTTGGGCTTCTCCACTTTCCTATTTCTTTTTCTCATTTCTCTTCTCTCTTTTCTAACCCACGTCTAACTTCTCTACCCCACGTCTATATATATATGTATTTCTAATCTTTCCTTCCCCTTCCATCTTTCATTCCCGCAAACACAGTTGGCTACTACTTCTCCACTTTAGCGTCTCTTTTTCTACTTCTTCCTTTCCATTCCTTTACCTTAATATTTCACTAAAAGCTTCGGTAGCGGTAGTTTTGACACCATTGAAATCTCCTATGTCACCAACCCCACCACCTCGATGGCTGCTAAATAAGTCTACTAGAAGTTTTGAGCATGAACTTAGAGGCACATCTCCTGTTACATTTCACTCATTTTGATATTTTCCATTATAGCCACCAAAGGCAACTAAAGAATCCTCCCCCGTAATGACTACGGAGCAAATGCTAAGTCCCTCACTAGCAAGTGGATCTCTTTCACTAATAGATGCTAACTTTAGCCAGACTAATTTAGACATATTTAAAACAAAAGTTGATACGAAATCGGTTTGCTCCGATACCAAACTGATACGAACCACACCAACGTGTGACGAAACCCAATACCAATACGTTCAGAATTTGCTACCCAAGATGCCAAACACACTCAAGTGGAAAACGTGACCCGTTGCCTATAAGTGAGACAAGAACCTTAGTATAATATGTAGACGCCACAATCGGGATGAAAGACCGATTGATAAGTCGGGATGAACGCCACGGAATAAAAATCTAATAAGTTCTAGATTAGTTCTTTAAAGAACCAAGAGAGGAATTCTCTCAAAGTGTTTTCAAACTTGTATGTTGTGTATTCTATCTTCTATCTGTTCTAAACCCTAAGAGCTTTATATTAGGGTTTACAATTCGTAACAATAATGGCCCAAAACGACATAACTTCATTAAGTTGCGGAAAAATAACAAAACAGAGATGTAAAGGCCGGCGGCGTATAAGTGAAGGTCGGCAGCGTTGAAATGAAGGCCGGCGGCTTTGAGCCGGTGTAGAGCTTATACACGACTATGTACTTCTAGTCGTGTATCTTTTTGTGGAAATTCTTGACACCATACATGGCCGTGCCTTTGAACCGTGTATACAACCGTGTATGATTCTGTGTAACCTCCAGACTCCTACACGGCCATGCCTTGTAAAGACACGCCCTCTTCAACCCGTATCCGTTATGACTTATACAAGAGCAAGGACATTCCCATAGTTGTTCCAATCCTTTCCAACTTCATGATTGCTCCAATCCTTTTTGACTTCATGGATATCCTTTATCAACCCGTTAAGTGCTTCCTTTAATCGTTTCGCTCGAGTTCTTGTGATCGGTCTAGGTGGCACTTCAAGAGGATCCACATTCCATCTTCCGGCTTGGCTCCCATCATGGATCTCATCATTCCCCTCCTCTTGAAAAGGATTTGTCCTCAAATCATCGCCTGCATTAAAAGGACTCAAATCAGTAACATTAAATGTAGCACTTACTTGATACTCACCTGGTAAATCTATCTTGTATGCATTATCATTGATGCGCTCAAGAATTTGAAATGGTCCATCGCCTCTAGGAAGTAATTTAGATCGACACTGCACAGGAAACCACTCTTTGCGCATGTGAACCCAAACCTAGTCTCCAGGTTCAAAGACAGCTTGTCGACGACCCTTGTTAGCTTGTTTCACATACTGCTCCGTTCTTCACTCAATGTTTAGCCTTGCCTTCTCATGGATCTGTTTAACAAATTCTACTTTCTTCTTGCCATCTAGATTAACATACTCAAAAATAGGCAGAGGTGATAAATCTAAAGGAGTCAGTGGATTAAAACCATATACAATTTCAAAAGGAGTAAACTTAGTAGCAGAATGCATTGTGCGATTATAGGCAAATTCAACATGCGGCAAACAATCCTCCCAACTTTTAATGTTCTTTTTAAAGACAGCCCTCAACAAAGTAGATAAAGTTCGATTTACTACCTCAGTTTGACCATCAGTCTGCGGATGACAAGTAGCAGAAAACAATAACTTAGTTCCTAACTTAGCCTACAATGTCTTCTAGAAATAGCTCAAGAACTTAGCATCTCTATCCGATACGATTGTTCTAGGCATACCATGTAATCTCACAACTTCCCTAAAGAACAAATTAGCAATATTGCAAGCATCATCTGTTTTGTGACAAGGAATGAAATGTGCCATTTTAGAGAATCTATCCACGACTACAAAAATAGAATCTCGACCATGTCTAGACCTGGGTAATTTTAACACAAAATCCATGGAAATATCTACCCAAGGCTCATGAGGAATGACACTAGACCCATATAACCCATCTAATAAGTCATCTAAGCGAGGAATGGGATGACGATACTTTACTGTGATGTTGTTGATGGCGCGGCAGTCAACACACATTCTCCATGACCCATCCTTCTTATGCACCAAAATCACAGACACTGCACATGGACTCATGCTTTCTCTCACGTACCCCTTCTCCATTAATTCATCGACCTGCCTTTGGAGTTCCTTTGTCTCCTCTGGATTGCTTCTATAAGCTGGTTTATTTGGAATCGATGCTCCGGGTACAAGGTCAATCTGGTCCTCAATACCACGAATAGGTGGTAATCCCTTTGGAATCTCCTCAGGGAAGACATCTTCAAAGTCCTGCACAATAGATACAACCACACTAGGCAAAGAGTTAAATAGTTCGTTAGTATTCAAACAAGTTTCCTTAAAAACCAGCAACAACATAGGTTGCTTCATCACTAACGCTCTCCTCACTACACTCGCTCTTGCCACACAACTCTCCTTTTGCAAGGCTGCACTCTCCTTTTCACTCACCACCAAAGTTGATCCCCCTTCAACTTGGTCTCTCACACTCTTTCCAGCCTTCCTCTCTTTTTCCTTTTGATATCGACTTTTGTGTTCCTTTTCTTTCTCGCTGTCTTTTGCTCTCTCACTCTCCCTCTGTTTTTCACTCACCTTATATTTTGCAAAAGACTGTTGTAGCTGCAACTAATCCTCATACACCTGTTTAGGTGTTAAAGGTTTAAGATTAAAGCTTTTCCCTTGGTGAACAAGCGTATACTTGTTAGAAAAGCCATCATGAACAACCTTCCTATCAAATTGCCATGGCCTCCCCAACAACACATGATACGCTTGCATTAGCACTACATCGCATGACACTTCATCCTCATACCTACCGATGCGAAAAGCTATCAAGGCTTGCTTACTTACCTTAGTCTCGCCACTATCATTCAGCCACTGTAATTTATATGGACTAGGGTGTTTAGTAGTCTTGAGTCCTAGCCTCTCGACAATAAAAGTACTCACCACATTAGTGCAACTTCCTCCATCAATGATCAAACTGCAAATATGATCACCTAGATAACAACTAGTATGAAAGATATTCTCTCTTTTCCTATCTCCTCTATCTTCCCAATCCCTAGTTCCTCTATTTCTACCACTATAACCTCTATAACTCCCGACAGAAGGTTCATCAAATTCATCATCAGACATTTCATCTCCACCCCTTTATACTCTCTTAGAACAACTCTCCATCTTACGCCCTTAGAAGACGTTTTTAGATTGCTCTAGTCTTTGTTCCACCGTCTCATGAATTTGTTCCATGCCCTCCTGAAACATCCTCTTCATCTCACCCCTCAACGCCTTAATCACTAACCTAGCATCAAACCTTCCCCTCTCACTTTCAGGAGAATGATGCCTCGACATAGTTCCTGTAGAAAAGATTAGTACTAACACAAATATATATAATTAAGCCTCACGTTACACTCCCTTACGTGTTTCGCTCAAAGGGCGATATCACACAGTCACTCGTGTATTCTCACAAGCAATGATGATATCAACTCACTAATTCCTCTTCTCAATTCTCTTGGAACTAACCCAAACTACACTAATTCCCTTTCGTAGAATTCAAAACAACTTTAGGGCTCAAATTTTTTCCTCATTTTCTTTCAGATTTTTTTTTTTGCCTTTGTTTGTTGCTCTTGATCACGTTCCGTTTTTTTTTGTCGTGATTCTCCCCTTTTTTTTGTCGTAACAAAATTGAATAGTAGGTACTACACTTTCAATAGACAATTAACACTATGAAATTGAATACGAACAATTGATATGAACGATTGGAGTTAGGGTTTTGATGTTACCTTCATCAAACCGAACTGATGGTTTAACAAACCTAGGCTCTGATACCAAATTGATACGAACCACGCCAACGTGTGACGAAACCCAATACCAATGCGTTCGGAATTTGCTACCCAAGATGCCAAACACACTCAAGTGGAAATCGCGACCTGTTGCCTATAAGTGAGACAAGAACCTTAGTATAATATGTAGACGCTACAATCGGGATGAAAGACCGATTGATAAGTCGGGATGAATGCCATGGAATAAAAATCTAATAAGTTCTAGATTAGTTCTTTAAAGAACTAAGAGAGGAATTCTCTCAAAGTGTTTTCAAACTTGTATGTTGTATATTCTATCTTCTATCTGTTCTACACCCTAGGAGCTTTATATTAGGGTTTACAATTCGTAACAATAATGGCCCAAAATGACATAACTTCATTAAGTTGCGGAAAAATAACAAAACAGAGACGTAAAGGCCGGCGGCGTATGAGTGAAGGTGGGCGGCATTGAAATGAAGGCCGGTGGCTTTGAGCCGGTGTAGAGCTTATACACGACCGTGTACTTCTAGTCGTGTATCTTTCTGTGGAAATTCTTGACACAATACACGACCGTGCCTTTGAACCGTGTATACGACTGTGTATGATTCTATGTAACCTCAAGACTCCTACATGGCCGTGCCTTGTAAAGACACGCCCTCTTCAACCCGTATTCGTTATGACTTATACAAGAGCAAGGACATTCCCATGGTTATTCCAATCCTTTCCAACTTCATGATTGCTCCAATCCTTTCCGACTTCATGGACATCCTTTATCAACCCATTAAGTGCTTCCTTTATTCATTTCGCTCGAGTTCTTGTGATCGATCTAGGTGGCACTTCAAGAGGATCCACATTCCATCTTCCGACTTAGCTCCCATCATGGATCTCATCAAAAGTATTTGAGCAACTAGTTCTCTCCAATGGCAGCACTAGCATGGCCTGCCCAAGGTGTAATTTCATCACCTTGAATCTTAGGTTAGGACCATTCCTTATTAAAAAACTAGAAGGTAACGGTCACCATGCACAATTGCTACATGGTCAAATTTAGGAGCTGGAGGTGTGTTGCCTCAACAACTTCCTAAGTCATTGTCTTTAAATATAGAAGATGAACATCATTGAGAAATTTTCTTTTCTTGTCCTCACCACAAAAAATGATCCATTTAGGACTAACCATGGTAGCTGATTGTCCTCCATGTGCCATAGGTATATTTCCAAAGGTCTCAATGAAACCACAACATTGCAGTTTCAGATTGATGAATCTCACTTGAATGCTGTCTGAAGAGCATCTAGAATGGCCACTAATGAGTAGTAGTTTGTTCTACCGTAGACCACAACGTGACTTGAACATCGGATAGGCATCGACCATTGTGGCTCCCACCAATTATGTAAAGTTTCTCATCAACAAAGTAGCAGCATGCTTGTATCATGTGGATAGCTACTATCCTAGCACTTGGGGTAGGCACATTGATCATAAGTTAGACCCAAACACCATGTGTTGATGTCTATGCTCTCTTTTATTTCCATACTAATATCCTACAAGCACACTGCCTCATTTTCTTATCATCATCAAGTGAGAGGCATTATGACTTCTCCATGTAACCAAGCTCTTATTGAGGTTAGGTCGAGGGTAGAGATTGAGACCAAAGCTGGATGAAGATGGTCATGAGCTCTCCTCTAAAAGGAAGAGCAAGATCACCATTGAGATTTGTTGTATAGATAAGAACCTCGCTTCCCTTATGTTTTTTCAACATCGACGTGGATTCGGGTTAGTTGGATCTCTTCGAAGTTTGAATAGAAAACATGAAAGCAAAGTTGCAACAAAATTTAAATCAGGAAATGAATAACAGTTAGATTAGTGTAGAGTTTCAGTCATATGTGTTCGTTAAATGCTAGTTCATCACCTTCAATATCATTAGAGAAGAAAACTAGAGTCGATTACTGGGGCATAAATAAGGGTTGAAGACATAATCAAAACACTTAGTTTTTCTCATTTTTATTATAGGTTCATGGGTTACTCCTAGCAGTTAGAAGGAAGAAGAAAAGAATGAGGAATGTCAAGGTCAAGGCTTAGTAGCTAGATGCTAGCCTAGACAATGCCTGATTGTTATTTATAAAACTAATGACTAGCCATTAGTAAGCCATCTAGATGCCAAGGGGCTTAAAAGCTCACAAAATTGAGATAAGCTATCATTCGGACAGTAGAGTTTATAGCATTTAGACGGTAGTATTAGGGTTTTATGAATTGAAATGTAGCTTTTACTAAAGAAGTGAATCCAAAGGTGACATGTATCTAGTGTTTGGATGGTAGAGCTGCTATTGTTCGACCTCTAAATACAATATATAAGTACACACATTTCCAAACATTTTAACAAATAAAGAGAGAGATTTAGATAGATTAGATGAATAGGGTTTAGAGTTAGGGTTTTAGAACTTTGTCTCTTTCATATTTTCTCTGTATTTCTTAGTACTTTTAGCATAGATTTATATTTTCCTTACATTTTCATTAGAAAATGTTAGTTGTAGCTTAAACCTTTAGTGGATTTTAGCTCTTTCAAAGCTTGGATTGTGGATTCCCATTGTGTTGCCATGGAGGAATTGACTTTTTCAAGAAGGAACTCCTCAAAGCTAGCTATTAGAGTTTAGTTTGTATCACTAAACTTATTCTCTTCATGTTTGATTCAATATGTTATTCATGTTCATGTGTATATGTGTTTAATGCTCTATTTTCCATGAATGTAAGATTTGGTACTTAATGTATGCATTGGGTTGTATTGAAATATGATGAAATTGTTGCTATTGATGTATTGATATTGTGTTAAGCGTGGACTTGAAGTTTAGTTAGTTCTAGGGAAAAATAAACTTAACTTGTGTAGAGGGATATGTTATTATGGGGAGAACCATGGCTTTCTACAAATAAGCATCATCCCCCATTAGTCTATAAGGTTTAGCTAACTTAATTAAGTGCAACAAGTTCATTTAGAACTTAAGATCCTTAATTCTTACAATGCTAGATTTGCATATTAGTGTAACATGGTCCTAGTACTCACTTAAGATTCATGTTGCTAAGGTTGAACTCCAAATCCTAACTAGATTATCTAAGTAGTGATAGGACTTAGGTAATTACTAGCAAAGTGTAGATGAGGGACTAGTCATATAGTACTTCTATTACACAATAAGATCTACTACATGAGAGCCGATGTGAGTTCTATGAGTATGACTAAAAATTAAGTTTGGATTAATATAAACATCCTTATAGCATGGCAATAAAAATTTTAAAGGATTTTTGAAATGTAACCCAATTAATTATTTTGTTGAAGGAATCCTAATATGAAGTTGAGAATTTGCTAAAATCCACGTTTAATTTCATTATTTATGCTTTTCGTTAACTTTATTTTATTTACATGCTTTCAAAACAATCTTTGTCTTCAGATAGCTGGGCTTAGATTAGTTCCACTACATTTTAATACTTAGCTTAGCTTTTTTCTTTTACCTCCCCATGAAAAATATACAACCATGGTGCTTAACTCGTACTATTGCACAACTAGTATGCTTGTTGAAAATTATTGCGGTTTCACAAGTTTTTATCTTAAACTTTTGTAGGCTTATCATGTAATTGTATGTTGTTTTCACTATTATAAAAGGGGCTATTGTCCTTAATAGAGCATCACATGTGAAAGGGGTAAAGTGATAGCCAAGTTTTCTAGTGCCATTGCTTAGGAAACAAGGCAAAAGAAGGTGCCATAGCTATTATTAGATTTATGGTGCTAGCATAGACTAAGCTTAGAGTAGTGTAGGATAGTTTAGTTAGTAATTTTTGCTTATTGCATCATTCTTTTCTTCTTTGTAAATTTGTATAGTACTCAGTGTTTTTCTTGCTTTAGATTTCTACTATTGTTTTGCTTTTTCTTCTTACAGGTTCTTGAGCGCGTTTGGAAGAAGTTGTGAAGAGTAGTGTTATATGTTGAGTTGAGACCTTTTTCCATCAAAATTGTGTTGGATTAGGAAATTTGAACCCATTTGTATTCATCCCTCTAGGTTTATTGAATTAGTCTAGGATTGGAAAAGTGTTTAGTTTATGTAAAGAAGATGTGTAGCCAAATTTGAGGAGCTGTTTGATCTAGAAATTGATTGAATCTATTGTAGATTTTTTAGAGCAAGAAGGTTGGTAGAAATGGAAGAAGAAACTTAAATGTGAATGAAGGGAATGATAAAGGATTGAATATAGGGCTAAGTTTTAATGGAAATAGGTTGAATGGTGAAAATGGCCACTAAGGAAATGGAAATAATGGAGTTAGAATCAATGGACAAAGATACAATAAATAAAATGGAATAAATGGCGATAATGGTAATAGACATGGCATGCAAAGAGATTTGTGGGAGTTTACCCCTGACCATTGAAGGATTTGCACTTAATATAGCTTGGCTTGCCATTCAAGCCAACAATTTTAAGCTAAAAGCTGCTTTAGTCTAGATGGTGTAGATGAATCAATTTAGGGGTAGTGCATTGAAAGACCCAAATGATAACCTTTGAAGCTTTCCTCACTTGTGTGCCACTTTGATAAGTAATGGTGTTTTAGAGGTTGCAACCAAGTTAAGCTTATTCCCATTCTCTTTGAGAGATTGAGCTAGAATTTAGTTATTTTCATTACCATTGAATTCCATTATGAATTGGGAGCACTTAGCTCAGAAACTTCTATCTAGATTCTTTCCACCATCTAGAACAATGAATATGAGAAATGATATCTCCATGTTTCCACAACATGATGAAGAGTCATTATATGAAGCTTAGGAGCACTTCAAGGAGTCACTTAGAAAGTTTACCTATCATGGGTTTCAAATTTGGTTGTAAGTACAATTATTTTATCACTATATATCTAGTCATTTACAATCCATGTTAAATGTAGTAGTAGGGGGCAACTTAATGTGGGAGAATCCTGAGGAAGCGTATTTTGTGATTAAGGATATTTAGATGGCAATTTAACCACCTGGAGTTACACACTAGATGTCAAATATAAGATAGAACTAGGTTTAAATATATTACATCTCAGTTGGTGACACTTATGGAAAAGTTTAATAAGTTCTCATTAAGAGATAAATTCCTAAGAAAAAGAAAATTGTGTGAATGGTGTGCTAGTACTCATGAAACTCATACGTGCAAAGGTCTAGAACCATAAATCACCATCACTGATGCATTAAGATCACCACAACATGGGTAGTGTAGTGCAATAGAAGGTTCTGTTCAGTCTCTTAGAAGTTCATTCTCTAGCAAAGGAATAGATCCTCTTAGTGAACCTCAAAGTCCCATTTCTTATAGGGAGGTGAACTTAATGATGGCAAATGATTTTCTTTAAGTGTGCTAAGCTGCAAGAGAAGGAGAATGGGAATATTAGCAAAAGAATGGAGGTTCAAGAGGCAGCCATGTTGGAAATTCAAAAGCAATTAGTACAGATTTCACAATTGCTATTAGAAAGGTTATCAAATTCCAACTAAGTAAGCATAGAGGAACAAGTTGATCCACTTGAAGCTATTAACTTAAGAAGTGGAAAACAATTGAAAGAACTAAAACAACTAAAATCAAAGCCATAAGTGAATGAGCTATAAGTAAAAATTGACAAGGGAAAAGTTGCTGAAAGTGATTGGAAAAGGCTTGAAGTGTAGCCTTATGCACCACCTATTCCCTTTCTAGCTAGGCTTAAACATCAATAACTTGATCACCAGTTCTTTAAGTTTTTGGACTTGTTCAAGCAATTAGAGATCAACATGCCACTCTTTGATGCTTTGGAACAAATGCCTTTTGATGAAAAAATGTGTTGTGAAAGTAATGAAAGGTAACCAACCAAAAGATTGTGTTGTTGATAGAATAGCGTTTTTCCATTCTTTTAGAGAAGTTTCCATTGAAGTTAAATGATTTGGGGAGCTTCATCATTCCTTATACCATTGGGAACTCTTATGTAGGAAGGGCACTATGTGATCTTAAAGCGGGCATCAATTTGATGCCCTACCCAATCTTTAAAAGGTTAGAATTAGGTGAATGTAAGCCTACATTAGTATGCTTATAGCTAGCCGATAGGAGTGTTAAACACCCATGAGGGATAGGAAAATATATCTTGGTGAGGGTTGATAAATTTACTTTTCTAGTAGACTTCATAGTGTTAGACATGGAAGAAGACAAAGAAGTCCCTTTAATTTTAGGGACGTCATTCTTAACAACTGCTAATGCATGCATTAATGTCAAAGAAGGGAAGTCCAAACTCCAGGCATTGGATGAACATGTTACATTTGATATTTCTTGAGGAATGAGATATTTTTTGAAGATGACATATGCTACCATATGGATCTTGTGGATCAATTGATATCTAAAAGATGGGAGAAGGAACCACATCTTGGTAGTAGCTTAGATATTGAGGAGAGTGATAGATGGATGAAAGGAGAGGGTTGAGAAAAAACATTTGATGATGAAGGACAAATATTTGAAAATGAGTAGAAAGCCAAGCATGTAATAGGAATATGGTTAACCCCTAGCACTATAAGGAACTTGGAGTTGGTAAAGGAAAACCTATTCCCATCAATTCAAAAAGCTCTTGCACTTCAACTTAAATACCTTGCTACACATCTTAAGTACATGTTCTTAGGGGGGGCATAATACTTTGCCTATAATTGTTATTATAGAGCTTCCACTTGACAAAGAGGAGAAATTGATGTAAGTGTTGAAAGAGCATAAGGAGGCTATTGGATGGACAATAGCCGATATCTATGGTCTAAACCCTTTAGTGTACACACATAGAATCATGTTGTAAGAGAAATGTAAATTGACAATTTAACCACAAAGATGACTCAATGCTACATCGAAGGAGGTAGTGAAGAAAGAAATTCTTAAGCTTCTTGATGCTGGTATCATTTACCTAATCTCTAAAAGCAAGTGGGTGAGCCCAATTCAAGTCATGTTGAAGAAGGATAGTATGACTGTAGTGAAGAATGAGAAGAATGAACTCATACCAACACGAACTATCATAAGTTAGAGGATGTGCATAGACTATTGGAAATTGAAAGATTCTACTAGAAAGGTTCATTTGCCTTTACTATTGATCAAATGTTGAAACGGTTACTTGGTCATGGGTATTATTGTTTCCTAGATGGATATTAAAGATGAAACCAGATTTGTATTGCACTAGAAGATTGGGAGAAGACCATTTTTACTTACCTATACGATGCATTTTCCTTTAAATGCATGCCATTCGGTTTATGCAATGCTTCAGTAACTTTTCAAAGGTGCATGATTGCTATATTCTTAGATGTGATTGAAAAGCGCATAGAAGTTTTCATATATGACTTCTTAATAGTTAGAGAATCATTTGAGAGATGTCTAGAGAATTTAACATTTATTTTGAAAAGGTGTAAGGACACACATCTCACCCTAAATTAGGAGAAATGCCATTTCATGGTAAAAGAGGGTATTATGCTAGGACATAAGATCTTAAATAAGGGTACTGAAGTGGAACAGGAAATGGTTGAAGTTATTATTAAGCTATCTCCTCCAATCAACATGAGAGGTGATACGCTTATGGGCTAAGTAATCACTAGGGTATCAATTTTCCATAGTGACTAACTATGGGTCCTCCCAAGTATGAAAGAAAATATCATGGAAAAAAGGGTGAATTAGTAGAAGTGTGAATGTTGCTAGTGGATTTTACGCACCACAAGAACCAAATGTGACCTAATCCTAACTCGATATCATGCATGAGCCTAGATTAGGGGCACATGCCACAATCCTTGGTAAAGGGATTGATAAGAGTAAGACAACTTAAGAGTAAGAACTCACAAGAGGTTAGAAATATTTTTTGTATTCAGGATGTGATAGATGTGGTTGACATATGAAAAGGGACTATTTATAGTATGTCCTGAGGGTTACAAACCAAAAGAGGAAAAACTTTTAAAGTACACGAGGAATATTCCTACCTAGTACAATACAAAACAATAAATGTAAAGAAAAGAAAGGAATATTTCTAGGGGTATGTGCAGTTGTTAGATGTTAGAGATAGGTGTCATTATAATACTAGACATATCCCTGGTAAAAGAAGACAAACAGTCTAAGTGTTCATTTAAGTTAAGGTTAGTGTCACTTTTGTCAAATAGGTTGGATGGTAGCTTAGTTAGCTCTAGGAGGGTAGGTAGATGGTAGGATAGTTTGGTTTAAGCTATTGGAGGTTAGTTGTCTAATGTTGTCATCTTCTATGCTGCTTAAGTTGATCGTGACTCTATGCCTTAGCAATAGGTAGGAAGAGCAAAGAGAGTAAAGGGTCAAAATGAGCTAAAAAAGGGGAAATTTCTCAATTCTAGAAGAGTAACAGCTCATTCTCATATAGGTGCCCAATCAAAATCCTTCATGCTACGTTTTCTAATCCTTGAGAATGGGCTTGGTATATTGATTTCCATCAAAAGGTGTTTAGAGTCTCATAGACA
Source organism: Laguncularia racemosa (assembly GCA_037954665.1). Classification (NCBI taxonomy): domain Eukaryota; kingdom Viridiplantae; phylum Streptophyta; class Magnoliopsida; order Myrtales; family Combretaceae; genus Laguncularia; species Laguncularia racemosa. The sequence goes on along the minus strand of JBBMOL010000069.1, from coordinate 3,201,639 downwards.
TATAGGATTTTATCAATGATTCATTGAAAACCGCTTAAAATTTTCTCAATCGTTGTGTGCTCTATTAGAAACGGATGCACCATTTAAATTTAATGAGACCTATATGGAAGTCTAAAAATTGAAGGCCAAATTAACAATAGCTTTAGTGATTATGGCTCTTAATTGGGAAATGCCATTTAAATTGATGTGTGATGCAAGTGACATGGCAGTTGGAGCTAGACATGGGGCCGATTCAAAATTGGCTCGAAACCACCTGGTCAAGGGTCAATAGGAGGTTGAATCGGAACTAGCCTAAGGGAGGAAGGGTTGAGCCAATTCCCCTAACCTAGTGGTTCATGGGCCGATTTGGGCCTTAAATCGACCCTATGAAGTTTTTTCTTTTGGATTAATTTTTTTTAGCTATGTTTTTTTTTAATAGGTGGCTATATTAGGGCTGACCCAACCTGTCGGTTATCCTTACATGAATCGATGAGCTGAATCGGCAGGTTCACAGATTAGTTTGGGGCCCGTCGATTTGTTAGGTTGCATAATGTAACTCGGCCTTAGAACCACCGCTTGCTAAGTCGATTCTATATTGGGCTTGTTCAAGGGCCTAAACTGGCTAGGCTAGTTCGGGGGCCAGAACTGGCCCTCTCCTATATCTAGTTGGAGCTATACTGGGACAAGGAAGAGGATGACTTTTTCCAGCAATATACTATGCTAACAAAATGCTCAACAATGCATAGAAGAATTATGCCATCACTAAAAAGGAGATGCTTACAATATAATTTGCTTGTGATAAGTTTTGATCATATTTTATAGGATCTAAGTTGATAGTTTAGATGGATCATTTGGCATTAAAATATTTGTTGGCCAAAATAGAAGTAAAATCTAGGCTAATAGATAAATTCTTTTGCTATAAAAGTTTGATATGGAAATTGAGGACATGAGGGGAATAGAGAACTTGGTGGCCAATCATCTTTCATGAATTGTCAACAAAAATGATGAACCATTCTTCCCAAATGAATGGCTTTACTTAATCTCTTTGACAAGTGTGCCTTCATATGCTAATATTGTGAATTACTTGGTTAATAGGATTTTACCTTATCAGATGTTTCTAATAAACATGAAATCTTATTTTTGAGATGAACCTTATTTGTTCAAGAGTTTTGCTAACCAAATAACTTGAGATGTGTGCTTAAACATGAAGTGCTAGACATATTGACTCATTGTCATAGTTATGAAATTGATGGTCACTTTAAAGATACAAGGATAGTTGTGAAGGTGTTGCAATGTGGATTTTATTGGCCATCTCTATTTAAGGACTACTAATCCTTTTTGAAAAGCTATCAATAGCACTGGAAGATAGAAAATGTGACTAAAAGGTTTGATAAGCCTTGGTGGGGGATACTAGTGTTTAAGATATTTGATGTTTAGGGCATTAATTTCATGGGACCTTTTCCTCCATCTTACTCACATAGGTACATCATTCTTGCAATGGATTATATTAGTAAATAGGTTGAAGTAATGACTTTGCCTACAAACGATTCAAGTGGTGTGCTCAAATTCTTAAGGGAATTTTTTTTCACCAAATTTGGAGCATTGAGAGCCATCATTAGCAATGGGGGTTCTCACTTTTGCAACAAGCAATTTGGCAACTTGCTTGCAAAGTATGGTGTGAGATGTAAGGTGGCAACACCTTGTTACCCCTAAACAAGTGGTCAAGTGGAGCTATCTAATCATGAGTTAAAGCAAACTTTGGAAAAAAACTATCAACACGTCATGAAAAGATTGGTCATTGAAGCTTAATGATGTGTTATAGATATATCTAACTACTTATAAAAACCTAATAGGGATGTCCCCATATCACATGATATTTAGAAAAGCGTGTCATCTACTTATAGAATTAGAACAGAAGGCCTATTGGGCTGTAAAGTTTTTAAACTTTGATCTTGAAGTAGTAGTAACCATAGGTTGCTTCAATTAAATAAACTTGATGAGTTTCAGATAGAAGCCCTAAAAAATGCAAGAATTTTGAAAGAGAAAACCAAGAGATGGCATGGCAAAAAGATTTTATGTTAAGAATTCAAGGTTAGTTAGAAAATTCCTATTATACAATTCCCAATTGAAGGGTTTCCTAAGGAAATTGAAATCAAAATGAAGATGCCCAAATGAAATGACAAATATGTTCCCTTATGGAGATGTAAAAATTAAAGGAGATACAAGTGCACATTTCAAAATTAATGGATAGCTCCTTAAACATTTCATTGAAGGAGAAAGCACTCTTATAAATAGAGAATAGCTTTAGTAGAGGGATCAATGATGATGAAAAGAAGGAAAAGAATGACATCCAATTGAGGGACTTAAACCTAAGTGCTAAGTAGGAGGTAACCCACCATATTTTCATTATTTTCATGCATATTTTACTTCATGTTTTTTATTTTGTTCAATGTTTTTAGTTATAGTTTTATGGTTTTCATGATAACTTGATATTGTGAGAAATTTTCTTTATTTGGCATAGGTTTTCGATGTCATGTAAATAAGAATAAAGTTGGGCTTACAAAACAATTAGATGATAGTAGCTTCACTTAAACCTTAGGGTAGTCTTGTTTCATCTCTATCTTCTTTTCCTAAATTAGCAATAGTGAGGACATTGTTGATTTTATAGCTAGGGGTGATTGTATATATTTGTGAAGTCAGGTTGAGCTATACCTAATATGAACTGACTGTTATGGCTAATTATATTGTTATGAATTTTTGTATATCGACAACAAAATGTATGTTTAATTACTGCCTTGTGTGGATTGTTATCTTATATTGATCATTAGTAAGTTCTTGTTAGTTTTACCCCATATTTTTTCAAAAATTCAAGTTGTGTTAAAAGCAAATGATTTTTGGAAATTTTTTTTTCAAATTTTGGTATGAATCAAGAAACAAGCATATTGAACCATCAACCATCTACACTAAAGAATTTATGGATTAAATCTTTAATTTAGATAATTAACATGTTATTTATTTTTAAATTTATGAATTGAGAATAAGGTGATGCCATTAATATGGAGTTAGGCATTTGCATTTTAGAAAATTGACAAGTATGTATTGTGTTTTTTAAAGTTTCAAATGGCCAGTATAATTTAGTAAGGCTTTTGAAAATTAGTTGAACTTAAAAGGTTTCTCCAGCAAAAGAAAAAGAGAAAAAAGAAAAAGAAAAGAAATTTTTGGAAAAATCTCAAAGTTGGGGGTAAAAACCAACCCAAAAATAATGTGAATAAAAGAGTGTATAGGTGGAGATATGGGTACCTAATAAATGCCAAGCATATCTCTATGGATGATGAATTTATAGATGGGTTCATAAGCCCCTACTGTCCATGTTGTGAAAAAGTGAGGAATAAAGAGCTCCCTTAAATAAGTAGTTCAAGATGTATGAGTGTAAGTTAATAAAACCAAAACAAAAATTGGCAAAATGCTTGGAGAACACAAGTAAAGGATGACTCATTATTTAACTCAAGATTATATATTTTGATAGATAAAATGAATAGGGTTTAGAGTTATGGTTTTAGAACTTTGTCTCTCTCATATTTTCTCTATATTTCTTAGTACTTTTAGTATAGATTTGCATTTTCCTTATATCTTCTTTAGAAAATGTTAATTGTAGCTTAAGCCTTAGTGGATTTTAGCTCTTTTGAAGCTTGGATTGTGGATTCCCATTGTGTTACCATGGAGGAATCATGTTTTTCATGGAGAAGCTCCTTAAAGTTTGCTATTGAAGTTTGTTTTTGTATCGTTAAATTTATTCTCTTCATGTTTAATGTAATGTGTTATTTAGGTTCCTTTGTATTTGTGTTTAAAGCTCTATTTTCCATGAATGTGAGATTTAGTACTTAATGTGTGTTTTGGATTGTATTGAAATATGATGAAATTTTTGTTGCTACTGATGTATTGATATTGTGTTAAGTGTGAACTCGAAGTTTTAGTTAATTCTAGGGAAAAAGACTTAACTTGGGTAGAGCAATCCATTATCACAGAAAGAGCCATGGTGCTCTACAATTGAGCATTGTCCTTTGTTAGTTTATAAGGTTAAACTAACTTAATTGGGTGCAACAATCATGTTTATAACCTAGGATCCGTAATTCTAGCAATGTCAGATTTGCAGATTTAAATAACATGGTCTTAGTACTCACTTGAGCATTATGCAGTTAGGGATGAACACTCATTCCTAACTAGATTATTTAAGTAGTGACAAGACTAAGGTAATTACCAACAAAGTGTAGATAAGAAGTTGGTCATACAGTACTCTTACTACATAATAGGGCCCACTACATGAGAGTAGATGTGAGTTTTGTGATTGTGATTAAAAGTTTAGTTTAGAGTAATATAAATATCTTTATAGCATGGCAATGTTAACTTTAAGAGATTGTTGAAATATAACCTAATTAATTAATATGCTAAAGGAATTCCAATTTGATGCTAAGAATTTGCTAAAATCAACGTTCAGTTTTATTTTTTATCTTTTTCATCAACTTTGTTTTATTTGTATGCCTTTAAAACAATTTCTATGTTTGAATAGCTTAGCTTACATTAGTTCCACTATATTCTAGTACTTAGCTTAGCTTTCTTCTTTTTCCTTTATGCAAAAATACATATGACCTTAGTTCTTACCTTGTACTATTACACAACCACTACGCTTTCAAAAAATTTTCACACAAACATTTAAGTAAAATGCCTAAATTTTTTGTACATTGGATATGCATATAATCATAATCTATCTTGCAAGCATAATATAAGTAGGTCAAAGATGTTAAAACTTAAGCTTTCCTTTACATTAAACTAATCCTTTTAAAATTCATGGAGGTTGCAAACCCACTACTTACTTTAGTAAGAAGTTAAGTGAGGCAACACTTAATTATTCAATTTATGATAAGGAACTCTATTTTTTAATTAGAGCTCTTACTGTGTGGCATCATTATTTGCTTTCGAAGGAGTTTGTCATCTATATTAATCATGAATCACTATGATATCTAAAGAGTCAATAGATGCTATTTCAATGACAAGTAAATTGAGTTGAGTTTCTAGTGAGCTTTGCTTAAGTTATCAAATATAAAAAGGGGAGTACAAATGTTGTTGTAAATGCATTATCTCAAAGGTGTGTTCTAATTACTACTCTATAGTCTAGATTTTTTGCTTTAATTTACATAAGACCTAGTATGTTAAGGATCAATTATATGACCTTATATCAACTCAATGCAAAGATGGATTAGTAATAGATGACTATCATATAATAGAAGGGTATTTATTTTTGAAGGGTAAATTTTGCATTCCATTAGTTTTAGCGATAGAGTTATTAGTGAAGAAGGTGCATTCTAGAGGTTTGTTAGATCACTTTAGAGAGAAATGATAAGAATCAAATTCCTATAGGACTTATCACTAAAGCAAGAGCTAAAGGGATACAAAATTTGGCGATGAGGGTCCTCTTTGAACAATCAGACCCTAAGAATATTTGTTTAGTATTTTCTTTTTTATTGCATATTTTTTGTGCAGTCCAGTAAGTACACTTGTCGATTTTTACATGACGGTGGATAAATTCACTAAAGCCGAGTTTGTGGGTTATTCGTGGACCTACATAAATCAAAGAACTAGTCCACAATGTGTTCTACTGAAGTGAAGAACCGGCCATTTGAAGACTTATTTGTATTTGTACTTTTATGTTTTAGAACTGGTCTTTAGAGTGGCTTATTTGTAATTTATTTTGTTGTTTTTACCCTAATTGGAGCAAGTATAAATACTTGCTAAGTAGGGTTTTGAGGGAGCTTTTTTTAACACTTGAAAAATATACACTTTTGCCGTGAGGAAAGGGTCCTTGCATGCAAACTTCTCTTATCAATTTCACTTGTGAAATTGTAACGAGATTAACTTGAGGAGATTGTGAGTAATATCAATCTTTCTCTAGTTGTTTCAAATTGCATTCTAATGCATCATATCTAGGTGCAATTTGGTTAGTTACTTGTTGTTCTTCACTTGAATTAAGGTTCATAATTTTCAGATTTGATTCAAGTCAATTTGAGTGGAGTTTTAATTCAATTATATTGCTATCCATTATTACTTATACAATTGCATTGTTCTTCATTGCAATTTCGCATCAACGCCTTTGAATTCACGTGAATTAGGGATCATAGGTATGTTGTTGATCATGCCATTGTTGATTGGATTTTAGTGATCACGTCATTTATGGATGTGTTTGCAATTAAATTTGTAAGGCACATTATACTTTTTGGTGTAAAGTCCTAAAATTTTTGAAAAACTATATGAAAATTTAATGAAAATAAATAGAATAATACATACTTCTAGGTCAGGATAGCGAGAGGAATAATTTCGCAACATTAAAAACTCTAGGAAATGTACGACAAAAATTCTAATATTGCGACGCATGAATATTATCTCAATAAATTTGCAATAATAATAAGTTTTTAAAATTAAACAATTAGAAATAACAATCTTTGTAAGGAAAGAAGATAACGAACCCATAAATAGATAATTCTTTATATTTATCCAAATCCTTATTTTATTTTTCTCCTTTGCTCCTTCTTTATTTTTTTTTCTTTTCTTTCTCCTTTCTTTTCCTCTCTTTTCTTTTCCTTTGGCTGCCCACATGCTTCTCCCATGTCCTTGCCCTCACCACATCACTTCTTTCTTCTCCCATGATAGAGTAGCAGCGGCAACAAGATCACATCAGCCGCCTCTGTCACGTCGCCCATACCCGATCACATCATCCATCCCGTTGTCCCCCACCCCTGCTTCTCCATTTCCTTCCTTCTTTTCTCCTTCTTCTATTTCTTCCGGCTACAACATCACCCCACGTTAACTACCCAAACATAACTTTGCTCTTCTTCCTTTCTTCTCCATTCTTTCCACCTTTCCACCTACTTCGCCTCCTTCCTGTATTCTTCCGTCCCCTTCTCTTTTTCTCACTTCCCTTGATGCGGCGAGGCAATCACCTAAGATTCTAAGCGAATTCCAACAACATCTTGGCTGCAATGGACTGTGAAGGGGAGTGTTATTGACGTCTGGCATCTAAGGGAAGAAAAAGGGAAGGCTTTGGTTGGGAAAAGAGGCCAAGGGACGCCGTGGTCACATCTTCCATTTCTGATGAAACTCAAATTTTAGTCTCTTTCGTCAAAGAAGATGAAGACACAGAAGGCGGGCTTCAAAAGCAAGCATTTCTGGCTGGATTGCCCTTTGTTTTTGGCATCTGTAATGCTTGTTACTACATAATGATGTCACCCAGAAAGTCTAGTCCATGCTTGAAAAGGGTAAATGTATCTAGTCAAATATTAGAAGATAGAATGGAGGCAAAGCAAGGCCTAAAGAAAAGAATCACTAAGAGACTTATCCGAAGTAATTGTCATGTTAATGAAGTCGGTTGTTGTTGGTGTTGGGTGGCTAGGACAAGAAAGGAAAGAAAAACAACCATGGTGGCGTGTACTTGTGTGTGAGTGTGTGCAAGGGAAAAGGAAGACAACAATGACCCAACAACCGCAGCAACAACGACCCAACAGCAGCAGTAATGGCGACCCCAACCGCGAGAGCAACGATAACCACGATAGACTACAACAGCAACAGAATAGCAGCAGCGAAGATGAAGATGGCATGGCGTGATCTAATCAGGTATCCAGCTGAAGCGAGCCACATTTCAAGCAAGTGAGAGATAAAAAACAAGAGAGAGGAAGACAAAGAACAGAGAGGAAAAGGAAGAGGAAAAAGGAGCCAGCGGGAGAAAGAAGGAAAAGAATGAGAAAGTAGATGTAAAAGGATGCATGTATGTGCGGGTGAAGGTGTGCGGTGTGTATGCATATGTGTATGTAAGTGTGTGTGGCGGTGTGCAGGATGTAGGAGTATGTATGTGTATGTGTGAATGAAGGTGTGTGATGTATATGGAGATGTGCGTATGTGTAGGTGATAGTGCAAGGTGTGTATAGGAATGTGTGTAAGTGTGGGTGATAGTGTGTAGTGTGTGTAAGAATGTGTGCATAGGTATGTGATAGTGTGGTGTGAAGGTGTGTGTATGTGTAAGGAAGGAGGAACCATGTGCGTGTAATGCTTATGAGTATGTGCGTATGTGCATGATGTGTATGTGGTGTGTGCGGCATGTGTATGTATATGGGTGTGTAGAGTATGTGTATAGGTGTATGGAAGGTGTTGGGTGTGCAGTACTAGTGTATATATAGATGGTGTGTGGAGTATTTAGCATATGTGTATATGTATGTGGAAGGAGTGGTGTGTATGGGTATGTATGTATGTGTATGAAATGGTGTATGGTGTATGGACATGTGTGTGTAAGTATGGAAGTTGAGGATGGTGTATGTGGGATATGTATATATGAGTATGAGATGATGTGTCGGGTGTGAACATGTGTATGTGGGTATGAAAGGTGAATGTAGTATGTGCAAAGTATGTGGGTGCATGTGTATTGGTGGTGTAAGGTGTATGTGGAGTATGTGTGTAAGTGTATGAGATGGCATGTGGTGTGGGTATGTGTAAAGTCCTAAAAAGTTTCGAAAAGCTATATGAACATTTACATAATAATAAATATTATTTTATTTTATGATAATAATAGGTTTAAAAATTTAAATAATTAGAAGAATAAATTCTCCGAAACGTAATTTTTAAACAACATTAGGTTAAATAATGAAATTACATTAAATTATAGATCTAGGAATTTTAAATGAAGATTTAGAGTGAATATTTATATTCGAAATAATTTGATTAGCTTAGGTGTAAGCTTTCGTAATAAAATACTAAAAATATAAAAATTTAAAGATATTTTTGTACGTGTGCGAAATACAAAAAATAGAGACATTACAATATAAAATATAATATAATATATATATATGATATATATATATATATATAAATATACCCAACAAAAAAAAAAACAGAAGAGAAGATAGCCAATTGGACCAAACATAACGCATAGCAGCTACAGCAATAGTGCTGGTCGCGTCATCCGTCCTATCCACCCCCCCTCGTCCTTCCCTTCCTTTTCTTTTCTTCTTTTTCTTCTTCCCTCTCATCTATCTCCTTCACTCTTCTTCCTTTTCTTTTCTTCTTCTTTGTTTTCTCCCACGTGGCGTCTCCCTTCCCCGCCCCACATCCCATAGCTCTCTTCCTTCCCTTTAGATCATCATCGTTGAGTTGGAAGAAGAAGTCGCGTGTGGAGGTTGGGATACCGGCTTGTGCGATCGCATGCTTTCAGCGACGATAGCAACCATAGTGATAGTAAATGACTCAGAGAAGACAATGACTACTCAAATGACGACCATGATAGTAGTAACCCCAATGGCAACCACAATTGTAACAACGACGACGACTACAACGGCTATAACGACAACAACAACGACACGAAGATGATGGCAATGGAAACCATAAAGGATAGCAACAATAGTGACACAGCGGTGACAACAAAAACAACCACAATAATGACGACGACAACAACGACAACAACTGTAGCAATAGTGGCAACAACGATCCGACAGTTGCAACAATAATAACAGTAGCCACAACGCCATACAACGACGACAATAGCAAAAGTAGAAGAAAAGGGGGAGTATGTGTGCATGTGCCTGAGGTGGAGGAGCTGCCCGGTGGTAACCATGTGGGTACGTGTATGTGCGAAGGAGGAAGACAATAGCAACAGCAATGATGATCCCACAACAACTACAACGACGATCCCAACAGCAGTAGCAATGATGACTCCAATAGTGGTTGCAACAATAATCACGATGACAATGATGAACAGCAGCAACGGCGGCCCCAACCATGGCAACGACAATGACCTTACCAACCACAATAGTGGCAGCAATGATGACAACGACCCAGCAACGGCAGCAGGCTGGTGTGGTAGAAAAGTGGAGAAGGGAACCCTTAATGCAGGTTAAATGGTTATGCCGGGAGGGTGTGAGTGGCTATGGCGACAAGGACGGTGAAATGTCCTATGAGGATGACATGATTATGAGGAGGAGCAACCTGTTTTAGAAGTTCAAACTTCGGCAACTGCTAAAGAATCAAGGTTGCGGTTCCGAACAAGGAGAGAAGGTACAAGGGCGTGTGTGCGGGTGAAGGATGGTGTGTGTGAGAATGTGTGTGTGTGTGGGTGAAGGATGGTGTACATGAGGATGTGTATGTGTGGGTGGAACTATGCGGTGTGTAGGGGTATGTGGTAAGTGTGTGCAGTGGTGTGCAGGATGTAAGAGGATATATGTGTGCGTATGTGTGATGATGCGTGGTGTATGTGTGAGTATGTATGTAAGCGTATTAAAATGGTGTTTGGTGTGGTATGTGTATGTGGTGTGTGGTGTGTGCGGCATGTGTATGTATATGGGTATGTGGTGTATGCGAAGTATATGTGTATGGGATGATATGTGGTGTGTGCGAGAGGGGTGTATGCATATGGATAGTGTGTGGTAGGTATGGTTTGTGTGTGCGTATGTGGATGCCATGTGGTGTGTGAGGATATGTATGTGTATGGAAGGTGTGAGATGTGTGGAGTATGCATATAGGTGTATAGAAGGTGTGGGATGTGTGGAGTATGTGTATAGGTGTATAGAAGGTGTGGGTTGTGTGGTACTAGTGTATATATAGATGGTGTGTGGAGTATGTAGCATGTGTGTATATGTATATGGGAGGTGTGTAATGTGTGTGGAGTATGGGGGTAAGTATGTATTGGGGGTGTGAGGTGTATGCGAAGCATGTGTGTATGTGTACGTTTTTGGAGTGCCAGGTGCATGTGGGGTATATGTGTATATATGTGTTGGTGGTGTGAGAAGTGAATGAAGTATGTATGTAGGCACTAGTGGTGCGTGTGTGTGTGGATTTGATGAGAAAGGAGGATAATAAAGTGCAGTTGTGTGTGCGTGTAATAGGCATATGGTATGGTGGTGTATGTACGTGTAGGTGTGTGTGTGGTATGTGGAGTGTGTATGTATATGGATAGGAGTATGTTGGTGTACGTACGTGGTGTGTGGGAACGGTTGATGATTGAATGGGGGATGGAAGCGTGAGTGAGGATGAAAATCTGTAGAAAGGATGGGGAACCCCATAGGTGGAATTATCAACAAGGGAGAGAAGAAAGAAGGTGATACAAAAACTTTAAGGATTGCTAAATCCTGCGGGTCATCCTATAAGTAGATCGTTGGAAGATATTAGAGACAAATTGATAAGTGAAAGTTTCAAATATGCTTCATGGAAAGAAGAAGCGTTTATGGTAGTGTAGATGGTGAAGGGAATGATTCAAGTAACATCCAAGATGATGGCCTGGGGGATATATGTGTAGATATATATATATATATATATTATACACAAATGTCCTAAGACATCAAAAGGAAAATACGAGACAACCTTGTTGGTTCTTGAAAATGTGAATAATAGAGCACTTAAGAAGTGCGATGACATAGGAGTGTCAGATAAGATGATTGTAAATCAACCCCAAGTGGTTGGTTTGACATTTAAGAGAAACGATACAGAGGTGTCAGATATGATGATTGTAAATCAACCTCGAGTGGTTGGTTTGACAATTAAGAGAAATAGCACAAAGGGGTGCCGAGTTAATTTAACCTATTGTAAAACTGGATAGTCTAAATTCATGGGGTCTGGGTTTAGTGTCAGTTTTATGTGGTAAGAAAGGCATGATCTTTGTTTATTATGGTAAGTGTGAAATGAGATGCTTGATAGTTACTTCATTGTTTGAATGAGAATTGATTGTGATTGTATATGTTGTTTGATCACCTTAAATCAATTAATTAAGGAAGTGGACTTGATTAAAAACTTGATATGCATTTCCATGAGACATTGCATGAGATTAAAGGCCATCATTGCTACAAGGCTCGCTGGGGTAATCAAGAGGATTACTGTTTCGCCAAGTGCGAACTAAGTGATTAGGGGATTGTTACGCCTTGATGATTCCGAGTTGATTAGTCCTTGAGGGTTTTGCTCTATTTGGTGTAGAGAGGCATGTGAGCGTTCACTATTGAGTTAAAAAGATATTGTAATTAACAAAGTGATAAGATAAATAAACCGGGTAATGACCTGGGAACTAATGGTGGCTTCAGAATCCTTAACCCAAGGTCAAGGGGGCGTAAACCCTAGACCTCACATTGGTTGCCGGAAGACCACATAAGATGCTGCATTCATATGGTTGCTCATGCATAGTATATGTTTTGATAACTTAATTTGATATTGCTTGTGTGTACATAGCATTGAAAGTGTTACCATCCCATTTACTGAGCCATAGTGTGCTCACCCCACCGCAGACCCTTTTTGTAGGTGGTGATTACGAAAGCTTGAGATGGGATAAGATGTGAAGTATTGAGAGTTTTGGAAGACCAGAACAACAAAGTAAGAATTGTGAAGGATAGATTATTTAGATGAAATGTTAGAACCCTTGTGTAAATAGAATTTGAAATTGAGAAACCTAAGATTTATCCTATTTTACTGATTGGTAGGGGATACCGATTCTCTGCGATCATGGTTGACCATAGGATATGAGATCCATAGTTGTATTTTATTATCCAATTATATGTACTATGATTAGTTGTAAATGCAATTATTTATTTAGAGTCTTACGATCTCTGACTTGTAAGACGATCATATGTAATGGGTGCACACGTGCCATGATGATTTTAGTGGAGACTTCTACGCCCCCTTTCGGGGCATGACAGTATGTATGTATGTGTAAGAGATGGTATGCAGTGTGCGTATGTGAGTATGTATATGGGAGGTGTGTAATGTGTATGGAGTATGAGGGTAAGTATGTATTGGTGGTGTGAGGTGTAAGTGGAGTATGTGCGTATGTGTATGTCGGTGGTGTGGAACGTGTGTGGAGTATATGCGTATGTGTATGTCGGTGGTGTGGAACGTGTGTGGAGTATATGTGTATGTCTACACTAGTGGTGTGTGTGTATGTGGACTTAAGGAGAAAGAAGAATAACAAAGTGCAGATGTGTGTGTGTGTAATTAGGTGTATGGTATGGTTATGAGTATGTATGTATAGGTGCATGTGTGGTGTGCGGAGTGTGTATGTATATGGATAAGAATATGTGGGTGTGTGTGTATGTGGTATGTGGGAAAGGTTGGTGTATGTATGATGGAAGTGTAAGTGAGGATGAAAACCAGTAGAAAGGAAGGGAACCCCATAGGTGGAAATATCAATAAAGGAGAGCAGAAAGAAGGTGATACAAAACCTTTAAGGACTACTAAATCCTGCGGGTTATCCTATAAGTAAATCATTGGAAGATATTAGAGAAAAATTGATAAACGAAAGGTTTAAAGATGCTTCATAGATAAGAGAAGCGTCTATGATGGTGTAGAAGGTTAAGGGAATGATTCAAGCAACATCCAAGATGATGGCCTAGGGGATATTTAGAATGAAATGGAATGTTTAAAGGATGATGAGGAAGATCATTCTTGGCTAAATACCCTAACCCAAGACCTTCAGTTGTCCTTTCTAAGGGTATCTTGCATACATGAAAGAAGGAATTCCAAATTTAGCAGATCAAAGACACTCCATTGCTCGACTTCTACATAAAGAAAGTAAACAGTCAATCACAGCAACTTGGGGTAATGGAAGTAATGATTTGTAGGAAGGTCGTTCCTTCTGAAACCTTATATCAGAATCACGTTGAAGAAATGTTTAACATTCGAATCTTGTTTACCTAAAGTTCATTAAGGAGGAGACTTCACACTTTGTCATCAAACGCAAGATGAGTAGAGTATACATATCAGGTGCTAGGAAACAACCAAAGTCAAGAAGAGATGCGGCTTTCTATGATTAGGTTGAGGAAGCATCACATAAGGACACTGATTTAAAGAGGAAAGCAAAGGGGTTATCCACTGGAATCGCTCGACTTTGGTTAGGACTACAACGACCCTAAATAGGTAAGTGGGAAACTTAATGATATGCTACCATGTTGTGTTGTATGTTGATTGCTATGTATGTGAAATTGCTGTTTGTTGTTTTTGTGATAAGTCGCAAAATACCCTTATCTAGAGTAATGAAATTGTGCTTTATTGTTGAATTTTTAGATGATTTGTTGAAGAAAAGGATGCTTAATGGAATGAATGTTAATTTCAGGATCTTCTAGAGTATTCTGGAGCTAAGGGAAGGAGTTTTGAAGAGTCAGAGCAAGTTTGGAAGGAATTTGATACATTACATGTGAAGAAAAAAATTCTGGAAAGTACACAAGCGAGATACATGCCCATGCACTTTGTTGTTTTACTTGTGTATACTGAAGCAGATTTCTGGGAAGTACACGAGCAAAGTATACGCCCATGTACTTTGCTTGTGTATCTAAGTTTTGCTTCTGTTCGATAACGTTTCAAATACACGACCAATGTACACTCCCATGTACTTGCTTGTGTATATTCACATAAGGACACCTGGAAGCAAGCATGAGATACACGAATGACATAGACTACTTGTTTATCCGGTCGTGTATATATCCAATCGGGGTACATGTATAAATAGGCCTTCAGTTTGCCCTAAAAAAGGGTTACGAATTTCTCATTTTCTCTTACTCTGATAACAGCAAAAGGGGAAGAAGATTTTGTCGATTCCAAGGGAGATTGAAGACCCACGAAGAAAAGATTTTATCTTTAAGGGTTGTGACCATGAACTTTATCTATTCTTCTAGTAATTGCGTTTCTTTTGTCAAATTCATGGAGGAGTAGACCCTAGATCTAGATTTTATTTGAAACTTCTCTATCATGTGATAAAGATTTGGTCCTTAATGCAAAGTTGTTGACTTTCTTATGATTAATTGCATGCTCTTCAATTGTTTCTTAGATTCATAGATCCGAAATATGAATTTATGCGTGATATCATATTAGTTAATTGAGAAATTGCTCATATGATTAGATCTAATGCAATTAATGAGATTTGATTGTTCTTCTAGAGATAGGAAACAAGAGTCTTCTGTTTACATCGATTATTTTGATGCGAATTCATGTGCTTTATGCAATTCTAGGTTGCTATTAACTAAGGAGAGATCCTATTTGATAAACCTAGGATTAGATAAGTTGATATACTTGAGAAAGTAGTTAACTTGACTAGAGAATTCGACAGTATAAGAAGTCAATTACAACAATCTTCAGAAATCTAATGAATTACATGATAGAGAAGGAGTAGAATAAGATCTAGGTTGCTTTTGTTAATTGATAAATCTTTAGAACCATTGTTGTTAGTGAGTTATTAGTTTTGAGATTAGAGTAATCAAGTTTCAACCAACATTATTAAGCGGCGGTTATATAATAGGAATGGAGTTAGTACTAGTAATTGGTGTATCTCTGAGGGACGACCTTGTGCTTACTTGCTATATTATGCTATAATAGGTGCACTTGCCTATTGCTTCGTAGTAGGATTAAGAACAAGAATTCAATTTATTAAAACTAAGATTGGCAACGATCAAGTTTTTGGCGCCGTTGCCGGGGATACACCAATATTAGAAACACTCTTTACTTATTAATTTAACCAATTTATTTCTTTCTTATCTTTCTTCCCTTTTCTTCTTGAGAATTTGGAGCTCATAATTGATTTGTATTACATTTACAGTGCATGACCAGAAGTCGCTCCAAGGAACTTGCTGTTTTTAATCCTGAGCTAGAGAAAATTATTCGTCGTTATTAGAAAAAGCAACACTCAACTGAGTCAACATCATTTGGTATTTAAGGAGAATCATTGAAGGAAGAAATGGCTAATCAAGTTAATAATTGTGCTTAAGAGCTGAATCAAGGAAATGTTGTTGTGGATCCCTTGAATCATCAACTGGTTGATAATAGAGATGGCTAAGTTAATGAGCCACCTAGAACCAATTCTGATTTTGCCAGGCTAAACTTGATAGGCGTTAGCTCTAGCATAGTCCGTCCTCGAGTGGAGGCAAATAATTTTGAACTTAAGCTTGCCGTGATTCAGATGGTGCAGCAATATACTCAATTTGATGGTTTACAGGATGAAGATCCAAATGCGCATATCCAACTCTTTCTGGAGATATGTGATACCTTCAAATTTAATGGAGTTAGTGATGATGCGATTCGCCTCAGGCTCTTCCCATTCTCTTTGAAAGGCAAGGCTAAGCAGTGGCTAAATTCTTTATCGAGGAACTCCATTACTACATGGCAAGGTCTGATTAAGAAGTTTATGGACAAATTCTTCCCTCCTTCAAAGACCGCTAAACTTCGAGCTGAGATTCAATCTTATCATCAATATGACATGGAGACGCTGTATGAAACCTGGGAGAGATTCAAGGACTCAATGCGGAAATGCCCACACCATGGGATCCTAGAGTGGCTACAAGTTCAGATATTTTATAATGGGTTGAACTATCAAACGAGACAAACAGTAGATGCCGCAGCTGGTGGCGCCTTGAACCATAAAACTCCTAAAGAAAGTTTGACTCTTTTTGAAGACATGGCCGCGAATAATTATGAATGGTCACATGGTAAGGGTAGAGAAAAGAAGGTGGTAGGCATTCTTGAAGTGGATGTGGCTACTTATATCATGTCCAAAGTTGAGGCTTTATCTAGAAAGATCGACAGGTTGGCCGTCTCACAACATCAGCTGGCTATTGTGGAACCCTCAGGTGGTGAGGAAGGGCAAACAGAGCAAGTGGATTATTTAGGAAACCCAATTCGGCCCCAGAACAATCCATACAGCAATACTTATAACCCAGGATGGAGAAATCACCCAAATTTTTCTTGGACTAACAACAGTAATATTCAGAAGGGCAATCCGAATCCTCTACCAGCTTATTAGAGGCCATCGGTCCAGAGTTCCAAACCGCCACTTGAAGATCTCCTCACAAAATTCATCAAGGATTCAGAAGAGAGATAGAAGTCCTTAGATTTGATTATGAAAAATCAAGACTCGACTCTGAGGAATCATGAGGCATCAATACACAATCTTGAAAACCATGTCGGTCAGATAGCTAAGCTTTTGTCAGAAAGATCTCAAGGTTCACTACCGGGAAACACGGAAACCAACCCTAGAGAACATGTTAAGGCTGTCACATTACGAAGTGGTAAGGAACTACAACCAAAGGTTCAAGAAGAAGAGAGTCGGGTGACTGAACCAACAAAAGAACAAGCAGTTCTCAAAGAAGGGGGAAAGCATTCAGAAAAATCACCTAAAGAGAAATCATCACCTCCATTAATCCTAGAATACAAGCCCAATGTTCCTTACCCAGCACGACTCAAGAAGGACAGAACAGATGAGCACTATGGCAGATTTTTAGAGATATTCAAGCAATTG
Organism: Laguncularia racemosa; assembly: GCA_037954665.1. Classification (NCBI taxonomy): domain Eukaryota; kingdom Viridiplantae; phylum Streptophyta; class Magnoliopsida; order Myrtales; family Combretaceae; genus Laguncularia; species Laguncularia racemosa. The sequence continues at coordinate 3,184,367 of JBBMOL010000069.1, read as the reverse complement.
CATATCAACCTTCCACTGGTTGAGGCATTATCACAAATGCCACTATATGCAAAATTTTTGAAAGAGTTTCTATCGAACAAAAGGAAGCTTGAAGAGTTCTCCACTGTAACTTTAGGAGGAGAATGCTCTGTGGTAATTCAGAACAAACTCCCAAAGAAGTTGAAAGATCCTGGGAGCTTTACCATCCCTTGCCTGATAGGGAATTTATTTGAAGAACGGGCATTAGCTGATTTGGGAGCCAGCATTAATTTGATGCCATACAAGATGTTCTAGAAATTAGGTATTGGAGAGCCGAAACCGACCAAAATGAGTCTTCAGTTAGCTAGTCGATTAGTCAAATTCCCAAGAGGAGTAGTTGAAGATGTATTAGTGAAGCTGCAGGACTTCATCTTCCCGGCGGATTTTGTCATCCTTGACATGGAAGCAGATGTGGAGGTCCCTCTTCTATTGGGGAGGCCATTTTTGGCTACTTCTAGAGCCATAATTGATGTTGCGGATGGGAAGTTAGTGTTGAGAATGGGAAATGAAGAGGTCGTAGTGAAAATGCCTGACGTCCTTAGACAAAGCCTGCACCATGATGATGCATGCTATGCAATCGACTACCTTGACTTCGCAGTATCGGATTCATTGCAAGACCTATTGATTAGTGATGCATTGGAATTGTGTTTGATGAATGGGGAGAAAGAGCAACCTGAAAATATGGCGATTAGAGCAGTTGTCAATCAGCTTAATAATAATCCTGAATTGAGAGAAGAAAGAAGCTTTGAAGGTATGAATAGATCCACCATTCAAAGATCGAAACCTTTAATTGAGGAACCACCTGAGCTAGAATTGAAACAACTGCTAGACTACCTTCAATATGCATTTTTAGAAGAAGATTCTAAACTTCCAGTCATAATTGCATCAAATCTAGATCGAGATCAGCAGGAAAGGTTATTGCATGTCCTGGGGCAACACAAGAAAGCAATTGCATGGAAAATTGCAGATATAAAGGGGATTAGCCCATCGTTTTGTACACATAAAATTCTGATGGAAGATTGTGTCAAGCCAGTGGTACAATCGCAGCGCCAACTTAATCCAAATATAAGAGATGTTGTAAAAAAGGAAGTCATCAAATTCCTTGATGCAGGAATGATCTACCCGATTTCTGATAGCTCATTGGTGAGCCCCATTCAAGTAGTCCCGAAGAAAGGCGGTATGACAGTGGTACCGAATGAAAAAAATGAACTCATCCCGATGAGAACTGTCACTGGATGGAGAGTTTGTATAGATTACCGCAAGCTAAATGATGTAATCGAAAGGATCATTTTCCTCTTCCGTTTGTGGACCAAATGCTTGAAAGGTTAGTTGGTCATGCATATTACTGTTTCCTCGATGGGATGTCTGGATATTTTCAGACTCCTATCGCACCCGAAGACCAGTAAAAGACGACATTCACATGCCCTTTTGGGACCTTCACTTATCAACGCATGCCTTTCAGATTATGCAAAGCTCCAGCCACCTTTCAGCGATGCATGATGGCTATTTTTGAGGATATGGTAGGAGACAAGATGGAAGTATACATGGATGATTTTTCTGTTTTCGGGAATTCTTTTGATGAGTGTCTACACCATCTTGAGTTAGTGTTGCAACGTTGTGAAGATTCTAACCTGGTCCTAAGTTGGGAGAAATCTCATTTTATGGCAAAAGAAGGTATTGTTTTGGGTTATAAAATCTCCAAGAAAGGCATTTTCAAGGTGAATGGCCAAAGGCTTAAGCATTACTTGGGGGACAAAACAGTTTTAGAAGAAAATGAGGAGTTGAACCTCATTCTCATCTCCATTTGAGCTCCACCGGTTCATTACGTCGAGCTAACGACGTTAAACAACAGCGCTTCTTGGGAGGCAACCCATGTTGCTTAGATAAGTTTTTTTTTTTTTTTCCTTACTCTTTTCTTTCTTTATTATCACCCGTTGTTTTGGAGTAACTTTTGCAGGACAGCAAGATACAGAGGGGCTAACCAAGTTTAGATTCTATGAAAGTCACCTTAATAGAGCTTCTTTTAAGCTCTAAGTGTGGGAAATTCAGGATGGAAGACCTTTTCAAGGGAATGCAAGATGAAGTGATGATAGGTATGTACTTTGATCTGCACAACCGAGTACACTAGTGGTATATCCGGTTTCTCACACATGCTAGAGGGTGTCTAAATTGACTTTGAAATACAGAAGGGGAATACGTCATGGTGTGCCCTCCCGTGCACTTCAAAATATGCTCATTGTGTATATATCAGAGATATACGAATAAGGTATACGCTCGTGTACCTGGTCATGTATTTGACCCACAAAAGGCACAATTCGATACACGAACAAGGTATATGCTCGTGTACCTGGTGGTGTATCTGACCCACAGAACACCCCCTCTATATAGACAAACAAGGTACACGCTCATGTACCTGGTTGTGTATCTGACCCACAGAATGCTCTCCCATGATACACGAACAAGGTACACGCTCGTATATCTAACCCACAGAAAGAAATCCAAAGTACACGACCGTGTAATTGGTCGTGCATCTAATTTTTCTCCTCGTACTATAAAAGGACTCCTCACTTCACTCTACCATTTACATGACCCATTCTCCATTCGTGTATCTGACCCACTCACTCCCACTCTACTCCTCCATACCGTAGTTGTTCTTTCCACACCATAAATTTCTTCCGTTTCAAGGACTCAAGGTAAGTAAGTTTTCTCTTCTTCTTCGTCAATACTTATTGCAATACAGTTGTTGCTCGGTTTTCTTTTATGACTACCATATATGCTTGCATCTATGATGATGGTATGATGAGTGATTTCGCAGTTTGGAAGTCGATTGTTGATAGATTTGTAGACATTTTGAACTCAAGTGAATGCATGTATGATTGATGTCATGAGTGGCTGCCAAATAAGTGAATCGACAGTTAAGGTTTGAACATGAATATTTAGGACTTTGATTTTGTGGGTTTCTTGAATAATGTTGTTGTGTTTCTTTCCCGATCTTCTTCTTAGAAACCAAGTTATGAGGCCATTTTTTTTATGATCACTAAACTATCGCACCTAGCTTCTTAGAATCAAGATTCGAACTTTATCGTTTGAGGATGCTTTGGGTGTGTTGTAGTTACATTTTTTGCCTTCAAGAAGGTAGATTGATAATATACTAAATCCACAAGACCTGATTTTGAGCGTTCCTATGGTAATTTGTGCATGTATGAGATGGGTAGATACATAATCAGGTACACGATCATGTACCTTGGTTGTGTATCTCAACTGTGCTATCGTCCTCCTTATTTCGGTAACCTAATGCAAGTCCTATCATTTTCTTTGTGTAATTGACGGCCTTAACTTATTTTGAGACCATTGTATTCTTGAATGATAAAGACATTGGGGGCAATGTTTCAATCTAAGTGTGGGGAAGGGGATACTAAAGAAATTTGATCAGGGTTGTGCTGAATTGTATGAGTCATTAAAAAATTTCCCCTATTTTTTTTTCTTTTTGCTTGATAATCGAATTTTGAAATCATGATTGCAAATTACGTAGTATTTTAGTATTTAGTGAATGAATTCCTGTAAAAGAGTGTTGTGCATGTCACCTTTGTCTTCTTTGGAACATTGATACTTAGTCAAAGTTATGGGATAAAATCGCTGTGAAACTCAAAGATCTTGAGAGCCATTTAATCTTTCATGAAAGGGCAAATGAAATGATTCACTTGGTGATCCTTCTTAGAAGATCTCTTTAAAGCAATAATTTAATGAAAGCATGTTATACTTGAAAATAAAGGATTGGTTAGTATGGGCAGGCTTCGGTCCCTCAGAAGAGCGAAGTTTGACTCCGCTACTAACTAGTCAAAATAATATGTTAAGGTAATAGAGGTTCAACGGGGTTCCTATAAAACCTAGTCACCTAAAGTCGTCTGGCCTGAGATCGGCCGACCGAGGAAATTACCGTAATAAAATGAAATACCATAAAGGCAAAAGTTGAGAGGGTCCTGTAACTCGAGTAATTAAGCCCATAGGAATGTCCTCAATTGAGGGGATAAAGTTCGTTAACTTGGGTGACGAGCCTAGGATTATCGGCTGAAAACTCGTTACATGGGTTGCAAGATCCTAAACAACTGAACCAAAAAAAAAAAAAGGGGGGGATGAAACTAGTGAACTATTACAAAGAATAAAATCTTTAAAGAGATCAACTAAAAAGGAGGAGGAATCCAGGGGAAACATAGATGCAATGTACTTTCATTATTTTACTGAGAGAGATAATTGAGAAGATTATAGACTCTTTAGTGGTGGTTGAAATGTACCAAGTTTCCTTTGGCTCTGATTAATCTTGTGTCTAATTTTGATCATGAAAGCCGTTGTTAAATGATGAGGGTAAAGCTTGGTTTACTCTGATTAATCCTAGAAATTTGACTAAAGTATCTTTGTTACAATACTTTCATGACAAGGTGAGAAGCACACTCATTAGATTGAGGGATTGCATTGAGCTTTAAAGATTAAAATTCATAAATGCTAATGTTTGAGTAGTATTATTTGGTAACAATAATCATGATTAATGAGAAGTTTGATTAATGTTTTATTTTGCTTGAGGACAAGCAAAGACTTAAGTGTGGGAAAGTTTGATAAGTCGCAAAATACCCTTATCTAGAGTAATGAAATTGTGCTTTATTGTTGAATTTTTAGATGATTTGTTGAAGAAAAGGATGCTTAATGGAATGAATGTTAATTTCAGGATCTTCTAGAGTATTCTGGAGCTAAGGGAAGGAGTTTTGAAGAGTCAGAGCAAGTTTGGAAGGAATTGGATACATTACATGTGAAGAAAAAAATTCTGGAAAGTACACAAGCGAGATACACGCCCATGCACTTTGTTGTTTTACTTGTGTATACTGAAGTGCATTTCTGGAAAGTACACGAGCAAAGTACACGCCCATGTACTTTGCTTATATATCTAAGTTTTGCTTTTGTTCGATGACGTTTCAAATACACGACCAATGTACACTCCCATGTACTTGCTCGTGTATATTCACATAAGGACACCTGGAAGCAAGCATGACATACACGAATGAGATACACTACTTGTTTATCCGGTCGTGTATATATCCAATCGGGGTACATGTATAAATAGGCCTTCAGTTTACCCTAAAAAAGGGTTACGAATTTCTCATTTTCTCTTACTCTGATAACAGCAAAAGGGGAAGAAGATTTTGTCGATTCCAAGGGAGATTGAAGACCCACGAAGAAAAGATTTTATCTTTAAGGGTTGTGACCATGAACTTTATCTATTCTTCTAGTAATTGCGTTTCTTTTGTCAAATTCATGGAGGAGTAGACCCTAGATCTAGATTTTATTTGAAACTTCTCTATCATGTGATAAAGATTTGGTCCTTAATGCAAAGTTGTTGACTTTCTAATGATTAATTGCATGCTCTTCAATTGTTTCTTAGATTCATAGATCCAGAATATGAATTTATGCATGATATCATATTAGTTAATTGAGAAATTGCTCATATGATTAGATCTAATGCAATTAATGAGATTTGATTGTTCTTCTAGAGATAGGAAACAAGAGTCTTCTGTTTACATTGATTATTTTGATGTGAATTCATGTACTTTATGCAATTCTAGGTTGCTATTAACTAAGGAGAGATCCTATTTGATAAACCTAGGATTAGATAGGTTGATATACTTGAGAAAGTAGTTAACTTGACTAGAGAATTCGACAGTATAAGAAGTCAATTACGACAATCTTCAGAAATCTAATGAATTACATGATAGAGAAGGAGTAGAATAAGATCTAGGTTGCTTTTGTTAAATGATAAATCTTCAGAACCATTGTTGTTAGTGAGTTATTAGTTTTGAGATTAGAGTAATCAAGTTTCAACCAACATTATTAAGCGGCGGTTAGATAATAGGAACGGAGTTAGTACTAGTAATTGGTGTATCTCTGAGGGACAACCTTGTGCTTACTTGGTATATTACGTTATGATAGGTGCACTTGCCTATTGCTTCGTAGTAGGATTAAGAACAAGAATTCAATTTATTAAAACTACGATTGACAACGATCAATTTGCAATTGATTGTGATTATTGTTAAGTTGAGTTATGTAGTGGGGATTAATGAGTTAGGAAAGAAGTCGTAAAGAGTGTAGAGGAATGAATGGTCCAAGGGTATAGATGTCATTACCTTAATGATAGCACTTAACACCATATTGCTAGTGCTATTACCACGAGCCCAACCCATGATTCAAAATTGTTTTCCTCAAATTAAACAAAAAATATAGTAATCTAGCTTTTCCTTCTGTAACTACCGAGTAGGTGCTTAGTTGGAATACTGTATATAGATGTCATTATGTATACATATCAGAGTTAGTTCCTGAATGTGTATATATATTAGGCAAGCTTATTTTTTCTATTATATCTATATAATACACTCATAAAAACAACTATACAAATCATGAGTGCAACCTTGGTTTATACAACTTAACAATCTTATTTTCTTGCCCTCTTAAATACGTAAGGGAAGGTGTCTAGTAAATTTTCCTTAATTAAAGATGTGTCACGGACATATATATATATGTATAGATATGTATATATACATTATACACAAATGTCTTGAGGACATCAAAAAGGAAAATATGAGACGACCTTGTTGGCTCTCAAAAGTGAGAATGACACAGAGGTGTTAAAGATGATGATGAAATCAACCCCAAGTGGTTGGTTTGACATCTAAGACAAATGACATAGAGGTGTCAGATATGATGAAGTGCAAACTAAGTGATTAGAGGATTGTCGCGCTTTGACGGTTCCAAGTCCGGCTTGTACTTAAGGGTTTTGCTCTGTATGGTGCATAGTGGCACGGAAGCGTTCACTGTTGAGTTAAAAAGATATCATAATTATCAAAGTGATAAGATAAATAAACCGGGTAATGACTTGGACACTAATGGTGGCTTCGGAATCCCTAACCCAAGGTCAAGGGGGGCGTAAACCTTAGACCTTACATCGGTTACAGGAAGACCACGTGAGATGCTGCATTCATATGATTACTCATGCATAGCATATGTTTGATAACTTGATTTGAATTTTCTTGTGTGTACATAGTATTGAAAGTGTTACTATCTCATTCACTGAGCCATAGTGTGCTCACCCCTTCACAGACTCTTTTGTAGGTAGCGATTACGAAAACTCGAGATGGGATAAGATGTGAAGTGTTGAGAGTTTTAGAAGACCGGAACATCAAAGTAAGAATTGTGAAGGATAGATTTACTTAGATGAAATGTTAGGACCCCCATGTAAATAGAATTTGAAATTAAGAAACCTAAGGTTTATCCTATTTTACTGATTGGTAGGGGATATCGATTTTCTGCAATCATGGTTGACCGTGGGATACAGGATCTATAGTTGTATTTTATTATCCAATTATATGTACTATGATTAGTTGTAAATGCAATTATTTATTTAGAGTCTTACGATCTCTGACTCACAAGATGATCATCATGTAACTAGTGCATACATACCATGATGATTTTAGTGGAGACTTCTAGGCCCCCTTTGGAGTCGTGACATTTTGGTATCAAAGCACATCATAATTTTTGGTATTAAAGCAAAGGTTTTGGAGAAGGGGATTTGTGTGAATTACAATTGGGAAATTAGGGTTCTTGAATTTTCATTTCTTAATTGAAGTTGTTGAAGTGGAATTGAAGTAGTTATTTGTGATTGTGTTATGTTACACCTTGTTGTTGCGGAAGTGAAAGTGGAAATTTTAAAATTAATCTTTGTGATCTTCATCTTGTTGTGAGAAGAAGGGGAAGAAGGGAAGCACATTTTCTTGTGTGTTTTCAGAATTGGAAGTGCATTATTTGTGAAAGAAGATAAGTGCATTTTCTTGTATGTTTTTTTTGGAATTAGAAGTGCAATTTACATTTCCAGATTTTCTCTTCTTGTGTGGAGGATTTGGAAACTATTTGAATTAAAAAACAATCATTAAGTTGAAGAGTTATTGTATATTGTTGATTTTAATACAACTTGAATATTTTGAATTCTTTCTTACCACTTGTGGAGAAGCTTCATTAAGTGTTGCAATTGTGGTGTTGTTGCCGTGATTGGAAGTGGAGTGAAGTGTGTATGTGCTGCACCATGAGTGAAGAGTGTGTGTGTGTGGTGTAGTGAGTGTGTGTAGTGAAGGGTTGCAACGTGGTGTATTGTGTATGTGTTATAGTGGGAAGGTTGCTGCACCATGGTTGTATGTGTGTGTATATGTTGTGGTGAAGAGTGTATGTAGTGGTTAAGTTTTGAATTTCAAAAGAAAACATTAAAGTGTGGAAGTTATTATGTATTAATGCTTTAAACACATTTTGCTTAGTTGGAATCATTAACTTACCATTTGGAGAAGTGTTTATTATTGCTTCTACTTATTGTTGCCGTGATTACAAGTGTGTCATAGGTGTGTGAAGTTTAAGTGGAGTATATTTTTTGTCTTAAAGTGATTGAGAACGTAGAGTAGTGATTGTTGTTGTTGGCGTGAAAGGGTGGTTGTAAGATCTACTACACTTGCCTTGAATTGTCTTTGTACAACTCAATTCAACAACCATGTCTAACATTATTGTAAATGGGGGATTTGTAAATGAGGCCAATAATCAGGAAGGAGGTGATTTGTATTTATCTACTAATATACTGCATCGAGCTTTGACTTCATTTCCTACCATTAAAGATGAGCAAAGAGAAAACTTGTTTCATACTTCTTGTAGAGCACAAGGTAATTTATGTGCTATTATTATTGATGGCCGTAGTTGTACTAATGGCTGTATCATTAGTATCGAAATTGAAACTTGAAACTACCCCACATCCAAAACCCTATAAATTGCATTGGCTGAATGAGCAAGGGAGTTTCCATGTTACCTAGAGGGCTAGGGTATTTTTCAGTATAGGGGATAAATATCATGATGAGATTGTATGTGATATCCTTTCCATGTGTGCATCCCATATATTATTTGGCAGGCCTTGGTTGTATGATAGGAGGGCTTTAAATGATGGCTTTAGAAATACTTATATGTTCTAATAGGAGGGTAAACGTATAGTGTTGAACCTAATGTCACCTTCAGAGGTCTAAGGGGTTCAGATGCAGATGAGTAAACTTTTAGAGGACCAAAAGGTTCAAAGGCAGATAAGTAAACCTTTAGAGGTCTAAGAGGTTTAGAGATAGATGAGTAAACCTTCAGAGGACCAAGAGGTTCAGGAGTAGATAAGTAAACTTGTAGAGGTCCAAGAGGTTCAAAGTCAGATAAGTAACCCTTTAGAGATGCAAGAGGTTTAGAGGCAGATAAGAAAAACTGGAAGAATAAGGCCTTATTATTAAGACAGTATGAGTTAGAGAAGGTCATAGTAGATAAGAGACAATATATTTATTGCATATGAGGTATACTCTAGAGAGGGAGGGGTGAGAGCATCTACCCCTTGTGGTATTACAAGTACTGGATGACTACAATGATCTTTTAACAGATAAATTACTTGGACGATACAGAGTCTCTGCTATATTTAATGTTACAAACCTGTTACTCTATTTACCTAATGATGTTCATGAAGACCTATCAGATTTGAGGGCAAATCTCCCTAAGGCTTAAGGAGATGATAAAAATCAAATTCCTATAGGACTTATCACTAGAGCAAGAGCCAAAGGGATACAAAATTTGGCGATGAGGGTCCTTTTTAAACAATCAGACCCCAAGAATATTTCTTTAGTATCTTCTTTTCTATTACATATTTGTTGTGCATTCTAGTAGGTACACTTATCGGTTTTTACAAGATGGTGGATAAATTCGCTAAAGCTCAACTTGTGGGTTATTCATGGATCTACATAAATAAAAGAAGAACCGGTCCATAATGTGTTCTATTGAAGTGAAGAATCGGCCATTTGAAGACTTATTTGTACTTGTATTTTTTATGTTTTAGAATCGGTCATTTGGAGTGGCTTATTTGTAATTTATTTTGTTGTTTTTACCCTAATTAGAATAAGTATAAATACTTGCTATGTAGGGTTTTGAGGGAACTTTAACACTTGAAAAGTATACACTTTGCCGTAAAGAAAGGGTCCTTGCATGAAAACTTCTCTTATCAATTTCACTTGTGAAATTGTAGCGAAATTAGCTTGAGGAGATTGTGAGTAATATCAATCTTTCTTTAGTTGTTTCAAATTGTATTCTAGTGCATCATATCTAGGTGCAATTTATTTGGTTACTTGTTGTTCTTTACATGAATTAGGGTTCATAATTTTTAGTTTTGATTCAAGTCAATTTGAGTGGAGTTCTAATTCAATTATATTGTTATCCATTACTACTTATACAATTGCATTGTTTTTCATCGCAATTTAGCATCAACGCCTTTGAATCCATGTGAATTAGGGATCATAGGTGTCTTGTTGATCACGCCATTGTTGATTGGATTTTAGTGATCATGCCATTTCTGGATGTGTTTGCAATTCAATTTGTAAGGCACATCATACTTTTTGGTATCAGAGCACATCAAGAAATGCATGTATGAGCTATTGAAGGAGCATTTTTATTGGCCTAATATAATGAAGGATGTATATGCTGTAGTGGAAAAGCATGTTGCATGTCGGAAAGGCTAATAGTAGATAGAACGCTTTTGGAGTTTATATGCCTTTAACTATACCATCACAGCCATGAGTAGATTAAGTACAAACTTTGCTATGAGATTACCAAAGACCATGCAAGAAAAGGATTCTATGTTAGTTACGGTGGATAGATTTAGCAAGACAACACATTTCATTCATGCCATAAGATAGATAGTGCTCTATATATTTCTAACCACTTTTTACAAGAAATTGTCAAGTTGCATGGAGTTCTACATGATGTTTTTTTTTTTAATAGGGATGTCAAAATTTTGAGTTTCTTTTAGAAGAATGTGGAAAAAACTACGAACTAAATTGATGTTCAGTACTATTTATCATCCTTAAACTAACGGATAAATAGAAGTTGTTAATTGTACACTTGGAGATTTAATTAGAGCAACTATAGGCAAAAATTTAGCAGACTAGGGTGAGTTCTTACCTATAGTAGAATTTGCATATAACATGTAAACTTATAATTCCATAAGAAAGTCACTATTTGATCTTGCTTATGGGCATAATCTTACTATTCCTTTAGATGTGGTACTTATAGCAGCTTTTAGAGAAGAGAGTCTTAATGCAATTGAGAAGGCTAAAGAAATTAAAAATTGCATCAGAAAGTGATTGAGTAGCTTCAAAAGACAATGGCTAAACAAAAGTAGTATGGAGATAAGGGAAGGATGCTTAAGGAGTTTTAACCAAGAGATTTGGTATAGTTGCATCTTTGAAAAGAGAGGTTTCCAAATTAAAGGCAATAAAAGTTAGCTCTTAGAAAAAATAGACCATTCAAAATTCTTAAAAAGATTAATGATAATGCCTATCAATTAAGTTACTAGATAGATTTAAAGGTGTTTCTACTACATTCAATGTTGTAGATTTGTTAGCTTATGTTTCAGATCAAAATGAATACTTTATAGATGAATCATTAGATTTGAGGGCAAATCATCATCAGTCTTAGGGAAATTATGGGAATCAAGTTCGAAATTGAGTTTTGACCCAATGAGGACCAAAGACCCAACTATGATGAAGAGTTTGAATCACTTAGTAGAAATGATGTTATAAGGAACTATGATGAGTCATGAGCAAACTTATTTCGAAGGATATTTAGTTCATTGTATTAATTTGGGAAGAAGTTTGTTGATGTTAGAAGAAGATGGAATGACTAGTTTTGAAAAGAAGAACATTGGTAATTTCGATTCTGATACTAATGTTAATTATGATTTGAGGAGTTTTGATAAGAAGGGAAACTTTGACTCTAATCTTATTTCCAAAGCCAATCTAGAGAATGATGTTTTTGAAGGTTAAAGACCAATGATTGAGGTAGCAGAGTTTAAATTCAAATAAGGTATAATCCTTTGGACAGTTATGGAAGTTATCTTTATTATACTAAAAAATTTAGAGGAATTAATTTAGAGAGATATACTTAATATTTCTTTCTTGTTATCGACAATATTTACTTTCTTTTACAATTATTTCCTTAGTTGTAACTATTTTAGTATAAGTAATCCTATATAACCCTATGAAGATAGTAACAAAAGGATATTATCACCATTTCTTATAGGAGTTTGTCCTCATTCAATATTTCTACTTTTATTAGTCTTCAAAGATTATGGTAGGCAAACCATATAAGTTGCCTATGCTTCATATCAAGTAGTTTGTTTGTAGTTCGATTTTCCCTTAATGCATCATATTTATCATAGAAGTCACCATATCATGAATTTTACTTTGCTTTTCAAATATTAGAGAAAAACCTACAAATTATTGTTGTTTGTGTGACCTAATGCTTAAAATCTCCCTATATCCAATAATTTTGATCTTTAGCTTATGTTGCTTAGTGATTGTTTTGTCCTAAATCTTATCCTTTTTAATATATCTTATTATATCCTTACTCAATGTTGCACGTTCCAATTGTGTTTGGATCTAACCCTTAAATTTAGGCACATCAATAAGTTTATAAAGGTACACACATATCAATGACTACTTGAAAGGGATATTCTTGTTATAGATTAGATAAAATTGCCTATTACAACTTTAGAGACTAATTATAATGTTAGAATTCCCAAAATTTAATTGTTATAAACAATATGATAGAAGCCTACACCATTCAAATTCAAGAATATATAACTAAGGTAGACTTGATAACATTTGATTTAAATAAGTATGATGTAATAATGGGAATGAATTAGATGCCAAAAGCATAGGTTGTGATTGATTGTCAAAAGAAGGAAATGACATTTAATGGTCTCGATGGACTCAAGAAAGTTTTACAAGAGAATCGGTTTGCCATTCACAAAAGGAAGTAAGTTCCATAGAAATAATTGCAAGAAATGAGCACCTATCATAGGAAAGATGTATGATTTTTGGAATGAAGGAGGAAAAAGATAAGGTTAACACTCAAGAAATAAGAGTAGTAAATGAATTTGTGAATGTTTTTCCTAAAGAATTGCCTAGACTACCTATAAAAAGAGAAATCAATTTTAGGATAGATTTTGTTCTTGGTATTGAGCCACTTTCTAAGGCACCTTATTAGATGGTGCCTATTGAGTTAAAGGATCTAAAGAAGCAATTGCAAGAATTGTTAAACAAAGCATTTATATGCCCTGATATGTCACCATAGGGAGCTCCATTTATATGCCCCGATATGTCACCATAGGGAGCTCCTGTATTATTTGTAAAGAAGAAGGATGGATTTATGAAGAGCAAGTATCCTTTGCCTCACTTAAATAATTTATTCAATTAGTTACAAGGAGCTAATGTGTTCTCTTGAATTGATTTAATGTTAGGATATCATTAATTAAGAATAAGACTAGAAGATGAGCCCAATATTGCTTTTAGGACCTAATATAGCCATTATGAATTTTTAGTAACACCATTTGGGTTGACTAATGCATTGGCAACCTTATGGACTTAATAGAGTATTTCATGATTTATTGGATGAATTTGTTTTGGTATTGATTGATGATATTCTAATATACTCAATAATACCTAAGTAGCATGAGGAGCATTGGCTATTGCTTCACCTCTTTTATAAAGCACGTACTATTAAAAATAATAGCCCCTTTTAAAATAGTGAAAAAGACATATAATTAAATGAAAATCTTACAAATTTTAAATAAAAAAACTTATCAAATCATGATAAATTCAACAAGCAGATCAGTTTTGCAATAGTATGGGTTGAGTAGTAAGGTCGCATTTTTTTTAGGGGAGGAAAAAGTAGAAGGCTAAACTAAGTGCTACATTATCCTTGAACTAATCTAAGCTAAGCAAATCAAACACCATAATTGTTGTGAAAGCATGCAAACAAAATAAATTGAACAAAGGAATTAATAAAGAAACTACTCGTAGATTTTAGCAATTTATCAGCAACAGATTGGGAGCCTATAATCAAATCAATTGAGTATGTTATGTTTTAACAATCCCTTGAACTCATCATTGCCATGCTATATGGATATTTATATTAGTCTAAACTTAAGTTTTAACCATACTCACAAACTTACAATCGACTTTTGCATGGTGGATCCTATTTTGTAGCAAGAGTTGTATAATGAATCTCTTATCTACACTTTATTGGTAATTACCTAAGTCCTACCACCCTATTATGCAGCAAGAGTTGTATAACTATTCTCTTATCTACACTTTATTAGTAATTACCTAGGTCCTACCACTACCTAGATAATTTAGTTAATATCTTAGCCACATAACGCTTAAGTGAGTACAAAGGCCCTATTTTCTAATTTGTAAATCTGATATTGTGAGAATTAGGGATCTTAGATTCTAGATGGGATCGTCACACCTTATTACATTAGTTAGGTCTTGTAGGTTTATAGGGAGTGATGATCACATGGAGAGCCATGATATTTTCACATGATAGTTGATCACTCTACACTTAAGATATACTTATGATTCCCTAAAACTAGCTAAAACATCAAGTTTACACATAACACAATATCAATACACTATTAGCAACAACTATTTCATCATATCTTAGCACAAGCCAATACCCACATTAAGTACCAAATTTCACATTCAGGGCGAAAAAGGCATTAAACACACATATACATGAATATGAATAAAACATTACATTAAGCGCAAAAGAGATTGAGCTAATAGTACAAAATTGAGCTTCTATAGCTAGCATTAGGAAGTTCCTCAAGATAAAGGCATTTCTAATGTTTGTACTTTTGATTTTAGACAATCAAATGTCTAAACTTTCATTTTTAATAATTTAGTGTCTATACTTTCAAAAACCATTTGTTTAAGTGTCTTTGTTATAAATGCTTATAAATGAACGTTAATTTTGTTGACATTAATAGCCACAAGTTTAGTTTTTTACACATAGCATCCTTTGATTGGTTTATGTAATTTAATATGTAAAATTAATTAAAAAATATAAAAAAATTTGTAAAAAAAATTGTAGAAATAAAAAAATGGAAGCAAAATGAAAAAAAAAAATCCAACTATAAAAAATAAAAAAAAATGAAAAATTCAAGACATTAGAAAAAAAGGAAAATATAAAAAATCTACAAATAAAAAAATAAATATAATTATTATAATATTTATTTATAATATATAAATTTCCCTTTTTTCTTAATTTCTAAATTTTACATTTTTTATTAATTATTTTAAATATATATAAGTATAATATTTAATGAAATTAATTATTATAATTGGAGTTTTTTTTTTCATTTTTATCCATTTTTTCTTTTTTTTTTAAATCTCTAAAATTTTTTATTTTCTAAATTTTTTTATTAATATTATATAAATTATTTAAAATAATTACATGAACTAATTAAAAGGTGCCACGAGTAAAAAAATTTAACTTGTGGCTACTAACGTAAACAAAATCAACATTCATTAAGAAGCATTTGTAATAGAGACACTTAAACGAATGGTCTTTAAAAATATAAACACTAAATTATAAAAAATGAAAGTTTAAGCACTTGATTGCCCAAAATCAAAAGTATAAACACTAGAAATACCTTTATCCCAATTTCCTCCATGAAAAACCTAAATCCTCCATGATAGCACAATGGAATCCATAAGCCAAGCCTTGAAAAGGCTAAAATCCACTAGATATCTATGTTAAAACTAACATTATAGAAGAAAAATACAAAGAAAATGTCAATCCTTACTAAAAACTACCCTAATGAATTCTAAAAATATGAAGAAGATAAGTAAAAATCCTAAGTTTCTTCTTATGTAAAATCTATTGGTGCTAAAGAAAGTGTAACTTTTATTGCCTAACCATACTAATTAAATGGTAGGGTTGTACTAGTTGAATGATGGGCATCTATCACATCTAGCTCATTTCCCTTTAAATGAAATGTTGCATTTTGCATTGGTCTTCAAAAACCCTTGCTATGGTTTAGCAACACTGGTAGGATAGTTCCATAACACCCTCTGATCTCGAATTACATCATCTAGATGGCTTTGGACTTGGGCTACCAGCTAGACAGTAAGGTATATACTAGCTAGATGGTCGACTCTTCCTACGTAAAGTTTGCTCCTTTCTTCCATTAGTTGGATGGCATTGATGGTAGCCCCTAAACCTAAAAAATATGAAAATCCTTAATGTTTTTCAATGATTAGCTTGTGATTGTGCTTAAATTGATCAAAATGTGATTGTTCACTTGTGTTAATCAATCATATGTGATTTGCATGTTGAATTAAACACTTTTCTCTCAATTTTAATGCAAATCACATATTAAATATGATGAATTAGGTAGGATAAGTGTGTGGTTTTATAAACGTATCATCATTTGAGGACGGTGTTGTAGAAATTACAAGAGCACAAGTTATATGCCAAATTGTCAAAGTGTGACTTTTGGCTAAATAAAATTTCTTTCTTAAGACATGATTTTGGGAGTAGGTATTTCAATGGATCTTGAGGAAGTAAAAGCTATTTTGGAAAGGAAGAGACTAGAAATGGTGACTAAAGTGAGAAGTTTCCTTATGATGGGAAAATTTCCGGCACCATCAACACTTTCAGAACTTGATTTGGATGATGATCCAAATCACTCATATTTTACGTTATATCTTTTATTCTAAGAAATATTTGAGAAATAATCTTACAGGTACAATAATAATTCTCCATGGGATGCCAATATGTCCTACACTAATTGATGGACACGGGACATTTTCAAATTAACAATCAAAGACCTGCTGCGATTGTTTTCATTCCGAAGCATTGGCTCATGAAGACTTATGATATTTTTGTACTTTGTAATTGTTCTATGGACTATTTTATGTTGTATTTTTCTTTTAGGAAACTTTTATTTTTTTGTAATTTCCATTTAGGACCAGCTACCTTAAAAGTGGCAAACTTGTAATTTTTGCCCATATAGTAGGGTTTGGAAGGCAAAAAATTTGTAGAATTGAGATACACTTTGTGTGAGGATTAGGTTTCTCCTAATTTTCATTAGACTCTTATCAATTTCAATCCCAAGAGTTGAGATTGTGGTGAGTGCAACACTTTGAAATTGTGAGTAATATCAATTTCATTTTGTTGTGATTTCTTTTCTTCTCTAGTGTATAATATTTAGGGGTAAATTGAGATAGTTCTTGGTCAGATTTTTGATTGCATTTGTGATCAATTATCTTGTTATAAGATTGAATGTTTTAGTACTTGATATCATCATCAATTTTGGAATCAATTGTGAAGTCAATTATGCTTGTTGGGAGAGGATAAAATCACAGTTTTGGTTATTTTCTTCTTCATATATTTCACATGGAATTCACTTATAATTGTTGTTATTTAGTGAAGTTTATCATTATTGGATTGTGATTGCATCATTGGACCTTTGGATTTCATCAAAATTCCATTAGGGTCACGCAATTTCTTGATTCCAATTGAACCGGTTATGTTTGAGATTTGAAGTGTTCCTTTGGTTTATTTGATTGTGCTTGGGCTTGGTTTTGAGTACATCATCTTTTGATATCAGAGTAATCTAATTTAGATACTTAAGATTGATTCACGTCTTAGTTGAAGAATCGGTTATAAACTTTGAGGATTTGATGCCATTGTTCATATGATTGAGACTAGTTTGATTGACATTGTTTAATTATCTTTTAAATTGGTTTTGTATGTGCTTAATCTTGGTTTTAGGCACATCACCTTATATTAGCTAGATATTATAAAAAATTTGTTAAAGATTTATCCAAAATAGCTAAACCTTTAACACAAATAACACAAAAGAATGAGAAGTTTGTTTAGAATGAGGTAAGAGAATAGAGTTTTCAAAAGTTAAAACAACACCTAGTGTCTGCTCTAATACTAGTACTACCCAATAGTAAGGAACCTTTTACGATATATAGTGATGCTTCTTAGAACTGACTTAAATGTATGATGATGCAAAATGGAAAGGTAAATGCCTATCAATAACACTAAAAATTATGCAATTTTTCTTAGCATGAAAGCCATGCTTGTGCATAATTTTAAATTGATTTTGGTCAAATATATGGGGAAAATGCAAATTGTGCACAAAGTAGATCAACCAAACTCAAATAATAAGAAATGTTGAAAAGCATTGTATTTTTATGGGAAAACTATTAATCTTTAATCTTTTGTGCAGGTGCACAAGGGGTTACTGGGATTAAAGGAGAATCAAAGAAGGAAAAAGAAGAACAAAGCACATTGATTAGTTGGTATGCTTAGCACAGTCTAACCAACAACTATAAATCGAACTCGTGTAGTTGCTAGAGGGAGAAAATAGTGACAACTCCATGATGGTGGGTTACCAGTTGGAGAACCATAGGATGAACCATTCAATCGCCACCCCTTAAACCCTAGTGGCTTAAAACCCTAGCAAGTCAGTGGAACACACGTGTCCACCAACTAGACAATACGCTAACAAAGAGTTAGTTGAACACATACTTTATTTTCTCTACTTTTCTCTTTTGTAGTGTGTATGTTTAATAGGGTTTAGCAGTATTTAGGATAGTTTTGCTAGATTTTAGTTTTTTAATGTAATCTTAGAGCATTAGGAACTCAATTTCAATAATTGCAAGTGAAGTTCTTCACACTTTAGATTTAGGTTTCATGTAACTCCATTACAATTTACTTTAAACTTTATCTAATGTCTATTTCATTGTTTAATTTGTGTTCTTGTGCTATTATTTCCATTATTATGATTTGATGTGCCCTACAATTCCAATTATAAGAAGACTAAGACTATAGCACAAACACCAAACCAATCCTATAAAGGCATGATCAATAACAAGCACTTGAACCCTAATTCACATGGATTCAAATGACTATAATGCCAAAATTATGACTAGGATCAATATCAATTGTATAGTATGTAAAGGACAACAATAAAATGAACCAAATTCCACTTAAATTAGAATTGAATCAAATCTGAAAATTGGAACCCTAATTCACGTGAAAATGAACAAGGTATCACAATCAATTACAACTAGATATGACGCACTAGAAAGTAATTGGAAGTAACTTGAGAAGGATTGATATTAACTCACAATACTCCTCAAGCAAACTTGCCACAATTTCAATTGAAATTGATAAGAGTTGGGGTTGTGTGAAAAGGTCTCTTCTCATGGCAAGAATAGGTGTATTTTTCTCAAGTTCAAAAAGCTACCTCCAAACCCTACTTAGCAAGTATTTATACTTGCTCCAATTAAGATAAAAACAATAAAACCAATCAAATGGCCGGTTCTCAAACACAAAAGTACAAGTACAAATAAGTCTTCAAAATGGCCGGTTCTTCACTTCAATAAAACACTTGTGGACTGGTAGATGTAAGTCCAAGAATGACCCACAATTGATCCTTAGTGCATTTTATTTGCCATCCTATAAAACCAAAAATTTACCTGCTACAATGCAAAGATAAAGTATTATTAGATAAATATGAAAAAATGTGGATATCTGGGCTCATGTATCCAATTTGGTTTCCCCACTGTTGGAACCATAGGGTTGATTCCCATCATGATTGGCTAAATATTTTCTTGTGAGTTTATGATGTTTTGATGGAAGTGTTAGCATGAGTAGTGTAAATTGAGTATGAATATTGTGTATTGAGTATTGATCTTAGTGCAGTTGCTCTTAAATGTGTATTAAATTGCATGACCATTGGATTTAGTACATTTAGAAGACATGTTTGTTTCAGAAGCACTTTCAGAACCTTTACAACAGGAGAACAGTTGACAGGTTTGTTTTAGAAGCACTTTCAGAACCTTTACAACAAGAGAACAGTTGATAGGTTTTGCTTCAGAAGCTCTTTCAAAACCTTCCATGCTTGTCATGAATTTTTTTCCAGATTTCTCTCTAATTTTTATATTGATAGTTTTTAATAAATTTCAAGGCCTAGCTCCACGTGACAAGTATATTTGGGTAATATACTTGATGTGTTTTACTAAAGTTAGATTTTATATCATGGAGTTTTTAATTTGCATAAAGTTTTTACAAGATTTTATTTTATGATAAAGTGAGATCATATAAGATTTACAGGTTTTATCAAGATTTAAATCTAGATATTTGTGCTATATTTTGGGAGATCCAGCAGTTACAAAGATAAGGATAAGAAATATGGTTGTTACATGAAGATATGGTTCCACAATATATGGGATATCAAGATAAGGTTCCATAATGTGAGGGATATCTTCAACAAACTTGATCCAATGAATATCTCCAAAGAAGATCTCGGTTAAACTGATTTATCCAAGCTTATCATCATAAAAAATATCACGGAATACAGATCCTCTCCAACAAGTTCAACTTATTTTTGAAATACAAAATTTCAAAAATAAATTCAAGATTGTCACATGGAACTCCATGAACGTTACATTCTCAAAAGTAACCGTTATGTTCTCTTCATAAAAGGAGTGTTCAGTTCAAATAAAAAAGAAGATAAAGAGAACGTTTTTATGAAAAAAGCACACGAAAAAGAAAAAGCTCATACATCTTCAAGCGCAGATTTTTTTTACATATACATGTGATCTAATTTATAGAGGAAATTTGACATTCCTCAATGTTATTGTAATTCCTTTCTTGTATAAGGAATTAATAGTTGTTTCATCATTGTAGTTTGAGTGATTAGCTTAGTGAAGAAGCTAGAAAGACTCAGCAGTGAGACTTCACCTTAAAGAGGCTTATTTTGTACACTTTCAATTTGATTGATATAGTGAAACACAACCGGTAAAGACAACCGGGACCCCGGCGTGGAGCTGGAAGAGAGGACTGAAGCTCGATGCGGAACCTCTATAAATCTCTGAGCATTCTATTATTCTCTACTCATTTTATTTATTGCTCATTATTGTTTTTCATTTTTGTTGTTCACGACATTTTGTTAGTCAAGAGATTTTGAATGATTTGCAAAAATTGAAATTTTAAGTAAGTAATCAATTCACCCCCCTCTTGATTAATCTAATTGGGACCAACAAAGTTCAATTGAGCATTTCTAGATTTAAGTTGTATGGAAGATTTGGAAATTATTTGATTTTCAAAACAAACATTAAGTTGAAGAAGTTAATGTATGGTTATTTGAATTTGAAAATTGCTTCTTACCAATTGTGGAAGGGTTGCAATTAGTGAAGTGGTTTGACTTTCAAATTTGAATTGCTGCTGTTTTGTGTATGAGTTGTGGTTTGCTTTGGAGTTTTGTAGTGGTGAAAGATTGTATATTTGGAAGTGTAAACTGTAGGGCGTATGTGTTGTGTTTTGAGGTGTGAATTGTGGTGTAAAAAGGGAAAAATTGAGTTGTTAGAGTTGTGTTGTGTGTGTTGAATAGAAGGGACATTAGCACCGTAACTTGAAGGTGTATGTGTGTAGAGTTGTGTTTGTAAAATTTTATGAAGGTTGCATGCGTTTTGGTGTGAACTTGTGGAGTTGTGTGGAGTAAGGTGCTACATGTTGAGGCTAAAGTGTGAGTGTGTAGTGCATAAATAGCAAACCATGAAGGGGAAGAGTGGTGTTTCAATTGTAAAGTGGAATTGTGTAGTGTGTGTTTTCGGAAAAGGTGGAGGAATTACAATTGTCATTTTCAGATTTGAAATCAGAATTGAAAGTGTACATTGATAATCTTCACTCAATCTTACCATTAGTTGTATACAAAATACAAATACTAAAATTCCCAAAGCTAATCCAAGTAAATTAAACTATTACCCTTATCATTTAAACTAAAATTCCCAAAGTTAAAATTGCCACAAGATCGAGACTAGTAAAATAAAGTATACAATCCTTTTAACCACTGTTATAAGCAACACAACAGGGACTAAAGGCATGTTGTATCCACTCGTCCCCTAGCTCTTCCTTTTCTATTTCATCCAATTCTTAAGTTAATCTTGGGAGTTTACCATTAAAGCACTTAACTAAGTTAACCGACCCATGTAATGAACTTTCGATCGATAATCCCGAGTTCATCACTCAAGTTAACATACGTTATTCCCTCAGCGTAGAAGGTGATAAGAGTAAATTAATCTTTATAAGTCATGGGCGTTAATGATGAATTTATGTAATCTTTTGAATAAAATCAATGCGGATTCGGTACTTAATAGATAAATATATCAGTTTCAGGGTATAATACTAAAGAGAAGTGGAAAGATAACAAAAGGAGCATGATTGAAGCTTAAAAGATCAAGTTAAAGCTACTTATGGACAACATAGGGAAAGCCACACCCGTGTCATGAACCGTGTGCACGCCTGAGGATGAAATTTGTCACTTGGAAAGGAAGCACGGCTTGTGATATAGGTGTGCTTGAAGCCATGGCAGACACTGAGGAGAAACGGAAGAGTCCAGAGCCTAGCACAGTTTGTAATCTAGCCATGTTTCTAGCCGTACCACACACTGAACAAGGATGAGGAATTGTAGATTATCGACCAGAGGGAGATACGGTTTGAAATCTGGCCGTGTTGGTGGGTGTGTCAGGCGTATGTTATTCACTTTTCGAGATTTACTTGGAAAAGGAAAGATATATTCGTATCTTTCTAGCTGAAGATCCTGGGCCATTCCCTTAAGAGTATAAATAGAACCAACCCTAGAGAAGGAGGAGGAGGCGGCACGAGAACAACCCTAGAGAAGAGAAGTTAGAAGAGTTTCCAGAATCGAAGTCAAGATCTTTGTGTTTGGGTTTATTTATGGATTCTAATATTTTCTCTTTTGTTCTTTTCATTAGAACCATGAGTAGTTAATTGTTTTATACCTGATCCCTCGAGAAACCCCTAATTGTTATGTAACGGATTTGTTAATGTTTCAATGATTAATCCTGATCTTTAAGTTTATTCATGTTGCAATCATGGTTTGTTTATCTTGATATATGCACAGTATTATGATTGCATTAGATCTCTGTTAATAAGATTGAGAAATCGCTTAATAGAGTAGATCTGGCATGAATAAAAAGACTACTTGTAATCCTAGAGATAGGTTATAGGAGGTTTTCTATATTGAATGAGGTCATGGTGGTCTGATTCAATTAAGAGTCCTAGGATTTTATTGCAATCTTAATTATGTTAATTAAAGAGAGATCTTAATTGACTTAATTAGGATTAGGGATTATTGATCTTGAGAAAGACCTTAATCTAGTGTAAGAAACTCCGCAGATCAGAGATGTTGTGTATTAATTATTGGAAAGTTTGTAATTGAATAAAAGTTGCATGATAATTAGGGGTGGAACTTAGGTAGGGTATGTTTAGATAATTGAATTAACTAAAGGAGTATTTGAATATCTTCAATCTGATCATTTAATTCATTCCTTTCATATTTAATCAGTAAGTAGGGTAATTGAGTTCATCAATAGTGAGAAGTTAAATAGTAGGATAATCGTTAGTACTAGTACTTATAAGTCTTCGTGGGATCGATACCTATACTCTAATGCTATATTGCTAATTGATAGGTATACTTGCCTGAGACTGATCGTAAGCTAGGATTGAGTATAGGGTTTAACTTGTTAGAACGATTAGATCGTCAACCAGAAGGCGTCCTTAGGATTTACTTGTTCGAGTCTAATTAACTCATTTAATTAATTAATTAATTAATTAAGACGGTTTCCTTGGTCAGTAAGTCCCAGACTAGATGATCTTAGACTACTAAGTTTTAAGATACCCCTTCAAACCTCTACCATCTCAATCAATCAACTATCATTCATATAAGCTCATTTAAGTTCAGTTTTCTCAGACTTTTCTCACGACCCTTGTAGCGAGCTTTCAGCCATTGATCCTAAGTTCGTCACCCGAGTCAATAGATGTTATTCCCTAAAAAGGGCATCTCTCAAGCTTAATTACTCGAGTCTATGAGGCCCACTTCTGAACTGTTTACATATTATTATATTCTTCAATTACTCCCAACAATTTTTTTTTTCTCAAAAACTTCTTCGAAAAGGAATCACCAAGTTACAAGTATCATTTACTCCTTCACTCCAAGTTACATAGCTCACCTACTAAGCAAAAAGAAGAGCATACTAAACTCACTAGTGACCTTAATCCACTCTCAATTCCCGAAAGCAAAGGTTAAATAACAAGTAAGTTCACTTCACTTGGATTTCATCTTGTAATTTTAGCAACGTATCTCTAATACAATATAAGAGAATAATTTTTTTTTTTTTAAATTTTCTACGGGGGTATGAACAAATCTCAGCAATTCTTGATTGTCAAAAGTCATCATCGAATATACCTTAAATAAGAGGAATTTACATTTTTGATTGCACAACCTTTATATCCTAGTTTCGTTTTCCTAACCCCCCTTCCCCACACTTATAATAGACATTGTCCCCAATGTCCTCATGAAACGCATAAAGGGAAGCAAATAATAAAAGAAAAAAGAAAACAAAAGGAAAACGAAAACTTCCCTGAACTCTCCTACAACGCGGATCTTTAACAGAAAGTCAGGCAACACACAAGTAAAGTCATGAGAACCCCTGCTAAACGTAACGGGTTGGTGTACTTTGAAAGCCTATATCTCACAAAAACAAAATAAAACAAGAGAAAATAATAATCAACTGAAAATAAAACTAACTATTATTAGCAATTTATGTTGCAAACATTAGTGGTTGGTTAGTCTTCCAGAATCAAACAAATTAGGACAGTTAAAACAAAAGTAAAAGCAAGACTTCTTAAAACGGTTGTTCTGCACAACAGTCCAAATCTCCAGGGTCCAACTTCCATCTATAAACTCGCGAGATCAGCTACTGAAGTCATCATCAGATGGCAATGGTAAAGTGCCCGATCGGCGAGAAAAATCAGATCCAATCACCTCAGTATCCTGCTGATTGCTCGCTTTGGCAGTAGCAACTGTTGGACTCTCATGTCGTGCCATGAAAGCTGCACCCAAGGATCCTCCAAAATGAAAACCTAGATCATACGCACCGCTCAAGTGATGATCTCCTCCAGAAACAACCCGAGTAGCTTGTGATGCAACATCCTCATCACCAGAGCCACCACATGGGGGAAGATCTACCCCTAACTTCTCACCAATACGTGATAAACACGTGACCAAATAACGCTTCAGGCCCTTAACCTGCTTTGACTGCCTGGCTTGTTCTCTCTTAATTTCTTCCAAATCCGCAGTCAATCTCCTTACAGAATCTGCTAACTCCTGGTTCGGTACGACCTGCTCTTAAGTGATAGAAATAAAAATCCAACAAGACCTATCATTAGGGCAAGAACTGAAGGATTTCAAATCTTGGCGTTGAGGGCCCATTTTAAGCAGATTGACCCCGGGATTATTTATATATTAACCTCTTTTCTATTATTGTTGTATTGTGTATTCCAACAGGCACACTTATCATATTCTATAGGGCAATGGACAAACTCCCTCAGACTCAGCTTATGGGTTATCCATGGACCGACCTGAACCGGCGATGAGCTGGGCCGATGGATCCTATAGAAGACCGGCATCTTGAAGACCATTTCTTTTATATATTTATTCTTTTATGAACTATTTTGGTTGTATTTTGGTTTTGGGACACTTTTATTTCCATGTAATTTTCATTTAGGGCTAGCCACCTTAAAAGTGGCAAACTTGTAATTTTGAACACTTTTTAACCCTAGAAGTAGCAAGTATAAATACTTGCTTAAGAGAGGGTTTAGGGGAGCTTATTTTTGCAGAACATACACTCTCTTTTCACGTGTGAATTAGGGTTCATACCTTGGTTCCAACTCTTATCAATTTCAATTCCAAGACTTGAAATTGTGGCGAGTGCAACAATTGGAATTTGTGAGCCATATCAATTCCTACTTGTTGTGATTTCTTTTCCTCTCTAGTGTGTTGTATCTAGGGTTGATTAGAGATAGTTCTTGGTCAGATTTACATCTTATTGTACACGAATTCATTTGATTATTTGAAAGAATTATCAAGTTGATTCAATTTATCATTAAGGATTTCTTTGCTAGCGTGAATTTCACCATTTAGAAAAGGGATCTTCCTTCACGGTTTTCTTTGTCAAATTGAGGCTTGATTTTCGTGGATTATATGATATTAGAAGTGTTATTAGAAGCCATTTCCATTGTGGTATTCAGATTATATCATTAGTAGGTTGAATTTCATCATTTCAACATTAGGGTTCACTAGAAAAGTGCCATTTTTGGGATCCGATTTTGCCTAGACTTGAGATATCTTTTCTTAAGTCTTTTGAATGTGCTTTAAAGTGTGATTAGGCACATCATCTTTTTGGTATCAGAGCTCTTGTTGAGAGAAGGGAATTGGTTGTATTAATTTCGTGGAAGTGATCAACAATTAGGGTTGATCAAGTGGAAAAAACGCAATTGTGTAGTTGTTGTTGTTGTTGTAGTTTGAGATTGTGAAATTGTTTTAGATTGGGATTTAATTTGCTGATTATTGGAGTTGATTTGGGAAGGTTATTAGATCACTTTGTGGATACTAATTCACGTGGAAGAGTCGAAATACAAAGTGGAATTACCTTAGCAAATTGTTTGAATTGTGAAACTTACCAATTGTTGCCGTATAGCTTGTGGCGTGTGGAGTTGTGAAGTTTTTTGTTTGAATTCCATTGAGTAATTCTGAATTTGTGAAGTTAAATTTGCAGATTACATTAAGTTTGGTTAGTAAGGAATTATTTGAATTCAAACACATGCAATTAAGTTGTGGGAGTTAATGATTGCTATTTGAATTTGAATTCATTACTTACCAATTGAAGAAGGCTTGCAATAAGTGAATTTGTTTGAATTTCAAATTGAAGTTGCTGCCTATATTGTTATGAATTGCGGTTAGAACTTGTGGGGAGTGAAGTATATTTGTTATTATTGCCGTGGAATTAGAGTATATTTGTTGTTGTTTCCATTTCTTATTTTGTCGTGGAGGTGGAGTGCAATTTGTTGTTGTTGCCGTGGGAGTTATTGGTGAAGTGAGTGCACCGTGATTGAGGTGTGTGTGGTGGTGCAAATTTGTGGAGTTTTGTGTAGTGTAAGGTGCTGCACATTGTGGTTATTTGAAGTGTGAAATCAAGGCAAGAAAAGGAAGGTTGAGTAGTGGAATTTAAAATTCAAACAAGTCATTAAAGTGTGAAAGTAATTGAACTAATTACTTAAACACAAGTAGTTGAATTTAATTCTATCTACTTAAAAGTAATTGTGTGTGTACTTCATTTATTTAACTTTACTTGAAGTACCAAGAATTATTTCATTGTGCTTCAATTATTTCACTTGACTTTACTTGAAGTAACAATAAGCATTTCTTGTATTGGTTGATTGTGAGCACCGTAGGTGTGTAGGGGCGTGTAAAGGTGTGTTGCCGTGGTGTGGTGAAGTGTATTGAGGTTGTTGAAATTAGTAAGCAAAAATGTCAAGTGAGTTGTATTTGTCTACTAACATATTGCATCAGGACTTGACTCCATTTCCAACCATTGATGAGGGACAAAGAGAAAACTTGTTCCATACTTCTTGTAGGGTACAAGGAAACTTGTGCGCAATTATTATTGATGGCGGTAGTTGTACTAATGTTGTAGCTGCATCATTAGTATCGAAGTTGAAACTTGAAACTATCCCACATCCCAAACCCTATACATTACATTGGTTGAATGATCAAGATGGTCTCTGTGTAACCCAAAGGGCTAGGGTACCCTTCAGTATAGGAGACAAGTACTATGATGAGCTTGAATGTGATATTCTTCCTCTTTGTGCATCCCATATATTACTTGGTAGACCATGGTTATATGATAGGATGGTATTACATGATGGGTATAGAAATACTTATATGTTTAAAAAGGATAGTAAACGTATAGTATTGAACCCTATGTCACCATCAGAGGTCCAGGAGATGCAAAAACAGATAAAACAACCATCACAAAATCTTGAGGATCATAGCCACATGATCAAACCATCAGAGGACCAAACTGTGCAGATGCCGACACCGATGTGCCAACCTTCAGAGGATCCTGATGATCATAGTCAAACGAGCAGACCACCAGAGAGCCAAACTGTTCAGAGACAGTTATGTTC
Organism: Laguncularia racemosa; assembly: GCA_037954665.1. NCBI lineage: Eukaryota > Viridiplantae > Streptophyta > Magnoliopsida > Myrtales > Combretaceae > Laguncularia > Laguncularia racemosa. The sequence continues at coordinate 3,156,341 of JBBMOL010000069.1, read as the reverse complement.
ACCATTAGAGGTTTTAGAGGGTAATGAGTAGTTGGTCCAACCATTAGAAGACCATGAGGATCAGCAACATACAGATGAGTTAGAAAAAGAGGAAATAGTTTCAGTGGAACAGGTTGGTACAGGGGTAACTTTAGTGGATAATTGGTCATTATTTGTGTTGCAGAAGAGATACATCCTGGAAATGGAAGAGAGAAGACAATCACCACCTATAGTATTTTAGATATTGGGATTCTGCAGAGATATTTATTCAGGTGACTTACTAGGAGGAAACAAAGTCTCTACTGCATTTGATCTACTAGATTTGAGGACAAATCTTTTTGAGGCTCGAGGAAATGATAGGAATAAAAATCCAACAAGACCTATCATTAAGGCAAGAACTGAAGGATTTCAAATCTTGGCGTTGAGGGCCCATTTTGAGCAGATTGACCCCGGAATTATTTATATATTAACCTCTTTTCTATTATTGTTGTATTGTGTATTCCAACAGGCACACTTATCATATTCTATAGGGCAATGGACAAACTCCCTCAGACTCAGCTTATGGGTTATCCATGGACCGACCTGAACCGGCGATGAGTTGGGCCGATGGATCCTATAGAAGACCGGCATCTTGAAGACCATTTCTTTTATATATTTATTCTTTTATGAACTATTTTGGTTGTATTTTGGTTTTGGGACACTTTTATTTCCATGTAATTTTCATTTAGGGCTAGCCACCTTAAAAGTGGCAAACTTGTAATTTTGAACACTTTTTAACCCTAGAAGTAGCAAGTATAAATACTTGCTTAAGAGAGGGTTTAGGGGAGCTTATTTTTGCAGAACATACACTCTCTTTTCACGTGTGAATTAGGGTTCATACCTTGGTTCCAACTCTTATCAATTTCAATTCCAAGACTTGAAATTGTGGCGAGTGCAACAATTGGAATTTGTGAGCCATATCAATTCCTACTTGTTGTGATTTCTTTTCCTCTCTAGTGTGTTGTATCTAGGGTTGATTAGAGATAGTTCTTGGTCAGATTTACATCTTATTGTACACGAATTCATTTGATTATTTGAAAGAATTATCAAGTTGATTCAATTTATCATTAAGGATTTCTTTGCTAGCGTGAATTTCACCATTTAGAAAAAGGGATCTTCCTTCACGGTTTTCTTTGTCAAATTGAGGCTTGATTTTCGTGGATTATATGATATTAGAAGTGTTATTAGAAGCCATTTCCATTGTGGTATTCAGATTATATCATTAGTAGGTTGAATTTCATCATTTCAACATTAGGGTTCATTAGAAAAGTGCCATTTTTGGGATCCGATTTTGCCTAGACTTAAGATATCTTTTCTTAAGTCTTTTGAATGTGCTTTAAAGTGTGATTAGGCACATCATTAAGCTTGCTCTTGCTCCTCAACCTGCTCGGGTTCTATCTCCTGCTCTTGTTGTTCTTCAGCTGCATCCAATAAATGAAACCTGCACCTCTGCAAAACACCCTCAGGGAGAGAGGTACTCCTTCCACAACTGTCCCTTGGAACCCGTGTTGGAAAGACACCATAGTTCTTCAGAATACGAGTAATCCAAGAGCCGACAAAAACCCTGTGATGCCCTAGATCGCACTGCTTTTTCAAACACCAAACAACTGCCAATCCAACATTAACCCGGGTACATGTGATCATACTCCACAGCTGGTACAAATTCGAAGCATTCACAACACCCTGAGAATCACCTCTACCAGTGGTTGAACGGGCTAAAATGTAATGAAGCACACACACAGCAGGATCCTGTAAATGGCTTCCCTTAGATTTGGATAGATCATACCCGCCATCTCCCATACTGTTCCACACTCTATGCTGCAATAAGCCCCTGAGAAAAGCATCTAGAAGTTGAGAGAACTCATCGGAGTCGATAAACTCATTGTCATAAATGCCCAGGCACTTGATAAATTCTCTCATTTCAACACGGTGGTAACTCCCTTGGCAGTAGAAGGAAACCACGTTATCAAGCTGGGTATGATGGCCAAAACTAAGCGTGAATGTGGCGACGGAGTCATAGCTTAACGAAGCATAAACGTCCTCCTTAATGCTCAGAAGTGCTCTCCAAGCTAGATCTTTCAAGAATTGATCAAATTGTTCCACCAACCCATACCAAGCGAGCACTTCCCAATTGATTACCACATTAAGCGTGAACACCTTCCGTTCTCGCACCGTATCATACTTAGCTTCATCTTCCCTCCTCAAGTTAGGAGGATAGTGTCTCGAAGCTCTAGATGAACCCCCAGCTGAACTAGGTTGAGCATTCTTACGCGCCACCGTTTTAGTCCTAGGCATCTTGGATGCAACACGCTTAGGAAATCTTTAAAGATTGATAAAGGATGTCCTTCACCCAGTGGAACCAACAAAGAGGAGAAAAACGAAAATGTAAAGAGGAGTGGTGTGTGAATGAGGAAATAAGTGTAGGGGAAAGCATCTTATATATGAAAATCTCGAACCCTAGGAGCTATTGATGACACTGGTGCAAACCTAGGAGTGTTCAAAGTCGTGTCAGGCACTGCTCTTGTACAAAAACTTGTGAAAAATCTTACCTTGTGGCACGACTTGTAAATTGGCCGTACCTATACCCGTGTCATCTCCTGGAATGAGACACCTTTCACAAATGCCCACACACTTGGGTGTGGCTTAGATCATGTCTTATCCTCTTCGTTAAAATCTCACCTGCAAAACCACAAATCACAAATATTTTGATGATGATAGTAAAAGGAAAACTAACCTAGTAGATGCATGGGTTGCCTCTCAGCCAGCGCTTTTGTTTACCATCGTTGGCTCGACCGAATGAATAAAGGGAGATTAGTTATGGATTTGAATGAGGGTCAGCTCTGCTCTTTCTTCAAAGACCTTCTTGTCTCCCAAGTAATGTTTAAGTCTCTATCCATTAACCTTGAAAATACCCTTTTCAGGGTGTTCTAACTCCACCGTTCCATAAGGGAACTCGTCAGGCAAATCGACAAACTGGCATTGATTGTGAATCATGTGCATTGTAGAGGCCTTGATTTTGAAGTTGTTGGCCTCTATTACTAGTTGCACAATACACAACCCAGTGTTGCCCAAAGTAGGTCGGGTATATTCAACCATCGTCCTTTGTTCATCTGCCATTGGTTCAGCTTCTGTGTTACCACGGGTGATAGATGCTTCCTTGTCAGCCACTGATGTTGCTTCTTCACTTTCCAAAGGTTCGTCAAAATTCAAATTCCTTACTATCTCCTCAGCACTTTTCAATCACCTTTTAAAAGTTCGGTCAATCTCAGGATCATGGTCAAGAAGCTTAGATGAAGAGCTCTTTGTCATAAACTGCGAAAAACAAACGATGAACTTAGTTTCCTCAACAAATTTGAATGGAAGCACGAATGAAACTAAGAGAAATAATTAACAAAAAAAAAATTATAGTTAAAGTAGTAGGCGTCAAGTTTTCTTAATATTAAAAGTCCCCGGCAACGGCGCCAAAAACTTGGTTAACGATCTGATCGTTCTAACAAGTCAAATCCTATACTCAATCCTAGCTTACGATCAGTTCTCAGGAAAGTATACCTATCAATTAGCAATATAGCATTGGAATACAGGTATCGATCCCACGAAGACTTATAAGTACTAGTACTAACGATTTTCCTACTATTTAACTTCTCACTATTGATAAACTCAATTATCCTAATTACAGATTAAATCTAAAAGGAACGAATTAAATGATCAGATTAAAGATATTCAAATACTCCTTTAGTTAATTCAATTATCTAAACATACCCTACCCAAGTTCCACCACTAATTATCATGCAACTTTTATTCAATTACAAACTTTCCAATGATTAATACTCAACATCTCTGATCTGTGGAGTTTCTTACACTAAATTAAGGTCTTTCTCAAGATCAATAATCCCTAATCCTAATTAAGTCAATTAAGATCTCTCTTTAATTAACATAATTAAGATTGCAATAAAATCCTAGGACTCTCAATTGAACCAGACCACCATAACCTCATTCAATACAAAAAACCTCCTATAATCTATCTATAGGATTACAAGTAGTCTTTTTATTCATGCCAGATCTACTCTATTAAGCGATTTCTCAATCTTATTAACAAAGATCTAATTCGATCCTAATATTGCACACATATCAAGATAAACAAACCATGATTGCAACATAAATAAACTCAATGATTAGGATTAATCATTGAAACATCGACAAATCTGTTACATGACAATTAGGGGTTTCTCGAGGGATCAGGTATAAAAAAATTAACTACTCATGGATCTAATAAAAAGAAAAAAAGAGAAAATATTAGAATCCATAAATAAACCCAAACACAAAGATCTTGGCTTCGATTCTGGAAACTCTTCTAACTTCTCTTCTCTAGGGTTGTTCTCGTGCCACCTCCTTTAATCGGCCTCTCGGCCTCCTCCTCTCTCACTCTCTGATTGGTTCTATTTATACTCTTAAGGGAATAGCCGAGGATCTTTAGCTAGAAAGATACAAATATATCTTTAATTTTCCAAGTAAATCTCGAAAAGTGAATAACGTACACCTGACACGCCCACCAACACGGCCAGATTTCAAACTGTGTCTCCCTCTGGTTGATAATCCGCAATTTCTCATCCTTGCTCAGTGTGTGGCATGGCTAGAAACATACATTAAGAGGTCAATTTGAAATTTCAAATACACATTAATTCATAGTTAATTGTGTATCATTTGAATTTGAAAAAGCCTCTTACCATTTGTGGAGTTGTGCACTTATTGAACTTCTTTTGAATTTGAAAGTGGGCTACCTTTTTGTGTTGAAGTTGCGGTTCAATGTTTGTGTTAAAGTGAGGAAAGTGCACCGTGGCTTGAAGTAGTGTGTATGTAGTGTTGCATTTTTTGTAAATTTAGGAAAAGGTGTTAACATTTGGTGTTGGTTGTTGTATGTGTTGTCAAGCTACTTGTTGTTGGTGGTGTGAACATTGTTGAACCCTAAGCAAAGAGGAAGTTGTGTGGTGGTGAATGGTGTGTTGTGTATGTGTTTAATTGCTGCCAATTGTATATTTAAGTGGTGAGAAGCCAAGGCAAGAATAAGGAAAGTTGAGAAGTAGAATTTAAAATTCAAACAAGTCAATAAAGTGTGAAAGTAATTGAACTAGTTACTTAAACACTTGTAGTTCAATTTAATTCTATCTACTTGAAAGTAGTTGAGTGTACTTCACTTGTAGCTTGGTTATGTACTTGAACCATGGAAGTGTGAAGATAATTATTGTGTTGTTGGGTTTGAACACAATCATGTCTAGTGAGATGTTTCATTATACTAATGTATTGCACCAGACATTGACTACATTTACTACTAAAGATGATGAACAAAGGGAAAACTTGTTTCATACCTCTTGTAGGGTACAAGGAAATTTATGTGTCCTTATAGTTGATGGTGGTAGTTGTACCAATGTGGTAGTAGTATTGTTAGTATCGAAAATAAAACTTGCTACTACTCCACATCCTGAACCATATAAATTGCATTAGCTTAGTGATAAGGAGAGTTTACATGTGACCCAAAGAGCTAGGGTACCATTCAGTGCAGGGGATAAATACTTTGATGAGATTGAGTGTGATATTTTGCCAATGTGTGCATCCCATATATTACCTGGCAGGCCTTGGTTATATGATAGGAGGGTCATACATGATGGCTTCAGGAATACTTATGTATTCCAAAAGAAGGGAAAACAAATTATTCTGAATCCAATGTCGCCTTTAGATGTATAAAGGGTTCAGCAACAAATCAATAGACCATTAAAGGGCCATGAGCAGTTAAGCCAACCCTTAGAGCACAAAATTTCTCAAACACAGATGTGCCAACCTTTAAAGGATATTGATGATCATAGTCAGATGAGTAGACTACTAAAGAGCCAAATTGTTCAGGGATAGTTATGTTCACCTTTAGAGGTATTAGAGGCTCATGAGCAGTTGAGTAAACCATTGGAGGATTTTGAGGGTCAGAGTTAGATGAGCCTATTATCAGAGAGCTAGATTTTTCAGAGACAGTTGTGTTCACCTTTAGAGGTTTCAAAGGGCAGTGAGCAGTTAGGCCAACCATTAGAGGGCTATGAAGATCAACGCCACACAGATGAGTTAGAAAAGGAGGAAACAATATCAGTGGAATGGGTTAAGATAGGGGAGACCTCAGTGAATAATGGATCATTATTTGTGTTGCAGATGAGATACATCCTAGAAATGGAAGAGAGAAAACAATCACCCCCTATGGTATTTCAGATATTAGGATTCTACAGTGATACTTCTTCAGGTGGCTTACTAGGAGGAAACAGAGTTTCTATTGCATTTGATCTATCAGATTTGAGGACAAATCTTTTTGAAGCTCGATGAGATGATAGGAATCAAAATTCGTTAAGACCTATCATTAGGGCAAGAGCCAAAGGATTTCAAATCTTGGCGATGAAGGCCGATTTTGAGCACATCGACCCCAGAATTATTTGTTTACTAACCTCTTTTCTCTTATTCATGTATTGTATATTCCAACAGGCACACTTATCATGCTTTACAAGGTGATGGACAAGCTCATTAAAACTCAGTTTGTGGGTTATCCATGGATTGACCTAAACCAGCAATGAGCCGAGCCGACGAATCTTATGGAAGAGCTAGCATCTTCGAGACTAATTTTTATCTATTTGTTATTTACTTGTATTATTTATGTTGTAAGCTTTTGGTACACTTTTCATTTGCTTGTAATTGCCTTTTAGAACCGACCACCTTAAAAGTGGCATAGTTGTAATTTTGTGGACTTTTTAACCCTAAAGGGAGCAAGTATAAATACTTGCTTAAGTAGGGTTTAAGGGGAGAATTTTTTAGAAATAGACTTCACCTTTTACGTGAGAGAATTAGGGTTCTTCCTTAGTTCAATTCCTCTTATCAATTTCAATCCAAATAATTGAAATTGTAGCGAGTGCAACATGGAGAAATTGTGAGTTATATCAATTACTTTTTGTTGTGTTTCCTTTTCATCACTAGTGAGTCATATCTAAGGTTGAATTAGATGTCTTCTTGGTCAGATTTGATTGCATTTGTAATTGAATTATTAGTGCTTAATTGAGTGGTTTTTATCCTTGATCTCTAGTATTTCATTTAGTCACTCTTGAATCGTGAAATCAAGTTATGTGGAAAGTGGATCATGGTCATTGTTCTTACTGTTCTTTGGTATTATTCATGTGGACTTCAAGTATATTTAGTGATCTCCATTGAGGATTACATCATTGTGATATTCATTTCCTTGAAGTTTAGCATTCGATTCATCTTACATAATTAGGGTCACACAACATTTACTCCAATTTGAATTGATTTGTTCTTGTCCTTTAGGGATTGTTAATTGGATCATTTACATGTACTTAAACTCCTTTTTAGGCACATCATATTTTGGTGCTAGAAGGAGTTTAAGTACATGCAAATCGGTTCAAATTAGAGTAAATGTTGCGTGACCTTAATTGTGTAAGATGAACCGAATGCTAAAACTTCAAGGAAATGAATATCACAACGATGTAATCCTCAATGGAGATCACTAAATATACTTGAAGTCCACATGAATAATACTAAAGATCAACAAGAACAATGACCGTGATCTACTTTCCACACAACTTGATTTCATGATTCAAGAGTGACTAAATAAAAGACTAGAGATCAAAGATAAAAACCACTCAATTAAGCACTAATAATTTGATTACCAATGCAATCAAATCTAACCAAGAAGACATCCAATTCAACCCTAGATATTACACACTAGAGAAGAAAACAAAACACAACAATTAGAAATTGATATGACTCACAATTTCAATTGTTGCACTCGCCACAATCTCAACTCTTGGGATTGAAATTGATAAGAGGAAATTGAACTAGGATAACCATAAGCTCTCTCACGCAAAGTGATGTGTTTAATATGAAAATTGGCTTCCTCAAAACCCTACTTAAGCAAGTATTTATACTTGCTCCCTTTAGAGTTAGAAAGTCCACAAAATTACAACTATGCCATTTTTAAGGTAGCTAGTCCTAAATGAAAATTACAAAAAAATGAAAGTGTCCTAAAAGAAAATTACAACATAGAATGGTCCAATAACAATTAAAAAGTACAAAAATAATATAAATCTTCAAGAGCCAATGCTTCAAAGTGAAATCAATCGCAGTGGGCCTTTGGATGCAAATCTGATGATGTCCTGTGGCCATCAACTAATATAAGTCATTTGGCATCCCATGGAGAAATATTATTATACCTGTAAGCTTATTACTCAAATATTTGTTAGATAAAATAAATAGAGTAAAATATAAGCGATTTGGATCATCATCCAAATCGAGTTCTGAGAGCATCTATGGTGCCGGAAAATTTCCCATCAATAGTCATCTACTGTTTTGCCTCCCTACCTCAATGTTTGGAGACACATAAATAGTTTCTACCTGTAATGTTCAAGTATGAACCTTTTCCTCAAAACCCGTTTCATGTCCCTCCAAGTATGTATTTCAGCCTCTCCATCCCTTCATCTGTTAATCACCAGATTTTTCCACTATAAGGCAGCATAACCTATGAATTCCACAACTGTAAGACGAACCTTAGTATTATCATCAATTTCATAACACTTAAACAGACCCTCAACTTTGTCCTCCCAATCTAAGTAATCATCTACTAAACCCCTATCATCGAATGAAGGCATTTGCAGTTTCACATACTCCAATCCCCGAAGTAGTCTGAAATCCCTGTTTGGGTATGGGTTAATCCCAAAATTATCATCTCTTTCCTCCCTAAGAGCATGATAATCTCCTTCCACTCTTCTTCCCATATTACATCCAACTGCTCCCTCCCTATGAACATTTTGAGGAACTACCCTAGGTGGTGGTGCCTAAGGATTTACCATTGGTGGTTGTGGCATCGTCATCCGATCTATCCATGTTGCTAATGTAGCAACAATGGTAGTGAGGTCCTGTAACTGCTCCTCCAAAGTTCTTCTACTCGCAATTCGATGACCCTAACTGCCACCAACTTGGTTATTAGCCTTATTGCCAATTTCCCCATTCACACTACCATTTGACATGGTTGATGACTTCATTTGTTGAAATACAAAGACAATTCAAGGCAAGTGTAATATACTTCATAATCACCCCTTCACAACAACCACACTTTCACATCCTCACTCACTTCAAACACAAAGTATGCTCCACTTAAGCTTCACACACCCACGACACACTAATATAATCACAGCAACAATGCAATTAGAAGCAATGATGAACACTTCTCCAAATGGCAAGTTAATGATTCCAACTAATCAAAGTGTGTTTAAATGATCAATACATAACAACTCCCACACTTAATGTTTGCTTTTGAAATTCAAAAATTAACCACAATACACACTATTCTATGCCACATACACTTCACCATGGTACATACATACACACAACCACGGTGTAGCACTTCTCCACTATAATACACATATATACTTCACCACGTTGCAACCCCTCCAACTACACACTCTTCCACTTCAACAATCTACGACAACAACACAACAACGGAATAATTAATGAAGGCTTCTCCAAATGGTAAGAAAACAATTCAAAAATAGTCAAAGTTTATTAAGATCAACAATACACAATAACTCTTAAACTTAAAGTTTGTTTTTGAATTCAAATTGTTTCCAAATTCTCCACGACAAGGATAGCAATTATGAAAATCATGTACTCCAATTTTCGAATTCTTGCAAGGAAAGAATAATCTAACAATTAGCACTACTCAAATGATGGAATTAAAATTCAAAGACTCTCCCTTCTTCCACTCATAACCCAATCACAACAAGGATGCAAGCTAATTTTTAACACTTTACACGACTTCAATTAAATATCAAGCAAGCAATTCAAGAACAAACTCAACACAAGACTTCAAATTTCCCTTCACACAATCCAATTTTGGTCTTGAAGGATCAAGAACCCTAAATCCCAATTGTGATTCACGAAATTCCCTTCTCTAAACCTTGCTTTGATACCAAAAAGATGATGTGCCCTACAATTCCAATTGCAAGAACGCCAAGACAATAGCACAAACACCAAACCAATCTCACAAAGGCATGATCAACAACAAGCACTTGAAACCTAATTCACGTGGATTCAAATGACTATAATGCCGAAATTGTGACTAGGATCAATATCAATTGTATAATATGTAAAGGACAACAATAAAATGAACCAAATTCCACTCAAATTGGAATTGAATCAAATCTGAAAATTGGAACCCTAATTCACGTGAAAATGAACAAAGTATCACAACTAATTACAACTAGATATGATGCACTAGAAAGTAATTGGAAGCAACATGAGAAAGATTGATATAACTCACAATACTCCTTAAGCAAACTCGCCACAATTTCAATTGAAATTGATAAGAGTTTGGTTTGTGTGAAAAGGTCTCTCCTCACGGCAAGAATAGGTGTATTTTTCTCAAGTTCAAAAAGCTACCTCCAAACCCTACTTAGCAAGTATTTATACTTACTCTAATTAGGGTAAAAACAATAAAACCAATCAAATGGCTGGTTCTCAAACACAAAAGTACAAGTACAAATAAGTCTTCAAAATGGCCGGTTCTTCACTTCAATAAAACACTTGTGGACTAGTAGATGTAAGTCCAAGAATGACCCACAATTGATCCTTAGTGCATTTTATTTGCCATCCTATAAAACCAAAAATTTACCTGCTACAATGCAAAGATAAAGTATTATTAGATAAATATGACAAAATGTGAATATCTGGGCTCATGTATCCAATTTGGTTTCCCCACTGTTGGAACCATAGGGTTGATTCCCATCATGATTGGCTAAATATTTTCTTGTGGGTTTATGATGTTTTGATGGAAGTGTTAGCATGAGTAGTGTAAATTGAGTATGAATATTGTGTATTGAGTATTGATCGTAGTGCAGTTGCTCTTAAATGTGTATTAAATTGCATGACCATTGGATTTAGTACATTTAGAAGACTTTAAATGCCTGATTAAGGATTTGAACTCCCTTAGATGCAACTAGGATGTTTATAATAAAATTGCATAACCATTCGATTTTTTTAAATCACTTAAATTCATTTGCTTAATGTGGTTGCAAATATAGATTATGCGATTGACCAAGCGATTAATATATATTCGTAACTAGGGTATTTGGTTAGTGATAATGACAAAATATCTCACTGATCATATAGGAAAATATGTCATAATTGAGGATTTCTCTATATAGTGAATTTCATCTGCTTTACTAAGGAGATGAGTTTATGTGAATTCACTAAAACCCAATTGAATACCATATTTGATACTTAATCTAACATAGTTTGCTAACAACTTTAGAGGATAAGCATTGCAAATCCACACTTTCATTTACTAGAATCATAGTCCTTTGAGTTTTGTTGATTAGTTTTAGTAATTCTAAGCATTTCCATTGTTCAATTCACTTATGTTAGAGTTGCAAGCCAAGCCTAGTGCTTAGCTAACTCCTTTTCTCCTTGAGAGATCAACTTTTAAGTGCTCAACAATATTATTACTGCATACATCTCGACACAATAGTCGATAAGGTATACACTATTTTCTTAAGGTTTTAAAGATCAAATTTTAATTAAATTTTATAAGTAATACCTATGTATATCACTTATGCATGAAAGAAATTATCTGACTCATGATTTAGAGTTGGCTATAGTAGTATTTGCTTTAAAGACATGGAGATATTATTTATATGGTCAAAGATGTGAGATTTATATTGACCATAAAAGTCTCAAATATTTGTTCACTCAAAAGGAGTTGAACATAAGGTAACGAAGATGGTTGAAATTAATCAAAGATTATGATTTAGGTATTAACTACTAACCAAGAAAGGTAAATCTTATAGTAAATGCATTAAATAGGAAGAAGTATGCTAAAATAGCATCTATAGTCACAAAGCAACAAGAGTTGATTAAGGAATTTAAGTGAATGAACTTAGAGTTCAAATGGTATGAGTTAGAAATGTCAAATTTGGTTACTAAACTAATCACATTAGATGGAATAGGAGAAGCTCAGAAGGAGGATTTACTTCTTCAACAGACAAAACATGACAAACAACAAGTACCCTAATTTGAATATTGATGAGAGTAGGATCCTACGGATTGAAGGTAGATTGTGTGTACTTAATAATTTAGATCTTTGTAAGAAGATTTTGCATAAAACTCATTATTTAGGATATACCATACACCTTAGAGGTACCAAGATGTACCAAGACCATCGTAAGGACTTTTGGTGGGATGGGATGAAAAAGGATGTAGCTAAATTTGTGGCTAAATGTGAGTCTTGCCAAAGTAACAAAGCTAAGCACCAAAGAACAAGAGGATTGCTATGAATATTACATATTCTAGAATGGAAATGGGATCAAATCACCATAGATTTTGTCATTGCATTACCTTGAACTCCAACACAACATGATGCCATTTAGGTTATAATTGATCATCGTACTAAATCAATACATTTTTTTCTCATCAATATGACCTATTCCATGGAAAATTTAACTAGAATTTATATAAAGGATGTGGTGAGGCTTCATGGCATGCCAACTGGCATAGTATTAGATAGAGATCCTTGATTTATAACTAAATTCTAGATAAGTTTGTAAGAAGCTATAAGGACTAAACTCCAATTCAACACTACATATTATCCTCAAATTGATGGATAGTGAGAATGGACTATTTAGACTTTAGAGGATAAGCTTCAAGCTTATGCCATGGAATTTAAAGGAAGCTGGGATTTACATCGAATTTTCTTACCTTAACAACCATCACCCAACTATTCAAATGCCTTCATATGAAGCTTTGTATGGTCGGAAGTTTAGGTTTGCACTATTTTGGGATGATGTGGAGAAGGTGGCATTAGGACTAAAGCTTCTTCAAGAAGCAATAACTAAGGTAGTAGATATTAAGTAAAAGATGAAAAACACAAGATAGACATAAAAGTTGGTTAAATGTGAAAAGAAGAGTTAAGGAATTTGAAATTAGTGATCAGTTTATTTCAACATTGGCCTTATTAAGAGCGTTCTTTGAGTAAAGACCAGGGGAAATTAAATCATCGTTATATTGTGCCATTTAAAGTGTTAGATTGAGTAGGAAATCTAGCCTAGTGACTAGCTTTGCCTTCTAATTTATCCAAAATCCATAATGTTTTCCATGTTTTCAAACTTTGAAAGTGTGTGCTAGATCCTAATAGAATAATTGAGATGGAACTAGTAAAACTAAAGGAAAACTTGACATACGAGGAACATCTAATCAAGATTCTAGATCAGAAGAACTAGAAATAACGAAACAAGGAGATAAGTTATGTGAAAGTCTTAAGGAAAAATCATGATAAAGAAGAAGCTACCTAGGAATTTGAGGATGAAGTGAAAAGCAAATATTATCGTCTATTTAGTGAACTAGGTGCATCCCTAAGTTTTGAGAACAAAACTTAATTTAAGGGAGGGATAATGTTACCCTACAAATTTCAAAATAGGATTAAATCAATAATTGATATTAGATATTATATGAAAGAATACATATAGTACTCTCACTTAATTTTCAATAGGTAACTATAGCTAACCCAAATTATGATTCAAAAAGTCTTACAAACTAGTCTTGAGTTTAAAAACCTTATATATTCAAAGATGCTCAAATTAGACTTATATTATCAAATATCATTCCTACAAGTGTCAAAACTTAGAAAAGGAAAACAAAAACAACCTAGTAAGCCTTAAAGGTTAGCATGTAGAGTAAAATATCATATTAGGTTCTTTTACACTCAACTTTTTTCAAGCATCACTTAAATGAATTGAGTATAATTGAGTTCTACTTTAATGAAAGTTACTCTGGAAGCTTCCAACTTTGTAATTAAAGCTAAAAAATCACCTAATTGGTTATATATTTTGATAATTAATTACATTAAAAGAATAAATAGCAAGGAAAGTAAAGAAGGATGTAAAGCACACCTAAAGTTAGCATGGAATGGGTATGATTATAATGTCTACCTTAACTCAATTCAAGAAAAGTAAGAACACTACAAAAGATCACTTCATGGTTGACACCTTTAGGGCATTTTTGTCCTAAAAGGTAGGTCTTAGATTCCAGGCTATCTCATGAGATTTTGGAGTATTTAACATGAATTCTTAAGTTTGAAAAGTCAACTACTTATTAAATGCATCTTTTACCATAAGGTTAAGTGCTTATTAGACCAACTAACTTAACCCAAAATATCTATCAGTTGATTATAACTATTGTAGTACCTTATCATTAATAGATAAGTGGGCAAAAACATCAAGAAACTCTAAGATTGTCTTGGATATATAAGAGCAAAGTAGTGTGATTTCCATGTTTACTTAAACTAACAACATTTTAACTACCCTAAACTAACCTAAATCAAGATGTGCTTTTAAAAAATTCTATGACACATGAATTTACTATTATGGTCCATTAAAGGTGCCAAATCTCATCAAAAGAAGATTCTTTGTGTCAATAATACATGCAAAATGGCATGTACATGTCCTTCCTTCCTAAAGCTATTGTTTAATTCCATCAAAATGTGACCCAAAGAGGATAATAATGCATCAAGTTCCATTTTTGTCCACACTAAAGAAGAGTTCTATAACTTTCCTCAATTGAGGCACCAATATTGACTTTTAGGGCAAGTATTAAATAGAGATTGTTTGATTAGTTGAAGTCACTTAAGTTAATTGAATTCTTCCCCTTATTTAACTACATGTGCTAGCCACATCATTACTCACTTTACATTTCATTTTCAAACTTCCATATTCTAACACATTAAAGACCACACAACAACCTTGATGTACATATGTCCAAATTCTTCTAAAATAAAAGTGAACCAACTCTTATGCTATTGTCCTTTTAATTGCTAAAGTTCAAGATAAGGTAAGCAACTTTTAACCTAAGCTTCTTTAGTTAAATCTTACCATACATCATGATATTTTAACTTTCTTACATCATGTTTTATGATTAGAATCATAATGTCAATGAAAGTCCACTCCTAAAAGGTAAATCCTTTTGCCTATCTTAAGATTGTAATATGTCAATCAAGGTTTTCTTCCAACTACCAATCATAATAAGTGGGATTTTTCTTATAATTAGTGTATCACTTCAAATTACCTAAAAATCTACAAACCCTAATAAAAAAATCTTGATCACAAGATTAAACCCTATAAACTAAGTCTTTTCTAAAACAAGACTTTAAACCTATAATTAATACTTTCAATCAAAATGAAATTATTAAGTGGACAAATCCATGATATTAAAAATAGGAGAACTTATCTCTTATAAAAATCTAACTAAGATCTATACCAAGATGATTGGGCCATTAGGAAAATTGGAATGGAAAACATTCAAAACCTATCTTAAGACCTTTCTAACAATAGATTAAGAAAATATTTGAACAATCTAAATACTAAAAGATTTGTAAGATTGAAACCTAAGATAGGAATATTGGAAGGGAAATTAGCTAGGAACTGTGATCTATTTATGACTATTAAGTGAATTTGATCTAAACCTTGAGTACCCAAAGATTACCTCAATCTTTGATGTGACATGATATAGTGAGAATCTATGATGATTATCATTTTGTTTATATCAGTAGTTTGGCTATGCTAAATTACATATGTAAATTGTGGTATGTGGAGCTTATAGGTTATGCTTATACTTGATTTGGTTGCACCTTGTTTAAAGAAAATACTTTAATATATGTCATAACCCCATTATTCGTTGCATGGATTAATGATTATGTTGCTATGTATCTGATGAATTAGTTGATCACCTAAAAGAAATAAAATTAAGCATATTAGAACTTATGTATAATTGAATCATGCATCTTATGACTGCATCCTAAAGAATAGCCATCACTATTACATAGTATATAGATAGGACAAGCCTAATAGTGGGGTCCTACTCTACCATTAACAAACTAAATAATTTTTTATGATTATTGTGTTTTTGGTAGAGTTAAGTCTATGTTACTGCTTAGGGCTTACATGCATCTAGAGGTAAGGAGGTCAAGAAAAATATACTCTTCATTTCATTTTGTTTTTTTCGGAGCCATGAATAGGTGACACTTGTCTTGGGGCATAATAGGGTAGTTAAGAAAGACATATTATTCTTTGGTTTTTGTAGGACCTTGTATGGAAGATCCTTCTTCTAGCATAACTTTGATTTCTAGCCTAAGGCGTGATCAACTCTAAGGCATTATTTTTGGGAGCCAAAGGTGACATGTTATGTAAAACTTTACGTTATTTTAGATAACCTAAACATTGATGGAACTGCTAAAAACCTCAACCCATGGTCTTTAAGTGGGGGTGATAGGAATCAAAATCCTACAAGACCTATCATTAGGGCAAGAGCCAAAGGATTTTGAATCTTGGTGATGAGGGTCCTCTTTGAACAAACCGACCCTAGAATTATTTCTATATTAACCTCTTTTCTGTTACTTATGTGTTGTGTATTCCAGCAGGCATATTTGTTGGGTCTTACAAGGCGATGGACAAACTCACTAAGACTCAGCTTATAGGTTATTCATGGATCAACCTAAACTGAAGATGAGTTGGACCAATGAATTCAATTGAAGAACCAACTCATTGAAGACTATTTTTATACTTGTAATTTTATTATTGAACCGATTATTTTGTAATGATTTTGGAACATTTTCATTTGCTTGTAATTGTTGAATTAGGATCAGCCACATTAGTAGCATAGACATAAATTTTTAAACATTTTAACCCTAATTGGAGCAATCATAAATACTTGCTAAAGTAGGGTTTATGGGAGCTTTTTTAAACACTTAAGAAAATACACTTTTTTTTGCTGTGAGGAAGAGTCCTTACATCAAAAAAATTCTCTTATCAATTTCATCATTGAAATTGTGGCAAGATTAGCTTGAGGAGATTGTGAGTAATATCAATCCTTCTCTAGTTATTTCAAATTGTTTTCTAGTGAATCATATCTAGATACGATTTGGTTGGTTACTTGCTGACTTTCATGTGAATTAAGGTTCATAATTTTCAGATTTGATTCAAGTCAATTTAACTGGAATTTTAATTCATCCATATTGTTATCCATTGCTTGTTATACCATTACATTGATCCATATCACAATTTAGTATCATTTCCATTTGGATCTATGTGAATTGCAGTTCAAATAAATTGTTGTTGATCACGCCATTTTGGAATTGCTTCCATTTGTTACTTGAATGTGCTTTAGCCAATTAAGCACATCATCTTTTGGTATCAGAGCAAGTTATTCATACAATTAAGGATCATTTGGAAATTATTCTTCACGCCATTTTTTGGATTTGTTGAAGTGGTTCTTCAATTGGTTTCATATGCTTGAATTTGATCATTTAGGCACATCATAATTTGGTATCAAAACAAGTTGTTCATACAATTAGGGTTCATTTGGAAATTATTCTTCATGCCATTTTTAGGTTTGTTGGAGTGGTTCTTCAATTGGCTTCATGTACTTGAATTTGATCATTTAGGCACATCCAAAGGGGGGCGGGGGAGGAGGGATGGGTGATACGAACCACACCAACCCGTGACGAAACCCAATACCAATACGTTCAGAATTCGTTGCCTAAGACGCCCAAACACCTAAAGTGGAAACCGCGACCCGTTGTCTATAAGTGAAACAAGAACCTTGGTATAAAATGAAGACGCTACAATCGGGATGGAAGACCAATTGATAAGTCGGAATGAACGCCACGAAAATCAATTTGATAAGTTCGATTTAGTTCTTGAAGAACCAAGAGAGGTGCCTCTCAAAAGTGTTTAATGTTCAAAGATGTATGTTGTTCATTGTTCTAAACCCTAGGAGCTTTTATACTAGGGTTACAATTCGTGTAAAATAACTCCAAAACGACATAGTTTAGATAAGTGGCGTAAAAACGTGAAAACAGAACAAGCTGGCCGGCAGGGGATACATGGCCGTGTACACGCCCATGTACTTTGGCCGTGTACCTTTCTGTGCAACTTCTGGCAACATACACGCCCGTGTACTTTGGCCATGTATCTTTTTGTGCAACTTCTGGCAACATACACGCCCATGTACTTTGGCCGTGTATCTTTCTGTAGATTTGCTTGACTCCATACACGGCCGTACCTTGAAAGTACACGCCCTCTTCAACTCGTGTCTGGTGTGACTTGTATAAGAGCAAGGGTCTTCCCATGGTTGTTCCAATCCGTTCCAACTTCATGATTGCTCTAATCCTTTCCGGCTTCATGGACAACCTTTATCAACCCGTTAAGTGCTTCCTTGAATCATTTTGCTCGATTTCTTGTGATCGGTCTAGGCGGCACTTCAAGAGGATCCACATTTCTTCTTCCGGCTTGGCTCTCATCATAGATCTCATCATTCCCCTCCTCTTGAAAAGGATTTATCCTCAAATCATTGCCTGCATCAAATGGACTTAGATCAGTAACATTAAACATGACACTTACTAGATACTCACCTGGTAGATCTTTCTTGTATGCATTATCATTGATGCGCTCAAGACTTTGAATTGGTCCATCGCCTCTAGGAAGTATTTTAGATCTACACTGTACGAGAATCCGCTCTTTATGCATATGAACCCAAACCCAATCTCCAGGTTCAAAAACAGCTTGTCGACAACCCTTGTTGGCATGTTTCACATATTGCTCCGCTCTTCACTCAATATTTAGCCTTCTCACGAAATCTGTCTTAAAATCAGCATAAAAACTCACAAACTTGTTAAGTTGCAATGGCAATAAATAATTAGAAACCAATGGGTTAAAATCATACACAATCTCAAATGGTGAACAATGAGTAGTGCTATGTAAAGCCCTATTATACGCAAACTCCACAAATGGTAGGCAATCCTTCTAGGTCCTAATGTTCGTCTCTATGATTGCCCTCAACAATTGAATTAAAGTACTGTTAACCACCTCAGTTTTCCCATCAATTTGTGGGTGGCAGATAATCGAAAACATTCGTTTAATTCCCAACTTTTCCCATAATACTCTCCAGAAATGACTCAAAAATTTCTCACCTCGATCACTAACAATGCTTCTAGGTATACCATGCGGACGCACTACCTTTCTAAAGAACAAATCAACAATGTGTATAGCATCATCAGTTTTATGACAAGGAATGAAAAGAACCATTTTAGAAATCCTATCCACAATCACAAAAATAGAATCTTGACCATGCCTAGGCCTAGATAATCTTAACACAAAATCTATGGACATGTCTATCCAAGGCTCATGAGGAATGACACTATACTCATATAACCAATCTAAGAAGTCATCTAAACAAGGAATGGGATGACGATACTTTACCGTAAGGTTCTTGATGGCGCGGCAGTCAACACGCATTCTCCATGTCCCATCCTTCTTAGGCACTGCACATGGACTCATGCCTTCTCTCACGTATCCCTTCTCCACTAATTCATCGACCTGCCTTTGGAGTTCCTTTGGAAAGACATCTTCAAAGTCCTGCACAATAAACACAACCACACTAGGCAAAGAGTTAGATAGTCCGTTAGTATTAAGACATGTTTCCTTAAAAACCAGCAACAACATAGGTTGCCTCATCTCTAACGCTCTCCTCACTATACTCGCTCTTGCCACACAACTCTCCTTTTCACTCACAACCAAAGTTGATCCCCCTTCAACTTGGCCTCTCACACTCTTTCCAACCTTCCTCTCTTTTTCCTTTTGATCTTAACTTTTATATTCCTTTTTCTTCTCATTATCTTTTGCTCTCTCACTTTCACTCTGCTTTCCACTCACCTTGTATTTTGCAAACGACTGTTGTAGCTGCAACTGGTCCTCATACACTTGTTTAGGTGTTAAAGGTTTAAGATTAAAAGTTTTCCCTTGGTGAACAAGCGTATACTTGTTAGAAAAGCCATCATGAACAACCTTCCTATCAAATTGCCATGGCCTCCCCAACAACACATGACATGCTTGCATTGGCACTACATCACATAACACCTCATCCTCATACCTACCAATGCGAAACCCAATCAAGGCTTGCTTACTCACCTTAGTCTCACCACTATCATTCAACCACTGCAATTTATATGGACTAGGGTGTCTAACAGTTTTGAGCCCCAGCCTCTCAACAATAAATTTACTCACTACATTGGTGCAACTTCCCCCATCAATAATCAAACTACAAATGTGATCTCCTAGATAACATCTAGTATGAAATATATTCTCCCTTTGCACCTCCTCTTCTTCCTTCACCTACACATTCAAAGCTCTCTTCACTACTACCACTAGCCTTCCAATTGCAGGCTCCTCATCATCACTAGCATCCTCTAATGGAGGCATATCATCTTCTTCACTATCCCCCTCAGTCTCATACTCTCCATCATCACGTAAAATCATCACACGCCTATTTGGACATTGACTAGCAATATGGCCTCTACCTTGACATTTAAAACATCTAATGTCACAATTTCTAGAAGTAGAAGATTCAGGGTTGCCTTGATTACCAGGAGTAGAACCCGCTTGCCTCAGCTCCCCTTTTGGTTTGGTGGGTAAAGGCTTTTCTTCCTTCTTCCATTGATTAGTCTTCCAAGTGGATGAACCATTACCCTGTTACAACCGTGCATTACTACTACCTCCCCTCTTGTGCTGGTTCTCAACTTTTATAGCCATGTGGACCATATCCTCCAATTCTACATAATGCTGCAATTCAACAACATTTTGGATTTCTCTATTCAACCCCGCAAGAAATCTAGCCATTGTAGCCTCTCTATCCTCCTCTACATTCGCCCTAATCATAGTGACTTCCATCTCCTTGAAATACTCATCTACACTCCGGCTTCCCAACTTAAGAGTTTGCAACTTGTTGTGCAATTCACGATAGTAATACGCAGGCACAAACCGCTTCTTCATCACTCTTTTCATCTCTTCCCAAGACTCAATAGGTGGCTCGCCACTCCTTCTCCTATTCAACATTAGTTGATCCCACCACACTATAGCATAATCCGAAAATTCAATGGCAGCAAGTTTTACCTTCTTTATCCCACTATAGTTGTGACAATCAAATACCATCTCCACCTTTTCCTCCCACTCTAAGTACGCCTTGGGATCATTCTTCCCTTGGAAAGGATGAATCTTCATCTTTATGCTACTCAATTGATCATCCTCTCTATTCCTATCTCCTCTATCTTCCCAATCCCTAATTCCTCTATTCCGATCACTATATCCTCGATAACTCCCGACAGAAGGCTCATTAAAATCATCATCCGACATTTAATCTCCACCCCTCGGTACTCTCCTAGAACGACTCTCCCGCTTACGCCCTTGGAATACGTTTGTGGATTGCTCTAGTCTTTGCTCTACCGTCTCATGAATTTGTTCCTAGCATCAAACCTTCCCCTCTCACCTTCAGGAGAATGTTGTCTCGACATAGTCCCTGTAGAAAAGATTAGTACTAACACAAATATATATATATAATTAAACCTCACGATACACTCCCTTACGTGTTTCGCTCAAATGACGATATCACACAGTCACTCGTGTATTCTCACAAATAATGATGATATCAACTCGCCAATTTCCTATTATCAATTCTCTTGCAACTAACCCGAACTACACCAATTTCCTTCCGTAGAATTCAAAACAACTCTAGGGTTTGTAAATTTTCCTCTATTTTTTTTATCCGAATTTTTTTTTTGTCTCTATTTTGCTTTTGATCACGTTTTTCTTTTCTTTTCTTTTCTCTTCTTTTTTTTTTGTCGTGATTTTTACTCTTTTTTTTTTTAACAATCTCCTAGGTGATATTACACTATCAAAAGACAATCAATACTACGAAATTGAATACGATAATTGATATGAATGATTGGAGTTAGGGTTTTTGATATTACCTTCCTCAACCGAACTTGATGTTTTGACAAACCTAAGCTCTGATACCAAACTAATACGAACCACGCCAACCCGTGACGAAACCCAATACCAATATGTTTAGAATTCGTTGCCTAAGACGCCCAAACACCTAAAGTGGAAACCGCGATCCGTTGTCTATAAGTGAGACAAGAACC
This sequence comes from Laguncularia racemosa, assembly GCA_037954665.1. Lineage (NCBI taxonomy): Eukaryota > Viridiplantae > Streptophyta > Magnoliopsida > Myrtales > Combretaceae > Laguncularia > Laguncularia racemosa. The sequence continues at coordinate 3,134,269 of JBBMOL010000069.1, read as the reverse complement.
TTGGTATAAAATGAAGACGCCACAATCGGGATGGAAGACCGATTGATAAGTCGGAATGAACGTCACGAAAATCAATCCGATAAGTTCGATTTAGTTCTTGAAGAACCAAGAGAGGTGCCTCTCAAAAGTGTTTAATGTTCAAAGATGTATGTTGTTCATTGTTCTAAACCCTAGGAGCTTTTATACTAGGGTTACAATTCGTGTAAAACAAGTCCAAAACGACATAGTTTAGATAAGTTGCGTAAAAACGCGAAAACAGAGCAAGTTGGCCGGTAGGGGATACACGGCCGTGTACACGCCCGTGTACTTTGGCCGTGTACCTTTCTGTGCAACTTTTGGCAACATACACGCCCGTGTACTTTGGCCGTGTATCTTTCTGTGCAACTTCTGGCAACATATACGCCCGTGTACTTTGGCAGTGTATCTTTCTGTGGATTTGCTTGACTCCATACACGGCCGTGCCTTGAAAGTACACGCCCTCTTCAACCCGTGTCCGGTGTGACTTGTATAAGAGCAAGGGTCTTCCCATGGTTGTTCCAATCCGTTCCAACTTCATGATTGCTCTAATCCTTTCCGACTTCATGGACAACCTTTATCAACCCGTTAAGTGCTTCCTTGAATTGTTTTGCTCGATTTCTTGTGATCGGTCCAGGCGACACTTCAAGAGGATCCACATTTCTTCTTTCGGCTTGGCTCTCATCATAGATCTCATCAATGGGGGTAGGTGGAAACACTCTAGACTTTACTAAGGTTTCTGGTTGACTTATTGTGATGATTGCATTCATATGATTGATTCATGCATGGCATATGTTAAATAAATTGTTTAATTTGCTTGAAAAATGATATAAGTTGATATCTTAGTAAGCTAAATGTAGCTTATACCCAAATAGACTTCTATTTTTATAAGGACTATTCTAAATATATTCTAGAGGTAGGATCGATGTTATAGTGAGACAATATGCATAAAGAGCTATGGGATAGGAAGAGAGAGGAAAGAGAATAGCTAACAGAGTTTTACTTTAGAGTTTCTTAGTTTTTATAGATGAATGTATTATTGTTGTTATTATTAGACGTTTTTAAGATGTTAAATCAATAATAATATAAATATTGCCATGAAGTGGCAACTAGAACATAGATATATATTTAGTTAATAAATAATTAGTTATTTAAAATCATTATGGTATAATTATCACTACATAAAATTTCATTATTCGTGGTGTAATTAGTGGTAGAGACACTTTATGTGCTATGTTAAAGTTATCAATCAAGCTTGATGAACATTAGTTATTAACTTTGATGTAGTGCATAGTAGGTTGTTACAACTAGGATACCCTCTAAGGGGTGACACTATCTCATCCTAATAGTGACTAAGAATGTAAATTGGAACCTTAACTCACTTAGTGATAGGTACAACTCTTTTTTCACTAAGCCAAAGAAGCTTATAAGGTTTATGATGGTTAGAAGTAGGCAATTTTAGCTTTTCCACCAAAGCAACAACAACCACACTAGTATAACTCCCTCCATTGATAATCATTGCACATGTATCTCCCATACATTAACATTAATATAAAAAAAGCTCTCCCTCTGCTCTACATCTAGCATGGCATCTACACTTAGAGAGCTCATTTGATAGGAATCGGACTCCTACAGGACCTATCACTAGGGCCCGAGCTAAGGGTCTCCATAACTTAGTTTTGAAAATCTTGCATGAGAAACCTAATCTTGAGGAATCTAATCTATTTTCTTCATTTCTACATTATAATTGTAGTGCATTCCGGTAGGGTCACTTATCAATCCTACAGGATACCAAATCACCTATACTCTTGAGTGAGTCGGGACTCTCATCGGGGATTAATTCAAAAGTACCTTGAAGACCGATGTCATGAAGACCAATTTATTTTACATATTTCTCATTTGTATGGACTATTTTATGTTGTATTTTCTTTTGGGAAACTTTCATTTTGATTGTATTTTCCATTTAGGACCAGCCACCTTAAAAGTGGCATAGTTGTAATTTTATGCATTTTCTAACCCTAAAGGGAGCAAGTATAAATACTTGCTTAAAGTAGGGTTTGAGGAGGCCATTTTTCAGATTTGACATACACTTTTTTCGTGAGGATTATGGTTCTCCTAATTGTCATTAAACTCTTATCAAGTTCAATCCCAAGAGTTGAAATTGTGGCGAGTGCAACACTTGAAATTGTGAGTAATATCAATTTCATTTTGTTATGATTTCTTTTCTTCTCTAGTGTGTAATATCTAGGGTTGGATTGAGATAATTCTTGGTCAGATTTGCTTCATAATCATTTCGAGATATACTGAGTTTGTTGAATTACTTATCATAGTGTTATTCATCAATAATTGCCTATCATTATTCACGTGGAATGCCTAGTTCTAAAGAGGAGAATCAAGGTTTTTATTTGTTGCTCAATCTTGAAATTCATGTGATGATTCAAGCTTGATTAGTATATATTGAGGATTTTATTCTTTGTAATTGAATTAGTCCATTGTTTATTGATTCTGGATCCATTTACACCCTTTGGAATTCATGCAATTCCCCAATTATTGAACCGGAATTAGGGATTGCATTTAGGGTTGAATTTTTACTCCATTTGATTATGCTTAAATCCCATTTAGGCACATCATCTTTTGGTATCAGAGCTATATCATATTTGGATTTAAGATTGAACAAATCCTAATTGAAGAATTGGTTACAATCATTGGAAATTGACGCTATTGTTCATATGATTGAGACTAGTTTGATTGACATTGCTTGTTTGTCTTTCAAATTGGCTTTGTATGTGCTTAATCTTGGTTTTAGGCACATCATCTTTTGGTATCAGAGCTTGATGTTTAAGATGAGTGGTTTGCAATTTGAATTTCGGAAATTTAGCATTCATGTCCTTACACATTCTATTCCAAAATTAGGGGTAAATTGAAATTGTTGTTGTGATTGCTTGAAGTGGCGTCATTGTCTTGCTTTAGGAAGTTGAATTTGCTGCTTGTTGAGTGATTTTTGAGTACTTTTTGAAGCCTCTTTGTTGTGAACTTCACCATGAAGGAAGAGAAAGATAATGCACTTGTGAATACAATTTCGAAAGTACAATTATGTAGGAAGAGAATTATGATTCTTACATTGTTTGAATTCGGAATTGGGGAGAGCATTTGCAATTTCCAGATTTGAGTAGTGTGGAAGAATGGAAGTTATTTGATTTTCAAAACAAGCATTAAGATTGAAGGAGTTAACGTGTGTTTGTTTGAATTTGAAAATTACTTCTTACCAAATGTGGAAGGGTTGCAATTAATGAAGTGGTTTAATTTTCAAATTTAAATTGTTGCCTTTTTTATGTAAGTTGCGGATTGGATTTGTATTTGAAGTGAAGAGTTTGCAACGTGTTATCCTTGAATTTGTTTTGAGAAGGAGTAGTGAATTGAAGAAGTTTGTGTTGCATGTGGCGTGTGTATTGTTGCAAGTGGCGATGTGAATGTATTACACTTGAGGTGTTGTAAAGTGGTGTGATATTGTGTTGTAATTGGGGAGGTTGTTGCACCGTGACTTAAGAGGTGTGGAGATTATTATTATGGTGTTGAATTTAAATACAATAATGTCTAGTGAATTGTTTCAATATGCTAATGTGTTACGCCGAACATTGATTACATTTGCTAATAAGGATGAAGAACAAAGGGAAAACTTGTTCCATACTTCTTGTAGGATACAAGGAAATTTGTGTATCCTTATAATTGATGGTGGTAGTTGTACCAATGTAGTAGCCGCTTCATTAGTATCGAAGCTAAAACTTGCTACTATTCCACATCATAAACCATATAAATTGCATTGGCTTAGTGATCAGGGAAGTTTGCATGTGATTAAGGTACCATTTAGTGTAGGGGATAAATATCGTGATGAGTTTGAGTGTGATATCTTGCCTATGTGTGCATCCCATATATTGCTTGGTAGGCTTTGGTTATATGACAGGAGGGTCTTACATGATGGCTTCAGGAATACTTATGTGTTCCAGAAGGAAGGCAAACGTGTTATTTTGAATCTAATGTCACCTTCAGAGGTCCAAAAGGTTCAGCAACAAATCAGTAGGCCATCAGAGGTTAAAAGGGGTTCAATACAGTGTAATGATTCTAAGGAAAAGAAGGTATTATTGATGGGACAGGGTGAAATGGAGAGGATAATTACATAACAGACTCCAGTATACTTGCTTCAGTTGAGATGTGCATTAGGAGTGTAGGAACCACAATCTCTACCTTCAGCAGTTTCTCAAGTATTGAATGAGTATACTGACATTTTTCCTAATGATTTGCTAGCATGGTTACTACCTTTGAGAGGGATAGAGCTTGCTATTGATCTTATGCTCGGTTCAGTATTACCAAACCAACCTGCATATCGCATGAATCCCAAGGAGGCTAGGGAATTGAAGCGCCAAGTAGATGAGTTGGTTGAACGGGGGTTTGTTAGAGAGAGTCTCAGCCTATGTGCTGTTCTTGCCCTTCTTATTCCTAAGAAGGATGGTACTTGGAGAATGTGCATCGATAGTAGAGCCATTAACAAAATCACCATCAAATATAGGTATCCTATTCCTAGACTTGATGATAAGTTAGATGAAATGCATGGTTCATAGGTTTTCTTTAAAGTGGATCTTAAAAGCGGATATCACCAAATTCGGATAAGAGAAGGGGATGAATAGAAAACCGCTTTAAAAACACATCATGGACTGTATGAGTGGTTGGTTATGCCCTTTGGTTTGATTAATGCTCCTAGTACATTTATGAGGTTGATGAATCATGTACTGAAAGAATTTCTAGGAAAATTTGTTGTTGTTTATTTTGATGATATTCTGATCTACAGCAAAAACCTAGAACAACATGTGGAGCATCTTCGGGCAGTATTTTCAGTATTGAGGACACCACAGCTATTTGCAAATATCCAAAAGTGTTCCTTTTACCAAACTGAGGTAACATTTTTTAGTTTTGTTGTATCTGGTTCAGGTGTTAGGCTGGATGAGGAGAAAGTGAGGGTAATCAAGGAATGGCCAACACCTACTTCAGTTACTGAGGTAAGAAGTTTTCATGGACTTGCATCCTTTTATAGACGCTATATCCAAATTTTCAATGGTATTGTTAGTCTTCTCACATAACTGACTAAAAAGAGTGTACCTTTTATCTGGAGTGAAAGGGCTCAGAGGAGTTTTGAAGAGGTAAAAGAAAAACTCACTTGTGCTCCATTATTGGCTTTACCTGATTTTAACGAAGTTTTTAAGTTGGAATGTGATGCTTCTGGGATAGGAATTGGTGTTGTACTAATGCAGGAAAAGAGACCCATAGCATATTTTAGTGAGAAGTTGAGTGGTGCAACTTTAAACTATTCTATATATGATAAGGAATTTTATTCCTTAGTGAGAGATCTCATGATGTGGCAGCATTATCTCCTCCCGAAAGAGTTTATTATTTATACAGATCATGAATCTTTGAAACATTTTAGGGGACAATAGCATTTGTCTAAGCGCTAAGTTAAGTGGGTGGAGTTTCTGGAGGGTTTTGCTTATGTGATAAAGTACAAAAAGGGTAATCAGAATATTGTTGCTGACGCTTTATCACGACGGTATGTACTTATCACTTCTCTTCAGTCAAAACTACTGGGTTTTAAATTATTGAAAGAACAATATATATGTGATGAGGAATTCAAGACTATTATGGAGAGGTGTTATGGGGGCAAGATGTATGATGGCTATTGCATGATTGAGGGGTTTCTGTATAAATCAGGAAAACTATGTATTCCATCTAGATCTGTGAGGGAGTTATTGGTGAGGGAAGCATATGCAGGTGGATTGTTTGGACATTTTGGTGAGAAGAGAACCTTAGCCATATTGAGGGAGAATTTCTTTTAGAAGGGTATGATAAAGGATGTCCATAGGGTATTAGAAAGGTGTGGTATTTGTAAGAGAGCTAAAGGGAAGAAAGGTGCACAAGGTGAGTACATGCCTTTGCCTATACCAGATAAACCCTAGACCGATATCAGTATAGATTTTATGTTGGGATTACCTAAAACATAAAGGGGAAAAGACTCTATTATGGTGGTTATTGACAGATTCAGTAAAATGTCACATTTTGTGCCTTGTCACAAAACAGATGATGCCCTTTTTATTACTAAAATTTTTTTGCAGGAAATTGTCAAATTACATGGAGTCTAACACAACATAGTGTCAGATAAAGACACTAAGTTTCTTAGTTTCTTTTAGAAGACATTATGGAAAAGACTAGGTACTAAGCTTATGTATAATACCTCTTGCCATCCATAGACAGACGGACAAACAGAAGTTGTCAACCGCACGCTTGGGAATCTACCCAGAGCAATAGTTGGCAAGAATCTTACTGATTGAGACTTATGTCTTCCTATTGTTAAGTTCGCTTACAATAGGTCTACTCATAGTTCAACCAGTAAGTCTCCCTTTGAAGTTGTTTATGGTTATAATCCTTCTATTCCATTGGATTTTATAGCAGGACCAATGATAAAGGAAGAAAGTCTTAGTGGAGTTGACCGAGCCAGACAAATTCAGCATATTCATGATAGAACAACTGAACACCTTCAGAAGACCCAAGAACAGTAGAGAATCCAAGGAAACAGATACAGGAAAATTCATCTTTATAATCCAGGTGACTTAGTCTGGATTAATCTTAGTAGGGACAGGTTTCCACATAAGAAGTCACAGAAGTTGTCTCCCAGGTCAGACGGACTATTCAGTGTTTTAAAGCGCATCAACAACAATGCCTATCGGATAGAGTTACCAGGAGAGTATAGAGTATCAGTGACCTTTAATGTCTTAGATCTATCACTATACTTATCAGATGACATGCATGAAGACTTATCAGATTTGAGGGCAAATCTTCCAGCAGCCCGAAGAGATGATAGGAATCAGACTCCTACAGGACCTATCACTAGGGCCTGAGCTAAGAGTCTCCATAACTTAGTTTTGAGAATCTTGTATGGGAAACCTAATCTTGAGGAATCTAATCTATTTTCTTCATTTCTACATTATAATTGTAGTGCATTCCAGCAGGCTCACTTATCAGTCCAATAGGATACCAAATCACCTATACTCTTGAGCAAGCCGGGACTTTCATCGGGGATTAATTCGAAAGTACCTTGAAGACCGGTGTCATGAAGACCAATTTCTTTTAATATTTCTCATTTGTATGGACTATTTTATGTTGTATTTTCATTTGGGACACTTTCATTTTGATTGTAATTTCCATTTGATGTGCCTAATTCCACTTAGAAGCACAATTAAAAGACTCAAGAAAAAGCAATCTCAAGTCAACAACAAACTGGCTCCACAAGGGGCAAAATTCACGTGAACCCTAGTGAAGATGTAATGAATTCCAAATGCTCAATGTTATAATTGTAATACCACAATGATAATCTCTTCTAATAACACCCTAATCACATATAATCTCATGAAAATAATCCAAAAATTCAAAAGAAAACCTCAATTCTAAGGACTCCTTTCCACAAGTGAAAATCACGTTTTCAAGAGGAATTCTCAAGGATGATTCGAATTCAATTGCAACGGATCTTAATTAAACACAAGAATTCGAAAACAATTAGAAGCAAATCTGTCTAAGAACTATCTCAATTCACCCCTAGATATGACACATTAGAGAAGAAAAGAAATCACAATAAAATGAAATTGATACTACTCACAATTTTAACTCGTGGGATTGAAATTGATAAGAGTCTAATGACAATTAGGAACCCTAATTCTCACGTGAATATGAAGTGTATAATCTGCAAAATATGGCCTACTCAAACCCTTTCTTAAGCAAGTATTTATACTTGCTACTCCTAAGGTTAAAAAGTTGTCAAAATTACAAGTTTGCCACTTTTAAGGTGGCTAACCCTAAATAAAAATGACAAGTAAATAAAAGTGTCCCAAAACCAAAATACAACCAAAATAGTTGATAAAAGAGTAAATATATAAAAGAAATGGTCTTCAAGATGCCGGTCTTCTATAAGATCCTTCGGCCCAACTCATCGTCGGTTCAGGTCCGTCTATAGATAACCCACAAGCTGAGTCTGAGGGAGTTTGTCCATTGACCTATAAAATATGATAAGTGTGCCTATTGGAAAACACAATACAAGAATAATAGAAAAGAGGTATATATATAAATAATTCCGAGGTCGATCTGCTCAAAATGGGCCCTCATCGCCAAAATTCGAATTCCTTTAGTTTTTGCCCTAATGATAGGTCTTATCGGATTTTGATTCCTATCATCTCCTCAGGCCTAAAAAAGATTTGTCCTCAAATCCGATAGATCAAATGCAGTAGAGACTTTGTTTCCTCTTAGCAAGCCACCTGAAGAAATATCTCTACAGAATCCCAATATTTGAAATACTACAGGTGGTGATTGTCTTCTCTCCTCCATTTCCAGGATGTATGTCATATGCAACACAAATAATGACCCATTATCCACTGAGGTGTCCCCTATCTCAACCCATTTCACCGATATTGTATCCTCCTTTTCTAAGTCATCTGTGTGTTGCTAATCCTCATGGTCTTCTAATGGTTGGCCCAACTGCTCATTGCCCTCTGAGACCTCTGAAGGTGAACACAACTGTCTCTGAACATTCTGGCCCTCTAATGATAGACTCGTCTGACTCTGATCCTTAGAATACTCCAATGGTTTACTCAACTGTTCGTGAACCACTAGTATCTCTGAAGGAGAACATAACTGACCTTGAACAGTTTGGTCCTCTAGTAGTCTGCTCATCTGACTATAATCATCATGATCCTCTAAAGGTTGGCACATCAGTGTCTGACAAATTTTATGTTCTAAAGGTTGGCTCGTGTCACTAGAGCCCTCAAGAACCTTTGAAGGTTTGCATACCTGAGTCTGCACGGTTTGGTTCTCTGAAGGTTTGATCATGTGGCTATGATCCTCACGAACCTGTGATGGTTGTTTTATTTGTCTTTGCATCTCCTGGACCTCTGATGGTGACATAGGGTTCAATACTATACGTTTACCATCCTTTTTAAACATATAAGTATTTCTATACCCATCATGTAATACCATCCTGTCATATAACCATGGTCTACCAAGTAATATATGGGATGCACAAAGAGGAAAAATACCACATTCAAGCTCATCATAGTACTTGTCCCATATACTGAAGGGTACCCTAGCTCTTTGCGTAACATACAGACTTCCTTGATCATTAAGCCAATGTAGTTTATAAGGTTTAGGATGTGGAATAGTTGAAAGCTTTAGCTTCGATACCAATGATGCAGCTACTACATTAGTACAACTACCACCATCTATTATAAGGACACACAAATTTCCTTGTATCCTACAAGAAGTGTGGAACAAATTTTCCCTTTATTCTTCCTCCTTATTAGCAAATGTACTTAATGAGTGTCGCAATACATTAGCATATTGAAGCATTTCACTAGACATTGTGGAATTCAACTCAATCAATACGTGAACAATATTCCCCACTTCTTTCAAGATCACGGTGCAACAAACTTTAATCTCCACAAGTCACTCTACGGCAACACACAAGTAACAACAATAATGAAGATGAGTTAATCCCACGGCAACAACAAGATGGATAATAATAACAAGTAGACTTCCACTTCCACGACAAATAATGATAACAAAGGACTAATATGTGACTTTCCACAAATGAATTCCGAATTCCACAATAGGCAGCAACTTTCAATTTGAAATTCAAACCACTTCACTAATTGCAAGCCTTCTTCAATTGGTAAACAATGAATTCAAATTCAAATGGCAATCATTAACTCCCACAACTTAATTGCATGTGTTTGAATTCAAATAATTCCTTACTAATCAAAACTCAATGCAATCTGCAAATTGTACTCCACCAATTCAGAATTACACAATGGAAATCAAAACAACAAACTACACATCCTCCTCTACGCCACAACAAGCCACGGCAAGGATTGGTAAGTTTTTTTGCAAGTTCTAAAAGTTGTTGAATTAAACAACACTTTATGCTTCTGCCCTTCCACGAAATTATTGATCATAAAATGATACAAGAACCTTCCCAATCTAACTCCAACAAACAACAAATTAAATTTCAAGCCAAGGTAATTTTGCAAGCTCAAAACCACAACAACAACACAATTTGCGGTTTTCACTATATCAACCCTAATTGATGATTAATTCCACGAAATCAAATAAAACCAATCCCTTCTCTCAACATGTTCTTTGATACCAAAAAGATGATGTGCCTAATTCCACTTAGAAGCACAATTAAAAGACAAGAGAAAAAGCAATCTCAAGTCAACAACAAACTGGCTCCACAAGGGGCAAAATTCACGTGAACCCTAGTGAAGATGTAATGAATTCCAAATGCTTAATGTTATAATTGTAATACCACAATGATAATCTCTTCTAATAACACCCTAATCACATATAATCCCACGAAAATAATCCAAAAATTCAAAAGAAAACCTCAATTCTAAGGACTCCTTTCCACAAGTGAAAATCACGTTTTCAAGAGGAATTCTCAAGGATGATTCGAATTCAATTGCAATGGATCTTAATTAAAAACAAGAATTTGACAACAATTAGAAGCAAATCTGTCCAAGAACTATCTCAATTCACCCCTAGATATGACACACTAGAGAAGAAAAGAAATCACAGCAAAATGAAATTGATACTGATGAGATCCATGATGAGAGTCAAGCCGGAAGAAAGAATGTGGATCCTCTTGAAGTGCTGCCTAGACCGATCACAAGAAGTCGAGTAAAACGACTCAAGGAAGCACTTAACGGGTTGATAAAGGATGTCCATGAAGCCAGAAAGGATTGGAGCAATCATGAAGTTGGAACGGATTGGAACAACCATGGGAAGACCCTTGCTCTTATACAAGTCAAACCGGACACGAGTTGAAGAGGGCGTGTACTTTCAAGGCACGGCCGTGTAGGCATTCCAAGATTGCACAGAATCATACACGGCTAGACACACGGCTAAAAGGCACAGCCGTGTATGGAGTCAAGAAAATCCACAGAAAGATACACGTCTAGAAGTACACGACCATGTATCTCTTCAAGGCCGGCTCAAGGCCGCCAGCCTTCAATCCAACGCCGCCGGCCTTCATGGCTACACCGCCGGCTTTTATTGTTCTGTCTTGTGTTTTTTACGCAACTTATCTAAGCTACGTCGTTTTGGGCTTGTATTTTCACGAATTGTAACCTTAGTATAAAAGCTCCTAGGGTTTAAAATAGACATAACATAGAATTTACATCTTTGAACATTAAACACTTTTGAGAGGCACCTCTTTTGGTTCTTCAAGAACTAAATTGAACTTATCGGATTGATTTCCGTAGCATTCATCCCGACTTATCAATCGGTCTTTCATCCCGATTGTGGCGTCTTCATTTATACCAAGGTTCTTGTCTCACTTATAGACAACGGGTCGCGGTTTCCACTTTAGGTGTTTGGGCGTCTTAGGCAACGAATTTCCGAACGTATTGGTATTGGGTTTCGTCACGGGTTGGCGTAGTTCGTATCAGTTTGGTATCAGAGCTTAGGTTTTTCAAAACATCAAGTTTGGTTGAGGAAGGTAATATCAAAAACCCTAACTCCAATCGTTCATATCAATTATCGTATTCAATTTCGTAGTATTGATTTTCTTTTGATAGTGTAATATCGACTAGGCGATTGTTAAAAAAAAAAAAAGAGTAAAAATCACGACAAAAAAAAAGAAGAGAAAAGAAAAGAAAAGAAAAACGTGATCAAGAGCAATAACCAAGACAAAAAAAAAAAATTCGGATAGAAAAATAGAGGAAAATTTACTAACCCTAGAGTTGTTTTGAATTCTACGGAAGGAAATTGGTGTAGTTCGGGTTAGTTCCAAGAGAATTGAGAGGAGGAAATCGGCGAGTTGATATCATCATTATTTGTGAGAATACACGAGTGACTGTGTGATATCATCATTTGAGCGAAACACGTAAGGGAGTGTATCGTGAGGTTTAATTATATATATATTTGTGTTAGTACTAATCTTTCCTGCAGGGACTATGTCGAAACAACATTCTCTTGAAGGTGAGAGGGGAAGGTTTGATGCTAGGTTAGTAATTGAGGCGTTGAGGGGAGAAATGAAGAGGATGTTCCAAGAAGGAATGGAACAAATTCATGAGATGGTAGAGCAAAGACTAGAGCAATCCACAAACGTATTCCGAGGGCGTAAGGGGGAGAGTCGTTCTAGGAGAGTACCAAGGGGTGGAGATGAAATGTCGGATGATGACTTTGATGAGTCTTCTGTTGGGAGTTATAGAGGATATAGTGGTCGGAATAGAGGAACTAGGGATTGGGAAGATAGAGGAGATAGGAATAGAGAGGATGATCAATTGAGTAGAATAAAGATGAAGATTCCTCCTTTCCAAGGGAAGAATGATCCCGAGGCGTACTTAAAGTGGGAGAAGAAGGTAGAGATGGTGTTTGATTGTCACAACTACAGTGGGAGAAAGAAAGTAAAACTTGCTGCCATTGAGTTTTCAGATTATGCTATAGTGTGGTGGGATCAACTAATGTTGAATAGGAGAAGGAGTGGTGAGCCACCTATTGAGTCTTGGGAAGAGATGAAAAGAGTGATGAAGAAGCGGTTTGTGCCTGCGTATTACTATCATAAATTGCACAACAAGTTGCAAACTCTAAGGCAGGGAAGCCGAAGTGTAGATAAGTATTTCAAGGGGATGGAAGTCACTATGATTAGGGCGAATGTAGAGGAGGATAGAGAGGCTACAATGGCTAGGTTTCTTGCGGGGTTAAATAGAGAAATCCAAAATGTGGTTGAATTGCAGCATTATGTAGAATTGGAGGATATGGTTCACATGGCTATAAAGTAGTAATGTACGGTTTCAACAGGGTAATGGTTCATCCACTTGGAAGACTAATCAATGGAAGAAGGAAGAAAAGCCTTTACCCACCAAACTAAAAGGGGAGCTATGACAAGCGGGTTCTACTCCTGGTAATCAAGGTAACCCTGAATCTTCTACTTCTAGAAATTGTGACATTAGATGTTTTAAATGCTAAGGTAGAGGCCATATTGCTTGTCAATGTCCAAATAGGCGTGTGATGATTTTGCGTGATGATGGAGAGTATGAGACTAAGGGGGATAGTGAAGAAGATGATATGCCTCCATTAGAGGATGCTAGTGATGATGAGGAGCTTGCAATGGGAAGGCTAGTGGCAGTAGTGAAGCGAGCGTTGAATGTGCAGGTGAAGGAAGAAGAGGAGGTGCAAAGAGAGAATATATTTTATACTAGATGTTATCTAGGAGATCACATTTGTAGTTTGATCATTGATGGAGGGAGTTGCACCAACGTAGTGAGCAATTTTATTGTTGAGAGGCTGGGGCTCAAAACTGTTAGACACCCTAGTCCATATAAATTGCAGTGGTTGAATGATAGTGGAGAGACTAAGGTGAGTAAGCAAGCATTGATTGGTTTTCGCATTGGAAGGTATGAGGATGAGGTGTTATGTGATGTAGTGCCAATGCAAGCATGTCATGTGTTGTTGGGGAGGCCATGGCAATTTGATAGGAAGGTCGTTCATGATGGTTTTTCTAACAAGTATGCGCTTGTTCACCAAGGGAAAATTTTTAATCTTAAACCGTTAACACCTAAACAAGTGTATGAGGATCAGTTGCAGCTACAACAATCATTTGAAAAACACAAGGTGAGTGAAAAGCAGAGTTAAAGTGAGAGAGCAAAAGACAATGAGAAGAAAAAGGAATATAAAAGTCAAGATCAAAAGGAAAAGGAGAGGAAGGCTGGAAAGAGTGTGAGAGGCCAAGTTGAAGGGGGATCAACTTTGGTGGTGAGTGAAAAGGAGAGGGCAGCCTTGCAAAAGGAGAGTTGTTTGGCAAGAGCGAGTGTAGTAAGGAGAGCGTTAGTGATGAGGCAACCTATGTTGTTTCTGGTTTTTAAAGAAACATGTTTAACTACTAACAAATTATCTAATGCTTTGCCTAGTGTGGTTGTGTCTCTTGTGCAGGACTTTGAAGATGTCTTCCCTGAAGAGATTCCAAAAGGATTACTACCTATTCATGGTATTGAGCACCAGATTGACCTTGTACCCGGAGCATCGATTCCAAATAAACCAGCCTATCGGAGCAATCCGGAGGAGACAAAGGAACTCCAAAGGCAGGTCAATGAACTAATGGAGAAGGGGTACGTGAGAGAGAGCATGAGTCCATATGTAGTGCCTGTGATTTTAGTGCCTAAGAAGGATGGGACATAGAGAATGTGTGTTGACTGCCGCGCCATCAACAACATTACGGTAAAGTATCGTCATCCCATTCCTCGCTTAGATGATATGTTAGATGAGTTACATGGGTCTAGTGTCTTTTCCAAAATTGATTTAAAAAGTGGATATCACCAAATTAGAATGAAAGAAGGTGATGAATGGAAAACTGCATTTAAGACAAAATATAGATTGTATGAGTGGTTAGTAATGCCTTTCAGTTTAACTAATGCACCTAGCACTTTTATGAGACTTATGAACCATGTTTTGAGGACTTTTATTGGAAAATTTGTGGTTGTCTATTTTGATGATATTCTTATTTACAGCAAGAGTTTAGAAGATCATATGTCTCACTTGAGGGATGTTTTAGAAGTTCTTCGAAAGGAACAATTTTATGATGACCTCAAGAAGTGCACTTTTTGCACAGACAAACTTATGTTTCTTGGTTTTGTTGTTAGTGCACAGGGAATACAGGTTGACGAAGAAAAGGTTCGTGCGATCCAAGAATGGCTTAGTCCAACCAATGTAAGTAATGTGCGGAGTTTCCATGGACTAGCGAGTTTTTACAGGAGATTTGTGAAGGATTTCAGTACCATTGCAGCACCACTTATTGAGGTAATTAAGAAGAACGTAGGGTTCAGCTGGGGAGAGCAACAAGAGAAGGCCTTTCAGACACTTAAAAATAAGCTGACTCAGGCGCCGTTACTTGCTTTACCTAACTTTGCTAAAACGTTTGAAATTGAGTGTGATGCTTCAGGATTAGGTATTGGAGCAGTGCTTATGCAAGAGAGAAGACCGGTTGCATTCTTTAGCGAGAAGCTAAGTGGGGCAACCTTGAATTACCCTACTTACGACAAGGAGCTATATGCATTGGTTTGAGCCCTAGAGACGTGGCAACATTACCTTTGGCCGAAAGAGTTCGTGATCCACACTGATCATGAATCCTTGAAGTACTTGAAGGGGCAACACAAGCTGAATAAAAGGCATGCTCGTTGGATGGAGTTCATCGAAACATTTCCATATGTTATCCACTACAAGCAAGTTAAAGAGAATGTCGTTGCTAATGCACTATCTAGAAGGTATACTCTTATTTCTACTCTTAGTTCTAGACTGCTTGGTTTTGAGCACATTAAGGAGTTATATGCTGCTGATCGAGATTTTTGTGAGGAGTATGTGTATTGTGAGAAGAGTGGGCATGGAAAATTTTATAAACATGAAGGATTCTTGTTTAGGGAGAGTAAACAATGCATTCCAATTTGTTCCTTAAGAGAATTACTAGTGGGGGAGTCTCATGGAGGAGGGTTAATGGGACACTTTGGCATAACTAAAACATTAGGGGTATTGCAGGAACACTTCTATTGGCCTCACATGAAACGAGATGTTGAGAGGATTTGTGAGTGATGTGTCACGTGTAAGCAAGCAAAATCTAGAGTCCAACCTCAAGGGCTTTACACCCCACTTCCCATTCCTCGTGAGCCTTGGGTAGATATTTCTATGGATTTTGATACAAGCCACGCCAACCCATGATGAAACCCAATACCAATACGTTCGAAATTCGTTGCCTAAGACGCCCAAACACCTAAAGTGGAAACCGCGACCCGTTGTCTATAAGCGAGACAAGAACCTTGGTATAAAAATGAGGACGCCACAATCGGGATGGAAGACCGAATGATAAGTCAGGATGAACGCCACGGAAATCAATCCGATAAGTTCGATTTAGTTCTTGAAGAACCAAGAGAAGTGCCTCTCAAAAGTGTTTAATGTTCAAAGATGTAAATTCTTAGTTGTTCTAAACCCTAGGAGCTTTTATACTAGGGTTACAATTCGTGAAAAACAAGTCCAAAACGACGTAGCTTAGATAAGTTGCGTAAAAACATGAAAACAGAACAAGCTGGCCGGCAGGGGATACACGGCCGTGTACATTGGCCGTGTACTTTTCTGTGCACATTCCGGTCACATACACGACCGTATACTTCTGGTCGTGTATCTTTCTGTGGATTTGCTTGTCTCCATACACGGCCGTGCCTTTTAGCCGTATATCTAGCCGTGTATGATTCTGTGCAATCTTGGAATTCCTACACGGTCGTGCCTTGAACATACACGTCCTCTTCAACCCGTGTCCAGTGTTACTTATATAAAAGCAAGGGTCTTCCCATGGTTGTTCCAATCCGTTCCAACTTCATGATCGCTCCAATCCTTTCCGGCTTCATGGACAACCTTTTTCAACCCGTTAAGTGCTTCCTTGAATCGTTTCGCTTGATTTCTTATGATCGGTCCAGGCGGCACTTTAAGAGGATCCACATTTCTTCTTCCGACTTGGCTATCATCATGGATCTCATCATTCCCCTCCTCTTGAAAAGGATTTGTCCTCAAATCATTGCCTACATCAAATGGACTTAGATCAGTAACATAAAATGTGACACTTACTGGATACTCACCTGGTAAATTTTTCTTGTAGGCATTATCATTGATTTTCTCAAGCATCGGAATTGGACCATCTCCCCTAAGGCTCAACTTGGATCTCTTCTACAATGGAAAACTCTCCTTGCGAAAATGCACCCAAACCCAATCTCCAGGCTGAAAAATCTTGGGTCTCCTGTCCTTGTTCACCCTTGAAGCGACCCTGCCATTTTGTTTTACAATCCTAATCTTTACCTGTGCATGTAGCTTTCTCACGAAATCTGCCTTAGAATCAGCATCAAAACTCACAGACTTGTTAAGTGGCAATGGCAATAAATAAATAGGAACCAATGGGTTAAAACCATACACAATCCCAAATGGTGAACATTGAGTAGTGCTATATAAAGCCCTATTATATGCAAAATCCACAAATGGTAGACAATCCTTCCAAGTCATAATGTTCTTCTCTATGATTGCCCCTAACAATTGAATTAAAGTCCTGTTAACCACATCAATTTGCTCATCAATTTGTGGGTGACAGATAGTTGAAAACATCCGTTTAGTTCCCAACTTTTCCCACAATACTCTCCAAAAATGACTCAAAAATTTCTCATCTCGATCACTAACAATGCTTCTAGGTATACCATGCGGACGCACTACCTTCCTAAAGAACAAATCAACAATGTGTATAGCATCATCAGTTTTATGACAAGGAATGAAATGAACCATTTTAAAAATCCTATCCACAACCATAAAATTAGAATCTCGACCATGCCTAGGCCTAGATAATCCTAACACAAAATCTATGGAAATGTTTATCCATGGCTCACGAGGAATGACACTATACTCATATAACCAATCTAAGAAGTCATCTAAACAAGGAATAGGATGACGATACTTTACCGTAAGGTTGTTGATGGCGCGGCAGTCAACACACATTCTCCATGTCCCATCCTTCTTAGGCACCAAAATCACAGGCACTGCACATGGACTCATGCCTTCTCTCACGTATCCCTTCTCCATTAATTCATCTACCTGCCTTTGGAGTTCCTTCGGAAAGACATTTTCAAAATTCTGCACAAGAGACACAACCACACTAGGCAAAGCATTAGATAATTCATTAGTAGTCAAACATGTTTCTTTAAAAACCAGCAACAACATAGGTTGCCTTATCACTAACGCTCTCCTTACTACACTCGCTCTTGCCACACAACTCTCCTTTTGCAAGGCTGCCCTCTCCTGTTCACTCACCACCAAAGTTGACCCCCCTTCAACTTGGCCTCTCACACTCTTTCCAGCCTTCCTCTCCTTTTCCTTTTGATCTTGACTTTTATATTCCTTTTTCTTCTCATTGTCTGTTGCTCTCTCACTCTCACTCTGCTTTTCACTCACCTTATGTTTTGCAAAAGACTGTTGTAACTGCAACTGGTCCTCATACACTTGTTTAGGTGTTAACGGTTTAAGATTAAAGCTTTTCCCTTGGTGAACAAGCGTATACTTATTAGAAAAGTCATCATGAACAACCTTCCTATCAAATTGCCATGGCCTCCCTAACAACACATGACATGCTTGCATTGGCACTACATCGCATAACACCTCATCCTCATATCTACCAATGCGAAAACCAATCAAGGCTTGCTTACTTACCTTAGTCTCACCACTATCATTCAACCACTGCAATTTATATAGACGAGGGTGTCTAACAGTTTTGAGCCTCAGCCTCTCAACGATAAAATTGCTCACTACATTGGTGCAACTTCCCCCATCAATAATCAAACTACAAATGTGATCTCCTAGATAACATCTAGTATGAAATATATTCTCTCTTTTCCTATCTCCTCTATCTTCCCAATCTCTAGTTCCTCTATTCCGACCACTATAACCTCTATAACTCCCAACAGAAGGCTCATAAAAATCATCATCCGACATTTCATCTCCACCCCTCGGTACTCTCCTAGAACGACTCTCCCTCTTACGCCCTTGGAATACGTTTGTGGATTGCTCTAGTCTTTGCTCTACCGTCTCATGAATTTGTTCCATTCCCTCTTGGAACATCCTCTTCATTTCTCCCCTCAACGCCTCAATTACTAACCTAGCATCAAACCTTCCCCTCTCACCTTCAGGAGAATGTTGTCTCGACATAGTCCCTGCAGAAAAGATTAGTACTAACACAAATATATATATGATTAAACCTCACAATACACTCCCTTACGTGTTTCGCTCAAATGATGATATCACACAGTCACTCGTGTATTCTCACAAATAATGATGATATCAACTCGCCAATTTCTCTTCTCAATTCTCTTGGAACTAACCCGAACTACACCAATTTCCTTCTGTAGAATTCAAAACAACTCTAGGGTTCGTTAATTTTCCTCTATTTTTCTATCCGAAATTTTTTTTGTTTGTCTTGGTTGTTGCTCTTGATCACGTTTTTCTTTTCTCTTCTTTTTTTTTTTTGTTGTGATTTTTACTCTTTTTTTTTTTAACAATCGCCTAGTCGATATTACACTATCAAAAGACAATCAATACTACGAAATTGAATACGATAATTGATATGAATGATTGGAGTTAGGGTTTTTGATATTACCTTTCTCAACCGAACTTGATGTTTTGACTAACCTAAGCTCTGATACCAAACTGATACGAACCATGCCAACCTGTGACGGAACCCAATACCAATACGTTCGGAATTCATTGCCTAAGACGCCCAAACACCTAAAGTGGAAACCGCGACCCGTTGTCTATAAGCGAGACAAGAACCTTGGTATAAAAATGAGGACGCCACAATCGGGATGGAAGACCGATTGATAAGTTAGGATGAATGCCACGGAAATCAATCCGATAAGTTCGATTTAGTTCTTAAAGAACCAAGAGAGGTGCCTCTCAAAAGTGTTTAATGTTCAAAGATGTAAATTCTTAGTTGTTCTAATCCCTAGGAGCTTTTATACTAGGGTTACAATTCGTGAAAAACAAGTCCAAAACGACGTAGCTTAGATAAGTTGCGTAAAAAAACGAAAACAGAACAAGCTGGCCGGCAGGGGATACACGACCGTGTACTTTGGCCGTGTACTTTTCTGTGCACATTCCGGTCACATACACGACCGTGTACTTCTGGTCGTGTATCTTTCTGTGGATTTGCTTGTCTCCATACACGGTCGTGCCTTTTAGCCGTGTATGATTCTGTGCAATCTTGGAATTCCCACACGGCCGTGCCTTGAACATACACGCCCTCTTCAACCCGTGTCCGGTGTTACTTGTATAAAAGCAAGGTCTTCCCATGGTTGTTCCAATCCGTTCCAACTTCATGATTGCTCCAATCCTTTCTGGCTTCATGGATAACCTTTTTCAACCCGTTAAGTGCTTCCTTGAATCGTTTCACTTGATTTCTTGTGATCGGTCCAGGCGGCACTTCAAGAGGATCCACATTTCTTCTTCCGGCTTGGCTCTCATCACGGATCACATCAGATTTTGTATTAGGTTTACCCAGGTCTAAACATGGTCGAGATTCTATTTTTGTAGTTGTTGATAGATTCTCTAAAATGGCACACTTCATTCCTTCTCACAAAATGGATGATGCTTGTAATATTGCTAATTTATTCGTTAGGGAAGTTGTGCGATTGCATGGAATGCCTAGAACAATTGTATCAGATAGGGATTCTAAGTTCTTAAGCTACTTTTGGAAGACCTTGTGGGCTAAGTTAGGAACTAAGTTATTGTTTTCTACTACTTGTCATCCACAGACTGACGGTCAAATTGAGGTAGTGAATCGAACTTTATCTACTTTGTTGAGGGCTGTAATTAAAAGGAATATTAAGAGTTGGGAGGATTGTTTGCCGCATGTTGAATTTGCTTATAACCGTACAGTGCATTCTGCTACTAAATTTTCTCCTTTTGAAATTGTGTATGGTTTTAATCCACTAACTCCTTTGGATTTATCACCTTTGCCTATTTCTGAGTATGTTAATTTAGATGGCACGAAGAAGGCCGAATTTGTTAAACAGATCCATGAGAAGGCAAGGCTGAACATTGAGCGACGAACAGAGCAGTATGTGAAACAAGCCAACAAGGGTCGTCGACAAGTTATTTTTGAACCTGAAGATTGGGTTTGGGTTCACATGTGTAAAGAGCAGTTTCCCGTGCAGCATCGATCTAAACTACTTCCTAGAGGCAATGGACCATTTCAAGTTCTTGAGCGCATAAACGACAATACATACAAGATAGATTTGCCTAGTGAGTATCAAGTAAGTGCCATATTTAATGTTACTGATCTGAGTCTTTTTTATGTAGGTGACGATTTGAGGACAAATCCTTTTCAAGAGGAGGGGAATGATGAGATCCATGATGAGAGTCAAGCCTGAAGAAGGAATGTGGATCCTCTTGAAGTGCCGCTTGGACCGATCACAAGAAGTTGAGCGAAACGACTCAAGGAAGCACTTAACGGGTTGATAAAGGATGTCCATAAAGCCAGAAAGGATTGGAGCAATCATGAAGTTGGAACGGATTGGAAAAACCATAGGAAGACCCTTGCTCTTATACAAGTCACGCCAGACACGGGTTGAAGAGGGCGTGTACTTTCAAGGCACGGCCGTGTAGGCATTCCAAGATTGCACAGAATCATACACGGCTAGACACATGGCTAAAAGGCACAGCCGTGTATGGAGTCAAGAAAATCTACAGAAAGATACACGTCTAGAAGTACACGGCCGTGTATCTCTTCAAGGCCGGCTCAAGGCCGCCAACCTTCATGGCTACACCGCCAGCCTTTATTGTTCTGTCTTGTGTTTTTTACGCAACTTATCTAAGCTATGTCATTTTGGGCTTGTATTTTCACGAATTGTAACCCTAGTATAAAAGCTCCTAGGGTTTAGAATAGACATAACATAGAATTTACATCTTTGAACATTAAACACTTTTGAGAGGCACCTCTCTTGGTTCTTCAAGAACTAAATCGAACTTATCGAATTGATTTCCATGGCGTTCATCCCGACTTATCAATCGGTCTTTCATCCCGATTGTGGCGTCTTCATTTATACCAAAGTTCTTGTCTCACTTATAGACAATGGGTCGCGGTTTCCACTTTAGGTGTTTGGGCGTCTTAGGCAACGAATTTCCGAACGTATTGGTATTGGGTTTCGTCACGAGTTGGCGTGGTTCGTATCAGATACTACTCACAATTTCAAGGTGTTGCACTCGCCACAATTTCAACTCTTGGGATTGAAATTGATAAGAGTCTAATGACAATTAGGAACCCTAATTCTCACGTGAATATAAAGTGTATAATCTGCAAAATATGGCCTCCTCAAACCCTCTTTTAAGAAAGTATTTATACTTGCTACTCCTAGGGTTAAAAAGTGGTCAAAATTACAAGTTTGCCACTTTTAAGGTGGCTAACCCTAAATGAAAATTACAAGTAAATAAAAGTGTCCCAAAACCAAAATACAACCAAAATAGTTGATAAAAGAGTAAATATATAAAAGAAATGGTCTTCAAGATGCCGGTCTTCTATAGGATCCTTCGACCTAGCTCATTGCCGATTCAGGTCGGTCCATAGATAACCCACAAGCTGAGTCTGAAGGAGTTTGTCCATTGACCTATGAAATATGATAATTGTGCCTGTTGGAAAACACAATACAAGAATAATAGAAAAGAGGTATATATATAAATAATTCTGAGGTCGATCTGCTTAAAATGGGCCATCATCGCCAAAATTCGAATTCTTTTAGTTTTTGCCCTAATGATAGGTCTTGTCGGATTTTGATTCCTATCACCATTTAGGATCGATCACCAAGTGGCATAGTTGTAATTTTATGCATTTTCTAACCCTAAAGGGAGCAAGTATAAATACTTGCTCAAAGTAGGGTTTGAGGAGGCCATTTTTTAGATTTGACATACACTTTTTTCATGAGGATTGGGTTCTCCTAATTGTCATTAGACTCTTATCAATTTCAATCTCAATAGTTGAAATTGTGGTGAGTGCAACACTTGAAATTGTGAGTAATATCAATTTCATTTTTTTGTGATTTCTTTTGTTCTCTAGTGTGTAATATCTAGGGTTGGATTGAGATAGTTCTTGGTCAGATTTGCTTCATAATCATTTCGAGATATATTGAGTTTGTTGAATTACTTATCATAGTGTTATTCATCAACAATTGCCTATCATTGTTTATGTGGAATGCCTAGTTCTAAAGAGGAGAATCACGGTTTTTATTTGCTGCTCAATCTTGAAATTCACGTGATGATTCAAGCTTGATTAGTATGTATTGAGGATTTGATTCTTTGTAATTGAATTAGTCCATTGTTTATTGATTTCGGATCCATTTACACCCTTTGGAATTCACGTAATTCTCCAGTTGTTGAACCAGAATTAGGGATTGCATTTAGGGTTGGATTTTTACTCCATTTGATTGTGCTTAAATCCCATTTAGGCACATCATCTTTTGGTATCAGAACTATATCATATTTGGATTTAAGATTAAACACATCCTAATTGAAGAATTGGTTCAATCATTGGAAATTGACGCTATTGTTCATGTGATTAAGACTAG
The DNA here is from genome assembly GCA_037954665.1 of Laguncularia racemosa. Classification (NCBI taxonomy): domain Eukaryota; kingdom Viridiplantae; phylum Streptophyta; class Magnoliopsida; order Myrtales; family Combretaceae; genus Laguncularia; species Laguncularia racemosa. Next base: position 3,111,038 of record JBBMOL010000069.1, on the reverse strand, counting down.
TTTGATTGACATTGCTTGTTTGTCTTTCAAATTGTTTTTGTATGTGCTTAATCTTGGTTTTAGGCACATCAACATTTCACTACTAAGTAAATTACATCTCCTTTAACACCTCTTGTACCATCTATCTCCTCATCATTTACTACCTTAAAACATCCTCAAGGTTATATTCTTCATCTTCTTCACTATCTTCACTTTCAACATCACCCCCTTCTTTCATTACCATCACCCTTTTGTTTGAACAATGTGTAACCATATGTTGAAATTCAAGGCACATAAAGAACTTAAATTGACTACTACTAGAAGTCTTACCTTTGACATCTTCCTTCCTCTCATGTCATTTCTCTTTAGGCCTACCCTTGTCATTTCTTCTCTCTTTATCCTTTCTTATCTTAAAGCCTCTAGATTTTACCACATAAGACAACATGTAATTTCTTATTAGCTATCTTTCCACTTTAATAAAAAATTATATAGCTTCATTAATAGGAATCAAAATTCGTCAAGACCTATCGTTAGGGCAAGAGCCAAAGGATTTCAAATCTTGGTGATGATGACCCATTTTGAGCAAATCGACCCCAGAATTATTTATAAATTAACCTCTTTTCTATTATTCTTGTATTGTGTTTTCCAATAGGCACACTTATTTGGCTTCACAGGACAATGGACAAACTCACTCAGACTCAGCTTATGGGTTATCCATGGACCGACCTAAACCGGCAATAAGTTGAGCCAATGAATCCTATGGAAGAATGATGAAGACTATTTTTATTTATAATTATTTCTTTGGACTATTTTATGTTGTATTTACTTTTTGGACACTTTCATTTTACTTGTAATTCTCATTTAGGACCGGCCACCCTAAAAGTGGAATATTTGTAATTTTTGATACTTTCTAACCCTAAAGGGAGCAAGTATAAATACTTGCTTAAAGTAGGGTTTGAGAAGGCTATTTTTCAGATTTGAACATACACTTTACGTGAGGGAATTAGGGTTCTTCCTAGTTCATTTTCTCTTATCAATTTCAATCCCAAGAATTGGAATTGTGGCGAGTGCAATAAAGGGAAATTGTAAGTTATATCAATTTCTTGTTGTTGTATTTCTTTTCATCTCTAGTGAGTCATATCTAGGGTTGGATTGAAGTCTTCTTAGACAGATTTTGATTGTATTTGTAATCAAATTATCATTGCATAATTGATTGGTTTTTAGCACTTGTTAATACCATCAATTTGTTATCATACTTGTAGCGTAGAATTTCTTTGTTATGAGGAGGATCATGGTTTGAATTTGTGTATTGTTGATTGGGATTCTCTTGGAATTTAAGTTGGTTAATTGATTCAATTGCGGATTATCATCTCTATGGATTTCATCTCCTTGATTTTACCATTTGATTCATCATCCATCAATTAGGGTTCACGCAAATTGTCTCTCTTGTGAACCGAATTTGATCTTATCTTTTAAGGTTGATATTTGGGTTGTTTTTGTATGTGCTTAATCTTGGTTTTAGGCACATCATCTTTTGGTATCAGAGCTATATCATATTTGGATTTAATATTGAACACATCCTAATTGAAAAATTGATTACATTCATTGGAAATTGACACCATTGTTCATGTGATTGAGACTAGTTTGATTGACATTGTTTGATTGTCTTTCAAATTGGTTTTGTATGTGCTTAATAGTCATTTAGGCACATCATCTTTTGGTATCAGAGCATCATCATACTTGGATTCATTCTTAATCACGCCCTTGTTGTGGGAATTGGTTCATAAATATTGAGGAATTGTGCAATTGTTGAACTAGTTTGATTGACATTATCTAATTGTCTTTCAAATTAGTTTTATATGTGCTTAATCTTGGTTTTAGGCACATCATCTTTTGGTATTAGAGCTTGAGCTTGTGAGAAGGGATTTATTGCAATTTGAATTTGGAAGTTAGGAAATTTTTTAATAGCACATTGATTTGAATTTGCATGACGTGAAGCTTGCATTGTCTAATTGTGTTATTAAGGAGTTGTAGTTGTTGCTTGTTGTTGTATACATGGGGCAATTGTGAATCCTTATCATTTTGTTGTTGAGGTGAGCTTAGAAGGAAAAGCAAGAAGTGTATTTCCTAGTGTTTGATTGTGGAATTGGAAATACAATAATTTGTGGTAAAAAAAGAAGTGTGACTTTTGTTGATTTTGGAATTGGGGAGAATATTTTACCATTTCCAGATTTGAAGTGTGTGGAAGGATAAGCATCCATTTGAAATTCAAATACCTTCTTTAAGTTTGAAAGCAATTCATTGAGTAGCATTGAATAAGTGTTATTTGAATTGTTTTTACCATTTGTGGAGAAGGTTGCATTTAGTGGAGTAATTTCCAATTTGAATTTTGTTGCTGCCATTGCTTGTGGTTTATGGTGTGAATGGGAGTTGTGTAGTGGCAAGGACGTGTACACCTTGAAGTATTGTGTGTGTGTTGTATTGGGAGGTTGCACACCGTAGTTATTTTTGTGTAGAGTTGTGTTTGTAAAAAAAAAAGAAAAAATAGTGAAGTTGTGTGTGTAAGAGTGAGTGGCGGTGCGATTTGTTGTGTGTGTAAGTGTGTGTGGCGGTGTGAATTTGTGGAAGTTATGTGGAGTAAGGTGCTGCACATTGAGGCTAAAGTGTGAGAGTATAGTGCATGGATAGCAAACCATGAAGGGGAAGAGTGGTGTTTCAATTGTAAAGTAGAATTGTGTAGTGTGTGCATTTTTGGAAATTGGAGGAATCACAATTATTATTTTCAGATTTGAAATTAGAATTGAAAGTGTACATTAAGAGGTCAATTTGAAATCTCAAATACACATTAAGTCATAGTTAATTATGTATCTTTTGAATTTGAAAAAGCCTCTTACCATTTGTAGAATATTGAAATTATTGAACTCATTTTGAATTTGAAATTTGAGTTGCCTTTGTTGTTGAAGTTGTGGTTTGATATTTATATGGAAGTGGGGAAAGTGCACCGTGGCTTGAAGAGGAGTGTATGTAGTGTTTTGTTTTTGTAAACTTAGTGAAGGGTGTGTATATTTGGCGTTGATTGTTGTTTATGTTGTAAAGATAATTATTGTTAGTGGCGTGAACATTTTGGGACCGTGAGTAGAAGGGTAGTTGCGTGGTGGTGAATTGAGTATTATATATGTATTTAATTGCTGCCTATTGTGTATTTAAGTGGTGAGAAGCTAAGGTAAGAATAAGGAAAGTTAAGTAGTAGAATTTAAAATTAAATAAGTCAATAAAGTGTGAAAGTAATTGAACTAGCTACTTAAACACTTGTAGTTGAATTTAATTCTATCTACTTGAAAGTAGTTGAGTGTACTTCATTTGTGGCTTGGTTGTGTACTTGAACCGTGAAAGTGTGAGGATAATTATTGTGTTGTTGGGTTTGAACACAATCATGTCTAGTGAGATGTTTCATTATACTAATGTATTGCATCAGACATTGACTACATTTACTACTAAGGATGATGAACAAAGGGAAAACTTGTTGATGGGTGTCGAATCCAACAAAAATAAAACCTACTCCTAGACAATTATATGATTTGCATATAGTGGTGAGTAGGGTCGAATCCACAGGGATTGGTAAAGATATTTCTATTCAAAGAGAACAATAAGAAAAAGGAAAATGGGGGGGTTTGGTTTGTGAATCAAATAAAGTAAAACAAGGTAAGAAAATCAGTTATTGGTAAAAGCCTAGCCAAAGGAATCAAGAGGGTTTAATTCTAGGAATTGATCATCGATGCAAATGTTCTCTATTCTTGTTCTACATAAATTGGTTATGGTTATTAACAAGCTCTAACAACCTATCTCTCCTTACTTCCTCGATAACCTCGGACAAGCGCTTTGAATTATTTCTCTTATTGATTAAACAACCCTTAGACAAGCGCTTAGGATTTAATCTATCAATAGCATTAAGATCTAGAGAGACTACCAATTCATGCCAGTAGATTATAAGATAACCTATTTAAACATGATCACACACCTCCATAACATGAATTCACACATCTCTTTTATAACCAAACATGTTATTGCATCACTAAGACTAGAACAATCAAACAATTACGGATTTGACGTACTAGTTGACAATATATTAACTTGCTAATTGAGTAGAAGAGCTCTATTCATACCAATCAACAAAGATAATAATGACAAAACGATCAGAAGATATATGAATACCCGAAAGCAAAGAATAGAATAAATACAAGTCAATTAGACCTCACAATTCGTGGAGAATTAAACATCTATGACCCTTTGGCTAGAAAAGTAGCTTAGCTACTCATGTTCATCAATAAAATGAAAATAAAAAGTAAAAACATAATGAACCCGGTTGCTTGCTCTGCCTCCAAGATGATCCAAGGTTCTTCAAGATCCAAAGATTCAAAAGTTGTCCTAACCCTCTAGGGTTGGCTCTATTTATACTATTAGATGGATAGCATGTGATCTTTTGCTAGCAAGATACGAAAATATCTTTCCTTTTTCAAGTAGATTTCGAGAAGTGAAGATACGTCTGCCTGGCACGCCCCACCACACGGCCGTGGGTTAAGTCGTGCCATCCTCTGTGCATATTCTTCAAGTCTTCAACCGCGCCCAGTGTGAACCACGGTTACACACACGGCCAGATTTCAAGCCGTGCCTTCGTCTGTGCATAATCTTCAAGTCTTCATCCGTGTCCAATGTGTAGCACGGTTACGCCCACGGCTAGATTTCAAGCCGTGTCTTCATCTGGTTGATGTTCCACACTTTCTTCTCCTTGGCACATCTATCTTCCACCACGGCTTCAAGCACGGTTTATCCCACGGGTTCCACCACGGCCGTGCCTTAAGCCGTGTCTCTCTTTGTTCAAAGACCTCATTTTCGCCTTCTTGTCCAGTGTGTAACACGGTTTGAACCTTAGCCGTGCCTCAAACCGTGCTTCCTCCGGTGGTGTAATTTCTTGTCTTGATCCAAGTTGTAGATGACTTCTCTAAAATACTTGAATTAGCATCCTTGACTCCATTTAACCTGATTTATCACGATGATAGAATTAAAGTACCATTTCCTTATGATTTCTATAAAATCAATAATAATTTAACACAATTTATACTATAAAGATTGAGTATAAAATGGCTCTATCAAATTCCCCCACACTTAAACTCTTGCTTGTCCTCAAGCAATTGCATCAAATCAATTGAGAAATCTATCATAAATTATACAAGCTTTCTTTTCATCATTCCACGCATCTATTCATTTGTAATTCATGACTTGTAATTTAATGTCTACTACTTCAACCCAATTGGTTTCTTGTGATCAAATTACGTTGGACAAAATTCAATAGCTAATCTAAACAAAACAAACTTTAATCCTCATGTTTAGCAAAAGAATTTTTATTCCAAAAGTAAATACTTAATCCACTAAGGAAAAACACCCAATTAAACTTCATTGGACATTAGCAAACATATAATCCTTGCAACATAAAGTAAAAGCATATAGTATAAGCTCTTTGCTAGATATTCTCCCTTTTATACATCTTTGTTTTATTCAATGAATGTTTACATTCATGTTCTTTTGATTTATTCAAGCATCTGTTTTAACGGGTTTCTGCCCGCTTCTTTTCATGAACTTTCGCCTTTTTTCACCCTTATCGTTATAGTTAGTTCATTGAGTCGGCACATCCCGAGCTCATCACTCAAGTGACCGGGTTTTGAGATACCCGTACAGACTCTTCCTCACGCTAACATTCAAGTTTGAATACTCTTAACTCAATTACTTGAATCATTGGAGTAATGGCTATGCTTGATTTTGAATTTTTTTTTTTTTCAAAGAGTATATAGTAGCTAATATAACCTAGAAGTAAACTTGTTTATTTTTCACTTAAGGACTCGACCTACTCTTAGACTTCCAATTCTAAAGCTAAATACAAGGTAAATTTGTTTCTTAAAGATTTCACTACTTAATTTTAACCATGTATTCTAATCACAGCAGTGGGTGAGTAAAGCATTTGAACAAGTCAATTTCACATTTTGTAGATGCTTATTACAACATTTAGTACAATCTCTAGATTTCATGATAATTTTGAAAAACTTTGGCTTAAAATTGCTTAAGGACAAACATTCAGAGTATAAGTTAGTTCTCTATTCTCTATATTTTATTATCCTCTCCCCCACACTTAGCTTGAACAGTGTCCTCACTGTTCCTAGTTCAGCACAATTGAAGAGGAATTAACAACACAAACGACATTAGAGAATAAGAGAAAGGAAATATTGGTACTTCCCTGGTATTGGAGTGCTCCCTTTAAGCTCTGGAAAGTGTCATCTAATGATATGTATCCTTGCTGCAGCCGATCCAAAGAGTTCAAAACTACACTAAAATCAAATCAAACTAAACTAAAACAAACCAAAACCTACTCCTAGACAATTTGATGGGTGTCAAATCCAACAAAAATAAAACCTACTCCTAAACAATTATATGATTTGCATATAGTGGTGAGTAGGGTCGAATCCACAGGGATTGGTAAAGATATTTCTATTCAAAGAGAACAATAAGAAAAAGGAAAATGGGGGGGTTTGGTTTGTGAATCAAATAAAGTAAAACAAGGTAAGAAAATCAGTTATTGGTAAAAGCCTAGCCAAAGGAATCAAGAGGGTTTAATTCTAGGAATTGATCATCGATGCAAATGTTCTCTATTCTTGTTCTACATAAATTGGTTATGGTTATTAACAAGCTCTAACAACCTATCTCTCCTTACTTCCTCGATAACCTCGGACAAGCGCTTTGAATTATTTCTCTTATTGATTAAACAACCCTTAGACAAGCGCTTAGGATTTAATCTATCAATAGCATTAAGATCTAGAGAGACTACCAATTCATGCCAGTAGATTATAAGATAACCTATTTAAACATGATCACACACCTCCATAACATGAATTCACACATCTCTTTTATAACCAAACATGTTATTGCATCACTAAGACTAGAACAATCAAACAATTACGGATTTGACGTACTAGTTGACAATATATTAACTTGCTAATTGAGTAGAAGAGCTCTATTCATACCAATCAACAAAGATAATAATGACAAAACGATCAGAAGATATATGAATACCCGAAAGCAAAGAATAGAATAAATACAAGTCAATTAAACCTCACAATTCGTGGAGAATTAAACATCTATGACCCTTTGGCTAGAAAAGTAGCTTAGCTACTCATGTTCATCAATAAAATGAAAATAAAAAGTAAAAACATAATGAACCCGGTTGCTTGCTCTGCCTCCAAGATGATCTAAGGTTCTTCAAGATCTAAAGATTCAAAAGTTGTCCTAACCCTCTAGGGTTGGCTCTATTTATACTATTAGATGGATAGCATGTGATCTTTTGCTAGCAAGATACGAAAATATCTTTCCTTTTTCAAGTAGATTTCGAGAAGTGAAGATACGTCTGCCTGGCACGCCCCACCACACGGCCGTGGGTTAAGCCGTGCCATCCTCTGTGCATATTCTTCAAGTCTTCAACCGCGCCCAGTGTGAACCACGGTTACACACACGGCCAGATTTCAAGCCATGCCTTCGTCTGTGCATAATCTTCAAGTCTTCATCCGTGTCCAGTGTGTAGCACGGTTACGCCCACGGCTAAATTTCAAGCTGTGTCTTCATCTGGTTGATGTTCCACACTTTCTTCTCCTTGGCACATCTATCTTCCACCACGGCTTCAAGCACGGTTTATCCCACGGGTTCCACCACGGCCGTGCCTTAAGCCGTGTCTCTCTCTGTTCAAAGACCTCATTTTCGCCTTCTTGTCCAGTGTGTAACACGGTTTGAACCTTGGCCGTGCCTCAAACCGTGCTTCCTCCGGTAGTGTAATTTCTTGTCTTGATCCAAGTTGTAGATGACTTCTCTAAAATACTTGAATTAGCATCCTTGACTCCATTTAACCTGATTTATCACGATGATAGAATTAAAGTACCATTTCCTTATGATTTCTATAAAATCAATAATAATTTAACACAATTTATACTATAAAAATTGAGTATAAAATGGCTCTATCACTTGTTCCATATCTCTTGTAGGGTACAAGGAAATTTATGTGTCCTTATAGTTGATGGTGGTAATTGTACCAATGTGGTAGCAGCATCATTAGTATTCAAACTAAAACTTGCTACTACTCCACATCCTAAACCCTATACATTACATTAGCTTAATGATCAAGGGAGTTTGCATGTGACCCAAAGAGTTAAGGTACTATTCAGTATCGGGGATAAATACTTTGATGAGATTGAGTGTGATATTTTGCCTATGTGTACATCCTATATATTGCTTGGCAGGTCTTGGTTATATGAAAGGAGGGTCTTACATGATGGATTCAGGAATACTTATGTATTCCAAAAGGAGGGAAAACGAATTATTCTAAATCTGATGTCGCCTTCAGAGGTTCAAAGGGTTCGACAACAAATCAATAGACCATCAATGGGCCATGAGTAGTTGAACCAACCCTTAGAGCACAAAATTTTTCAGTCACAGATGTACCGACCTTTAGAGGATCCTGATGAACAGAGTTAGATGAGCAGATCACTAGAGGACGAAACTGTCCAAGGGCAATTGTGTTCACCTTCAGAGATATTAGAGGCTTATGAGCAGTTGAGTAAACCTTCAAGGGATACGAAGGATTAGACTGATATGAGCAGATCACTAGAGGGCCAAACTGTTCAGAGACATTTGTGTCCATCATCAGAGGTTTTTGAGGGCCATGAGTGGTTGAGCCAACTATTAGAGGGCTATAAGGGTCAGCACCATACAGAAGAGTTAGAAAAGGAGAAAGCAATTTCAACGGAATGGGTTGAGATAGGAGATACCTCAGTGGATAATGGATCATTATTTGTGTTGTAGATGAGATACATCCTAGAAATGGAGGAGAGAAAACAATCACCTCCTATGGTATTTCAGATATTAGGATTATGTAGTAATACTTCTTCAGGTGGCTTGCTAAGAGGAAACAGAGTCTCTACTGCATTTGATTTGTCGAATTTGAGGAAAAATCCTTTTGAGGCCCGAGGAGATGATAGGAATCAAAATTCATCAAGACTTATCATTAGGGCAAGAGCCAAAGGATTTTAAATCTTGGCGATGAGGGCCCATTTTGAGCAAATCAACCCCGGAATTATTTATAAATTAACTTTTTTTCTATTATTCTTGTATTGTGTACTGCATTTGATTTGTCGAATTTGAGGACAAATCCTTTTGAAGCCCGAGGAGATGATAGGAGTCAAAATTTTTCAAGACCTATCATTAGGGCAAGAGCCAAAAGATTTCAAATCTTGGCAATGAGGACCCATTTTGAGCAAATCGACCCCGGAATTATTTATAAAAATTAACCTCTTTTCTATTATTCTTGTATTTTGTTTTCCAACAGGCACACTTATTTGGCTTTACAAGATAATGGACAAACTCACTCAGACTCAGCTTGTAGGTTATCCATGGACCGACCTAAACCGGCAATAAGTTGAGTCGATGAATCCTATGGAAGAATGATGAAGACTATTTTTATTTATAATTATTTCTTTAGACTATTTTATGTTGTATTTACTTTTTGGACACTTTCATTTTGCTTGTAATTCTCATTTAGGACCGGCCACCCTAAAAGTGGCTTAGTTATAATTTTGTGTACTTTCTAACCCTAAAGGGAGCAAGTATAAATACTTGCTTAAAGTAGGGTTTGAGAAAGCTATTTTTCAAATTTGAACATACACTTTACGTGAGGGAATTAGGCTTCTTCCTAGTTCATTTTCTCTTATCAATTTCAATCCCAAGAATTGGAATTGTGGCGAGTGCAACAAGGGGAAATTGTGAGTTATATCAATTTCTTATTGTTTTGTTTCTTTTCATCTCTAGTGAGTCATATCTAGGGTTGGATTGAATTCTTCTTGGACATATTTTGATTGCATTTGTAATCAAATTATCATTGCATATTTGATTAGTTTTTAGCACTTGTTAATACCATCAATTTGTCATTATACTTGTGACGTAGAATTTCTTTGTTGTGAAGAGGATCACGGTTTGAATTTGTGTATTGTTGATTGAGATTCTCTTGGAATTTAAGTTAGTTAATTGATTCAATTGAGTATTATCATCTTTTTAGATTTCATCTCCTTGATTTTATCATTTGATTCATCATCCATCAATTAAGGTTCACGCAAATTGTCTCTCTTGTGAACCGAATTTCATATTGTCTTTTGAGGTTGATATTTGGGTTGTTTTTTTATGTGCTTAATCTTGGTTTTAGGCACATCATATTTTGGTATCAGAGCTATATCATATTTGGATTTAAGATTGAACACATCCTAATTGAAGAATCGATTACATTCATTAGAAATTGATGCCATTGTTCATGTGATTGAGACTAGTTTGATTGACATTGTTTGATTGTCTTTCAAATTGGTTTTGTATGTTCTTAATAGTTATTTTAGGCACATCATCTTTTGGTATTAGAGCATCATCATACTTGGATTCATTCTTGATCACATCCTTGTTGTGGGAATTAGTTCATAAATATTGAGGAATTGTGCAATTGTTGAACTGGTTTGATTGACATTGTCTAATTGTCTTTCAAATTGGTTTTTTATGTGCTTAATCTTGGTTTTAGGAACATCATTTATCTAAGGTGTTAATCTTCTAAAGCTCAACTACTCTCATGATATTGTACTTTTGTTTTTGGATAAATATCATATTATACTTTAACTTTGCTATAAAACAAGAAATAATCGACTCCTTTAACTCTATGACTTCATATCAAATCATGAGCATCTTAAACTCCTTAATATAATATTCCACATTAAGTCTTCCATCCCTTAATGTTTGAAACCCCATGTACAACTTCTACTTGACATATTCAAGAACAAAGTGTGTACACATTAGGCACTTCATCTCATTCCAAGTTTCTATATCTCAATCACCTTTCTTCATCCACCAAACCCTTAGTTGCTTCCACCACAAGGTAGCATAACCATTAAACTCAAATGTTATTAACTTTACTTTTATCTCTTCATCATAATTATGACAATAAAAAAATTTCTCAACCTTATACTCCTAATTAAAATATATTTTTGCAAATTCTCAATCTTTAAAAGGCATAATTTGCATCTTAATTATCTTAATTCCTTACATCTAACAGTTCCCTCTATCATTTTCTTCCATCTCAAAGTTATCCCCATCACTTTCATTAGGATCTATAATCACCCTTCTAGCTTGCCCACATGCTTCTTCTCTCTTTACTTCTAAATTACCCTATCAAACATTCATAGTCCTAATAGACTCTACTGAATCTCATAGAGTATTTACAATTGTAGCATCTGCAGTTTCCTCAAACCTTTTGATAGGATTTGAGTTTCATACCACCATAGTCCAACTATAAGGAGAAGTAAAGTGTCAAAAGTCAAGTTAAAGGGTTAAAATTAGATCACAAAGAAGTACATGGCTAGGTATAATACCATGTTACTAAGTGTGTTCCTCTACACAACTAAGAACATGTTTATGCTGAGTGTTAGTGATGACTAGTGAGGTTCATGGTCAAGAACATAGCTATGTTCCTGATCATGTTCCTCCCAATGAACCTTATTTTCAACTTTTTATTGTTTTTATTTGTATTTTATTATCCTTTATTTACAAGTATGCCATTAAGGTTTTAGTAGGTATTGTAGCATCTCTTTTTGTAATAGACACAACTTTTATCATTTTCATTATTAAAAATTTAGTACTCTTTGTGAGTGAAAATTCTAGCCTATATTGTTATTAATTTTCTTTTAATTGAATCTTATCAATCAATTCTCTTCAATTGGTTGCAATGATTCTTTAACTCATTTATCTTGTGAGTCATATCAAGATAACTGTGTTAACTCATTAAATTCCAAAAATCATGAGTCGCGTAGATTTAGTTATTTTCAACAACCCAATTCAATTGTTAGAATTGATTTTCAATAGTCGTCTATACTCGAATTATTTCAAAAATTTTTATAGTTAAAAGACTAAAAATACACAAAAGTACATCTATACATATTTTAGATCACTATGTTAATCCAATGAATCATGCTTGGAATCTTAGATAGATCTAGGCACGTCACCTTCTTTAGCCATTACCTCTTCTTACATGTTGCACATTGCCATCATCACCACCACGCACTTTATTCCTTAACGTCCTTACTTCAATCTGTCAACAACTATACTCACACTTCCCTTTGTTGAAATCTTCACTTCGATACCAAAAGATGTTGTGCCTAAACTCTTAAACCCAAATAGAAGCACGATCGAATAGTGTAACCACTCTAGAGTCTCTCGAAAGGATAAGTTTTGGACTAAGCAATCATAAAGCAATATGAACCAAAGATAAGTAATATCAAGTCTAGGAAGAATTTAGCCACTAAACCAATCATTCAAATATGTTTCATAGTGTTCTATATGATACTCTCACAAAAAATAAACAAAGATATGTACAACTCCTCCAATGGATATAATGAACTAAGGTAAGATCAAACTACATACAAACTACTTAATATGATGCACAAGCAGATTATATGAGTTACTCACCACAATTTGAGAAGATTGACAAGAGTAGGATATTAATGAGAAGAACTCATGTAATATATAAACGTGATAATAGCATTCAACTAACTATTTTCATAGGGTTACATGAGAATACTTATAGTAGAGCAGTTATAACTAAGGAAATAAGTAAAAAGAAAAGTAAATATGTCTAAAACAAGAAGTAGAAAAACAACTATCTCTCTCTATATCAATTCTTGTAAATCCTTTGGTGTAATAGAAGTAACTACTAAAACTTTCTAAAGGAATATGCCATATTCAAACTTTGCTCTAACAACTTCAACAAGTCATCACCCTTCAAAAGTGTTAATCTTTAAGTTGACTTCAAAAATAGGTTTGGAATCATAGATTCCTTTCTTATTGGAATTCCTCGAGTTAGAAACAATATAAATATGATGGTTAGAACTAGCAATACCCTTGCTTTTGGAACTAGTCATTCCCTTTTCTTTTTCTAATATCAAACTCCTTCTCAAAGTAATGTTATGAACTGAATATCCTTTAGAATAGGCTTGCTCATCACCTATTGTAGCTCCTTGTAGTACTCTTTCCACCAAGTGATTCAAACCTTTTCTCTAGCTTAGGTCATTAGGCTTCCTCGCATCAAAACTTAATTCTCATCAAGTGCACTATTTTGTTAAAGAAGTAAATGAGCTGAAGAAAACACATCTCCATTAACCAGTCAGTAAAATGACAGGTTTTGCATATAAAAATCTGCATAATGCAATTAAAAGAGAACGTAGTGTTCATTATTTAAGGTTTTAGGGTAACTTGTCATGCTTAGATTAAGGATTAGTGTAGACTTAGTTTAGTATAGATTAGGGGGTTTTTGACATTTTGAAGCTTGAGAACTCACCAAGGACTCAAGATTTCAAGCTTTTCAAGAGGCTTTTGTTATAATTGCATTAGTAGCTTCTAAACCCTTTTCTAATGTTGTTTTTAGATGAATCTCTTTGCTATTTGGCTTTTCTTTGTGTTATTATTTGTGGCTAAGTAGTTTTTAGTAGGATTATTGTATTCTTAATGATGGAAAATGCATAAGTATATTATATAGTTGTTATATAGGTATGTGTTTATGTGCAAGTGCATGGGAGACTATTACTACATTAGTAGCCCCACCATTGGATCAAGGATGAAACAAAGAAGAAAAATGAACAGAGCATATTGTTCGACTAGTAGCCATAAATTAAAGTTGTTCAACTACTAGATTTGGAAAATAGGGATGGCTACATGATGGTTCCCTAATGTTTAGAGCACCATTCTAGTCACCATCCAGCTACCACCCCCTTAAACCTTAGCGGCTTAAAACCTTAGTGATCTAGTGGATAACATGTGTCCCCTAACCAACCGATACACTAATATACCATTCACTTAGTAGTCTTGAAATATAAAAAAGCTAAGGTGCTATTCTTTGGTTATACTTTAATAGTTATGCATCCTAAGAGTTAGTTAATTGATGATTCTTATGCATAAATCAAACCCCTTTTTTGCTTTTTCTTTTTTCTTTTTTTTTGTTTTGCACTCTCATTCTAATGAAGCAATTTAGAATAAAAATTTCCTGATTATTACTAGTTCTACTCTTAATCATGTATTGAACTATGATTACTTTTGAAATACCCTAAAAGTTATTTAAAAATAAGGGCATATGGTAATTTTCATCCTATTTTTCAATTGTAAAATGATAGTTTATGACTTCTCCTCCCACCACTTTCCATACTCTCTCTTTTCCTTCAAAACTTAAATTTCTCTCTTCTTAAGCCCTATGCTAACTTTCTCTCTCCCAAAGATTAGTCCCCACAAATATTCCCTATTAAAGTAATTTCTCACCTTCAATTTGAATCTGCTTATTGATTAAAGAATTTGATCGGTCTAAATAGAATGTTAGTTATTGTAAGGTTTTGAAGTTTAATGCATATAAAAAGTTTAGTAAGATTTGGTTACTGTTACTTAAAGTTTGGAGTTTTTCTCATTCTAATAATAAGGTTTTAATTGGAAAGTATTGGTTGTTAAAGAGGATTTTGATTAGAGTCCAAATTTCCAAAATCTTGCAAAACATGTTAGATCTGATTGAATGAGTGTACACATAAGGTGTTTTATTATTATCTCTTATCCTTTCTTTCTAACTCCTTTTAGTGGTTGATTTTTTAAAGATTTAATTGCAAATTGGAGATTATAATGGGAACTAGGGTGTTGATTGTTGTTAATAAGAAACACTATAATCTATGTTGACAAGAGTGTGATTGTTTGAGTGATTTGCTATTATGGAAATTTCACAGAAGTGATGGGCATGCTGACTTGTAGATTGAAAGTTATTAACCGAATTATATGAGTTTTTAGGATTGATGTTGTTTAGAATGCAATTGAATTGGAATTGTGGAGTCACAAGTTAATTTTAGGGAAATAAATTCAATATTTTAGAAGACCTAAAATAAATGGTTGACTAAAATAATTCAACTAACCAAATCTTAAATTGGTTGAACATATGCCAACTTAGTTTTAAGTGGAACTTTGACTAGTCCAATTTCAATTAGGTTGATCAAATTGTTGGTTGACCAAATGTGAGTAGTGACTAACCTAATTTTTCTTTTATGTACCTAGTTCGACCATTTTGAAAAGTAGACCGACCAAGCTTGCTAGTGGTGAAATTTTGACAATATATTTTGAGTTAGATCAATCTTTTAGGCCAAGAATCAACTAATGATGTTTGTATTGTGATCCTTTAATTTGTTTAGGTACTTACAACTTGTTATGTATTTGGTTATAGGAGTAGGATCTTTTATTGGTTATTTTGAGTGCGATGAGTAGATTTCAAGTTGTTACTACTATGTGTTACTTATATGTCTAAGTTAAAAAATGAAATCAACCTAAAACTATGGAGACCCTTAAATTTATTTTATTAGGTGTGGATGCAGCTTTACTAGGAGTATTAGAAATACTAGGGTACTAAAAGTGGCAATTATGAAATAGAAGTTGTAATGCCTTATGGGGGCATTAATCCACAATGATATCAAGTTTGGACATTAAACTAGCACGTATTGGTAAGTGGGTTGTGGACTAGTTAGTCACTGTAATATGGGCTAGTCCTTTGAAAATAAGTTGTAACTGAATCTAGTCATAGTAGTGGAATGAGGAGGCCTTGTGACAATTACCATGGACTAGTACAATAATGCCTAATACCAGTAATGAATCCAGGATTTAAACGACTATATGAAATTCTAGAATATGTATGTATATATGTTTGTTTGTTGCGGAATCTGCATTATTTTAAGTCATGGGACATTAAAACTATACTATTTGTGATACCTAAAAATAAGATCTCAAATTGGTGGTTGTTGGATTTAGTTCATAAATGTGCATGTCAGTTTTGGCATTTGCATGATGTTTTGTAGTGGCTATTGTACTGTTATATTTGATAAGGATCTAAATGATGGTGCAATCTGTATCTTAAGGGAAGGTAGGATGATAGTGGATTTGACTATGCCAATGATTAGAAAGTTGAATAGTGATTATGGAAGTTTATATTTTAAGACTGTTTATTTTCTATTGATGTAAAGATTTATAGTGTTTAGCTCGGTTGTGAGCTCTTGCTGTTCTGTGAATTAGATGATGATCAAAACCGATCAAGTTTGGTCGAATGCTACTACGATCGCACAACACCGATCAACCGAACCACCCCACATTAGCTAAAATTTATTGCACTCCCAGAAGTCATCGGATTCATCCGGTGCAATTCTTAGTATATATTTTCATTATTATGAATAATTTCAGAAATTGCTACATAGATTTCAATTCGGTCGTCTTACTGTCCATGTCTTTTCTTTATGTCTTATGTGGATTAATCAAGAGATCGAGATATATCAAGGATGCGACTGATGTGATCAAGTGGGGGGAGCATGTCAGGGACATAGCAGCCCAAGCTGATTAGTGATTTCAGTTGGAGGAGGCATAGTCACATGGAAAAAGGGAAAATAAATAGCATTACGTTAAAATAATCACGCACAAACGATAATAGGTTTTGATAGGAAAAAGACGAAAAAGATAATTATCACGCCAATCATTATTCAAACTTTTTACAACACAACAATGGAATCGATATAAATTTAGAAACAGAGAAAGTGAAACTTACTCTTTGCATAATGTCAAATTTTTGCTGCAATGTGTCTAGGAAAAAAATTCAAAAACCATATATATGTTTGAATGAGTAGGATATAAATATTAATAAAATTTTAATATATAATAAAATAATATATATATTTTAAAAATTTATTAATTATATTTTTATATATTAATAATTCATCCACGTGTTTTTTTTAACACCTTTAAAAACTTTTTTCTGCGTGTAGAGCTTTCGCCTTTAATTAGCAAGACAGCTAGCCATGCAAATTGTCCGTACGTACGTCATGCATGATCCAATCTCCAATTGACACAAATTTGCCAAACCTGTATTATTGTTTAGTACTTCACTGGTGCATGCATGTATCCATCCTAATTCCTAGGGCATGTGATCCTTGTTTAGCCAACAGTTATAGGCTGAGTCATAAAGAGTGAAAGAACTAATCATCGTTTTATTTTCTTTTTTCTTAAGATACATATCCAAAGAAAAAAAAATGACAAGTAAAGGAATCTTTGCAGCTACAAGGATATTCACTGATTGAATTTAATGCTCCAGTAAAATCATAGTTAGTAGTTACGTTTTTCACGTTTTAGAGAACTAGGAAAATGCATTGTCATTACAATACGGGATATGATTTGGCCATTAATTAAAGGAAAGTTGCTTTGGGAGGTTTTCTATAGAGTTAAATGGATTAATCTAGTTCCGTCGAATTTGATCCACTGGTTAAATAGGTCAACATATAACAATTGAGAATTTGTTGGTTCTAATATAATCCATATTGAATTATGAGTTAAACAAGCTAACATATCAAACCAACCCATTTAATCCATTTATATAATTTGACTGGCTAAACAGGCCAATACAACCCATTTAACCTTTTTTTGCATTTTAGTGGATTAAATGGGTTAACCTACAATCCATTAGTAATATATTTTATTTTTTCATTTAAAATTATATCACATATAAAATCTGTAATGATTTTATATTATTTATATAATAGAATAATGAATTAACTTGATATTTAATATCATAATATAAATATTATAATTTCAATGATATTATAAAATGATTAAATGATTAAAAAACATAGCAAGTGAGGAAGATGGAAGGACTAAGATAAGAAAGTAAAAAAGAAGAGTGAGGAAAATGATGATGAATGATGATATATGGTTTAGGTTTTGTAGTTTGTTAGATTAATTTTAAAAGCAAAGTGAATAAGTATTATATTGTGAATGTGATATATATGTCAAAATCCTATTAGTATTTATTCATCATATGTATATAACACATGGCATATATTAACCAATGAATCATTTCTCTATGTAGATAGTTTATGACTATTATTTATGTAAATATGTTTTATTATAGTTATTGTTATGTGACTATTTTGATAAATTTTTAATGATAAGAAGTTGCAAATTTTGAAACAATAATAGTACAAAATCCATAATTATCCCACAATAAGAAATCTTGAATGTTTTTATGGTTTTTTTTTTATGAAAATTTTATGTTATATATGACTCGTAGATATTTGTGAAAGTTCCTATATAGTAAGTTTTTATGAATGCTCATTTTACTATTTATGTTGATACTTTTTTCTAGTGAAAATCTTATATGTGATTTAATGATATAGAAATAATTGCAAAAATGAGAGAGAGAGAGAGAAGCAACTATTGATTTGGTATATTAATGTATATACACTTTCTAAATGTGGAATCTTGACATGTTTGGAAGATATTATCTTAATTTGCTATATTATTTACTAAAAATGTTTTTGTTAAGAAAATGTTTTCTTGTTTTGATGATAACAAAAAGGGAGAGAGAAGTGGTTAATATATATATATATATATATAATTTCAAAAAGAATTCAATTTTTGGGTTCATTGCATTTCTTGTACAATGTTCTATCATCACCAAAATGGGGAGGATATTAAGTCTCTTAAGTTTGGTTTTGATAATAACAAAACATATTTTAAGTATTTATGAATAAGCTTATTTAATGTATAGGTCAAAAGTGAAAAGTCTCCCAATTATACATCAAAATTTACATATTGAATTTATGATTGATTAACTTGGTTCAATGATTAATGAAGACTTAACTCCACTAATTGAAAATGTTTAAGCTGTATAAGTAAGCTAAATGTGCTAACCTGCATTGACTTGGAAGTTAATGTAAGTCAGCTTAATTTGACCCACTTAATAAGTGGGCTAAAATTTTCAGCCTAACCTGCATTTTTTTTTAGTAAAATGAGCTAACCCACGTAACCCACAAGCTAAACAAGCTAACCTGAATTTGTTTTTTTTAGCACAACTCTAAAGCTAAATGGGCCATCCTACACTTACCCACACTGACTTGTAGATTAATGCAAACCAACCTACTTTGGCCCATTTTATATATGACTTAAAATTTTCAACCCAACCTACATGTTTTTGTGAATTAAATGGGTTGGCTCATGTAACCTACCCCGATTGCATAGCTCTATATTTAAATAATATGTTTGGCTTTATTCCACTAAAGTTGAATAATTTTTCTTATGACAATGTAAAGATAAACTTTATAATATAATGATACCTTAGAGCCTTAAATTATAATATAATGGATATAGATTCCGAGTATATTTTGCAAGCCTAGCCTTCTCATCAAACTTGAAAAGGTCAAAAAAAAAATCCTAAAATTTGATGTTTTCAAAAGTGCTACAACAAAAGGAGAGCACTTATCCTCCTCAACCAATCGAAAGCAACAAAATATAATGGAAAGTCACAATGGCTATCTTATGGAGGTTAAGGAACTAAATTAAAATGTAACAACTATTATAGAAAAGAGGATTTGAATGAAAAAAACAATTATTACAAAGGCTATTATTTATCAACGAAAATCTCATACAACATCTATGTTAATATTTGTGGAAGCTTATTTGAAGACACATTATGGACAATATCTATTGTAATAAATCTTATGGATTGAAACATATTTGTAATAAACAAATAAGATATAAATGGAAGGAAGGAAATATGAAAATATATTATGTGCAATGGCTATTATGATGAAAAAGGAAAAGGTCAACGAAAAAAAAAAAAAGAGATACTTAAGGAAGCTATTATGAATATGCAATATTATTAGTAGTAGCTACTTCCATATTGAAGCTTCAAAGGTTGACCATATAAGAAGCTGCATAAGACCTAAAAAGGTGGCAAAAAAGAAAAAAGAAGAAAAATAACTACTTAATGATATTTTACAAGAGTGTTCATTTTATTAGATTATCTAATATGCCTTAATTTGACAAAAATCATATACACACAAACAAGGAAGCAATTTCAGATCAATCCTCTATAATGGCGTGAAACCCCTTAACCCTTTTATAATCCAATTTGAACTCAAATAATCTTACAACAAAAGATGATGTGCTTAAATGGATTAAGCACACAACACAAGATTAATTGGAAATCCAATGATCAACAAGACTAAAAATGGAGTGAACTTCCTATACAAAAACCTCCATGCAAATGATGAATTCCACTAGCAATTGAATATCTATAATCAACAATACAATTTAGGATATAACTCCACCAAATTGCAAGCAATAAAATGATAGAATTGACCCTACAAATGACGTGAAATCAAGAAATAATAGAACACAATCCAAATCAAAACTAGATATTACACACTAGCATGAAATGGAATCAACTAAGGAAATGATATGACTCACAAATCCTTAAGTTACTACTCGCCACAATTCCTTTAAGAATTGATAAGAGTCTTATGAAAATTTGAGTAAGAACCCTAATTCTCATGAAAATAGGCAGCAAATTGTATACTCTCAACTTACATCATAAACCCTACTTAAGCAAGTATTTATATTTGCTCCCTTTATGGTTAAAATGACTAAACAATTACAACTATGCCACTAAAGGGTGGCCGGTCCTAAGTCCCCAAATATAACCAAATAAAATGTCCCAAAAGCTTACAAAATAAATGATTCAAAGAAATAAATTACAAGTACAAAAGATAATAATCTTCAAAGAGCCGATTCATCGAGTCAATGTTGATCACGACGGGCTATTGGATGTGAATCCGATGATGTCCCTAATTTGACCAACAGTGAAGTTCATGTGGCATCCCATGAAGAATGATCATTGCACCTACTAGATTACCATTCAAACTTTTATTAGATAAAGAAAAATATGTATACATGCAAGTGATTTGGATCATCATCCAAATCAAGTTCCCTGTCCATCAAGATCGTAGGATAGATTCCCATCATTATCATACTAAACTTATTAAGGGTCTTATTTTATTTTCCTTGATTATACTTGATAGAAGAAGTGTTTATTAAGTTATGTTGAGAGGTTACATATTTTCATTGTAGATCTGTAATTAGCTTAAGGAGAAGCTAAATAAATAAAGTAGTGGGCGACTATGCTAAGGATTAGTGGGTCTATGTAACTCTCAACATTTTTTATTAATATAATAAAATGATCGATTTAGACAATTGGATTCTTGACCACAGGCTAAAAGAGTGGACTAACACAAAAGGTAAAACCACTATAAATACTTACCTAATCTTCTTGACCCATATCTCTTTAATTTATTGCAATTTATATTCTTGTTATATACTTAACTAAATTCTTACCACCTAGTAATCAAAAGAAGAAATTTCAAATCATTTTTTAAATGAATTTTAAAATCTTAAGCAATCAATTCATTCCCACCCCCACCTCCACCAAAACACCTCTTTCTATGCAAGTCCAATAAACTTAAAATTGCACAAAATGCTATAGAATTGGATCAAGAAAACCCATTGATAATGACTTATGACTAAGGGATAGTGATAGGAATCAAAATCCATTAAGACCTATCGATAGGGCAAGAGCCAAAGGATTTCAAATCTTGGCGATCAGGGCCCATTTTGAGCACATTGACCCCGGAATTATTTATTTACTAACATCTTTTCTCTTATTCATGTATTGTATATTCCAACAGGCACACTTATCATGCTTTACAGGGTGATGGACAAACTCACTAAGACTCAACTTGTGGGTTATCTATGGACCGACCTATACCGACGATGAGTTGGGCCGATGAATCCTATAGAAGAGCTAGCATGATGAAGACTATTTTTATTTGTAATTATTATTTACTTGGACTATTTATGTTGTAACCTTTTTGGGACACTTTCATTTGGTTGTAATTGACTTTTAGGACCGGCCACCTTAAAAGTGGCATAATTGTAATTTTGTGAACTTTTTAACCCTAAAGGGAGCAAGTATAAATACTTGCTTAAGTAGGGTTTTTAGGAGAGAATTTTTCAGATTAAACACATCACTTTTACGTGAGAGACCTTAGGGTTCATCCTAGTTCAATTCCCTCTTATTAATTTCAATCCCAAAAGTTGAAATTGTGGCGAGTGCAACAACTTGAAATTGTGAGTTGTATCAATTTCTATTTGTTGTGTTTTCTTTTCTTCTCTAGTGTGTCATATCTAGGGTTGGATTGAAACATTTCTTGGTCAGATTTGAATTAGTATTATTCGAAATATTGTGCTTCATTTGAGTTACTATCATACTTGTTTTCAATTCATCCATTATGCACAATTCTTGGACAGTGAAATCAATCCATTTGGAAGGTGAATCACGGAAGTGGTTCTTGTTGTTTTTTATTAGTAATCACATAGCTTTTTTTTAAGTATAATTTGTGATCTTCATTGAGGAATACTTCACCGTGTTAATCATTGTATGAAATACATCATTCGGATCAAAGATTGCATTTAAGGTTTACGATCCAATTTTGCTCTAAAAGTGAACCGAATTGGTCTTGTCTTTTGGGGTTGTTGTTTAGATTGTTTTGCTTGTGCTTAATCTTGCTTTTAGGCACATCAGATAGGGGTATAACAATGGGTTTAGACAATGTATGTGGTGACATTTAAGTAAATTCTTAGCAATGAAATAAGAGCACACCTTAAGGCATAAGTAACTTAAATCCCCAAGAAGAAAGTGGAGAACCCTAAGTCATCACAACAAAATGGCAAGAAAGAAATTGAATGAAATAGGAGAGGATGTCAAGGTAGTCGCAAGTAAAAGAACACCATCAACACAAATGAGTAGGACAAGAGCATCAAACCACTAAAAAAAGGCAAATATGTTCCTATCAACCTTACACTTAGTGGAGCCTAAGTGTAATACATGGCTGTTAAACCTTAGAATTAAACCATAAGAGCTTATTTAAGGCTATGAAGCTACTTCTAGAGTTTATTCACATGATGAAGGTATTATGGGTAGAAAAAAATTGGGGATTATTTCATGAATATCTTCTCAATAAGGTAATAATAGAAGAAAGTATCAAGTTAGTGAATGACCTAGTTAAAGGAAACAACATATGATAGTATAATTTGAATAGTTACAGGCTTGACAATTAGGGTAAGGTCTCGGCATAGTCAATGCCTTCATGCTAGGTGAACCCTTGTGTCAAGTAATAGGAATCAAAATCCTACAAGACCTATCATTAGGGCAAGAGCCAAAGGATTTCGAATCTTGGCGATGAGGGTCCTCTTTGAACAAACCGACCCCGAAATTATTTGTATACTAACCTCTTTTCTATTACTTATGTGTTGCATATTCCAGCAGGCATACTTGTCGAGTCTTACAGGGCAATGGACAAACTCACTAAGACTCAACTTATGGATTATTCATGGACTGACCTAAACCGAAGATGAACTAGACTAATGAATTCAATTGACTTGAAGAACTGGCTCTTTGAAGACTATCTTTGTATTTGTTATTTTTCTTTGAACCGGTTATCTTGTAATCATTTTAGGACATTTTATTTGGTTGTATTTGTTGAATTAAGACCGGCCACATTAGTGGCATAGACGTAAATTTTTGGACATTTTAACCTTAATTGGAGAAAATATAAATATTTGCTAAAGTAGGGTTTATGGGAGCTTTTTGAACCATATTTTTTAGATTGGAAAACGTGAGGGTTGCCTCCATTTTCACATACTCTTATCATTTCTTGAGTGAAGTGTGGCGAGTGGGGATTTGATCCTTGTTGTGTGTAGTATCAACAACATCAAATCCATCCTAATTCCCTAGTAGTGTGTCATATCTGGTGAGGAATTAGTTTATCTTTTATTATAATTTTCACACAATTTTTAGGGTTGGATTCAATTGATTTCATATCCTTTTGATTGTGTTTAGTGTAATCCATTTTGGAAGTTTCAAATTGTGAATTTTCATTATCATTATTACTTGCGTGATTATCATTAGACATTTAGGGTTTTGAAGTTTTTCTTTACGCCATTTTTAGGATTTGTTGAAGTGGTTCTTCAATTGGTTTCATGTACTTAAATTTAATCATTTAGGCACATCATAATTTGGTATCAGAGCAAGTTGTTTCTTATAATTAGGGTTCACGCGGCAATTGGAATCACGTCATTTATGGAATTTGTTTAATTGATTCTTCAATTGCAATTGTGTGCTTGTGATTTGGAATCAAGGCACATCAATAAGTGTATAAAACCAAGCACCTATCCTACCTAATTCTCCATAAATTATATATGATTTTTTAAAAAATGAATGAAATGTGTTCGATTTAGTATGCAGATCACATATAATTAATTAACATAAGTGAACAATCACTTTTTGATCAAGTCTAACACAAATACTTAGTATTTCATAGAAAATACTTTAATTTTTC
The DNA here is from genome assembly GCA_037954665.1 of Laguncularia racemosa. Taxonomy (NCBI): domain Eukaryota; kingdom Viridiplantae; phylum Streptophyta; class Magnoliopsida; order Myrtales; family Combretaceae; genus Laguncularia; species Laguncularia racemosa. The sequence continues at coordinate 3,086,655 of JBBMOL010000069.1, read as the reverse complement.
ACTATTTTTGTAGGTCCAAGGGCTATCATTTAGATGGTAGCTCCCATGTCAATTAAATGGAAAAGGAAAGGAGAAGACTTTACATGAAGAAAGCTCACCAATCGGCCAGTACACTACTTATTGTTTAGCCATTGGTGCCAAGTTCCATTAGCTGAACGTTATATTTTAAGGAACAATGTTGGTGTAAAAATGATGTTTCACCATCTACATACCATTGCATAGACCATCCTACTATTGACTTAGAACCCTAACTAAGGTTTTAAGTGAAACACATCGTTTCAATTAAACCCAAGCAAAGCTACTCATGACAAGTGTCTACCATTTTGTTGGTACACCTCTTGTCATTCGGTCAATAAGTCGAGATTATACAAGAATTCTTTTCTCATCCAGCTACAATACCGGACTTGAATAAAAAATTTATTAGGGTTTTTAGATGTTGTCTTTCTTCTTCTTCTTCTTTAAGTTGTATTTTCTTAGCTTGTAATTCATTTTTCCTTGTAATTTTTAATTTCTAAAACATGCTAGCAAGGAAATGGTGGATTTTGAGTATTTTGTTAAGGGGTGTTTAATACTAGCTATGAATAACCTCAAGTTTTATGTCTAAACTCATTTTCTACTATATTTGTTTCTATTTTTATACTTATGTTCATAAATAGTGTGCTCAATGCTATGTTTTCTATGAATATGAGTAGTTTGTGCCAATTGGTGAATTGAGGTTATATGGAATTTGATGAATTCATTGTTGTATTGATTTGTAGATATTGTATTATGTGTGAATCTAGTGGTCTAGCTAGTTTTAAGGAATAGTAAGGACAACTTAAGTGTAGAGCAATTCATTATCATGGGAAGTACTATGGCTCTCTATATGTGGTATCACCTCTTATTTACCTACAAGGTTTAGCTACCATAATAGGATGTGAAGACTCCAAATAGATTCTAGGATCCCTAATTCTTGCAATGTCACATTTACGAATTTAGATACCATGGTCTTAATACTCAGCCCAAACTTTATGTGATTATAATTAAATTCCAACTCTAGCTAGATTAGTTTAATAGTGACAGGACCTTATTACTTACCTAAAAAATGTAGATAAGGGATTGGTAGTACAATACTCCTATAACATTATAGAACCCACCATGCAAAAAGCTAGATTTGAGTTCTATCAACATGGTTAAACTCCATTTTGACACCAATATGAATATTCATGAATTATGATAACAAGGAAATCAAGGGACTAAAGAAGCACAGCCCAACATTAGTTAGACTATAGAATTCATGCCCAATAACCGAGAAGTGACTAAGATCCATGTTTATTCACATTTCTAATTTTCTCTTTAATTTAGTTTTAAATGCACAACTATCAAACTCTTTTTTTTATTTACTTAGCTAAGATTAGTGCCAACACAATCAAGTATTTACTTTAGTCTTGTACACTTTTCCTCCCTACAAAAAAAGATATGACATTAATACTTGCCCTACACCATTAATCGACTAGTATGCTCATTGAATTTTATCATGATTTCACAAGTTTTTCCCCTATTATAGCAAGATTAAGCAATTAGTTGTGTATTATTTTCACTATATAGAAAGGGGGCTATTTTCTATAGTCCTTGACTTATGAAAGGGTATGTGATAGCCATATAACAAGAAATATTTTATAGCAATCAATACAACCTTCATAGTCACATTTGATATGCTACTTCCAAATGCTATGTATTGAATTTTGATTGAGATAGGGAGGGAATGGAACTCAAGTCTTCTTTTAAAGGAAAGAATGAGTCCTCATTCATGAGGGCACCTAATTGGGATTTTATAAGGAAACTGTAATGGCACACATTTAAGGGATAGGTTTAACTATGAAGATTAAATGTTAATCTAGGTTTCATGATACCCACTTTAAAGTAGGTGATAGTGAGATGGATGTTGAAGATAGAGGAAGTAGATGGTCTAGGAGAAGAGGCAATGATTGCAAGGGTTAGAAAAGTGAGATTTATAGAGGTTAAGGTATGTGAGGAGTTATGTATAAGGGTAAAACTGAAAGGGATGGATATAGGAGAGAGGAAAAGTAGTATGGACCATAAGGGGAGATAACATTGATAGTGTCTTAGAAGAGTAAATAGAAGAGGTGGTGAAGATCATTGGTTAAGGTGGTGAGGTTTGGGAAAGAGGAGGTGCATTTTTTAAATGCTATGTGTTGGTTGGTGTGAGCACAACTTGTCTAATGGTTAAAGTAGTCATAGACTTTGTGTTGTACCATGTAGCTAACTAATTCACATGAAATGGAGCAAACTACTGATTTGTTGGAAGCTTGAGGAGTGCAATTAGGAAAGCACAAACAATCAAAGGGGTGGAGTAAGCTAATTAAGTACTTAGTGTACAACTAACAATTTCTAACATGTCATGATATCAAGAGCATGAACCTTCCATGACTTAAAGACTGATTACAAAGGCAAAACATGAAATACACTCAACACATGACATAGATAAATACAATTGTCATGTGCTAAAACTATCTTATCTAAATTCAAACATATGTACTTTTGGATCGACAAAAATTTGACACGAAGTGAGAAACAAATGCAATCTACCAACACAAATTACCAAACTTATGTAAGTAGATAATTAGTCTTGAGAGGTATATGGGAGGCAGTTAGTAGTGTAGGCCTACAAGCATACTACCATTCGGCCGATAGTATTAGGTCCAAACCATCCAGATGTTGGAGTTTGAAATTAGTGATGGTGTCAAGATGATACTCTACTATCTAAAGTACTGTCTTCATCACTATCTAGCCAATACACTAAACACTAGCTAAGATTTTAGGATGAACCAAGCAAAATGTAACGTTTCACTAAGCTAGGGAGCAATTAGAGGATGGCACGCATCTATTATTTAGCTAGTGCTTCCCTTACCATCTAGTTGGTACACTTTATTTATAAAAGCCTGTATTTTATTCTGCAACAAACAAATTTTAGGGAGAACAAATTGGAAGATTTTAGAATTAAGGTTTTAGATTTGTCTCTTCTTCATCTTTAGATTTATTTACACTAGTTTTTAGTATTAATTTGAACTTTGCTTGTATTCTCTATGATAATGTTAGTAGTAGCTTAGGATTCTAGTAGATTCTAGCTTTTTCAAAGCTCAACTTGTGGATTCCATTGCATTTTCATCGAGGATTTAGTTTTTTCATTACGAAACTTCCCAATGTTAATTGTAGAAGCTTGATTTTGCATTGCTAACTCTATCTCCTTTATGTTTAATGCAATGTTTATTCATATTCATGTGTATTTGTGCTTAATATGATATTTTCCATGAATGTGAAATTTGGTACTTAATGAGTATATTGGTTTGTGTAGAGATATGATGAAATGATTGTTACAAATGATGTATTGATATTACATTATGTGTGAACTTGATGTTTTAGCTAGTTCTATGGAGCAATAGGTATAACTTGAATGTAGAGTGATTAGTTGTCATTAGAGAAACTATGGTTCTCTACATATAGGCATCACCCCTTTGTTAATTTATAGAGTTTAGCTATCGTAATAGAGTGTGAAAACCCTAAATAGAACCTATAACTCCCAATTCTTACAATGTCAAATTTGTAGATTAAAGTAACATGATCCTAGTTCTCAACAAAGCATTAAGCCGTTAGGATTGAGACCCAATCTTAGCTTGGTTATCTTAGTAGTGATAGAACACGGGTAATTACTAGTAAAGTATAGATGAGAGATCAATAATATGATACTCTTGTCACATGATAGGGCCACTACGTAAAAGCTAGATGTGAGTCCTATGAGAGTGGTTAAAACTCAAGTGTAGACTAATATAAATATCTCTATGCAATGGCAAGAATAATTTCAAAGGATTGTTGAAACACAACCTATCCAATTGATTATTGTAAGAATGTTAACTCATTACTAAGAAATTATTGGATTCCACAATTAGTTTTATTGTTAATCTTCCTTTTTTTAACTTGTTTTGTTAGCTTGTTCCCTAAACAACCAATGTTTTTTATTTGCTTAGATTAGAATAGTGCCAACAAAGTCTATTAGTTTAGTCTTCTACACTTTCCTCCCTACAAAAAAAAAAAATGACCTTAATTACTTACCCTACACTATTAATTGACCGATGCACTTGCTGTTATTTCTATTGATTCCACAAAAAAAAATTGTTTATTACAAGCCTTATCAATTAATATGTACAGATTCCATTCCTTAAAAGGGAGTTATTTTCTAAATGATGTGTCACTTATGGAAGGGTGAAGTGAGACACCAAGTTTTCTAGTGCCATTGCTAAGGAAGTATAATAAGGCTTGAAAACTAATATTAGATTCTTAGTACTAGCTGAGACTAAGCCTAGAGTAGTGTATTGCAATTTAAGGTAGTTTAATTGGTAATTGTAGTTGTTGAATCATTTTTTTTTTACATGTTATTGCATTTGCATTATAGGTGGTGAGTTTTCATATTTCTGATTGCTACTATTATTCTTCTCTCTTCTTTTGCCAAATTTTTTAAGTTGATTGCAAGAAAGATGTGGAGAAGCAAAGTTTTTAGATTGAATATCAAACCACTTTCCATTTTTTATTATAGGGTTAGGATTGGGAAATTGAAAACCTTTTGTGTTTAGCCCTTTAGGTTCACCTCAATAATTTAGGATTTGAAGAGATGAATTGGTTTATGCAAAGAAGGGATGTAGCCAAGTTTGAGGTTTTGCTTGACTTAGATATAGATAAAAACATTTCACATAATACTAAGAGCAAGAAGATTGGCAAAAATGGAAGGGGTAAATGTAAACCCACTTGAAGGAAATGGTTAAGGAGTGAATATAGGAAATGGATTGAATGGTGGAAATGGCCATCATGTGAATGAGTTTAATGGAAATGGAATGAATGACCAAGGTTATAATGGAGTGAATGGAAACAATGGAAATAGAAATGGAATGCAAAGAGCACTATAGGAGTACTCCATTCTAATAAAGGGAGGATTTACACTTGCTATGCCTTGGCCTACCATACAAGCCAACAATTTCAAGCTGAAACTAGTATTAATCCAAATGGTGCAAATGAATCAATTTAGAGGTTGTACATTATAAGACCCGAATGAACACCTATGAAGCTTTTTACATTTATGTGCTACACTAAAGAGTAATGGTGTGTCTAAAGATGTAATCCGATTGAGGTTATTCCTATTTTCTCTTAGGGACTATGCAAGAAGTTGGTTATTTTCATTGCCACTAAATTCCATAACCAATTGGGAGCAATTGGCCCACAAATTCCTACCTAGATTCTTTCCACCCTCTAAGATAATGAAAAAGAGGAATGATATCTCTATATTTAGATAAATGGATAGATAATCATTGTATGAAGTGAGGGAGTTTTTTAAGGAGGCCATAAGGAGATGTCCATATCACAAATTACCAATTTGGCTTTAGGTTCAACCTCTTATAATTGGTTGTTAGGATAGTTGCAATCAATGATTAATGCTATTGTAGATGGAAACTTAATGAGGAAAAGTGCTAAAGAAGCTTTTGATTTGATTGAGGAGATGGCATCTAACTTATTTTCTTAGAAAACTAAATGATCTACTACAAGAAGCATAGCCAATATTCAAGAGCATGAGCAATTTAATGTATTAACTTTGCAAGTAGCTACTCATTCTAATAAGCTTGATCGCATCTTGAATACACGGATGAGTTATGAGCTAATGGTTACTTGCAAGCATTGTGGAGGAGGTCATGAGAGTTAGAAATGTTAGGTAGGAAGTCCTTTTGTTGGGGAAATCAAGTATGAAGCAAGCAAATTATATGAGCAACTTTCAAAGAGGTGGAGGTAATTAGAACCCCTATTCAAATATTTTTAATCCCGAGTGGAGTCAGCATCTAAATTCAAGATATAGAAGTGGTTAGTTAAACCATTAAAGTTTTTCTATAATCCCACAACCTCAATAGAACAATTAGCAATAATATCAACAATCAAAGAGAAGGAAAATGATGACTTGTTGGGAAGGATGTCCATCTTGAAGGCCACCCTTTGGGATGTTCAAGACCAACTTAGTTAGATTTTAGATATGTTGAGTATTAGGTTGCTAGGGACACTACTGAGTAATATTGACAAAATTCCTAAGGAGTAAATAACTTTAATGATTTTGAAGGCATTTGTCAACTCACAACCAGAAACTTCTAGAATAAAGGATGTGAAAGCACTTGAAGATGAAAAAGAAGAATTTAAGACTAGTCCATATAAGCACATAGTAGAAGAAGAAGATCCTTTAGAGGATGAGTGGTTTGAAAATGAGTCAAAGGAGGTGAAAAATCTAGAAAGTGTGGATATGTGCATCTTTGATAGTTTCAAGTGAGCTTAGAAGTAGCCAAAATATGGGATTCACATCTTGACCATTGATGGATAAGGAAATATAGTGAGGAGATTGGTGATAGAAGAAGAGTGGCCGAACAATGATGTGGTAATGATCATATATGGTAAGAAAAAAGATAATTGGTTCCTAAAGAAGTGTGAATGTAAAAATGATCATAAGAAGGTGAAGGTTGATAAGCCAATAGGTTAAGAGGAGGGTTAAAGTGAATGCAAGGAAGGGGAAAAAGATCTAAGTGAGGATAAAGGGTCTAAAGAAGAGAAAGAAAAAGAACATAAGGAGAATGAGAGAAAGAAAGAGGAAGAGAGCTAAGAAAGTGGAGAGGAATATACTTCAAAGGAAAGACCTCTACCTATTGAGTTGGATGATCCAGGCTATGTGACTATTCATTACATTATAGTTGGACACTAATTCACAAATTCTTTTTGTGATATGAGATTGTCAATTAAGATGGCTTCGTTAAAGATGGTAAGGAGAATTGGACATGACAAGATGATAGAGCAAACTATCATCTACTTAAGGTTTGTTGATCATTCAATAAAGAAATCTATAGGTATATGCATGGATGTGATAATTGATGTGACTGGATATCGATTCCATGCATACTTCTATGTTATAGAGATGCAAGAGATGGATGGCTCTTTGATTTTTAATAGAACTTTCTTAGCAACAGTTGGAGCTTAATGAATATCAATGGGAGGAAACTAATATTGAGATTTAGAGATGAGGAGATCTAACTGTTTGCTAAAAAGACAAAGGGGAAAGATTAGCAAGGAGATGAGAATGAAAGGGCATTTGATACCCTAGTGCAAGTGTTTAATGGTAGGAATGATGTGGTAAGAAAGAGAGAATTTAGAGTTGGACAAGAGTTAAACAAAGGAAGAATGACAAAACCCCATAGGTTTGAACCTCCTTAAGGAGAATGAATGAGAAGGAGGAATAAAGTCTAGCTAATAGGCTTTAACCTAGGCACTAGATGAGAGGCAACCTACTATCTTTTACTTCATTTTACTTTTCATGCATATTTTCTTTTCATGTCTTTAATTCAATCTACAACTTTGAGCTATAAATTTTCTTGGGTTTTAGTGAGGATTGGGTACTTTAATAAATTCACTTTTCATCCCTCTTCTTTATTTTTGGTCTAGCAATGAGGACATTATTAATTTTAAAAGTCAGGGGTAGATATATGTCTATTTTGAAGATGGGTTGTGCTAAATATGTTTTGAATGTTGAATTATTTGAATTTGTATATTATAGCCATTACATTATACACTTGTGTTAGTCATCATGTTGATTCAGTATGTGTTTGCCAAAATTTTTCAAAATTTTCAAATTTTGTTTTTTTAAAAAGTAAGGAGTTTGAAGAATTTTTTCAATCTTTAGCATGAATTGAAATTAAAGTGTAGTGAACTATTTAAATTACTTAAGGTTTTATTGATTGAATCTTTGATATAGATAGTTTTCCTGTCATCTAACTTATAATTCATGGTTTGAAACTAAGATGATATCATTAGTATGAAGTTAGGTTTGTGCATTTTACAAAATTCACAAATGTCCTAGCAGGACAAATCACTATGTCATCAACTTAACAAGCTCTAAGAAAAAATGGGTCCTTCTAAATATGGAAAAAAATGAAGATGAATAATATTGAATTTATTGATGTATGTTGTTCTCATGGATATTACTCACCAAGAAAAACAAGGACACGACCTAATTTCCTACTCTAATATTATGCACAAAGCAGAAAGTCTGGGTTCTCACCATAACCTTTGCTAAGGGTTGATAAAAAAAGATGAATTAAGAGGAAAACTCACAATTTTTGGGAAAGTATATTTTGAATTCAAAAGATGATATTTTGGCTACTTACATAAGGGGCTATTTATAGTGAGCCCATTAGGGTAAAGGATAAAAATGGAAAAGTAAAATAGTATAACCCTAAAAGAGTAAATTACAATGTAATAGTATTATCTAAAAAGGGTAAAATAGTAAAGACATCACAAAGGAATAATCTGGAATTTGTTAATGTTAGTCGTTAGGATAGACTCATGTCATTGCCCAACTTGCAAGAACCTTAGTAAATAACACAAATTGTACAAAGCTAGATGTGGTTTAAGCTTTCTAGTCAAGTTAGTCGGTCAGTCAAAGAGCTCACCTCAATATTGCCAATAGCTAGTCCACTCGTTCCCTTTCTTAAATGGTCAGTTAAGGAAAGTGGCTAGGACAAATCCCAAGGTGTAAGCTGGATCTAACAAGTTGGACTCTAGACCAAGTCGACCATCATTGCTCATGAGTCCATAAACACTACCTGGTAGGTTGCTTCAAGTCGTCCTTAGGTTGGGTGACTATTAGAAGGGCAACAAAACCAAATAGACAATGTAGCTCATAGGATCACACGAAGTTAGCTTTGTCTCCAGTTAGCTGGTCAAACAAAATCCTCCATACAAGATTCCAAAGTCCGCACACCACAGCTCTAGTGATGGGGCTAGAGGTTGAATTCCCCTCAAATGGCCTTGAAAAACTTCTTAAGAAAAAAGAAAAAAAAAAGAAGGAAATAAAAATTGATAAAAACTTTAAAGTTATGGGTAAACCTAACCTAAAAATATAAAGTGAATACAAGAGAGTATGGTAGGAGAAGTAAGGTGCTCAATAAGTACCTAGCACATCTCTATGAATGATAAGTTCATGGAAGGGTTATAAGTCGCTAATCTTTAAATTGTGAAAAAATGAGGAAAAAAAGCTCCTCTAGATTGGTTAAAAGATACATGAGGGTAAACAATTAAAAAAAATGAAAAATTCTCAAGAGCTTCAAGTAAAAGACAACTTGATTTCATTTCTTTTACAGGACTATATCTTGCTCAAGGAATGGATTATGGTTATATACATGTTGGTTAACTTATGAAGTGTAGAGGTCTTTCTCCCATTAAATGACATCTTACTTGATTTCAAGCTATCTAATCATGGGCTAAATGAAAGAATTAACTATATGAATCATAAATTAGTCAAATAACCCTTTTGCATATGTAGTTAGGCACACTGCATCATTACCATTAACAATTAATGATTAAGGGAAACCTTGCTACTTACCCTAATGATGGAAAACAACTTGATTGAACTATCACTATCTAGGGTAAAGAAAAAACTTGGTAGATCAATAGAATGGAAAAATCAAACTTATCCTCTTTGAGAACCAGTTCTTCTATCAATTTAACTTGCTTGAGGATAAGCAAGCAAGTTAAGGGTAAGTGATAAATGTATAAAACCACACACTTATCTTACCTATTTCTCCATCAATTACATGGAACTTATAATGAAAATGAAAGAAAAATGTTTCATTTGATAAGAAAATTACATACAAGTGAACAATCATATTTTGACCAACTTAAGCACAAAAATATTGCATTTTATTGAAAAAAAAAATCAAGTCTTTTGCATGTTCTACAAGTCCAGTTTCTACCATCATGACAATAGTCCCCATGTCATCTGGCTAGCAAGAAAAGGAGTAAACATTGCATGAGAAGAACCTAGTGTCCAAATAGTATACACACTACCACTTGATCAATAGTATCAAGTCCAAGCTATCCAAATGCTAGAGTTTGAAATCAATGATTGCATAAAGATGGTACTCCACCATCTGGAGCACTATCTTCATCACCATCTAGCTAATATACTAATTCATAACTAGAGTTTTAAGATGAACTAGGTGAAACATAATGTTTCACTAAGTGAGGGAGAAATCAGAGTATGACACACATCTACTATCCAACCAGTGTTCCTCGTACTATCTAACTAGTATGCTTTGTTTATAAAAGTTAGCATTTTATTCTACAGCAAAAAAATTTTAAGGAGAATAGATTGGAAGACTTTAAAATTAGGGCTTTAGCTTCATCTCTTCTTCGTCTTTAGACATATTTAGACTAGTTTTTTAGTATAGATTTGAACTTTTCTTATATTCTCTTTGATAATGTTAGCAGTAATTTAGGCTTCTAGTGGACTCCATTGCATTTTCATGGAGGATTTAGGTTTTTCTAGGAGAAACTTCCTAATGTTAGCTATAGAAGCTCAATTTTGTATCACTAAGTCTATCTCCTTTATGCTTGATGCAATGTTTGTTCATATTGATGTGTATTTAGGCTTAATATGATATTTGCCATGAATGTGAAATTTAGTACTTAATGTGTATAATGGGTTATGTAGAGATGATGAAATGATTATTGCCAATGTTTTATTGATATTGTATTATGTCTAAACTGAATGTTTTATCTAGTTCTATGGAGTAGTAGGCATAACTTGAATGTATAGTGATCAGCTATCACTTGAGAAGCTATGACTCTCTATGTGTAGGCATTACCCCCATTAACCTATAAGGTTTAGCTAACGTAATTGGGTGTGAAAATCCTGAATAGTTACTAAATTCCTAATTCTTACAATATTAGATTTGTGAATTATGGTAACATGGTCCTAGTTCTCATCAGAGCGTTAAGTAATTAGAATTGAGACCCCATCTTAGCTAGATTATCTAGGTAGTGACTAGACCTAGGTAAGTATCAATAAAGTGTAGATGAGGGATCAGTTATATGATACCCCTGCTACATAAAGGGCCACCACACAAAAGCTAGATTTGGGTTCTGTAAGAGTGGTTAAAACTCAAGTTTAGACTAATATAAATATCTCTATGCCTTGGCAAGAATAATTTCAAAGGATTGTTGAAACATAACCCATCCAATTGATTGTTGTAAGAAGCCTAACCTATTGCTAAGAAATTGCTAAGATCCACAATTAGTTTTATTGTTAATCTTCCTTTTCTTAACTTTTTTTATTTCCATTTTCTTTAAACAACCATTGTTTTTTATTTGCTTAGATTAGATTAGTACTAACATAGTCTAGTACTTAGTTTAGTCTTCTACACTTTCCTCCTAGCAAAAAAATACAACCTTAGTACTCACCTTATAGCAGTAATTGACTGATACACTTGTGTTCTTTTTGCTAATTCCACAAAAATTCATTTATTACATGCTTAATCAATTAGTGTATAGTGACTCCACTCTTTAAAAGGGAGCTATTTTCTAAATAATTTATGACTTGTGGATGGGTGAAGCGAGACATTATTCATCTTAAAAGATTGGAGTTAAGGGTAGAAGGTAAGGGTATGAGAATGGAGTTGAATTACGCTTGTGATGTTGTAGCAAAACCATTTCATTCAATTGTGTCAAGGTAAGAAAGGAAAACTTTGATTTTATTACCTATGGCAAACTTTACACCAAAGAGATGGGAGACATAGATTAAACCAAAATGGTCATATATCCTACAGCAAATATGGGGTATCAACAACCCTTGAAAAAAAAAAGTTCTATCAAAAGAATGAAAAACCAATAATTTGCTAGGGGAAAATGCTCACAACACTAAAAGAAAGAAAATGCCAAATGAATTGGAGAGAGTGTGTTAATGGAGCTAGTCTCACAACATTGATGAAGAAAATGGTGAGTGTGCAAAATCAATGGAGATGAAGACGAAGATGGTGATAGTAATAAAGATGACGATCACAAAGCGAATGGAGGCCGTGATGGTGGCATGATATAGGTTACAAAATATAGTTGCACATAATCCTAAAGATAGGATGACATAAATATTCCAGATAAGGGTCAAACCTAATAGCGAAATTCATATATCAAATGATTTGCTTAATGGATCAAGCACATAGCACAAGAACAAATGGAACAAACTAATCACGGAATTACAAGAATGGCGTAAATCCCTTAAGCATAAAAGGCTTCCACGCAAATGAAAAATTCCAATAGCAATTGAATAATCACAATAACAACACAATTTAGGATCTAATTCCACTAAAATTACATGAAAACCAATAATAGAAAAGAAACCTAAAATGGAGTGATAAGAACAAACAAGAACAACCAATCATAACTAGATATGACACACTAGTGTGAATTGGAATCAACTTAGGGAATTGATATTACTCACAAATCCTTAAGTTGCCACTCACCACAATCCTTAAAGAATTGATAATAGTCTTATGAAATTAGAGCATGGAACCCTAATTCTCATGTGAAAGGGGTAGAAATTTTTATCTCTCAATAAGCTCCCCACAAACCCTACTTTAACAATTGTTTATACTTACTCCACTTAAGGTTAAAATGACAAAACAATTACATCTATGCCACTAGTGTGGCCGATCCTAAATCCCACAAATACAACCAAATAAAATGTCCCAAAAAAGCTTACAAAACAACCGGTTCAAAGATAAATTACAAGTACAAAAATAATGGTCTTCAAAGAGCCGATTCGTCAAGTCAATTATGATCATGGTAGGCCATTAGATGTAAGTCCGATGATGTCCCCAATTTGATCAACAGTGTAGGTTATGTGGCATCCTGTGAAGACTAATCACTATACTTGCTATATTACCATTCAAACTTTATTAGATAAAGAAAAATGTATACATGCAAGTTCCCTAACTATCGGAATCGTTGGGTAGATTCCCATCATCAAATGTAATACAATTTTAGGAGTTTTAATTAGGAAGAAATTCCAATTCACCAACCTAAAATTAGAAGTTAGTGGACTCGAGAGAGCTATTAGTTCAATCTAGGAATTCCCATGGTCCAAGAATACAATAAGGAAATTAAATAATAATTAGTTAATTACATTAGTAATTCTAAGAGGATTCAATATCTAGGTACACTTTTAAGGATTATCATTTTCCTTAGTTTATTAGTTCCTGATTTTATTTACTTACTATAGAATTGATAGTTGCACTTACCTACATGTCTAAATTAAAAGGATAGACCAATACCAAGTTTTTTGCATCGTTGTCAAGGATTAGAATATTAGAAAAACTTATATCTTGTTAATCTAATCATTGTTTCTTTTATTGCTTACTTTTCATTAGTCTTTATTTTTCATAGTTTCTATATTTCTTCTATTGTTTATTCCTAAGGGACACCATAGAGCAAGTAAAAGATATCAAGTTTTGGCTAAAGACTTGGACAACAATCAATTAATCAATATGGCTAATGATCAAGAGGAGAGAATGATGTTTGATTATACAAGACCATCACTTACTAGAGCTAATTTAAGTGTTGTTAGGCTTGCAATTGCAGCTAGCAACTATGAAATTAAACCTAATATTATTCAGATGGTTCAATAACTCATTCAATTTGATGGGTTGCATGATGAAGATCCAAATGCAAACATTTCAAACATTTTGGAATTCTGCAACACCTTCAAAATTAATAAGGCCACAGATGATGCCATCAAGTTACAATTTTTTCCTTTTTCCTTAAGAAATAGATATAAACAATGGTTAAATTCTCTTCCTAGGGCTTCAATAACTACATAGGATCAGATGGTGGAAACATTGCTAGCTAAGTACTTTCTACAAGCAAAGATAGCAAAATTATGAAATGATATCTCTTCTTATACTCAAATAGAGTCTAAGATGCTATATAATACATGGAAGAGATATAAAGATCTATTGAGGAGATGCGCACATTACGATCTTCCATTATGGATGCAAATTTAGACTTTCTTTGGAAGACTGAATCAAACTACCACACAGATGGTGGATGTAGCTACTGAAGGGACTTTAACTAACAAAAGTCCTAAAGAGGCCTAAAACTTAATAGAAAACATGGCCATGAATCGCTATTAGTGGAATGTGACAAAAGCCAAACAACCAAGAGTAGTAAGAGTATATGATGTAGACATTGTTATTACTTTAGTAGCATAGGTTAAAGCACTAAGTAAGATGATTGATGAAATCTCCATGGCACACCAATCAAGTCAGTTAGAGTTTACTTCTAATTTTAATGAACATGCTAATTTTGTAGAACTCCTAAATAGGCAACAAAAAAATCCCTATGATGACACTTATAATCTAAATTGAAGAAATCATCCCAATTTTTCTTAGGGAAATCAACAAAAGAATGGTCCACCAAAATTCCAGCAAGCACATCACTAGTTGGAGCAAAGGCTAAACTTAGAAGACTTGATGACAAAGTTTACTTAGACCACTAAAACACACTTCTAAGCTATAGAAGCATTGTTAACGAATCAAGAAGCTTCAATTTAGAATTTGGAAAATCAAGTTAAATAGATTGTAAAGATGATTTTAAAAAGACCTTAGAGAACTCTGTTAGGAAACATAAAACCCAATCCTAGGGAACAAGTTAAGGCAATCTTCCTAATGAATGAACAAGAAATGCCAACTAAAGGGGAAGGTAAAAAGCTGGAGGAAGAGCAACCCCTAAGGGCCAAAGAGTATGCTCCAAAATTCCTTACCTAACTTAACTCAAGAAAGAATGTTCGAAAGAGCAGTATAGTAAGTTTTTTGAACTTTTCAAACAACTTCATATAAATTCACCTTTTGTTGAGGCTTTGTTGCAGATGCCCAAGTACACAAAGTTTTTTAAGGGTTTACTTTCAGATAAGAAGAAATTGGAAGAAGTCTCAATAATGAGGATTGCTCCACCATCTTACAGAATATGTTACCAAAGAAATTAAAAGATCTAAGGAGTTTTACTTTATCTTGTTTCATTGGTAATTTATCGATAAACGAAGCTCTAACTAACTTAGGTGCAAGAATAAATCTGATGCCACATCATTTATTTTAAAAGTTAGGATTACAGAAACCTAAACTAACACACATGAGTATTTAATTAGCCGATAGGTCCACTAAGTACCCTATAGGTATCATTGAAGATGTGTTGGTTAAGGTAGGAACATTCATATTTCATATGGATTTTGTAATCTTAGATGTAGATGAGGACATCAAGGCACCACTAATTTTAGGATGCCCTTTCCTAGCTACTGTTAAGGCAGTAATAAATGTAAGCAACCGCACATTAACTCTGAAAATTGGAGATGAAGAAAAAACTTTCAAAATACCTAACATAATCCCACACCCTCGAAAGAGTGACAATGCTTACTATTTCGTAGATACATCTAACTTGCTTAAGTATACTTATGTGTAGGATGTCATTCACGAAGACCCATTACAACAATATCTCTTTCATAGCAATCAACAAGGTCTAAGAAAATTCAAGAAACTTAAACATAGGAAATCTAATTACCATCTCCCCTAACTAAGTAAAGGAGGTAACATCCGTCGAGCCAATGACATTAAACAATAGGGCTTCTTCAAAGGCAACCCAAGCACCAACTAGTTCTATAATTTAGTTTAATATAATTTTTTTTAGTTAATTACACCTGGTTATTACAAAAATTATTTCACTTGATCTTTGTATCATGAAGGCATAATTGTAGGACTCAAGAAACAAAGAAGAAAGATATACGAGAGTCTACACACTAGTGTTCATCAACTATGACAGGAACTTTCTCTCTCTTAGAAAGCTAAAATTAAGCTTCAAGTTTCAATCGGCCTTATCGGGGAAGTATTTTTTTTTTTTATTTTTCCCCACTAGTTATTTTGCTGTTCTATTTTGTACATTGAGAAAAATGTACCATTTTAAGTGTTGGGGGGAGTAACATAATATAACAAGCTAAATTTATTTCAACATCACTAGGACTAGAGAAATTGCATTCATAATTTGGTAGATTATTGAAATTTTTTTCCTTGATACATTTTTATCTTTTCATTAGTGAATTTAGAATATTTCATTAGAATTGAATTGTGAAATTTTAGTAAATCAAAATTACATGTTATTTAGACATAGAGTTTAGAAATTCTAGATTAGAAGGATATTACTAATCAAGAATTAGGTATTCAAGTTTTTAAATTTATTTAGATATATACCTATCTCGTAGAAGTCCTTATGAGTACTATGATCTCGAATAATTGAACTAATGAAATTTATCTTTTGAAAACTCTTTCTACAAAATAAAAGTGGAAAATAAAATAAATAAAGTTCAGTAGTAGGCCTCATTAACTTGAGCAATTAAACCTACGGGGTGCCCTTTGGAGGATAACACCTTTTGACTTAAGTGATGAACTAAGGGATCATTGGCTTAAAGCTCACTAAATGGGTCAAGAGAAAAGTCTAAGAAAATTGAACTAATTAATGGACATTCAAAGGGGTATCTCAAAACCTATTAGCCTAAGATCATCCAGACTAAAACTTACTAACTAATGAAATTACTCTATACTATTGAAAAAAAAAAAAAAAACTTTTCTAGTAATTATAAAATAAAATTTAGGAAGGACTTTCAAGGCATAGATGCAGAAAAGCTTTTGTTGGATGTTACAGTACTTAAGGGGATGAAAAGGGGGAAGTATATACCTCAATTAAGGGGAAGTATATACCTTAATTCCTGTTGATTGAGTAATGTTTAGTATAGTTTTCGGTTTGTAAATTTTTGTTTAAATGGCATGATAAATTTTGGTATTCTATAGATTAACATTTGAATTATTGATGTGCCTAAAACCAAGATTAAGCACATATGAAAACCAATTTGAAAGACAATCCAACAATGTGAATCAAACTAGTCTCAATCACATGAACAATGCCGTCAATTTCCAATGAATTTAACCAATTCTTCAATTATGATGTGTTTGAATCTTAAATCCAAATATGATATAGCTCTGATACCAAAAAGATGATGTGCCTAAACACACTTAAAAGCACATCCAAAGGACTTAAGGAAAACTATCTCAAGTCAAGGCAAAATCGGATCCAAAAATGGCACTTTTCAAATGAACCCTAATGATGAAAGGATGAAATTCAAACAACCAATGATATAATCAGAATACTTCAATGAAAATGCCTTCTAACAACACTCTAATTTCATGTAATCCACGCAAATGAAGCCTCAATTTGACAAAGAAAAAAACGTAACAAAACAATCCCTTTCCAATGGTGAAAATCACGTTATCAAGGAAATCCTTAAAGATGAATTGGATCAATATGATAATTCCTTCAAATAATCACAAGAATTCGTGAATAACAACAAGGATATCTGACCAAGAAATATCTCAATTCAACCCTAGATATGACACACTAGAGAAGAAAAGAAATCACAACAAAATGAAATTGATATAACTCACAATTTCAAGATGTTGCACTCGCCACAATTTCAACATCTTGGGATTGAAATTGATAAGAGAATTTGGAATTAGGAAAACCCTAAGCCCTCTCACGAAATGTGAAGTGTTTGTTCTGCAAAAAAATCCTCCTCAAACCCTCTCTTAAGCAAGTATTTATACTTGCTACTCCTAGGGTTAAAAAGTGCTCAAAATTACAAGTTTGCCACTTTTAAGGTGGCTAGCCCTAAATGAAAATTACAAGGAAATAAAAGTGTCCCAAAACCAAATACAACCAAAAATAGTTCATAAAAGTGTAAATGTATAAAATAAATGGTCTTCAAGATGCCGATCTTCTATAGGATCCATCGGCCCAACTCATCGCCAGTTCAGGTCGGTCCATGGATTACCCACAATTTGAGTCTGAGGGAGTTTGTCCATTGCCCTATAGAATATGATAAGTGTGCTTGTTAGAAAACACAATACAAGAATAATAGAAAAGAGGTTAATATATAAATAATTTTGGGGTCGATCTGCTCAAAATGGGCCCTCAACGCCAAGATTTGAAATCCTTCAGTTCTTGCCCTAATGATAGGTCTTGTCGGATTTTTATTCCTATCAATTATGATTTTAATATTTATAGTACACTAAATAGGATTGGGTAAAAAAGGAAGTTAAAGATAAATAACTTTTTGATGAATGTAATTTGTTTAAGCACAAAAGTAGTGATTGACATTTAAGAAATTTGTTCTTGATCTTTAAAGATTTATTTTTGCTTATGGACAAGCAAAGGCTCAAGTGTGGGAGAATTTGGTGAAGGTTATAAAATGCCTATTATCCATAACAATTGTAATAACCTTTTTTATTTAATTCTTTTATATTTTGTATGGATATTACACTTAATCACTATTTATTTTGATTTCAGAGCCTTAAAATATGATTTATGATTCAATAGAAGAATTATATGAAAGTTGAAGAAAAAAATATAAATTTTACATGTTAAAATGGCCAATATGGTAGAGGAGCACAACTGTGTCCAACATACAAAAGTAACCATGTCTAATAAAGAAAAACTAGCCGTGGAAATAGACGTGTGACAACCCTTGTAGGTCAACATGGGAATTAACAAGCCCATCCTAGTGGGCATGTTGAGAGTAAAAATTGGACAAAATTCAACACCGTCGATGGCATGCCCATGTTGTGATCATGCTGCCAGTAGATGACTATATAAGGGACGAAATCCACTATAGAAATGACGATCAATTTAGATATGAGAGATTAGATTAGAATAGGAGTTTAGAATATAGGATTAGAATAAGGTATTAGAGATTTTTAGTTTTTAGTTTTAATGCTTTCTCTTATGTATTTTTTTATTATTACTGCTTTTAGATTTGATATGTTACTAGCTTAAAATTTTCTTAGTAGTCAGGTATGATGAACCTTAAAATGAATATATAATTTTTCTTATTCATTATTTAATAAGTTATTTTATCATTCTTGTGATCTAATTATATGTTTTTCATTGTTTTCAATTTAATATTTTCAGCATATTGATTGAAGTTTAATTTCTTATATAGAAATCAAGAGGTTCTATAAGAATAGATCTAGCGTAATTTGAAAAAGTTGCACGTACTCCCAGAGATAGGATGATGTAAATCTTCCAAATTATGGTCAAACCTAATTGCGGAATTCATAGATTGAATATAATGCAATTCTAGGGTTTTAATTAAGAAGAGATTCTAATTAATCAATTTAGAATTAGGAATTAGTAGACTCAAGAGAGCTATTAGTTCAATCTAAGAATTCCCACGGTCTAAGAATATAATAATGAAATTAAAGAATAATTAGTTAATTACATTAGTAATTCTAAAAGGATTCAATATCCAATTACACTTTTAATGATTATCGTTTTTTTTAGTTTATTAGTTGTTGATTTTATTCACTTACTTAATTTTGTAGATTAGATAATAAGGAAAAGGGTAATTACTAGTAATAATAATCCTTGTGAAATCGACACTTGATATCTATATCCACTATACTATAAAATTGATAGATGCACTTGTTTACAAATCTAAAGTAAAAGGATAGACTAGTACCTTAGCATGGTGCTAATAAAAACAAAAGTGTTACCTCTTAGGTTTGATAAGGGTGAAGATGATGAAAAGAGAGGAAATGATGGATAAATGGAGATGGAATAGATGGAGAGGGGGAACTACCCTAAGGTTTTATAATTTGAGTTTATTCTTGTCTTTTAGGAAAAGAGTCAAGAAAAAAAGAGAAAGGTGTTCCTCTTTAGATTCTATGCCCCGCTTTTAGTGGATGGAAAAAAAAAATGCTCCTAATACCTTCTTTTTTAAAATTGATTCTCGCTCTTTACTCCTTTATGCAGCTCTCATGAGAAAAAAAGTGAAAGACACGAACTTTTGTGATACAAACTATGCCAATGTGTGACGAAACCCAATACCAATATGTTCGGAATTGCTATCCAAGATGCCAAACAATCGAGTGGAAACCGCGATCTGTTGCCTATAAGTGAGACAAGAACCTTGGTATATTATGTAGACGCCACAATCGGGATGAAAGATCGATTGATAAGTCAGGATGAACGCCACGGAAGAAAATCCAATAAGTTCTAGAGTAGTTCTTTAAAGAACCAAGAGAGGAATTCTCTCAAAAGTGTTTTTAAACTTGTATGTTGTATATTTATGTTCTAAACCCTAGGAGCTTTATATTAGGGTTTACAATTCGTAACAATAAAGGCCCAAAACAACATAACATCATTAAGTTGTGTAAGAATAACAAAAAAATGACTTAAAGGCCGGTGGCGTTGGAATGAAGGCCGGCGGCCTTGGAGCCGGCGTTGGATATATATACGGCCATGTACTTCTAGACGTGTATCTTTCTGTGGATATTCTTGACACCATACACAGTCGTGCCTTTGAGCCGTGTATATGACCGTATATGATTCTGTGTAACCTTCAAACTCCTACACGGCCGTGCCTTGTAAAGACATGCCTTCGTCAACTCGTATCCTTTATGACTTGTACAAGAGCAAGGGCATTCCCATGGTTGTTCCAATCCTTTCCAACTTCATGATTGCTCCAATCCTTTCCGGCTTCGTGGACATCCTTTATCAACCCGTTAAGTGCCTCCTTGAATCGTTTCGCTCGATTCCTTGTGATTGGTCCAGGTGGCACTTTAAGAGGATCCACATGCCATCTTCTGGCTTGAATCCCATCATAGATCTCATCATTCCCCTCCTCTTGAAAAGGATTTGTCCTCAAATCATCGCCTACATCAAAAGTACTCAAATTAGTAACATTAAATGTAGCACTTACTTGATACTCACCTGGTAAATCTATCTTATATGCATTATCATTGATGCGCTCAAGAATTTGAAATGGCCCATCGCCTCTAGGAAGTAGTTTAGATCGACGCTACATAGGAAACCGCTCTTTGCACATGTGAACCCAAACCCAGTCTCTAGGTTCAAAGACAGCTTGTCGACGACCCTTGTTGGCTTGTTTCACATACTGCTCTGTTCTTCGCTCAATGTTTAGCCTTGCCTTCTCATGGATCTGTTTAACAAATTCTGCTTTCTTCTTGCCATCTAGATTAACATACTCAGAAATAAGCAGAGGTGATAAATCCAAAGGAATACACAATTTCAAAAGGAGTAAACTTAGTAGCAGAATGCATTGTGCGATTATAGGCAAATTCAACATGCGGTAAACAATCTTCCCAACTTTTAATGTTCTTTTTAATGACAGCCCTCAACAAAGTAGATAAAGTTCGATTTACTACCTCAGTTTGACCATCAGTCTGTGGATGACAAGTAGTAGAAAACAATAACTTAGTTCCTAACTTAGCCTACAAGGTCTTCTAGAAGTAGCTCAAGAACTTAGCATCTCTATCCGATACGATTGTTCTAAGCATACCATGTAATCTCACAACTTCCTTAAAGAACAAATTATCACTATTGCAAGCATCATCTGTTTTGTGACAAGGAATGAAATGTGCCATTTTAGAAAATCTATCCACAACTACAAAAATAGAATCTCGACCATGTCTAGACCCATGTAACTCATCTAACATGTCATCTAAGCGAGGAATGGGATGACGATACTTTACCGTGATGTTGTTGATGGCGCGACAGTCAACACACATTCTCCATGACCCATCCTTCTTAGGCACCAAAATCACAACCACTGCACATGGACTCATGCTTTCTCTCACGTACCCCTTCTCCATTAATTCATCGACCTGCCTTTGGAGTTCCTTTGTCTCCTCTGGATTGCTCCTATAAGCCGGTTTGTTTGGAATCGATGCTCCGGGTACTAGGTCAATTTGGTGCTCAATACCACGAATAGGTGGTAATCCCTTTGGAATCTCCTCAGGGAAGACATCTTCAAAGTCCTGTACAATAGACACAATCACACTAGGCAAAGAGTTAAATAGTTCGTTAATATTCAAACAAGTTTTCTTAAAAACCAGCAACAACATAGGTTACTTCATCACTAACGCTCTCCTTACTACATTCGCTCTTGCCACACAACTCTCCTTTTGCAAGGCTGCACTCTCCTTTTCACTCACCACCAAAGTTGATCCCCCTTTAACTTAGTCTCTCACACACTTTCCAGCCTTCCTCTCTT
Organism: Laguncularia racemosa; assembly: GCA_037954665.1. Classification (NCBI taxonomy): domain Eukaryota; kingdom Viridiplantae; phylum Streptophyta; class Magnoliopsida; order Myrtales; family Combretaceae; genus Laguncularia; species Laguncularia racemosa. Next base: position 3,064,640 of record JBBMOL010000069.1, on the reverse strand, counting down.
TTTCCTTTCGATATCGACTTTTGTGTTCCTTTTCTTTCTCGTTGTCTTTTGCTCTCTCACTCTCCCTCTGTTTTTCACTCACCTTATATTTTGCAAAAGACTGTTGTAGCTGCAACCGATCCTCATACACCTGTTTAGGTGTTAAAGGTTTAAGATTAAAGCTTTTCCCTTAGTGAACAAGCGTATACTTGTTAGAAAAGCCATCATGAACAACCTTCCTATCAAATCGCCATGGCCTCCCCAACAACACATGACACGCTTGCCTCTACTCTCCTTTTGGTTTGGTGGGTAAAGGCTTTTCTTCCTTCTTCCATTGGTTAGTCTTCCAGGTGAATGAACCAGTACCCTGTTGAAACCGTGCAGTACTACTACCTTTCCTCCTGTGTTAGTTCTCAACCTTTAGAGCCATATGAACCATATCTTCCAATTCAACATAATGCTGCAATTCCACGACATTTTGAATTTCTCTATTCAATCCAGCAAGAAACCTAGCCATGGTAGCCTCTCTATCCTCCTCTACATTCGCCCTAATCATAGTAACTTCCATCTCCTTAAAATACACATCCACACTTCGACTTCCCTACCTAAGAGTTTGCAATTTGTTGTGTAATTCACGATAGTAAAATGCAGGCACAAACCGCTTCTGCATCACCCTCTTCATCTCTTCCCACGACTCAATAGGTGGTTCGCCATTCCTTCTTCGATTTAACATTAGTTGATCCCACCACACTATGGCATAATCCGAAAATTCAATGGAAGCAAGTTTCACTTTCTTTCTCCCACTATAGTTGTGACAATCAAACACCATCTCTACCTTCTTCTCCCACTCTAAGTACGTCTCGGGATCATTCTTCCCTTGGAAAGGAGGAATCTTCATCTTTATACTACTCAATTGATTATCCTCTCTATTCATATCTCCTCTATCTTCCCAATCCCTAGTTCCTCTATTCCTACCACTATAACCTATATAACTCCCGACAGAAGTTTCATCAAATTCATTATCAGACATTTCATCTCCACCCCGTTGCACTCTCCTAGAACAACTCTCCCTCTTACGCCCTTGGAAGACGTTTTTAGATTGCTCTAGTCTTTGTTCCACCATCTCATGAAGTTGTTCCATGCCCTCCTGAAACATCCTCTTCATCTCACCCCTCAACGCCTCAATCACTAACCTAGCATCAAACCTTCCCCTCTCACTTTCAGGAGAATGTTGCTTCGACATAGTTCCTGCAGAAAAAAGGTTAGCACGAACACAAATATATATATGATTAAGCTTCACGATACACTCCCTTACGTGTTTTGCTTAAATGATGATATCACACAGTCACTCATGTATTCTCACAAGCAATAATGATATCGATTCGCCAATTCCTCTTCTCAATTCTCTTGGAACTAACCTAAACTATACCAATTCCCTTCCGTAGAATTCAACTAGAGAATACAACTCTAGGGCTCGAAATTTTCCTCTTTTTCTTTCAGATTTTTTTTTTTTTTTTGGTTGCCTTTGTTTGTTGCTCTTGATCATGTTCCTTTTTTTTTTTCGTGATTCTTCCTTTTTTTTTTTGTAACAAAATTGAATAGAAGGCACTACACTTTCAATAGACAATTAACACTATGAAATTGATATGAACAATTGATATGAACGATTGGAGTTAGGGTTTTGATGTTACCTTCCTCAAACCGAACTGATGTTTAACAAACCTAGGCTCTGATACCAAACTGATACGAACCATGCCAACGTGTGACGAAACCCAATACCAATATGTTCGGAATTGCTATCCAAGATGCCAAACAATCGAGTGGAAACCGCGATCTGTTGCCTATAAGTGAGACAAGAACCTTGGTATATTATGTAGACGCCACAATCGAGATGAAAGACCGATTGATAAGTTGGGATGAACGCCACGGAAGAAAATCCGATAAGTTCTAGAGTAGTTCTTTAAAGAACCAAGAGAGGAATTCTCTCAAAAGTGTTTTCAAACTTGTATGTTGTATATTTATGTTCTAAACCCTAGGAGCTTTATATTAGAGTTTACAATTCGTAACAATAAAGGCCCAAAATGACATAACATCATTAAGTTGCGTAAGAATAACAAAACAATGACTTAAAGGCCGGCGGCGTTGGAATGAAGGCCGGCGGCCTTGGAGCCGACGTTGGATATATACACGGCCATGTACTTCTAGACGTGTATCTTTCTGTGGATATTCTTGACACCATACACGGCTGTGCCTTTAAGCCATGTATATGACCGTGTATGATTCTGTGTAACCTTCAGACTCCTACACAGCCGTGCCTTGTAAAGACACGCCCTCGTCAACCTGTATCCTTTATGACTTATACAAGTGCAAGGGCATTCCCATGGTTGTTCCAATCATTTCCAACTTCATGATTGCTCCAATCCTTTCCGGCTTCGTGGACATCCTTTATCAACCCGTTAAGTGCTTCCTTGAATCGTTTCGCTCGATTTCTTGTGATTGGTCCAAGTGGCACTTCAAGAGGATCCACATGCCATCTTCCGGCTTGACTCCCATCATGGATCTCATCATTTTGGCTCTCAACAAATCTGCTCACATAGAAAATGATTTTTTAGTGTTTAGATGCCATATGTAATGGTTAAATGCGGATAAGACTTAAGAAAATTTTGATACTTTACATATCAAATTAGGATAACTACCACCGATGATGATGTGCTCAAAACCACTTCCAAGCACAATCAAATGACTCAAGAAAACAAGCATCAAGTCTCTTACAAAACCAGTCCAAGTGATTAGGAAAGTGCGTGACCCTAATGGAATTATGATGAAATCCAATCATTCAAAGATTCAATTAACTTCCACTAATGAGAAATTTCACTAATCAACAATAAGAACAAGATAATTACACGTGAAATGGATGAAAAAGACAAGCTCAAAAACCATGAACTCACACCCTTCCAACCTTGCCAATTCATGCCAATCACTAAGAGCAATTCAATTCTCAATGAACAATCAATCTTAAAAGATGATTATTCTCGAAAAAAAAACACAAATATATCCAAGAAAGATTCAAATCTACCCTAGATATGACTCACCAGAGAAGAAATGAACATACAACAAAGATGGAATCAATATGACTCGCAATTCCCCTTCGTCGCACTCGCCACAATTCCAATTCTTGGGTTGAAATTGATAAGAGTTTTGAACTAAGGAAAGAACCCTAATTCCACATGTGAAAGTGTCTCTCAAATCTGTAAAAATTGGCCTCCTCAAACCCTCTCTTAAGCAAGTATTTATACTTGCTACTCCTAGGGTTAAAAAGTGGTTAAAATTACAAGTTTGCCACTTTTAAGGTGGCTAGCCTTAAATGAAAATTACAAGGAAATAAAAGTGTCCCAAAACCAAAATACAACCAAAATAGTTCATAAAACAATTACAAGGTACAAAATAACATAGGTCTTCAAGATCCAATGCCTCCAAATAGAAAACAATCACAGTGGGTCTTTGATTGTCATCCTAAAAACGTTCTGTGTCCAACAATGGTTATAGGACATATTGGCATCCCATGGAGAATTATCATTGTACCTGTAAGATTATTCTCAAATATTTATTAGAAATAAAGACATAAGGTAAAATATGAGCAATTTGGATCATCATCCAAATCGGGTTCTAAAAAGGTCGACAGTGTTAGAAATTTTCCCATCATCTCCTCGAGCTTCTGAAAGATTTGCCCTCAAATCTAGAGGATCAGTTATGGCACTGAAACCTAATATCTCTGTTGTCCTGCTCTTCCGGCTAACAATGGTAGTGGATGGATTTCTAATCTGTTCCTGAAACCCCTGGACCTCAGATGGAGTCATCGGTAATAGAACTATGCATGATTCGCCCATGCTGAACATGTAGATATTTTCAAACCCATCATATATCACCCGTCGATCATACAACCAAGGCTGACCCAATAGTAAATGGAATGCATGCATAGGGACTACATCACACAGGATCTCATCATGATAATTCTGTCCAAAATTCACAGGAACCTTTACCCTAAGGGTAACATGCATACTATCTCTATTGTCCAGCCAATGCAAATGATAAAGACTAGGATGTGGGATAGTAGACAATTGTAATTTGTCTACTAGCGCAGCAAATATAACATTCGTGCAACTACCACTATCGATGATGAGTACACAAAGGTTACCTTTGATTCTGCAAGAGGTGTGAAATATGTTCTCCCTCTAAATATCACTATTATCAGGAGATATAGATAAGGCCCTGCGTAATACATTAAGGGATAGATATTTTCCTCCTATATGCTCCTCAAGCGCGTCTGCAGTCTGATCATCATAATATTCTTGCAGTACTGTTGGTAGATCTGTAGGTTTAATCTGATCATGATCATCCTCAATATCCTCCCCAGTGTCTTCCATAACAGTCATTACCCTCTTATTTGGACACTGTGCGGCCATATGCCTAAATCCCATGCATTTAAAGAATTTTATCTGGCGCGCTTTCCCACTAGTAGATCTAGGAACAGTCTGCCTCGTATCCAGAGCCATTACCTCTTTACCCTTCCTAGTGGGTAAATTTTCTCTCGTAATAGTTGGGGTAGTAGTGTCCACTGCCTTTACTCCCTCACCTACCGCCTTTGTTCCCCCTGATCGACCGTCAACTGATATGGGTCTAGTAACAGTACTGGGCCTACTACTCGGAGCCCTAAAGAAGTTGGACCTCCTTTGCCTCTCTACTTTTAAGGCCAACTGAATAGCCTCATCAAGTGTATTATAGCGCTGTAGTTCAACAACACACGCTATTTCATATTTTAGACCTGAGACAAAACGTGCTACAGTTTGTTCTGGAGGCTCAATGGACCCACACCTAATCATAAGGGTCTCAAACTCCTGCACATAATCATCCACTGTTTTGCCTCCCTGCCTCAATGTTTGCAATCACATAAATAGTTCCTGTTAGTAGTGCTCAAGAATGAATCTTTTCCTTAGTAATCTTTTCATGTCTCTCCAGGTCTGAACCTCAGCCTCTCCATCTCGACGCATACTGATAATCAGATTCTTCCACCAGAGTGCAGCGTACCCTATAAACTCAACAGCAGCTAATCGGACCCTGGTACTGTCATCGATCTCATAACATTCAAAGAGACCTTCGACCTTGTCCTTTCAATCTAAATATTCATCTACTGATCCCTTGCCATCATAAGATAGCATCTGTAGTTTCACATATTCCAAGCCCCGAGGTGGCCTGAAATCCCTATTTTGATTTGGGTTTGCCCTAAAATTATCATCCCTTTCTTCCCTATATGGAAGATGCTCCTCACCCATCCTTCTATTCAAATTTCCATCTCCCATTACTCTATCTCGATGAGGATTTTGTGGAGCTACTCGAGGTGGTGCCGATTGGTTTACCATTGGTGGTTGTGGTAATGTCATTTTATCAATTCTAGTTACCAGTGTCGCAACTATGGTAGTAAGATCCTGGAGTTGTTCTTCCAAAGTTCTCCTACCTGTCACATTACGACCCTGACCTCCACCAACCTGACTATTGGCTTCATCACCAATTCCCCCATCCACGCTGTCATTCGACATAGTTGTAGACTCCCGTATACTGATCCTCCAAAACAATTTGAATCAAGGGCACACACTCCACAACTACACTTCCCTTAACACCACACAATAGCAACTACAAAAGAAGAAAAACAAACAAACCCACTTAACTTCACAATTATGTTATTACAACTCCCGTGTAGTACTCTTCTCCACAACACGTCAATACAACACGGTGCAACAAATTTTTAATCTCCACAAGTCACTCCCACGGCAACACACAAGTGACAACAACAATAAATATGATTCACTTCCATGGCAACAACACAAGTGGCAATAACAACAAGTATGCTTCCACTTTCCACGGCAAGGATGACAACAAAAAAAAAATATGCCACTTTCCAAAAATGTATTTCGAATATCCAAATAGGCAGCAACTTCAATTTGAAATTCAAACCACTTCACTAATTGCAAGCCTTCTTCAATTGGTAAGTAATAAATTCAAATTCAAATAGCACTCATTAACTCCCACAACTTAATGGAATGTGTTTGAATTCAAATAGATTCCTTACTACTCAACTCAATGCAAATCTGTAAATTGCACTTCTCCAATTCAGAATTACACAATGGAAATCACAACAACAAGCTACACAACCGCCTTCACGCCACAACTAGTCACGGCAAGAACAAGGAAATTTTTCAAGCTCACACAATTGTTGAATTAACAACACTTCTATTCTTTCTTCCTTCCACGAAAATTATTAATCACAAGATGATACAACAACCTTCCCAATCCAACTCCAACAAACAGCAAATTAAATTCCAATCAAGGTAATTATCGCAAACTCAAAACCACACAATAACACAATTTGCGGTTCAAATTGATCAACCCTAATTGAAGATGAATATCATGAAATCAAACACAATCAATCCCTTCTCTCAACATGTGCTCTGATACCAAAAGATGATGTGCTCAAAACCACTTCCAAGCACAATCAAATGACTCAAGAAAACAAGCCTCAAGTCTCTTACAAAATCGGTCCAAGTGATTAGGAAATTGCGTGACCCTAATGGAATTATGATGAAATCCAATCATTCAAAGATTCAATTAACTTCCACTAATGAGAAATTTCACTAATCAACAATAAGAACAAGATAATTACACGTGAAATGGATGAAAAAGACAAGCTCAAAAACCATGAACTCACACCCTTCCAACCATGCCAATTCACACCAATCACTAAGAGCAATTCAATTCTCAATGAACAATCAATCTTAAAAGATGATTATTCTCGAAAAAAAAAACACAAATATATCCAAGAAAGATTCAAATCTACCCTAGATATGACTCACTAGATAAGAAATGAACATACAACAAAGATGGAATCGATATGACTCACAATTCTCCTTCATCGCACTCGCCACAATTCCAATTCTTAGGTTGAAATTGATAAGAGTTTTGAACTAAGAAAAGAACCCTAATTCCACACGTGAAAGTGTCTCTCAAATCTGTAAAAATTGGCCTCCTCAAACCCTCTCTTAAGCAAGTATTTATACTTGCTACTCCTAGGGTTAAAAAGTGGTCAAAATTACAAGTTTGCCACTTTTAAGGTGGCTAGCCTTAAATGAAAATTACAAGGAAATAAAGTTTCCCAAAACCAAAATACAACCAAAATAGTTCATAAAACAATTACAAGGTACAAAATAACATAAGTCTTCAAGATCCAATGCCTTGGAATAGAAAACAATCGCAGCGGGTCTTTGATTGTCATCCTGAAAACATTCTGTGTCCAACAATGGTTATAGGACATATTGGCATCCCATGGAGAATTATCATTGTACTTGTAAGATTATTCTCAAATATTTATTAGAAATAAATACATAAGGTAAAATATGAGCAATTTGGATCATCATCCAAATCAAGTTCTAAAAAGGTCGACAGTGTCAGAAATTTTCCGATAAGATGATTAAATACTTGCACATATCAAATTTTCTTTTATTCTTGCCTACTACTAAAATCCATGTGAACCTAGTTCTAGGGTTGCCTTCCTTTTCAATCACTTGCTTGTGGCTTTCTTCTTGTACTATAACCACAGTCTTCCTAGTTTGTTTCACTAGATTAACCGGTGCTCTAAGTAAATGTAGACTAGTTTTGTTCCAAGAATACTCATGGACCCATCTACTCTTTTTCCATCTCTTCACTAAGCATATATCTCAGTCCAAGCTTAGATCAATTGGCTTGTTTCTCTAATGTCTTCTCATCATTTGTATGTTGTAGAGACAAGCCAAGATCCTACTTCTATTCTTAACAATTTCAATTTCTCAGCTTATATTATCATTCCCTTGAACCATTTCATGCATGAACGAGGACATGCCTCCCTTAGAATTCTTATATGGCCTTTGTATTTTTAAACTTAAATTACTTTTGGTAGCCTAACCTCTCTTCTTTTCATTCACAATTAAAAAGGGCCAATGAAACTTAGGTTTCATTAATGGAATAATGAAAAATTGTAATTGCCTATTTCTAATTTAAATTGTTGGCCATTCAAGGACGTAATACGTCTTTACATTATTTTTTCTACCTTTCCTTTTTTTTAATTAGTGAATTTTTCATTTATCTTGTGCATGGCTTATATAAATCCTCTCAATTGTCCTTGCAAATAAAATCTTCAGTTTTCATCATAATTCCCTTTCATCCTAAAATAAAATTAAATTAAGCTTCCTTAATATAACTCTATAAGAAAATTTTATCAAAAGTAAATAGAAATTAAGCATTTATAGGATAAAATAGGATATGAGTATAAGCTTACAAAATACCACCAAGCGTAGAAATTTTTTTGTTGATTAAACTCAAGCATAATGAATAGTAGTAAGATATCAAGATAAATTGAAAAAAGAAAAAAATTGCACAAATATGGCTAGAAAGAGAGATTTTATTAATGAATTCATTGGTATTTACAATGGATAAGCCAACATGTGTATGGGTGCAATATGGGTATGTTGCGAATTAAGGTTTTAGGGCTTAGTGTTTAGGGTAGTGTACAAGTATGTAAGGAAGTGTGAAAGTTTATGGATTTTGTGCATTAGTGTGTATGGAAGTCAAAAGTTTGTAAGGAAATATATGAAAGTGTATGGATTTTGTGCTTAAAGGTCTATAAAATTATGTATATTTGTGTAAGTGTATGAGTAAGAACGAATATTTACAGTAGGTCTATTGGTTGTTCCTATGTGTGTGTGCGCGCTAAAAATAGGGTATTGTAATATTGATGGTTACATGTGCTCATAGCTCATCAAGAGCATGAGCAAAACTACTCATCACTCTCTCTCTCTTTTATAATATATTTACTAGTTTCCCCTCTATCTCTTCTACTACCCCTTTATATTCTTCATTAAGATATTTGTAGGTATGGGTCATTTAGCCAATGAAGCCTAATGGCCCACTCCACTACAAGAAAAACATAAATACTCTAATAACATGTTACATCAAGCTATCTAACTAATTAACACTCTCTTAACATCCCTTCTCATAATAACATCTAATAACACCATGGGTCATATCAATGCATCCCCTTTCAAAATCCCATTGCCCTTAATGTGAGTAATGGTAGTAGACATCATATAATCACCTTTAGCCAGGCTAAGTCCTTAGGTTAACTACCAACATTGATAGCATTTCGGTCCCCACATTGATTACCATTTAGAGCAACTCTATATACCTTGTTAGCACAACTTTTGATTGGAGCATTTTTTTTCCTTTGCATTCCACCAGAATAACCATGGCTTTAAATCCCTTTAATAATTAAACCATCATAACTGCTTGATAACATAACCTTCGACACATAATTGAGAACAACCAATGATGTATTATTCTTCATAGGTCTAGATAATGTAAGCGGAGCTTCATCTAGATCACTTGCTAAGACACCATCATAAATGCTTGATAGCATACTCTTTGGTACACTATTGAGAACAACCATTGATGTAACATTCCTCATATGTCTAGATAATGAACCACTATGTATGTGTGCTTTTGATGAGTTCAACCTTTTACGAAAGTACTACGACTAGCCACCAAGAAACCTAGTGGAAAATGCTATTTACTTGCTCATTTGACATGTAGTGATACTAATGTGAACTATGATCTTTATTAATTTTGTTAATGATATTTGGTTGATAAGACAATGAAAATATACCATTTAAGGATATAAGTATGAATTAAAATCCATTTAAACAATTATATAAATTTTGATAAGTTGGTTGATGGATTACTAAAGCTTTATATGTCCTTATTGTATAGGTTTCTATTAGTAGTGGTATGGACCACTTCAAAAATGATCTAGACCATTCCTTTTATAAATGAAAAATGAGTAGAATGATTCAAACCATAGCATAAATGATTCAAACCATTCTTTTTTTGTAAATAAAAAATGACCATAGTGGTCTAAACCATTTCATCTAGGTTGTATCTACTACTATTTATAAGGGTTTAGATCATTCCTAAATAGATCCAAACCACACGACTTTCTATGCTCTCAATTGACTAATTATTGAATACAAAAATTAAAAAAAAAAAGTGAGATTTACATACGAAATTATGTTTTCCAAAATATATAAGAGTTGTACAGTTTATCCTCTATTGTCAAACTATGATTAATTAAATAGTTGTATCACCTTATAAAGCATTCAAGAAAGGGGATTGAATTGATTGGTTTTCAAAATTCTAACTTTTTTTTTTCTAAATTCCCTCCATGATTACTTATGTAATTTTATAGCAGAAAATAAATTTATCCACACAATGAAATTAAATAACAATAAATGTAAAAAATGTAGTCGTAAAAAAATTAGACATTTATTTATAGTAATTTCTTCTTGTAAGTCAACCACTCCTTCAATTCCACTACTAGAAATTTGGTAGGCAACACCATATATTAGTGTAAAGTACAATGTCATTGGATATAGTAAGTCACTATACTATCTCCTAGCTTCTACCAAAAGCTCTCACAAAATTAGTGAATTCTCTCAACCAACTAAAATATTCTAGAAGAAAAGATGAGGAATACAAGTGAAATTCTTAAAGTTTTTGGTCAAAACAGAAATTTCTATATTTTTCTGCTAGGGTTTATGTTGACAGTAAAGTAAGGAAATAAAATTAACTCAAGATATTTTTGCTTGGGGTATCGACTGCTTTCTTTTCTGATTGCGATTGTGTTGTATTATTTTTGCTTAAGCTTGAAAAATAACATTTATATACTTATAGATAACTGGCTAGTGATATGATATTTTTTACTTGTGGAAGATCGTAACCGTTGGTGAGTTGAATAATTCTCACAAGTTCCAATTGACTTGACTAATACGAACTAATGTATTGCTTCTTCTCTTCGAAATCGTAGTTGAAAGTCTTTCACGAAATGTGTCAAAGTTAAATCTTGAAATTTTAATTCAAATTTGAATACAGTCCCTTAAGACATGCACAAATTCTTGACAACTGATCCTTATCTTCTTGATAATTTCTAATTTGAAGAAAGAAGCATTGTGAAAATATCTCGAGTATATTTCTAATCATAACAATCTTCAGCCAATTAAATGAGATTTCAAATTTAAATACCTAATACATGACAACTGATAGATCTTAATTTGAAATCGTAGATGATATCCTTCTAGAGTTAGTCTTCAAACTTATCCCATAGTTTATGGAATCATTATCTAACACTTTCAAATTCAAACTTCTAAAAGATAAGAAATAATTTTTAACCACCTCGACCATAAGAGTAAAAATCCAAATTTATACAAATAACTCTTATCCAAAAAGAATCTTTCCTTAAATTTCAAAACTGATCAAAATAAATTTGAACTTCAAATTTTTGAAAAGATGTATATGAGAAATTTCACTTAACCTCGAAAACTTCATAGTTAGAAATCTCCAAAGATTTATCCAACTGAACTTTATTTAAATTTTCCAAAAATTCTTCAACAATTCATATATTATATTAACTTTTACTATACAAAGCTTATCTTGACTAATTCCACCTAGACAACTTTAATTCAGCTTATAATTTCCAATGAAACTTAGTATAACCAACTCAATTATTGATCATACCTTGATATATTGAGTTTTAAAGAAAGTTTCTCTAAATTCTACTCATAAAATCATGAATAGCTTACTTGAATTTAATCCAACTTTTATCGTTCAATTTAGTCAAATGTACTATCCAAGTGCATTTTAGTAGAGCTTTCGAAAAATATTGAACCAACTTGTCTTCAAGAATTATAAAGTCAAATGCATGTATTTTTTCTATATTGTATAGTAAACCTTCAATGTTTTGATTTCTTACATTTGTTCATAGTTTACCTTTTATGTTTCCATCATAAGCTTCCATGTTACCATATCCACTTTTATTTTCAGCAAACAACCTTCTATATTCCAACCAATACATTCTTTGTTATTTAATGCTATTAATAAATACTCTAAATAGCTTCTATGTTTTCACATAACACCTTTTTATGTTTATCATTTCTCTTATTAAAATCCTGATTAACTTCTACAATATAATTTATGCTCTTGTGTACACTCTAAAAACGTGTCAATAATAATAACAAATATCTTTTATTATGAAAACATACTTTAGAAAACCTAACAAGTTGAAATCTAAAGTTATACATGTTAGCTAGAATTTATGGAACTTATAAATTAAAATATTATAACGGTGAATGTATTGTAAGTGAATTACGTAAATCTTGTGGCAGATGCAATTCTTATACATGTTATTGGTTAAATTTTACTTAAAGTGATTGTTTGGTAAACCTTTGCATATTATTATTGGAATATCTACTGTATTTATATTGGTTAGCTACTTTATACAAAGAAATGCTTCAATGATACAAATATGTCATGCTAGATTAATTATTGGTATACAAATACCAATAAAATTCTAACATCCGAAAACAACATTGTGGTTTTTCAAAACATATCCACTATTATATTACATATTAAAAATCATTGGTATTTACCTACTACTTATCCAAACACGTGATAAATTAGTATCAATGAATCTTTTTTCCCTTGAAATGGATTAACTAATAACCCCAATTCCAATTAAAACCCGACAAGCATTGCATGTGTCATCCTACATTATACCTAAAGGCCACCACAAACTACACAATAAATGGAAAGGTTCAAGAAAATCCTACTTTGCCATCTGCTAGCCGAGTGACTTAGGGACTAATCCACGATTAAAGAAGACAGAGTCTTACTCTACTATTATGTTTATTAGACTTTTTTGTTTTTCCATTTTGTGCATCTTTAGGAACTTGGCTAGGAATTTTTGTAAGCGCATTTGAGGGCGTCTAGCTAGGGGTACACTAAGATTGTGTTAAGATTTTGACTAAAAGAACTTATGCATGAGTGGTGGGAAGGAGTCTTTAACACTTTTTAAAGAGGGGTTATATCCTTAACCTCACATTAGTCACCAAAAGACCAAGTGAGATTTTGCATGGCATATTCTTATTTATATGTAGCATATGATTAATAACTTATGTATTGATTGTTGTATATACGTAGTATTGGAGAGCATACTACTTCACTGTGTTATGGTTTTGCTCATACCCTTATAGGATTATTCATATTTCAAGTCATTACTTGTCACATTTAGGAAGCTAAAATCATTAAGTTACCTATCTTTGTTGAGCCTAGTGTGTGAAGATGTGGAAGAGCGAGTTAGTCAATTCAATGCCTCCCTTTTTATAGTACCTGATAGGAATAAAAATCCGACAAGACCTATCATTAGTGCAAAAACTAAAAGATTTCAAATCTTGGCATTGAGGGCCCATTTTGAGCAGATCGACCCCGGAATTATTTATATATTAACCACTTTTCTATTATTCTTGTATTGTGTTTTCCAACAGGCACACTTATCATATTTTATAGGGCAATGGACAAACTCTCTCAGACTCAGCTTGTGGGTTATCCATGGACCGACCTGAACCAACGATGAGTTAGGCCGATGGATCCTATAGAAGACTGGCATCTTGAAGACCATTTCTTTTATATATTTACTCTTTTATGAACTATTTTGGTTGTATTTTGGTTTTGGGACACTTTTATTTCCTTGTAATTTTCATTTAGGGTTAGCCACCTTAAAAGTAGCAAACTTGTAATTTTGAGCACTTTTTAACCCTAGGAGTAGCAAGTATAAATACTTGCTTAAGAGAGGGTTTGAGGAGGCTTATTTTGCAGATTATACACTTCACATTTTCGTGAGAGGGCTTAGGGTTTTCCTAATTCCAAATTCTCTTATCAATTTCAATCCCAAGAAGTTGAAATTGTGGCGAGTGCAACAAGGAGAAATCGTGAGTAATATCGGTTCCTTATTGTTGTTATCCATTTCATCACTAGTGCGTCATATTTAGGGTTGATTTTGATGTTCTTAGACTTGTTTTAATTCGCAATTCGTGATCAATAGCTTGTTATAGGATTGATTGTGTTGATATATGATATCATTCTCTTCATTGTGACGTGAATTGGATAGTTGAAGGAAGGAATTGGAATTTGCGGTTTGACCCATTTGTTTTCTTGATTTGATTCACGTGGGTTTCAATTATAATCGTTATTATTTGATGAAGATTACTTGTTTGGATTGATAATAGCAATTGGAACTCTTTGGATTTCATTCCATTGCCTTTAGGATTTACGCATTTACCTAGTCAAGTGAACCGGTTTTTATGTGTGTGAATTGAGGAGTTTTCCTTGATTCCTTTGATTGTGCTTAAGCTTGGAATTAGGCACATCAGTACCTGTAAGAACTCTTAATCTTCTAATTATATCCCTAAGAACCTTTATTCAATTTATGAAGTTTAGTATTCCAATTTGAAGTACCTTATTTGTTTTATAGTTGTAGTTTAGATACTTCATAAGCAATCAACTGACACCAAAAGGTGTCCTCTCTCCTTAAGAATACTTATGTTAGGTTATCATGACTAGGGTATTATGTAATGACAGAGTCTACTTCAAACATTGAAAATTTTGTGATGTCATTGCAATTTCACCATTTTGACAAGAGGAAACAACCAAGCTATGAATTTATAAGTTAATTGATCCTATGTAGTGATGGTGTCCAATGGAATGGAATTCAAAATTCAACCAACATTTTTTATGTAAATGAAGAATTTTCTTGATATTGAAGACCAACATCAATAATTAAATAGACCATTAGACAAGAATTGGCTACACTTAAGGTCAAAGATTAGAGTTAGAATGGGTTTAAACATGTGCTAAGAACAGTTTTGATGCTAATAACAACAATTGAGGAAGAATAAAACAAGTCACAAATTTCCATCATCATTCAGATGCCATAAGAATTAAACCAAGTGATAAGCTTTGCATGACTTCATTTAAATGAAGTCGAGTGGTAGCTACTAAATTGGAATGGAATAAGAAATCCATTTCTTCACCATTTTGCTAAATTATCTGATTCTCATGTAGAATCGCATTACAATGAACCACTTTATTTAACAAGTATCCAAGTTTATCTAAACAAAATGTTTGGGATAAGATAATTCCACATCCTATCTACTTCTATAGGACGAAGTCATACACCATTCAAATGAAGTGCCATCCAACTCCTATATATTTCTATTATTTTGCATCAATCATGTTATTACAATATTTGAGAGAAAATATGGTGTTTGTGAGTGTATTTCAATGTATCTAGTATTATTTTGACAAATAAAACCAACATAATTTTAGGAATCGTATTAGTTTCTTGGTGACTAATGGTTACTAGATAGCATATTTGCTAACATTTAAATATTGAAAGGGCCCTTTATATATATATATATATATACATATTCTTCAACACAAGACCTATAAATTATTTTAAGTGAAGTACATTTTAAGTTTCTTAAGTACCTCTAAACAAAGTGTTTGGGATATGATAATTCCACATCATATCTACTTCTATAGGACAAAGTCATACACCATTCAAATGAAGTACCATCCAACTCCTGTATATTTCGGTTATTTTGCATCAATCATGTTATTACCATATTTGAGAGAAAATATGGTGTTTGTGAGTGTATTTCAATGTATCTAGTATTATTTTGACAAATAAAACCAACATAATTTTAGGAATCGTATTAGTTTCTTGGTGACTAATGGTTACTAGATAGCATATTTGCTAACATTTAAATATTGAAAGGGCCCTTTATATATATATATATATACATATTCTTCAACACAAGACCTATAAATTATTTTAAGTGAAGCACATTTTAAGTTTCTTAAGTACCTCTAAACAAAGTGTTTGGGATATGATAATTCCACATCATATCTACTTCTATAGGACAAAGTCATACACCATTCAAATGAAGTACCATCCAACTCTTGTATATTTCTGTTATTTTGCATCAATCATGTTATTACCATATTTGAGAGAAAATATGGTGTTTGTGAGTGTATTTCAATGTATCAAGTATTATTTTGACAAATAAAACCAACATAATTTTAGGAATCGTATTAGTTTCTTGATGACTAATGGTTACTAGATAGCATATTTGCTAACAATTAAATATTGAAAGGGCCCTATATATACATATATATATATTCTTCAACGCAAGACCTATAAATTATTTTAAGTGAAGCACATTTTAAGATTCTTAAGTCCTCTATTACCAAATTTATGTGTAGTAAGTAATAATTCAAATCTTTATCACCTCCATATTAGTCCCATTGTCTCATAGAAGACTGTATTAATTTCGGAAAATATATTTGTATATATATATTCTATTTTTAGGTCAACACTTCAATCTAGGGAAATATATTTGTATATATATTTTCTGTTTTTAGATTGTTGTAACTTCTCATATTATAATTGCCTAATTTAGGAAAATATATCTATACATATATTTTCTATTTTTAGATTAGTCTCTTGTACCTATTAATACAGACTGATACATTCAATGGAAAAGACAACAAAGATAATTTTCTCTCATTTCTAAATTTATCATGGTATCAGAGCTTAGGATACGACAATCATCTATTTCTTGGAATTTCCTTTACCTCCAGCATCCCCACCAACAGCTATTTAGGTAATTTCCTAGCTGCTTTCTCTTGCAGCACCTTCGCATCCCTTTCTCAGTGTTGTTCAAGGGTCAAGCCATCGTCTTTCGAGTTACTACCCTTCTTTCCGCATCTGGTCTGAGTCCTTTCCCGATTACACTCCCATTGGTTACCTTGTTTGATAGATTAAGAATAAAAAAAAAAAGAGAGAGAGAGAGAGAGAGAAGGAAATCTCGTGTTGTTTTTTTTTTCAACTTTCCATGGCAAAAGATACTGACACACTCGCCAAGCCCAAGCATCTCGATCCGATTTCCGAATATTACTTATCTAGTTAAGCAAATTCAAGTAATTCACTAACTAAGGAACTTTTAAATGGGGACAATTATATTGCTTGGGAACAAGTTGCTCTACTTTCACTTCGATCATATAATAAACTTGAATTTATTAACAGAACTATAAAGAAACCAGACCTGAAATCTGACGACTCTCACTCATGGGACATTGTGAATTCTATGATCTATTTGTGGCTTTGTAATTCTTTGGAACCCTTAATTCATGTTACCGTATCTTGTCTCAATGAGGCAAAATTAATCTAGGATTCCTTGAAAACATGATATTCCATTACAAATTAACCTAGGATTTATAAATTATGGTCAGACACATCTACAACAAAACAAGATGGCACATCTATCATGATTTATTATACAAAACTACTTAGCATGTAGGGAGAATTATTGTCATTATCACCCCTAGAAATGTGTGATTGTGCAAAGGGGAATGAAAAAAATGAATTGGTTTAATGATCTGCAAACCTACTAATTTGATGTGCCTAAAATCGACTAAGCACAATCAAATAACAAATGAGAAACAATTCCACAATTGGCGTGATCAATAACAATGTAATTGAATCCCTATTCACGTGGATTCAAATGAACAAGAAACCAAATTGTGCTTTGGAATAATGTAAGAATGAAATGAACAATAGATAAGATATGAATGAGTTAGAATTCCAATCAAATTAAATTAAACTCAAATCTGAAAATTGAGAACTCTAATTCACGTGAATGATAGGAACAACAAAAAAACACTTAGATATGACTCACTAAGTACAATTTGTAGCAACAAGAAATGATTGATATTACTCATAAACGATTTCAAGTCAATTCTCGCCACAATTTCAAGGATGAAATTGATAAGAGATCAATTGCAAGCAAGGATAATCCTCATAGCAACAAAAGAGGTGTTTTCTCAAAATGTCAAAAGCTCCCTAAAACCCTACTTAAGCAAGTATTTATACTTGCTCCCTTTAGGGTTAAAAAGTTCACAAAATTACAACTATGCTACTTTTAGGGTGGCCGGTCCTAAAAGAAAATTACAACCAAAATAAAAGGTCCTACAAAGCTTACAAAATAAATAGTTCAAAAATAAATTACAAATACAAAAATAATCTTCAATAAGCTAGCTCTGCAATGGAAGTCATCGATTCAGCTCATCTTCGGTTTTTAAGTCGGTCCATAGATAACCCACAAACTGAGTCTTAGTGAGTTTGTCCATCGCCCTGTGAAGCCAAATAAGTGTGCTTGTTGGAAAACACAATACAAGAATAATAGAAAAGAGGTTAATTTATAAATAATTCCGGGGTTAATTTGCTCAAAATGAGCCCTCATCACCAAGATTTGAAATCCTTTAGCTCTTATCCTAATGATAGGTCTTGATGGATTTTGATTCCTATCATCTCCTTTGGCTTCAAAAAGATTTGTCCTCAAATCCGACAGATCAAATATAGTAGAGACTCTGTTTCCTCCTAGCAAGCCACCTGAAGAAGTATCACTGTAGAATCCCAATATCTGAAATACCACAGGAGGTGATTGTTTTCTCTCCTCCATTTCTAAGATGTATCTCATCTGCAACACAAGTAATGACCCATTTTTCACTAAGGTCTCTCTTGTTTCAACCCATTCCACTGAAATTGTTTTCTCCTTTTCTAACTCATCTGCATGGCGCTGATCCTCATGGCCATCTAATGGTTGGCCCAACTGCTCACTGCCCTCTGAAAACTCTGAAGGTGAACATAACTGTCTCTAAACAATCTGGCTCTCTGATGATAGGCTCATCTGACTCTGACCCTTAGAATCCTCTAATGGTTTACTCAACTGCTCATGAGCCTCTAATACCTCTGAAGGTGAACACAACTGTCCCTGAACAGTTTGGTCCTCTGGTAGTCTACTCATCTGACTATGATCATTAGGATCCTCTAAAAGTTGGTACATCTATGTCTGACAAATTTTGTACTCTAAGGATTGGTTTAACTGCTCATGGCCCTCTAATGGTCTACCGATTTGTTGTTGAACCCTTTGAACCTCTGAAGGCGACATCGGATTCAAAATAATTCGTTTTCCCTCCTTTTGGAATACATAAGTATTCCTGAAGCTATCATGTAAGACCCTCATGTCATATAACCAAGGCTTGCCAAGCAATATATGGGATGCACACATAGGTAGAATATCACACTCGATTTCATCACAGTATTTATCCCCTACACTGAAAGGTACCCTAGCTCTTTGGGTCACATGCAAACTCCCTTAATCACTAAGCTAATGCAATTTAGACGGTTCAGGATGTGAAGTAGTAGCAAGTTTTAGTTTCGATACTGACGATGCTACTACCACATTGGTACAACTACCACCATCAACTATAAGGACACATAAATTTCCTTGTTCCCTACAAGAAGTATGGAACAAGTTTTTCCTTTATTCATCATCTTTAGTAGTAAATGTAGTCAATGTCCGACGCAATACATTAGCATAATGAAACATTTCACTAGACATTATTGTGTTTAAATCCAACAACACAATAATGATCCTTACACTTCCATGTTCAAGTACATAACCAATCTACAAGTGAAGTACACTCAACTACTTTCAAGTAGATATAATTAAATTCAACTACAAATGTTTAAGTAATTAGTTTAATTACTTTCACACTTTAATAACTTGTTTGAATTTTCAATTCTACTACTCAGCCTTCCTTTTCTTACCTTGGATTCTCACCACTTAAATACACAATTGGCAGCAAGGAAAACACATACACAACATACCATTCCCCTTATACTCACGGTTCACAATGTTTCACGCTACTAGCATCAATGATCTTGATAATACATACAATAACCAACACCAAATGTACACACCGTTCACTGAGTTTATAAAAATACAACACTACATACACTCTACAAACCATGACAATACACACTCATACGCCTATGGTACACAAATAACCATTGCAACACACACCCTTAACCATGGTGCAACACTTATCCTCGCTTCAATTATGATAAAATAAAGGAAGCAATAGTTAAACACTTCCAAGTAGTTAAAATATTGAATTCAACTAAGCAAGTGTTTAAGTAATAATACTCAATAACTTTCACACTTAAATGCTTATTTTTGAATTTCAAACTTCACTACTTAACTTCCTTCTTTAGCCATGGTTCACACTCACACTTGATCTTAATGTGCAGCACCTTACACTACACATAAATCCTCAAATTCACAAATGGCAATTCCCTTACTCAACACACAAACACAATGCCACAACACTACACTCCCACACGGTACACTCACTTCAACTTACAACAATTCACTCACAATGCAACACCCTTCTACTCAATACACACAACACAAACTCTACCAATTCAATACTCCTTTACACCGCCACACATACACACACAAACACGGCAACAATTTCAAATTGACATCCTTAATGCAACTTTCCACAAATGGTAAGATTCAATTTCAAATTCAAATGACACACAATTAAAAAATGACTTAATGTGTGTTTTGAATTTCAAAAATCAATCACTGCAACTCCCTTTCAACCACGACACATATACACACTTCCACTCCACGGCAGCACCCTTCTCCTCAACAAACTCACAACACATTGTGGTGTTGACCGTAATCACCAAAATTTAAAAATCCCTTTTCTACAACTCTCTGTTACGATCAATAAGGCAAGTGCACCTATCGATTTTAATAGTATAGAATTGTGTTCGGGTATCGTTTCCTCAGGGATCAACAAGTACCAATAATAACTCTAAACCGACTATTTAACAGCACAAATTCGAGAGATTCAGCTTAAATTAAAAACACTTAACAAAATCTAAAGCAATTAAAAGTAACACGATAAAATAAAATCACTAAATTTAATACTTAAGAACATACCCTACCCTTACTACTCCTCTAATTATCATGTAACTTTACCCTTTTTATAAATCAATTAACAAACAGTGGTTATCTCTGAACCGCGGAGTATCTAACACTAAGCTAATGTTCTTCCTAGATTCATTAGCTCCTAACCCTAATCGCATTGATAAAGATTCCTCTTTTATCAAAAATTGATTAGAATTGCATTAACACTCTTGAACCCTCAATTAATCAAATTATCCAATTCAATCTAATACGGAAAATTCATGTTCTCTATCCCTAGATTACATACGAATTCCTTTATTCATGTAAGATCTATTCAAACAAGAGATTTTCCAATCATCTTCTAAGAAATCAATGCAAATTCAATGTTGGCCATACATCAAATTAACAAAACACAATGAATAACATGAATAAACTCAAAGATTTCCACTATTCATTAACTATAAAATCAATCCAACGTTACATGAAAATTAGAGATCGTAAGGTTCGGGTATGAAATAAACTAACCACTCATGGTTTTCAAATTACAACTCAATAAAAAGATGAAAGAAAACCCCTATGCATGAACCCTTCGGAAGATGAAGATGAATCCATTGATGTTGCTTTCCTCTCGGAATTCTTCCCAAGCGTTTTCTCTTCCATCGTATTTTTTTTATCTCCCTCCGATGTCCCCTTCAATGTCCCCTTCGGTCTCTCTCCCCCCTTTTCCTCTGGAAAAAATGAGAATATATATATACATGGAAGCCCAAAAATCTCTTGAAACGGCCGACTTTTTTTTCAAGCACACAATCTCGACACACAGCTTATACACGATTGTGCCTTTGAATAGTGTCAGTAAAACCCACGCAAATAACACACGGCCGTGTCTCAGACCGTGTACTCAACCGTGTGTGCTTCTATGGATTTCCAAGCTCAACACACGGCCGTGCCTTCAACCGTGTGTGCTTCTATGGATTTTCCAAGCTCAACACACGGTCGTGCCTTCAACCATGTGTTCAACCGTATGTGCTTCTATGGGCATGTTTCCTTGACACATGGCCGTGCTCTTCCCCTGTTCCTTCCAAAAAGCATTTTTCTTCGTGTTTTCTTATCCGATCTCAATCCAAGTTGATATCTTCTCTCAAAATAGTGGTCTTCAGTCCTGAAACTGAAATATTTTTTTTTTAAGTATCAAAACTCTTCAAAATAACATCAATTGATTACATATACCACTAGAATTCATCAAAAATACAAGTATTAATTTGTACTTATCAAACTCCCCCACACTTAAGCATTTTCTTGTCCTCAAGCAAAATAAAGCCAAAGAAAAACCAAGGACAAGATTTTCATTAACTCAAGAATCAAGAACTTCTTTTCGCATCATTGATTCTCATGATCTACCTCCATACTATGCAATCTCTATTCAATCCTACCATTAGTTGTTTACAAAATATAAATACCAGAATTTTCAAGACTAATCCAAGTGACTTAAACTAGTACTCTCATCATTTAAACATAAATTCCCAAAATTGAAACCATACAAAGATCAATACCAGTAAAGTAGAGTATACTTCCCTCTTAACCACTCCTATAAGTAATGCAATAAAGAGTAAAGACACATTGTATCTACTTATCTCCTGGATTTCCCTTTTCTTTAATCCTTTTAAACAAGATTGGGAGATTTTCCATTAAGTACTTTACTTAGTTAACCCACTCATGTAGTGAACTTTCAATCGATAATCCCGAGCTCATCACTCAAGTTAACAGACGTTATCCCCTCAAAATAGAGGGCGTCCCTCATATTTACTTGTTCGAGTCAAGTCAACTATCTATTTTTTTATTTATTTATCCTTTCAACTGAAATGGTTTCCTTGGTCAGTAAGTCCCAGACCAGACGATCTTAGGCTACTAGGTTTTAAGATACCCCTTCGAACCTCTACCATCTCAATTAAATTAATTTTCCATTAATTTCCAATTCAGCTTAATTGAGTTCAGTTTTCTCAGACTTTTCTCACGACCTTTGTAGCGAGCTTTTAGCCATTGATCCTGAGTTCATCACCTAAGTCAATAGATGTTATTCCCTCAAAAGGGCACCCCTCAGGCTTAATTACTTAAGTCTATGAGGCCCACTTCTGAACTTTTTTTTTTTATTCATTACTCCCAAAGTTCTCAGTTCCAATAATTGCGAAAAGGGATCACCAAGCTACAAGTATCATCTACTCCTTTACTCAGAATTACAAAAATCACATTAATAGCAAAAGAAAAAGCATACTAAACTTACTAGTGACCTTAATCCACTCCCAATTCTTGAAATAAATGCTTAAATAACAAGTAATTCTCTTCCCTTGGATTTCAACTCGTAATTCTAGCAAAGTATTTATAAAACAAGATAAGAAAGTAAAAATTTTCAAAATTCCCAAGACTTTTCATCTCAGTAAATCATATAACTAAATCTCAGCAATTCTTGATTATTAGTAATTCATTAAATACATCTTAAGTGAGGAAACTTTTGAATTTTGGTTCATTAACACTTATAATTCATATAACTTCCTTTACTCAGAT
Organism: Laguncularia racemosa; assembly: GCA_037954665.1. NCBI lineage: Eukaryota > Viridiplantae > Streptophyta > Magnoliopsida > Myrtales > Combretaceae > Laguncularia > Laguncularia racemosa. Next base: position 3,041,307 of record JBBMOL010000069.1, on the reverse strand, counting down.
CCCTCCCCCACACTTAGAGTTAGACATTGTCCCCAATGTCTACATTGAACTACATAATAAGGAAGGAAAATGGAAATAAAGGTAAAAGAGAACAGGACTCCCCTGGATCAAAATCAGAATTGTGCTTCCAGCATCCACTTTTCAGAAGTGACTCAAATCATTAACATTCATGTGCACCGACCATGATTCCTTGAAAAGTACACCAAACATGTAGCATCCCCAACCTTCTCATGAAACTGAAGTCATGTACTCCACCAATCTAACAAAATCGCTAAAATGAAAAACCAAAAAACAAAATAAAAAGATAAAAGCATAAAGAAAGAATAATAAAAGCATCTAGAAATATCATCCATCCCTGTTTAAATACAAAGTTTTGGCAGAAACAAAATATAAATGAAATCCCACAGAAGGGATTCAAATAGCTAAGTCCCAACAATTATCCTTCAATCCTCATCCCCATTGTTCGAATCATCTCAATGTCTGTCTTCTTCCTGTCGAAGAGAACCTGGCACTCGTATATGTGGATCGACCCGGACGTCCTCATTGCTTGAATAGCTACAAGACGCGAAGTCTATCCCAAGCGTCTCACCCAACTTGGTAAAACTATTCCGAAGGAACCGTTTTAACCTGTTCTACTTCTTCATCATCCTTTGTTGCTCCTCCTGCATGGACTGAACCTTAGTAGATAATTCCCGAAGAAGCTCAGCTAATGACCTCCTTGTTCTTGGTTCCTGTGGCTCATCCTCTTGAATCTCAGCCTCCTCTTGCCCCTCAGGAATAGGATCTCCTTCTAATTTAGCAAACTCATCCCCAGCTTCCTCCTACTGTGGAACCCTGTGCCCCCAGTTGATAATAGGCCCATCCGTTAAGTGCACTGACTGTCCCACACAGTCACTGGGTTCCCAAACGAGAAATAACTCTAAGTTCCTCAAAATGCGTGTTATCCATGCTCCTAGGAAGACACCTAGACTCCCAGCCTTAGATTGGCGGAGTATGCAAAATGTAGCGAATACCCCTACATTCACCCTAGTGTGAGAGTTCATGCTCCATAACTGAAAGACATCGCGGGCGTTCACCACACCCCCAGAATTCGTGCGGCCCGTGGTGGAGCGAGCAAAAATGTAGTGCAGTACCCGATAAGACAGCTGACTAAAGGAAGATCCCTTCGTAGCAGAAGCGTTATATCATAGTCTACCCAATCTGCCCCAATAATCGCTGGGTTGAAATCCTCGAGGAATTGAAATAGGGAGTTGGCGGAATTCTTGGCTCTAGAGGAAAGGAGGATCATAAAGATCCATTGCCGCAATGAAGTCCGTCATAGAACATCACCAATAATCTCCCATGGCCAAAAATTCTACCTCGTTGTCCAACCCTATGCTAATGTCATCCCGGATAGTAAAAGTAAAGATAAAAGTGAGTGTGATTGCCTTATAAATCTTCTCCTCAATGGCAAAAAGATTCCACCAGGCTTGATCTTGAAGAAGCTCCTCACATGCATCCCTAATACCAAAACGTTCTAACACTTACCAATTAATCACGACATTGGGTCGAATAATTTTCGAGTTTTTGAACTTGTCATAGATGGGTTTGTGCTCTTGTCTCATGCCAACCGAATAACGAGATGCTCCCCTACTACTACTTGCTTCGTCTAATCTTTTTCTCTTTTGTGCTACTGTCTTCGTGTGAGTCATCTAAACAAGAAAATAAAGAAAATACTCATAACTTCCACCAAACAACTTAATAAATCTAAAAAAAAAAAAATGAATTATCGCACAATAAGTTGTAATAATGATGAGGAATGGCCATGCATGAGGGAATACAGACTAAAATCAGAGGAAGAAGAGCAAAAAGAATCCAATAATTAAACACACGCCTGTGTATTGTGACATGCACGGGCGTATCTTTCGCAGAAACGCTTCCCTCCACCATTCAAAACTACACACCCAAGGAAATAGACGTGTAAAACCCATTTTACACAAAATCATCGATAATAAGCTAATAACCACCCTCCATGTAACCTAATAACAACCTAGGTTCCACAAAAATTCACAAAACAAGAATACAAAACCTAAGTTTTAAGGTAAACATGGAAATTGTGCAAAATACGTCTTGAATCCTAGTATAAATAAGTAAAAACATGAGAAAAGATCAATACTAGAAAAGAATTGACCGAAAGATGCAAAAGCCCCTTGAGAAAACTCAAATTACCCTCAAAATCATGCATGAAGTGCTATGTAATCCGAAAAACTTAAATGAATGGAGGAAAAATTGCATATTGAAGAAGAATCGAGGGAGAAATCTTACCTTTACTACCTGAAATGGATCCTAGAATGCATGAAATAGAGGATGGAGAAGGAGTGAATTGATATGGAGAATATAGTTGAAAATGAAAATAAAAATCGAAGGGTTTCGAAATAAAAGAACCAGCCGTGCTAGAAAGGCATGGTCTAACACACGGCCATATAAACGGCCGTGTGTCTATGTTTTTTTTTTTTAAACTCAGATACACGGTCAACTACACGGGCATATGTTCGCCCGTGTGGTTTCTCCCAGACACACACCCATGGTACACAGCCGTGTGTCATGGGCGTGTATCATTCTATGGATTTTTTTCTCCATACACGGTTGTGTACATGACCATGTATTCCCATGAAACTTGTAAAATGTTCAACTTACCTCCTTTTTGCATGCCTCACTCTCCCTTCATGCATTAGATCTGCAAAAGACGGAATTTCCTGCTAAGTTAATGCCAAAAATAATAGAGAATAATTGAATGGATTAAAGAAAGAAAAACTTACCTAAAGAAATGCATGGGTTGCCTCCCATCAAGTGCTTTTGGTTAACGTCATTTGCTCAACGGACTGAGATTACATCTGATCAATTCATAAAAGGGTGGAGTCCAAACTCCTCTTGGCCCTCTTTTTCCCCTTGAGTCCCGAAGTACAACTTCAATCGTTGCCCATTTACCTTGAAGGTATGTCTATTCAGATGTTCCAATTCCACCGCTCCTTGAGGAGAGACTTTTACTACTTTAAATGGCCTAGACCACTTCGATCTCAACTTGCCCAGGAAAAGCTTCAGTTGTGAATTAAATAAGAGAACATGATCTCCCTCACAGAATTGTTTCGGATGATGAATCCGCATATCATGATACCTCTTCATCTTCTCCTTATAAACTCGCATGTTGTCATAAGCTATTACACACCATTCATCAAGTTCATTCAACTGAAACTTCCTCTTCTTACCAGCGACCTCTAAATCCATGTTAAGAGTACGCAAAGCCCAAAAAGCTCTATTCTAGCTCCACTAGTAGGTGGCAAGCTTTCCCAAAAACTAGTCAGTATGGAGTGGTGCCTAAGGGAGTTTTGAAGGCTGTCCTATAGGCCCACAATGCATCATCCAATTTTTCCAACTAATCCCTTCGGTGATGCTCCACAGTCTTTTCTAGAATCCTTTTCAATTCACGGTTTGAAACTTCTACTTGACCACTCGTCTGAGGGTGATAGGGGGTTGCTAATCTATGAGTGACCCTATATCGCTTCAGCACTTTCTGCAATTGCACATTACAGAAATGTGTTCCCCTATCACTAATTAAAGCCTGTGGTGCTCCAAACCTAAAGAAAAGTTTCTTCAAGAACTTCTCCACTACTTTGGCGTCATTGGTGGGCAAAGCTTGGGCCTCTACCCATTTAGACACATAATCCACTGCCACAAGTATATACTTATTCCCAAAAGAATTGGGGAAGGGTCCTATGAAATCAATTCCCCACAAGTCGAAGATCTCACACTCCAATATGAAATTCTGGGGCATCTCACCACGTTTAGACATATTCCCCACACGTTGGCACCTATCACAAGTCTTCACAAAATTGAAGGAATCTTTGAATATAGTTGGCCAATAAAATCCGGATTCCAAAATCTCGTGAGCTGTTCGATTCACACTATAATGACTGCCAATTAGCCAGGTGTGACAGTGCTTTAAAATCTCCTGCCCTTCTTGCTCGGTTACACATCACCTAATCACTTGATCCGCACAAACATGAAACAATAATGGTTCCTCCTAAAAGTAGTGCGTTAACTCAGCAAAGAACCTCTTCTTTTGCTGAGACGTTTTGTCACTGGGAAATACTTTGCAAACAAGGTAATTAGCAAAATCAGCAAACCAAGGGTCAGAAGTATTACTTACCTTGTTAATCCGATAGAGCCCTTCCTCAGGAAAAGTATCATCAATCTCTTCTTCATTCAATTTTTCCAAATGCGGGTTCTCCAATCGAGAAAGATGATCTGCAGCTAAATTCTCCGCCCCCTTTTTATCCCGAATCTCCAAATCAAATTCTTGTAGAAGCAAGATCCACCGAATGAGTCGCGGTTTTGCATTTGTCTTAGATAATAAGTACCTGAGAGCTGAATGGTCAGTGTAAACAATTACCTTAGACAAAATCAAATAAGACCAAAACTTGTCAAAAGAAAAAATTACAGCAAGAAGTTCCTTTTCGGTCGTGGTGTAGTTCTCTTGAGCACTTGTGAGGGTCTTACTAGCATAATAAATAGGTTGAAAATGTTTATCCCTCCTTTGTCCCAAAACCGCTCCAACAGCAAAATCACTTGCATCACACATTAATTCGAAAGGGAGATCCCAATCAAGAGCCACCATGATAGGTGCTTGAGTCAACTTTTCCTTAAGCGTATTGAACGCTTGAAGACATTCATTGGTTAATTCATAAGGCATGTCCTTTTCTAATAGCCGTATCAGAGGCCGAGCTATTTTAGAGAAATCTTTAATGAACCTTCTATAGAAACCGGCATGCCCGAGGAAACTCTGAATGGCTCTTACCAAAGAAGGTGGTGGAAGTTTTACAATTGTGTCCACCTTTGCACTATCCACTTCGATTCCTCTATGAGAGATTTTATGCCCTAGAACAATGCCCTCCTTTACCATGAAGTGACATTTCTCCCAATTTAAAACCAGATTTGTCTCTTCACATTGAATCAAAACTCTTTCCAAGTTAATGAGACAATCATCAAAAGAATCACCAAATACAGAGAAATTTCCATAAAGACCTCCATGATGTCTTCCACTAAGTCCTCAAAAATCGCTAGCATACACCATTGGAAAGTCGCTGGTGCATTGCATAACCCAAAAGGCATGCGCCTATATGTGAAAGCACCATAAGGACAAGTGAACGTGGTCTTTTCCTGATCCTCAGGAGCAATTAGAATTTAGAAGTACCCTGACATTCCATCTAAAAAACAGTAATATAGATGTCCTACCAACCGCTCCAGCATCTGGTCCATAAAAGGAAGAGGGAAATGATCCTTGCGAGTTACCTCATTCAATCTTCTATAGTCTATGCACACTCGCCATCCCATTACAGTCCTCATGGGTATGAGTTCATTTCTTTCATTGGGCACCACAGTCATTCCTCCCTTCTTTAGTACTACTTGTACAAAGCTGACCCAAGAACTATCAGAGATAGGATATATTAACCCTACATCCATGAGTTTGATCACCTCTTTCTTCACAACCTCCTGCATATTGGGGTTTAACCTTCTCTGAGGTTGCACTACTAGTTTGAAATCATCCTTAAGCAAAATCTTATGGGTGCAAAACGAAGGACTAATACCTCAAATATCTGAAATCTTCCAAGCAAGAGCACGCTTATGCTCTCTCAAGACCTCCAATAGGCTATCCTTTTGCTCCCTTGTCAAACCAATAGAAATAATGACGGAGAGTTTAGATTTAGCCTCAAAAAATGCATATTCCAGATATTCTGGAAGTTGCTTCAACTCGAGTTCTAGGGGTTCCTCAATCGATGGTTTTAACCTTCCTTCCTCGGTAAATACTATCTTCTCTAACCCCCTTTTACATACTACCTCCTGAAAAGCATTCAGTTGAGCCATCTCATTTTGAACATCTAAATTCTCACACTCTTCTCCTCCAATTGTGGTCAAACTAAACTCCAAAAGATCACCGCATAACAATTCCTACATGGAACCCATCACAGTCATATCAACACAGTCAATAGCATAGCAAGAATCATCAGCGCTTAAAGGTTGCTTTAGTGCTGATGGGATTGTCACAGTCAACTCATCTGTACCCACGCTTAAAACTAGTTTTCCATCAGCAACATCTATCAAATCTCGTACAGTAGCAAGAAATGGTCGTCTCAAGATCAGCGGGACCTCAACATCTGCATCCATGTCCAAGATAACAAAGTCAACAGGAAAAATGAACTTTTTAACCTTTACCGGGACATCTTCTATGATTCCTCTAAGGAATTTAACCAAGCGATCAACTAACTGCAAACTCATCCTTGTAGGCTTTGGCTCACTAAGCTTAAGCTTCCTAAATAATGAATAAGGCATCAAGTTTATACTTGCCCCAAGGTCTGCCAAGGCTCTCTCCATAGGCAATTCACCTATTAAGCATGGAATAGTAAAACTGCTTGGATCCTTGAGTTTCTTGGGTAACTTATTCTGCAAAATAGCCGAACACTCCACTCCAATAACTGTAGTAGAAACCTCTTCCAGTCGTTTCTTGTTTGAGGGCAAATCCTTAAAAAACTTTGCATACCTAGGCATCTGCACAAGAGCTTCCACAAATGGTATATTAATATGCAACTGCTTAAACAAATCTAAAAACTTACCAAAGTGTTCTTACTCCTTGTCTTTTTTTAAGCGGCCCGAATATGGAATTGGAGGCTTGTAAGGCTGAACTATCGATGTCTTGGCCTTTCCTAGATCTTCTTCCTTATCAAGCTTCTTATCCTTACCCTGTGTAGTGGCTTGATCCTTTTCAGCATCCTTGTCTTCTCTAACCTCAACCAGGTTTTCCTGGATAACCCCTGGCACTCCTATAGTGTCAAAATGCAATTCCCTTCCACTCCTAAGGGTCACCGCCTTCACCTACTCCCCCAGATTAGGTTTCGTGTTCCCAAGTAAGGACCCTTGTGGTCTCTCTGATAATATTTTTGCAATCTGACCCACCTGGTTTTCCAAATTATGGATGGAAGCCTCATGATTTCTTAAAGCAGCATCCGTTGCTTGCTAACGCTGCTCTAAGGTTTGAATGAACTTAGAAATCATATCCTCCAGGTTAGACTTCTTTTCAATAAAAGGTGGTGCAGGAGGCCTTTGGAATCTAGGTACAAATGCATTACCTCGAGGAATTGGTGCATTACTCCATGAAAAATTAGGGTGATTGCGCCAACCTAGATTATATGTGTTGTTGTAAGGGTTGTTCTGATATCACACAAGATTGCTAACATAATCAGCTTGCTCCATATAATCATGAACCACTAACGCGGTTGATTGATCAGCTGGAAAATATTGGGGTGGCTCAAATATTGTCATCCCATCAACCTTTTTAACTAGAGCATCAACCTTTGCTACAAGGGTGGTCATCATTTCAACTTCATAGATCCCTGCTGCTCTTTGCCTTATCCTGCCATTACCCCATTAATGGTTATTTTTCGCCATATTTTCAAACAATTGTAGTGATTCCTCAGTAGTCTTCACATTAAGTGTACCACCGACAGCAGCATCAATGGTTTGTCGAGTCGGGTAATCAAGCCCGTTATAGAAGGTAGATACCTGCAACCAATTGGGCATATGATGATGTGGGCACCGCCTAAGTAAGTCCTTAAACCTTAGCCATGATTCATGAAGAGGCTCATTATCCATCTAAGTAAACGACGTGATATCATTTCTCAGTTTGGCAGTTTTGGAAGGCGGGAAGTAGTAGTCCAAGAATGTTTCCTCCAACTAGGCCCAGGTCGTGATGGAATTCCGATCTAAAGAACTGAACCACTACCTTGCTTTTCCCCTCAATGTGAAAGGAAAAAGATGCAACTTCAAAGCTTCATCTGTCACTCCAATCTGTTTAACTGTTTCACAGATATCTAGAAACATCTGGATGTGAGCATGGGGATCCTCATCAGCTAAACCATCGAACTGGCATTGATTATAGATCATGTTCATTGTAGAGGCTTTGACTTCAAAATTGTTGGCGTCTATTGCAGGTCTGACTATACAAGATCCCATGCTATCCAATCTAAGTCTGGCATAATCAACCATCGCTCAACATTGATCTGCCATTGTTGCAATTGAATTCTCACCCTCACTAAACTGCAATTCCTCTTCACCTAATTGCTGATTTTCAAAAACTAGATTTCCCGTAGCTTTTTCAAAGGCACTCCTCAATCTTCTTCTGGATGTCCGCTCAATCTTTGGGTCAAAAGCAAGAAGTTTGGATAAAGAGCTCTTTATCATAAACTATAAAGAAAATCAAGGGAAAATTAGTTACCTCCAAAAGAGTGAATGTAACACAACAAATATTAAAGAATAAATGGTTAAAGTAGTCAGAGTTGAGCTTTCTTAATATCGCCGATTCCCCGGCAACGGCACCAAAAACTTGGTGTTGACTGTAATCACCCAAATTTAAAGATCCCTTTTCTACGACTCTCTATTACGATCAATAAGGTAAGTGCACCTATCGATTTTAATAGTATAGAATTGTGTTCGGGTATCGTTTCCTCAAGGATCAGCAAGTACCAATAATAACTCTAAACCGACTATCTAACCGCACAAATTCGAGAGATCCAGCTTAAATTAAAAACAATTAACAAAATCTAAAGCAATTAAAACTAACGCGATAAACTAAAATCACTAAATTTAATACTTAAGAACATACCCTACCCTTACTACTCCTCTAATTATCATGTAACTTTACCCTTTTTTATAAATCAATTAACAAACAGTGGTTATCTCTGAACCACAGAGTATCTAACACTAAGCCAATGTTCTTCCCAGATTCATTAGCTTCTAACCCTAATCGCATTGATAAAGATTCCTCTTTTATCAAAAATCGATTAGAATTGCATTAACACTCTTGAACCCTCAATTAGGTCAAATTATCTAATTCAATCTAATATGGAAAATTCATGTTCTTTATCCGTAGATTACATATGAATTCCTTTATTCATGTAAGATCTATTCAAACAAGAGATTTTCCAATCATCTTCTAAGAAATCAATGCAAATTCAATGTTGGCCATACATCAAATTAACAAAACACAATGAATAACATGAATAAACTCAAAGATTTTCACTATTCATTAATTATAAAATCAATTCAACGTTATATGACAATTAGAGTTCGTAAGGTTCGGGCATGAAATAAACTAGCCACTCATGGTTTTCAAGTTACAACTCAATAAAAAGATGAAAGAAAACCCCTATGCATGAACCCTTTAGAAGATGAAGATGAATCCGTTGATGTTGCTTTCCTCTCGGAATTCTTCCCAAGCGTTTTGTCATCCTTCGTATTTTTTTTATCTCACTCCAGTGTCCCCTTTGGTCTCTCTCCCCCTTTTTCCTTTGGAAAAAATGAGAATATATACATACAAGGAAGCCCAAAAATCTCCTGAAATGGTCAACTTTTTTTTTCAAGCACACAATCTCGACACGTGGCTTATACACGGTTGTGCCTTTGAATAGTGTCAGTAAAACCCATACAAATAACACACGGTCGTGTCTCAGACCGTGTACTCAACTGTGTGTGCTTCTGTGGATTTCCAAGCTTAACATACTATCGTGCCTTCAACCGTGTGTTCAACTGTATGTGCTTTTGTGGATTTTCCAAGCTCAACACACGGCCATGCCTTCAACCATGTGTTCAACCGTGTGTGCTTCTGTGGGCGCATTTCCTTGACGCACGGTCGTGCTCTTCCCCTATTCCTTCCAAAAAGCGTTTTTCTTCATGTTTTCTTATCCGATCTCAATCCAAGTTGATATCTTCTCTCAAAATAGTAGTCATCAGTCCTGAAACTGAAATATTTTTTTCTTTTAAGTATCAAAACTCTTCAAAATAACATCAATTTATTACATATACCACTAGAATTCATCAGAAATACAAGTGTTAATTTGTACTTATCACGTTGCTTTGGTCTTCTCAACACAAACTTACAACACGTTGTAGCATAACTTCAATAACTCACTACACTCTTTTTTACACCACAACCCACACACATACAACCATGGTGCAACAACCTTCCCAATACAACACACACAACACTTCACGTTGCAATCTATACCATAATCCACATACAAGGGCAACAAACGACAATTCAAATAAGTTCACTAAATGCAATCTATTCCATAAAAGGTAAGATAATTCAAATTCAAACAACACTCCTTAATGTTACTCAATAACTACTTCAAGTTAATAAATGTTTGAATTCAAATGATTTCCTTTTTCCACACAATGCAATCTAAAAATTGCGAACACACTACTCAATTTTCGAAATCCTCTTGCAACAATTCAAGGTCACACTCTTCTTGCCTTCAAATTTCACTTCCCTCAAATGATCACAATGATGATTTCCCTTAAACCACTCACGGCCAACTTAAGGAGACAAAGAATATGGTAAGTACTCAACGTCTACAACAATTAACAATAATGAAATCACTTCAACAACACAATTCAAATAACTCAACTCTTCAATACACAATTTCGGATCAAGGTGATAAAAGCCCTAAATTTCTGAATTCAAATTGCAAATCCCTCATCTTAAACCACAAGCTCTGATACCAAATTATGATGTACCTAAAATCGACTAAGCACAATCAAATAACAAATGAGGAACAATTCCACAATTGGCGTGATCAATAACATGATAGGAATCAAAATTTGTTAAGACCTATCATTAGGGCAAGAGCCAAAGGATTTCAAATCTTGGAGATAAGGGCCCATTTTGAGCACATTAACCCCAGAATTATTTGTTTACTAACCCCTTTTCTATTATTCATGTATTGTATATTCCAACAGGCACACTTATCATGCTTTACAAGGTAATAGACAAACTCACTAAGACTCAGCTTGTGGGTTATCCATGGACTAACCTAAATCGGCGATGTGTCGGGCCGACGAATCTTATGGAAGAGCTTGCATGATGAAGACTATTTTTATTTATAATTATTTCTTTGGACTATTTATGTTGTAATCTTTCTTTTGAGACACTTTCATTTGCTTGTAATTATGTTTTTAGGACCGGCCACCCTAAAAGTGGCATAGTTGTAATTTTGTGAACTCTTTAACCTTAAAGGGAGCAAGTATAAATACATGCTTAAGTAGGGTTTTTGGGCAGCTAATTTTCAGGAAAAAAAAAACACTTCACTTTCACGTGAGAGAACTTAGGGTTTCCTAGTTCAATTTCCTCTTATTAATTTCAATCCCAAGTGTTGAGATTGTAGCGAGTGCAACACTTGAAATCATGAGTCATATCAATTTCAAATTGTTGTGTTTTCTTTTCTTCTCTAGTGTGTAATATCTAGGGTTAAATTGGAACATTTCTTAGTCAGATTTGATTAAGTTTTGATTTGAATTAGTGAGCTTGTTTGAAGTAGTTATCACACTTGTTATTCATCAACAATTGCTTATCATTGTTAACGTGAATTGCATTTTCTATAAAGGGGGATCACGGTTGTGCTTTTGCTAAATATTCTTGAAGTTCACGTGATATTTCAAGTTTGATTAGTGTGTATTGAGGGATTTGATTCATTGTGGTGGATTAGTTCATTATTTATCGACTTTAGATCTCTTTGCACCCATTAGGAATCACGCAAATTCCTAGCTTGTTGAACCGAAATTGTTTTATTGTATTTAGAGTTGGTTTTTGTTCCATTTGATTTTGCTTAATCCCCTTTTAGGCACATCATCTTTTTTGGTATCAAAGCTTGAGGTTGTGAGAAGGGATTGATTGCAATTTGAATTTGGAAGTTAGGGAATTGTTAAATAGCACATTGATTTGAATTTGTTTGATGTAAAGCTTGAATTGTTTAATTATGTTGTTGAGGAGTTGTAGTTGCTGCTTGTTGTAGACGTGGAGCAATTGTGAATCCTTATCATTTTGTTGTTGATGTGAACTTGGAAGGAAAAGTAATAAGTGTATTTCCTAATGTTTGATTGTGGAATTGGAAATACAATCATTTGTGGTAAAAAGAGAAGTGTAACCTTTGTTGATTTCGGAATTAGGGAGAAAAATTTACCATTTCCATATTTGAAAGTGTGTGGAAGGATAAGCATATATTTGAAATTCAAACACCTTCTTTAAGTTTGAAGCAATTCATTGAGTAGCATTGAATAAGTGTTATTTGAATTTGAATTGCTTTTACCATTTGTGGAGAAGGTTGCATTTGGTGAAGTAAATTGAATATGAATTTTGTTGCTGCAATTGCTTGTGGTTTACGGTGTGAATTGGAGTTATGTAGTGGCAAGGAAGTGTATACTTTGAAGTATTGTGTGTGTGTTGTATTAGGGAGGTTGTTGCACCGTGGTTGTATGTGTGTGGGTTACGATGTAAAAAAAAAAAAAACTGTAGTGAGTTATTGGAGTTGTGCTATAACGTGTTGTAAGTTTGTGTTGAGAAGACTAAAGCAACATGTTGTGAGTTTGTTGAGGAGAAGGGTGCTGCCATGGAGTGGAAGTGTGTATATGTGCCATGGTTGAAAGGGAGTTGTAGTGATTGATTTTTGAAATTCAAAACACACATTAAGTCATTGTTTAATTGTGTGTCATTTGAATTTGAAATTAAATCTTACCATTTGTGGAAAGTTGCATTAAGGGTGTCAATTTGAAATTTTTGCCATGTTTGTGTGTTTATGTGTGGCGACGTAAAGGAGTATTGAATTGGTGGAGTTTGTGTTATGTGTATTGAATAGAAGGGTGTTGCACCGTGAGTGATTTGTTGTAAGTTGAAGTGAGTGCATCGTGTGTGAGTGTAGTGTTGTGGCGTTGTGTTTGTGTGTTGAGTGAGGGAATTGCCATTTGTGAATTTGAGGATTTATGTGTAGTGTAAGGTGTTGCACATTAAGATCAAGTGTGAGTGTAAACCGTAGCTAAGCAAGGAAGTTAAGTAGTGAAGTTTGAAATTCAAAAATAAGCATTTAAGTGTGAAAGTTATTGAGTATTATTACTTAAACACTTGCTTAGTTGAATTCAATATCTTAACTACTTAGAAGTGTTTAACTATTGCTTCCTTTATTTTACCATAATTGAAGTGAGGATAAGTGTTGCAATGGCTATTTGTGTAACATAGGTGTATGTAGTGTTGTATTCTTATAAAACTTAGTGAAGGGTGTGTACATTTGGTGTTGGTTATTGTATGTGTTATCAAGATCATTGATGCTAGTGGCATGAAACATTGTAAACCGTAAGCATAAGGGGAATTTGTGTAGCGGTGAATGGTGTGTTGTGTATGTGTTTTCCTTGCTGCAAATTGTGTACTTAAGTGGTGAGAATCCAAGGCAAGAATAAGGAAAGTTGAGTAGTAGAATTTGAAATTCAAACAAGTCATTAAAGTGTGAAAGTAATTGAACTAATTACTTAAACACTTGTAGTTGAATTTAATTCTATCTACTTAAGAGTAGTTGTGTGTGAGTACTTCATTTGTGGTTTAGTTGTGTACTTGATGATGAGAGCCATGATGGGAGCCAAGCCAGAAGAGGGAATGTCGATCCTCTTGAAGTGCCACCTGGACCGATCACAAGAACGCGAGCAAAACGATTCAAGGAAGCACTTAACGGGTTGATAAAGGATGTCTAAGAAGCCAGAAAGAATTGGAGCAACCATGAGAATAAACTTGCATTTGTACAAGTCATTCAAGGAGATCAAAGCATAGGAGGTCACAGCTACCAGCCTTGACAATGCTGGCTTAAACATTGTCGGCCTTGAACCGACATTGCCATTCACGCACGACAGAGGGACTACGCCGCCGACCTTTATACCAGGCATACATCCTACGCCAGCTACTACGCCGGCTCCTACGCCAGCTACTACGCCGGCTCCTACACCGCCGGCTTTCATTTCTTGTTTGTTATTTTTCCACGACTTTATGATGTTATGTCGTTTTGGGCTTTTGTTATTACGAGTTGTAAACCCTAATATAAGCTACTAGGGTTAAAAACAGACCATAGAACACAGATACAAGATTGAATAACACATTTTGAAAGAATTCCTCTCTTGGTTCTCTAAGAACTTCTCTTGAACTTATCGGATTTCTTCTGTGGCATTCATCCCGACTTATCAATCGGTCTTTCATCCCGATTGTGGCATCAACAGAATATACCAAGGTTCTTGCCTCACCTATAGGCAACGGGTTACGGTTCCACTTGTTTGTTTTGTCATCTTGGGTTGCAATTCCAAACGTATTAGTATTGGGTTTCGTCACACGTGGGCATGGTTCGTATCAGTTTGGTATCAAAGCCTAGGTTTGTTAAACATCAGTTCGGTTTGAGGAAGGTAACATCAAAATCCTAACTCCAATCGTTCATATCAATTGTTCATATCAAGTTTCGTGTTGTCATAGCTTCGTACTCAAGTCCATAGTGTTAATTGTTTCTTGAGAGTATAGTGCATCCTATTAATCTTGTTACAAACAAAAAGAACAAAAAAAATCACGACAAAAAAAAACAAAAAAAAAACGTGAACAAAGAACTGAAACAAAAGCAACAAAAAGGAAAGAAAAAGAGGAAAATTCAAGCCCCTAGAGTTGTTTTGAATTCTACGGAATGGATTGGTGTAGTTTGGATTAGTTCCAAGAGAATTGAGAAGAGGAATTGGTGAGTTGATATCATCATTGCTTGTGAGAATACACGAGTAATTGTGGGATATCATCCTTTGAGTGAAACATGTAAGGGAGTGAATCGTGAGGTTTAATCCTATATATTTGTGTTAGTACTAACCTTTATTGCAAGAACTATGTCGAGGCAACATTCTCCTGAAGGTGAGAGGGGGAGGTTTGATGCTAGGTTAGTGATTGAGGCGTTGAGGAGTGAGATGAAGAGGATGTTTCAAGAGGGCATGGAACAAATTCATGAGACGGTGGAGCAAAAACTAGAGCAATCTAAAAACGTCTTCCAAGGGCGTAAGAGGGAGAGTTGTTCTAAGAGAATACAAAGGGGTGGAGATGAAATTTCTGATGATGAATTTGATGAACCTTCTATTGGGAGTTATAGAGGTTATAATGGTAGGAATAGAGGAACTAGGGATTAGGAAGATAGAAGAGATAGGAATAGAGAGGATAATCAATTGAGTAGTATAAAGATGAAGATTCCTCCTTTCCAAGGGAAGAATGATCCCGAGGCATACTTAGAGTGGGAGAAGAAGGTAGAGATGGTGTTTGATTGTCACAATTATAATGGGAGAAAGAAAGTGAAGCTTGCTGCCATTAAGTTTTCAGATTATGCCATAGTGTGGTAGGATCAACTGAGTTGAATAGAAGAAGGAATGGCGAACCACCTATTGAGTCTTGGGAAGAGATGAAGAGGGTGATGAAGAAGCGGTTTGTGCCTGCTTATTACTATCATGAGTTGCACAACAAATTGCAAACTCTTAAGCAAGGAAGCCAAAGTGTGGATGATTATTTCAAGGAGATGGAGGTTACTATGATTAGGGCGAATGTAGAGGAGGATAGAGAGGCTACCATGGCTAGGTTTCTTGCTGGGTTGAATAGAGAGATTCAAAATGTCGTAGAATTGCAGCATTATGTGGAATTGGAAGATATGGTACACATGGCTATAAAGGTTGAGAACCAACACAGGAGGAAAGGTAGTAGTAATGCACGGTTTCAATAGGGTGTTGGTTCATCCACCTGGAAGACTAACCAATGGAAGAAGGAAGAAAAGTCTTTATCCACCAAGCCAAAAGGAGAGCAGAAGCAAGCGGGTTCTACTCCTGGTAACCAAGGTAAACCTGATTCTACTACTCCTAGAAATTGTGACATTAAATGTTTTAAATACCAAGGCAGAGACCATATTGCTAATCAATGCCCGAATAGGCGTGTTATGACTCTGCGTAATGATGGTGAGTATGAGACTGAGGGGGATAGTGAAGATGATGATATGCCTCCATTAGAGGACACTAGTGATGACGAGGAGCTTGCAGTAGGGAAGTTAGTGGTAGTAGTGAAGCAAGCTTTGAATGTGTAGGTGAAGGAAGAAGAGGAGGTGCAAAGAGAGAATATCTTTCATACTAGATGTTATCTAGGTGATCATATTTACAGTTTGATCATTGATGGGGGGAGTTGCAGTAATGTGGTGAGTACTTTTATTGTTAAGAGGTTGGACTCAAGACTACTAAACACCCTAGTCCATATAAATTGCAGTGGCTGAATGATAGTGGTGAGACTAAGGTGAGTAAGCAAGCCTTGATTGCTTTTCGCATCGGTAGGCATGAGGATGAGGTGTTATGCGATGTAGTGCCGATGCAGGCGTGTCATGTGTTGTTGGGGAGGCCATGGCAGTTTGATAGGAAGGTTGTTCATGATGGCTTTTCTAACAAGTATGCACTTGTTCACCATGGCAAAAGCTTTAATCTTAAACCCTTAACACCTAAACAGGTGTATGAGAATCAGTTGCAGCTACAACAATCTTTTGCGAAATATAAGGTGAGTGAAAAACAGAGGGAGAGTGAGAGAGCAAAAGACATAGAAAAAGAAAAGGAACACAAAAGTCGATGTCAAAAAGAAAAAGAGAGGAAGGCTGGAAAGAGCGTGAGAGACCAAGTTGAAGGGGGATCAACTTTGGTGGAGAGTGAAAAGGAGAGTTGTGTGGCAAGAGTGAGTATAGTAAGGAGAGCGTTAGTGATGAAGCAACCTATGTTGTTGATGGTTTTTAAGGAAACTTGTTTGAATACTAACGAACCTTTTAACTCTTTGCCTAGTGTGGTTATGTCTATTGTGCAGGACTTTGAAGATGTCTTCCCTGAGGAGATTCCAAAGGGGTTACCACCTATTCGTGGTATTGAGCACCAAATTGACCTTGTACCTAGAGCATCTATTCCAAACAAACCAGCTTATAGGAGCAATCCAAAGGAGACAAAGGAACTCCAAAGGCAGGTTAGTGAATTAATGGAGAAGGGGTACGTGAGAGAAAGCATGAGCCCATGTGCAGTGCCTGTGATTTTGGTGCCTAAGAAGGATGGGTCATGGAGAATGTGTGTTGATTGCCGCGCCATCAACAACATCACGGTAAAGTATCGTCATCCCATTCATTGCTTAGATGACATGTTAGATGAGTTACATAGGTCTAGTGTCTTTTCCAAAATTGATTTGAAAAGCGGATATCACCAAATTAGAATGAAAGAAGGTGATGAATGGAAAACCGCATTTAAAACAAAATATGGATTATATGAGTGGTTAGTAATGCCTTTTGGTTTAACTAATGCACCTAGTACTTTTATGAGACTTATGAACCATGTTTTGAGGACGTTTATTGGCAAATTTGTGGTTGTCTATTTTAATGATATCCTCATTTACAGCAAGAGTTTGGAAGACCATATATCTCACTTGAGGGATGTTTTGGAATTGCTTCGAAAGGAGCAATTATATGCTAACCTCAAAAAGTGCACTTTTTGCACAGAAAAACTTGTGTTTCTTGGTTTTATTGTTAGTGCACAGGGAATATAGGTTGATGAAGAGAAGATTCGTGCGATCCAAGAATGGCCTAGTCCAACTAATGTAAGTAATGTGTGGAGTTTCCATGGACTAGAGAGCTTTTACAGGAGGTTTATGAAGGATTTTAGTACCATTGCAGCACCACTTACTAAAGTAATCAAGAAGAACGTGGGGTTCAAATGGGGAGAGCAACAAGAGAAGGCCTTTCAAACACTTAAAAATAAGCTGACTCATGCGCCATTACTTGCCTTACTTGATTTCTCTAAAACTTTTGAAATTGAGTGTGATGCTTCAGGAATAGGTATTGGAGCAGTGCTCATACAGGAGAGAAGACCAATTGCATTCTTTAGCGAGAAGTTAAGTGGGGTAACCTTGAACTACCCTACTTATGATAAGGAGTTATATGCATTGGTTCAAGCGCTGGAGACTTGGCAACACTATCTTTGGCCAAAAGAGTTCGTGATCCACACTGATCATGAATCCTTGAAGTACTTGAAGGGACAACATAAGCTAAACAAAAGGCATGCTCGTTTGGTGGAGTTCATCGAAACATTTCCCTATGTCATCCACTAAAAGCAAGGTAAAGAAAATGTTGTTGCTAATGCACTTTCTAGAAGGTATGCTCTTATCTCTACTCTTAGTTCTAAATTGCTTGGTTTTGAGCATATTAAAGAATTGTATGCTGTTGATCGAGATTTTTGTGAAGAGTATGTGCACTGTGAGAAGACTGGTCATAGTAAATTTTATAAGCATGAAGGATTCTTGTTTAGGGAGAATAAACTTTGCATTCCAAATTGTTCTTTAAGAGAATTATTAGTGAGGGAGTCTCATGGAGGAGGTTTAATGGGACATTTTGGAGTAGCTAAAACCTTAGGAGTTTTGCAGGAACACTTCTATTAGCCTCACATGAAACGAGATGTTGAGAGGATTTGTGAGCGATGTGTCACTTATAAGCAAGCAAAATCTAGAGTCCAACCTCATGAGCTTTATACCCCACTTCCCATTCCTCATGAGCCTTGGGTAGATGTTTCCATGGACTTTGTGTTAGGATTACCTAGGTCTAGGCATGGTCGAGACTCTGTTTTTGTAGTCGTGGATAGATTTTCTAAGATGGCACATTTCATTCCTTGCCACAAAACAAATGATGCTTGCAATATTGCTAATTTGTTCTTTAGGGAAGTTGTGAGATTGCATGGTATGCCTAGAACAATCGTGTCGGATCGAGATGCTAAGTTCTTGAGCTACTTCTGGAAGACCCTATGGGCTAAGTTAGGAACTAAGCTATTGTTTTCTACTACTTGTCATCCGCAGACTGATGGTCAAATTGAGGTAGTAAATCGAACTTTATCTACTTTACTAAGGGCAATCATTAAAAAGAACATTAAAAGTTGGGAGGATTACTTGTCGCATGTTGAATTTGCTTATAATCGCACAATGCATTCTGCTACTAAGTTTACTCCTTTTGAAATTGTGTATGGTTTTAATCCACTAACTCCTTTGAATTTATCACCTCTTCCTATTTCTAAGTATGTTAATCTAGATGGTAAGAAGAAAGCAGAATTTGTTAAACAGATCCATGAGAAGGCAAGGCTAAACATTGAGCAAAGAATAGAGCAGTATGTGAAACAAGCCAACAAGGGTCGTCGACAAGCTGTCTTTGAACATGGAGACTAGGTTTGGGTTCACATGCGCAAAGAGCAGTTTCCTATGTAGCGTCGATCTAAATTACTTCCTAGAGGCGATGGACCATTTCAAATTCTTGAGCGCATCAATGATAATGCCTACAAGATAGATTTACCAGGTGAGTATCAAGTAAGTGCTACTTTTAATGTTACTAATCTAAGTCCTTTTGATGTAAGCGACGATTTGAGGACAAATCCTTTTCAAGAGGAGGGGAATGATGAGAGCCATGATGGGAGCCAAGCTAGAAGAGGGAATGTGGATCCTCTTGAAGTGCCACCTGGACCGATCACAAGAACGCGAGCGAAACGATTCAAGGAAGCACTTAACGGGTTAATAAAGGATGTCCAAGAAGCCGGAAAGGATTGGAGCAACCATGAGAATGAACTTGCATTTGTACAAGTCATTCAAGGAGATCAAAGCATAGGAGGTCACAGCTGCCAGCCTTGACAACGCTGGCTTAAACACTGCCGACCTTAAACCGGCGTTGCCATTCACGCGCGATAGAGGGACTACCTCGGCTTACTACGCCGCCGGCCTTTATACCCAGCGTACATCCTATGCCAGCTACTACATCGACTCCTACGCCGCTGGCTTTCATTTCCTGTTTGTTATTTTTCCGCGACTTTATGATGTTATGTCATTTTGGGCTTTTGTTATTACGAGTTGTAAACCCTAATATAAGCTGCTAGGGTTGAAAACAGAACATAGAACACAAATACAAGATTGAATAAAACATTTTGAGAGAATTCCTCTCTTGGTTCTCTAAGAACTTCTCTTGAACTTATCGGATTTCTTCTGTGGCGTTCATCCCGATTGTGGCGTCAATAGAATATACCAAGGTTTTTACCTCACCTATAGGCAACGGGTCGCGGTTCCACTTGTTTGTTTTGGCATCTTGGGTTGCAATTCTGAACGTATTGGTATTGGTTTCGTCACACGTGGGCGTGGTTCGTATCACTTGAGCTATGGAGGTGTAAGGATTATTATTGTGTTGTTGGATTTAAAACACAACAATGTCTAGTGAGATGTTTCATTATACTAATGTGTTGCACTGGACATTGACTACATTTGCTACTAAAGATGCAGAACAAAGGGAAAACTTATTCCATACCTCTTGTAGGATACAAGGAAATTTATGTGTTCTTATAGTTGATGGTGGTAGTTGTACCAATGTAGTAGCCGCATCATTAGTATCGAAGCAAAACTTACCACTACTCCATATCTTGAACCGTATAAATTGCATTGGCTTAGTGATTAGGGGAGTTTGCATGTGACCCAAAGAGCTAGGGTACCATTCAGTGTAGGGGATAAATACTGTGATGAGATTGAGTATGATGTTTTGCCTATGTGTGCATCCCATATATTGCTTGACAGGCCTTGGTTATATGACAGGAGGGTCTTACATGATGGCTTCAGGAATACTTATGTATTCTAGAAGGAGGGAAAACGAATTATTCTGAATCCGATATCGCCTTTAGAGGTTCAAAGTGTTCAGCAACAAATCAGAAGACCATCAGAGGGCCATGAGCATTTGAGCCAAACCTTAGAGCACAAAATTTGTCAAACACAAATGTGTCAATCTCTAGAGGATCCTAATGATCATAGTCAGATGAGTAGACTACCAAAGGACCAAACTGTTCAAGGACAGTTGTGTTCACCTTCAAAGGTACTAGAGGCTCATGAGTAGTTGAGTAAACCATTGGAGGATTATGAGGGTCAGAGTCAGATGAGCCTATCACCAGAGAGCCAGACTATTCAAAGACAGTTGTGTTCACCTTTAGAGGTTTCAGAGGGCGGTGAGCAATTGGGCCAACCATTATAGGGCAATGAGGATCAGCGCAATACATATGAGTTAGAAAAGGAGGAAATGATATCAGTGGAACGGGTTGAGATAGGGGAGACCTCAGTGAATAATGGATCATTATTTGTGTTGAAAATGAGATACATCTTTAAAATGGAGGAGAGAAAGCAATCACCCCCTGTGGTATTTCAAATATTAGGATTCTGTAGTGA
Organism: Laguncularia racemosa; assembly: GCA_037954665.1. Lineage (NCBI taxonomy): Eukaryota > Viridiplantae > Streptophyta > Magnoliopsida > Myrtales > Combretaceae > Laguncularia > Laguncularia racemosa. Next base: position 3,020,159 of record JBBMOL010000069.1, on the reverse strand, counting down.
TACTTCTTCAGGTGGCTTACTAGGACAAAACAAAGTCTCTCTTGCATTTGATCTGTTAGATTTGAGTACAAATCTTTTTGAAGCCTGAGGAGATGATAGGAATCAAAATCCTTCAAGACCTATCATTAGGGCAAGAGCCAAAGGATTTCAAATCTTGGAGATAAGGGCCCATTTTAAGCACATCAACCCTGGAATTATTTGTTTACTAACCTCTTTTCTCTTATTCATGTATTTTATATTCCAACAGGCACACTTATCATGCTTTATAGGGCGATGGGCAAACTTACTAAGACTCAGCTTGTAGGTTATCCATGGACTAACCTAAATCGGCGATGAACTAGGCCGACGAATCTTATGGAAGAGCTAGCATGATGAAGACTATTTTTATTTATAATTATTTCTCTGGACTATTTATGTTGTAATCTTTCTTTTGGGACACTTTCATTTGCTTGTAATTATGTTTTTAGGACCGGCCACCCTAAAAGTGACATAATTGTAATTTTGTGAACTTTTTAACCCTAAAGGGAGCAAGTATAAATACTTGCTTAAGTAGGGTTTTTGGGAGGCCAATTTTCAGAACAAACACTTCACTTTCATGTGAGAGAACTTAGGGTTTCCTCTTATCAATTTCAATCCCAAGTGTTGAGATTGTGGCGAGTGCAACACTTGAAATCGTGAGTCATATCAATTTCAAATTGTTGTGTTTTCTTTTCTTCTCTAGTGTGTAATATCTAAGGTTGAATTGGAACATTTCTTGGTTAGATTTGATTAAGTTTTGATTTGAATTAGTGAGCTTGTTTGAAGTAGTTATCACACTTGTTATTCATCAACAATTGCTTATCATTGTTAACGTGAATTGCATTTTCTATAAAGGGGGATCACAGTTGTGCTTTTGCAAAATAATCTTGAAGTTCGCGTGATATTTCAAGTTTAATTAGTGTGTATTGAGGGATTTGATTCATTGTGGTGGATTAGTTCATTATTTATTGACTTTGGATCTCTTTGCACCCATGAGGAATCATGCAAATTCCTAGCTTGTTGAACCGGAATTGTTTGATTGTATTTAATGTTGTTTTTTGTTCCATTTGATTGTGTTTAATCCCCTTTTAGGCACATCATAACAATGTAATTGAATCCCTATTCACGTGGATTCAAATGAACAAGAAACCAAATTGTGCTTTGGAATAATGTAAGAACAAAATGAACAATAGATAAGATATGAATGAGTTAGAATTCCAATCAAATTGAATTGAATTCAAATCTAAAAATTAAGAACTCTAATTCACGTGAATGATAGGAACAACAAAAAAGCACCTAGATATGACTCACTAAGTATAATTTGTAGCAACAAGAAATGATTGATATTACTCAGAATCAATTTCAAGTCGATTCTCACCACAATTTCAAGGATGAAATTGATAAGAGATCAATTGCAAGCAAGGATGATCCTCACGACAACAAAAGAGGTGTTTTCTCAAAATGTCAAAAGCTCCTTAAAACCCTACTTAAGCAAGTATTTATACTTGCTCCCTTTAGAGTTAAAAAGTTCACAAAATTACAACTATGCCACTTTTAGGGTGGTCAGTCCTAAAAGAAAATTACAACCAAAATAAAAGGTCCAAAAAAGCTTACAAAATAAATAGTTCAAAAATAAATTACAAATACAAAAATAATCTTCAATAAGCTAGCTCAGCAATGGAAGTCATCGGTTCAGCTCATCTTCGGTTTTTAAGTCAGTCCATGGATAACCCATAAGCTGAGTCTTAATGAGTTTGTCCATCGCCCTATGAAGCCAAATAAGTGTGCCTGTTGGAAAACACAATACAAGAATAATAGAAAAGAAGTTAATTTATAAATAATCCCGGGGTCAATTTGGTCAAAATGGGCCCTCATCGCCAAGATTTGAAATCCTTTAGCTCTTGTCCTAATGATAGGTCTTGATGGATTTTGATTCCTATCATAATTTCTTATGGGATTAGATGATGGGTATTCAACCTTGCGCACCAACATCCTGAATATGGACCCTTTTCCCAACATAGACTAGGTATATGCTATGGTAATGCAGGAGGAATCACACTAAGGTCTAGCTCAACCATTTATTATAGGATTTCATGCCCAAAACATGCGATCTGCTACCTCACGTTGTACATACGGTACTGCTCTAACCGGTGGTGATTCTTACCGCACCCCAACTAGTTAACTATGGTGTACTTATTGCTTGCAAGTTAGACATACTCAAGAACGTTGTTACCGGTGTCTCGGTATTAGCCCTCTTAGCAAAGACAGAGGCCATGAACGATGCCCAAGTCCTGCTCCCATTGCTACACTCGGCTAATCTTCATCCCATGTTGCGATGGCTCCATCTGCATCAATGATTACCGGGCCACCTCTTGCTAATGCTGCGACGACAACTCCTCCAAGCTTTACCATAAATCAGGTTCAATGCCTCCTGGCTATGCTCCAAGCATCTCCTTCGGGTCCTGCATCCCTTGTAGGTAATGTTACTAATTCTCCTCCTATTTAGTTGATTGATAGTGGTGTTTCCCACCACATGATAAGTAATCTGGATTAGTTCCCTAGAACTCGAGATATCACCCCTTCTCCTATCGGTCTTCCCGATGGCCTACACATCAATGCTCTTAAAGAAGGCACTATTATTCCGGCTCCAAACATTACTCTCTATCATGTACTATATGTGCTACATTTAAAAGTTAATCTGATTTTTGTTTCTCGTCGAGCAACTGACGCTAACTGTTTGATGGTTTTCTCCCATAATTTTTGTATTTTATAGGACTGCACTACGAAGAGCCCGATTAGACTCAGTAAATTGCAACTGGGGGGGGGGGGGGGGGGGGGGTGTTTGAGTTTCAACCTATGCCATCAGCATTAGTTGCAGCTATCTCAACAAGTAATTTTATGATCTTTGGCATCGATGCATGGGACACCCATCTAGTTAACCCCTCTCCCATATCCCTAATCTTATAGCTCTCTCTCCTCCCAATAAAGAACTTTGTGATATTTGTTATCGAGCAAAACATATTCGCTTTGTTTTTCCATCAACCGGTAGTCGTGCTACGAATACTTTTGACTTGGTTCATGTTAATGTTTGGGGTCCTTATTGGATAAGTACTATTTCTGGTGCCAAGTATTTTTTATCTATTGTTGATGATTTTGGTAAGGCTGTTTGGGTGCACCTTATGCATAATAAGGGGTAAACTAAGGAATTATTACAAAATATTTGTACTATAGTCACTACTCAATTTAATAAGCATGTTAAAATTATTCAAAGTGACAATAGTTATGAATTTGATTCCCGACCTATGACCCAATTTTACCAATTACATGGCATTTTGCACCAGACTTCCATGGTTGATACCCTATAACAAAATAGGCGAGTTGAGCAAAAACACCACCATCTTCTTGAGGTGGCTTGAACGCTTCAATTCCAAGGTCATTTACCTATTGAGTTTTGGGGTGAATGCATCCTCACTGCTGCCCATTTGATAAATCGAACCCCTACTACCCTCCTTAATTACAAAACTCCACATGAGCTCCTTTTTCAAAAGCCACCATCTTATTCCCACTTATGGATTTTTAGTTGTTTATGTTATGCTCACATTAAAACAAAGGACAAGTTTGCTCCTCACAGTCAGCATTGTGTTTTCCTTAGGTATCCCCTAGGTAAAATGGGTTGGAGAGTTTTAGACCTTGAGACTCATCATGTCATTTTCTCACGTGATGTTCGCTTTGAGGAGCATAGTTTTCCCTTTTTGGTCTCCTTAGTTCTGATTTCTCATTTTTCATCCCCAACTTCTGTCACTTGAGATTGGTCCAACTTTGCCCCGAATTCAGCTCCACAATCATCGATTGGGGGGAAAGGAGAACCTGCAACTCTCAACCAAGCAGACTCTTCTCCTTCTAGTTTAGACAATGTCATGGTCCCGTCCTCTCCTCCCTTGGCTTCGGATGTTTCACCACTTGAACTCAGTCACGGGAAACAACAAAAAATGCCTTCCTCTATTCTTAAAGATTAGGCGTGTCATACTGCTTGGGCCAGCACAACCTCTACCTCATTCCCACTTCGAATCGACTCTTGTGGTCTAAGGTATCCTTTAGCCCATTATATATCTTATGATAATTTTTCTATTGCACATACTAAGTTTTTTAATGCATTCTCCTCTGGCTTTGAGCCACGTACTTACTTAGTCACATCACGTGATTCCAAATGGCGTGTAGCCATGCACAAAGAAGTTGCCGCACTTGAGGCAAATGGGACCTGGACTCTTATAGATTTACCTCCTACTAAACAGGCTATCAGCTCAAAGTAGGTGTATAAAATCAAATACAACCCTGACAACACTATTTCGCGGTACAAAGCACGAGTTGTCATCTACGGCAATACTCAAATTGAAGGGCTTGACTATATTAAGACTTTTGCACTTGTTGCCAATATGGTTAGTATTCGAGCTTTCTTAACAATTGCGGTTATTAAGGGTTAGGAACTCCACCAAATGGACGCCAATAATGCATTTCTCCATAGAGACCTCCATGAGGAGGTTTATATGCATCCACCACTGGGTTTCTCTACACCAAAGCCTAATCAAGTATGCAAGTTGCGTAAATCCCTTTATGGATTGCGCTAATCACCTCGAAATTGGTTTGCAAAACTTATAATAGCACTGAGGTCCTGTGGTTTTCTCCAATCTCATGTGAATCACACCTTATTTACATGTTAGTGTGGTGATAATTTTCTCTTAGTATTGGTCTATGTTGATGATTTAATACTCGCTGGTAATAATAGCAAGGCCTACTCTTGTTTCAACACTTACTTGAATGCTTGTTTCAAACTCAAAGACCTTGGTCCTTTGAAGTATTTCTTGGGTATTGAGCTCACTTGTGGGCTTCGAGGTCTCTTCCTCTCTCAACGCAAGTATACTTTTGATATTCTTTCAGAGTTTGGTCTATCTACTTCCAAACCAGTTGCTTTTCCAATGGAGCAAAATCATGGCCTCACTCTCGCCGATGGGCCGACTTTGGATGATCCCAGCCCCTATCGTAGACTTATCTGTCGTCTCGTGTATCTCACCATCACGAGACCTAATATTTTCTTTGTGGTGCATGAACTCTCTCAGTTTATGTAAAATCCGAAGACTCAACATTGGGATGCAACTATTCAAGTATTGCGGTATCTCAAGACCGCTCCTGGCCAGGGTTTGTTTCTTCCAATTGACAGTACCCTTCAGCTTCATGCTTTTTGTGACTCCGATTGGGCTAGTTGTCCACTTACTTGGCGATCTTTCACTGGTTATTGCGTGTCTCTTAGTAGTTCTCTTATCTCTTGGCGTACTAAAAAGCAGCAAACTGTCTCCCGCTCTTTTGTTGAGGCTGAATACCATGCTATGGCGGAAACTGCTTGCGAGCTCACTTAGTTCAAATCGTTCCTTCGTTCTCTTAGTGTTCACCATGATCGCCCTATGCGACTTTATTGTGACAATCAAGCTACTCTTCATATTGCCTCGAACCCGGTCTTCCATGAATGGACCAAACATATCAAGATTGACTGTCACTATGTTCGAGAACAATTGCTTACTGGTAACATTAGCACAGCTCATGTTCATGTAACCCAACAACTAGCAAATATATTCACCAAAGCCCTTGGTCGGCAGTAGTTTACATCTCTCAGTGGCAAGTCGGGCATTCATAACCTTCATACTCCCACTTGAAGGGGAGTACTAATTTCGGAAAATATATCTATATTTATCTTTTATGTTTTTATGTCAACACTTCAATCTAGGGAAATATATATGTATATCTATTTTCTATTTTTAGTTTGTTGTAACTTCTCATATTAGAATTGCCTAATTTAGGAAAATATATCTGTACATATATGTTCTGTTTTTAGATTAATCTCTTATACCTATTAAAACAGACTGATACATTCAATGGAAAAGACAACCAAGATAATTTTATCTCATCTCACATCTCATATTATGTCTCTCATTTCTAAATTTATCATATTGCCTAATAGTTTTATATATGGTACCAAAAGCTTATCTAATTGAGGTTATTAGTTATAACAAAAACTAGGAAAACTTCTAATGTTTTCATTCATTTCCATTTTTCTAGAAAATTAACCTTGTCTTGTATTTCCATGCTTCACTAAGATTTTTTAGACATGAATTTCTCACTATTGCTTCCTTAAAATGTGAAAGCCATGCATGCATCCTTTAGTGTCAAAGTAAAAATTTTGAATTTGTGTCCCTTTGTTCAAATTTTGTAATTTTGGCACCCATACTCTCTTCTCTCTCCTTCCCTCATTCTAAATGTCTTTTTTTCTTTTTCTAAACATTCCATGAGTTAGTATTAATAAGGCATGCCATCAAGTTCCCATTAATACAAAATAAACTTAACATGTGTACTAACATTTGGAAAGAGTTGACAACCATTAATAGTTGATTGATCGATCCTAGTGAGACACCATAATCGTTAACAATCTCATGTACACTTAATAGCCAATCCAAATCCACTAATAGTGGGCCATAAGATAGTATGTAAAGTCATGGAACTAGGTGTAAGCACGCACCCTAATTTGTAGAGGACTAAGAGTGTTGGTCCTATTTAGCAATCAAGAAGATGAGTGAATTGATTGCTTAAAATTAAAAATTTTGAGAGAAATTGCAAATAAAAAATCCCCTACCCCCCACCCCCACCCCACTTAAACTTTCATTTAAGTGTGGATATAACCCTTTAACTTTTAAATATTGCAAATCATCCCCTTAAACTTTAATAAATTGACAATATAAATGACATTTGCTTTTTTTAGTTCAAAAAGGACACACTAAGTTCAAGGTTTAAGGGGTATTACAACATATTTTGATAAGCTTGAGGGGGTGTTTCCATGCCAAAATCAAAGTTTGTGAGAGTTATTTACAGCTTTAACAGTCTATCTACTAATTTATAAAAATTTAGGCGACTACAACATTTGAAAGTTTAGTAGGCATATGCACACCTAGGTTAAAGTTTAAGGGGTCTTTTGCATTTTCCCCAAAATTTTATTCCAAATTAATCTCCTTTTGATTACTAAATCTTTATGTCATTAATCAATAAAATAAATAACTAATATAAATTGCAAAATTTAAAAGAAAAGGGTCAAGAAGATCAAACAAATCAATTTATAGTGGTTTCACCTTATGTGTTAATTCCATAAGTATATTCATATCAACTTCCATAAGTATTTCTTTTGTCCGTTAATCCTTCCATTTACCTCATGATCTTCCTTAAATTCATAAATCTTATCCTCAAATAAACTTGAATATTTGAATTAAAAAATGTAAATATTTCCTTGTGAATATCTTTCCATGTAAGTTTGAAATATATTGCACTAAACTCAATGCTTTAAATATTTAATTTATAGTAAAAGCTTCCAAATCAAACCTCTTAAGATTCATGCTTCCAATGTCACTTTCCAATTTTATCTTGTTACTTCTAATCATTGGTTCCAATGTTAATTGCAGGTTCAACTCCACTTCTCATTTTTACTTCGTTCTAACTATAACTTCCGACTATTTGTAATGTCATTTCCATTCCAACCATATATTTAACTGAATTTATGAACCAATTTTTGGTTTATTAAAATATTATAAACCATGAGCAAACCTTATATTTAAATAAAATTTTCCCAATTTTATCTCTTCAAAAATCTACAACTTCCTTCCACAAATAATATTTAATCCCCAAAAAAATATCTAACCTTAGTAGAATATAATCAATCATATTACCTAAATATGTTCAATTAGTGGAGCTGAGTCTTCAATTAATCAAATGAACTAACTTAATTTTTCATATATTAAACCATAAATTACTTTTCACTTGTGCACTCAACAAACTCATTAGTAAATGCTTAACATATGTTTTGTTATCATCAAAACCAAACTTAGGAGACATAACAGGGAGATTGATGTAGATTACCCCTTTGAGATTCATAAGCATTAAAGAAACTAGGTAGCTTCCTCTACACTTCCTAAGGTGAAGATTCCATCATTTTGAGGATCATTCCATCAAAGGAGCTATTGTATCGAGTGCAAAAAGGTAGGGAAGATTTTTTAGTCTTACGAATATAATAAATTGACAAATATAGATATTGCTTTCCTAGAATTTTTAGATTGTGAAAAACTATGGTGGAAGAATGTCAAACATTGAATAGAAGAGAAGGGGGAGGCAAAATTAAGATTTGGGGGTATAATAACAAGAATTATGGCTAAAAATATTCCAAATTATTATAAAAATTCTTTAATAGATCATAAACCAATAGGCGATGAGGGTTTTATGTTTTTTATTACATGCAAGAATTTCAAACCCTAATGATTAGTTATGAGGTTAGAGAACCTAAGAAACATACCTTTGATAAATTCATACGACAATTATATATGGAAATAGTCAATTTAACATATTCTCAAGTGAGTGGGGTAGTTGATTAGGTCCACAATTGATCAACCATATACCTTGGTTAACTATGCAAACCCCTAAGTCAATCCACGTAAGCCTAGTAGGGACTTGAACAAATTTAATCAAGGCTAAATCAATTTATTAGGTGGAGAATTGCATAATAGACTTATGAATTGTAGCATATAAGACTGATTTGTGGCATGTTATATGATTTAGGAAATTATTTAGATTATTATCAAGATCTCAAGTGAAATTGTATACATAAACTACTATTGGTTGTTGGTAATCCATGTTATTGTGCATGCTCTGTAAAGTCTCAAAAATTTTGAAAAACTATATGAAAATTTAAAAAAAATAAGCAGAATAATAAATACTTTTAGGTCGGGATAGATAACAACCTCGCTATATTAAAAACTTTGAGAAATTACCACGAAAATTCAAACATCGTGACGCGTAAATATTATTTTGATAATTTGCGATAATAATAGGTTTTAAAAAATAAAACAATTAGAAAGAATGAGCTTTGCAAAGAAAAGAAGATAACGAATGTAACAAATTGAATTTTACAAAATATGTTACTAAATAAATTTAGGAAGTAAAGTAGTTGAAAAATATCTATATGTAGGTATATAAACAAATAAATAATAATAATTGTGAGTCCTAACTTTAGTTTAGGTAAATTAAATTAAAAGAATAAATTCTCTGAAACATAATTTTCAAACAATATCAGGTTAAATAATGAAATTAATTAAATTGTAGATCTAGGGATTTTAAATGGAAAATTAGAGTAAATGTTTATGTTTAAAATAATCAAATTAGCCTAAATATAAATTTTCGCAATAAAATGCTAAAAATATAAAATTTAAAAATATTTTTGTACGCGAAAAGAATATTAAAATAGAGACATTATAATATAAAATATAATATAATATATAAATAAATATATACATACATAACTGTGTTAAAAAAAGAAGAAGAAGAAGAAAGCAGCTTTCAAATCGCGTCTGTCCAACCCTTCCTTCTAGACGACGGCAACAACAACAGGATGAACGATCGCCACCGTCATGTCGCCCATACCCGGTCGCATCATTTACCCTTGCTATTCCCCCGTCCCTCACTTCTTCCTTCTTCCTTTTCTTTTCTTTTTCTTCTTCTTCTGGCCACATTTCCTTCCCCGTTTGCTGATGCGAACCTCCTCCTTCCAACCTTCTTCTTCTCGTCTCTTACATCGGTTGCATTCCCCAGCTTTCATCTTCCCGTGTTCTTCCATCTCCTTTTCTTTGCTTCCCTAGTTCGGCAAGGTAATCACTCAAGGCTTTAGGCGAGTTGCAGCAACGTCTTTGTTCCAGCGAATAGGGGAGGAGAACAGCAACAGCAGCAACATCCAAAAAAGCAACAGCAGCAACAAAACCATGAACAACAACAACAGCAACAGCAAAAGCAAAAGAGGAAAGAGGATAGGAAAAAGGTGAAAAGGATTAAAAGAGCAAAGGCTGAAGGTACGCGAAATGAGGTATCTTCACTTTTAGAGGGGTTTCCTCAATCTAGTGAACAAGTTTACACATTCGATGCAAGCTTATCTAATTTTCATAGAGCTATTGTGCATGAGTTAAACAAGAAAATGAGTTTGAAGTCCAAAAGCTCTAAGCATGGAAGTAAGACCAAGTTTCTGTTTCTTTTAACTCTAAAAAAGGAAGACATACTCTATTCCACCGATCCTATATCTTGCAATCAGAAGTATCTAGTATCTTTTGAACCCCCAGCACCTAGTTCGTTGGTTCATAAGGACCACTCTGTCTTTGGAGACAACAATCTTCTCTTAGAGGACCTTACTCTCCATCATGAATGTAATTCAGCAAGTGTCTTACCTAGTCTTAGGCCAAAGCATCAACTAATACCCCATCATAAGTCGAATACTCATGTGGATATGGAAAGCTTGATAAGCAATAGAATGGACTTCATTTCCCATGCGCTTCAAGGAGATGAGGTAGTGGCAAGACTAGAATCTGTTAGCAGCTGCTGCAGTTCATGATGAATGTTCTCATCAAGGAGTTGGTCATTTGGCCACTATTCTTGATGCTAATGCAAATTCTTCAATTGTAAATCCTATGCCTCCAAATCTTGCCCCGCTCTTTAAGTGTTAATTCTATGAATAAAGCAATGGTTGATTCTGGTTCCCTTCCAAAGGAGAAGATTTGTTTGAACCGCCTTGAAAATGTGGAGCAAAGTTCATTTAGTCATAGTGCCGTCATTTCCTTGCGTGAATTTTTGCACCCTATTAGGGGCATACAATGAATCTTTATTGCAACATTCACTGGTGATATTGCATGGTTTTTGTCTTATTGGCAGATTTCGTGTCTTTCATTTGCAACTATAGCATGTCATGATGCTGATATTTGTTGGAGTTCAAGCCCCAATCTGATGACTTTTGTGCCTTATCTAAAATTTCCAAATGTAGTTGTTGTGTATGCTCTCTTTCCCGAGACTATAGCATTTAGTGGGTAGGTGCAAGCGACAGTTTAACGGAGAGAAGAGGTGGAGGTGGATGTTGGTTATGGTATTGGTGGTGGAGGGAAGTTAAGTTTTGGGGTGGGTTTGGATGTAAGAAAGAGGAAAGTCAAGGAGATGTTAATGGAGAAAGATGATTTGTGTCTTGAGGAGATAAGTGGGATTGGTGGTTGTGGGAAAACTACTTTGGCAAATGAAGTTGCAAAGATGAACAAGTTGAGGATCACTTCAGCAATAGGATTCTATTCCTAACAGTGCCCTAGTCTCTAAATTTAGAGTCCTTAAAACTCAAGATTAATTCCTACATACGTGGAAACAATGTTGTTCGTTCCTCTTACCATGTATAGTGGACAACTAAACAGTCCCTCATTGTGCTGGATGATGTTTGGAAAGAGTCAGATCTTGAATAGCTAATTTGTGAAGCACCCGGACTAAAGATCCCTGTTGTTTCGTAATTTAAATTCCCTAGAGTTCTCAGTATGACCTATGATGCGAAATTATTGCAGGAGCATGAAGCGATAATGTTATTTTGCCATTATGCTTTCAGCCAAAAGTCCATTCCTTAAGGTGTAGATGAAAGCTTGGTAAAGTAGATTGTTAGTGAATGCAAGGGACTTCCTTTAGCCTTTATAGTTATCAAATCATCCTTATGGGATCAAGCCAAGATATACTGGTCTAGTGCAAGAATGAGGATATCAAAGGGCAAGCCAATTGATGAATCCCATGAAAGAAAATTACTGGAACGAGTGGCAATTGGTGTACAACAATTGTCCAAAAAGGTTAAAGAGTGCTTCCTAGATTTGGGTTCCTTTCCAGAAGATATGAAGATTCCTTCGGATGTCCTCATAAATACATGGATGGAGATACATGAAATCGATGAAGCAAAAGCCTTCGTCATTCTTGTAGAACTTTCAGATAAGAATCTACTCACCCTAGTGAAAGAAGCTCGAGTTAGAGAGATGTATACTAGTCACTACGAGGTCTCTATCACTCAACAAGATGTTTGAGAGACCTTGCTCTTCATCTTAACAGTAAAGTGGAAATCAATGAACGTCGATGCTTGCTCATGCTGAGAAGAGAAGCAGGCCTTTTGAGGGAGTGGGAAAGAAATTCTAACCAACCATTCAAGGCACTGATTATATCAGCTCATACAAATGAGATGGGAGAAATGGATTGGTCAAGCTTGCATTTTCCAAAGGCTGAAGTACCCATCCTCAACTTTTTAGCCAACAATTACTTTTTGCCACCTTTCATTCACAACATGCCTAAGCTTAGGGCTTTAATTGCGATAAATCTCGACACATGCAGTGCAATCCTTCGCAACTTTATAGGATTCAACAATTTAGCTAACCTTAGAAGCCTCTGGCTTGAAAGGGTAAATTGATCACACGTCAGGATCATTTAATGATGATTAGGACTATGACAACCATAAATAGGTGAGTGGGAAACTTAATGATATGCTACAATGTTGTGTTGTGTGTTGATATGCTATGTATGTGAATTCCTTTACTTTGTTATAGTTGCAATTGAATGTGTTTATTGTTAATTTTGAGTTATATAGTAGGGTTAAATGAGTTTAGGAAAAAGGTTATAAAGAAATTGGTAATTAGATAGGTTATAGATGAATACTGTTTAAAAAATGTAGAGGATAGAATAGACTGAGGGTTTAGATATCATTACCTTAACGATAGCACTTCGCACCATATTGCTAGTGCTATTACTATAGGCCTAACCTGCAATTCAAAATTGTTTCTTCAAACTAAACCAAAATATATAAACCTAACTTTTCCCTCTATAGCTACCGAGTAGGTATGCATAGCTGGAATAGGATATATAAATATCAATATGTACACATATCAGAGTTTACTTCCAAATATGAATATATGCTTAGGAAAATTTATTTTCCTATTATATCTATAGAATACACTCATGCACATAACTATACAAATCATGAGTGTAACTTTGATTTTGCAACTTAACAATTATATAATCTTACCCTCTTAAGTAAGCGAAGGGAGGTATCTAGTAAATGGTCCTCTAGTTAAAGCTATGTTATGAACCTATATATATGTGTAGATATATATATATATATATATATATTATACATAGGTATATTGAGGACTTAGAAGGGATATACAAGACGACCTTGTTGGCTCTCGAATGTGTGTATAACAAAGCACTTGAGAAGTGCGATGACATAGAGGTGTCACGAATGATAATCGTAAATCAATCCCAAGTGGTTGACTTAACGTTTAAGATAAATGGCACAGAGGTGTCAAGTTAACAAAGACCTTGTGTATAGCTGGATAGTCTACATCCACTTGGCCTGGTTTCCTTATTTATTTTATGATGTGAAATGCATGATCTTTGTTTATTGTGAAAAATGTAAAAATGAAATGTAGTGGATTGTTTATGGGATTCCACTAGGTTCCTATTGATTGTTCTTAGAGTGGTAAGCTTTAAATGCTTGGTAGCTTACTTCATTTCCTTGAATGGGAATTGGTTGCAACTATATATATTGTTTGGTCACCTCAAATCAATTAATTAAAGAAGTGGACTCGATTAAAACTTAACATGCATTTCCACGAGACATCACATGAGATTGAAGGCCATCACTGCTACTGGACGTGTTGGAAGTGATCAGAGGATCATTGTTCTGCCAAGTGCATACTAAGTGATTAGGGGATTGTCGCGCCTTGACAGTTCTGAGTCCGGCCTGTCTCTTGAGGGTGTAATGCTCGATGTATTGAGGCACCTGAGCCTAGATCATTAAAGTTAAGACAGAAATATAATAAAGCGATAAGATTAATGAAATTGTATGTAAGACCCGAGCACTAATGGTGGCTTCGGAATCCCCAACCCAAGGTCAAGGGGGGCATAAACCCTAAACTTCACATCGGTTACTAGAAGACTACGTGAGATGCTGCATTCATATGGTTGTTCATGCATAGCATATTGTTTGATAACTTGATTGAAATTACTTGTGTGTGTGTAGCATTGAAAGTATTACCATCCTATTCACTGGGCTATAGTGTGCTCACCCCTCCACAAACCTTTTTACAGGTAGCGATTACGAAAGCTCGGGTTGGGATAAGATGTGAAGTGTCGAGAGTTTTTTAATGACCAGAACGACAAAGTAAAAATTGTGAAGGATAGATTATATTAGATGAAATGTTAGGACCCCTATGTAAATAAAATTGAATCTGTGAAACTTAGGATTTATCCTATTTTACTGGTTGGTTGGGGGTACCGATTCTCTACGATCATGGTTGACCGTAGGATATGGGATCCATAGTTATATTTTATTAACTAATTATAAGTACTATGATTAGTCGTAAATGTAATTATTTACTTAGAGTCTTACAATTTCTAGCTTATAAGACGATTATCATGTAATGGGTGCATACATGCCATGATGATTTTAGTGGAAACTTCTAGGCCCCCTTTCGAGGCGTGACATGCTTTAATTAGAAATAGATGGAGTAATGATGAGTTGACTATTTTTTTTTTTTGTTGATTTTATTTGTCAAAAGCATTTTTTTTTATGAAAACTTGAACAAACTAAGACATGTTTATAAAATCGACTTATGGGGCCTACTTCATATTTTCGAAATCAATTCTTCAAATTTGCTCCATAAAAGAAAAAAGAAAGATAATAGTAAACTAGGGGTAGGAGAGAGAAAAAAATAAATAAAAATATACACATCATTTTATAAATAAATAACCAAACAACTTATTAGAATAACACCAATTATGTTGACTCATCGGAATCAAAGAGATTCCATCAACTTGTGAGAATCAAATTGATTCCATAATAAATCAACTCCACATACTCATCAGAGTAGATAAGGATCATAATTTCAAAAATCCAATTCTTTAGAGCATAAAATATTTTACATTTTCCAAATCACTCATGAGACTAAGTTAAAATCCTTTAGACTTTGTTCTAGATATATGTTATAACTAAACAATTTAATTAAAATTACTGGATGTATTGTATTGTTGCATTTAAAATAATTAAGTTGTGTGAGGTGCAATATATGTACACGTGTGCATGTAATGGTCTTGTATTGGATTTTATTGCTCACTCATTTGGGATTTATGTTTCAAGTGATACATATGACATGACCTTTAGACTAGGATTAGGAATGATGCAAAATAAACAACTATAGAACTATAGGAAGTCTTAGTTTAAATTTAGGCTACTTAATAATTTTTATGTAGTGTTTATTTTGGAGATTTCATATACAAAGAGAACTTATAAATAAGAACTTAAAAGAACTATGTAAAAAATATATATTTGTGGATTTAGTAGTAGTTTTGAGACCATGAACTTTCTATGGTACACACAAGATTAATTTGGTGCTTTATATCCTACACACAAGAAGTGGTCCTCTAGAAAGCTCAAGAAGACATCACTTAACTTTAGCACTAACTGTCTAATAACCTCCTCATTGGCTCTACTAATAAATAAAGCCATGTTCTACTACTTTAACAAAGCAGTTTGATCAACCATGACCTCTCTAAGAGTCATATATAACTATAAGACCTACTTTCCACCTTTTTGGAATGCATAAGTATTATGATATCCATCATGAATGACCCTCCCATCAAACAACCAGAGTCTACTTAAGAGTATAGTTGATTCACTTATGGTACAACATTGCATAAGATGTTGTATGTATGTGATACAAAAGGGAACCTTCACATGCTACGTGAACATGGAAAGTTCCCTTACCACTCAACCAATGCAATAGATATGGGTGTCAATGTGCATTGGTTGGTAGTCCTTTCTCCATCATCTCTATAAATGCCACATTACAACTCCCACCATTAACAATTAATGTACACACATATCCTCGCACTTTGCACCTAGTGTGGAACAAATTCTCCCTTTACTCATTTTTCAATTATTAGCTCAATATTTAGTGTGTGTTGAATAACCATAACCATTAACCTCTCACTCACATGTGTCACCAAATCATACTCCTCATCATAGTCCTCTATCCCTTGTTAATTGCATCTTATCATCTAAGTTACTACTTACACTCATCTTCACCATCGATTTCAATTTCAAGTGCACTACCATTTAAATGTAGTTCACCTGATTACTTATCCTAGCTATCTTTCTTTACTTAAACTCCAACACATCAATATGATAGGAACCTTCACCCCTGCTACCATCTCTTCTCTCAAAATTTCTTACATCTCCCCTTGTAGGTTCATGCACACATTTCCCTTCTCATCACATTGTTCCTCCCTAATTTTTGGCCTACTAGGACTTGTTGGCTTAAATGGAACAACAAGTGGTGGAAACAAAACTCTCTCTTGTTGTCTCTCCACTTTCATTATTAACTTAATTATGTACTCTAAGGTTATGTAATGCTAAAAGTCAACAACAAAAGCAATATCAAACTTTAGCCCATTAAAGAATCAAACAACAATTTTTGCTTTGGGTTCATCTACTTATCATCACATTGTTACATCTCAAATCCCTTCACATAGTCTTCAACACTCATGTTGCCTTGTCTTAATGATTCGAATTTTAAGGAAATTTTTTTATAGTAGTAATCACAAATGCAACTCTTTTCTACCAGCCACTTCATGAGGTGCTAAGTACTGATGTCTTCATCTCTCTTCTAGCATGCATTAGTATTACTATAAATTTTGGATTGGAAAATATCATAGCGTACTTAACTAACCAATGTACTAGATTATATACACCAATGAATAACCAAGTTGAATCTATTAGAAAAAAAAAAGTTGGCCAAGTGTTAGATTAATTGCTTACTACTTTAATCTAGTCTAATCAAATTAAGATTTTGACTTCAAGAAATTTAAAGCTATACTAACATACTTAAAACTATTAAGAGACTCTACGCATGAAAAGCATAGGTTAGTAATGACTAATCCTTAGAGTTGTTGGCGATTCATGTCAAATTAAGTATATCACATGGCATTCAAATGGGTTTTGGTAGAATTCACTTGAATTCATCTTTATTATTAAGTAGACAAAATTCACGTTATAGCAAAAATATCCAACTATAGCATATTCTCCTATATGATCAACTAAACATTCAGTCACTATCACTGGCTAAATACTCTAGTTGGAAATATAGATCAATTACTAGGTTAGTCTCACGACTTACCCTTCCACCTACATAGTGAAAGTAAATTCAAGGGTTTCTACAAAACTCAATGGTTACACAATTTTATAAAAACACCCTCGCTATCTCTAACAATACCCATTGGTCACGTAATATAGCAACCTTTCAAGAGCAACCACACTAAAAATTCACTTCAATACACATGTCCATACTAAATAAGCACTATATATATATATATATATATCAAAACATCACAACCCTACTAAAAACTATTTATCTCATGATGAAAGTAACTTGAATAAAGTAAAAAAACACATACAGAAACACTTCAATAACGTTAAAACGTAAAGAGAGTTGACTTTGGAGCGCACCAATGGAGATTAGACACAAAAACCCAACTCTAAATCCTTGTTTCTAATGCTTACAATGCATTCCTAACCTCCAAGTAACATGAAACCACTATTCTATATTAATACTACACTACACTAATCTAAACCCTAAGTTCTAGCAAAAAGAAAATGGTTAAAACTTAAAGAAATGGCGTCTTCCCCCTTCTAAAATTACATTCTATAGGTTTTATAAAGTAGGGCTACCATCTAATTTGTAATAGGCCTATCAACCGATCAATAGATGACTGTAATACATTTAGGCTTGACTAGTTTTAGTAAAACAATACATTAGATGAAAAACCCTAAGGTTTAAAGCTATCGAACAGTGTATGGAAACTAGCAACTAGTCAGTAGGAGAGAGACTCAACTCTAAAATAACATCCACATCTCTCATCATAAGTACCGTCTCTTGAGCCATTTCATTTGATCCTAACTTTCCTCTATAAACTAGGTAGGTTTGCTACTATTCAATTGGTAAGTGTAAAACTCTACACCCTTTTTTTCTTATCTCTTGACCAGTCAATCAATAAGGGATACTATATAAATGAATGGTAGCCCCAACACTACACATTATCTATAAATACTAAAAATTTTAAAATTCATTTAATATTTATTATAAAATAGAGATAAGGTCAAAAGTGTGATTTTTATAAAAAAAAAAAAATGGGGGATAAATTGGTCAATTCATGGACAAGGTATATATACCCTAGTTTGACCCAGTGTTCCTCTCTTTATCATTTTCATAGTAACTAAAAAAGAGATACTCTCTAGAACAAGGAAGCCTTGAGGCGACTTAGCAAACAACAACAAAGACTAAACCTGATTTCATCATGTAAGGGTTTCTATGATAGAAGTAGTATTTCTAATTATAGAATTGAGAATTTATACAAGTGTTACGTTATGACTGATAGATTTAGATCAAGAAAGGGGTAGAACAAACACAGAATCAAGTGACAAAAGGATTCAAATTACAAAATTAGAAAAGTAAGTATACCAATCTACACATTTCATTAAGAATTTACAAATTTTATGATTCAATTAGGCTTATGATCAAAGGAATTAAGTTAAGGAATGAATTGGAAAAGATGAAAAGTAGTTCTTGAAGAATAACATAGTACACGGTCAAGTACACACCCATATACATGTCTATGTAGAAATACACAATATGTATAGAAAGGTACATGGATGAATGACACTCCCGTATACTTAAGCGTGTTGAAATAAGGAAATCCACAAAAAGGTATACAGTCATATACTTAGGTACGTTGAAAGAACAAAATCCACAAAAAGATACATGGCCACTCTACACAATCGTATATTTAGGCATGCTAAAATGCCAAAATCCATAAAAAGATATATGGCCATTATACACAACTGTGTATCCAGTCATGCCAAAGTACATAGCCTAAAGTAAAACCATGTACTTAGAAATATCTTATTTACAGATTTAATTTACACTTATTCAAACTTCTATCCAACCTAGATTTCTAGTAAAACCTTAGAAACTCTAGTAGAGTAAAAGAAGGAATCATATAACAATTAAGTAAATAGAATTGAGCGACTCAGATTATTCTAAATTAATAATAAGCATATTACTGGTGTTATTGACAAATTACATATTAGCTTTAAGTTCAAGACCAAACGTGATTAAGACTAAGATTTCAAGTACATGCAACTTTTGTTTTTGTTTGTGATAGTTAGGATAGTTGCAAATTGGATTAAGATAATGGATTGATTTAAGTTGTTTGTTGTACGTACTTGACTCAACCTAGGGGCCTGTAGTGGTAGATCCTTAGGAGACACCCCAATTATCCTTTTGTGATGTTATCCCTAGTGGAGTCATGCTTGAAAATGATCTGGGTAGGTTAAGGTTTAAAGTTTAACAACTCATGGGTGTTGGGGCCCGTAGTAGCAGTTCCCAACACCATATTAAGTATTAAGTACATATATATATTTAGCAAGGTCATGAGTACTCCCATTGGTGATATGTGGACTTAAGTAAAATAATAATTTGTTGTATGATGTTTAATGTTTGCACTAATGCATGTGTTTTATTTCTTACTTGTCCATGCATATGTGTCTACTGGTTATATGTACTAGGCATTAGCTCACCCCACAAGGATTAGTTTTTTTAGATGCAAGCACAAATGAAAACACTACCTATGAAGAGGACTTAAGGTCGAATGTACAAGAAGCGGAAATGTAAACTACTTTTATTACTATGGTGATTAAGTGAGGATTTATCAGCTAAAGCCTTTGAACTGTGAGGAGAACTATATTGAATTTGAAATTTTGAGAGTTTAGAATATTTAAACATTTTAAGTGATTTGAATTGATGTATTAAGATTGTTTTTTAATAGTTTGAAATTTTATATAAGATGTACTTATATCGTGTTGAAAGCATGGCATTCATATGATTGTGGTTTATAGGAATTACATGATTAAATGGTATTAAAGTAGGCCTAAAAACCTTAACGTGTCCTTACTCAGTAAGGACACATGGTAGGTAGTAATGCCCTAAGTTCTAAAGTGTTACAACTTAGATAGTATCAAAGCCTAGGTTTGATGATCCTTATAAATTAGGTGATAATCAATAGGTATAAGTTTCAAACAGTAAAAAGTAAGATATGATCTTTAGAGGAATTAAGCACTTGATTTGTAGGACAATGAGAACTAAAGAGAGTGGGCGAAGTTATGGGACAATTGTTTTATTCAGTAATTTATTTTGCTATACTTATTATTATTTTATTTTTTTTGTACTTCTTTTAATTGCTAAGTTATTTATATATGTGTATGCAATTATGTGTAGAGGTTTATATGTATATATCGACATATAATAACACTAACATTAAATTGACACTAACTTCTTAAGTCTATCTGGTTGTTTCTTCTAAATAGAATGCCTTTCAGAAGAATGATCGAATTAGGCTCAATAAGGGGTACTAGATGTAGCAACCCAAATGAGGAGAACATCTAAGGTCAACAACCATAAAGGGTACAGGGTCAGGTAGCTTAATAGATCGCAGAGCTTTTCAAACTATGAGCAATCTTATGGGATTGTTAACACAACAACAATAAGCCTAACATGTCCCACAAAACAAAATTGCAAATGAACCAATCAGCTTTGATAAGTTCATTAGAGTAGCAAAGGAGTTCAACCATAAGGTGAATGACCTGATTGAGGCAAAGGATTGGATTTAAGAGATTGAGAAAAAAATTGTTGCCTTCTAAATACCTGAAGATGGGAAAGTGAATTATGCTAAATTTATGTTGAAGGGAACTACAGCAAAATGGTAGGCATCGGCTCCTAGACTAATAGGAGAGTGCATAAATTGGATGGTGCTAAGGGAACTGTTCTTTCATAAATACTTCCCTAGTAGTTCCAAAGATAGAATGAAGAACAAATATTATAACTATGAATAGGGGAATGTGATAGTGGAAGAATATGAGGTGGAATTGAATTGCCTAATTTAGTTCCTGCTTGAGGCTAAAAGAATTCTAAGCGGATTGAAGCTAAGTCTCCAACATGAAGTTGGAGCCTTTCAACTAAACACGTATGTTGAAGTGGTTGATAAGGCCAAGTACTTGGAATAAAGTAGAAAAAGGATAGAGGAATTAAGGAACCATAAAGCAAGGATTGCTTTGGGAAAGAGACCCACCTCGAGTATGATGGGGTAAGATAAGGGCAAAAGACCCCATATGTTCCAAGGTAGATCACAAGTTATTATTGCCTCTCCTCTAAAAATTAGACTAATGCCTTTAGCACTTCTTGCAACATCCCATACTATCAGATGCACCAAGTCTTATGGGCTTCTTGAATTAAGGGTGTGTGAATGGCCAGAGGAAGCGTGTTTCTCCTATGGAAATACAGGATATATCAATAGGCATTGTAGTGAAAGGTTAGTCCCTCTAGGACTCTGCCATGTATGTAAACAAAGGGGACACAAGGCAATAAACTATGCTCGGGGCCAAATATAAAATCAAACAACCCTAGCTCAATAGCCAGCAAGACCTCCAACAAGTGTATAGGTTAGTAGACCATATGTAGGGGGCCCTAAATAGTAGGTTCCTACCTTATGTGCCTAGTATCCAATTACAATTACACAAAGCTAATTGGAGAATCAACTAAACACAATTCACAAAAAATGGCGTGATTCCACTTCCACATGAACCCTAATTGCAAGAATCAATTTTCTCTAATACCAAAAATTATAATGTGCCTAGTATCCAATTAAAATTACATAAAGCCAATTGGAGAATCAACTAAACACAATTCACAAAAAATGGCGTGATTCCACTTCCACGTGAACCCTAATTACACAAATCAATTTTCTTTGATACCAAATTATAATATACTCAATTGGGATTCCAATACCAATCAAAGAAACAAGCATAATTGATTCTAATTTCCAACTAAATGGCGTGAACCCTAGATTGAAAATTGAACCCTAATTGCGTGAAACAAGAACAACATAAAAGTAACTAATTCCTTACCAGATATTACACACTAGTTAGAATTAGGATCAATTTGTAATTTGTTGATATTACTCACAACAAATTTAAGTCCCACTCACCACAACCCTAGAAGAAGTTGATAAGAGTCTTATGAAATAGATAAAAGTCTCTCTTTTCACGTGAAATGGCAGCTAAATGTATGTGTCAAAAAGTCCTCCTCTAACCCTACTTTGCAAGTATTTATACTTGCTCTAAATAAGGTAAACTCAACAAAACAAAATTACAAGTAAAAAACCCACAAGTGATCGGTTTTAGTAACAAATGACAATTACAAATAAACCCTCAAAAGTGGCCGATTCTTCACTTCCATGGAACAATTGTTGGACCGATTCTTTTGATTGATGTAGGTCCATAAATAACCCACAATTGATCCTTAGTGAATTTTACGCGCCGTCCTGTAAAACTGATAAATTTACCTGCTACAATGCAAAGACAAATTGTTATTAGATAAATAAAATAATATGTGGATTTCTTGGCTCATTTGTTCAATTTGATTTCCCCACTATTGGATCTAAAGGTTTGATTCCCATCACTACCAAAGTAATTATGATTCAACAACAACAACATCAAGACATTCTAGACATAGACACCATTGTAAGTATGCTTCAAGTATACGCTTGCAATGCTTATGTGTTGTTTGATACCGATGTTTCTATATTCTATTTGTTTAAAGCCTTTGTTTATGAATGTACACTGGATGTTGAATATATGGATGATAGTTTGGCTAATAGTACTCCTTTGGGGGTTAGAGAGAAGATGGTTAGAGTCTATAGAACAGCAGGAATAGAGATATAGGGCAAGACAATGTGATGGGAATCTACCCTATGGTTCCAACAGTGGGGGAACCAGATTTAGATGTACAATCCAAGACATCCACATATGTCCACTTTTTTTTATCTAATGTTTGGTTTTACACTATAGTAAGTACATTGATCGGCTTTACGAGATGGCCAAATAACATGCACTAATGATCAACTTTCAGGACATTTTTAGAGTCACATCCAACGGCACACAAATTGTTCAATTGACTTGAAGAACTAGCTACTTGAAGACCATCTTTTGCACTTGTAATTGTCATTATTAAACCGGCCATTTTTGTTCATTTTTGAACTTGTAATTTGTTTTTAGAACCGGCTACTTAGTGTCATATGTGTAATTTTTTGAACATTTTTACCCTAATTGGAGCAAGTATAAATACTTGCTAACTAGGGTTTTTAGGGAGCTTTTGAAATTTTTAATAAAAAAATACACTTGTTGCCATGAGGGATTTCCTTCCATTATAATTGATTTCTTATCAATTTCATTTGTGAAATTGCAACGAGAACTAACTAGAGTGATTGTGAATAATATCAATTATCTATTGTTGATTTACAAATTGTGTTTAGTGAGTAATATCTAGGTGCAATTTATTGGTTACTTATCCATATCCATGTAAATTAGGGCTCTTATTTTCAGATTTGCATCAAGTCAATTTGAGATTGAATTCTAATTCTTTTCCATTTTCTTCTATTGGTATTGATACAATTTTTTGTTCCATATATCAATTTAGTGTACAAGCTCATGAATTGGATTCTAATTTGAAGTGATTTTGACACGCTATTTTGATTGAAGAATTTAGTTGTTCACGCATTTGTATTTGCATTCATGTGCTTTGGATTTTGAGCACATCATATTTTGGTATCAGAGCATAGGTTTTTGAGAAAGGAAATTTCGTGATCTTCAATTGAAATTAGGGTTCTTGAATTTTACTTCTTGATTCAAATTATTGAGGTGGAATTGAAGTACTTAATTTCGATTTTTGTTGTGTTATACTTGTTAATTGTTGAAGTAGAAGTGGAGATCTTGTAGTAGTCCCTTTGTTCTTGAACTTGCCATGAAGAGAAGGGAAGTAGGAAGTGCATTTCTTGTGTCATTTTCGGAATTGAAGGCACCTCATTTGTGGAAGAAGAGAAGTGTAATTCTTGCATGATTATTTCAAAATTGGGGAGTGCCATTTACAATTTCCAGATTTGCATTGTGTGGGAGAATAAGGAAATTATTTAAAATTCAAACACATTCATTAAGTTTGAAGAAGTTATTGAGTGATATTGATTGCATTCTATTTGAATTTGAAATTGATTCTTACCATTTGTGGTAATGACTAAAGCACATGCACTCAATCAATGGAAGCAATTCCAATCAAAACCAACTCCACAAGAGGCATGAATCCCCTAATCCCTTATGACTTTAAATGTGTAAAACCAAGTATGATATAATACTAAATGATGATATGCTTAAATGATTCAAGCACATAACATAATCCAATAGGCGTGAACAATAATAACAACCAACAATTGGCTTGACCAACCACTTCACAAATTATCCCTAACTCACGAAAATGGAAGCCAAATGGATATGTGGAACAAACAATTACAAGAATATCAATGGATAACAAAGGAAATGAATTAAGATTCCACTCAAAATTGAAATGTTTCAAATCTGAAAATAAGAACCCTAAATCACGTGAACAAAATAAGGAACCAACAAATAGCACCTAGATATGACTCACTAAGTACAATTTGTAAAACAACAAGAGATGATTGATATTACTTACAACCACTCTAGTTGGTTCTCGCCACAATTTTAATGTTGAAATTGATAAGAGATCAATTACAAGCAAAGGGACTCCTTACGACAACAATGGGGGTGCTTTTCAAATTATCAAAAGCCTCCCTAAAAACCCTAGTTAGCAAGTATTTATACTTGCTCCAATTAGGGTTGAAATGTCCAAATATTTACATCTATGCCACTAATGTGGCCAGTCCTAATTCAACAAATACAAGCAAATAAAAATGTCCCAAAATGATTACAAAGTAACCGATTCAAAGAAAAATAACAAATACAAAGATGGTCTTCAAAGAGCTAATTCTTCAAGTCACTTGTAATCATAGCGAGCCATTAGATGTGAGTCCGATGATGTTCCCAATTTGATCAATAGTGTCGGTCATGTGGCATCCCGTAAAGACTGATCACTATACCTGCTATATTACAACCCAAACATTATTAGATAAAGAAAATAGATACCTATGAGTGATTTGGATCATCATCCAATTAGGTTCCCTGACTATCGAGATCGCAGGGTAGATTCCCATCACTCGTGAATTAGATTCTAATTTGAAGTGATTTTGACACGCCATTTTGATTGAGGAATTTGAATGTTCATGCATTTGTATTAGTGTTCATGTGCTTTGGATTTTGAGCACATCACAATGCCAGCAGATACATTAATCTTGGGGATAGTAGAGTTTAACATTATTTTTGGAGAAAATTGATTGTTAGAATACCATGCTACCAATGACTATCATAACATGGTAGTACATTTCAACATACCTAAGGAAAATTATTTTGAGTATAATCTGGAAGCTCAAAGACCAACAGAATTACCTACTTATATGTTATGAGGAAGGAATATGTTAGCAGTTGTAACTACTAAAGCTAGTGAAAAAACAAAATTGGAAATCGTGCATGTAATGAAAGAATTTCTAGATTTGGTACAAACTATACCAATATCAAAACTAGTATACAAAATGGCACCAGTTGAATGAGAAGAGTTGAGGAAGCAATTACAGAATCTACAAGATAAAGGTTTCATAAGACTTAGTGTATCTCCTTAAGGTACACCAATCTTTTTTGTTAAGAAAAAGGATAGAAGTATGAAACTGTGCATCGACTACAAAGAGCTGAACAAAGTCACTATCAAGAGCAAGTATCCTCTTCCTGTGATGGATGAGTTGTTTAACCAGCTACAAAGAGCTCAGGTGTTTTCTAAGGTCAATTTAAGATTAATATATCATTAGTTGAGGATTAAGGAAGGGCACATACAGAAGACAGCTTTTAGGACCCGATATGGGCACTTTGAATTTTTGGTGATGCCTTTCAAGTTTATCAATGCACCTATAGCGTTTATGGATTTAATGAATAGGGTGCTCGGGGATTTCTTGGATAAATTTGTAATCGTCTTCATAGATGATATTTTGATATACTCAAGGAGTATTAATGAACATGAAGAACATTTGAAGTTGGTGTTGGATAGGTTACAGGAAGAAAACATGTATACCAAAATCAATAAATGTGAATTTTGGCTGGAGCAGGTGGTTTTCTTAGGTTATGTAGTTAATAAGGAGGAAATATCTATAGACCCAGGAAATGTGAGAGCTATAGTGGATTGGCTCAAACCATAGACAGTAATAGATATAAGAAGCTTCCTAAGTCTAGTAGGCTACTACAAAAGGTTTGTTGAGGGTTTGTCCAAGATAGCAACTCCTCTCACTATGTTAACATAAAAGAATATGAAGTTTGAGTGAGACAATAGATGTGAAGCCAATTTCCAAACACTCAAGGAGAAGCTTGTGTCAGCACAAGTTTTGGAATTACCTAAGAGTGGGGAAGAATTCACTATTTATAGTGATGCCTCAACCCAAGGGCTACGATGTGTATTAATATAACGTGAGCAAGTCATAGCATATGTATCCTACCAACTGAAGCTCTATGAGAAGAATAACCTAACTCATGATTTAGAATTGGTGACAGTGGTACAAACCATAAAATTATAGAGGTACTATTTGTATAGAGAGAGATGCAGGATTTTCACTAATCATAGGAGCTTGAAATATATCTTCGCACAAAAAGAACTGAACATGAGACAAAGGCAATGGCTAGAATTAATCAAGGACTATGATTTAGAAATCTAATACCATCTAGGAAAAGCCAATGTGGTGGTAAATGCCCTTAGCAAAAAGAAACAGGGTAATGTTGCTACTTTCATCACTTCATAGCAAAAGTTGTTAGATGACATGCATAAAATAGAGTTGAATATTTTGAATCAAGTGAAAGTGAAAATGGTCACTTTACACATACAACCAACTTTAGTAGATAGATTCAAGACTGCCTAGGTAGAGGATGAGGATATTCAAGAGATTAAGAGTAAGTTGGAATAGGGCAAGGCTCTTGAATTTAACACAGACTCAGATGGGATCTTAAGATATGGAACAAGATTGTGCGTACCAGAGGATGTAGAATTGAAGAAGTAAATAATGAAAGAGGCACACTACTCAACCTATACAATCCATCCCAAGAGCACCAAAATTTATAAAAACTTAAAGAGTCATTACTGGTAGAAGAATATGAAAAGGGAGATAGCAAAGTATGTACTAAGATGCCTTACTTGCCAGCAGATTATAATTGAACAATAGTGGCCACCTAGAGAATTACAACCTCTTCCAGTACTAGAGTAGAAATGGGAATATGTGATAATGGATTTTGTTATAGCTCTCTCAAATATTAAAGAACAGCAAGATGTAATTTGGGTAATAGTAGATCGACTAATCAAGTCTACTCACTTTTGACCTATCAGAGTGGGACACAAATTGGAGAAACTAACCTAGATATATATTTAAGAAATAGTAAGATTACATGTAATGCTAGTAACCATAACCTCTTATTGATATTCACAATTTGTAAGCAAAATTCGGAATATACTACATAAATCTTTAGGCACAAAACTACAATTCAGCACTACATTCCACTCTTAAATGGATGGACAATCTAAGAAGACCGTTTAGATTCTAGAAAATTTGCTCAGAGCCTTTAGGTTAAATTTTGGAGGTAACTAGAATGAGCACATACCTTTAGTTGAGTTTAATTATAACAATAGCTATTAGGCAATCATCTAAATGGCTCCTTATGAGGCTTTATATGGAAGAAAATGTATATCCCTATTGAACTGGGATGAAGTGGGAGAAAGACATATGCTAAGACCGAAACTAGTCCAAGAGACCGTAAATAAGGTAAAATCAATAAGGTAAAGAACACAAATAGCTTAGTCCCGACAAAAGAGTTATGCAGATAAGAGACGATGTCCCTTAGAATTTCAAGTAGGAGACAAGGTACTGTTGAGAGTTTCTCTAACTAAAGGAGTGATCAAGTTTGGTTTGAGAGGGAAGCAAAACCTAAGATATATGGGCCAATTTGAAATTTTAGAAAGAGTGGGTACTATGGCTTACAAGTTGGCTCTTTCACCAAGTTTAGTTGGGATACATGATGTATTCTATATATCTATGTTGAGCAAGTTTGTAACAAAATTAAATCAGATAATGGCTTTGGAGCCTTTAAATGTACAACCAAACTTATCCTCTATTGAAAGACCAATCAAAATTGTAGATGTCAAAGAATAAGTACTAAAACGAAGAGTGATTCCTTACATTAAGATATAGTGGAAAAATCAAACTGAACGTGAATCAACGTGAGAATTAGAAAATGAGATGAAGAAGAAATATCTAAAACTCTTCCAGATCAGGTAACTTTTAAGGACGAAAGTCTTTATGGGGTAAAGAGTGTAAATACTTAAAAATTTAAAATTCATTTAATATTTATCATAAAATAGTGCTAAGGTCAAATGTGTGATTTTTATAAAAATAAGGGGGGTCAATTAGGCATTTCATGGACAAGGTATATATACCTCAATTTGACTTAGCATTCGTCTCTTTATCATTTTCACAATAACTGAAAAAGAGACACTCTAGAATAAGGAAACCTTAAGGCAACCCAATAAACAACAACAAGGACGAAACCCGATTTCATCAAGTAAGGGTTTCTATGATTGAATTAGTATTTTTTATTATAGAATTGAGGATTTACGCAAGTGTTACATTATGATTGATAGAATTCAAATCAAGAAAAGGGCATAACAAACACAAAATCAAGCGACTAATGGATTCAAATTATGGAATTAGACAAGTATACCAATCCACACATTTCATTAAGAATTTACAAATTTTAAGGTTCAATTAGGATTAAGATCAAAGGAATTAGGATAAGGGATGAAATGGAAAAGAGGAAAAGCAATTTGTGAAGAACAGTGTGGTATACAGTCAAGTACACACTCATGTACTTATCCTTATAGAAATATACATTGTAAATAAAAAGGTATACAAACGAATGACACGACTGTGTACTCAGGCTTGTCAAAATAAGGAAATCCATATAAAGGTATAGAACCATATACTTGGCCATGCTAAAATACCAAAATCTACCCAAAAAAAAAAATACATAGCCACTCTATATGACCGTATATCTGAGTGTGTTAAAATGTCAAAATCCATAGAAAGATACATGACCACCATATATGACTGTGTATCCAACAGTGCCAAAGTACACATCCTAAAGCACAAATTGTACTTAGAAATATTTTGTTTATCAATTTAATTTACACTTATTCAAACTTCCATGTAACCTAAACATCTAGTAAAACCCTAGAAACTCCAGTTGAGTGAGAGAAGGAATCATATAACAATTAAGTAAATAGAATTGAGTAACTTAGATTATTCCAAATTAGTACTAAGAGCATATCACTAGTGTTATGATGTGTGAAACCCTAGGTATATTAAACCTAGAGCCCCGACGATGCTAGTTGGTTTCAATTACCCCAAGGATCGTCTTGAATAAGCAATGAGTAACTAGACCCCAATCAAACCTGTTGACTGTAACCTGAGTTATCAATAGGTATTCCTAGTAATTTGGTTAAGAATTCTATGAAAAAGTTCTTTTGCAAAAGAACAAAAAAGTGGTTTTCGTTCACTCACGAAAAGGATGTGTTTTTCATATATCAAAGTTATCTTTGGTCAGCCCCTTGCACGGCATATATATAGTAAACAAACACAATATGGAAAACCTAATACAATATGGAAATCCTAAGTTGCCTATTCTATCCTTATCCTCGTGTCACCAAGTAGGCAACTAAATAACATAGAAAACAAACTAACAAATAAAAATAAATAATAACAAAACTGAATGTATCCTCTAGTGTAACGTCCATACAAATATATAATGCCCTTCAATTATTTCATCCTTCTATAGTCACGTGAATCAAGTTAACACAAGTATGTTTTTCTTTTGTGTAGCTTGATTCCCGGGCTTGCAAGTCCATGACTAGTCCTTGTAGAGCTTCGTTCATCCTTTTAGCTCTAGCTCGGGTCATCGGGCCTCCAATACCATGTAATGGATCATGAGATTTTGGTTCCTTCCTTTGTGATGCTAGCTAATCCTCATCATTTCCTCCTTCCTCGAAAAGATTCGTCCTCGAACCACCTGCATCATAAAGAGTAAGGTCAGAAACGTTAAAGGTAGCACTAACGTTACCATAGTGGCTTGGCAGATCTATCTTATAAGCATTGTCATTGATATGCTCCACCACTTGGAAAGGTCCATCGCCCCTAGGATGCAACTTAGATTTGCGTTGTTTAGCAAAATGTTCCTTACTTAGATGTACCCAAACCTAATTACCAAGCTGAAATATAACTTTGACATGTCCTTTATTTGCTTGTTGAGCATAGTGTTCATTCTTCTTTTCAATGTTAGCTCGTACCCGTGTATATAAATCCCTAACAAATTCTACCTTCTTTATGCCATCAAGATCAACAAACTTGTTAGTAGGTAAAGGCAATATATCTAATGGAGTTAAGGGATTAAAACCATACACAACCTCAAATGGAGAGTGAGATGTAGTAGAATGTATAGTCTTATTATATGTAAACTCTACATGAGGCAAACACGTTTCCTATTGTTTCAATTTTTTATCAATCACAGCACGTAGCAATGTGGAAAGTGTCCTACTGACAACTTCTGTTTGTCCATCTATTTGAGGATGTGCCACAGTGGAAAACAGTAGTTTAGTGCCTAGCCTATTCCATAAGGTGCGCCAAAAGTGGCTCAAAAATTTCACATCTCTATCACTAACGATAAAGTTAGGTAAACCATGCAATCTAACGATCTCCCTAAAAAATAAATCAGCTATATGTCGAGCATCATTAGTTTTAGAGCAAGCAATAAAGTGAGCCATTTTACTAAACCTATCGACGACGACAAATATGATATCTTTACCATTCTGAGATTTAGGCAAACCTAATATGAAATCCATGGAAATGTCAGTCCAAGGCCGACTAGGCATAGGTAAGAGAAGATACTCGCCATGGGACATGACTTTAGACTTAGCCTTCCTACATGCAATGCACTTATCACACACAAGTTGTACATCATGTCTCATTCTAAGCTAGTAAAAATGTTCATGCAAGATATCCAAAGTTTTATTTACTCCAAAATGTCCCATGAGACCGCCCCCATGCGTCTCCCTTACTTGCAATTCACATATGGAGCTCCTAAGCACACACAATTTATCCTTCTTAAACAAATATCCCTTATGCCTATAGTAGTCCCCATACCCACTTTTAGAACAAGCAGACCAAATCTGGTTAAAATCAGCATCATGTTCATATAGTTCTTTCATACTTTCAAACCCAAGTAATTTAGTATGTAAAGAGGTCAGTAAAGAATACCACCTAGAAAGGGCATCTGCCACCACATTTTCCTTACCTTGCTTATATTTGATGACGTATGGAAAGGTTTCAATGAAATCCAACCACTTAGCATGCCTCTTATTAAGCTTTCCCTGTGTCTTAAGGTACTTCAAGGTCTCATGATCAAAATGGATGATGAACTCCTTGGGCCATAGGTAATGCTATCATGTCTGCAACGTTCTCACCAAGGCATACAACTCCTTATCATATACTAGATAGTTCAATGCAGCACCATGGAGTTTCTCACTGAAGTAGGCTATTGGTTTAGAATCCTGCATTAAAACACCACCAATACCTTTTCCCAGAAGCATCACATTCGATCTCAAAAAACTTATCAAAATTTGGTAATACTAACACAAAGAGCATCAGTTAACTTACCTTTCCATGTCTTGAATGCCTGCTCATGTATTTCAGTCCACTGGAATTTGGCATTCTTCTTCACCAAATCATTCAATGGAGCAACAATGGAGCTGAAGTCTCTCACGAATTGCCTGTAAAAACTGGCTAAACCTTGGAAGCTACTAACATCATTGGCGTTTTAGGGTGTTGGCCAATCTCGGATTGCCTTCACTTTCTCCTCATCTATAGTTATACCATCTGCTCTTACAACAAAACCAAGGAAAACCACAGATTCCATACAAAATGTGCACTTTTTCAAGTTGACATATAATTGGTTTTCCCTTAAAATAGTAAAAATACTTTACAGATGTTGTACATAATCATCCAATGTCCCGTTGCATATCAAGATATCATCAAAATAAACTAAAACAAATTTTCCTAGGAATGGACGCAAAACATGATTCATTAACCTCATGAAGGTACTAGGTGCATTAATCAACCCAAAAGGCATTACCATCCATTCATACAAGCCATTTTTGGTTTTAAAGGCAGTTTTCCACTCATCACCTTCTTTCATATGAATTTGGTAATAACCGTTTTTAAGGTCAATTTTCGAAAACAAGCATGCACCATGCAACTCATCAAGCATGTCATCTAATCTAGGAATGGAATGTCTGTACTTAACTATAATTTTGTTATCGCCTTGTAGTCTATGCACATACACCACGTCTCATCCTTCTTGGGCACTATGATCACTAGAACTGAGCATGGGCTCAGACTCTCTCGCACGAACCCTTTTTCCATCAACCCATTCACTTGTTTCTAAATTTCCTTAGCCTCCTCTGGATTGGTTCTATATGCTGGCCAGTTTGGAAAGGAAGCACCTGGCATGAAGTCAATCTGGTGCTCTATCCCTCGTAGGGTAATCCTTGCAGCACTTCTTTAGGGAACAAGTCTTCGAATTCCTATAACAAAGAGACAACAGCACTAGGCACAGAAGAGTTAATCTCAATATTAGAAAAATATAAATCCTTGTACATAAGTACAAGTAACTGTTGCTTTGCCATCACTGCACTCTTAACCTCACCATTCCCTCTACTCTTGGTGTTTGTGCGTATTTGCCCTCTTTGCTCACTAATGTTTGTTTTTCACACATTTTATTTTTCTCACGTGCACTCGAGTGTTTTTCCCTGAATTCCTTTGCAATTCTCATCTGATCTTCACTAGCTTCCCATGGCTTCTGAGGTGTGAGAACCACTTTCCTTTTATTTAAAACAAAAGAATATTGGTTCTTATACCCATCGTACATAACCTTTCTGTCAAACTGCCAAGGTCGCCCTAACAAGATGTGGCTAGTCTACATAGGTACCACGTCACACATAACCTCGTCTTTGTAGCTCCCTATAAAGTAGGCTATAAGTACTTGTTTAGTCACCTTAACCTCCCCCACAATCACTTAACCACTATAATCAATATGGTTCCGGATGTCTCACAGCTTTCAACTGCATCTTTTCTACTAACAAGGTACTAGCAACATTAGTGCAGCTGCTACTATAGATTATCAAGCTACAAACTCTACCCTGCACATGACAGCGTGTATGAAAAATATGTTCATGCTGGATCCCCTCACCATCCTCCTATGGTTGTACTCTAAGCACTCTCCTCGTGACATACAACTCGCCACTCACGGGTCCCTCTAAGTCAACATCCTTATACTCCTGTGATGGTGACTCCTCCTCCTCCTCAGAGCTCACACTCTCTACATCCCCACTATCACTGATAATCATAGCCCTCTGATTTGGACATTGGGATGCAATGTGCCCAAACCCCTGACACCTAAAACACTTAATATCTCTCATCGTAAAAGGGGGTTTAGTGTCAATCTTTCCCTTAGGTGCAACAATTTGATTCTTAGCCCTCACCTCCTCCTTAAGCTTTGAATCGGTGGAGTTTTTCTCCCACGTGGACTTCCATGGAGCTTTGGAAGTCGAGCCAATCCTCTACGCACTCCTGTATTTTAACTACTACTCTACTTTAATAGCTATATACAGCAACTTTTCCATATCTAAGTAATGGTGAAGATCTATTACATCAACTATTTCCCTATTCAACCCGTTAATGAATCTAGCCATAGTGGCATCATCATCCTCCTTAATTCTTGCCCTAATCATGGCCACTCCAACTCTTTGTAATAATCCTCTACACTGTTATTCCCCTAAGTCGACCCTTGGACTTTCCTAAGTAAGTCCCTATGATAATGACTAGGAATAAAACGCTTCTGCATGATAGTTTTCATCACCTCCTAAGTGCTAACAGGTCGCTCTCCATACCTACGCCTATTATGCACCAACTGATCCCACCATACACTGGCATAATCTGAAAACTCTACTATAGTTAATTTTATCTTTTTCTCCCCAATGTAGTTGTGGCATTCAAACGCATGATCCATCTTCCTCTCAAACTCTAAATACAATTCTGGATCATTCTTTCCCTGAAAGGTTAGGATTTTCAACTTAATACTTCCTAAATTACTATCACGCCTCGAGATACTTCCTCTATCCCTCACGTGCTAGTAATCTCCAAAATCAGATTCCTCCTCTTCATCTATCCTAACTCCTCCCCTATTCTGTCTACCTACTCTTCGCCTGACAGTGGTACTGCTAGACGGTTCCCTACTCCTTTCCATCCTATCTATCCTGTCATGGATCTGCTCTAATTCACCCGTTAGGATCCTCTTCATCTCCCCCATCAATTCCTCAAACATCACTCAACTTTCTCCTCCATTAGTGTTCTATCTCGACATAATTCTAAAAATTTACAGCAAATTATGATCACAATTACAAGAAATATATAATTATGTTCCTCACACCCACTCGTGTATTGCTCACAATTCCACTTGTGTATATCTCCCACAAAATGTGATCTCACAACCTACTTTTTGTAATTCTTTTGCTAGGAACTCAATTTGGAACTCCTAAACTCAAATTACTAAGTCAACACTAATGATTACTAATTAGTTCCAAGTCACGATGTAAGAAAGGTCACATATGAATTTCTAAGAGATATGAGCAAGTTATGTACTACTAATTTTGGAAAAAATCAAAACAATTCCTTAACAACCAATTCAACAAATTTGCATCGAATCTACAAAATTATGGAATGTAATTTCAGATACAAGATTTAGAAAGACAAGATACAAATTGCAATTGGAATTGGAAATTGAATTTGGCAATTGAATTGTAACTTGCCAAAACTAGAATTCTTTCTTTTAGGAGATTTCAGTTCTTAATTTTTTTATTGTTTTTTGCAACCGAATTGATTTTTTTTTCTTTTCTTGTAAGCATACTTTTTTTTGAAGATGAACTATGAATTGAGAACCTTAAATGTCGTTAGCCCTAATGGATTGTGAAGACCGAACAAGAATGATTTTTTTTTTATGACTTCTAACTATGAATATGGAAAAGACAACAGACGAGTATGGAAAAGAACAACAGATGAATATAGAAAAGAATAACAGACGAATATGGAAAATGCAACAGACAAGTATGGAAAAGAACAACAAACGAATATAGAAAAGACAACAAACGAGTATGGAAAAGAACAATAGACAAATTAAAGAAAAGGATAGAATTTACTTGATTCAAGAAGCCAAAGCTTTAATACCAAATGATGCGTGAAACCCTGGGTATATTAAACCTAGAACCTCGACAATGCTAGTTGGTTTCAATTACCCCAAGGATCGTCTTGAATAAGCGATGCATAACTAGACCCCTATCAAACCTGTTGACTGTAACCTAAGTTATCAATAGGTATTCCTAGTAATTTGGTTAAGAATTCTATGGAAAAGTTCTTTTGCAAAAGAACAAAAAAGTGGTTTTCGTTCACTCACGAAAAGGATGTGCCTTTTATATATCAAAGTTATCTTTGGCCGGCCCCTTGCACGGCATATATATAGTATACAAACAGAATATGGAAATCCTAAGTTGCCTATTCTATCCTTATCCTTATGTCACCAAGTAGGCAACTAAATAACATAGAAAACAAACTAACAAATAAAAATAAATAATAACAAAACCGAATGTATCTTCTAGTGTAGCATCCATGCAAATATATAATGTCCTTCAATTATTTCATCCTTCTATGGTCACGTGAATCAAGTTAACACATGTATGTTTTTCTTTTGTATAGCTTGATTCCCGGGCTTGCAAGTCCATGACTAGTCCTTGTAGAGCTTCGCTCATCCCTTTAGCTCTAGCTCGAGTCATCGAGCCTCCAATACCATGTAATGGATCATGAGATTTTGGCTCCTTCCTTAGTGATGCTAGTTGATCCTCATCATGTTATTAGTAGATTACAGATTAATTTTAAGTTCAAGACCTGACATGCTTATAACTAAGATTCCAAGAATGTGTAACCTTTGTTTTTGTTTATGATTGTTACAATAGTTGCAAATTGGATTAAGATAATGGATTGGTTTAAGTTACTTGTTATATGTGTTTGGCTCAACCTAGGGGCCCATAATGGCAAATCCCTAGGGAACATCCTAATGATCCATGTGTGACGTTGTCCCTAGTGGAGTCGTGCTTAGAAATGATCTAGGCAAGTTAAGGTTTAAGGTTTAAGGACTCATGGGTGTTGGGGCCTATAGCAATAGTTCCCAACACCGTATTAAGTATTAAGTACATAAATATGTTTGGCAGGATCATGAGTACTCCCTTTGGTAATATGTAGACTTAGTGAAACAATAATTTACAATATAATGTTTAATGTTTGCATTGATGCATGCATTTTAAATCTTACTTATCCATGTGTGTGTGTCTACTAACTATATGTACTAGGCGTTAGCTCACTCTTTAGGGACTATTTTTTTTAGATGCAGGCGTAGATGAAAATGCTACCCATAAGGAGGACGTAAGGTCAAATTTAAAAGAAGCGGACAGTGTGGACTACTTTTATTACTATGGTGATTTAGTGAGGATTTATTAACTAAAGCCTTTAAACTATGAGGAGAACTATATTGAATTTGAAAATATGAGAGTTTAGAATATTTAAACATTTTAAGTGATTTGTATTGACATATTAAGATTGTTTTTCAAGAGTTTGAAAATTTATATAAGATGTACTTATATCATGTTAAAAGTATGTGGTTTATAGGCATTATAGGATTAAATGGTATCAAAATAGGGTTAAGAGCCTTAATGTGTCCTTGTTTGTGATGTGCTCAAGGGGAATCTCAATACCACTCAACAAATCAAACACAATTGATTCCAATTTCCAATTAAAATGGTGTGAAACAAGATTGAAGATGGAATGCCCAAATGGCATGAAACAAGAACCAATAACCCTAAATGGCATGAATCAAATTAAGATATACTACAATTGGATTCCAATACCAATCAAATACAAAAGGAACAATTCAATTCCAATTCCCATAATTGGCGTGAAAACCTAGCAATACAAGAACCCTAATTTAGCGTGAATGGAACAAATAAAATCAACCAATTATAAACTAGATATAACTCACTAGCAATAATCAGATGCAACTTAAGAAATATTGATATGATTTACAATATTTCTTTAAGCCAACTCGCCACAATTTCACAAATGAAATTGATACGAGTAAGGTGGCGTGAAGAGGAGCTCTCCCATGGTAACAAATTTCAGATGTGTAATGTTCAAAAAGTGTCCACAAACCCTACTTAGCAAGTATTTATACTTGCTCTAAATAAGGCAAATTTAACAAAAGAAAATTACAAGAGCAACATGTGTGGCCAGTTTTTCAACTAAAGGAATTACAAATAAAAACTCTCATATATAGCCGGCTTCTTACACCTCCTTAGAACAATATAAGACCAATTCTTCTTTGATTTATGTAGGTCCATGAATGACCCACAATTGAGCATTAATGTATTTGCCTGTTGTTCTATAAAACTAACAAATTTACTTGCTACAATGTAAACACTAATTATTATGAGAAAAATAAAAATAACATGTGGATGTTTGGGCTCATTTGTTTAAATTGGCTTCCCACTGTTGGATCCAGAGGCTTAATTCCCATCAGTTTGGTAAGGGTAAATAGCGGGCAGTAGTGCTATAGGTTTCAAAGCATTACATTATCGCCAAAAATCAATACTTTTATTTATAAAAACTTATTCTTTTTCATCATTTCTTGCAATTTAGTCTTGTTAATCCATTTTATATACAACTAACATTTTTCACACATTCTTAATCAAATAAACACAATTAATTGTGCATAAGTGTAACTTTTAGGACAAGAAAAAATGTGTAAACTCACATGTTATTTGATCCCTACAACACTCTTTCCTTAAATCTTACCATAAGCCAACATGATATGCAAATATAATGGCTACCGATCACACTTTAATGTCTTGTCATGCTCATAATATTTGAACACCTTCTTTACCCTAAACACTTAATCCAAGAACTATTTTTGTAAGTTGTTCCCTCAACAAGGTGGAATTTTTTTGTTTAATGTTGTAGATATGTATGTTTGGATAGTTTTGGTCCTTGACAAACTTGTGGGCAAGCTAACATAAATGTAAAAACAATATATGATTTATCAAAAGTTACATGTCTTAATCAACTAGTGTACTAAGACATGTATTGTAATAAAATTGGTAAGTATCACTAGTTTGATCTCTTGAGTAGGAAGTAAAGGCAGTGGCTAAATAATATGCCATACTTACTACTCTAATCTAGGTAAGTCAAAAATAAAGATTTTGTAAGATTGAA
Organism: Laguncularia racemosa; assembly: GCA_037954665.1. Lineage (NCBI taxonomy): Eukaryota > Viridiplantae > Streptophyta > Magnoliopsida > Myrtales > Combretaceae > Laguncularia > Laguncularia racemosa. The sequence goes on along the minus strand of JBBMOL010000069.1, from coordinate 2,981,714 downwards.
ATTAAAGCAAACTAGATTAATTGATACTAAAAACGCAATTCATAAAAGCATGGGTTTAGTGCATCGTAACCTTTGATTTCCTATGCAATTCATGTTTTCTAGTTAAATTAGATATCGCTTCTAATGAATTTGGCCAAATTCACTAGAACTCATCTCGATCAAAGATAATGGCATTCTTTCTCTATAACGACCTCTTTGATTAAGGGTAAATATCCTATAGAAACTATTAAAAAATTAATTATTGTCACTAATCAAATGCTTTGGTTGGAAATATGGGTTAAGCATGGTCAAGTTGAATAACCCATATTTCTAACTACATAAAGCATGTGAGTTCAACTGTTATTGGCTAAACCTGATGTCACTCATAATTTGAAAATACTTTAATTACTCTAACAAATATTTAACATTGTTTAGAGCTAGTAAACATTCTCATTCGCAAAAACCCGAGGGTTGGTTGCAATTTAAACAAATTTACAAGAGAAACTATACTAAATTTTATCAAAAACACAATACCCATTTAACTAGAAATCACTTTCATGCACATTCCATCATCAACAACACAACAAACCCACTAAAAACTACTTAGCCATGCATATTAAACATCATAACAACATAATGCATGCAAGAGATTAACTAAAAACATCATTAAGAAAGGTTTAGGTGTTACCAAAAGTGATTACAACCAAAATAACATGAAAAACCCAATAATCATGAATCCTTGATGTGTTATCAGGCTCCAAAATGCATAAAATCACTAAATCTAAACCAAACTATCACTCACCTACCTAAAATCCTAAGAAAATAGAGAGAACTTGACCTAAAACCCTAAAATTGTGGCTACATTCTATTTTGCATTGAGCAATCTATAGCGTTTATAAGTAGGTCATATTGGCTGGCCAATAACAGGTTTACCAGCTGATTAGTAGACATGTGTCGACCTATTGCTACTCTCGAGTAAATGAAACTATATGTTTGGAGGTGAAATCCTAACTAGGGTTTTATCTACTAGCCAAAAGTTAGTATATCTACCACTTCATCAATAGGAGAGTGATTTACCTCAAAAAATTTTGCAATTCCCTCGTTCTCTTCTAGTGTCCAGTTGGCTAGTCAACCAATGTTCCTTTGATTCCTCAAGGTTTATTAGCTAGTTAGTAAAGCCAAAATCTTTAACCTTTGGGTCTTTTTTTTTTCTTTGCCTTAGGCCAATTGGAAGGGGCTACTAATCGAAAGGTAGCCCCCTTGTGCTTGTACAAAATACTCCAATTCAATATTTTCACACAAATTTGTAATCTTTTTCATTATTGTAGCAAATTTAGCATAGTTGGTCCATTTTGTGCACAATGATCACTTTTCTCCTAAAATTAATCATGATAGCTCAAAATTTGTGTACAATTGGAATTTTTAAGTTAAGTAAAATTGTGAAATTTAATGTGTTATCATCACTCCCAACTTAAGAGTCTTACTTGTCCTCAAACAAGTTTACAAAAGCATTTTGAGGTTCAAAACGTATGAGGAAAAATACCACTTCTTTTAAAATTTTACAACACAACACTTTATAAAGAGTACATCATGATATAAGAGCTTAAACCTTGCATTCATTTTTCATTAAAGCACCAATGAAGCGATACTTTATTTTATTTCCTTTAAATGATCAATCAAATGCTCAAATTGTAATAATGATGTAATTAACTTATTAATATATGCTCGAAGAAGTTAAAAATCTTATTAAAGCTAAGTTTAGGAAATTCAAAATCAAGTTAAATATCTAAAGTGAAGGAAGAGTTGCAAACACTTAAGTTGCTAATTCAAAGGCATACCCTTCTCTTCAAGTCTTTGGATTTGCCAATGTGGAGTGAAAGATGCAAGGCCTAGCTTCTAACTCTACTCTATGTTCCCAAATTTTTCATTTTTCACTTTTTTGCTTGATTTTCATGCATCTTAAACTTTTGTTCAAGGGAGCTCTTTATTCCTCACCTTTTTCACAAGATGGTCACTAGGAGCTCATAAACCTATCCAAGAACTATTCATTTAAAGAATTGGGCACCCTAGGTTTCTACTTATACTCTCCTTTTGTGTGTGTGCATGTGTGTGTGTGTGTTTGTCAATTTTATTATTTTTCATTCTTTTGGGTTAGAAAAACTTTCAAGCACAAACAAATCTTGCTAAATTCCACTAGACATTGTCGACCCATTAGACTCTTTAAGAACTATCATACATAACACTCATTCAACATAAATTCTCACATCTATCTCCTAACTAAGACATTGCTTTAACCTTGAATCTCAAAACCAAGCCTAGATGAAGCATAACTAAACAAAGCATTGATTTCATAAGCCAATTACAAAGAATTGAAAATTGTTTATACATGACGTAAACACCCCATTTTTGCCCTTTAATCACAAATAATATTTGATTTTTCATTTTTTTTTCAATTTTTCATCTATGTCACAAAAATAAAAGAAAAAATATTGAAAAAATAAAATAAATAGGAATAATACACCAATTTTGGAAAATGATGATAGAAATAATAATAAAAGATGTTAAATAATTTTTAAAAAATTTTTTAATTTCAAAATAATATAAAAATAATAAAAATTGCAACGCATGTATATAATTTGCGATTAATAAAAAAAAAAGAAAAAGAAAGTGGGCTAACCTAGTTGGTCCGATCTTTAACCCTAAGCGTGCGTGCACACCGGGGGGGGTAGGGGTCTAGTCGAGTGTTCGAATTGTGAGGGAAGCAAATACGCATGTTTTGTTTTCTTTTTCCTTTTCTAAAGACACGTGGCAGCACATGATTAGATAGAGGGATCGCACATGCCGAGCGCGTGATCATCTTCAACCTCTGTCTGAAACCGTCGCCAGCAGCGGGGAGGGACAAATCCGACCATTTTGATGAGATTTTTTGCACAAATCTTTAACTAAAATAAGATAAACATCATCTAATTAACACAAATCTTAACAAAAATCGAAGATTTACACGAATCAAAGGCAAATCGGAGGTGGTTTCAAACCGCGAATCTAATTTAAGCTTATCGGAGGGAAACTCGAGCTTATCCAACTCAATTTCTGAAGCCTATAAATAGAGCACGATAGGAGGAAGCAGAAGCACGGATTATAAGAGAGAAAGAGAGAAAATAAGAGAGTTCAAAGTTCGCCGAAGTTTTTCCCAACCGCGACCGACCACCACCCTTCGAAACACCACCTGGAGAGGTTTTGGATGGAAGCCATCGTCACTTTTGGATTGCCTACCCTTAGAAAGCCTAGAAGCAACCATTAGTAGTCCTTGAAAGCTACCAAAGCACCACCAACGAAGAATCTCCGACCACCGTGATGTGACATCACCGATCCGATCCAACCTGACCGACCCGATCTAATCCAACCCGCGATCCATGTCCAGGTTAGCTGGTTGTTCTTTATTTATTTATTTATTATTATAATATTTGTGGAAAAATAAAAATATATATGTATGAAAATAAAAAAAAATAGAATATGTTAATTAGAATTAGGTTTAGAGTTTTCTAAAATAAATATATACGTCTATTATAATTAATAAAAAATAAAAAAATTAAATTAATAAAAAAGAATAAATATTTTTATCACTTAGAAAAATTCTTTTAATAAAAAATGAAATTAATTTTTTTTTTCAAATTAGAGGTTTTATTTTAAAAAATAAAAAATAAAGCTTAGACTTAGAAGTTTTTTGAAAAAAAATTAAAATGATAATAAATGTAAACCCAACTTGTTTTCATAATTAAAATCAAAACAATCCACTAAAGTTTTTATAAAAAGCGAACTACAGCTTGTTTGATCTTGATTAGCGGGGTACATAGGCACCCTTATGGGACAACTGTAAAAAGAATAAAAAAAATCATTTTTCAAATCGTTATTAGTATAATTTTTAACAGCTTCTTTTTTATAAGGAAAAAAATATAAAAAATATATATATTATAACATGACCAAGATTTCAGAATGATAAGGTAGTAACTTTAGATGTTTTTCTTTCTTCTTTTTCATTTATAAAAAATAAAAAGAGGAGATTCCGTCGACTAGTTGTCTAAATTAGAATTAATCCACTCAATTAGTTCTAATTCAATAATTTTTCCCAACTTCAGTTGGGTGGCGACTCTAAATAAATAATAAGATTCCTAGTTCAAGTCGAAGATTTATATTAGATGAGCATAAAATCTAATATGAATCGGATTAGAAATATAATGAAAAATTTTAAAATTAGACTCAACAAGATGGCGACTCCACTAGGGATATTGCAGTAGGCTAGCTACCTGAACCTTCTAAGGTAACCATTTTTTGATATCTTTTTAACTTTTACATTGTGAAATATTATTGGTACTAATCTATTTTTTCAAGGATTTAATGAAGTTTAATTTTTATTTTTTACTATTGAGTTTCCATGCATGCAATCGTGTGATTAGATACTATCAAACCCAAGCCATCTTAGGACCCTAGGACGAGGGGCCATTGTGTAGGTTCCGGGCGAAGTGATATGATCACCGTTCGGGGCTGATTAAGCTACCCCACCCAATGCTTCGATATGGCTTGAAATTCGTTTCTTTGAGAATATGGTAGGCCATAGAGCTTGGGGACCTGTTAAAACCTACCTATCTTACATACATAAAATCATGGGCTGGCAAATGATTAATAATATAATTTCTCTGTTCCTTTTCTTTTTTTAGAGTTTAGATACATTTACCTGTAACAGAATCAGTGATACTTTGTAAAAGATTTCATTTATAATTAGGAATTTCTATTGTAATCCTGATAAATGGCCAGTGCTGCAATTGATCATCTCCTCCGCAAGGAAATCCAAGTCTGTAAACCTTTAGATCCAAAACTGGTACTGGACCATTGGTTTACCTTGTACAACCTTGAGGAACAAGCCTTCATCTAAGGAAAGATAGGGCCCATTCTCTCATTAATGAAAAAGGAAATCAACCTACCTTTTATTCGAGCTATCTTAAACCTCTGGCAAATTGGGCCCGCAGCTTTCTTTATTGGGCCGCACGAGATCACGCCAACTCTAGAGGAATATACTCAACTTCTGCAGGCCCCATCACTTGTCAAAGGGGTTTATGTGCCAGATTTAGAGTCTAGGTCGGCCGGCATTTTCAATAGACTCCTAGGCTTTCATAAGACAATGATCAACCAAGCGTTAGGAAATAGCAACGGGTATTGCCTCCAAATGGATGAATCGGAGGCTTAGTTCATAGCTCAGTGTGATGATAGGAGCAAGAGAGACATCTTATGTGGAGATCCCAAGAGTTACAAGCAAAGACGGGTTTATGCTTTCATTTTGACAGCATTTGCGACTATCCTTTTTTCCTACTGGGATCTTTCACATCCACTATAGAGTCGTAGAGCTAATGTCCTAGTTCTTGGAAGGAAAGTCTTATATCTCGGCTCTACTGGCTGAACGGATTTGGAACCTGAATTTTGTAAAGAAGAAAGGCCATAGAATCCTCCACTAAAACATTAACCTCATCTTGATCTAGTTTGTGAGCCATCTCAAATGCTTTGGGTTGAACATGGTCAAGAAATCTTTAGTGCAGCAGGTAAACCTTGTGGTTTCCTGCATAGAGAGGATGAAGTTTCCCGACGATCTTACCAGCCACGGTTGGGTAGAAGTCCTCAAACGTTTTAGTGCCAACGACATCTCTAGACTACTAGGTGGAGCTACTGCAATAAGGTCATTCTAACATGCAGGAACCTTCAGGTTATTCCATTGATTAGTATCAGTAGGTGCATAGGTTATCATCCGAACTCGATAGTCCGTCAATTTGGTACTATCCTAGACATAGTTTACAGACCATTGTTGGAGGGAATCACGTTTAAATACCAAAATCCGAGTTTGTTGGTGGCTGAGAAGATCTCTAAACTGGCAGAGGTCAAAGCCTTATGGGAAGCCCGAATTGAGAGCCCTAATATAGACCTCGGAGACTTGGATGGTGAAGTAGGCAAGCATTGAGCCACAAGAGATTTCGTAATCAACCAATTATACCAGACAAGAAAAAGGGCGTATCGAGTCCCAGATGCCACTCAACCTGCGCCAAACAACATAGGTCCAGAACTGAAAACCTATATGGAACAGGTTAGAGCTTGAATGGAAGTCTACTTTGAAGCTGCAGACTATAAAAAGGATGTCTGGAAAAAACAAATTCAAGGAGTCTGACCAAAGAAACAAAGCTTTGGAAGCTCAACTAGAGAAGACTCAAGCAAGAATCCGAGAGTTAGAAGCTATTGTCAACAGTGAGCTAGCGCCTATACAGCCGAAGAAGAAGCCTAGGAATTAGGAAATAGACCAATGTTGTATCTTTCCTTTTTCATGTTTGCAATATTAATAAAATAAAATTTCAGTATTATATCATTAATCAATTGCTGGCCCCTCTTTTCTCTTGATCATCTGTGTGATACATGCATCATATTTACATACATACATCAGCTAAAAAAATGCTTACTAGGTGTTAAAAATAGCTCCCAAACAACTAAACCCTCCGAAGAGTCCAATCCACACCTGCTCCAAAACCAAGATGGCAAGCAGTGGCAACGACCATCATGACAACACCAACACAGATGCCGCTTTAAAACCAAAGATCGTATCCTTAGAACAAACGGTCCAACAACCGGTTGCCTAAGTCCACCTCTTGACTAAAAGCATTAGCCTCCTTCTCACCACCCAACCTACTCATGAAGAACATTCAAGAGCTCGAAAAGGAAAGGCAATAGAGAATCAGCTACCAAAATATGAGGAAATCAACTCCCACCTTAACCCTACATTCAAGTATAAACCAAAATTCAATCTCAATCTAACCTCAAATGATATAAAAAAGGAAATGGAGGACAGACAAAAGGAGATAGAAAAAAAAGCTCTTCCAATAACTGATTGACAAAATGAAGACCTTGGAAGGACCTAATAGCTTCGAGTAGACCGATATCACCAGTCTACCAATCTGTAAGGAAGAAGCCTATCCAGAAAAGTTTAAAGTCCCGGAGTTTGAAAAATATGATGGCACTAGATGTCCTAAGATGCATATAAGGCTATACATGTGAAAAATGAGCAAATATGCCCAATATGACCAACTCATGGTCTAAACCTTCCAAGACAGCTTCACAGGCCCTGCTCGCATCTGGTACGCACACTTAGATTTCAACCAAGTCAACACTTATAAAAGACTCACCCCGTGTATTTTACGAGCAATACAAATTCAACATCAAGGTTACCCCTTCGGTAATGGACTTAGGAAGCCTTCGAAAGAGACACAACAAATCCTTCAAAGAATACGCCTAGCATTGGAGGACTCAAGCTGCCAGGGTGACAGCCCTAATTTTAGAGAAAGAGTTGACATTCATATTTGTCAACACTTTGGAAAAGACTTATTTCACACACCTGGTGGGATAGACAACATCCAACTTTGCAGAGGTAGTGGCAACAGGATGCTGGATAGAGAATGCCATTACATCTAGGAAACTCCAGATTGTCCACCCTCCCAGAGTTACATCATCTCCAAGACCCATAGGAGGTAGTAAAACCAAGGAATCTATCGTCAACACGATTAATTCTAGCAGGGTTGACAAAGTTAGATCTCGTGTAACATTCCAGGCAGCGAACACCCCAATCCAGCAGTCACTGGTGAATCAGACCCAAGCTACGAGAATCACAAGACAATTCACTCTAATACCTATCTCGCTTAGCCAGGTCTTTGCTCGATTACAAGCAAATGATCTAATTAGCTTTAAGATCCCCAACGATCGGTACAGGCCAAGGAACTTTGATCTGAACCTCAAATGTAAGTACCATATGGGACAAGAGGGGCATTCTACAAATAGATGTTGGAGGCTTCAAAACAAAATCCAAGACCTGATTGATGTAAGGATAGTGTAACTGGACTTTGTTAATGCACTAACACCCAATGTCAGCACTAATCCAATACCCAACCACAAGCCTACGGTCAACATGATCACATCCGAAGAGCTAGACTCCAAATCAAAGAGGTCCCCAAAACAGGTAAAGACAACAGCGCAGTGAGCAAATTGCCCCCACCAAGCCTCAAATAAAGCCCCTAAATCACATATGAAGAAGAGGTGTCTAGCCGGAGATCCGACGGTCGATACCCTAGGTAAATCACATGGGAGGTTCGAGTACCTAATAAATTAGTCATTCACGTCAACAGTTTATGGACTACCTAGTGGGTGGGGACCTAAATTTGAAAAGGAGGATAACCCACCAAGGGAGAAAGATGAGTCTGTGAACATGATCAAATCAGACCCGAAGCCGATAATTATAAAGTGTTATGAGGGACAAGTGACTGAGGTGAAAATCCCAAAGAAGAAGTATGTGTTTAATGTCTCGATACCCTTAGAGAAGTATAAGGCAGCACCGTTTGACTATCAGGAAAAGTCTCCTATTATAGGAGGAATCACCCATTCGGGAAGTATTTTTTATCCCAAGAACAAGACCTCAACTGAAGAGCCCATCACCGAATTGGAGAAAGAAGAAGAAGAAGAGGGGCTCCCTGAATTCACGAAGATGACCAAATCAAGTGAATATAAGATCATGGAATAGCTCAATAAAGTTCCAGCTCAAATATCACTTATGGGCCTTCTCACGACATCTGAACCTCACGGAGAAGCACTTTTCAAGGTGCTCAAACAAGTCAGGGTACCGAAAGGCATCACAACAGAAAAGTTGAGCCATGTAGTAGATTCAATCTTCACTATGGATCAAATATCATTCTTCCCTAAAGAACTTGGAGAGGATGGAGACCAACATACAAAACCACTATTCATAGTGGTAAAATGTAATGACACAATAGTTTCTCGAGTTCTCATAGACAATGGGTTTTCCCCCAATGTGTGCCCCTTGGCCACCCTCAATCTACTAGGAGTTGATATGAGCAATATCAAGCTAAGCTCGACAGTAGTTAGGGCTTTTAATGGATCTAAGAGGGAGATAGTAGGGGAAATCAACTTACCGGTAGAGATTGGCCCACAGATGTTCAACATCTCATTCTAAGTCCTCGACATGCCAAGGTCTTTCAATTTACTACTAGGAAGGCCAAGGATACATACTGTCAGAGCCATACCCTCGAGTCCCCACCAAAAAGTTAAGTTCATAGCAAACAGACAAATAATCACTATATTAGGAGAACAGGACTATGCCATCTACAAAGAAACAACTATACCCTACATCAGGGGGGATGGTCCTGAAGATTTGGGGCTCCAAATGTTTAATGAAATAAGCATGGTCATGAGTAAGGAAGGGCATCAGTTCAAAGAGGGGCAGCAAAGTATGTTTTTACGTCTTAAGAAGAGGCTCAAGCAAGGGGTATCAGAAGTAGAAGGAAAGGGAAGCTGAATGACACCTAGATGCATTTTCCACCCCTTCAAAAAACTTTCTTGCAACTAGTTATCATTCAAGAACCAGGGATGATCCAAACCGATGTCAACGATGAGGGCTTAGCCTCTCGCATGTCCAATCAGCATCCAGCTCTTAACAACTGGTTTTGTTATCCTCTTAATAGTGCTAGGTCAACTCAAGGATAGGGAACAATTATTAAACAAATTTCCATTGTGGTTACCATTTCAATGATGTTTAAATTCTTCAAATAAATACTAATAAATTGCAGCTTATTTCCTTTAATTATATAGATACCCTCACCTCACTTTCCCCACAGATTCCTTACTGTCGAACGTTAGGGACATTTCGCGCAGGTAAGTAATGAAAACATTAATATCATTTCCAGCACTGCTGGGTCAGCCGTTGGAAGTGATATCCTTAACCACGAAGCGATACAAGAAAGTTGGCAAAGACATGAACAAGGTAAGATCTCGATTGACGAGCTAATGGAGACAGTTAATCTATGAAGCATAGAAGAGCCCAAGAACCTCAAAATTGGGGCTAACTTGAATAGCGAGCAAAAGCGTGAGATAATCGAGCTGTTGACTGAATATGTGGATGTATTCGCCTGGTCGTATGGCGACATGCAAGGACTCGATCAGTCAATAGTAGTTCACAAGCTACCCATAAGGGAAGATGACAAACCTAAAAAACAAAATTTGAGAAGATTTAAGCTTGACATCTTATTAAAGATTAAAGAGGAAGTCAAGAAACTGCTAGAAGTGGCATTCATTGAGGTATCAAACTACCTAGAATGGGTAGCAAACATAATCCTGGTTCTAAAGAAGAATGGGAAAGTATGAGTGTGCATAGACTTCCAAGACTTGAATCAAGCTACGCCTAAAGACAATTTCCCTTTACCTCATATTGACGTATTGGTAGATAATACCGCTAGGAATCATATCTTCTCATTTATGGATGGTTTCTCAGGATATAATAAAATAAAGATGGTGGAAGAAGATAAGACTAAAACAACCTTTATCACGACATGGGGAACTTCCTATTACAAAGTTATGCCCTTCGATTTGAAAAATGCTAGGGCGACATATTAAATAGCCATGGTTACGATACTTCATGACATGATGCATCAAGAGGTTGAAGTATACGTCAACGATATAATAGCCAAATCTAAGAGAGAACAGAGCTACATGGTTATCCTAAGGAAATTGTTCAAACGATTGAGACAGTTTCAACTAAAGTTAAATCCTGAAAAATGTACTTTTGGGGTCACAACAGGCAAGCTGTTAGGGTTTATCATAAGTCGAGAAGGTATTAAAATTGACCCTGACAAAGTAAAGGCCATATTGAAACTACCCTATCAAGGAGGTGAGAGGTCTATTAGGAAGGTTGAATTACATAGCCCGTTTCATCTCACAACTCATAGATAAGTGTCGTCCACTATTCCATCTATTGAAAAAGAACGCCATGGTAGAATGGGACGATGAATGCGAAAAAGCATTTAAAACGATTAAGGATTACCTTACAAATCCCCCAGTCTTGGTAGTCCTAAAATAAGGAAAACCTTATTCTTGTACCTCACGATACTCCTTGAATCCATAAGGTACGTGCTGGGGCAAAAGGATGAAGAGGGGAGGGAACGTTACATATACTACCTAAGTAAAAAGTTCACAGATAGGGAATAGAGGTATTCTGAAATAGAAAGGACTTATTGTGCTTTGGTTTAGGTCATGCACCGGTTGAGGCAGTATACCTTCTACTATCCTATTGAATTGCTAATGAGACATGATCCTTTGAAATTCTTAGCAGAGAAGCCCGTTTGTTAGGAAGAATCTCTAAATGGCAAATGCTCCTATCAGAATTTGATATCACATACATAAATTAAAATTTGATAAAAGGATAATCGCTAACAGATCAGTTGGCAGAACACCCAATTGAGGGAGATCTCCAAGAATCACAGGCCCAATTCCCTAATGAAAACATATTAACAGCAGAGGGTGAACCGGTAGAAGAATATAAGACAGAGCAAAGCCCTAAATGGACGATGTTCTTTGATGGAGCTGCCAATGTATTTGGTTGTGGGATTGGGGCAGTACTAATATCACCAAAAGGAACACAATTCCCCTCAGCAATGAGACTCACATTTCTATATACTAATAACATTGCGGAGTATGAGGCGTGCATCTTTGGCCTCAAAATGGCTTGCCATATGGAAATCCACAAATTGGATGTATACGAAGATTCTTCACTCATCATACTACAAACATAAGGGGAATACTAAACTAAAGACCCTAAATTGGTGCCATACCATCAACATTAGATAGAGCCGATCGATGAATTCGAAGCAGTCACCTTCACCTACATTCCAAGAACTCAAAATCAATTTGCGGATGCCCTTACCACACTAGCATCTATGATCCAACTAACAGGGGGAGTCGAAGTCCAACCACTGAAAATAGAAATTGAAAGTAGGCCCACCTACTATCTGGTAATCGAAAAAGCATAAGATGATAAACCCTAATATTATGATATCAAAACTTTCTTCCAAGAAAGCAAATACCCTAAAATGGCTAGCAAAAGTAACTAAAGAATACTCGGAAGGTTAGTAAGTCATTTCCTATTAAATGGGCTTGTGCCTTATAGAAGATCACCTGACACCACGTTGCTAAGATGTGTGGACAAAAGAGAGGCATGTGAACTAATGAAAGAAGTGCATGAAGGAGTATGTGGACCTCGCATGAACGGATACATGCTTGCCCGAAAAATCATGAGGATGGGCTACTATTAGTTAACAATGGAATCAGACTGTATCAAATATGTCAAGCACTGTCACTTGTGTCAAGTCTATGCAAACCAAATAAATGCCCTACCTAAAGAACTTCATTTGCTATCCACACCATGGCCGTTCTCCATGTGGGGAATTGACATTATCGAGCCAATTACTCCAAAAGCATCCAATAGTCACAAATTCATATTAGTAGCCATTGATTATTTCACTAAGTGGGTAGATACTTCATCATATGCTAGTGTCACTAAAGGATTAATAGTCCAATTCACGAGGAGAGACATAATAGCCCGATATGGAGTTCCTGAATCAATTATCACTGATAATGGTACAAACCTCAACAATAAATTGATGACAAATTTATGTCAACAGTTCCATATAAACCACATAAATTCAACTCCTTACTGACCTCAGATGAATGGGGCAGTGGAAACAGCCAACAAAAACATCAAAAAGATTATTGAGAAGATGACCATCACTTACAAAGATTGGCATGAGATGCTACCATTCGCCCTCATGGCTTACAAAACCTCAATTCGAACATCTACTGGAGTTACCCCATATTCTTTGGTATATGGTACTGAGGTAGTTTTGCCAATTGAAGTCGAAATACCATCCTTCAGGATCCTATCAAAAGCGCAGTTAAATGAATCCGAGTGGGTAAAGAAGAGGCTTGATCAGTTGAACTTGATCAACAAAAGGAGACTTACTGCATTATGTCACGACCAATACTACCAACAAAGAATGGCCCAAGCATTCAACAAGAAAATGAGACCTTGATGTTTTAAAGAAGGAGATTTGGTACTAAGGAAAGCTCTCCCGAATGCTCAAGATTCAAGGGGTAAGTTTACCCTAAATTATGAGGGCCCATATGTTGTAAAAAGGGTGTTATCAGGAGGGGCCTTAATCTTAACCCAAATGGATGGTCCAAAATTGAGAAACCCCATTAATATGGATGTTGTTAAGATGTACTATCCTTAGGCAAGAAAATTGAAATTTTGCTAAGGTTCATGAATGCCAACAATTAATACAAATTTCATGAGTCTGATTTTCATTCATTCTACAAGCAAAGTTAATGTCTCTAAATGATCGATTATCTTGACCAATTGTCATTAAACAAACTCTCATATAATTTTCATACACACACTACCCATTGCCTCGTAATGAACAAGGAAATGATGATGAATCTCAATGGATTTTTTTTTATATAATTCTCCCTGTTCTGAACATTAGACCTAGTGTGTTAATAAGATGACACCACCATCATAAGAGACATGCTCACAAAAAAAAAAAAGCATCAAGGCTCTCAGCCCGGTTCAAAACAAGAGTAAGCAAAGAAGGAGCAAACCATTACGAAGGTTCGGTTGTTTGGTTGTTATCTACGACAAACCGGTAAGGATTTAGACTAAATTATCATCATGAATCACGAATCACATATTCTATAAGTTAGGCAGCCTGAAAAGCACTTTTCATCATCATTTGACTAGTTCACCAGAAGCTGTTTTTTTTTTAATGCTAGGTTGAATAAGGTATTCCTAGACGGTGCTACCGATTAGTCAGCCTACAATGGGGCACTTTCCTAGATACAATCTCTTAAAGTTAGCCTACAATGGGAACTTACTTAAATATCCTCTTTCATGGTTGCAAGTCCAAAGAGACGCTTCCCGCTAGTGGTTAGTCAACCTATAATAGGATACTTTCCTAGATGCAATAGCTTAAAGTTAGCCAACAATGGGGTACTTTCCTAGATACAATCTCTTAAAGTTAGCTCATAATGAGGTTCTTTCCTAAATCTCCTCCTATTACAATTGCTAGTATAGTAAGACACTTCCTATTATCAATTAGTTAGCTCGTAAGAGCACTTTTCTAGAAAATTCCTTTTTTAAGGTTGTTAGTCCTATAAGACACTTCCTATTATCGATTAGTCAGCTCATAAGAGTACTTTTCTAGAACATTTCTTCTTCAAGGTTGCTAGTATTATAAGATGCCCCTTCTTACTAGTTGGCTAGCTCATAAGAGTGCTCTCATAAACAATCTCTTCTTTATAGTCGCTAGTCCTATAGGACGCTTCCTACTATTAGTTAATTCTCTCACAATGACACATTCCTAAACAATCTCTGAGATGTTTCTCATCATTGATTAGTTAGCCCATATAGCACTTTTCTAAATGATATTTTACTCCAGGTTGCTAGTTTTGTGAGATGTTTCTTGTCTAAGATCACTCCCCAAGCAGTATTAATCATCATAAAGCGTTCATTTTTTTACAACATGGGATCATTAGCTCATGAAGGATTTTCCCTACTCAAACAGATAATCAAACATCTCCCTACTAGAACCAAGTTCAGATAGCCAACCAACTATGGCGTTATCCATTCGGTCTATCAGCCAAAAATGGCGTCTTTGTTGTCTTTGTAGTTAAGTTTTTCAAACTTTACTACAAAGAGGGGCAGTTGTAAACACTCCATTTTTGCCCTTTAATCACAAATAATGTTTGATTTTTTTTTTTTCAATTTTTCTTCTATGTTGCAAAAATAAAAGAAAAAATATTGAAAAATAAAATAAATAGGAATAATACACCAATTTTGGAAAATGATGATAGAAATAATAATAAAAGATGTTAAATAATTTTTACAAATTTTTTGAATTTCAAAATAATATAAAAATAATAAAAATTGCAACGTATATATATAATTTGCGATTAATAAAAAAAAAAAGAAATTGGGCTAGCCAAGCTGGTCCGATCTTTGACCTTAAGAGCACGAGGGGGGTTTTGTTGTGTGTTCGAATTGCGGGGGAAGAAAATATGCACGTTTTTTTTTCCTTTCCCAAGGACATGTGGTAGCACATGATTGGATGAAGGGATCGTACACGTCGGGCGAGTGATTATCTTCAACCTCCATTTGAAACTGTCGCCGGCAACGGAGAGGGGGAAATCCGGCTGTTTTGATGCAATTTTTTGCACAAAACCAACAAATATTTAACTAAAATAAGATAAACATCATCTAATTAACACAAATCTTAACAAAAATCAAAGATTTACACGAATCAAAGTCAAATTGTAAGTGGTTTCAAATCACAAATCTGATTTAAGCTTATCGAAGGGAAATCCAAGCTTATCCAACTCGATTTCTGAAGCCTATAAATAAAGTACGATGGGAGGAAGCAGAAGCACGAATCAGAAGAGAGAAAATAAGAGAGTTCGAAGTTCGCCGAAGTTTTTCCCAACTACGACCGACCACCGCCCTTCGAAACACCACCTAGATAGATTCTAGAAGGAAGCCACCACTTTCAGATTGTCCACCCTTAGAAAGCCCAAAAGCAACCATCAATAGTCCTCGAAAGCCACCAAAGCACCACCAACAAGGAATCTCTGACCACCGCGATCCGACCCAACTGACCCGATCTAATCCGACCTACGATCTGTGTCCAGGTTAGCTAGTTTTTCTTTCTCTCTTTCTTTCTTTATTTATTATTAGAATATGTGTGGAAAAATAAATATATATATGTATGAAAATTTAAAAAAATTAGAATATGTTAATTAGAATTAGGTTTAGAGTTTTCTAAAATAAATATATATGTCTATTATAATTAATAGATAATTAATAAAAAATAAAAAATTTAAATTAATAAAAATAATAATAAATATTTTTATCACTTAGAAAACTTCTTTTCATAAAAAAATGTAATTAATTTTTTTTTTCAAATTAGAGGTTTTAGTTTTTTAAAAAAATAAAAAAATAAAGCTTAGACTTAGAATTTTTTTGAAAAAAAAATTAAAATGATAATAAACGTAAACCCAACATGTTTTCATAATTAAAATCAAAACAATCCACTAAAGTTTTTTTTAAAAAGCGAACTACAACTTGTTTGATCCTAATTAGCGAGTACGTAGGCACCCTTATGAGGCAACTTTAAAAAGAATAAAAAAAATTATTTTCCAAATCGTTATTAGTATAATTTTTAACATCTTCTTTTTTATAAGGAAAAAAATATATATAAAAAAAAGATATCAGAACATAACCTAGGTTTTAGAAGGATAAGGTGGTAACTTTAGAGTTTTAATAGGATAGCTCTCGAGTCAAGAATCTCTGGTTTTTCTTTCTCCTTTTTCATTTATAAAAATCAAAAGAGGAGATTTCATCAACTAGTTGTCTAAATTAGAATTAATCCGCTCAATTAGTTCTAATTCAATAATTTTTCCCAACTTTAATTGGGTGGCGACTCCAAATAAATAATAAGATTCCTAATTTAAGTCAAAGATTTATATTAGATGAGCATAGGATCTAATATAAATCGGATTAGGAACATAATGAAAAATTTTAAAATTAGACTCACCACATGATCAAAGGGAAATTTCTTTAATCTTCATTAAGTACAATTCACTTCATTTCAAATAAATGAATGCAAACTTCATAAAATTTAATATACACTTAATCAAAAAAGAAAATGGTATTGGAAGTATAAATGAAAGTGGATCCAACTTTAAAGTTAAAAAGATATTTTCAGGTGCAAAAAAGGAAATTAATATAATTCATCTCAATTTAACACATAAGTCTTCTCAAACAACTCCACAACTTCATCACTCAAGTCTTGCTTTTCTTCATTCCCTCGAATTTTTTTGATTGAATTGGTTTTTTGCTAGACTTGTCTCCTCCTTCCTTTATTTATGTATAAATGCACTTGCATCAAACAAATAAAAACATAATAAGAAGTAGCTCTTGATTTCAAAGGGAAAACATAACATGACTAAACAAAAAGTAAACTAAACGTTAAAAGCTGAAATAAACTGAGGTAGAGTTGCCTCCCACTAGGTGCTTGTTTTTAAACCTTTCAACCTAGCTCTCATCACTATGGTCATGGTGGATCAAATTCATCATCTTCCTCAACCTTCATTAAGAAATGTGATATGTGGATATCACATGGGCATGTGCAAACATCTATTCTAATAACTCATAAGCTTCTTCTACGCTCTTGTTCATTAAGTCCCACCTGATGCAACATCTACCATTATTCTCAACTAATAACCAAACCTATTATAGAAGGTGTTTACTTGACTCTATACTAGCAAACCATGTCCTTATCTCAATATGG
Organism: Laguncularia racemosa; assembly: GCA_037954665.1. Taxonomy (NCBI): domain Eukaryota; kingdom Viridiplantae; phylum Streptophyta; class Magnoliopsida; order Myrtales; family Combretaceae; genus Laguncularia; species Laguncularia racemosa. Next base: position 2,964,468 of record JBBMOL010000069.1, on the reverse strand, counting down.
ACACGTTAATAACACATGAAACTAATATTATTACTAATCACATAGATACATGAATCGCCAAGTAGTTACATAACAAGTAACTCTATTGAATCCAACTCATACTTCAAATAAACCATGACGTCACACAAACTTTACTAAAAGTCAACTTCAATTGATAATAAACTAGGTGCAAAGTCAACTATATCAAATAACAACTAAACACATGTCCTTATCTCAATATGGACACGTTAATACCACATGAAACCAATATTATTACTAATCACATGGATATCAAGAATCTCCAAGTAGTTACATAACAAGTAACTCTATTGAATCTAACTCATACTTCAAACATACCATGACATCACACAAACTTTACTAAAAGTCAACTTAAATTGACAATAAACTAGGTGCAAATCAAGTTCAATAACAACAAATAATATATAACCAAACCAACCATAAATATAAACATCTAGTTACAAAATACACTAACCACAACAGAAATATAGTACAACTATCAAAATGTCCCATCATGTCTACTCTTCATAACACATGAAGTCTAAGTCATCACCATAATTGTAATACATGTCATGATCCAAATCATGATACATATCAATCTCCTCAACTAACCTAAAAAAGAATTCCCATGATAGGTTAGCTAAAGCTTCGTATATAAGTACCACAAGCACATGTGTATGCTATAAATCCAATCAAACATGTATACATAAAGTATCTAATGCATAGGCATCAATTTATTATCTTTTATTTAGGTACCACAATACAACATAATCTTAGTGTCACGCCCTAAAGGGGGCTTGGGAGTTTCAACTAAAAGTTATCATAGCACGTGTGCACCCATTACATGATAACCACCTTACGAGTCAGAGATCGTAAGACTCTAAATAGTTAATTACATTTATGACTAATTATATTACATATAATTATATAATAAAATATAACTATAGATTTCGCACCCCACGGTCAACCAAGATCGTAGAGAGTCAGTATTCTCTACCAACCAGTAAAATGGAATAAAACCTTACATCAGGACCCTAAAATAACATTTTATCTAGAAAGCCTATCAATCAATTTCTTACTTTATTGTTCTAGGCTTTCAAGAACACCTGACATTTCACATCTCATCCCATCCTACGCTTTTACAACTTTTACCTACAAAACAGTATGTGGAGGGGTGAGCTAATAGCCTAGTGAGATAAGGGTGCAATCTCTTAGTGTTACAACAAACACAAACAATTTCAAGCAAGTTGTCAAAACAAATGCTATGCATGAACAATCATATGAATGTAGCATCTCATGTGGTCTTCCGGTAACCGACGTGAAGTCTAAGGTTTACACCCCCCTTGACCTTAAGTTAGGGATTTCGGAACCACCATCAGTGCCCGGGTCTCACAACCAATTCAATTTCTCTTATCTCTTTGATAATTAAATATCTTTTAACTTTAATATTATAAGCTCGAGTGTTCTCATACACTAAGCGCTCCTGTGCCTCATGCACAAAGCAACACCCTCAAGGATTGACCAGACTCGGAACCGTCAAGGTGCGACAATCCCCTAATCACTTAGTTCGCACTTGGCAGAACAGTAATCCTCTTATTACTTCCGGTGAGCCCTATAGCAATGATGGCCTTCAATTTTATGCAATGTCACATGCAATGCATGTCCAGTTTTATTTGAGTCCAATCCTTTAATTAATTAGTTCAGGGTGATCAAACAATATAAGACCATAGGCCTATCCACGTTCAATGCAATAAAGTAAAATAAAATAAGATAACTATCGAGCATTCAAGAGTACAATTCCAAGGACAAGCAATAGGAACCCAATCAATCCTATAAGTAGAACCGTTACACCTCACATTCCCATTTACCACAACAAGAAGAGATCATGCATTTCACATCATGGATAAAGCACGGAAGGTCAGACCAACCGGATAGAATCAATCAAGTTAGACACCAATTGTTTTAGTTAAATAATAGTATAATATAATCCAAATCACCTCAATCGTCCAATCCCCCACTCTGGATTAATTTACAATTATCATTCCTTACACCTCTATATCATGGCACTTCTCAAGTGCTCCATTTCACATAGCAAGGCACATCCATAGGATCAAATAAGAAGTTATCAAGCAAGGGACTTCTACTTATGATTATAGTTACATGTCTTGTCCTTAGATATGTACATATATACTTATGACATACAAGGTTTAAGTTAGACTCCCATCTACCTCTTATCATTCCATAGTGCGATGTAAGGACATATGATTGTGGTTTATGGTTGACCACGAGTGCCTTTTTCCCCTAGTCCTCTATACCCTATACAACTACAGCTTATGCCCATCCTGAAATCCTATTCTTCTATCTTACTTACCCCTAGCATATATGACTATGACTGTAAGGGCTTAAGTTATTGGCAAATTAATTCCTCCTTTTTGACTTGTGGTGTATGCATCTACTTATGGTTTAAGTTGACTCCCTAAACTCCTTTCTTTCTAGCCTCCACTTCCAACAACCTCCATGTCAACACGTCTCTATAATTTTCTCATCAATCTCCACAATCTTCAACAATGCACATACCATGTCGTCTCCCATTATTCCTACTAGCGAAACCACACCCACTCATTAAGGAAAAGAGATCCAACACCTATGTGCTAATACATGTCTATATACATGTTATCTCACATCCTCAATCATAGATTTTCACCCTCCTTCCAAATCCTCTAACACACAAGCTCACAAGAAGATCACATCAATATAATCCCAACTCCCCCTCCATTTCATCTTATAGCCCACATACTCAAGTTGAACCTCCATTTCCGCTTTCATCATACCACATATAAACATATACATATACAACATTCCCAACTGGCCTCCCAATCCAACAAGGTACACAGACAATGTATACTCATAATGTTTCCATGCCAGCTTCCACTTCTCAGCAGTTTATTTCCAACCTCCAAACATCATGTACATATACATATCTATTTATAACTCACACAAGACTATAGAGGCTTCCCTTCTTCCCATTTCCCAGCAATATCCTTAGCATATACATAATTTTACAAACCACACAGCCAACAATAAAAAAAAAAAAAAAGAAGGAAGAAAACAATGCCATCATCACAATGGAAACCCACCCCATTACACGCATCCACGGAGGAAATCCCACTTGCCCAGCTCAATCACCACACCACCTTCCACGCATATATATTTATATATATGTACATATAAAGTCACTTGCTGTAGGCAGCAAAATGGAAACATTTCCATGCACAAATGCGATAGGGGAGGGGTTTCAACTCGCCCAGCTCTGTCGCACATCAAGACATATACATATATATATATATATAATTCCCTTCTAACGAGATTTGGAGTCCAGCTTCTTTCCACCTATCATTCCACGCACATATATACATATAATTATGCCAGCCCACAACGTATAGAGGCATACACAATCATGGCCTAAATTTGAAACCCTTAACGCGATTAGAACACAAAATAAAAAAAATAAACATATATTCATAACAAATACACATAATACACAATAATACACACAATACAACATATCATAAAGTCCTACTTACTTGGGTCTCGTTTTCATAAGTACTTGTAGTAGTCTACAGGTATTTTTACCGGATAATTTTTCTTTACCTAAAAATTTAAAAAAGTACATCATTACACTCTATTCATAATCTAGATCATTATATCTAGTATTTTTCTACTTATTTTATCGATTTTCTAGGCTAAATATTATTTTTAATGATTATTCCTAAAATACGAAAAATATCTTCGTTTCGCATGAAACTGGTCTCATGAGTTTCACTCGCCTCTAGGAATACATTGGTAGTCTCGGATCCTCAATCGAAGGTCGTATGTGTGAGATATGAATTTTTTGTTCAAAAGTCCTTTTTTTTTTCTCAGCTCTGTCTTCTCCTCTCTCTATCTCTCTCTCGTCTTCGTCTCTATCTTTTCCGATGTATCGTGGATCGTGCAAGTCTTCCTCCAGAAGACTCATGCCCTTATTTTCATTCTTGTGCTTTGAAGTTTCCCAAGACCTCGTCCTATAATCTCTCTCTACACTCTCTTCCCTCTCTCCTCTCGATTCGTATGATTTCTCGCGACCTATCTCTTCTTAAATTGTCTTGATGCTTTTGTTCTATTATCATCGCTACTTCTATCTCTACTTCCTTCCACCTCACAAAAATCAACTAATTGAGATCTCTTGTGCTCGCAAGAACTTTCAAATCTTCCTTAGAATCTTAGGATTTCTCGCACTTCAATGAGGATGAATCACGATGGTGATTAGTGTGAAAAGCGTTTTTCATCAGTTTCGCAACTCCATTGCTTGTCATGATCTCTGTCACTGTCTTCTCCCATTCGCTTGCTAGATTTTTCCATCTAGCGTTTCTCAATAAAGGGGAGAGAACAATGCAAGATAGATAGAGTTTCGAGAAAGAAGAGAAACAAATTTAGCGTTATTGGAGAGTGGAGAGATAGGTTTAAGGCTTGGGGAGCAGGGGTTCTGCTTCATCCTGTGCTTTCTTTTTTTTTTTTTTTTTGTGGCTGTGAACGTTCTAGACTTAATATATATATATATATATATATTATGGGGTTTTAAGAATTTCGTTATATTTTCTTACATGCGACGGTATTTATAGATTTTGTAATTTTAGTATTTTATTATGAAACTTTACGTCTAAACTAATTTGATTATTTTGAGTACGAATATTTACTCAAAATTTTTATTCAGAAATCCTAAGCTTATGATTTTAACTTACTATATCGTTTATCAAATGTTTATCCATAATTCGCTTTCCGTTTAATTATTTCTTTTACTTTAAATTGTGCAGACTATAATTAAGACTTGCAATTATTTTTATTTATTTATTTATTTATATACATATATGTAGGTATTTTCTAACTTACTTCGTTTCCTAATTTTATTTAGTAAAATGTTTCATATCATTTGTAATTCCAAACTCGTTATCCTTTCCCTTCACACACGATTATTCTCTCTGATTATTCTCAATGTCTATTTCTCATTATTTGTTATATTTATCAAATCGATTTCACTTTTTTCCTCATTTTTTATAAAGCCTATTATTATTTATCATAACTTTTTGGTTATACATAAATTATTAAAATAGTATTAATATATTACAGTGTTTTAAATTTTTAATCATAATTTTTTCAAAATTTTTAATATTGCAAAATTATCATTCTCACTACCCCGGCCTAGAAGTGTTTATTATTCCACTTATTTTCTTTAATTTTTATATAGTTTTTCAAAATTTTGGGGGCATTACACTTATTATCCTAAGACTTAAGATAACTCATGACTTTACACCACACACATATAATATACATATATGATGTTAGGTTCTCCTTAACATCCAATAATCCAAGATCTACCTAAATTTACGTAAATCATTTCAAAGTACAACTCTACTCAAAATAATACCACACAATGATCATTAAGGTATCATGTCAATATCGTTGGTACTCCCAATCAATCAACCACAACCAGTGCAAGCAGCACATAATTTAAAGTCGAATATTTGTCAAGTTCATTAGTTCTAATCCTAACAAGCACAAGTAGCAAGTACGATAATCACATACTTAAAATGGGCTTAACCAACAATTCTTGAATATCCTTAACTTTCAATCCTTATAAAACGACATAAATATAACTATTTTAGTATTCTATGTGAAACAGACTCTAAATTCTTACTAAGAACCTAAAATGCACTAAGTCACCTATTTTCATTAACTCGTAACTCACTACTTGATTCCAAACTCATACTTCAAATATACCATGACATCACACAAACTTTACTAAAAGTTGACATAAACTGATAACAAACTAGGTACAAAGTCAACTATATCGAGTTCAATAATTGCACATGATAAACAACCAAACCAACCATAAATATAAATTTCTAGTTACAAAATACACTAACCACAATAGAAATATGATACAACTACCAAAAATGTCCCACTACATGATGAGAATCGAGCAATCCAAAGACCAATGACTTGATCTAGAGCACGTAGCTTGCAAAATTTATTAACAAGAGTTATGATAGGAATCAAAATCCTACAAGACCTATCACTAGGACAAGAGCAAAAGGATTACAAAATTTGGCGATGAGGGTCCTCTTTGAACAAACCGACCTCAGAAATATTTATATACTAACTTTTTTTCTATTACTTATTTGTTGTACATTCCAACAGTCATACTTGTCGGGTTTTATAGGGCGATGGACGAACTTACTAAAACTCAGCTTGTGGGTTATTCATGGACCGACATAAACTGAAGATGAACTAAACGAACAAATTATTCACTTGACTTGAAGAACCGGCTCTTTGAAGATCATCTTTTGTACTTGTAATTTTTATTATTGAACCGATCATTTTGTATTCATTTTTTTTGGACTTTGTGATTTAACTGTAAAGGGCATTTTAGAACCAGCCACTCAAGTGGCTTAGTTGTAATTTTCATGTGGTTTTTACCCTAATAAGAGTAATTATAAATACTTACTAACTAGGGTTTGTTGGAAACTTTTGAACATTACATTTTTCTACCCATTTTCATGTGAAAGCTAAGGTTTATCTCTAATTTCATAAGACTCTTATCAACTTCTTCAAGGGTTGTGGCGAGTGGAGGCTTGAGGATTTGTGAGTAACATCAAATCCCTTAAGTTGATTCCAATTTCATACTAGTATGTCATATCTAGTGCGAATTGGATTGTTCTTGTTGAGTTCTTATTTGCAAGTAATTTGAGGCTCTAAATCTATTCTTAGATTCACATCATTTTAGTGGAATTAGATCCTAAGTGTGTTGTTTAATTGTGCTATATCCATGGATATCACTTGATCTTTAAGGGTTTTAGTGGAATTAGATCCTAAGTGTGTTGTTTAATTGTGCTATATCCGAATTACTAGTGATTATTATTTGCATGGATATCACTTGATCTTTAAGGGTTTTAAAGTGTGTTGGAGTCACACATTCTTGTGGCTTGTTGTATAATTCTTCAATTGTCATTGTTTAATTGCAATCATCAATTGAGGCATATCAAGTTATTAATAATATGCTAAATGAGAAAGAAGAGCACATGATCGAGGGATTTTAGGTCTATTTTAGGAGTTATTTTGGCTAGAATTACACCAATGTATAGGAGTTAGAGTGTTATTGTAGAATAATGGAAGAGTTGGGTCAATACAAGCATAACACAACTATGTAGTGGACCTATGTATCTTTCTGGACTATATTTCAATTTTGTTTAGGATTCAATATGGGCATGCCAAAGAATATAAGATCCTACATGGCCATGTAGATCCCCATGTTACTCTCTTTGACATGTTACTTGTGTTTTCAAGTTGTGCTAATGTACACAACCATCTACATGACTGTGTAGGTGCCAATGTACTTACTAGTTTGTTATAAAATTTGTTTGTTTCCTATTTTATTTTCATAATTGTTAAGGCTTCATCCTAGATATATTATATATATATATATACATAAGGGTTGAAAAGAACCTTACACTAACATTATTGAATATTATTCTTCTTGATTGAGTATTCTCATTAAATTGGTTCTTATCAAATCTTGCGATTTGTGGTGAACAAACCATCTTATTCAATTTGTGTGTATGATCAAATTAGATAGGCATAGCTCAAAATTCTAGGCATGATTCTTGTGAATCGATGGGTGTCATCCCAATCACATCACCGTGTCTACTCTTCGTAACACATGAAGTCTAAGTCATCATCATAATTGTAATACATGTCATGATCTAGATCATGAGACATATCAACCTCTTCAACTAGCCCCAAAAGGAATTCCCACAAGGGGTTAGCTAAAGCCCTATATATAAGCACCACAAGGACATGTGTATACTACAAATCCAATCAAACATTTATACATAAAATATCCAATGCATAGACATCAATTTATTATCTTTTATTTAGGTATCATAATACACCATAGTCTTAGTGTCCTAGGACTTGGGATAACTCATGACTCTGCATCACATATATATAATATGCATATATGATGTTAGGTTCTTCCCAACATCCAATAATCCAAGATCCACCTAAATTTACGTAGATCGTTTCAAAGTGCAACTCTACTTGAAACAATGCCACACAATGATCATTAAGGTATCATGTTGATATCACTAGTACTCTTAGTCTATCGACCATAGCCAAGTGTAAGTAGCAAATAATTTAAAGTCAAGTATTCATTAAGTTCATTAGTTTTAATCCTAACAAGCACAAGTAGCAAGTACGATAATCACATACTTGAAATGGGTTTAACCAACAATTCTTGAATATCCTTGACTTTCAATCCTTATATGACAACATAAATACAAGTATTTTAGTATTCTATGTGAAACTAACCCTAAATTCTTACTAAGAACCTAAAATACACTAAATCATCTATTTTCATTAACTCATAACCTGCTATTTGATTCTAATTAAACTCTCGGATGACTCTTCTTTAAAACTATTGAACTCCCCCAAAGCATTTTAAGAAAAGGTTGATTAAAGGATGATATCTATCATTGATATGTAATTTAATAAAAAAGTTCCATTTAAACTAGTTAAAAGATAGTTAAACTTTATATTTAATTTATTTTAAGTGATAAAGACTTGATCCAATTTGAAAGATTTGAAAAAATTCTTTACATAGTATAATAAAGCAATTAGTACGAAAAGATTATTTATTTTTAATATTAATTATAATTTAGTGGGTCATGAATCTTTGAAATGACAAAATACCGTTGAATATATAAATTAGGTATAAATAATAATAAAGCATAATTAAAATAGTTAAAATACTCTTAGAAAGCAAAATAAGTAATATTCATCATACTAAAAAGAGTCAAGTCTTAATTACACTTTAATAAAGAGTTTGAACCTTTTATTGATAAAAACATTATGTATGCACACATATCACTTCCTTTATCAAATTTTAGTAACTTTTAATTTAGTAGAATCAAGATCATTTTGTTTTCAATATGAACACACACACACACACACATATATATATATATATGTATATATCACATTATTTTTTTATTAACTTATATTATTGTAGAGATCTTTTGAATTACTCACACATTACATGAACTCTTATTTAGCTTCTTATTAAACAAGATAAGGCGATAATTACCCACTTCTTATCAAGGGTAATGAGAAATGAAAGGAATTGCATGGTTTTAATTTTCTATGGTTGCTCCTTGTAAATGAGAGGAAAACGAAGCAATTATCATAGTAAATCCGAAGTTTAATAAACTATATCCTTTGTCCGTATAAAAAAAGAAAAAAAAAAAAACTGAGTGAACCCATATAGAAAAAATAAATTCTATTAGATAGAAATTTTCTTAATAGACTCATTATTAAGTTATAAATATTAAATTTATTATCATTAATAACCGTTAAATTTATACCATTAATGCTAAATTAATAACTCCATCCTTTAATCCTGGGTCCTTAAAAACACGCACGAGGCCATACAAATTTTCTTAATAAAGCAACCAAATTAATCCTAGATTTATTTATTTACAATCACTACTGCACGTAAGATTGGACAATTCTTAAGTTGTGAATATTTTTAAGTGCTGCGACGACTAATGTTTGAGGACCTTTCCCTATGTTTTTGTTGAAGCTGATGTTGTAGGAAACCTGTGGCAGTCCACGAGACGGAGACGAAGCTAGCGAAAATTAAACTGGTGAAATGGAAATGGAGACAGCATCTCTCTGGACAACAGGTACGTATTTCATATGATTTCTTCTTCAGATAATAAAGACTTTGAATTAGCAACTTCCGCTTAGGTAAAATATCCGGTTGGTTTCGTTGCAATTGATGAAGAGAAGGGTTTACATGGTTTCTTTCTTCTAGTGTGCTTGTGGTTTTTATTTGTCGTATTATCAGACTATTTGCAACCCTTGGCTTGAGAGTGAAATTACTTCCGTGTGCGGTTTTCTTCAATGACAACTGTTTCCTTTTTTTTTTCTTCTTGTTTATTGGGTAGATTCATGGCAACAGGATGAAAAAACTGTAGCATAGGACCAGGATGATTTAGTTATCACGGGAATGATGTTTACGAGGAATTCAAGAATCTTGAAATTAAATGCAAGGTTTCTTCACTCATTGATAGATGAGGAAAGCACTCGAATTATAATGTCACCACCTCTCATCTCTCTGGATGTTCCCGAGACTTGGGCTCTTAAGTTGAACCATTCCTATCCTGCATCCGCCATCTGTCCAAGTGGGTAGCTTCTATTCTTTATTCTTTGTATTTATTTATTCATTTTGGTAAATAAGCTTCTATTCTGTATTGATTGATCTTTTGCTGCAATTTCTTTATTTCCCTGTCCCCATCAGACTGCAATATATTTATTGTAACTTTAATTTCTGATGCTTGTTTGTGGTTTCTTCATTTCACTTAATCTCCCCTACATGACTCCCCCACCCCGAAATTGGTTATCTAGTGTAACTCTCAGGTTTGGTAAGGATTCGTAAGGTTAACAAATTTCATAATCAGCGAAGCTTTTGCTTTGTAATAACATTCTAGTTTTGGAAGGAAAAAAAGAAAAAACTGTCTCTCTTTTCTTTAGTTTGTAATATACATATGTGAGTATATCTTAAGTGATTTCAGTTAAATTCTGAACAAATATCAAAGTTTAGCAGTATGCTCATTTCTAAAATGTGACATGATGTCATAAAAAGAAGATATTTCTTTTGGTAGCTGAGAAGAAGATATTTTTCATTATTACATGGAAAAACTTGATTTCTATCCACTCTAGTCTGTGGGCAATAGACAACATATTTTATGTAATATGTAAATTTGATTGTAGAAACACAGCTATTTCTGGCTTCCCATATCCCATATGTCTCTTGACTGCACAATTGGGGCTTCCCATATCCTATAAGTTCAAATGAGAAAGAATTTCCTCACAACGCCACTTTCCCCTAATTTGTTAATAAGACTTTAGATTTGTTTTGCTCCATCTTGAGGTTTTAACTGTCTAGCTTCCAACTGGTGCCTCAATTTTGGTGTCCTTATTAATGTTATTTATTGATGATACTTGTCCAACCATGTTTTCATGTATGTTTACCTGATTAAACTATAAACCATAACCTTCTTTCAAAATAAAAAGAAATGACAAGAAAGGAGAATACCTCTTACTGAAAAGGAAAAAATAAAATGAAATAAAATAAAAAGAAAAAGAAAAAAAAAAAAAGGATAGGAGAATACCAAGGGTTATGCCCTCCCTTCCTGGAAATTTTGCTCTTCATTTGGCTGGGGATGAAAACTGATCCCTGCTTATGTAATTTAATATTTCCTTGAGAAATTATTTTTACGAATTGTTTGCCCTATCATGTTAATTTTGATGTACAAGATATCATAACCTTTGAAAATATCTCTGAGTTTTAACTAGTTAATTTACTTGTTCCTCTATGCCTTGTCTATAATACTTCCATAAATATATATATATGTATTTCCTCAAGTATGTTTGCTCCTCCTTTGTTTCTATCCTTAATGATCACCATGGTTGTCGTTTGGTATTCACCACAGAAAATGAAAAGACTGCTGCAGTGATTGATGGAAAGTTAATTGCTGACACAATTCGGTCTAGAATAGCTAGTGAGGTAGAAAGGATGAAGACTGCTATTCAGAAAGTTCCTGGCTTGGCCGTAGTTATGATTGGTAATAGAAGAGATTCTGAAACTTATGTCCACAACAAGATAAAGGCTTGTAAGGAGGCTGGAATTAAGTCCATTCTAGCAAATTTTCACGACAATTGCAGAGAAGATGAAGTTGTCAATGCATTATCAAGTTTTAATGATGATCCATCAATTCATGGTATTCTTGTCCAGCTTCCTCTACCAAAGGTAATTTGGACCATGCTCAACAATTTCTTATCTCTTCAATATATTCTACTGCTTCAGACCCTTGTGTAGTCTTTAGCTCATGCAAATTTTTTTCTCCCGACTAAACAGAAACATATCTATCTATTGAAATTGAAGCATGCCAGTGAAGGCATTACAAACATGATTTGTGGTACAATAAAGCCTTAGTAAAATACACTATGCTTGCACAAGGGTGTATGAATCCTGTGGTATCTCATTTCATGCACTTATGACCTTTACAAGCTTGCCTTTTAGCACATTCATTGGCTTTGCTATTGAACATAAGAAATGAAAGGAAAACAAATGATCAACTTCCTGATGTCTCTAGTAACTGCAGCCACCTGCCAATCTCAGTCTTTGACGTTGTTTATGCCGCCAGTGAGGCCTTTGTTGTTGCATTTCATTTCCAGCATAGACCATCTTCTCTTTTGCAATTGAGAATCTTCTTTTGATAGCCAAAGCTCCAATAACAGAGTAGATGGAGGCACATGTTCACTTTCGCCATAGGATCAATGCACTAGCTTTCCTAAAGAAGGCACTGTTCCGATTTCCAATTGATATCCTTCATAGAACGGCCGATGACAACTCAGTTTATAGTTTCATCTAATACTAGGAGCTGTAACTGAAATTCCTCCTGCATTTCTCTCACCTGGTGGTTGTTGGGTACCTTCCTTCTAGATTTGAAATTGATAAATTCATGAGTTGCTCTTTCTATTGCCATTACAGTTCTTTGTGGGTCTGGAGTTCTTTTATTAAAGACAGTATCACATACGTTTTTTGCCCCTTTTTGGAGAACTATCTCATGTTAAAATTAAAAAAGCTGCAGATCCTTTCCTTTCTCCATAAGTGCTCATCCATCTATGCACTTTTGATTATTTGACACTACATTCACTTCACAAAGTTTTGGAAATTTTCAAATGGAGCTTATGTTTTCTAGAGCAAATAAGTTTATTCTATTTGTTAAGCAGCCAGTTATACCTTTTAAAAATGTCTATACCAGATGCAAGAAGAAGCAAGAGTAACTCTTGTCGGTTCTACTGTTGTTATTGGTTGTATATAGATGTGTGTGTATCGTGTTGTAGTGCCCATGTGGCAGTATTGATATGTGTGTCCCGTTGCATAGCTGGGATGTTTGTAATTTTATCATGTGTTTGTATTTTCTTATGTTTGTCACATGTAGGGGAGTGGTTTTAGCGAATAGGTTGTGTTGTGTTGTTGTGGATTAGTGTTAGGAAGCAGTTGAGTGAGTATAGGAGGGGAAGTTATCTTCTCTAACTGCCAATTGTAATGATTAAGAATGGAATGAATGAAACTAATGAAGAAAGACAATAGCCTATTTTCCCAAACAAACTCTAGACCTTAATGAGATCATTGTTTCTCTTCTAGTGAGCCCAAATTCACTAACACCATAGGTAGACAAGGAAGGAAATCCAACAAACTAAGTTTACAATCTAATAATGTGGTCAATAGACCAACTACTAGGGCACAAATTGCGATCCTTTGACTTTTTGTTATTGGAGCCAGGTTTTGTGGAGGATTTGAAAATTGTTCAACAACAACTAGAGGCCTTCTTAATTTGACATTTCTCCCAAAAAAATAAACTACAGACCTTCTTGGGGATGTACAAGGAGAACCGAGCCAAGATTGAAGCCATGGAAGCATGGCAAAGCTTGGCAAATCAAGTGGCCTCCTTAACAAGGGGTGGAAAGGCCACTGGAAAATGTCAATGACAATCAACTAGGGGACAGTGATGGTAAAGTGCAGTTGGATTGGGGGATGGTACTAGCCAAGCAAGCAAAGTGGGAGTTCCCGAGGTATGATGGGGGTTCTGACCTGTTGGCATTGTTAAACAGGTGTGAACAGTTTTTTGAATACCAGTGCACGGCTGAGGAGAAAGTTGCAATAGCCGCTTTCAATATGGAGGGGGACAGCCAATTGTGATACTTGAAATTAGAACAGGATCATAACATTAAATTTAACTATACATTATAATGGTGATCGAATTTTACTATCAATTAAATTGTGAAATTATTTTACTATACATGATAAATGTGTTCAATTTTACTATCCATGAAAATGTGTTCGACATTATATAATGTCATTATATAAATGTCGATTTTTTTCAAATCCTTATGTAACATACATTTTGGATTGCCATCTAGAAGCAATAAACTCAGAGTACTGTTCAAAATTAGGTAGTTTGGATTGGTAGAAAATTATCGGACAAGATTTGATCAGAAGTTGGCTCAGACGACAAATCTAACGAATGGGCAAGAGATAGCACTTTTTATAAGTGGGCTTAAGGACTACATTGTGGTGGAAGTTGAACTTTACCACCCTACCATGACCCAACCCGTCTCTATGAAAGGATGGGAGCCACGATGAGAGATGCTGCTGAAGGAAGGAGACGTGTGGTGACCCAAGTTCATATGACCCCTCGACCTGCATTTATAAGCCGAACATAATTGGAGGAAAGAAAAATGAAAGGATTGTGTTTTAATTGCAATGAGCCATTTACTGTTGAGCATAAGTGTAAGCAGCTATTTTGCGTGGAATGTGAAGAGGAAGAGGAGGAACTAACAGAAGTTAAAATTGAAAGGGAAAAGGATGGAAAAGAGGAGTTGCAAATATCACTCCATGCAATGGATGGGTTGCAGCAAGCACAAACCATGAAAGTTTAAAGCAATCTGTTCTAAGAGCCATTGCTAGTGCTTATTGATTCAAGAAGTACATGTAGATTTATCAGCATTTTGGTAGTTGGATGGCCAGAATTGCCAATAGAGAGGCATGTGGAGATGAGCGTAGTGGTCGTCAATGGGGGGTGACTCAAAAGCAGAGTCGTCTATAAGCAGCTACTGGTTAGGTTGGGAGGAAGGTTGTTTATGATAGATTCGTACTTCTTGCCTCTGTGGGATCGGCATTGTGCTTGGGGTAAACTGGTTATGATCCATAGGGTCAATTACTTGGGATTTCTCAGTGGTGAGGATGAAGTTTAAATAAGGGGCAGAAGAGGTGGGTGAGTTACAAGGAGTTGCTCATGATGAGATTTGAGAATGCCACAGTTGGAAGTGGTCTTACAAGGGGCAAATCACAATCACGACCTGCAACAAGTGTTTGATGAAATTTGCTAACATATTTTAGACACCTCTAGGCCTACACACCCACCCCCCCCCCCCCCCCCCCCCCCTGCCATTGTGATCACACTATCAGATTACAGCCAGAAACACCCTCTGTGGCAATGTAGCCTACTAGTATCCTCATAGCCAAAAGGATGAGATCGAGTTACAATGTGAGGTAATATTGAAAAAGGGAATCACTAGACCCAATCAGTCTGCTGGTTAAGAAAAGCAATGGTACCTGGAGATTTAGCATTGATTACCATGCCTTGAATAAAAAAACTGTTAAAGATAAATTTCCCATCCTAGTCATTGAGGAGTTGCTTGAAGAGTTATATGGGATGTATTATTTTTCTAAGCTCAATTTGTGCTTGGGATATCATCAAATAAGAAGAAATTTAAGAGATGTGGGGAAGACTACCTTTAGGATGCATAATGGCCATTTTCAATTTATTGTAATGCCACCTAGCCTTATGGACATGCCTTTAACCTTTAAGGCTATGATGAATGAAGTGTTTAAGGGGTATTAGAGAAAATTTGTCCTTTTTTTTTAATGACATCCTTATATATAGCAGATTGTAGGTTCAACATTTACAACATTTGAGCATGGTGTTTTTTGGTGTTGCGATATCATCAATTATAACTTAAGAAGTTGAAGTGTGCATTTACACAAAATCAAGTGGCTTATCCAGGTCGTTTGATTTCGGATAGGGGTGTGGAAGCCGACTCAAAGAAGATTGAAGCAATGATTCTTAGCCGCAGCCAACCAAAATCACATCATTGAGAGGGTTTCTTGGACTTACAGTGTATTATTGGAAGCTTCTACAAAATTATGGAGTTATAGCTGAGCCCTAACCTGTATGCTGAGGAAGAATAACTTTAACTAGACTAAGGAGTCGGAACAAGCATTTGCAACCCTCAGAGAGGCAATGACACCAGTGCTGGTGCTAACGCTACCTGATTTCAATTGGTCATTTGTTGTGTGATGCATCCGACAGTGGCATTGGAGCTGTACTGCACCAACAGAACAGGCTTATCTCTTTTTTCTAGTTGTCCTGCACACCGACATCTAAAGCAACAGGTGGTCCCAACCATCCACTACAGCCAAAGGGGTATGCTACTGGTGCCTACCTTTGGGGGTGCAAGTTTGCAGTCCCAACCATCCACTACAGCCTAAAGTTCCTCTTGGAACAGCGTGTCACAACCTCCCCATAGGAGCACTGGATCAACAAGTTAAAGGGATTCAATTTTGAAATAGAATATGAGGCTGAGCAGGAAAACAAGGTAGCAGATGTTCTATCTCGACTTGGTGAACAGCCTAGTGAAATCGTTGCAATTTCAACACCAGAACTGGACTTATTCGATCTAGTATGCAAGGAAGTTGAATCCTCACTAGAGATGCAGAAACTAATTGCATGAATGCATGCAAATGAAACAGGGGCTGGATGGAGCTTTAAATAGGGGCTGTTATTTTGCAAAAATAAGATATTTCTCTAGTCCACGTCAGCCCTTTGTTCCACCATTATAAGGGCTATTCATGATCAATGTCGTGAAGGTTATTGGAAGACTATCAAATCACTAGAGATTTCTATTGGAAGGGCTTGAGGCAACAAGTAGAGGAGGCAGTTTGCTTGTGCAGTCTGCCAGAGAAACAAAACGAACAGCTCTAACCCACAGGATTACAACCACTTGGCATTCCAAATTAGGTTTGGTCAGATATTTTCATGGGTTTTATTGATGGCCTCCCAATCTCACATGGAAAATCAGTTCTGTTAGTTGTGGTAGATAGTTTTCAGAATATACCCACTTTATTCCTATAATCCACCCTTATAATGCTGTGACAGTGGCTAAGCTTTTCTTTGATAACATGTTCAAGTTGCATGGCTTGCCAGAGACAATTGTGAGGGATAGGATATAACCTTTACTAGTACCTTTTGGAAAGAATTATTCAAATTGTGTGGAACTAAATTGTCTTTTTCATGAGCCTATTACCTACAAAGTGATGGCCAAACAAAGGTGATTAACTATACTCTTGAGATGTATTTGAGACGTTTAATGGGGGATAGACCAAGGCATTGGGATGATTGGGTAGCTTAGGTGTAGTATTGTTACAACATGGGCTATCACTCTTCTCTTAAGTCCATTGCCTTCCAAGTTGTCTATGGAACACCTCTTCCAAGGCTTCTTTCTTGCTTGGTAGTACAAAAAATCTAGGTAGTGGAGCAAATGCTTGCAAAACACCTATCAAGGACAAGCCATTTCCACACCTAAGGCCATCTTAGACTCATGCAAACACTTATCACCATCAGAAGTGTTAGTCTGTTGGGAAGATTACTTGCCAACTGAAGCCTCTTGGGAAGATGCCACAGTGATGTACCACTAATGTCCTAATTTTGTACTTGAGGTCAAGCACACTCTTAAGGGAGGGAGAGATGTTAAGCAGCCAATTATACTTTTTGAAAATGTCTATACCAAATGCAAGAAGAAGCAAGAGTAGCTGTTATTAATGTCTGCTGTTGTTACTGGTGTTGAATTTGTATGTAGGTGTGTTTGCATTGTGTTATAGTGCCGATGGGGCAATATTTGTATGTGAGCAGTGTTGCATAGCTAGGATGTTTGTGCTTTTATCATATCTTTGTAATTTCTTAGGGTTAGGCAATAGCCTATTTTTGCAAATAAACTCTAGACCTTTATGTATCAAATCTATAAACTTAATTCTTCATATGAGCTGGTTGTGGTGTTAGCCTTAGTATGGTATCAAAGTAGGAGGAACCAATTTGAAACCCTTACATTGTTAGTTAACCCCTATATTGAGTTATACTTAGTACGTTAAGGCTTAGGCTTGACTTGTTAAAAGAATTATTGGGCTCAAGCTAAGCCAAGCCAAGCTTTTACTAAATTTGAAAATTATAGGCTCGAGCTCAAGCTAGGTAAGAAATTTAAAGCTTGAGCTCGGCTTGTTTAGATCAATGAGCCTAAGCTCGAGCTTGTTTAAATAAACAAGCCTAAATTAGAGTTCGTTTAAATAAACAAGCCTAGTTACAAGCTTATTCGTGAATCTATTTATTAACAGTATAAATGAAAGCCTACTCATGAGTCTATTTATGAGTCGATTTATTAACAATATAAATGATAGTTTATTTACAAGTTTGTTAATAATTGGCTTGTTAATAATATAAACGAGAGCCTGTTCATCAACCTATTTGTGAGTTTGTTCACAAGGCAATTTACAAGCCAACTCATTAACTATATAAACAAGTTTACTTGTAAACTCACGAGCTAACTCGTTGAATACTATAAAGGAACTTATTCTCAAGCTAACTCACAAGTTTAAATAGGAGCTCGAGCTCAGCTCGTTTAAATAAATGACTTCATTTTGGAGCTCAAATTTAACTCGCTTATTAATCAAGCTCGAGTAGCCCAGTTCATTTGCAGCCTTAATCTAGATTATCCAAGGAAAATGCATTTCATTGAATGAGCATAAATTTTGTCTTTGCCCATAAGGAAAAATTTAGGGACATACATGAAAGAGAGGTCGAGTAGGATAAACATAAGAATATGGATACCTGCATGAAGAATTGAAAGATATTACAAGGTAAATATGAGAAAATGTTCTAATTCTTTATTCATGTTGATCATGTTTATATGCATGAATTACAAGGATAAGAAAGGGAATTGATACACATTATTAACAAGGAAATATAATGAAAACTCTATCAATTATTATTCACAGAAAATCTCCTAATTAATGAAACGAATTATACTAGAATAAAATCCCCGAATTACACTAGAACATTCTGACATATATTCTACCCCCTTCCCCCCGTCCTCTCAAGCTTAGGAATGAACATCCATCATTCCTAGCTTGCTTAAAATAACTTCAAATGATGCTTTAGCTAATGACTTTATTAAGATATTTGCTTCCTGATACCAAGAAGCAGTGTAGGTAAGGTTTATGCCTCCATTTTCGATTTCAGACTTGATAGAGTTATGATCAATACATATATGCTTCAGTCTTGTCATGCTAAAATGGACTCTCAACAATGCAAATAGCAGATGGCTATCACTATGCTCCTGAGTAGTTTTAGAATAAGGCATCTATCAACCTTTGAAGGCAAGTGCCCTCACAAATTCCTTGTGAATCAACTAAATCCACCTCTATACTACTCTTGGCTACCATTGTTTGCTTCTTACTTTGCCAAACCACCAAATTTCTCCACACCTTCATACAGAACCTTGATTTACAATCAAATCTATGACCAGCCTAATCAACATCTACAAAACTTAAAATGTCTCTCTTTGTTGACTTGCGAAATGATATACCTTTACATGGTGTTCCTTTAAGGTATTTGAGTATTAGGAGTACGGCATCCAAGTGTTGTTTAGTAAGGGCATCTATCACTTGTCTTACGATGCATACAGCTTAAGCAATGTTGGATCTTATCATGTTTAAATAAATCAAACAACCCACTAGACTCTGGTACTATTTACAATCTATTGAAGTATCTAACTTCATGAATCCCCTCTTCCAATTTTGTCAAGAGGTGTTGCTGTTGGTTTACTTCCCAGCCTTCTAGTCTCCTTTAAAAGATTTAGAACATGTTTCCTTTGGGAAACGAGTCATAACAACAAGAGAGAGGTGCCTGATCAGAATCAGAAGATATTGAAAGAGATTGACTTGAGTATGATGGAGAAGACTCATGACTCAAAACATTTAAATGACGATGAGATTGACTAGGCTTGCACTAATTGAGATAACCATGGGGATATCAAAGGCAAAGACAACAACTCTGACGAAGTTAAAGTCTTGGGATTCTCATTGCTTTGATTCTCCCCTAGAGAGTTCTCATAAAAATTATTGTGTTCTAGAAAAGGAGTGTCACATGAAACATAAAACTTGCTAAAGGAAGGTGATAGCATTATAACCCTTTTGACTAGGTGAATAGCCAACAAACACACATTTAAGAGCCTTACCATACATTTTACTTTGATGTTGCTCATGATCTATTGCATACATCGTGCAACCAAATACTTTTGGAGGCAAAGAACTAAGAAGTTGAGCATAAGGATACTGTTTTAACAAATGTCTTATAGGAGTGGGAAAGTCAAGAGTTTTAGATGGAAGACGATTAATAAAATAAGCTGCAGTTAAGAAAATTTCCCCCCAAGAAGGAATTAGGAATAGATATCAACAACATTAGTGACCAAGCAACCTCTAAGATATGCCAATTCTTCCTCTTAGATACTTACCCCATTTTATTGTGGAGTGTAAGAGCATGAGCTTTGATGGAAAATACCATTATCAATCAAGTATTTAGTCAGATCTTTTGGAAATTACTCTTTCCTATTATCTAAATGAAGAATTTGAATTGATGATTGAAAGACATTTATGATATACTTATGGAATATCTTGAAGTTTTCACAAGCAGAAGATTTGCCTTTCATCAAATAAATCCAATAAGCACGAGTATGGTCATAAAAAATGTCATAAACCATCTTGCCCTTGATATATTGTGAAATTAAGTAGGATCCCATATGTCACCATAAATTACATGAAAAGGCAAAGGATTGTACGAGTGAGCAGGATAGGAATTCTTAGAGAGCTTAGCTAGAGTGCAAGTTAAGTTTAAATCGAAATGATTCCTTTTCTTTATTGATAAAAAAATGGATAAACGTCTATGCCAAAGCATGATGTCAAAATCAGACACGAGAAATATGGTAAGCATAACTTGGATTGAGTTGACTCATAGCAATTCATTTGACCTGACTTTAAATGAGATTGAGCCAATCTGGAGCATCCTGACAAGCCGTGTAGGCCATGAGATGCTTTAGCATTGCCAATCATCTTCCTTGAAGAAATGTCTTAAAAAACACAATGAGTAGGAAATAAAGTCACACTACAATTCATGTTTCGACACATTTTACTTACTGACACAAATTTTATCTCAGTTTAGGAATGTAGAGAGTTGTAAGTTCAAGTTGGCTACATGTACTACACTTTGTCCTCTAGCATAAGAAGCACTATCATTAGCAACCAAAACTCGAGTATTACACTCATGCACAGCTCAAAAGTTTTAAAATTCTCCATAGAATTAGTCATATGATTGG
Source organism: Laguncularia racemosa (assembly GCA_037954665.1). Lineage (NCBI taxonomy): Eukaryota > Viridiplantae > Streptophyta > Magnoliopsida > Myrtales > Combretaceae > Laguncularia > Laguncularia racemosa. The sequence continues at coordinate 2,943,324 of JBBMOL010000069.1, read as the reverse complement.
ATGCACCAGTATCTTCAATCCAACTTTGCCCAGAAGAAATTACCCAAAAAAAAAACTTTGCCCATAAGGAGTCAAGTTAGAGATGGCATCCTTAGCTTTGAGGGTTGTTGCTGCTATGGAAAAATTCTCATGATGAACTTCAGAGACCATGGCTTGTTTAAGTAACTTTTGGAGGATTTTGACTTGTTCTGAAATTTACATGTTCTGGTGTCAAGTTTAGATTAGGAGAGGATTTTGAGCATTTGGATTCAGCAACAAGTGCTATCTTCATCTGTCCCTTTTGCTTCTTAGATTTCCAATTCTCTTGTTTTCCATGAAACTTCCAACATGTATCCCTAGAATGATAATGTTTTTGACAACGGCCGCACTATGCTTTTCTTTGGATTGGGTTGTCTCTGTGTTCCCATTATTACTGCACTTGTGGTAAGTTTCGTGTTGAAAAGAATAGAAAATTACTGAGGTGATATCATTGATGAAAAACTTTCAAGTGGAATATCAATACCCTCAATGAGGAGAGAATGATAGATTGATTGGCTGTATGCATATTCTCACTTGCTATCACAGGGCACACCCATAGTTCTTTTGCTCTTTTCTCACTAATAGTGTGTGGATAACCTTACACTGATATTTCGAATTATTACCTCTAACAGCACTTGAATGAAGAGAGTATTTTGAATGTGCTGAGCCTAGAAAAAGATGTGGATGGTTTTCACCCACTTAATATGGGTAACCTTGCTATGAGAGGTAGAGAACCTCTCTTCGTACCCTGCACTCCAAAGGGTTGCATCGAGTTGTTGATCAGATCAGGCATTGAAATAATGGGGCAAAAGGCTGTTGTCATTGGGAGAAGCAATATTGTTGGATTACCAACTTTCTTGCTATTGCAGGTAGGAGCATATTAATATCAGAGAAGGTGACCTTATTCTTATTTCAGATGAAGGAAGTTGAATTTTTGAATTGTTGTGCAGAGACACCATGCAACAGTAAGTGTTGTCCATGCATTCACAGAGAATCCAGAAGAGATAACCCGAGAAGCTGACATTGTCATCACTGCTGCTGGAGTTCCAAATCTAGTCCGTGGCAGTTGGCTAAAGCATGGAGCCACTGTAGTTGATGTGGGGACATGTCCAGTGGAGGTGGATAGTTTATATTCAATATTTTCCATTTACCCTATTCGCAATTTTACAGCACCTTGAATCATATTGAGAAACATTGGATTGCTTTGCTACTGTTGCAGTGTTAGTGTTCTCCAGATCATTCTAATATTATTAACGGATATGCAGGACCCAAACCATGAGAATGGATACCGGCTTTTGGGAGATGTTTGCTTTGAAGAAGCAGAGAAGGTGGCCGGAGCTATTACTCCCGTACCTGGCGGAGTTGGACCCATGACCATTGCCATGCTTCTGTCCAATACTCTAGATGCTGCCAAGCGTTGCTATAGATTTTCCTAAGCTTGGATCCATCTCGTAACGCAAAAATTTTGTCTGTAGAGCATTATGATTCTGATAGCTTTTTTTTTGTGTGCACAATATAAATGTTATACATCTCATCTGTATCCTTTTCCTTAAGGATAGATAGGAGGAATCGCAATATGGGATGTAGCTCAGAGCCTTAATTGTAGAGAGGACACAAAACTAATAATATTAATAATAATACAAAAAAAATTACATGTAAAAAAGGACAAATAAATAGATACATTCTTAGTGTATTTATTTGAACAGCACCTTCCATTAAAGCAATACCAAATAAAGCAGTGGTTTTACATATCGATTCTATTTTTGTATGTAAAGATCTCTTCCTTATTTGTCTCATCCTCAATAAAAGGTCTTTTTCTAAATACAGGCATCTCGATAATCAACCTACTTTTCCAAGTATAAAATGTAAACTGGCCAGAGCAATCTTTTTCGCTGTCAACTTATCGGTTCATACTTGTCCTATTCTTTTGGAGAGGAGTGAAGTCTCTCTCTCCCATCTGAATCTAATATGTATCTTCAACTGATTACAACCAGCTAGAGAGTGCCAGGATCGATGGCCGATCAACATTGGAGGTGATTAACGATTGAGCGATTGAAGCTTTCTTGCTGTGACCATAGAACCTTGGTCCGTCAGTTTGATGTCCTTTGGGTAAACATTTTAACACCGGTCTAAAACCGGCTGTTTCAAAAAATAAATAAATAAATAAAAATGAAAAAGGTACTGAAAAGATAAAGTGAATAATATACGTAGCGGATACGAAATGATGTAGATAAAAGGAAAATAGTTTAGTACATTTAAAAGTTTCTTCGGATCAAAAAAAGACAAAGATCAAACACAGCTTGATTTTGTGATCAACTTACAGTAGAAACGAGTTTGATTTGAATCATCCTGGGGTGGACTCTGAATTTGCCATGGAATCAATTAAGAATGTGATTTGCACCATTTATGGAAGTCTAGAGCAAACTCAAAAACTCATACCATGCTTGTTATGTGTGAAGTGTGAACATACACTAGATAATTGTACATACATTGCGGCTCCTCAAACACTAATAATGTGCAAGCATAAGTTATGCATGTATAATAAAAATCAAATTGTTATAATAGGTGTGGAAAAACATTATATATAGCTAGAATTAGATAATATAATAATTTATTAAGTACGTTTTACTTATATGTTGTGCATGTCATGTACTAGATAATTTTAACAACTATAATATAAAATAATTTTGCTGCATATATTCAACACCTATAGTAACAACAACTATAATTATAAGGAAAGCACATAGAGCAAACATAAATTGGTGTATTTGTAATTTATCTTATTTAATATTCTATTCTAATGATTACAATAGATATATACATAAATATACACATACATTAGACCTTATTGTAAATAATAAGGATAATGTCCAAATTATTACCTAAATTTTTGGGTTTTTATTTATAATTTTGCATCTAAATTTTGAAGTTGCTAAATATTATATTCAATTAAAATTTTAATTATTAAATGTATTACATCACCTCTAATTGTTTATGCTTGTAATTTTTCAATCAATAAGCATTTGGCATATTATATTTCCAAATGTGAAAGAGGTAATAAATTTAACAAATAAAATTTTGATCAAGTATGATATTTGACAACTTTAAATTTAGGTATAAATTTTGACAAGTAAATGTTCAATTGAATATGACATTTGACAACTTCAAATTTCGGATATTAAATTAGAAAAATACTAGAATTTCAAGTATTGTTCTTGATATTCTCCCTAAATAATAATGTATGGTGTTGTGTTGTGTATATTTATGTATGTACATATATTAGGATAGAATATTAAATAGGGTAAATTACAAATATGCCCCTTATGTTTGCTTTATATATCCTTAGCTCCCTTATTTTTTAAATTAAGCATTTAGATTTCAGAATCTCTACAAAATGTGCTACCATATCATATTTTTCTATTTTGTATTTCTATAAAATTATTAAAAAAATAAAGAAAAAAGAGAGATCCTTCATTTATTTATTTATTCAAGCTTTCAAACATTTTACCATACTTCACGTTTTCTTTTAATTTTTTTATTATTTTTTTAAAGGCAAAATGGTCATATATGAGCTTAAAAGATTTTATTTTATTTTTATTTTTTTTAGGGGGGGGGGGGGGGGGGTGGTGGAATTCGGTGTGGGGGTTAGATTTAGGATTAAATGCTCAATTTTAAAGAGAGAAGATCTAAATGCACATTAAGTAAATATAAGGGATGTATTTACAATTTATCCTACGAAATACATATATGTTAATATCATTATTGTTATATAAAATCATGGTTACAATTTTAAAATGATTCAAATGTAGAGTTCTAAATAAATGTTTAATTCATATTGTATAAATTAATTTTTTTTGCATCTTTGAAAATTGATCCTATCAGCATTGTCAAAATTTACTCCAAAACCTAAGGATGAGTGGGCTCAATATAAGTAAGGTATGAGGCCCTACGTGTACCCTACATTATAAGATACAAATTCCCAATTTTTGAAACAAGAACTTGCCCTATATTAGCCTAGAACCACATTGCAACCTATGGAAATAAGATACTCTATAGAATCTATAAATTTATTTTTCTTATAAATTTTAAGTTTATACAATATTAACTAACCTATATGTAAATTATAAATTCTTAGTATGTAAAATTTATAGAATTTATAACAAAATATATAGAATGAAAGACAATAATATTTCAACCTTAATTATTTCAAATTTTACAATCTTACGAATTAACAAATGCAAAAGAATAAGGCAAGAAAGAAAAGAAAAAAAAGGAAAACCTAAGGTTAGAAAGGAAAATGGAGAAGAATAAGGAAAAAAAAAAGGGACAACATTAAGTTTATCCATTTGGGGTTATTAATTTATGGACTTAAACTCTTTTTTTTAATTAAAAAATTTATTGCCAAAAAATTTTAATATTGTCATTTACTAGTCATTTTTAATATTATTTAATAACATTATATAGGATAAGTATATGGTATCTTAGAACCTATACTTCATATACTTTAGAGTATAGGTTTCTAGATGGGTACGAGATAAGAAGATCTTGTACTCATACCTTACCTTATAAAAGTAGGTTCCAAAAAATTTATACCCAAAATCTACCTTATAACCTTTAATACTTATCTAAAACTTATCCAGTTGAATAAGGTATAAGTGGGTACCATGTATAATAGGGTTACCCATTCACTCCTATAAAAACCACTCTTGCACTACCATGTCTCTTGCCTCTAAAAAGCATGAGTGTGTAGGATCGAGATCTAATACTAAGCACAATTAATATTGAATTGGGTTTAGGTCTCTTCTTTTCTTTTCTTTTTTTGTTGAATCTACTACATATGAAAAATTTCTTAAGATATTTAGTACAAGAGAATTGAACTATAGTGATCTTTATCTAATGATGCACAAGCCAAGATAGTTGACGTTTGTCAATTACAAATATCAATAATAACTAAGCTGAAAGAGATGAATCAATCAAGGTTTTAATCAAAGCATCCAAATCTAATAATGTTCCCATAAAGTATAAGCCCCTTTATTAAATTAAGTTAATGGGTGTAATTAGAAGGAAAATTGTAATTAAAATAAATAAATAAAATTTAATCTAGAAAGTAAAGATGAGTTTTGCTCTAATGATCATCCTTAAGCTCTTACTCTCATGATTGGCTTGATAAATACTTGTTTTCTCAATCATTTACAACAAAGAGAGAGTGATATCGTTTAGATAGATATTAACGGTCATACTCACGATTTCTTGGTTAAAAGCATTTGTTCTAATTTTAGGACCCTTCATCATCCAGTTTAATGACAAGTTGAGGCTAAGTTTAGACCTTGCAAGTTTGAAGCAAGACTAATTTGTGGAGCTTTTTTTTTTTTTTTTTAAGTTCAAAGAATTTGCAAGACCCTAGCCTCCTAGGTAAAGCTAGGCATGGGCCAAATTAGACACATGACCTAGTACCAACCTACCATGGCAAGTCAATGATTAACAAGTTGGTGACTCATAGCCAAGTCATTTAGATGGATCTTGACTTGCTTATGGATCCACTGAATCTACAAGTTAAGGGTGATTCATCACCCTAGAATCGTAGATATGTCAAATCCATAGCGGATTCTAATGAAAATTTTAAAAATTGATTAATTATTAAAAAATAAAATATAAAATATCGAGATCTAATACCAAACACATTCGATATTGAATTAGGTTCATATTTTTTTTTTAACTTACTACATATGAGCAATTTCGTACGATATTGAGTACAAGAGAATTGACTATACTGATCTTTATCTAAATGATGCACAAGCTAAGATAGTTGATGTTTGTTGGTCACAAAGATTAATAATAACTAGGCTAAAAGAGATGAATCAATCAAGGTTTTAAACAAAGTATCTAAATCTAATAATGTTCCCATAAAGAATAAGCCCCTTTATTAAATTAAGTTATCGGGTACAATTAAAAGGAAAATTATAATTTAAAAAAAAATTAATCTACAAATTAAAGATGAGCTTTGCTCCAATGATCATCCTCAAGCTCTTGCACTCGTGATTGGCTTGATAAAGACTTGATTTCTCAAATCATTTACAATAAAGAGAGTGATATCGTTTAGATAGATATTAACGGTCAGACTCATGATTTCTTGGTTGAAAGCATTTGTTCTAATTTTAGGACCCTTCATCATCCTATCTAATGACGAGTTGAGGTTGAGTTTAGGCCTTACAAGTTTGAAGCAAGACCAATTTATGGAGCTTTTCTTTTTTTTTTTTCAAGTTCAAAGAATTTTCAAGACCCTACCCTCCTAGGTAAAGTTAGGCATAGGCCAAATTAGACACATGATCTAGTACCAACCCATTATGGCAAGTCAGTGATTGACAAGTTGGTGACTCATACCTAACATGTTTAGATGGATCTTGACTTGTTTGTGGATCCATTGAATCTACAAGTTAAGGGTGGTTCATCACCCTAGAATTGTAGATATGTCGAATCTATAGCGGATTTCAATGAAAATAAAAAAAAATGATTAATTATTAAAAAATCAAAATATAAAATATAAAGTATCGAGATCTAATACCAGGCACAATCAATATTGAATTGAGTTTAGGTTTTTTTTTTTTTTAATCTACTACATATGAACAATTTCTTAGGATACAGAGTATAAGAGAATTGAACTATAGTGATCTTTATCTAAATGATGCACAAGCCAAGATAGTTGATGTTTGTTGGTTACAAAGATTAATAATAACTAGGCTAAAAGAGATTAATCAATCAAGATTTTAACCAAAGTATCTAAATCTAATAATGTTACCATAAGGGAACATTAGAAGGCCCCTTTATTAAATTAAGTTAACAGGCATAATTAGAAGAAAAATTATAATTAAAATAAATAAACAAAATTTAATCTACAAATTAAAGATGAGCTTTGCTCCAATGATCATCCTTAGGCTCTTACTCTCATGATTGGCTTGGTAAAGGCTTGATTTCTCAAATCATTTACAACAAAGAGAGAGTGATATCATTTAGATAGATACTAATGGTTAAACTTACGATTTCTTGGTTAACAGCGTTTGTTCTAATTTTAGGACCCTTCATCGTCCCATCTAATGACAAGTTGAGACTGGGTTTAGGCCTTGCAAGTTTGAAGTAAGACCAATTTGTGGATTTTTTTTTTAAGTTCAAAGAATTTACAAGACCTAGCCTCTTAGGTAAAGCCAAGCATAGGCCAAATTAGATGCATGATCTAGTACCTACCTACCATGGCAAGTCGGTGATTGACAAGTTGGCAACTCTTACCCAACCCGTTTAGATGGGTCATGACTTGCTTGTGGATCCATCGAATCGGCAAGTTAAGGGTGCTTTATTGCCCTAAAATTGTAGATATGCCGGATCCATAGCAAGTTCCAATGAAAAATTTAAAAGAATGATTAATTATTAAAAAATCAAAAAATAAAATATGAAATTGAATTATAGTGCAAATTCAAACTATTGATATGTGAATTAAGAAAAATTCTTCCCTTATCACAACCCAAGGAAGTCCCTTGTCACTATAGCTTGCTATGTACAACATTAAATTCAAGAATAACTTTTGGTTATAGTTAACTATTATCACATGTTATCCCATTTGGTTGTAACTATTATATGTGGTACTTAGTTAAACCTTAATGAATTATTTTCCACTGTATCATTTGGGTACAAATAAAACTATCTACAAGAAGTTATGCGAAATTATAGCCACCCAGGCCAATCTCGAAACTATAGTGACAAAGAAACAAAAGACACAAAAACGATTCCTTCTATGTAAAAGGTGCTAAGTAACAGTGATAGCCCTTGCTCCTTTACAAGATTTATTCTCCTCATCTAACTAAACTTGATTTACTCACCATAGCCCATAAGAAATGGTCGATGCACATCTTACCATGAGTTAACCTATGAATAGGGAAAACTATAGGAGAATAAGTAAAATTGCGACTTATTTAAAAAAAAATCCTCCACTTATATGAGCACACAAGTAATCAAACAAATTATTAATCATTAATGTACTATGCATTACTAACCATATGAGATGCAACATCATGTGTAAGGTTCCTTCATGAACTAAGGTTAGGAAGAAACAACCAACTTGTTAGCCTAAGGAATCTTACATTCAATCAAATGGTATAGAAATAGATTTTTCTTCTTCTTCTTCTTCTTCTTTTTACATAAAAATATCATGGGGTAAAAAGTTCTTAGACCAACAATAAAGGAGAATCCCAAAGTATCTAATTACTCCAAAGCAATAAATCTAAGGTTAGTCTCATAAAGGACAACATTCCTCGTTGCCATTTTAGTTTTCAAAGGTCAAGACAAGGCTCATAAGCAAGTAAACACCAACATATGTCCTTCCAGGTTATCACGTAGTGCTAACAGCCTTCATTTATGCAATTTATAATATACATTTCCATTTAATTAATAGTCATATAAGATATTATTCCTAATTACAGGTGACTATTCAAATATATACAGACCCTCTAAAATATGATACGCAATTCAACACACAAGTATACAAAATATAATTTAGAATGTCTTCATCCATATACCAATAGCAACCATCAAGCATAAGCACAATTTCCCAATACCCCAATACACACGTCTCATTTCACAGTAAAAATATTAATAGTTTAACTAACTACAAACATAACCAATACAATTGTCATTGAAAGTCACTCACCTAGACATGCTTTCCGACTTGTCGAAATAGTCTTCAAGAAGGTCAAAAGAAAGTATAGGATCACCTAAATAAATAAATCATAGAAATAAGTTTAAGTAGAAGAAGAAAAAGCTTGAAGTAAAATTCTAAAATTTGCTCAAATTTCTGGTTTTGGTCTTTAACTTGTTTTAAACATAATTTACTCATTTCGATGCGGATTTGTGCACATAAGTAGTTGTTTCAAAGCTAAAGATGTCTATTTTCATTTTTTTTATTGCCAGAATTGTCTTAGAAATTCGTATAAGGGCGAAATTTCATTAAACAGTATATGCATTCTACAGAATTTTTATAACGAGCTATTTTGTGAACATGTTGAGATATATTACTTCATGAGTTGACCTTTCTTAGCCAATCAAGCCTTCCGATGTATACAATCAGAGACTTTGATGTTTGAATTCAAAAAGAATTGTGGAAAAGAAGAACAACTTAAACTCAGATACACGCCAAGTTGTCAATTGGTCAAGTACCTATCCTTGAAGATACGATGTAAAGAGTTAGATGTTTCCTTGATTATAAATTTAGGTAGCAGTTAAAGGTTATTAGATTTGTGTAAATTAATTGGAGATCTACCTCACGAGGACGTGTAGAACCTACCAAAATCAGAGTCTAGTGCTGCAATTCATCAGAATTCAAGATTAAGCCCCACTGAAGATGTTCCTTTTTAAGTAGATAATACTCTAAAATATGGTTCCATAGGTAGCTAGGCCTTTGAAAACTTACTTTTAGTGCAAATGACCTGCTAAAATCTGCTGCAAGTAGGCGTTAAAAACCTGTTCTCAGATGAATTTGCAGCTGAAATTTACAGAATTTTATTTTAACCGCTAGATGTTTACTTGCATGAATAGTGCCTACGATGTTACCATAAGTGTAACTAAGCCCTTGAAGTCTATTTTTAATCATATGAACTTGCTAACGCTGCTGCAAACACGAGCGAGGACCTAATCAGATTTAAATTAATTTACTTATGAATTTAAAGACAGCAGAATTGGTTAGAAACAAATTATAAAGGTATGGTGAAAAGTTCGTCGTTAGGGTAAGTCTAAAAAGTACTTATGATTTACGCTAGAAGACTTTCCTTGTGATTGGAGGACACGCTTTCCTCTTAGAATACTTGCTGCAATACTTAACAAAAGAAGCAAAGACAAGTTAGGAAATATGAAGAAATATGGTGTCAGCCTTGATGAAGCAAGGAAAAGTTCTGTCTTGCGTTTACTTCCATTTCTTGGTTGATGCCTGCTAGTTAAAAGATCCCACAAGCTGCAATTTTCTTTGTGTATCTAGCAGTCTAGCAAAAGGAAACGATAGTAGCTTCCTACTATTTTATAGTGTTTATACAGGGAGTTGTACAGTATGCTACTTGTGAGACTTGAATCAAGAGTGGTAGAGGGTATAAAGAACCCTGCTAGTGGTGTTTTTTCTAAAGCCTGTCTTGTGCCAAACTTAGCTCCTCTCAAGACTCCCTAAGATAACCATTGATACAAGAAAACATCAGAAGTGAATAGGGATTTGTCTTGTGATTCTTCTACAATATTATAAGCTATTCAGGGAATCAAATGTTTCTTTTATGCTTGCATGAAAGATTATTGGGTAAGTTTTGTTTTCATCATGTTTGCTGCTGTAAAATTGCAGGTTTTTGGGCATGTGATTGGTATAGAGAATGAGGAAGCAGATGCTAAGCTGTTTGAAAGCAACTGAATTTACATACATAAGAATGTATGGTGGATTTCTAGCTATAAAAGGCAGAATTTTTCTATCAGGATTCTCAATGATATTGCTCAAGTTCCTGTTAGTAGCTTCATCATGAAGTCTCATTAAGCCAAGAACAATGATGAGATTCCTGGCTCCTTGTCACCTGCTTAGGTTAGCATTATTGGAACCCTATTGCTCTCTAGACTACCATGCACAAGGACACCTCACCTCTATGCAAAATTCTGCAGCAAAACTTTAATCTTGGCCAAATATTGCAGCAACAATAGCTCTTAAGGTAGATCTGATGCGAGGTGTATCTATTAAATTTTGTAATATAGTGTATAAAAATACAGATATTGTCCTACAAAGATTACGAATACTAATACTAACATATGCTCTATTATTTAACCGGTAAATTATGGAATTTGACTGACTTAAAAACTATAACGAAATACTAACTAAAGAACTAAGATTTTATTAAAAGACAAAAAAGCAAAGCAAATTAGAATTAACTTCAAAATGAAAAAACTAGTATCTAGATTTATTTTCCTTATGAATTATTATGTGACATTAATAAAAAGTATTCATATCCCTCTTAAAATTTATTAACTAAGAGAATTCCTAATTTAGTTTAATAACTTTCTCAAATTTATTAAACCATAATCTCAAAATTACTTATTTGAATATATTCATAATAACTTAATTTAAAGACCACATTAAAAACAACAAATTCCCATAACTAAATTACATCCAAAAGAATTATGTAACTTATCTCTAAGATTACATCAATTCTCTTCAAACATGTAAAATCTAATTATACATCAAATTTCTCAATCTTAATGTATAATATCAAATTATTAGAAAAATACCCTAGAAATGTTAATCTAATAAAAATATCAAGAACACATGTATGAATCAAGAAACATAAGAATTCATTTAATAATAAAAAAGAAATCCAGGTCACATAATAAACATAGGTTCCTAAGTCTAAATACTACGGAAAATTAAGTACTACTCATATTGGAAACCAAATTCTTCAATGATGTATAAACATGTATCATTAAGGATATCAACTAGAACAAAGCAAATCCTAATTTATTGAAGTGTAGAAAAGTAGCTATCTTATCTCTCTTTAAAACCCTAGAACAACTTATAAATAATGTCTCCTTTTTTATGTTGAAATCCTCTTCAATTTATATAATGTGTGTCAAAAACTCTATGTTTAAAGCCAACACGTTGTCCAACACAATTGTGCTTCGGTTTATGTCCAATTTGTAACTTAAAATCGTGTAAAACAAGATGTTCCAATAGACATAGTCGTGTCTAAATTAATTAGATGAAAGAGATACACGACTAACAAACATGGTTGTGTCTAGCCCTTGAGTAACTTTCTGTGAATCTTCAGCTTCAACACAACCAACAAACACGGTTGTGTCTAGTCCCTATGTAACTTAACCTTCAGCATCAACATAATTGTTGAACATGGTCATATCTAGGTTGTGTATAACTTCAACACTTCATAACTTCTTCTAATTAGCTTCAAATTGAGTAAAATTAGATTCATTTTCTTCCTTTTTAATTAAATTTTCCATCAAATCCCTAAAATCTAAATATTACTCAATTATAATTTGCATTCTTCAAAAACATGCCAAAATTAAGGAAAAGACATATTAAATCTCACTTAATCAAAATAATTCTTATTTAATCCTATAATAGCTTAAGAGAAAAATTCTTAATTAACTTGAAATTTAAAAAAAAATTAACTATAACTCTTATATTTTTCACTTAACCAATTATCTTAAACATATGAAAGAATTGAAAACCGAATCATCATCTCCTTAATCAAGAAAAAGTTATAAACACTTTCCTAGCTTTGCTAAAGTGTATGCTCCCTTTCTTTGATTTTACTAAACATTATAATCCAAGATAAATATATCCACTTATCCCTTAATCATTTCTCTTTTTTTTTTTTTCAAGTAGTTTCATCGGTCAGTAAGTCCTAAATTAGACGATTTTAGGCTACTAAGTTTTAAGATATCACTTCGAACCATCGGCTACCTTTATTTAATAGAGTTTATGACTTAGTAGTTTCATCAGTCAGTAAGTCCCAAACCAGACAATCGTAGGCTACTAAGTTTTAAGATGCCCCTTCGAACCATCCACTACCTTTATTTAATAAAGTTTATGACTTACATTTAGCCTTAACATTTACTTTTCTCTTAATCCTTTTAGCGAGTTTTCAACTGATAATCTCAAGTTCTTTACTCAAGTTAATAGGCATTATTCCACACAAAGGCATCCCGTAGGTTTAATTACTCGGGGTCAATGAAGCTCACAACGAAACTTTATTCAATTTATTTAATTTCATCTCTAACTATATTAATTTTTTCAAGAAATTTTCAAATGATAAGTATCAATTATTTAGTTATCAAGGATTATAGTGCTGTAAAAATATCAAAGGGAAAAAGTATACATCAAAGAAAGGTCTAAAGAAATCTATGATGTATGTTATTCAAATTTCTAATTCTTCAAGTTCAAAACTTTGATTAAGTGTTCTATACTAACCAAATAGTTTTTTTTTTTTTTCAAAATTGCAAGTTTATGATTTTTAGGTTAAATAAATAAATTTTGATTTCTTAGATAACTACATATTTAGAACTCCTTTCCCTACGCTTTAAATCGTACAGTGTCCTCAATGTACAAATAAAAAGAAAAATGAAGAAAATAAGAATCAAAGAAAACATAAAATAAAAAAACCAATTGAGGAAGTTAGTGTAGAAAAGAACCAATACAATCGTGAACATGGCATCTGTTCCATTGCAAAAGGAGCTTAGCATTTACAATGGTTGTTCTTGAATGCTCTTAAACATGTAAAGCTACAAAAAGGCAAAAAGGAACAGAAACTAAAAAAAAAAAATAAAAGAAAAGAAAAAAAATTGTTACTATCTAATTTAGCAATCCATATTAATCTTGTTAGTATATTAAAGAAACAAAGAAATTAGTCATTGTAATCATAATCAGAATCTCCACATTTTCTCATGTCTATACCCATAAAATAGCGGATTTAGGGTCAACACGGTCGAGACACAATCATGTCTAAATATCGTGTAACTTTCTATAAGGACATGCTTGACATGACCTTAAACACTACCATGTCTAAAGGTCGTATAACTCTCTATGCAAATTGACCTTCGTCAAATGTTTTAACACAATCACGTCTAATGGTCGTCTAACTCTCTGTGAGAAAAAATTTTATAGTTGATTTTGACATAACTTTGACATGCTTATGTCTACCGATCATGTTATATCCGAAAAATGGTAGCATTTCAACACACCTGTTGATACGATCATGTTGGTGGTCATGTCAAACTCGCAAAAAATGTGATTTGCTTTTTTTTTTTTTACTAAGTGTAAAAATGAAAATAAATATAATTAATAAAAAACTAAGAAAGTTAATAAAATAAAAAACTAAACTTGGATTGCCTCCTAAAAAGTATTGCTGTTTAACATCGTTAACTCGACGTACTCCCCTTTTTTCAGTCAATTGGCCAACCATGAAAATTTTAGCACACATATTGTGTGAATTCATCTAAACCTTTTTTCTTACCATGAATGAGATGCTGCTGAACTGAGTTTATATAAATACCATCCTGCACACAAGTAGAACCAAGTAGGTTAGATGTATTTAGGAAATAACAGGCATCGTTACTCTTAAAGGGTTGTTGAATCATGTTAAGAGTCTTGAAAGTTCTTTCTTCATCCCTAACTTTTAGAGTTAAAGTTTTATTTCCTACATCTATAAATACCCTAGAAGTAGATAGAAAAGGGGAACCTAAAATTAGTGATACTTTAATCTCCTCATCTATATCTAAGACTACAAAGTCCACTAAAAAAAATTAAATATACCTACCTTAACCAACACATCTTCAACAATACCAATGGGATACTTTACGAACTTATCGACTAACTGAATGAGCATATGTGTTGGCTTAGGGTTCACTAATCTTAACTTTTTAAACATATAATGTGGTATTAAATTTATACTTGTTCATACATCAGCTAAAGCTCCATTTATTGATAAATTTCCAATAAGACAAGGTAGAGAAAACTCCTAAGATCCCTCAATTTTTGTGGCAACTTCTTTTGCATCAATGCTAGGCATTCCTCATTCAATGTTGCAGTTGATATCTCCTCCAACTTCTTCTTGTTTAAGAGTAGATCCTTTAAGTACTTAGTATACTTGGGCATCTGTGATAAAGTATGAACAAAAGGTAAGTTAATATGGAACTGCTTAAAAATTTTAAGGAACTTACTAAATTATTCATTAGAGCGATCCTTCTTTAGAAGTTTAAGATAAGGTATGGGTGGTCCGTATTCCTTTACTTTTGGTGACTCTATCCTTTCTTTTTCTTTAACTTTCCCTTCATTCTCTACTAACCCTTCTATAGTTTTCTATTTAACCTACAACTCCCTTCTACTTGTAAGGGTTACTACTTTCACATGCTCTATAAGGTTAATCTCGATGTTTCTTAACAGTATCCCTTGTTGCCTTTCAACCATTATCTTTGCAAGTTGTCCCACTTGATTTTCCAAGTCATGGATAGAGGCTTCTTGATTCCTTAAAAAAGTTTCTATACTCTACAATCTAGCCTCATTAGTTTGAATATATTTAGTTAAAAGTTATTCTAAACCTGATATCTTTTGATGCAGTGAGGGTTACTAGAATCCTAATGGAGGGTAATTTATCCTCTATTGATTTTGATTCTAGTTACTTCAAGAGAAATTCGAATGATTTTTCCACCCTGGATTGTAAGTGTTTCTATAGGGGTTATTTTATGGCTTAGAGAAGTTTCCTAAGTATTCGGCCATTCCTACTGACAATCTACAAGATTGAAGGAAAGTGTATCCAACTTTCTACTCATGACATTAACCATATTGGCTAAGGTTGACACCATATCTACTTCGTAAATACCCACTGCTCTATTCCTTACCCTAGCACCTTCCCATTGAGAACTATTCATAGTCATGTCCTCAATCAAGGATTGAACTTTTTCAGGTGTCTTAGTGTTCAATGTTCCTCCTATAGCAGCATCTATCATTTGTCTTGTTGATAGATTAAAACCATTGTAGAAAGTTTGAATTTGCATCCAAAGTGGTAAGCCATGATATAGGCATCTCCTCAATAAGTCCTTCTACCTCTCCCAAGTGACATATAAGGTTTCAATCTCTAACTAAGCATAAAATGATATGTTCTTCTTGAGTTTAGCAGTTTTAGCAGGTGGAAAGTATTTTCCTGGAAACTTTTGAGCCATATCATCCCAAGTAGTGATAGATCCTCTTAGGAGTGAATTCAGTCACTATTTTGCTCGACCTCTTAGCGAAAAGGGAAAGAGTTACAATTTTATCACACCAATCTTGCAATCCAACAAACTGGATGAATTGCTACACCATTTGTATGATATGAGGTTGAATTTGAAAGTTATTAGCAACAACAGGTGGCCTAATGATACTCAAATTGGCTCAAACTAAAGAGGGCTTAAAATAATCAGATATAGTCCACTATTGGTTTCGATTTTCATCACCCATGATTTCCAACTCTTCCTCTTCTTCTTCTACCTTAATTCCCTAAGGAGATCTTTAATTTAGTTCCTCTAGTGTTTCTCAAACTGTTCCTCACAACCGCTTGATTGTCCTTTCAATTTTCAAATAAAAAATCAATGCATCTGATGGATTATTTCTAGTCATGCACTACAAAAAGAAAATAAAACAAGAAAAAAATAATTAAATTAATAAAGTGATTAGTGTTAGTATAATGATATGAAGCCATAAGTGGGTTATACTTTTAAAATGAGGATGCTTATATGGATGCTTGCATGTAGACTAGTAAGCTAATGGCCACTCGACATGACCTTGAGGATGAAGTGATTTCTCAATTGGTTTCAATTATATATTACATTATATTATATTATGTTGTGTGTTGAAGTCATAAGTTACTCCAAGTTTGGAGCTAGTTGCAAATAATCCTACACTACGTTGTTTGAACAATTAATTTAAAGACAATAACCATAGTTGTTACACTAGATTAGGTTATGTGTATATGTTATGCATTTGTTTGTTCGTACACATGTATGTGTGATTATATGTTGGGCTTTAGCTCATTCCTTTTGGGGGAATTTTTTTTTTTTCAAGTGTTATAGAGAAGAGTATATGTGTAGATTTGAACTTCAATTCTAGGTTCGGGACCAACATTTGTACATTAGAGTATCAAAAGATTTAGATGTTTTTGGTTCTTTTATTTTTATTATATTTTGATTAAATAGTAGGTTTATTTTCATGGAGAGGTAAATTATTAAAAATAGAAGACATTAACCCGAGATATTAAAGAATTGTCATTTTTATAATTTGTTGATTTTAGTTGTTGTAAGCTATAGCATATTGCTATTACACTATAATTATGCAGCATATTGTTAATGTTCATTAGTTTTGAGGCATGGCAAACAATACAAGAAATAAATGTACCTTTAATGTTGATCTAATGTGGTATTTATAGGTTTTTGTCAAAAAAAAAAAAAAACATTCCCAAGTAATGTAGAACTAACTATGGATATGTTTTTAATTTTCTTGTCGCACATTGCCAAGATCACAATGTAATAGGGTTGTGCCTTCGTATAATAAGATAGCAAATCATGCTCAACTTATTTAAAAATTAGATTAAAACTAAGTTTTTGAGTTCAAATTGAATATTTAAACTATTGAAATTTAAAGAAAATAAAATGGTAATTAAGGTCGATTCAGTGGTTTCGAGAATCATAATCCAGCTCTTAGAAACTGCTGGGTCTATGGACGCGGCCACAACTGACCCTCCATGGGCTGATTAAGGTTCGACCAATTGGGACCTTGCGACCCAGCGGGTCCGATTGGGTCAAGCAAAGCCTGGGCCTCGTGCTCGGCTCTATTCCCGGGGACTCAAGATCGCAAATTCTCTCCTCAAGAAGACTTACCAAACTCTTTACTATTATTGGTTCTCAAATACTGGATTCACAAGTTATAAACTCCCAATAATTAAGCATGGTGCTTTCACAAGATGCAAAACAATAACTCACAAGCACTATACTTTCTCTCACTATAGATTAAGCAAATTTATGGTAAAGAGAGTAAGCAAAGTAAGGGTGGATAAGACAAATTGTATTTTTCTTCTCTTCTTTTTTTTTTTTTTTTCTTTTTTGGCCCTTTAGATGTATTTATAGGGTCTCCAAGTGAAATAGCCGTTGCCACTTTTTCTTCCTCTTTTCCTGATCTTTGAAACTTGCAGAACGGCTAGTTCAGGGCCACTTGTTCCGAAGCTTGTATTGTTCTGTTTGTTGTAAAGCACAGGGTGTTGTTGTTTGCAATGGTACTGGGTGTTGAAGAGGCTGTCTATCTCTTTCATAATGTTGAAAATACATAATTGTCGATGTTTCTACAGAAGATGGGAAATTTTGTTGATTTCTGAGTTGTATATTTTGTAGGGTAAAGTTCTGGTGGGAAGCGCATTAGGACGTGCGTTATCAGAAAATTCACATTGACATTGTGATTTCTTCAGTGCTTCTATTTAGATATTCTGGCCCAGCTTAAAGCAACTTTAGCATGCATTTTAAGGCCGTTTTAAAAAAAATAAAAATAACTTTCATGTGCATTTTTACTGCAATATTTGCCACAAATATTTTATCCATGTTATTTCATAGGGTATATTTACAGATCTAAGGGGACGAGCAACTTATGGTCTAGTTAAGGAGGCTTGGAGGGACTTCTGAGCTAAAGGAAAAGAACTCACTTTCATTTGCTAATTCACTTTATTTAAATGGATCCTCGAATGGGGCTGGCTGTAAATTTATTTATTTATCCATTTCTAGAGTGTTCCTTTGCCCTGGGTTGCAATCTTTATAAACTTGTAATTAATTAGATTTTGGTTAAAAGATTGAACTGCACTTTACCTGAAGGCACCCATATCACGGACCCAAAATTCTTTTTTAAGTTCAAAATTTATTTAAACTAGACCTTTTCTTTTACTACCCAAAAAAAAAAAAAAAAAACGCTAATCATTTAAGAGGCAAAAACCAAGACAAATATCCTAAATCCCTGTTATTAATAATGCTTTCAACCATAGAAATTTCAAAAGTGATCTTTTCTACAAACAAGCTTTCAGTGTTCTATCCATACCTCCATTTATTGAAGAGACTCATTAATTTGACGGGAAAGCTTGGCAAAGTTTACTTCAACTCCCCTGATAGAGAGTTTGAAGACATAGGTGATCCATTGAATGGCCTAAATCCCAGCTAGCTAGGCGAGTGACCGAAAAATAAATAAATACCCTCTGTTAAAATGAACGAGGTGCCTTGATACGAATGATGCCTGCATTACCAAGATAGCATGCCGATCGACCAAATCCATTCGATTTAATTTGTAAACAAATGTTCTATACAAATCGAATTGAATAGGATCACAGTGAGAATCTGGGAACTAAATATATACAGCAGAATGTCTACTCTTGAACTTCTGTTGACTGAATGGGTTCCACCACCGGCGGTATGCAATCCACTTTGTACCGAACAACCTGCAGAGCATGGTTAAATCAACAGTGCAAGTCTGGCACATGTTTAGGGGCAAAAGAAAGCTGCGCTCATTTTTTAAAAGCAAAAGCAGACGTATGAAAAGAATCCAAATTTCCCGTGTACTTGGGAAATAGTTGTGACTTTATTCCCTTTCTTTAACCTCACTCATATTTCGCTTCTACTGAGCATCCTCTACCTTTCCATGAACACATTGGCCAGCTGACAGCCTCTCCTTAACCACCTGATGCTCATTCAAAATGTTTTGCTAAAGACTAAGGTGTTCATCGGAACCTTTGGAACTTGGAATCTGTCAAACGCGGGCCAGGATGGACATTACATATCAAAAAGTCGGTTTAGGTTTCAAAATTATTTATTTTTACTCCCACAAGGTAGAGAAAAGGATATGACTTCTGTCCCACCTCGAAACCTGCCTAAAACATGCATCATGTATACTTCTTAGGCATCCTATATTTTATTGTTACATATAGGATATAGCATATATTCTCCATAAAATATCTTTAATATTTATATAATTGTATTTGGTAAATGTAAAGTATATAATGCAGTATACCACCGAGTTAATGGCAAATAAGGCAGCTCACTTTAGCAACTCGTTTGTTAAACTAGTCAAGAATAAAACCAATGACAAAATATAATTTGATAAATCAGAGTTTTAATTTATTTTTAACCGATGGTAAACTTATACTTTATGAGAATGAGCTAAATTATAAGTATTTTAGTGTATGTAATAATATTATTGTTTTATAAAAAAATCCACAAGTTTCACCGGTACAAGGCATAGGTTGCAAGATAATTCCAAAAAGGTTGTATGATATGCTGTGGTTCCAAATTTTTGGAAGGGCTTCCTACCCCAACCACAGAGCCTAATCAACGCTAAATTACACAGTAAGCCAAACTGGAGTTGTTTTACCTTCTTAAAAAATGAGGAATATGAATTATCCCAGATGAGTCTATAATTTCCAACCATGCATGTGCAAAAATTTCCCTGTACAAGTATAAGCACATCAGCATCCACTATTATCCCAGATAAGCATCACAGGTACTATGGACATAGAGACAGAAACAAACCTGATCAGACTCGTAACGACGGTAGGGTAATATCAGCTGTCAGATTATATCATGCAGAGATTCCCAGAAAGACGTTAGAAAGAAAAAATTTGACACAAATGATAATAAGCTGCAGGCTAAGCTATGGCGGCCATCATTCTCACAACAAAATTATAAAAAAAGGAGGATAATTGATTCTGGCATACAAATGTAGACATGATACTTCTTCAACTTACGATTTTTTCTCCTGAAGGATTTATACACTCCACGCTGAATCCAATATCCTGATCACGTAAAATGTAGATCAGTAAAGAGAAAAGGATCAAAAGACAATGCAAATATACTGTTCAGAATGTATACACAAGACAACATCGGTCAATAGGCAAGGATGCATCACAGCCATTACATTTAATTCAATACAATGATCATACTAGAGTGCTTTTGCATCTTTAAAAGAAAGAGGATGCAAAGTGACATGGCACAAGATAGTATGAACTTGAGGGCATTACTGGCTGGGCATTACTGACAGCTATTTATGGAACATTAATAACTTCAGTCAGTCTAGAATACAAATGTCATCAGTCACATGAAAATTTGAAACAGAAGAAAGAAAAATACTTCCAGACACTTAAATCAGATAGGAAAGATGTCATGAAAGATGGTTAATTAATAATGTGAACCAATTCACTTTTTGCACTCAATACGTGGATGGAAAAGTTCAGAAAAGGATGCAATTGTGTTTGAACGGTACCATGTTCACCGTCCCTTGCACCAGTGAGAAATCCCAAGCAATGTATGAGTTCAATGAATCCACCATCAAGGTAACCTGACAATCATACCGCCAGATGTTTTACATTATGGTCAGAAATCTGTATCAAAGGAACTCAGCATAATCATTAAGGGGAAAAATAAATAATTTTAAAAAGAGAGAGAGAGAGAGGAAGAAGAAAAAAGAAAAAAAAAACATTCATGGAAGAACAATTTTGAATGTCCCTAAAGCAAAAAAATGTATATGATCTATTAACTACCTCTTTGCATTTGCAAATGGATGATACTACTGTTTCTGAAGCCATCAGCTGTAAAATGAAGGCACTGAGGGATTTGGAAAATTAAAACTTATTAACAGAATTTAACGCTGCAGTTTTCTGGAGTTGTATTACTAATTGTTGACGTGAGATGCCTAGAAATTTACATATTGAAGTGTATTGGATTCAGTAGTTATTTGATGCAAGAACCGCAAGGACATGATAAATTGGCTTGATTTATGCATTAGAAAGCAAATCTATTTGTATATACAGCTCCTCCAGTTATATCTTAGAGAGCCATTTTGACTCTCACTGACTACATTATGGTTGGTTGCCTTTGTCTAGCAGAGATGTCATGCAGTAAGAGAATTTTTTTTTGGATAATTAATAATTTATTGATTCAAAGAAATTATACAACTGTCGAAAGACGAGAATAGTACATGAAGAGTACATATAAAAGAGAAAGTAACCTGAAAGCATAAAGTAAAGAAAGTGTTACAAGAGTAGACACTATATTGGTACAAGAGTAGTGTATGCTCTAATTTGGTGAGCTAGGAAATGCGGACTAGGGGGGCAACTGCCTAAGCATACTTTATTGCGGGTTCTCCATATATAGTAAACTGCTGTGGCTAAGCCCGCCCTCCACACATGGATGATAGGAGATGAGGACTCGGCTGTTGCAATTAAGGAGGCTGTAGCACTTCGCCAATCCTTGAATGAAGGTGGACACTGTAGTAGTGAACAAACCGATTCCCATGTTTGAGATGTATATCCACAATTGAAGAAAAGGTGGGTGTGATCTTCGAATCCCTGTTGACATAAAAACAGGTAGCAGAGGTGGCAATTCCCCAAGAGACCAGTTTGTCAAGAGTTGATAGTTTACCCATCCAGGCTAACATTGTATAAAAGAGTGCCTAGGTAGAGAAGTCCTATTCCATATGACTTTATGCTAAGGCACAATGATTCCTAGAGGGTTGAGGAAGTTGTAACTACTTTTGATAGGGAAAATTCAGTCCCTTGTAAGAGAAAATTCAATTGAAATATGCAACAATATTGTTATATTAAGTCCATTTATCAACCATCATAACCTTCTTGACGATCTTCAGTCCCTTGTAGAATTTTACACTTAATACAACTAGATAGTGAACACTTGCAGAAGATTAAATTCAATATTGAGTAGGATGTAAATGCATACTGAATCTTTTTAGGTAAAATGTTAGCTTTTTTTGTATTTTCATTAAAAGGATAGAATATATAACCAAAAGCAAAGCTAAAAGATAGAAAAAGCAAGGAAGCTCCTAAAGTGACCTAAGAGATTGATCCTAGTATCTACAAAAAAATTTAAGCAGTACAAGGATTGAGATCTTGGCAATACAAACAATTGGAGCTAATGTTTGCAAACATACAAAAAAGAATAATACGAGAAACATCTTCAACTAAGTAAGTATTCAATCCCAATCTCCTCTCATCTCTCTCTCTCCACACATAGACATATTAACTTCCATTGAGCTATTAATTTAAAGTCCCACCATGTTGACCAACTCTTAAATATTTGCAACTTGGTATGATAACATCGGAACCTTAGGTAAAATTTCCTCTATCTTAACTCATATCTATCTTACAAAAGAACATTTGAGGAACAAATGGCAATGTGTCTCCATTTCTTCTTTACACAAAAAACATACATTTTGGTTTGAAAGGCCCCAACTAACTAACTTGTCCAATGTTGTCAGTTCTGTTGAGCAACCAACCACAGGAAGAAGGAGAATCTGAGTGGTGGGAGGCTCTTATTCCATACAAAATAAAACCAAATAACCCTATTACTCTGTGGAATGAGGGAATTATAAGCCAACTTGATTGAAAATTTTTGGGATGGCCTTGCTTTCCATATGAATTTATCCTTGGACTCCACTCTTAGGGCAATTTCATCTCTTAACTCACTTTTAATTTGCTTCCAAAGTTCACCTGACAGTCACTTCCAGTTTCCACCATTTATAACGATACATAATCTCACTTTTTTCAAAATGCCCAATGCATAGATAACCCTCTCACTCAACCAAGAAACCAACGCTCCCTTTGGGTGCCAATTATCATAAGAAGATGGAGTTACCATAGGTTTCTTGCAAGAGATCCGAATTGCAATATCTTGCACCAAGACCAAGATGCATTAATCAGAATTTTTATTGCCTAGAAATTCTTTTCCTTTAGTAACTCAAATTTAACCCAACAGGGCCAAAGGCTATCATTTGGATCTGTACACAAATACCAAATATGCTTTAATTGAGCTGCCTTATTCCACACACACAAATCTTTGATACCTAAACCACCTTAAGATCTCAGTTTACAAATTGTATCCCAATCAACCTTTGCTTTGGCTCTAGACTCATCCGACCCATTCCAAATAAACCTCTTCATCTTCATAGTTAAAGTTTTGAGTATGCTTTTTGGTAAGATGAACATGGTTGATCAAAATACTTGTAGGGAGAAAAAGAAACTTTTAACCAATTGTATGCGACTAGCTCATGATAAGAATTTGCAAGTCCAATGGTTAATCTTATTTGAAAACTCTTCCACCAGAAAATGACAAGTCAACTTATTGGGTTTCGTCGACGATAAAGGAACACCAAGATATCAAACCGGTAACTCATCTAGAGAAAAACCCAAACACTGATATATTCCTTCTTTGCTATCTGGATCCACACCACTTAAAAATACTTGATTTTTGTTGGGATTTTCTTTAAGCCCTGTTAAGAAGAAAAATCTTCCAAACCCTCCTTTATCAATGAAATCGACATCACATCACCTCTATCAATGCATATTGGATCTGATTTAGTTTAAAATCAAATTAGCGCAAATCATCATTTGACCAAGCATTTCAACTTCCAAAGAATATTGCCTAAAGTTAGAAGTGAAACAGGAAATTATGTATGCCTAGAGATGAAGAAATTTTGAATATGAGATAAACTCTCATAACTTTATTGATGAATCATAACGACTGTATATACAAGAGTATACAGTCAAAAAAGGATAAGACTAAACCTCCTAGCTAGGAAAGAATAGATTCTCAGAGATGCACAATAATCTCCTAAAACCCGAAATGACAGCTATAGTTACACTTAATATAGCTAAGAACCCAATATTACTAACAAAAATAAGCTATTTTCAAACTCCCAACGAGAAGCATTCATTTCCAACACCCCCCTTAAGTTAGGGAAAGGATATGTGCCATTCCTAGCTTGCTTAAGATAAACTCGTAATGCTGTTTGGCAAGGGACTTCGTCAACACACCTGGTTCTTGATTTCAGGTAATCATATGAGCCAATCCAATTCCTCCTCCATCAGTTTCAGATTTGATTAAGTTACAACCAATCTAACATGTTTCATTCAATCATTGGATTAGATTCTTCACGATACTCCCAGATGATTTACTTTCAATACAAAGCCGAGTTTCAGCTGAAGTAGATAACAGGTTTGTACCTTTTAATACCCTCAAGATCCAAATAACTTCACTTATTTTTACCCAAGAAAAGATAAATAAATAACTTCACATATTCCTTGTGCTACGGCTTGAAACTCAGCCTCCACACTACTCCATGCCACTACTGATTTCTTCTTACTTCTCCATTTAACTTAGCTGTCCCATAAGTCAGTATACCTAGAAGTAGATTTTGTATTAGCAGTATCACCTCCCCAATCCACATTAAGTTATCAACAGGTGCCTCAGATTTCTTACATTAAATTTCTTGAACAATAATCCCTTTCCTGGTGTTCCTTTCAAGTAGCTCAAATGTGATCAACTGCATCTAACTTATAATTTCTTGGTAAGTGCAAAACCTGACTTACAACACTGATAGAATAATCAAAGTCAAGTCTGGTTAAAGACAAGTAAATTAGCCACCAACAGGTCTTTGATAAAATCCATTATCAGCTGGAGTATCATCTGATAGGACCCTGCCATGTGTGTCCACTTATGGTAGAGTGTAGGGAGTACTTGTGTGTGTAGTATTGTGTTCTATTCATGTGTATGTGAATGAAATAGTGAGGTACAAGTGTTGCGAGTGAGTTTCTGGAGTTTCTGGACTTTTCTAGAAACTTCTATCAGTTGTTACAGTAACATAACTTAAGGTATTATAAATAGGTAATATGAGTCAGAATTCAGTCATTTAGTTCAGAGTGTGACAGTTGTACAAGCAGATTTTGCTCGTGCTAGGATGAACATATTGCTCATGGACCTTCTTCACTAAACGTTTTATGGTTTGTACTTCTATAAAAAGCAATAAAATTTTCAGTTTTTGTTATTGTAATTTTCCATTTCATATCAATTGGCGCTGTTTGTGGGAATCTCGGATATTTCTACCTCAATGATTGTTGTTGGTGAAGAAAAATATGGCACAAGTTACAAAATCTATTCTTGTTCACTGTGAAAGTATTCATGAAAACTAGTGGGGATGCAAAAAATGGTGTACAATTTATGGTTGGCTGGTAAATTGAATTCACAGTTGATGGAGCCATTTGAGGTAACTCACCTAGGATTTTCATCTATGGAGAACCACAAACAATTTGATTTTCTTATGGGGAACTGGCAGTCAAATCTCACTAGCAGTTGACAAAGATTCCATTGAATCCCAACCATTCATCAAAAGAGATTGGTGGTGACATCGCTGTTATTTCTAGATCTAGTACTGTTCCAGTTCAAACAGAGGGAGGAACTATTGTTGATCACTTTGCATCTAGGTTGTGCAGAACAAGAGATCATGCTGGAGTTCTAGGTTGTGCTACAATTCGTGGTACTGTTAGCTCCGCCGACAGCTATTCTAGTGAATTTTCAAGCAACCCTTCTGGTGACTTTCAACTATTGTTACGACAAAGTGCACTCAGATCCAGAAGTTGCTGATAATACTTCACATCAGGCCACCTAGTTTGTCAACAAGCTGATGATTCCGTTTTTAGTCATTCAATTATAGGCTCTAATCTACATCCACCAATTGTTTTACAGAATGCTCCTGTCCTCAATAATGGATCAAGCGTATACCTTTTACGACAAATAAAAAAGTCTCTGTCGGAGATTGTCAAGCAGGATGACCAGCTTGCTGCAGATTTTCACACAAGTTGATTCACCAGTTCCTCACCATTATAGTTTTGACCTCCATCGCGGTTTGGCCCTTCTTCATGGCTTTGATCTTCCTTATGCAATTTTTCTCTCTCACAAACTCTCCTCTCTTCCTTGTGTTCGCCATTACCTGGCCAATCGAGTCTGCCATATTGTTTGAGAGATTTCTGCTCGTTGCATCAACATATGCAACCTGTTTCCATTGTCTTTGCAGATGCTCACCAATGCCTATTCAGATGTTGTTGCACTCTGGTAAGTGTTTGAGCAAGATGCCGCCTTCTTCACAAAGGCAATCACCTCTATTCTGTTGGTGTAGGACAGTAGTGGGTGTTTCTCTATTCAGTCCTTGAGGGCAAGGACCTTCTCAAGGAGGCAGTAATTGTTATGACCCTGCGATGTGTGTCCATTTGTGGTAGAATGTAGAGGGTACTTGTGTGTGTAGTGCTGTGTTCTATTCGTGTGTATGTGAATGATATAGTGAGGTGCAAGTGTTATGAGTGAGAGTGGTTTCTGAACTTTTCTGGAAACTTGTATTAGTTGTTACAGTTACATAGTTCTAGGGCATTATAAATAGGTGATATAAGTAAGAATTCAGTTAGTTAGTCATTTTGTTTAGAGCGTGCGAGCTGTATGAGCAGATCTTGCTCATGTGTTAGAATAAGTGTATTGCTCATGGACCTTCTTCATTAAAGGTATTAGGGTTTGTACTTTTTCTTTTATAAAAATCAATAAAAAATTTAGTTTTTTTTACTATAATTTTCTAGTTTATATCAGCATCACCCTCACTCCTACTACCTCGAATGGCCAAGGACATCACCCAGATTGTTCTCTCTTGTTTTTTCGCTAGGAATAGTTTTTCTTGATATTAGAGGTTTAACTCAATTGGTTGGCTTTGTCAAGTTTTCGATCCAGACACCCCTTGTTCTTATCTGGTGCCTGACTCAAGAATTTAGGCTATAGTTTTAAAATTAATATATATGACTGTTGTCAAAAAAAAGAAGGAAAAAGAAAAAGAAAAAACCCTTGCTCCTTTCTATAAGGTTACAATGGTGTGTTTTTTTGGGTAATTTAGTAATTTTATTTATATGTGAAAGAATTTACAACTGTCAATTGACTGAAAGATATACGCAATTACTCTGCTAAGTTAAGAGTATACAAAAATATTGTGGAAAACAAGAGAAGGCTAAATAGAGACTTCAAGAGAGCTTAAAATAAGCTATAATTTGGCTAGCAAGAGTCTAATTTGGGACACAATTATCCTGTTCTAGCATGATTACGAGCTCTTCATATACAATATATGGTAGCTGCTAAGGAAGCTCTCCACTTCTTAATCTTAGGATATCCAGACGAGGTTATTGCAGTAAGACTAGATGTGACTCCTTGCCATGACAGAAAAGAAAGTGGGCATTTCAGTACTTCACACACCAAAGCCCAAACTTGAGAAGAGTAAGGGCAATTAAAGAAAAGGTGAGAATGATCTTCATGACCTTGAAAACATAGATAGCACGTGGTTGATGATGCTAATCCCCAAGCAGACAATTTTCCTAATGTTTGGAGTTTTCCTATCCAAGCTAGCTCTAGAAAGAAGGCACGTTGTGGGATAGTTGTGGGGTTCCAAATCACTTTGCTCCGAGGCACTAAGGAAGTAGTGGGTGCGAGGAATTTGTATCCTAATTTAATAGAATAATCCCTAGAGTGAGAATTCTTCCATTTGAAAATATACGGTTAGGTGAGATCGAGCGTAAAGCTACTAGGGATGTTGAAAGTTGTCCAAAAGTCTCCTTCTGGCAATCTCTATGCAAACCCATCCAATAAGCAACACAATTGCGCACTATTGTCTAGACCTAAAGACGCAATCTCTCAGGCACTATGGCTAACATCAAGTGGCCCCATCGGTAGTCAATAATCTAACCAAAGTGAGATGAATAGGCCATCTTTCACTTCCCACATAAACTGCATCCAAACAAGATGTCATAGCCTCAGTAATTTCTTCCAATTTCATGAGCACAGAGTTAGAGCCTTCACATTCCAAAAACTCCTCACTTTAAGGTAGATTGAATGTATCCAATCTACCCATAAACCCTACACAGTGGTGTGTTCATAGGCTTACAACCAAGCTTTGCCGTTTCATTTAGCATACAAAGAATATATTTCTTTTATGAGATGCAATTTCCTTTTTTAATCCTAGCAAGTTCTACTCTCAAGTACTTTCTTCCAACACTTACCTCAAATTTAAATTTAATCTCCTTCTCTAGCCTTTCAATACCTAGGGTATTGTCTCAAGAAATGATGATATCATCAATGTAAACTATTAAAATTGACCTTTACCCTTCACTATTCATTTTAACAAACATTGCGTGACCTATATGTCCATGATTATATCACAAACATATTTAAGCATCCCTAAACTTCTTAAGCCATGGATTTGGTGGTTGCTTAAGGCCATAACTTTACACTTTCTTTTTCTTGTTATGTAATAAATATAAAAGTCCACACTATACTTACAAACTTAATCTTTTAGATTAGTCAATTGTGGTAGTAGTGAGCCAAGAGGTTACAAGTGCAGACTCTTGTATCATCATTTCACCCCATTTAGTAAAAATGTCCACTTTGATGAAACTTCAATCAAAATTTCAACCATAAAAGAAGGGAATTGTTAGATAATACAAGTAGCAGCACACACCCATCCTACAAGATTAAGCTTTTAGATCATTCAATTGTAATGCTAAAATCAATACTTACTTCCAAATATGAATTTAGGTGGAAGCTTAATACAAATCTCCTCCAAATCTCCATTCAAAACTGCATTTTTTACATTATGTTGGTGTAATGGCCAGTTAATAGTAGTAACCAAAGACAACATAACTCTAATAAAATTCATCTTAGCAATAGGTGCAAATGACTCTTCATAATCAATCCCATAAGTTTGGTATACCCCTAAGCCACAAGTTGAGCCTTGTACCTCTCCACACTTCCATTTGTACGTTACTTCACACTAATTATCAACTTGCTCCCTACTGCTCCTTTATCAGTACGTAAGTTTACTATTTTCCATAAAGAGCACTCATTTCTTCCGAACAGCCTCTCCTTCAACTTGGGCATAGGTAGAGCTTCATCAAAATTTCTAGAATTCCCACATCATTAATTCAAGCAATAAATGTCCTGAAGAGTGAAGATAAATTCTGATGTATCCAGTTTTATCCCAAACAAATCACTTGCCAATTCCACTTCTTCCTCCCTATCACTATCCTTCAACATCATAAACCATTTCCTCAGTATGGAAGACAGGTTTGATGAGGAGCTTTTGACACTTTATGGAAGACTTGAATCTCAAGAACTACAGCATTGTTGTTTGGAGACTGAGAATGTATAGACTGATCAGCAGTGGAACTTAGACTGATATAGGACTGAACAGGTTCAAAGTAATAGCCTCATCTTGATCAATTTGATCTTGACTGGAAGTGGCATGGGACTGATTTGAACCTTTTGAAGGTGGCATAGAATTAATATGTAAGTCTGGATGACTTATGAATTAAACAAGATGAACCCAATGCAGATGTTGGAGAGATGGAGCCAGTGGTCTAGATAGAGATGCATCCAATGACACTCTTCATATGTATTCTCCCCCAGAGGAGAGCAAGCAAAAGAAATTCCGGTGTTCCAAGAAACGAACATCAGGCTTGGATGATAACATTTGTATTCTTTTTGAGATGGAGAGTAAACTACAAACACACACTTAAAGAGGTACTGTGTCAAGTTTAGTTCTGTGAGGAGGATTGTTCAGGAAAACACTGTACTACCAAAGATTTGAGGAAGTAGAGAAGTCAATAAACCTAACACCTAGGTAAGACTAAAGAAAGACATGAGAGGAGTAAGAGATTGAAGAGGCTTCAAGGGAACTCAGATCGATCAATTAGGAAGATGTCAAAATTGCATCTCCCAGTGTTTGATTATATGTTTGTCACAGAAAGAGAAAGAAAAAGCAAGACCACAGCAAATTTGGAATCAAGCTTGAAAACATTACTGAATGTACTTCTAAGATATGACGATTTTTCTGTTCCGCATTACCATTCTATCAGGAGGTAAATGTGCAAGAACTTTGGCTCCCATACTTAGATAAATACTGAGTTGATTCTGATGAAAAACATTCTGCAAATATCAAAATGTAGAATATGATCAGATGTTTCAAAGACATTCTGAATCAATTTGTGAAATAGTTAGAAAACTCGACAGATATCAGATTTCTCTTTCAATAAATACACCCAACAGATACGAGTATGATCGTCAATTAAAGTTAATCTATATCACAAACCTAGGAAATTCTACATGGCCCAAAAATCATTATACAACAAATGGAATGGTTTTGATGATTTATAGGGTTGGACTTGATAAGTAATCTTAAGAGAATTTGGCAAGAGTAGAGTGCTCACAATTGAAATCAATTACTGTTTTGTTGCTGAATAGATGAGGATACAATCAACACAAACAGGGAAAACTAGTGTCCTAGGCATTTGAGTAATAACATGACATCTAAGTCTGAAATTACATTCAACCATGACCAAGTCTTGGACTTGACACCAAAGACACCCGTAGTTGCTCCTGATAGAGAACATAGGCTATATCCACTCATCAGCATTGCCAATCATCCGTCCTAATGATTGGTCCTGAAATTCATGTGGATAGAGTAAACTTACTTGGAAATTCATATCTTTAGATAGTTTGGTCACTCATATTAAATTGTACCTCAATTTTGGAACAAACAATGTAGAATTCAATCTTAAATTAGATAAACACACCAATCCTTGTCCCCCTATTAGCAACTTCTTCACAAGCAACCCATAGCATAGTGTTTTTGTTTCATTTTTTGGGTAAATAAATAACCCATACCTTAGTGATGTTACTGCAGACTTCCAACTTTTCAAAAAGTTTCACTGAATACACATGTGGTCTAACACTTAACACTCTTATGTCAATAATCCTTGCACTCTCTCCTACAGTTGTGAGTAGACAAGAATAGTTACCTTTCTGGCCAGCTGTGGAAAAGGAAGCAATTCCAAAGATATCTCATGTAGATGACATTTTCATTTGATTAAAAACCAATGGATGAAATCCACTTGCATGGCTGTAAGATCAAGGCTTCCACTGGACTGCTTTATAGATTTCACTTATACTACCTGAGTTGCTCTAGGCATTCCAATCTGTTTATTGCTTTTCCTATTTCCTGGTTCACATGGAGCTTCCAACACATCTCCCTCGTGTGATTGGATTTCTGACAATAATCACTCCGGATCCTTTCACAGAGTTGCTGGTCACACACAAGCTCATTGATCACCTAGGCCCAGCTCCAGGCTGGGGATTCTGAGCTGCTCATGTGAAGCATCACTCCTTTCACTCTTTATGCCTTACATCAGATGCATGAAGACACCCAAACTTGTGTTCGCTCATAGGTGAAGTCTCCTAGGTGATTTTTGGGAATAGATCATTCATGTTGATTCTTTCACTCAAGCAGGTCAATGAGGATCAACTAATGCATTGCTACTGCAAAAAGATTTTGCAAATGATAAAACTCTCATAACTCTATTGATGAATTATAGCAACTACATATGCAAGAGTGTACAGTTAGAAAAAGATAAGAATATACCTCCTAGGTACGAAAGTACAAATTCTCGGAGATACACATAATCTCCGAAAATCCAAAACGACAGCTAGACTAACTATAGCTAATACCAAAATAAAACTGACATAAAAATGATGTTTTTGGGTAACAAACATAAAAAAAACTATTACAAAACTCCTAAAACCTAAAATTTATTTCCAGCAAAGAGTAATACTCATTCTCTCTCTCTCTCTCTCTCTCTCTCTTCCCCCCAACCCAAAAAATTGTATTGGATAACAATGGAGGCAATAGCCACAGGTCAAGAGTAAAGGGCAAGGTGAGGCTTTGTACTCATGAACTCTAAATTCCTGAGGGTTATCATCTATCATTACACTCCAGTATCTCTTTTTTCAAACCAGAGAGTAATTGCCTTCCTCCACTAAGCATAGCTACTGGCTGCGTTCCTGAATGGGGACCTTATTTCTTAAACAGTCTAAAAGAGCTAAATAGATATCCTCAAAGAATTAATTGCTTCTTAGCTAACAAAGCAATAAACTAAACTTCAAGAAGAGCATATATAAAACAAATGGCAAAAATGCGCGAATCTCTGTGTTTTCATTGTAGGTGAAGCACATAATCCACATTAGGAAAAAGCTGTCACAGCAAAAAAGCATGTTTCATGTACAGATCCTTGACACAGCAAATTTTAGATATAATGCAGTGACAGAAGACCTGCTGAAAAAGTGACTTGGTTAGGTAATTTGGAAGTAAAAATCAGGTAGCGTGAAGTACAATTTGTGACTTACTTCGTGTGTTTTTCCAGCTGCTACACTAATCTCTTTGTATTCATCACTTTTCCTGCAAGGTTTCAGGTAGATGTTTGGAAAAATATTCTCCAAAAAACAAAGGAAATATTAAGGAGAAGCTGGCTACCTTGCTTCCAAAGCACCAGCTTCTTCTGCAGAAATGAAGAAGGGAGCATTTGCAAAGACCTCACTGTTGAGAAAAACATGTAAACTAATATGTAAAAGCTATCAACAAACTGTAAGAATTAATAAAGCAGTATGCTGTGAAGAAGAGATTTTATAAATTTAAGGATCAAATGTTTTCAATCAGCTTTATCAATTTATCAGATAACTTATTAAGCTGGCAGGCAGACATCAAACATGACAAGCAGTAACAAAATAGTTATCTCGTAAGCATTTATTATTATTAAAAAAAAAAACTCAATTGGAAAACACAAAAATTCAATCAGGAAAAGATTGATATATTAGTGAACAAATATTTGATGAGTTTAACAGTAATATAGTTGAATGCTTTGTGCCAGATACACACCCAACCTTACTATTTCCAAGATAAACGCTACCACCTCAAGGGTGTGGTCACTTTGAAGATTGATATATTAGTGAACAAATATTTGATAAGTTTAACAGTAATATGGTTGAATGCTTTGTGCCAGATACACACCCAACCTTACTATTTCCAAGATAAATGCTACCACCTCAAGGGTGTGGTCACTTTGAACAGAGTTACCCGCCTGCACAGCATGGTTTAAATTAACCACCTCCAAAATTATCCAAAATAAATAAATATAACTATCTCCAAACAGCTTAAGGAATTTAACAACCCATGGTGGTTTATGGTGGCCATGGACCACCTTTCTTCATCTATCCCTATATGAAGCTGTCTTCCTATGCCTTGATCAATGAAATGAGCAATCCAACAAACTAACTTGCTTCTTCTTCAAAACCAACATCTCCTTCCATACATTATCTCTAAGATTTACACCTTCAATTAAATCCACATCATACACCAAAATCACCTTGAGTTCTAAAACCTCCTTTTTCAATATTTAAAAGGGAAAGAAAAAAAGATGCAACTTATTTTATTTGGGTCCAATTTGGTAAGTGAAGAATTTAGGAGGAAAGAGATAAGTTTTTTATTCCTCTTCTTCTTAATCTTTTTACATAATGACATATAGTGTATACACTTACAAGAATGCTATATTAGGAAAGAAAATAAAATCTCCTATCTAATATTTAAATCTTATAGCTAGCACAATAATATTACATATATGTCAACACTCCCCCTCAAGTTGGAGCATAGATATCACACATGCCCAACTTGCAGACTAAAGTATGATAGGTCCTATGACATAACCCTTTAGTAAATACATCAGCCAGTTGCTTATCAGATGTCACATGATGTAAGCTCAAGATGCCCTCAGTCAATTTCTCTTTGATGAAGTGTCGATCAATCTCTATATGCTTGGTTCGATCATGTTGAAATGGATTTTGTGCTATACTGATAGCAGCTTTATTGTCACAATACAAGGACAGATTTAATTCTTCCAATATCTTCTGTAACCACAGAAGCTCACAAACCCCCTGAGCCATAGCTCTGTATTCTGCTTCAGCACTTGATCGAGCAACTACACTTTGTTTCTTGCTCCTCCATGTTACAAGGTTCCCTCCTACAAGTGTGCAATAACCAGTGGTGGACCTTCTATCACTTAGAGATCCAGTCCAATCTGCATCTGTAAAGCATTCTATCTGAAGGTGACCATGCTTGGCGAACAGCAGTCCTTTTCCAAGAGCAGACTTCAGATATCTCAAGATGCGAAATACTGCTTGCATGTGTGATTCTCGTGGATCATGCATAAACTGACTCATTAGACTGACTACATATGCAATGTCCGGTCTAGTGTGTGAGAGATATATCAGTCTTCCTACTAATCTCTGGTATCTCCCTAAATCAACTGAATCACCAACTCCAGCCTGCAGCTTGTGGTTGTTTTCAATGGGAGATTCTGCTGGTTTATACCCCATCATGCCAGTTTCTTCCAAGAGATCCAGAATATATTTTCTCTGAGAAATGAAGATACCTTTCTTTGATCTAGCAACTTCAATTCCTAGGAAATATTGCAGTTTCCCTAGATCCTTGATTTCAAATTCCTGAGCCAAAAGTTTCTTCAATCGAGCCATCTCCTCTTTATCATCTCCTGTCATCACTATATCATCAACATAAACTATGAGAATAGTAACTTTACCCTCATTATGTTTAATAAATAGCGTATGATCCGCATTACTCTGTTGATAGCCAAAGGAGATCATGGCTTTGCTGAACCTGTCGAACCATGCTCTGGGAGATTGCTTTAATCCATACAAGGCCTTTTTCAATCTGCATACTTTCCCATGTGTTGTTTCATTATCAAATCCAGGAGGGATCTCCACAAACACTTCTTCTTCTAAATCTCCATGTAGAAAGGCATTTTTAACATCAAATTGCTGTAAATCCCAGTCAAGGTTGGCTGCACATGATAACAAGATTCTGATCGTGTTCATTTTAGCTACTAGAGCAAAAGTCTCCCGGTAGTCCACTCCATAGGTTTGAGTGAATCCTTTAGCTACCAATCTTGCTTTGAACCTGTCAACTGAACCATCAGCTCTGTGTTTTATAGTGAACACCCATTTACAGCCTACTAGTTTCTTTCCAGGTGGAGAGGCGACAAGCTCCCAAGTCTCATTCTTAGTCCAGGCTTTCATTTCTTCAATCATTGCTCTCTTCCATTTTGGATCGTTGAGTGCTTCCTTCCAATCCTGTGGAATAGACACAGACGAAATGGACAAGGCAAAAGCTCTATAGGAGGGAGACAAAGAATCATAGGAAACAAAATTAGAAATGGGATGTTTAGTACAAGCCCTGACACCTTTCCTTTGAGAAAAAGGTTTATCTAAATCATCAAAAAGTAACTCACCAGAAGAGGAGGATTCTTGGCAGCAGAGAGTAGGTTGCACAATGGCTTCTTCTGTCTTGTCTTTGTCTCTCCTCGAGTACCTCTTCAAATCAGGTTTGTCTAAACGCCCAATTTTCTCCCCCTGGATAATAGTCTCCTTCTGACCATCATTTTCTCTTGGGGTAAGATCAATAAGAGTCACAGAACTAGGTATCATCTCTTCCTTTGCATTATTCTCCCCCTGAAGAGATAACTGGGTTGGACTAAAGTAAGGTTCAGTCTCTCTAAAAGTAACATCCATACTTACAAAATACTTCCGAGATTGAGGGTGATAGCATCTGTAACCCTTTTGTGTTGGTGAATACCCAATAAACACACACCTAAGGGCTCGTGGATCTAGTTTTCCAGCATCCTTAATATGAACAAAACAAACGCATCCAAATACCTTTGGAGGAACAATGTACGTATTTTGTCCTTTTAAGGTTTCTAAAGGACTCTGATAGTCAAGAGCCCTAAGAAGCATTCGGTTGATAAGATATGCAGCAATTAGAATTCCATCCCCCCAGTAAGGCTTAGGAAGATTCATGGTAAACATAAGCGACCTAGCAACTTCCAAAAGATGCCCATTCTTCCTTTCAGCGACCCCATTCTGTGCACTTGTAAATGGACAACTAGTCTGATGAATTATCCCATGCAACTCCAAATAAGAACCAAATCTGCTATTGATGTATTCAGTGCTATTATCAATCCTAAGAATCTTTATTTTAGCATCAAATTGAATGCAAACCATCTTATGAAAAGACTGAAAACAGGAAAACACATCACTTTTAGCCTTAAGTAGATATACCCAAGTCATCCTGGTGCAGCAATCAATAAAAGTGATAAACCATCGACTACCAGACAAAGAAGTAGTTTGAGTAGGGCCCCAAACATCAGAGTAAATAGTCATAAAAGGAAACTTGCTTTTATTATTGCTCAAAGGATAAGAGTTTCGAGAATGTTTTGCATATTCGCAAGCATCACAAAATAAAGAATCAGACTGAGTCTTTGAAAACAAACTAGGAAATAATTTGCGTAACACTAAAAAAGAGGGATGGCCCAAACGCCTGTGCCACTGCAATATTTCCTAATTAATATCCTTATTTCCCCCAAAAAAGGCCTGCTGAATACTAGAACCTTGACCCCCATCCAACAGATATAAGCCATCGTGCAATCTACCATTGCCAATCCTCTTCCCTGTTTGAAGATCCTGAAAGACACAATAATCAGGGAAAAACTCAATTTTGCAGTTAGGATTTTTTGTAAGTGCACTAACAGATAAGAGATTGACAGGAAATTGAGGGACATGAAGCACAGAGGATAGTTCGATATGAGGAGTACAAAAAACAGAACCTGTTCCAGATACTGGGGTGAAAGAACCATTGGCTATTCGGACATTATCACCTTTTAAACACATTGAGTATTCAACAAGATTTTTTGAGGAGCCCGTCATGTGTCTATTTGCACCAGAATCAATAATCCAACAATTAGTATCAAGGATAGCAGAAAAAGCATTACCTGACTGCACAAGATTGGATTTGGCACTGGAAGAAGATTCTTGATGAGACAAAAGACGCTTGAGATGCTGAATCTCATCAGGAGAGAAAAAAACAGAGTGAGTCATATCAGGAGTTGACTCCATAGCTTCAGACAAATTGGCCCGAGTAGAGTTAACCCGTTTACCTCCACGACCTCTTATTGGACGTCCATGTAGCTTCTAGCAAGTCTCTTTAGTATGTCGTGGTTTCCCACAATAATCACATCGTAAATGATCTGTATGAGAACTATGTGCCTTCAGCTGCTCAGATGAATCACTAGCAGCTACCAAACCAGACTTTTCAACCTACGGGATATAGAGCATGGCACTACGCCTGCTTTCTTCCTGTTGAACATAGGAATATGCCTCCTCGAGAGAAGGAAAAGGTGTCTTACCGAGAATATGAAATCTGATCTGATCAAATTCATTGTTTAACTCAGTCAAAAAATCATATACCCTTTCTTTTGCAAGTAATTTCTGGAACTTAACTGCATCTTCGGTACAATCTGCCTGAAAATCTTGATAATAGTCAAGTTCTTGCCACAAACCATTCAACTCAGAAAAATACTGGGAAATTGTCATTTCTCCTTGCTTCAAACCATGGATCTTGTTCCGAATCTCATAAATCTGAGCATCATTTCCCACCCGTGAATAGGTGAGGGATACAGCATTCCATATCTTTGTTGCTGTGTCAAGCAGTAAGTATGTTCTTGAAATATGGGACTACATGGAATTGATAAGCTAGGCCATTACCAAGGAATTTTCAGAATCCCACTGATGGAATAATGGATCGGTTGCTACTGGTTTGACTTTAACACCGGTAATATAATCCTGCATTCCCCTAGCTTTGATAAACAATAAACAAGACCGTGACCAAGCAAGGTAATTGTTCCCATCAAGCTTGACAGGGCTGATTTGCAGTGAAGGATTATCAGTATTAATTCCAGCAATTCTCTTATCAGTTTCCATAATGCAAACAGTTAACCCAAGCAATTAAGACAATAGACTTAACCAGCCTCGAAGGAAGAGCAAACAGAATAGTTCGTAAACTTTCAAACCCGTACCCGTACACAAACTGTCAAACCTATATGAATACACATAGGGAAGTGACGAGCGCAACCTAAAGCAAAACCACCTGGACGCAACCTAAAAGGAA
The DNA here is from genome assembly GCA_037954665.1 of Laguncularia racemosa. Taxonomy (NCBI): domain Eukaryota; kingdom Viridiplantae; phylum Streptophyta; class Magnoliopsida; order Myrtales; family Combretaceae; genus Laguncularia; species Laguncularia racemosa. The sequence goes on along the minus strand of JBBMOL010000069.1, from coordinate 2,905,025 downwards.
ACGAAATCACCTGGAAAACAATTGAAGGGCGTCGGAAAAGAAGGGCGAGCAAGACAGCGAAAAGCCCACGAAAAACGGTGGCCAGAACAGTTCCCACGCGCCTCACGCGTCGACGGCCGGCCGAAGCTTCAGGTGGCGCATGTGAGTCACACGCACGATTTCCGGTGGTCGGAGAAGGGAGGGTCGGTTGGAAAAGGGTGGCGCCCCTCTTGGGATGGGTGGTGTCGACTACCTTCGAAGAAAAAACCTCTTGTACGGCGTTCTAGGATTTAAAAATAAACCGCGCCAGAAGAAGAAAAAAAAAAATTGACCTAAAAAGTGATTTTAGGCTCTGATACCATGAAGAATTTAGGAGGAAAGAGATAAGTTTTTTATTCCTCTTCTTCTTAATCTTTTTACATAATGACATAGTGTATATATACACTTACAAGAATGCTATATTAGGAAAGAAAATAAAATCTCCTATCTAATATTTAAATCTTACAACTAGCACAATAATATTACATATATGTCAACAGTAAGCAAGCATGAGTTCCTTATATAAAGATGTTACATCTTTGAACTCTTTCCTTATTATCATCAAAGACACAAAGAAGAGAAGCTATTCACTTAAGTTTGCCCACGATTTAATGATCTTTTGTAGAGGTGCTTTGAGAATTTTTGAGTTGATAGAGGAGGTTGCAGAGGAAGAGGCCCAAGATGGAGCGAGACTTGGGATTTCAAAGCTATTGAACTCTATAAAGGGTAAGCCCACAATAGTCTAAAGGCCTAGTATATGTGGAGACATTGGTTGCATGCTAAACAATAAATGCCCTAGTAGATACTGGAGTCGTTGGAAAATTTTATGTTTTGAGAACAGTAAATATCCAGCTGGCTCTTAATTGGCAAATTTAGATAAATAAGAAAACTGTTTATTTTTAGGATGATTTGATTGAATGTAATTGTGTAGGCTGTAATTAGGAGAATTAGGCTATAATTAGGAGGATATTTTTTCCTTATTGATCATCTCCAAAACTGTATATAAACTAATCATAATGTAATGAAGATCATCCTAGAATTCCACCATAAAATATTTTGTTTTTCATGGTATCAGAGCTATAACGGCTCTAATAACTTAAAATTTTTCTATCTATTTACTCATCCTTCAAGTATATCCGAAGAACAGCAAATTCCAGCCTCGGAAGTCTCATTTACCATACTGTGGTGGATCAAGCATCTCCAACAACAATGATAGGATCTTCAACAACTAGTTCGTTTGATTGCCATTCCTTACAAATTACATAACATAAACTCAATGGACAGAATTTTTGCGAATGGTTTTGGTCCATTATGCTAGTAATTCATGAAAGAGGAAAGGCTGGATATTCGACAAGCTCAATCATAGTTCCACCATGTACATCACCAACTTTCAGCACTTGGGAAGCAAAAAATTCTATAGTTATGGCTTGGCTTATCAACTCCATGGAGTCGATTATTGGAAAGACTTATCTCTTCTACAAGACGGTGAAGGAGATTTGGGATATGGTCCAAGCGATATATTCAAACCTAGAAAATACATCTCAGTGTTTTGAGATTAGATCAACAATTTGAATTACTAGACAAGGAAATCTCTCTGTCATTGACTACTACAATTCCTTATTGGAATTGTGGTAAGAAATGAATTTCTTTTATGAGATATGATGGGAGTGTACCAGCGATGCAGCAAAGTTCACAAAGATGCTTGAGAAAGAGCGTACCTTTGATTTTCTACAAGGTTTGAATCCCAACCTTGATGAGGTACGAGGGCGGTTGCTTGGAACGAAGCCTTAACCAACACTTTGTAAATTGTTTGTTGAAGTTAGAAGGGAAGAGAATAGGAAGCGTGTAATGATGAATCCCAATAGTGTGTAATGATGAATCCAATAGTGCTGATGTTTCTGTTACGTGGAGTTCCAAGGATCAGCACTTATGGCTAACAAACAAAAAGGAGGCCATGAAGACTTGCATGGGAAGCTACCAACTTTAGGCCAAAGTCTCAACATGGACAGCATGGTGGTCAACATAAGGCAACACACTTAGTGGGATCTAATGCAAGCAATACCTCCAATGCTAGCTTTTCGGCTGAACAAATTGATATGGTATGTCATCTCCTAAATTGAGCTAACTCTGCCAGCAGAAGCCGAGACTCATAATCCCATAGTAGCCATGGCACAAACAAGTAAAAGACATCTAGAAAATTGTTGGATTTTTGACACTGGAGCTTCTGATCATATGAAAGGGTCTGCAAATTTTTTATGAGTATGGCAAAAATAGTAAACTGATTAAATCTCTGGGTTGCTTATGGGAAAGTATCACCAACTATAGGAAAAGGGATGGTTTGCTTACCAAATATGACCCTGAAATTTGTGTTGCATGTGCCTAAGTTGACTTATAATCTTCTTTCAATTAGTAAGTTAACAAAGGATATGGACTGTGTTGTAACTTTTTTTCCTACCCATTGTGAATTTCAAGATCGTTCTTCAAGGAAAATGATTGGCACTGCTGAAAAGAAAGATGACTTGTACTATCTCACCAAAGCAAAGGAACCTGTTAAGAAAAAAAAAGTTCTTTGTTTGTTACCGCTGAGTCTGAGATTATGTTATGGCATCAACGTTTAAGACATCCAAGTTTCTCTTATATGAAAGCTTTGTATCCAAATCTTTTCATTAATAAAGAGAATTTTTCTTTTCATTATGAGCACCGTGTCCTCACCAAACAATCCAAGGCTTGTTATCAAACTCGTCCTCATTTACCCTCAAAACCCTTCCATTTGATCCATAATGACATCTAGGGTCCCTCTAGGACAATGACTCTAACTAGAACTCAATGGTTTATCACTTTTATTGATGATCATTTGAGAATTTGTTGGGTATATCTAATGAAATTGTTTTAGTTCAAAGAGTTTCATAAGTTTGCTCAAACTATGTTTGAGTCCACTATTCAAGTTCTTAGAACTAATAATGGAGGGGAGTATTTTTCAAATGCATTTGGTGAGTATTTGAGAGAAACTAGGATATATCACCAAAATTCTTGCGTACATACACCTAAACAAAATGAGGTTGCGGAAAGAAAAAATCATCATTTGTTAAAAGTTGCTCAATCAATCATGCTTTCAGGGTCTCTTCCTAATCATTACTTAAGAGAAGCTATTCTTACAGTAGCTCATATAATAAATCGCTTACCTTCCAAAACCCTAAAATTTAGAACCCCTCTAAGTATCTTTTAGGATTATTTTCCTAACACAAACCTATTTAACCCCTTGTCCCCAAGAGTGTTTGGGTGTACTGTGTTTGTGCACAATAAACAACTTAGTCGAAGAAAACTTGATCCGAAAGCCTTTAAATGTATCTTTATAGGATACTCCCCAACAAAAAAGGGTTACAAATGTTATTCACCTATCCTTAAGAAATTTTTTGTGTCATGTGATGTAACCTTCTTCGAGGATCAGCCTTATTACTCAACAATTAGGTTTCAAAGGGAGCATTCTAATGGGGGAAGCCTTTAGGATCCAACTTAGAACTTAACAGTGTCATTACCAATAACTTAAGACATACCCGTCTCATCTAAGTCATCCATAGCCACAAATACAAAAACCCCTGAACCAAAAAACACCAACCAGCCACCCCCTGAACCAGAAAACACCAATCAACCACTCCTTGTACCCAACCTCGAAGATGTTACTCATCAACGGCCTATAAATGTGTCCAAATCTATTCCTACTCCTAGTCCTCAAAGGGATGGGTTGCCAACTAAAAGACCTTTGCAAGTTTATATCTACAGGCCATCGATCTATAATTACAGTCAATCATCTAACCAAGAATCGGTTCAAGGGAAAACTACGGGTTTGCAATTTCCTATGGTAAATGACTTGAATGAACCTATTGCACTTCGGAAAGGAGTAAGGTCATACACTAAATATCCAATTTCTAATGATGTGACCTAGAAACAATTATCCTCTGAGTTCAAGGCATTTACAATGAAGACGAATGAGGTTGAGATTCTGAAGAATATCTATGAGGCCTTAAGGAACCCAAAATGGAAGGATGTTCTGTAGGAGGAGATAAGAGCTTTACAGGCAAATGAAACCTAAGAGATGGTCAATTTACTTGGAAGGAAAAAAGGCAACTAGAAGTAAATGGGTGTTCTTCGTGAAGTATAATGCCAATGGAGAATTAGAAAGATATAAAGCTCGTTTAGCAACTCAAGGGTACACACGAACACATGGAATAGACTATGATGAGACGTTTGCACCTGTGGCAAAATTAAATTCCAAACATGTTCTCTTATCCATTGTAGCTAACCTAGAATGGAAATTGCATCAGCTTGACATTAAAAATGCGTTTTTGAATGGCGATCTTGATGAAGAGGTATATGCAAAGGCACCTCCCAAATTCCAAAAACAAGAAGAAAGAGGTGAAGTCTGCAAGTTAAGGAAGTCATTGTATGGTCTGAAGCAATCTCCTAGAGCATGGTTCACAAGATTCAGCGCATCTCTTACCCGATTAGGATACCAGCAAGGGAAAGCTAATCATACTATGTTTATAAAGATGGGGAATTTGAACTAAAGAGCTATTCTTATTGTATATGTTGACGACATAATTCTTACAAATGATGATGAGGACAAGATTCTAAGGCTTAAGAGCAAGTTGAAGGTGGAGTTTGAGGTTAAAGATTTGGGGCCATTGAGGTTCTTTCTTAGGATGGAAGTTGCCAGAAGTAAAGAGGGTATTTTCATCTCTCAAAGAAAATACACTCTTGATTTGTTAAAAGAGGCAGGGAAATTAAGGTGCAAGCCAGTTAGGAATCCACTCGAGAAGTCTTGGAAAAATAAAGTCATAGGTACAAAAGCTTCTGTTGATATAGGAGGATACCAGCGCTTAGTTAGGAGGCTGATCTACTTGTCCCTTACACAATCAAATATTGCCTATGCTATGAATATAGTCAGTCAATACATGCACTCACCTACTTAGAGACATTTAGAAGTTGTGAATCACATCTTGAAATATCTCAAGGGAGCAGTTGGAAAGGAGCTAATGTTTCTAAAAACTAGAAATAGGAGTATTGAAGGTTACGTTGATGCAGATTGGGCTGGAAGTGAAGATTGCAAGTCAACATCTAGAACTACACTAAGTTATGGGGTAATCTAGTTACATGAAAGAGTAAGAAACAAACAGTTGTGGCTAGAAGTAGTGCAGAGGCAAAATTTATAGAGCAATAGCACAAAGAGTTTGTAAACTAATTTAGCTGGAAAGATCGTTACAAGATTTGAAGCTACCCGTATGCTCTCCTAAGTTGTACAGTGATAGCAAGTCAGCCATCAACATAATACATAATCCAATCAAACATGATCGTATGAAACACATTAGAATAGACCGAAGTTTTGTCAAGAATGAAATTGATGAGGGAAGAATTGATATCTACGATATTCCCAATCATGAACAAGAAGACGACATTCCCACTAAGAGCCTATTGAGGTCAAGCCACGAAAATCTTCTTTGCAAGCTTGGAATGTGAAATATCTATTCCTAAGCTTGAGGAGAAGTGTTGGAAAATTTTATGTTTTGAGAGCTGCAAATATTCAACTGGCTCTTAAGTAGCAAATTTAGAAAATAAGGAAACTATTTATTTTTAAGATGATTTAATTGAATGTAATTGTATAGGTTGTAATTAGAAGGATATTTTTTTCCTTATTCATCATCTCCAGAATTGTATATAAACTAATCATAAGTAATGAAGATCATCCTAAAATTCCATCTTAAAATATTTTGTTTTTCAGAAGCATCATATTTATTCATCTCCAAGGAGGCTATGAAGAAGGGCAAGAGTAAGTTCCAGACAATGAACTCGAAGGAGAATCCCACAAATGGTGTTTCAGGTGATGTAGAGTTCAAGCTGAATCAATAGAGTAAGGAAAAATTTGAGGTGATACCCATAGCCAACTACGAGTTAATCATTGAAATGAGCTTCCTTGATAAGGCTAACCTAGATTGTTCCCTCATTAAATTGTCGATGATTATGGATGTAAGGCAACAGCATGTCGTCCTCATTAGATGTAACCTTGGTGGGGCACCAAGTTTCTATGCTTCATATAGGTTTTTGAGGGAACAAGGCTGAAGAAAAACACTAACCAAACAATAAAGAGAATGGACCCCAAGCATGGAAAATGCTCAAAGAGAGATGGAAGAAGTCACAGGCAGGTGCCTAAGAAGCTCCCTAAGCCTAAAGCACCTAGAGAATAAATGGTCCAAACCCAAGGGAATGAGGAGACCAAATCAAATGGGAGTACTTTAGGCCAAGAAGAAGGCAATCAAGCACTCAAGGAGGCATTAGAGTAGATCAAGGAGACTATACCTTAGATCTCCAAGCCAAGTTAGTGCTTAGGTAAAGTGATTAGAATAAAGAGGACTGACTTGAGGATGGGCTGTACTATCGGAAGGGGTAATGGATAAACCATAAGAATCTTCAAAGGGAGAATTCTAGAACAACACCATGATCCAAAGGAGTTGGATCATCTTAACATCCACTAAACTCTAGTGGACAAGTTTCATCGGCTAAAGGTGTATGAAGACATAGAAGCCTTTATGGAGACTTGTTCAGTTTGCCAAATTAAGAGACGAGACCTTAGCAGCCATCAAGGGGAAGACCACGAGTATCAACCAATTGCACAAGGAGGAGGTTAAGAGGATCATTTAGGAATGCCTGACTCAATATAAAAACTGTCTAACATGTTTTGAGTATTTAATCTAATAGAAGGTTTCACTTACAAGTAAAGCAAGCAGGAAACTGCGAAACATGTGCATACTTTGGGGAACTGGTAGTTCAATTTTGCATAAAGAGGTCTGCTATGGGGTGTTGTCAGTTTAGGTGAAGAAGACTATCATGAGCTCACCTCTTAAGCCATTTTCTCTTTCATTTTTGTACATAACTCACTATATGGTAAAGCCCATCGCAAAGCCCACCTCCTCAAATGTTCTGAAATGGTCTTGATACATTTGAACCATGGCTGGGGGATAAATATCCCATTTATGTACAATGTACACAAAGATAGATTATAACCATTAAATTAAGTAGGTAGCAAATGATTTGAGTCATCTATCTATGGAGGCCTTTTTTATATAGAAGAGTTCTCTCCTCATTTGTCAATCATCTAAGTATTTAAGATTCGTGCTCTCTCGCAAAACTTCTCACTCTAAACTCTCTTTAGTTGAGTATATTCTCGAGCATTCTCAAAGGTGCCAAAGGGTGGCCCAAACCTTGAGTGCCACTCAATCACCGACCAAACACTCTAACTTAAAACATGTGGCTAGTGCTTTAACCTTTTTCCTGACCCAATTCTCTGTCCACCTGATTTCTCTCTCTCTCTTTTCATTTTAGTCAGGTCTAGTTGTCATTATATCACAAGATGAATTAGCCTTTAAGGCATGCTAATCCCATATTCTCCACCAGTTTTTGTTGATTCCTCATTCTCTGCTGCTGGCCCGTCGGCGCCTTGCTCAAACCAACCACCATAGAGGGGCTTGTGAACTAAACTTAACCTGCTGATGGTGATTGATTGTCTCTAACTTCAACTCAAATTTGCTCCACAAACAAGACTCAAAAACCTTACTTCTACAAATCCTAAACCTAATTAGTACTTTGGATCTCTGCCAAACCAACTCGTTTAACTTAACCTGACCTTTCAGGTGTGATTTTTTCTAGGCAACTTTGATTGCAAGGTGTTTTGTGTCTGAATTAGTTACTGGGGTCATTGAAGAGAAAGTCTATTGGAGAAGAAGAAGATCTGGTTCTTCCTCCTCCGCTGAAGCAAACACAGAGAGGATGTGGATGTGAGTGTGAATAATGGGAATGAAGCTGTATGTATCCAGAGGGATACGTTCCTCCTCCATGCACCTCATCGTCCTTGGGTCCCAAGGGTTCCTCTAAACCTTAATTTCTCATTATTCTCACTTGAATAATCAATTAAAGGTATTAGTTTAACAGTAATAATAAGATGGGACATACAAAAACTTAAAAAAATTGCTAAATGACCTCGAGAATAAAGTAAAGAAATCGTTAAAGGGGTGAGTTCTTTAAATGTTAATATGACACCCTAAGGACTTTTATGAGGTCCCTAGAGATAAAGCTGCTTTGTATACTAACTTAGATAATAAATTAGCTTATTTTGTTCCTCAATAAAATAGTATACTTATACAAGCCTACCACTATCAACTTTCCAAAATTAAAAATGATTGGAAATCTAATAAGCACCCCATCAGTGCCATCTAAAAAGCATAACAATAGAGGTGGAAGTAAGTATAATTTGCATTAAGTAGACAGCTCCAAAAAGTGTTCTTGTTATAATATGAACTCAAGACCCCATTGAAGTTGTCATAGGAGCTCTTGGGCCTTATGACTAAAACAACCTTTAGATCATTGTTGAAAAGTTTTTATTATGAGACTATACTAATTTATTTTCCATATAATATGGCTATGGTAGCTTAGGCACATTAGCATGCCTTAAAGGCTACCACCATGCAATTATGGAAAATATGGATTTACATTGATACCACAACATGGAAAAAGAGACTTAAGAACATGAATAAAACATAGAGCAATGTATTTAAATTTTGGTACAAACATAGAAGACTTCATATGTATTTATTCATTTTTAAATAGGTTGGTTATAAATCTAAATTTTATATGGTATGAAAATGAAGGTCTTAAGTTTAAGTGCCTGAATAATTATGTCACTTATTTCTCAACCAAAGATTCAGCCAACACATGATGGGAGTGTTAAAATCTAAGATAAAACCACAAGTATACCTACCAGCCCAAGCTTTACCCATGAGTTAGTTGTAACATCTAAATACATCAGTTAGAATTCTAAATACATCAGTTAGAATTAGCACTAGCATTAAATCCCCCATCTTGCGATGAGCAGGATCCACATACATAGATCACTCCCCTCTTAAGTAAGTCTTTATCTGAAATATCAACAACTACTTTCCTCCCATCACCTCCTTTACAAAGTATGCATGCTATCTACTTAAACCTAAATAAAACTATAACCACTTACTATTGCTCTTTTTTCCATTTTATGAAAAGCACACACACCTAATTACATCTTGAAAATGTCTAATAAACAAATATATAGTGACACAAGTTCCAGTATTGGAACAAACTAGAATCACAAACAAATAAAAAGCCTATGATCCCAAGAACCCCTAATATAAGTACCTGATGAAGTTGATAAATCTTTCAAATTCTGAGGTATATACATCAATTGCTTTCTGTAGAGCAGCAGTCTCATCCATGTCTCTGTACCATCAGATCAAAATAATAGACCAAAGAGGATAACACAACAAAGTTATAACATTACCCACAGTTGAGAAATGAAAAATAATGAATATTTTTTCTGGGTAATTAATAATTTATTGATTTGCAAATGGAGTAATACAATACTGGAAAGTAAATTACAATGGGCACATCAACAATAAATGTGCTAGCATGTGATCCCTAGGTACTAGTGTACAATAAAGTGGTAGGGTTACAATGGCCCTAAGTAGGCACGTATTTGATTTGCTACCATGTTAATCCTCGGAAGAGCTTGCCCAAGACGCACTTTATTACGGGTGCGCCAGATGCAATACACGGATGCGGCTAAGGTACTACACCAACTCTGATGGGTCGGCGAGTCACCCAAGGTCATAAAAAATCTGGTCACCTGTACCCAATTGTTTGAAGAAACTGGACAATTCCTGTAGTCACAAACTATGCTCCAAACTTGTGATGTATAATCACACTGGAAGAAGAGATGGGCATGATCCTCCGGATGTTGGTGACATAGGAGGCATGTGGTAGACTGTACTAGGCCCCAGCGATGTACCCTATCAAGGGTGGATAAATAATGAATATTTTTTCATAGTGGAAGTTTCTCATTTCTTAAACAAACTCAATATTTTGTAACTGAAAAATATCAATCAATTATCCATCGTTATGCATAACAAGTATACAGATATAAAAGATGTAAAAAAAAGGTAGAGTGAGAAAATGCTCTCTCCTCTCTCTACCCCCTGCCCTTATTTCCACCCCTAAAGGACCACTTCCTTTATGTAACAACACACACTATCCGACCTTAGAGAAACAAATACTCAGTCGCCCACCCGCCCGAACCTCCATCAACAATGCTGCCGGAAGACCCCCGCCACCGCCAAGGTGAACCTAGAAGCTCCTCCAAGCACCGGAGCACCCAAGCTGTTCACCATCTCTCCAAAATTCCACCCGATATCCCCACAAATGCACCAAGTCCTAGGCACCCATTAAGGAAAAGGAAAAAGCACTTTTTCAAACACATGGAAAGGACATCTCTGACTTTCCCAAAAGTGCAAATTTGGAGTCTTGTACCACTGCCACAGCCAACACTCCTAACATATTGTCTCCTCTAAAGACCACACATAACATCCCCTTTCACATATCTGACATTAACCACTCCCACAACCCTTCCCTATCTGGCAAAACCACTTTGGACTCCGCAAATAACCACACACACCCTTTTCCAGCCAAAACCAGTCGGAAAACCACCCCCCATCCCCACCCAAGCTAGCAAAATCTTACACTACAGCTTGCGTTCAAGGAACCCCACAACCTCCACCGAACTTCCCTCTTCGCTTCATCCCACCAACAACCTCCTCCGAAATACCCAAGGTCAAAATTCCACAATCCGTTGAAGATGAGGGAGCCACCTATTGGGAGTCCACACTAGTAGGGTACTTCATTGGCCGCAAAATGCCATACACTCTAGTTCATGCTATAGCCACCAAGCTGTAGAAGGACTACGGACTCCAAAACATCCTTGCCAACCCTAATGGATTCTTCTATTTTCAGTTTGACAAGGAGAAAGATATCACACCCATCTTAGAGAAAGTGTGGTTCTTCTCCAAACGCTACCTCATCCTTCAACAATGGAGGAAATGAATGAGGCTAGACAAGCCACAATCCACCCATGTTCCGGTTTAGATCACTCTCAACCACATCCCATGCGAGCTTCTCACCGCGGAAGGGATCAACCACATCGCGAGTGGGGTAGGCTTGCCCATAAAGGCTAACACTCTCACGACCACTAGGCAACGCCCTAACCAAGCACGCGTCCTTGTTGAGCTTGATGGAAGAAGGGAGCTGGTCAAGCAGATTGAAGTGGAGAGAGCTGATGGTTCCTTAGCCATTGTCAATGTCAACTACCAATGGATCCCACCTCATTGTAACAAATGCAAGGTTTTCGGACACATGTGCCAAACACCTATTGCACCCTCTTCCACAAACCCCCCCACGCCAAGGGATGAAGCAAGGATGCAACCTTCCCATACCGAAAAGGCCAAACAGAACAAAGCCACGAACACCCCCTCCCAAGGGAATACCTCTAAGGGCAATCAGCCACCTCCTAGCCTTAACCACCCAACACCCGCAACACACCTGGACAGCATGAAGGGTAGCCAAGAGCGAGGCATTCCATGGCTGCCCCCACCAGGCTCCCACCTCTAAAGGAAAAGACATAGAGATGAAAGAAGCCAACAATTCCTTGCCACAAGCCATCCTACCAAACAACCAAGAACCATCCAAGACAAGCAACCCGCCGTGTAGCTCCTCTACCCCCAAACCATCCCCTATCGAGGCGAACAACACAGTGGCACCTGAGGACAGTGAGGACAGTGTTTATGAAAACACCCCAATGTCCAAGCTAATTGACATAGCATCCAAAACACCTGGAAGCAGCAACAAAGGTAGCAAAGGCTCCAACTCCTCTGGCAAATGTAAGAAGAAACAGAGGAAGAGGCGTCGTACCTTCACCTAGCTCCTCAAGGTCCCCATTGTCACACTCATACCCATGAATATAGCAGCATGGAATGTAAGAGGGTTAAATGACCCTCTTAAAGAGGCAGAAATCAAAGAAGAGTGTGACACAAATAGAATATCCCTAATAGGGATATTGGAAACTAAAGTGAACACCACCAATGAGGCAATGGTAAGGCAACGTTTGAGTCCACATTAGCAAGTGGCCATCAACCAAGTCGCACCCAAGTGTATTTGGATAGCATGGCAACCAAGGGTATAGGACATCCGCATTGTTATGGAAAGAAATCAAATATCCCATTGCATAGCAACCCACCGCAACACCAATACCAACCTAAACGTGACCTTCATCTATGGTGCTAATAATGACAACGATAGGAGGGAATTATGGAGATGCCTAGAAGAAATTTCCCTTACTCTCTCTAACATCCCGTGGCTAGCTCTTCGGGACTTCAATACAACTCGAACCCCCTCCGAGAAGCAAGGTGGGCGAAGGCGAATGACACCTGCCATGGCAGAATTCCAAGCATGTCTGGCCAAGGTTGAACTAGAGGACCTAAGATATATGGGTGATTTCTTTACATGAACAAATCGACAAGACCACAACCCCATCTTGAGGAAACTAGATCGTGTCATGATCAACCAAAGCTGGATGCAAACATTCCCAAGCACTCATGCCAAGTTCCTTCCCCCCATCCTATCGGATCATTCCCTATCCATCACACACTTAGACTCCACACCACGAGTAAGGAAGACACCTTTCAAATTCTTCAATTTTTTGGTACACAATGCAGGTTTCAATGATACAATATCCAATGTATGAAGCACATAGATAGCTGGATCCAAAATGTACCAAGTAGTAAGCAAGCTTAAACTACTCAAGGAGAAACTAAGACAACTCAATCATACCAATTACTCTAACTTGTCTAACCGTGTAAAGGAAGCCATGCAAACCCTCCATTAGCTGCAATCCAACATCCATAGCACCGGCAAAACATCCCAAATGGAAGTTGAAAGAACCGCATTCAAGGAGTACTACCTACTGAGAAACACTAAAGAATGTTTCTTCAAGCAGAAGTAAAGGATAAAATGGTTGAACCTTGGAGATAAGAACACTTCCTTCTTTCACAAATCCATATAAAACCACCACAACAAGAGCCATATTTTCCGCATCAACCAAGAGGATTAGAGTGAAGCAATAGGCAAAGAACAGGTGAAGAATCTAGCGATTGCCCACTTCCAACAACTCTACAACAAAACGTACCCTCCAATCAACAAAGAGGAGATCTCCAACCTAGTAACATGGAAACTCAATGATCAGCAAAAAGAAGAGATGCTAGCACCATACACGGATGAGGAAATCAAATGGGGATTCTTCTCCCAAGCAAATGAGAAGGCCCCGGGCCCAGATGGATACACAACTCTCTTTTTTAAGTAGACATGGGGAACAATAGGCAAAGACCTCATATCTACTATCAGGGAATTCCTTCAGTCGAGGCACCTACTTAAAGAATTAAACTCTACCATACTCACATTAGTCCCCAAAATCCCCAACCCCACCAACATAGGAGAGTTTAGACCCATAGCATGTTGTAATGTGCTTTACAAAGCAGAGTCCAAGGTACTTGCTGCTCGTCTCAAGAAGGTATTACCCTCACTAATTGGTAGAGAGCAAGCTACATTCATCCCAGGACGAAAGATCACAGACAACATCCTCATCGCCCAGGAATTGATGGCCGGATATCAAACGCAAACTGGAGCACCCCGTTGCACACTGAAGGTCGACCTCCAAAAGGCTTATGATACCATAAGATGGGACTTTTTAATTGAAGCACTAAGGTCTATGCAATTCCCAACCCACTACTGTAATCTCATAGAGCAGTGCATCTCTACTACAAAATTCTCCATCAATATCAACGGAGAACCGGCAAGCTACTTCTCAAGCAAGCAAGGTCTAAGGCAGGGTGATCCAATTTCTTCATACTTATTTGTTATAGGCATGGAAGTCCTCTTCACTATACTCTGAAGACTCATTTCCAACCTCGCTTTCTCTTCCCACTGGAGATGTAAACCAGAGCGCCTCACCCACTTGTGCTTTGCAGATGACCTCCTGATATTCGCTAGGGATAATGTCGAATCCATATCTCTGATTAGAGATGCCCTCCAACAGTTCCAAGCACTCTCAGGTCTGGCAGCCAACAGCTCTAAAAGCTTTATATTCTTCTCTAACGTCTACTCCAGGGTCAGGCAAAGTATCCAACAGGTCACCCAGTACCAAGAAGGCAAACTCCCAATACGATAACTTGGTGTCCCTCTCCTCTCCACTACACTCAAAATGGACGATTGCGATGTTTTGGTGGATAAAATCATAGCACGCATCACCATGTGGACTTCAAAATTTCTATCCTATGCAAGTCGACTTCAGCTAGTCAGATCAGTCCTATTCTCTATGCAAGTCTACTGGAGTTATGTATTCCTCCTACCTAAGAAGATAATAGCTAAGGTAGAGCAGCTAATCAGGAACTTTCTTTAAAGAGGAAACCCTCATACAGTTTCCAAAGCCAAAGTCAGATGGGAAGAAATTTGCAAGCCCCTCAAATGCAGTGGCCTAGGGATTCCCAACCTTTACCTATGAAACAAGGCTCTACAAATCAAGCATTTTTGGCACCTATGCAAGAGCGGACACCAAGGCCTATGGCCTGAATGGGTGCAGTCAACATTATTGAAGGGAAAAAGCTTTTGGTCGTCACGAGCTCCAACCATATGCTCTTGGTCTTGGAAGAAGCTCCTAAAGTTAAGACCCCTAGTGCGCAGCAGCTTTCGATGGAAATCAGGAGACGGCCTATGCATTTTTGTCTGGTCAAACTTCTGACTATCCACAGGTCCTTTAGATAGCCTATTCTCTTCAAGACAAATCAAAAGCTCTGGTATCCCGATAATGGCCAAGCTATGCTCTATTGTGGACAACACATGGCGGCTACCAAACAATCCACCATGGACAAATATCTGCATCCCCACGCACATTCAGCCTAATCACTCCACTCCTAACCAACTCCAATGGATTCATATGACATCAGGGGAGTACAATATTAAGAGTGGACATTTCTTCCTTAATCCAGCTGGACCAACGGTCCCTTGGTACAAAATTATAAGGAACAGGACTACCATTCCAAGGCACTCCTTCATATTATGGCTAGCCTGATTAGGAAAACTATCTATCCTTAACAAGCTGACCGCATGGGGAAAAGCCACATCCTCAACATGCTACCTATGCCAACAGGCAACTAAAGACCACTCACACCTATTCCTCAGATGCCACTACTCATCTCAAGTGTGGCAGCTAATGTGCGACCTGGCCCAATGTCCTCCTTCATGTAGGGATTGGCAAGGCGCCAAACAAGTACTACTAGCAACGACTCAGTCCACTGCCAAACTCCACCAAACATGGAGAGCAAGTCTCGCTACCACTATATATTGTATTTGGAGAACACGCAACAAAGTACGACTTGGAAATCCACCCCCTAGCATCTCATTTTTAGCCAATCAAATCAAATCTTATATTTATAGGATGTAACTTGATAGGGCCATCATTGTACCAACTACTATAAGATTGGTTCTAGTGTTGTACTTGTATCTTTAACCGTCTTTGACGGATGTATCATTGTTTCCAATCAATAAATTATGAATTACCCAAAAAAAAAAAAAAAAGTATACAGATATAAATTCAGATACAAGCAAAAGCAACAATACCAATTGCAATAGGAGGTTAATAAAAGTAGAAAACCATATTGGAAGATGTAAATATGTCTCACAATTTTTTAGTTTCAAAGCGTCCCCAAGACAATGAAAGAAAGAGATGAATGATGAGCACCATCGAAGTGAGGCTGTACAAAGGAGGCCCATAACGCTGTCTTTGCTCTTCCATGGGCCTGTTAGTAAAAAGATTCTTCATGCCAGTAACACATATTGGGTTCTCATATAAACCATCTTCAAGATTTATTGAAGGGATGAATGCAATAAGTAAATATAGCATCATAGATAGATGATGCCACTCATCTAAACAAGAACTTACCCATCATCATCATTAAGTTGCTTAATGAAGTCTAGTAAGACCTGACATTATTAAAAAAAAAAGATGTCATCAGAGCTTAACAAATGTAAAAAAAAGGTAAACACGATAAACAAAAAGATTACCAATCAAATTTTTGCATAAGAAATTTAAGTTGACATTCCTTTCCCAGATTCCAACAGTATCAAAAGATCAACGGGAGGATACTAATCATTATCAGAAATCCAGAATAAGAATAGTACTAAAACTATTGCATACATGGAGATAAACCTTGGGAGGAGTAGCCAATAGAAAAAACAGCAACGTAAACTTTAGCCATCAAGCTTAGAAAAAGTAGAACAAAAAGCAATCACAATTTGGCACAAAAGTAAAATTCTAGAATCAACTCCTAACATGGAATAACGGGTTAAAGCTGAAGGAGAATCCCTATAGAAAAAGGTCAAGAAGGTATTACTAGCACAACAGAATGTCGTATACCTGTGGAACTCCTACCAAGTACTTCACAAGGGTTTTATAGACACCTGTTGCAGATCCAAGCTGTGCTAACTGCCTTCTCCTGAAAGACGATTTTTGCCCCCAGTAAGTAAGTTGTGTTGTTTTGAATAAGAAAAGAGGCCTTTGATAAGAATATAACTTTAATGTGACATCATGCATAAAGCATTACTAAATATCAAACTCTACAAGCCCAACCTGTCCATTTGCTGTTTCCACAGCAGAGCATACTTGTCACGTATACTTCCACCAGATTTAACCAAAGCATCAACCTCAGCTTGCTTATTCCTCTCAGAACGTTCCTTCTGTTGTCTAATAAGTGTCCCTCGGAAGTCTTGTGGCAGGTATGTCATAACTGAAGATATTAACATAATTCTCGATCATGAATACTTATTCTTTAGTTTGGGAGAGCAGACATTATATCAGCACATATACTAGTAAAGATAAACAATAAATAAATAAATTAAAAAAAAAAAAGATAGATCAATAAAGCCTAGCATTGGAGAACTCCAGACTGCTTTTTTGGTAAGTAAAGCCTCAAGAATTCAATGCAATGTCTTGAAAAATCATCTAGGATCAATAATTCTATCACATGCCCTAAGTTTGAAGCTCTCATGATCGAGCAACTTCAAATTGACAGAACATGATGGAACAATAGTAGCTTGAACAAAGTCAGAGGGTAGAAAATGCTCAAACAAAGTTCTAAGCTAGTGTCTGTGCAAAATATTCAGTGATCAAGATGCCCTCCCTCCATCACAGAGACTGAATTGTCATGCAACAGGTCTGCTCGCATAGGGCATTATTCTCAAAGACCCTCTATAGGAACGGAAATTTTCTCTTTTGGGTTTAGTCAATGCAGTTTGTGTGTGCTGTATCCTTGTGGTATAGTGGATGGCTTCCAAATGGTACACTTGCTGATTTATATGCCTCTGCATCAGTACAACGGGAAGCTGAGTGGCTATTCTCCTTTATTAGTGGAATTTATGTACCCTTTCTGTTGGAAGTGTGTAAGAAAAAATGTATGATTTATATCTAATTTGTTTAATTTTCAAACCTAGCATTCAATATATTGTATTATATGTATTTTATATTAGCTAGACTCAATGTAATAAAAGCATCAGATAAGACTGTCAAAAGGATTAATAATTGAGATTAGTGAAGAAGAAGATTGGAAAGTAGAGATTTGCGAGATTCCAAGTGCAGAAAATCTTGGAAGAAAAGCTTCTCTATTACAATAAACAAAACATTTTTCTGGTTTTGTTGTAAAATTGGGGGAAAAAAAGGATAAAAAAGTCCACTTTACTAGAGATATTTTAGGGTTTTTTTTCTTTTAATTTTTGACAAGGATCCATATGAATTTGTTTTACATTGAATCTTTGAATATTTTAATTTGAGCTTTGAAACCAGTTCCAAAAAGACGTCAAAAGTTACCAAACATGAAGATATTCACATTTTCAGATTAATTATACCAAGCCATTTCCTTAGAGCCCACAATAGATTAACATATGTTCCTTGGCTTATATGTTGTTGATGTTTATTGGATAATTCATATGCCGTTGATACTGTTAGTTTGGAAATTGTTTGATGACCAAGAGGTGCTTAAAGCTTTAAGGCAGTAATGGTGATAATGCTTTTAGATTGAATGGGTTCCCTGTCGCTTTGCTTCTCTCTTAGAATATTTTCAAAGAAAAAATGCTTGCAATTTTTCAAGAATCTCTCAGTGTAAGTGCTACAAAAAAGGCTCAAATGGTTATTCTTCCCCAAATAAAGCGGTGCCTCCAACATCAGGACTTTCAACCTATAAATCCAGTGGCTAATTACAAACTTATTGTTGTTTGCTAAAACTCTTATCAGCAAGTTGAAAGTCGATACTGGTATTCTAGTCTCTCCCTTCCAAAATGCCCTTTACAGTAAGGTAGATTTTGATTCCATTCTAATTGCTAAGGAATCGCTTGACAGCCAGTTAAAGCCTTTCCCTCTAAAGATCATTTGCAAAGTTGATGTGGCTTTTGATCACATCAATTGAGATTTCCAGCATGTGCTGAGGATGGGTTTCACTGACAAATGGATTTTCTGGTCAGATGTATTTCAATGCTAAAGCTCTGCATTCTCATCAATCGGAGCCTTTTTCTGTTTCTTCCACATCTAGAGCATTAAAATGACCCCTTTCACCTCTCTTATATGGGTTATGGAGCTTTCATTAGGTAACTGTATAGAGCCAAGGAGAAGAATTTCTCTTCTTCTCTTGATTTTGGGGAAACTAATAGATCTAATATCTCCATTGCATCATCGTGGTAGTATAAATAATGTGAAGTGGCAAAGGGGATTCCTTTCAAATGGCCTTAGAGAGGTGGTTACTTGGAACTTTGTTTGTACTCTATATTTCAGTAGCATATTTCCACAAAAAATTAAATAAATGAATGAATAAAAATCTTTCTGTGTTGTAAGTAAATCTCATGTTCTTTGATAAGACACTTCTTAGGATATGGTTTTGAGGAATCAAGGTGTATCCCTCTATGAAAGAAGTTATAACTGTTTAATCCAAATTGAGAATGATGAGCGGTGATCAAATAAGGCATCCATGGCCCATTGGAGTCGGTATTTAAAGCACACATGTAAAAGTTGGAAAGGATTCTAGGCTAATGGACCACCCTTGAATTCTCTATATTTTTCTTTATTGGAATTTTTACAAATTGGCATATGCTCTAGTTTTACGATTTTCTGGATAAAAGGAATGATTCTCTTGCCAGGTTTTCCATATTTCATCCTAGTTTTAACAATTGGGAATTATATTTCTCATTTCCTTCTTGAGCTTAAGTTTTAATCGCTCTTCACACAATAGAGAGTTGTGTATTCTACAAGCCTTCTGGATAGAATGCATTGTCTCTGAACTCATCCACTCCTTCCTCTTCATTTCCATCTAAGTCTATTAGCATTGCGCACATTCATTCTAAGATCTTCTTGTTAACATATATGTAATATTATTGTGCTAGCTAGGAGATTTTATTACAGAATTAAATATTAGATAAGAGATTTTATTTTCTTTCCTAATATAGCATTCTTGTAAGTGTATATATACACTATGTCTATGTAAAAAGATCAAGAAGAAGAGGAATAAAAAACTAATCTCTTTCCTCCTAAATTTTTCATGGTATCAGAGCCTAAAACCACTTTTTAGGTCAAAAAAAAAATTTTCTCTTTTTTTTTCTAGCGCGGTTTATTTTTGAAACCTTAGAACGCCGTACAAGAGGTTTTTTCTTCGAAGGTAGTCGACACCACCCATCCCAAGAGGAGCGCCACCCTTTTCCGACCGACCCTTTCTTCTCCGACCACCGGAAACCGCACGTGTGACTCACACACGCCACCTGAAGCTTCGCCGGCCGTCGGCGCGTGAGGCACGTGGGAACTGTTTTGACCACCGTTTTTCGTGGGCTTTCTGCTGTCTTGCTCTCCCTTTATTTTCCGACGCCCTCCAACTGTTTTCCAGGTGATTTCGTTTCATTTTAGGTTGCGTCCAGGTGTTTTTTGCTTTAGGTTACGCTCATTACTTCCCTGTATGTATTCATACGGGTTTGACAGTTTGTGTACGGGTACGGGTTTGAAAGTTTACGAACTATTCTGTTTGCTCTTCCTTCGAGGCTATTTAAGTCTGTTATCTTAATTGCTTGGGTTAATTGTTTGCATTATGGAAATTGATAAGAGAATTGCTGGAATTAGTACTGATAATCCGTCACTGCAAATCAGCCCTGTCAAGCTTGATGGGAACAATTACCTTGCTTGGTCACGGTCTTGTTTATTGTTTATCAAAGCTAGGGGAATGCAGGATTATATTACCGGTGTTAAAGTCAAACCAGTAGCAACCGATCCATTATTCCATCAATGGGATTCTGAAAATTCCTTAGTAATGGCCTGGCTTATCAATTCCATGCAGCCCCATATTTCAAGAACATACTTATTGCTTGACACAGCAGCAAAGATATGGAATGCTGTAACCCTCACCTATTCACAGGTGGGAAATGATGCTCAAATTTATGAGATTCGGAACAAGGTCCATAGGTTGAAGCAAGGAGAAAAGACAATTTCCCATTATTTTTTTGAGTTGAATGGTTTGTGGCAAGAACTTGACTATTATCAAGATTTTCAGGCAGATTGTACCGGAGATGCAGTAAAGTTCCAGAAATTACTTGCAAAAGAAAGGGTGTATGATTTTTTTGCTGGGTTAAACAATGAATTTGATCAGATCAGAGTTCATGTTCTCGGTAAGACACTTTTTCCTTCTCTTGAGGAGGCATATTCCTATGTTCAACAGGAAGAAAGCAGGCGTAGTGCCATGCTCTATATCCCGCAGGTTGAAAAGTCTGGTTTGGTAGCTGCTAGTAATTCATCTGAGCAGCTGAAAGCACATAGTTCTCATAAAGATCATTTATGATGTGATTATTGTGGGAAACCACGACATACTAAAGAGACTTGCTGGAAGCTACATGGACGTCCAATAAGAGGTCGTGGAAGTAAACGGGTTAACTCTACTCGGGCCAATTTGTCTGAAGCTATGGAGTCTACTCCTGAGATGACTCACTCTGGTTTTTTCTCTCCTGATGAGATTCAGCATCTCAAGCGTCTTTTGTCTCATCAAGAATCTTCTTCCAGTAGCAAATCCAATTTTGTGCAGTTAGGTAATGCTTTTTCTACTACCCTTGATACTAATTGTTGGATTATTGATTCTGGTGCGAATAGACACATGACGGGCTCCTCAAAAAATCTTGTTGAATACTCACCGTGTTTAAAAAGAGATAATGTCCGAATTGCCGATGGTTCTTTCACCCCAGTATCTGGAATAGGTTCTGTTTTTTGTACTCCTCATATCGAACTATCCTCTGTGCTTCATGTCCCTCAATTTCTTGTCAATCTCTTATCTGTCAGTGCACTTACAAAAAATCTCAACTTTAAAATTGAGTTTTTCCCTGACCATTGTGTCTTTCAGGATCTTCAAACAGGGAAGAGGATTGGCAGTGGTAGATTGCACGATGGCTTATATCTGTTGTATGGGGGTCAAGGTTCTAGTCTTCAGCAGGCCTTTTTTAGGGGAAATAAGGATGTTAATCAGGAAATATTGCAGTGGCACAAGCGTTTGGGCCATCCCTCTTTTTTAGTGTTACGCAAATTATTTCCTAGTTTGTTTTCAAAGACTCAGTCTGATTCTTTATTTTGTGATGCTTGCGAATATGCAAAACATTCTCGAAACTCTTATCCTTTGAGTAATAATAAAAGCAAGTCTCCTTTTATGACTATTCACTCTGATATTTGGGGCCCTACTCAAACTACTTCTTTGTCTAGTGGTCGATGGTTTGTCACTTTTATTGATTGCTGCACCAGGATGACTTGGGTATATCTACTTAAGGCTAAAAGTGATGTGTTTTCCTGTTTTCAATCTTTTCATAAGATGGTTTGCACTCAATTTGATGCTAAAATAAAGATTCTTAGGACTGATAATGGCACTGAATACATCAATAGCAGATTTGGTTCTTATTTGGAGTCGCATGGGATAATTCATCAGACTAGTTGTCCATATACAAGTGCACAGAATAGGGTAGCTGAAAGGAAGAATAGGCATCTTTTGGAAGTTGCTAGGTCACTTATGTTTACCATGAATCTTCCTAAGCCTTACTGGGGGGATACAATTCTAATTGCTGCATATCTTATCAACCGAATGCCTCTTAGGGCTCTTGACTATCGGAGTCCTTTAGAAACCTTAAAAGGACAAAATACGTACACTGTTCCTCAAAAGGTATTTGGATGCGTTTGTTTTGTTCATATTAAGGATGCTGAAAAACTAGATCCATGAGCCCTTAGGTGTGTGTTTATTGGGTATTCGCCAACATAAAAGGGTTACAGATGCTATCACCCTCAATCTCGAAAGTATTTTGTAAGCATGGATGTTACTTTCAGAGAGACTGAACCTTACTTCAGTCCAACCCAGTCATCTCTTCAGGGGGAGAATAATGCAAAGGAAGAGATGATACCTAGTTCTGTGACTCTTACTGATCTTAACCCAAGAGAAAATGATGGTCAGAAGGAGACTATTATCCAAGGGGAGAAAATTGGGTGTTTAGACAAACCTGATTTGAAGAGGTACTCGAGGAGAGACAAAGACAAGATAGAAGAAGCCATTGTGCAACCTACTCTCTGCTGCCAAGAATCCTCCTCTTCTGGTGAGTTACCTTTTGATGATTTAGATAAACCTATTTCTCAAAGGAAAGGTGTCAGGGCTTGTACTAAACATCCCATTTCTAATTTTGTTTCCTATGATTCTTTGTCTCCCTCCTATAGAGTTTTTTCCTTGTCCATTTCGTCTGTGTCTATTCCACAGGATTGGAAGGAAGCACTCAACGATCTAAAATGGAAGAGAGCAATGATTGAAGAAATGAAAGCCTTGACTAAGAATGAGACTTGGGAGCTTGTTGCCTCTCCACCTGGAAAGAAACTAGTAGGCTGTAAATGGGTGTTCACCATAAAACACAGAGCTGATGGATCAGTTGACAGGTTCAAAGCAAGATTGGTAGCTAAAGGATTCACTCAAACCTATGGAGTGGACTACCAAGAGACTTTTGCTCCAGTAGCTAAAATGAACACGATCAGAATCCTGTTATCATGTGCAGCCAACCTTAACTGGGATTTACAGCAATTTGATATTAAAAATGCCTTTCTACATGGAGATTTAAAAGAAGAAGTGTTTATGGAGATCCCTCCTGGATTTGATAATGAAACTACACATGGGAAAGTATGCAGACTAAAAAAGGCCTTGTATGGATTAAAGCAATCTCCCAGAGCATGGTTCGATAGGTTCAGCAAAGCCATGATCTCCTTTGGCTATCAACAAAGTAATGCGGATCATACACTATTTATTAAACATAATGAGGGTAAAGTTACTATTCTCATAGTTTATGTTGATGATATAGTGATGACAGGAGATGATAAAGAGGAGATGGCTCGATTGAAGAAACTTTTGGCTCAAGAATTTGAAATCAAGGATCTAGGGAAACTGCAATATTTCCTAGGAATTGAAGTTGCTAGATCAAAGAAAGGTATCTTCATTTCTCAGAGAAAATATATTCTGGATCTCTTGGAAGAAACTGGCATGATGGGGTGTAAACCAGCAGAATCTCCCATTGAAAACAACCACAAGCTGCAGGCTGGAGTTGGTGATTCAGTTGATTTAGGGAGATACCAGAGATTAGTAGGAAGACTGATATATCTCTCGCACACTAGACCGGACATTGCATATGTAGTCAGTCTAGTGAGTCAGTTTATGCATGATCCACGAGAATCACACATGCAAGCAGTATATCGCATCTTGAGATATCTGAAGTCTGCTCCTGGAAAAGGACTGTTGTTCGCCAAGCATGGTCACCTTCAGATAGAATGCTTTACAGATGCAGATTGGGCTGGATCTCTAAGTGATAGAAGGTCCACCATTGGTTATTGCACACTTGTAGGAGGGAACCTTGTAACATGGAGGAGCAAGAAACAAAGTGTAGTTGCTCGATCAAGTGCTGAAGCAGAATACAGAGCTATGGCTCAAGGGGTTTGTGAGCTTCTATGGTTACAGAAGATATTGGAAGAATTAAATCTATCAGATAAAGAAGCACCATCCTTGTATTGTGACAATAAAGCTGCTATCAGTATAGCACAAAATCCAGTTCAACATGATCGAACTAAGCATATAGAGATTGATCGACACTTCATCAAAGAGAAATTGACTGAGGGCATCTTGAGCTTACATCATGTGACATCTGATAAGCAACTGGCTGATATATTTACTAAAGGGTTATGTCACAGGACCTATCATACCTTAGTTTGCAAGTTAGGCATGTGTGATATCTATGCTCCAACTTGAGGGGGAGTGTTAACATATATGTAATATTATTGTGCTAGCTAGGAGATTTTATTACAGAATTAAATATTAGATTACAGAATTAAATATTAGATAAGAGATTTTATTTTCTTTCCTAATATAGCATTCTTGTAAGTGTATATATACACTATGTCTATGTAAAAAGATCAAGAAGAAGAGGAATAAAAAACTAATCTCTTTCCTCCTAAATTCTTCACTTCTTTTTCTTTTTTCATGGAATGTGTACTTGAATATAATCCTTACAATTAATTTATTGAAAAAGGAAGTTGCACTTATTTAACCCATATCATATGAATGATGCTCAACTACGGTGTTCACTGCTCATTGGAGTCAGTATTTAAAGCATACATGTAGATAATGGAACGAATTCTAGGCTATCATCTCTTTAATGTCAGTTTTGGCACATATGTGGTTTGATTTATGGACCACCCTCGAAGTTTCTATACCCTTTTGGGGTAAGGTCAGAATTTCATTAAAGAAAAGTATGTACAATGGAATGTCTGCAAGAAAGAAAAGACGGCACAAAAAGGCACCACACTTCAGTTGGAGCCTTTGCATATGCACTATGGGATCAAAAATTGGCACATGGGCATAGACTCTTTAAAACAATCACTAGGCAGGCACAAACAAATTGCAATGAGTGGGAGGTAAGAAAAAGTCTCCTACAAATACAGTAGAATTCCGTTCCAAGTTTCCCACTCTTTTATCATTCCTCTCTTTCCAATATCCTTCCTTATTGGACTTTTTATGAATTGGCATAAGCTTTTCCTTATGATTTTTGGGATAGAAGAAATGAATGATTATATTGCCAGGTTTCCCATATTCGACCCTAGTTTTAATAAATTAGAATGGATTCTATAGTTTCTTCCTGAACTTAAGTTTTAATCCTCCTTCACAAAATAGAGAATAGAAAATGCAACAGAAAAATTGAAAGAATGAGATCCATGTCTAGTGAAAGATTTGAAGTAAATTAAGTATGGAAGAAAGCATAACGGCATTGCAACACACGTAAAAAGTTAAAAACAGTGTCATAACGCAGATCTAGCATGCATTGCAGTAGTTTAACAAGTATGGAATGCCTTTAACAACAAAATATCGATGACAACTATTTAATTCAAAGCTCAATGTGCCCAATAGACTCAAGAGAGTTAACAACATATGCTTCATTTAGCATTGACCTTGGAGTGAAAGACTACTATGACAAAATTACTTCTTATACAATCAATGTGCTTATTTAATAAGATAAAGCAAAAAGGCAAGAAGGTAACCTGTGTTGAATATGCGCTCGGAATTTTGAGCCTGAAAAGACATTAATGAATTCAAAGTTTTTTGAACCTTATCATGCACCTGACTAAGAATAGAACCAAGCTCTATATCTTCAGGAGTGGCCTCCTGCTGAAGCTGCAACTCACCATACAGAAAACATTCAGGAAGAAACCAACAGAGCAAGCGGGATTGCACTCTTATCTCATAGAATGCACCGAATCAACTCTCTAAAAATCACCGAATGCACATTAAACAAGCTAACAGATTTAATTGAAAGTAAAGGAATTATGATTCATACATAGGAAGGCCAACGTGACTTATCAAGCAGAAAAAGGATTTCCTCCATATGCTCACGATTCTTCCACATGTTTTCATCCATCTTATGTGGAGCTCTTCGGTCCGCTTCCTCCAGCAGAACTCTCTCTCCTAAAAAACATACAAAAACAATCTCCCGCTCAAATTAAGTAACAGTACAGGGGCATGATCCACTTTAATTATTGTAATTTAATTTCTATTGCATTACAAAAACGTAATTCCACCAGGAATGACTCAACAAAAAGCACTAACGTCAAGCATTTACGAAATGTAAACCCTATTAGCAACCTAAGAGAGCGAGAGAGAGAGAGAGAGAGAGAGAGAGAGAGGACCTTCAGTGGGAGGAGAGAGAGCTAGGAAGTCATTGGAGAGAGATCGAATCTGAGAAGAGAGAAGAGAGACGTCATCGGAGGGTGTAGGGAAGGGGTAGTTGTCATAGTAGGAAGAGAGAAAGCTTCTGGTGATGGGAACGAGACCCTGCGTTGTGGCCATTATTCCCAATTTTCGATAGTGCAGGAATGGAGTCAGAACTCAGGATGATGATGAAAATATTTTAGGAGGAGGAAGGAGAAGAAGAATAATGGAGGAGGAGATCCAAGTCCTTGAAGGGTGGGTCGGGTCGTTTGATCAGGTCGGTGAGTGGGCCGTCTTTGAAATTCTGTTGGGGACACCGTATTTTAGATCCTTTCTGTCGATTAGTCATGAGCTGTATCATTTATGAGCAGAGACAAGTTTCACCCGATTAATATTGAATGTTCTCATTGGGCTGAGCGGTTAATCTGCTTAACTTGTGTTATGTAATATACTACTCTCCTCCACATAAATTTTAAATGAATATTGAAAATCATGAGATAAATTTTGAATATAATATTTAAAAATATGGTATGTATAAAATAGAGTATGAATATAATATCTCCATATTTTATATTTATTTTAAATTTTTATTTTAAGGTATATATATATAGATTTTGAAATATCTTATATCCACTTTATAAAAAATTAAATAATATTATATTTCTACACTATGAGCTCTAAATTCTATTTAAAAACAAAAAAATGCATGAACTATAGCCTAAGTTCATCATCTAATGAAACCATAAACCTAAAAGCATTTCATTTTACACATCTTTTCTCTATTCTACACGTTTGTTTTTTTATCTTGTTTTCTCGTTTCTTTTTCATAATGTCGCTACCTTTAATATTATTTTGTCCCTCTCTTGACATATTTCTTTCCTTTACTACTACAAGATAGATACACACACTAACATCTAATAAAAAAATCTAAACTTTATTTTTATCATTGCCTTTTAATTCACTTCCCTTACAAATCAAAGCTTTAAGTTTCATATACATGTGTTTCAATGCATATGCTTTTGTATTTTACAAGTTTCACATAATACCTTTTACCTATAGATTTTATAAGATACACATTCCAAGTGAAGGAAAAATAAATAAATAAATATTTAGATTTTTATATACAAATATTCTAAGTCTCAAGTGTAAAATTAGAGCACTATGAACATAACCGAAATGTATAAAAAAGTGTACCTAAATCCATTTTAAGAGAGATTTTTTGGTGGTTTGGTCTTCTAACCTAAACCAATAACTGCACTCAATTTTCTCACTTAAGGAAACATGAGAAAAGCAAACAGTAAAAGCCTTAATGACACATATTGCTTAAACTAGAGACCTTAACCCTATTTATAACTCTAATTGATTTATTTTATTATAACCCATCATAATAAGTGAAATAGAATACCTAAGGTTTTACAACTCATATAAAAAGCCAATTAGATAAGTCCAATAGCATTATCCATTAATTAGCCAAATGATCACTTTATTTAGCAAGTTTAACTCTCTAACTTAATTAACGAGTCAACGGAATACAATTAATTGATATAGTAGCTCATAAAATTATAATAATCTCCCACTTAGGCCACATATATCAACCTAATAATTATATACTGTAAAATTCTTATGAGCTCAACCTTTACTATTTATATAAAGTCTCATCTCCAAACAATTTGGTCAATCAATCATAACAATATAAAATCAAAGCAGCCTTTCTCACTACTTGTCATGGTAAAACACATTGATCATCATTGATATAAATATAATTAAAGACATAAATCAATCATGGATGTATAGCATGGAAATTACAAGTAATATGATCCATAACATGCATATTTTCAACAAGCATTAACCGAAAACAAATGTCTTACTATAGTGTCACATCATCAAGATAAGCAACATGTTCATAAAATATTTTGGATAGTAAACCCTTAATAAGTGGATTCATAATCATGAGACTTGTACTACTATGTTCAACTACCAATTGACAATTTCAAACTCTCTCTTTAATAACAAGAAACTTTATGCCAACATGTTTTGACTTTGACGACTTCAGTTGTTCTTAGAATATAATTCAACAACCTTATTTTCATAATTAATCTTTAGTGGTGTTTCAATACCTTCAACAATTTGCAACTTTGTGATAGAATTTTACAATCATATTCACTAGTTTGATGTCTCATAATAAGTAATGAATTATGCCTCTAAGGTAAAGGAAGCTATGAGCATTTGTCTAATACTTTTCCATGATATAGCTTTGTCGCCATCATGAAACATGATCCTACTATCAAGACATCTAACAAAGTTAGAGTTAAAATACCCCATGATTTCTAAATAACCAAATTCCCGCAATGTGAGCACATAATCTTTTATTCTCTATAGGTATCACATAACACGATTCGTAGGTTTCCTAATGATCTATACCATGATTACTCAAATATCTGTTAAGGATTCCAACAATGTATGCAATATTCAAACATACATACTTTGAGTATACATAAGACTCCCTATTGCTAATGCATAAAAGATCTGCTTCATTACCTTTTTTTTTTCTAACATCATTCTTAGATTGTTGATACAAATTGAATTTATCACCTTTAGTCACAAGAATGTCTCTTGGTGCACAATCCTTTTATGTTGAATTTGCGAAGTACTTTATTGAATACCCTTTTTATGATAAGCCTAATATACCTCATAAACAATCACAATAAATTTGTATGCCTAACACAAAGGATGAATTCACAAGGTCTTTCATTTCAAAGTTACTTAAAAGGAAATCTCTTAGTCTTCTGTAATAAGCCTATATCATTACTTGCAAATAGAATATCATCAACATATAGTATTAGAAAAACAAATTTACTCCATTTAATGTTGTGATATACACATTGACCAACAACATTTTCCTTAAAACCAAAGAGGTAATCACTTGATTAAACTTTCGATACCATTACTAAATGCTTGCTCTAATCTATAGATGGAATTCTTCAATTTTTATGTAAGATGTTTTGATTCCTCATATTCAAAATTCTCTAGTTACATGATAAATCTTTTCTTTAACATTGCCATTTAAAAACGCAGTCTTTTGCATTCATCTACTAAAGCTCTAAATCATAATGAGCCATAAGTGTCACAATGATTCTAAAGGAGTCTTTCAGTAACAATGGAGAGAAAATCTATTTATAGTTGATGCCTCCTTTTGAGTGAAACTCTTGATGATAAGATGTACTTTTTATCTTTTAACATTACCCTTTGAATCCCATTTGGTCTTAAAAATCCATTTGCAACCAATCGACTTTATACCTTTGGGCAATTTGACATGATCCCAAACATCATTGTCTTTCATTGATTTCTTCTCTTCCTTCATTGCATTAACCCACTTTTAGGAGTTTGGACTTTGTTTAGCTTGATTAATAGATGATGATTACTTTCAATCTTGTATCAAACTTATGTTCTTGAAGACATATGACACAATCATCTAGAATCATAAATTTTCTTTAACTAGTAGATCTATGTAATAACACTTTCTCTTGAGGTTACTATAATTCCTCAATATAGGTAAGAGCTTGTTCCTCTGCAAAAGCATGAGGAATCCTAAGAATATTTTGCACATTTGTATTTGTATCCTATAATGTAACAAGTGTAATTGTTGGTACGTTTTTAGTTGCAATTGTAAGAATATTAACACATTCCTCCTCAAAGACAATATTTCTCATTAGTGTGCTCCTAAAATGTTAAACATCCTTAAGAAATTTTGTATTCCTAATCTCAAAAAAGGATCTACAAGAGTGATCATAAAATTTTTATCCTTTTGATCACTTTGAGTATTTGATGAAGTTGTAACTAATTACTTTTGAGTCCAATTTTCGTTCATTAGGCTTATATAGCCTAGCTTAAACTAGATAGCCCCAAGTATAGAAATGCCTAAGACTAGGCTTCTTATCGTCTATAGCTCATATGTGGTTTTAGTTATAGCTTTACTTGGAACACGATTAAGAATGTATATTGTAGTCTTTAATGCCTCTCCCTAAAGTGACTCCAGTAAAGAAGAATTATTAATCATACTTCAAACCATATTCTTAAGGGTTTGATTATGTCTCTTAGCTACACTATTCTAACTTGGTTGTCTCGCTATAGTGTATTAAGGAATAATCCCACATTCTTTAAGGTACCTTACAAAAGGTCTAAAATGTTGTTTACTTAATTCGTCAAATTTATTATAGTATTCACCACCACTGTCAAATCTAACAACTTTGATTTTCTTATTAAGTTAACTTTCAACTTTAGCTTTATATTCCCTAAAAAAATATAGAGATTGAGACCTTCATGTGCAAGTATAAGTACCTATAATAAGAAAAATCATCTATGTAAGTATTAAAATATTGTTGACCATTCTAAGAAGTTATTTGGAATAGAAAACATATATTAGTAGGTAATGATTCCAAGACACTAGAACTCTTTTTTGCACCCTTTTAATACATTCAATGCATATTTCAAAACCTAAAAAGTTAAGGGAATAAAAAATTCCTTGTGAGACAAGCTTTAAATTCTTTGCTTGGAAATATGTCCCAAATTCTTATATTATAACATGAATAAATTCTCATTTATTAATTTTTATCTTTATATCATAATTATTTAATGTATGGTTTCTTCTATATATGAGGCTTACAAATTTAATCTCTACAAATTATCAATCAAACTAGTAGCAATAATATTTGAATATTGAAAATGACTAAATTTTCCATATCCAAATGAATAAAGATAAACGGAATTGTCTAAACGAGAAATATAAATTAAATTCTATTTAAATAACGATATATTTTCTTCCTAATCTAAACAACAAATAGACTCTAATTGTAATCTAAATGTGCCAATGACCTGAATAAATACCTTGTTGCCATTGCCTACATAGATGAAGCTTTTAGCATCATTTTGACACTCGACCCCTTAGATAACCCTACCCTACATAGTAACACTTATGTGCATAGTTACACCATATCTATCTACTAAGTCTAGGTTGGTCCTAAAACTAAATTAACTTTTGAACAAATAAAGTTAAGAAATTTACCTTTCTTTGCAAGCTACCTTGTATACCTAGGACAATCCTTCTTCACATGACTAGCTCCTTTGCAAAAGAAACAAGTAATGCCTTTATCTTGTTTTTACTACACAAGTGAAGTCCCAACATCGGTAACTCTTTTACTTTTTTGATCCATTTTTCTTTTCTTGGAAGCCTTATCTTAAGAGCTATTCACCATGTGAGCACTTTTATTCCACTTTTGTCTCAATCTTTTTTCTTCTTGCACATATTATGCAATCAACTTATTCAACTTGCATTTCTCCTTTTAAGTGTTATAACTTATTTTGAAAGAACTAAATTGAGCGAGAAGAGAGATCAAGACTAAATGCACAAGAATTTCATTAGATAATTCCAACTTTAAGATCCTTGGTCTCGACATATCAATGATGTCTTCCTTATATTTCCTTTGCCAATGTAAGGCATAGAAAAGAGCTTTGCAAAAATTGTGCATATTTAACCTTTTTAGAATTTGCAAATCATTCTACTATTTGGCTTGAGAACTTTTTAGCATTTTTCTTCTTGAGCATAGATCCCCTAATGGTATTCGAAATGGAATATATTATGATCATTAGACTTATGTGGTTAAAATGCTCCCACTTTTCATAAATTGTCTATTCTTCAGCAATACTTTTGCTGGTAAAGGCAAAAGGTTCCTTAGTCTTGATCTCATCGTTATGATACATTTATCTTAGCAAAATGGTGATACGCTCCTTTCATTCATTGAAGTTTAGGCTGTTAAGCACTTAGATGTTATTTAAATTGGTAGAAGTAGAGATCGCCTAATTGAACAAAGAATAAAGCATGCTCACCATTAATAATAATTTCACACTTTAATGTGTAGATAAATATAACATAAAGAATTGATCATAATGCACAATCTATCAAATTTAATATAAATAAACAATGAAATGCTTTAATTAGGTCTTTTGAGATATCTAGTACATCATTAATGTTTAGTCTTTGAACAAAAAGATCAACTGTAAATGCTATCCTCTTAAATAATAACTAGTGGATGGCACACCCAGAATGCATGTGCAAAAAATATATAAAAAGGGATAATAAAACTTATGCCATACAAAATAACTAAATCAAATTATATGCAAAATTAATATAGTAATAAAGAGGAAAATTACATGAATAATCTAGAAAATATGCTAAAATTAACAATTTGCTTCATCAAAGAAGTCACCATGTGCCTATAAATATAATGTAAAATACATATATTAATTGAAGATATTTGTACATAGTAAAGTAAGACTTGTCCATATAAAATAAAAAATCATACAAAAATAGCTTGACTTTAATAATATACTTAAGGAAACCACTAAATGTTTAATATAAAATAGGAAATCATATAAAGATAAGAAGTTATAAAATAGATATTACATTAACAAAATGATAATATTAAATACATTTATTTACATAATATAATAAAAATTAAATATAAATATATATAATGATACGATACAATAAAATAATAAATAAATTTTTAAAGATAGGTTGAAAAAAATTTGTGTATACCCTAGTCACATTGACCAATTAGTACAAAGCTAATCAAAAGTCAATACATGCTCAAAATGAACATAAAATTTAATATATTTAACGGAAGTCCTATTTGTTGTAAGGTATTAAAAATATTAAGGACTTAAATAAAAGAAAAAAATATTGAGGACTTAAATAGAATAATAAGTAGACGTTGATGACTAAATTATACTTTTCTCATTATATTTTATCCTATTCATGATAACATATCTAGAAGATGATTCAACTTAAGTTTTTTAGGAAAACTTAATCAAGGCTTAAATTTTAGTGCTCTTACCTTAACTCTAAACTTAATAAAAAATGCAAAATTTACTAACCATGGGATTTCACACACCAGATTTCCCACACAATCAAGGACTTCCCTTTCATTTTTCTTGAATGGAAAATCCTACACAAGCATGAGTTAGAATCTTCATGGAATGAATAATCTTATTGTATTAAGATTACCTTTACCTTGAAACTTATGGTTAAACTCGCATAGTGATAATAGGGTGGGGGATTAGTGGTGCCTAGAGCAAGGGAGTGAGAGAGATTGTTGATTTTTATTTTACAGCAGAAGTAAGATTTAAGGTTTCGTAAAAAAGATCAAGGGTTTTAGTCTTTTTTATAGAAAGAAATTTCTAAGCTCCAAGATAAGCTAAATAAAAAGCTAGATTCGATGGTGAATCTTCACTAACCTCGTAAAATGATGGGAATCATGCCCTAAAGTGTCAACTAAGAGATCAAAGATGAACTGAGTTTAAATAATACCAACCTAAGCTCAATACTTGAATAGCTTAGCTAATCAAAGAAGTAGTAAGCTGAATAGGTGTCATTCTAGAACACTTCATACAAATGCCTCATGGGGCTATTCAAATGAAGTGGCTAAAGATTCGAGAAGTAAACCACATAATATCTCCATTTAGATGCCTATCTATTTGTGATGTCCCTCAAATAGAGAGATTTTTTTGATAATTACCTAGAGTTCATCAAAACTATGATACCTATATGAAATGTAATCTCATACAAATTGTGGAAGAAAATGTATATTAATTAAAAACTTTTTAGCTAAGTGATTAAAAAAAGCCCATTAGTATTTGTTGGTTTGGCTATTGGCTATTTTTTGTATGATGCATTACAAATGGTATCATGCTAAAAATATTAAGAAACTTCAAGAGGTCTAGAGATATGATCCACTAATAATAAAGATAAAGGAGGAAATGGGGGATTGAAATCCCATTAACACATGTACATTCCCTTTCTGACTTAGGTCACAATCCAATCTTTACATGCATTTGTTTTCCTACTAATAGAGGACAAATTACAATTATCAAACAAAGACTTAAGATCAACAACATCCTTAGCAATAGATTAAAGCCTCTAATTGCTTGTAGGAGAAACTATCGCATTAAGAACCATTGTAGAATTTGTCTCTACAACAATTTTTCTCTAAAAGGGTGTTTATTCATGTAAAAGAAAATTAGCAAACCTTTAATTATTATTGAATCCTAATTGTTGTTGAGTGATTCTTCATTCATACTGTTATATGCCTAAATTGGCTTAAGGCGTTAAAGCCCATTTTATTTGAGCATGAATACAAAATAAGAAGGTACCTAAGCTGATAGGGGTAGATTAGGAAAGTAATCTGAACTCTTTGAAAAACAGCTCTCAGTAGATTTTTCCTGATATAGCTAAGGTTGTGTTTAGGAAGAATTACTAGCCTAAAGTATAATATTTTCACAACACTATAAAAAGAGGTCTCCCTAACTAGGGAAGTCATCTAATACTATCTACACACTTTGATTAATTTCCCTGATGACCACAACCCACCAACAATTGAAAAAAAATCATCCTTTAGCACCACCTCATGCACAATAGGTGATTAAAGATGGGGTTGAGACTCGAGAGATAACTCACCAACTTGTTAGCTGAAAATTGTCGTTTGAGAGACCAAGTTAATGAAATTAACGAGTTCTCTTAACGACATTCTCAAGTGCGAAGTGAGTAATAAGGGGACAGTGTTTCATAACACAATGGGAATGTGCTACCAAATCTGAATAGAGCCCCCAACCTAAGGGGTGAGCAGCATAATAACAAGAAAGATAATTCTGAGGCATAGTCTACAGAATCCTTGGCTGATCAATCTATCGAGAACATAGACAATATGATCAAATGCCTAAACAAACTCAAAGATAATAAGAAATCTAACCCTTAGGACATGTTCATGATAGGTAGCCCTACTTTTATGTAGAAATTTAGGACAAATAGCTCCCTACCCATGTTCATATTCCGTAGGTGGAGTTCTATGATGGGACATTTGACCCCACAGAGCACTTAAGCTATTATATAGCTTAGATAAATCTACTTAGCATCTTTAACGCCATAGCTTGCAAGGCCTTCCTAAGAACACTGAAGAAAACAGCACGTACATGGTTTTAAGGCTTCAAGCCAAATTCTATTTCCAATTTTTGAGAGCTCTCCATATAGTTTTACAAGCACTTTTTGACAAGTAAGATGCTCGAGCGAGACTTCTTAACTCTTGACCTCATCAAATAAAAGCAAGATGAGACTTTCAAAGACTATATCTCCAGGTCCAACTAAATAATGCTCGAGATTCCTAATGTTGACATAAGTATAGCTCTTAATGCAGCAGTTAGCGGAGTAAAGGATAGGTCCTAGTTCTTTTACTCTTTGATGTTGCATAAGCCTAAAAATTTTAGAGAATTCCAAGTAAGTTCTATAGACTACATCACCCAAGAAGATGCCATATTAGTGAAATGACAAGCCAAGTAGGGGTCCTTGAAAAAAAAAGAAGAATGGCAAAGATCGACTCTCTTCAAAAGATAGGTTTAGCTCAACCGGGGAGAGTAATGGGTCAGCCTGAAACTATAGTGGCAACAAGAAGCATGCCATCCCTTTGTACGAGCAGCATACCCCTTAAAAAGCCCCAAGCTGACATCTTCATAGAGATATAAAATCAGGGCATTATCCTTTAACTTGATAAGATGAAGAATAATCCCACCAAAAGAACATCATAATCCTCCTTATAGAGCTCAGAGATGGACCCAACAAGATATAGATCCTGGTCAATTTCCTTGTTGTTAATGCAGTCCCCTTTCAATGTCATCCTCGGATGCCAATTGTAAAATATGGTAAGACTGATAGCCTCCACAAAGCATTTGAAAGCCAAGTTCATTACTCCTACAAACGTTGGTGTTTATAACGGTGATTAGCAAGCATCTAGGAATTTATATCTCTAGATCCTCTCCCAATGGGAGTTCCTCACAATAAAATTTACCCTTAAGAAAAAACTTGGACTGAGAGGGGAACTTGCAGAAGAGATAGAGGAAATTTAAATCGATAGCT
The DNA here is from genome assembly GCA_037954665.1 of Laguncularia racemosa. NCBI lineage: Eukaryota > Viridiplantae > Streptophyta > Magnoliopsida > Myrtales > Combretaceae > Laguncularia > Laguncularia racemosa. The sequence continues at coordinate 2,868,812 of JBBMOL010000069.1, read as the reverse complement.
TGCTCAAATAGACTACAAAAATAGGCATAACAATCTTGGTCGAGCTCCACTGGCAATTGATTACCTTCCTCCGAGCTAATACAGACATTTTTGTATAGTTGCCATCAAACATGCAGGGAATCCCACCTAAGTTGATTACACATAGGCTAAATATTGACCCTAATATAAAGGTAGCCAAGTAAAAGAAAAGGCATTTTGCACCAAGATGTTAAGCAACCATCGAGGAAGAGGTGTAAGAACTTTTAAGGGATGGGTTTATAGAAGAACAACCTTACCCAACTTGACTAGCGAATTACATGCTAGTAAAGAAGTCCAATAGAAAGTGGCAAATGTGCATTGATTACACCAATCTTAACAAAGCCTACCCACCTCTTCCTCGAATTGATCAACTAGTCTAATGGAGAGTGGTGGATGCACAAGCCCGACCAGGTCCACACCTCCTTCATTACCAACTTTGAAACATATTGTTATAATGTTATGCTCTTTAGACTCAAGAATGCTAGGGTAACATATTAAAGACTAGCAACAAAGATGTTCATATACTAAATCGATTATAATGTGAAAGTCTATGTCAATGACATGATTGCGAAGAGTAAGGAGCCTCATGAGCACCTTATAGACCTAGAGGAGACATTCTAGACACTTTGACAATATAACATGAAGTTCAACCCTCAAAAATGCATTTTTTTGTGTGGCATTCGGGAAATTCCTTAGTTCCATGGTTATTTCATGAGGGATTGAAGCTAAACTTGAGAAAATTAGGGCAATCTTAGACATTTAGCCTTCTAAGATGGTTAAGGAAGTTCAAAGACTAACATGGTGGATCATTACATTAAACGAGTTTGTTTCAAGGTCAACAAATTAATGTGCCCCCTTCTTCAAAGTGTTGAAGAACCTAATAGATTTCCAATAGATAAATGAGTGTTAGGAAGTGTTTGACAAACTGAAATGCTTCCTTACAACACCTCTAATCCTATCCAAGCCTATCATAGGAGAAGAGCTCTATCTATACCTCTCCATTAGTAGCGTAGCCCTTTACTTTGTACATGTCCAAGTAGATGGTAGAGAGTACTAACTAGTGTGCTATGTGGACTACGTCTTATAGGGCCTAGAAGTCAAATACTCTAAGTTAGAGAAATTTTCCCTAGCTATGGTCATTTCTATACAAAAGTTGCTCCCTTACTTTGAGGTTCATCTAATAATAGTCTTCATTGATCAGCCCTTGAGGCAAATTCTTCAAAAGCCAGACATGTTAGGTAGAATAGTCAGTTGTGCCTTAGAGCTCAATGCATATAGGATCTAGTACTGACTACGTGAAGCCATAAAAGAGTAAGTGTTAGCCAACTTTATAGTCAAATCAATAGTGGAAGATGAAGCATTCACCGAAGGTCATGAAAAGCCTACTTAGGCTCTCTATGTTAACGACTCGTCCACCAAAGGAAGGAGTGGAGTAGGGTTTGTCTTGTGTAGCCCCCACAGTGTTGAAGTTTAATAAGCTCTAAAGTTTAGGTTCCCAACCAATAATAACGAAGCAGAATATGAAACTCTTATTGCTAGGTTGAAATTGGTAAGGGGAATAGGAGTAGAAAAAGTCAAGATTTTTTTAGATTCACAACTTGTAGTCCAATGGGTCAATGGAAAGTATGTTGTTAAGGATAAAGGGATTACCAAATACATAAAGGTCTTTAAATCCCTCTACTCCAACTTTACATCATGGAGCATTATGAAGATCCCTTAAGCCTGGAATGCCAAAGCAGATAGTTTATCTAAATTGGCCTCAACATGCCTCTTTGACCTAAATAAGAAAGTTTTTATAGAATTTGTTCCTATAAAGAGTATTGGTAAGTTTCAGCAAGAGTGCCTCATCAACAAGATCCAAACTCTTCTAGAATCGTGCTAGATGAACCAAATCATTAAATACTTAACAAATGGAATAGTTCTTGATGAAAAGAAGAAAGTAAAAGTTTTGAGGTAGAAAGTAGCCCAATAGACACTACTCAATAGGCAGCTTTACAGAAGGGATTAGCTTACCATTTCTCAAATGCTTTTTACTCTCAGGAGCCAAGTAATTGTTGATCGAGCTCCATGCTAAGGTTTGTAATAATCATATTATGGGCCATGCCCTAGTCATCAAGGTACTCCGAGCTAGATACTACTAGCCTATCGTGAAAAGGGATGTTAAGGAGGTTGTGCAGTGCTACGACAAGTGCTAGAAACACACCCCACTTGATAGACAACTGAGTAGTAGCTTGATGCCAATCACAAGTCCATAGCCTTTCGCCCAATGGGGGTATAATATCCTTGAGCTATTCCCTAAGGCTATAAGTTAGCACCAATATATCATTGTTGTTGTTGATTACTTTACAAAATGGGTGGAAGCTGAAGCAGTTGCCAAAATTACTGAGCACAGTGTAAGGGACTTTGTCACCCACACTATACTATGCCATTTTGGAATTCCAAGTCCAATTGTCACTAATAATAGGACCTAATTTGACAATGTTAAATTCTGAGAGTTTTGCATAAGATATAAAATCAAGATCCATTATATTTATATCACCCATTCATAGTCGAATGGCTAAGTTGAAGCCACTAATATAGTCATCCTATAAAACCTTAAGAAAAGAGTTTATTAAGCTAAAGGGAAATGGGTAGACGAGCTCCCTTACATTTTATGGGGTTATCAGATGAGCTTGTAAACCGCAATGGGGAAAGCCCCTTTAGCCTGGCTTTTGGAACTGAGGCTGTCCTTCTAATCATGCTTCAGCTCCAGATCTCCACACCTAAGACTTTAATTCTCAAGTCAAAGAGATCGAACTTTATGCTAATCTTAATCTCCTTAAAGAACTATGAGACCAAGCTAGTTACAAGATAGCAGCTTACCAGTGATAAGCAGCAAGATACTATGACAAGAAAGAGAAACATAAGGTCTTGTGCTTAGTCGACTTGGTCTGTTGAAAGCTTAAGACCACTAAATTAAGAGAAGGGTAGGGAAAGTTAGCACTAAACTGGGAAGATCCTATCCAAGTTCGAAGAATAGTTAAACATGGTGTATATAAGCTCGAAAGGCTCAATGACCACTCAATCCCTAGAGCATGGATAACTTACACTCATATTTGAGTAATTTCTAGATTATGTTCTAGTGCATGTTTTAAAGTATCATTGATGATTGTAGACATTCTTATTACTTAATGGAATTACAATTCAAATTTGTTGCTTGCATTTATTGTTTTAAAAAATATTTCAAACACGACACTAAAACTCAATCACAAGAAATTGTGATTAACAAGTAAAGTCATACGCCTCCAAAAGTCACTAATGGACTTTGCTAGATCCTTAGCAAACAAGCACCCACCCTTTGATCAATGGTTGGATTTATACTTCAAAGACAATATATGGAAGTCCTTCATAAGCCAACCTTAAGCCTAGCCAACAACGGCACTCCAACTACTAAATTAATACCCACCCATCACTTATCAAACCAACTACTATTCAATAGTAAGAGGTGTGGCTTAGTGGAACATCCTCACCAACTAGGCATGGGCCTAAACAACAAGGACACTCCCCATAAAAACATGAAAGCTAAACAATCTATATAAATTCTAACTAGATATACTTGAGTATATAGAAATTAAGAAATAAACAGGAAAGTATACATCACTATTCGACCATAATTAAACCATTCATAAATAACTAATAAAGCACATAATGCTACAAAATCTAAGAAATCAACATTTCATTCAATATGAAAGTTTCTTACAAAATTTTCAAGCTAGCATATTGACCATAACATATACAAAACTAAACAAAAACACAAGAACAAAAAAAAAAGATGAAAAAGTTTAAGATGTTGGATCCTCTATAGGGGCTAAGGTCAGTTTTGGAACTTCTTCTATGACCTACGCTACAAGATGCTTGATAAGTATAAATTAACACTTGTATTTTAGATGAATTCTATTTGTTTGTGTAATAATTTGATATTATCTTGAAGAATTTTGATACTTAAAAGAGAAATATTTCAGTTTCAGGGATGAGGACCACTATTTTGACAAGAGATATCGACTTGGATTGAAATCAGAGAAGAATACACGAAGAAAATTGCTTTTTAGAAGAAACAGGGGAAGTACACGGGCGTATATTGCCAGAGCACGGCCGTGTGTCTGGCTTAAAAAAAAAACCAACAGAAGCTTACACGGTTTAAGTACACGGCTGTGTATAACCATGGGCTGAGACCGTGTATATAAAAAGTGTCGGCCGTTTCAGAAGATTTTAGGGTTTCATGCATATATATACTCTCATTTTTCCAGAAAAGAGGGGGGTGCGAAAAGGAATGTTCCAAAGAAGAGGCCGAAGAGGCCGAAGGGACGCAAAAGAGAGGCTGAAGGGATGAAAAAGAAGAAGACGACACCGGGGGGCTCATACACGGGGGTTTTCTCTTTCTTTTTCATCCTATTTCATTGAGTTGTTTCTTGAAAATCATTAGTGGCTAGTTATTTCATACCTGAACCTTACGAATTCTAATTGTCATGTAATATGAGATTGATTGCATAGTTAATGAATAGTGGAATTCTCTGAATTTATTCATGTTGTTCATGTAGTGTTGCTAATTTGATGTATGGCCAGCATTGAGTTTGCATTGATTTCTTAGAAGTTGATTGGAAAATCTCTTGTTTGAATAGATCATGCACGAATAAAGGAATTCGTATGTAATCTAGGGATAGAGAACGTGAATTTTCCGTATTAGATTAAATTAGATAATTTGATCTAATTGAGGGTTCAAGAGTGTTAATGCAATTCTAATCGATTTTTGATAGAAGAGGGATCTTTATCAAAGCGATTAGGGTTAGGAGCTAATGAATCTGGGAAGAACATTAGCTTAGTGTTAGATACTCCGCGGTTTAGAGATAACTATTGCTCGTTAACTAATTTATTGAAAGGGTGAAGTTTCATGACAATTAGAGGAGTAGTAAGGGTAGGGTATGATCTTAGTTATCGGATTTAGTAATCAAGTTATTGTGTTATTTTTAATTGCTATAGGTTTTGTTAAGTGTTCTTAATTTAATCTGGACCTCTTGAATTTGTGCAATTAGATAGTCGGTTTAGAGTTATTATTGGTACTTGCTGATCCCTGAGGATATGATACCCGAACAAAATTCTATACTATTACAATCGATAGGTGCACTTGCCTATTTGATCGTAACAAATAGTCATAGAAAGAGGGATTTTTAAATTTGTGTGAGTACGATCATCAACAATGGTCTGATGATGGCTCTTCTTAGGGGACAAAAGGAAGGTTCTCATTTTGCTCAGTCGGTGGAGGAGAAGGTAATCTTCTTCAGTTGGTAGAGGAGAAAGAGGAATCTCTTCTTCTGAAGTTAAAGTGGGGGAAGGAGGTAAGGGGGGAAGGACTTCAATAACAATTACCCCAAGCGACGGAGGCTTATCTTCTTCATCTGCTTTATCATCAACCTCCACTATTGCCCTCTTAGCCTTCATCTCCTCACACTCCTCCGCAAAGGTGCTTATCCCTTAGCCACAAGAGATCATATAAAGGATCCCTATCATGGATCAAATGCCCCATAATTCGTTGGCCTCCCTTCATTACTTTAACTAGTTATTTGGTATACTCATTAAAGTTTTAGATCTCCTCATAATACCAATGCCTGGTAGTTCCTTCTTTTTCCTCATGATCAGTAGCATGCTTAACCTCCCTTCATTACTTTAACTAGTTATTTGGTATACTCATTAAAGTTTTGGATCTCCTCATAATACTAATGCCCGGTAGTTCCTCTTTTTCCTCATTATCTGTAGCATGCTTCTTAAGCTCCATGATCTACTCTTTCATTGCTACCTCCTCTGCTGTGGACTTATGCAATATTATATGAGGTTTAGATCCCTCTTGTAGTTCAACACAGTGGCCTTCTTCTAATGGAGCTTAGTGGTGAGGTAAGTCTCCTACTAACGGTAATTAGTAGCCTCCTTAGACGGTGCATTGATGCAACTTGTAGCCCCTTGAAGCTCTTGCCGCATCTTTATTAGCTCGAACACATTCTTCTAAACCCTCTCCTCAGCCTTAACTACCTTCTTGTGACAATCTTCCCTAATTGCATCAAGCTTCTCCCAAGCTTCCTTTAACTCCAGCTCCATTGTGATCCGTCTTTAAAAGTGAGTGTTGTTACGTTGATATTATTGGTTAAATAACTTAAAATAAGATCTAGACTCTATAGTTTGCTTGTATACCTACCTTTCGCCTTCGACACATGCATAGAGGACCCTGTAGGTAGCCTTCACAATCTATAAAATATGACTTAAGATGAGAATAACAATAAAGGAAAAAGTGAAAAGACAAAAAATGAAAAGTTGGTGAAAACTCACCTTTATTAGATAGGCAGAGAAGTAGTTATGTAAGTCTACGACGAACATCCTTATCGCAATATTCTTTACCTCTCTCCTCTCTTAGGGGCTCAGGATCCCCTCAAACAAGTCAATTCAACCCGAACCCCCTTTAATAGTTTAAGCCACTAACAATAGTGGTACTTGGGAAGAGGTGGAGTTGGGGATTCTTAGTAGTTCGGTACTCCACCTATGCTCCTTTTGACACGGCAATTATCATGATGCCTTTTTTGTTGCCACTCAGTTGTGGCGTTACACTTTACACTTAAGCCAATGGGCCTTACCTCGATATCACTTAGGATGGTAATGACCTTCCTTGCCCAAACGTGCTTTAGCTTAGAAGCTTCCCCCAATTTAGATGTGCGTTGTGACCATCTAGACTTTGCAACCAGCACTTTTCCCTCTCCAACAACAATAGGGGCAAGCTCTGAGACACATAAGGGCTTCGAGCCCATAATAACGATCCCTCTAGTCGCAGCTTTCTTCGCCAAAGGAGCTACTAACCTAGTCTTCTTTCCTCATGAAGCCTCTTTTTTACCTTAAGTGGCCTAAAAAGTTACAAGGTCGAATAGTCACATTGGTTGAATTAAGGCCATGTCTACAAAATAAACGACTAAGTTAGTATAATTAAATAAAACCTTTATTGGAGAAAACTCTACAAGGGAAACCAAGCCTTTGAGCTACAACCAACAAGTTTACCCTTAAGTCAACCTTATCTTGGGCATTAACCCTTACCTCTACCTTGAACATCCCTTGCCTTACTCTAACCCCCTAAGACATCCATTTGATCACTAACCTCATTATCCGATCCCTTTAGTGTCCTTATGCCAATTCCTCAAAAAGCCCTCATTAAGCTTAGGATGTCGAAGGGCCTTTCATTCTCCTTGAGAGCTTGTAAGAGAGTCTCAGAGTGAGGTTTATCAAATGGCATCAATTTGATGGGCTTAATTCGTATCAAGTTCACCCAATGAACCCAAAAGTCTAGTGCTTAAGGCATTTCAACCACAACAAACTTCTCTTTCCAATCATGCATTAAGGAGACCAACCTATCCATTAACTTCACTCTAGGGTGATTAGATAAATAGAACTAACCCTATGACAACCTAGATTGTTTCACTCCATAGGAAAATTGGAATAACTGCAAGGTTGATCTTATCCCGTATGATTCGCATAAACTCTCGAATTCTATTAACAATGTATATGCATTCAGCACTAGTTGACATAGTTAACGTGTTGATAATTAAAGAACTCCTTTTAGAAGTTGTTAAAAGGCAGCAACAACCTAAACTCCAAAAACCTCTACTATACACAAAATTGATTGTCTGTCATTGTTCTCGTATGTAGGTCGGATAACTTAGGCTTCTAGAAGAAGCATGCAGTACAATGCTACTACAATAACATTAGCCTCACATGCAACACTCTTAACCCCATTAGATCCCAACCTAAATGTGGAGGGTTCATTGTAGATGGGATGGATAGGTCTTCGGTCTTCCTTGTCATCAACATAAATGTCTAAGGCAAACTCTCCACAAGCTTACTTATTGCCCTCTTCTTCAAAGGACTTAAGAATCTCATTGTCCACCTCTTTAGCCTGTGGCATTGGCACTATGGGTTGACTTAAAGGCTCGTCCATTACTACACCTTGAGGAGAGATAATCCTCAAACAAATTGAAAATGGTGTATGAAGAGGAAGATTCTAACATACTTACATTGTTAGGAAGGTAGGAAAGATGTAGGATTAACAAAGACAAGAAAGTGAGAAGTGGAAGATAGAGAAGGTTGAAGAAGAATTTTAGATGCAAAGGATACAAAAAGTGTGAAAAATAATGCTTTAGTGCCTTATATAGATAGTTACGAAGAACACATGCATTTTCTAAGAATGCTTAAGATTGCACCACCTGTTGTTTAGCCTTTGCAAATACCCCAAACCCCATCTTACCATGTGTTCTAGTGCATTAAATGTGCGTATTCATGTGCATACATGAGATTTGAAAATGACAGTTGAAAAGATTAAAGCATTCCTAACAGGTTTCCTCACCTCCATTAGGCTTAGAGCTTGGAATTCGTTAGCTACTTGCCAGCACATATGTAACTTAACAAGGCACCCCTAGCTCGACCGAATTACTCTTCGTTTATACTCGACCCAAATAAGGCAACTTGATGTGAAAGGTAAATCGATAGAAGTCCTAACACGAGTGCTCTAATTGCCAAGATTGTCTAACATCCTCCTTAGGTTGGATTAATGCCTCTTAGCTAGGAAAAAGCTTGGTCAATACATCCAAACAATCACCTTGATGAAGAAATAAAATACCCCCTCTACTCTCATTAGTGCTACGTCGTTAATGAGAGTTTGTTTGCGGGGGGGGAGGGGATGTGTAGGGGTGTGTGTGGTTTGTCTTTGCAAGTGTTATATGCCTAAATTAACCTAAGGCCCATTTTATTTAAGCATAACTATAAAATAGAAAAGTACCTAAGCTGGTCAAGATAAATTAAGAAAATAATTTGAACTTTTTGAAGAATATGCTATAAGTGGATATTTTCTAATATGGCTAGGGGCATCTTCAAGAAGAATTACTTGCTTAAAGTATAATATCCTCACAACACTATAAAAGGAGGTCCCTTCAACTAGGTGAATCATCTAATATTCTCTAGATACTTTGATTATCACGCCCTTACGTTGTTTCTTTAGCTTGAGCGTCAAAGTCCAAGCACTAGAGACACCTTCAATGCCCTGATAGCTTACGTTTGTTAATCTTGTAGGTTGAAATTCATAAGCTTAAAGGCTTGACTTAGCCTAAGATCAATCGAGGCAACAACAACAATCAACGCATACAATATTATTCTTAGGTTATGGTGAACTTGATTTATAGATTACTTTATGCAGTACTAGTATTCTACAAATCCTTAAATCAATTCCTATGATTGTGAGTAATATTGATCCTAAAAATTGTTTTCTAGTTTGATTTATTAATCAATGAGTAATGTTTAATTAATAAATTGTCCATATTTTTTATTTTGTTTCCCATAAACAGAAAAATACATAAAAAAATCTTACTTTTATCTTATTAAACCCTAATTTCCTAATAGTAAAAAATAAACAAAAAATTTCCAAATTGCTTCAAACTCACTATTGTGTTTAAATCCAAATCATTGGATTTGGTTTACATCAAGCCACCCTTTGACCTAGATTGATTATAAAATCTAAATTATAAATGAGAAAAGAGCCTATGTAAGGAATAAGTAATGAAGCCTATCATTGACTTTTGCATTTACTTATTCCAAGATACGTGTGCTTATTGCCCCACTTTCTATTTCCCATGCTCTCCTCTAACAATGAAACTCTTTGCATTTATGAATACTCTTTTGGCAATTGTTTCAAAATGCTTAACTTGATGTCAAATACTTGGGTTTTTGGCAAGTTATATGTCATTATTAACACATCTACTAACTTTTATAAATGTGCCTACATCTAACCTCAATTGTAACTTATATTTCCATTGTTAGGTAGTTGATCTTGTGGTTGAAGAAAAAGATAAAGATTAGCTTTAAAGCAGATGGCTCCTCCCTACATCATTTGTGGCATTTAGTGTACTTAATATTTTATGAGTGTTATATTTCATTGCATCCCATTACTATCGCACCCCATTATTATTGTAAAATATCAAAGAATGTGCCATCATGATGCAAGCATAGAACCTCACTACTATAATTACTAACACCATATAGGCAATATAATAAACAACAATTGGATATCATCTTTTCCTTACTTGCCTTATTGCCTTCACCATCATATTACAAATCTTCTTTCCTTTGATCAATCATGGCCCTTTGAAGGTTAACATTTTATTGGATTATCTATATGACCATTTAACCTAGAGGTGGGGGAATAACTTACTTAAAAACCAATTTACTTCTCATAATTAAAGTTGTGTAAGTAGGTTAAACTGGCTAATATGACTCGACCCACTTTAGCCTATAGGTTAAATGGGCTAACTTATGACAACTCATTTAATAAATAAGTTAAAATTTGTTTGTCCTAGCCCAACCTATATGGGTTGGTAGGTTAAATGGGTTAGCCAAGCTAACCCATTTAATCCATTTATATGTTTTAGTGGATTAAATTGGTTGATACTGCCTGTTTAGCCCATTTATGCATTTTAGTAGGTTATATGAGTTAACCCATTACCCACTTACAATGGATTTTATTTTTTTCATTTAAAATTATACAAAATATAAAGTTCATAACAATCCTGTATTATTTAGATAGTATTATGATGAATTGACTTAATATTTTATACCGTAATATAGATTTCATAATTGCAACATTTTTTATAATTTGAATGTTATAAAATAATAAAAAGATTAAGGAATTAAACCAGCGAGGAAGATGGAAGGACTAAGATAAAAAGAAAAATAATAATAAGAAAGAAGAGTGAAGAAGATGATGATAGATAATAATATGCGACTTAGGTTTTGTAATTTATTATATTAAGTTTAAAAGTAAAGTGAACTAGTAACTTAGTGTTAAATTGTGAATGTGATATGTGGTTAGGATAAGTTACATCGAATATTTGGTATTTTTTTTTTTTTGTCTCTTTGGTTTGGTAGGTTAGCCCTCAATTAAATGAGTTAAAAAAATCAATCTTAACCCATTTCTTAAGTGAATTAAACGGGTCGACCCGTGGACCATAACTCATTTGCACAACTCTACTCATAATACTATTGTAGAATAACAACCTAAGTAAATATAATGTAAAATTAAAAGAGAAAAGAATAGAAATAGAACATGATATAATGGAGTTTAACTATCCATATCTAGACTCCACTCTTAAGTTCTACATCCAGTTAGGTGTGAGTCCACTAGAAATATCTTCTTCCCTTGACAAACTTTGCAAAGGTATTTGCCCTTCTACGCACCCATGAAAATCATAGGTCTTCCTCTTATGATAAGCTGTAATTCCTTGGAAAAATACGAAATAAAAATAAAGGTTAAAGTAATGGCATTTAAGTAAAAAGGTTTTAAAGATAGGGGTACTTTAGTCTTTTGCCCAAGAGCATATAAAAGCTCATTGTGTAGCCTTAACCTTTTCTTCCTTTCTTTCTACGTTTTTGCCTCTCACCTAGAAGAATCCTTACCATACAAACAAAACCTCAACGAACTACACACTTAATCTAGAAATTTACACAGTAAGTGGATTCATCAATCTTTTCTCTTCATTTCTCTTTTATAAATGATAAAACGATGGTTTTAGTGGTTGCGACATAGAAATAACACAAAATTCTAAAGAGGATTAGGTGCAAGTTTCAATTGTTGGAGCAATTCGAACAAGTAAGCCTTGTAGAAACTACATGTTTTTGCTTCACTTTATGTAGAATTAAGCATAAAAGTGTTGATTTTGGATTTAGGGTTAGTGAAGGATTGAATTTAGGAATTAGGAGAAGAAACAAAGTAAGTTAAGGGATACATGATTAAGTATACAGACATATGCTTGCCTATGTTAAGGTACACAACTAAGTACATGGCCTTGTACTTAGGCATTTTGAGAGACCTTTTTGCATGTACACGACCATGTTCTTACCTGTGCTCTTCTACATGGTCATGTATACAAGTGTGATGCCTTAAAAACCTTCATAACTCTCTTTTCTGACTTTTTTTTCTTGGTTTTCAACTGTTCTAAGTTAGTTTAATCTAAAATAGAGTGACATGGAGGGGGAATTAACCAACTAGTCTTGGTTTAATAACCCTAGTAAACATAGACAATGTTGTAAGCTAACTCTAAGATTAGTATATTCATACATGATAGGTTTTTGACAATGATAATAAACATTGACAAGTTGAAATCGTTCTTTTAAGTACATGTATACCTTAAGTGTTGCTTGCGGTTGTTAAGTTAGGAATAAAATGAGATAATAATTAGTTATTTGGCTATTTGTTTGCATTGATACATGTGACTTATGAAATTTTTGCTCATGTGCATGTGGTTTTAGTTTACACATGTAAGGAATTAGCTCACCATTCAAGAACCTTTCTTTTTCAGCTGCAAATATAGATGATTACGTGATATATGATGAGAATATAGTAAACTATGCATAAGATGGAGATGATATAAAGTATTTTTATTATTATGAGGATTAGTAGATAAGAGGAGCTACTTAAAGTTCTAGGACATTGCTAGGAGATTATTGTCATTTGTAGGAGATGAGACCTCCATTATTTTTATTTAAGACCTTTAACACTAATGTTAATGTTCCTAGTTTTCTTAGGTGTTTAAAGTATTAAACAATTTTAGTTGTTGCACTTGTGGATGTAATGTTAGATTCAGTAAAGCAACTTGTTTATGGTATTTAATGGATTGTGTGATAATGTGTTTAGCAGTTTCTATAAGTATTATGTGGTGTTGCTAAATTAAGAGCCTTAACATGTCTTTACCATATAAGGACACGTGGCAAGTTGTAACGCTCCAAATTTTGGGGCACTACATAATCCATAAGACTTGCTGCCTCTTATCTTAATGTGTCATTGTGAACTAAACAACCTTTGGTTTAATCTATTTTTCAAATAAATGATAACTTTACAAAATGCATCTTAAGCTATTGATTAAAGTCTCTCAACTTAATGTGTATTCTCGATAAGAATACTCTAAGAAAATAATTTCACAATCAACGAATATCTTTTATTTCTTCTATATCTTTGTATCATTGGAAGTTTGAATTTTTCATTGATCTTTCATCTTCTTCTTCTTCTCATAACTAGTCAATCAAATTGATCATCCAATTTATCATCGTGATCTTCAAAGCTTGATTAGATTATGTATCTTGACTACAACTGCATTCTCAATCATGAAAACAATCTTCCTAAAATAGCTATGCCAAAGTGCTAGACATAGACAAAATAGCCAAGGCAAAATTACATGTAATAGAAGCAAAAGCAAAACTAAAATTATGCAAGCTGAGAGAGGTAGAAAACATTGTGGTTGAAGTAGACTCAACAACAGTGGTTTATTGGTTAAATAATACTGTGCACCCTCTTTAGAAAGTTTTTTATACCATAATGAAACTTTAAAATCTAATGACTCAATTAGGAGCCACCATGAACCATGTCTACAGAGAAGCAAACAAACCAATAGACTATTTAGCTAGTAAGACCAAGGCAATTAATCAAGATTTGTTCACTTCCAATTTTTTCCAATTAGATGCTTTTTGTAGAAGTCTTATTTTGTTAGATAAAAAATTGGGCCTTGTATTAGATTATGATGTAAACTTCTTGATGGTGGAATATAACTTTCCTTTAAAAAAAAATTCCTACAATGGCTTCTAAATTGTAATTTGATGAGATCATTTGAAAATACGCAACGTGATGGAAACCATGTCCTCAATTTGTTGAAATCTTCTAACCTTACATGAATCTTGTTGTATGATCTATTGAGAATATCTCTCGCAAACATTTGCCTAATCTTGTCATCATTTTCTTAAAATATATTACAAATATTTATAGAAAAGATCTTTAGCTTGTTACTCAATGATTATGAAACAATCTTCTCAATTATTATTTCCATAAATAAAATAAATCCTTGATTTTTTCTCAATAATGTTCTTTATTTATAATGGCAAATAATTAAAAGTTAGGTGTAATGATCCTTTCTAATCCAAATCAGTAACTAGAAGTCTTCAAGTATGAAAAGCTCTATAACCATCATCTGATTTCTTATATATATATGTGTGCGTGTGTGTGTGTGTGTGTGTCAAAAATAATCATTTATCTCAAAATTTAAATCACATGAAATTGTAAAATTTAAGGAAGATCCTATATTTTGCGATCATTGAAAACTAAAATGTAGACTAAATTCTTCCACAACTTAAAGTCGTGTGATGCACTAATATCATTCCCACTCCCAAAAAGGCTATATCCAAGATAATCATATGTGTCGATCTCCTATGGATCATTTGCTTGAGTTAAATATCCTCAACATGACTTAGTTGTAAAGGCTAATAGTAGAAAATGACATAAAGCATATACATGTGTCACGGTACATATATACCTAAAGAAATATACTAATGTACAAGCAAAGTCAAACCACGGTTTATCTTATTTTTAGTGGAGGCTAGTAAACATTAATAAACTTGGTGTCTTAGGCCATAATTAAAATCCAAGATTCATGAAACATCATATCATAAGATTTTAACAGTCAAAAAGTCAAATCATCTTGTCTTGAGCTCAATGCTCGTATAATTTATTATCTAGTCCACTATTACTATTCACTATAGTCTCCTACATCACTAGTGTGACTTGATTGATAGCTTCTCTCTAGATGATGGGACTTATATTGACCACAATTTTGCCATTATCGATGACTTGCCTATCCACACATGGCGGCCTTAACACATAAACTACTAACCACTCCATTTTGAATATTTTACCCTTAATAGATGACAAACACCCTGCCTATGACTCATTTATCTAGATTGGTTATCGTCCTTATTGCAAGCAAAAAAAGTAAACAATTATCAAGGTTGATATCTATTAGGCTAATTGTCTAATCTTGTAAGTAGAATCGACAAACATTAATAATCAACGAACCTAGAGTTAACTCATCAATCTACAAAAAGTCCCATTTAGAAGATACAACTATCACAATTCACAACATATTTGAATATCACCCTAATCCTTCTATAAAATCACTTCTCAACTAAAAAATTATGAGAAACAACCTAAAATCATCGGTCGTAAGTGAAATTAGACGAATTAAATCTCCTTACAAAGCAATGTGGTCCATAATGTAGTCATTGATCCCCATTATGGTTTATCTAAACAAAATCCAATTGACTATATTGGCAAGATGGTTTATGATGTAAGGCAAGAATATCTATCAAATTTGTAATATAGTAAATTGAATATGAATGTTGTCCTATATAGATTATGAATTTTAATATTAACCTATACCTTATATCTAACTGATAAAACCTATAACTAAATATTAACTACTAAACTAAGAACTTAATTGAAAGTAAGAAGAGCAAAAACAAATTAAAATTAACTCCAAGATGGCAAGACAAGTATCTAAACTTTGCTTCCCTTAGAATTTATCATGTGACATCAACAAAAATTATTTAAATCTATCTCTAATTTCATTAATTGAGAGAATCCTTAATTTAAATCAATAACTTTCTCAAGTCTATTAACCCTAACCTCAAAAATACTATTTAAATTTCTTCATAATATCATATTTTCAAGATAGTATTAAAGAACAATGAATTCTTTAAAAGCAATTGAATTAAATCTAGAAGAATCATAAAACTTACCTCTAAGATTATATAAAATTCTCTTTAATTATGTTAAATCTAATTACATATCATATTTCTCAATCATAATGCATAATATCAAATAATTAGACTAATACCCTCGAAATATCAATCTAAACAAATCAAGAACACATAATTGAATCAAGAAATTAAAAATTTCATTGAAATAGCAATAGAACCAATCATATGATTATTCTAGGATCCACAAGTCTAAATACTAGGAAATTTAAACTCTAACCATAGTGAAAACAAAAGTCTTCAATAATGTAAAATTATACATTGTCAAAGAATTCAAGAACAAAACCCTAATCTTGAAGTAAAAAAGAAGAATTGCTCTTCTTTGCCCCAAAGAACCTTAAAGCCTCTAAAAATCATCTTCCAAGGTTATGAAATCAAGTTCCTTCTTTCCTTTATATAGTAGGCAACCAAAACTTTATTTTTATGCTAACATGCTACTCAACACAACCGTGCTTCGGGTCATGTTGAAATCTTCGAACAAAATCTAGATACTGGGATTTATGGTTGACACGGTCTAGATACGACTGTGTCTAGTAGGTCATGTCTAGCTACTTAACTCAACATGACCATGTTTGGAAAATAATTCTTGCTGAGAGATATACGACCATTAAATATGGTTGTGTTTCCTAAGGTCATGTTTCACACTCGTGTAACTCTCATAAATAATTTTTTTAGACTTAAAATTCGACCTGATCTTGACATAGTTATATCTGCTATCTATGTTTATCTTTAAAAGCTCATAACTTCTTCAGTTTAACTCCAAATTAAGTAAAATTTGTTTCATTTTCTTCCTTTTTTTAACTTAATAATTCCTTAAAGCTCTAAAATAAAAATATTAAATTAATTATCAAACTCTTCAAAAACATACTAAAAATACTTTAAATCTCTCTTAATATGCCTATCTAATTAAGTACTTATCAGTTTACCACTTTGTAATGTGGTCAACCACTTTATCCCTTGTATATAAATTTTTTACTCCTCTTGTTGAGACTTGACCTAGGGCACCCAATACCTTACGTTGTCCTCAACTTCAAAACTCCTCCTACTACACCTCAACCATCATAGAAAAACCAAAACAATCGCTAATTGTAGAATTAGTAATTCAAAATACAATTTTTTTTAATGATTCTTCCTAACTCTTCAATTTCTACATTCTTCGTAAATTCATAAAGTGTGCTAACAATTTATATTTTTAAATCAATGAAAAAAAAATGATTCAACTCCTAATCACAAGATTATATTACTTTTAATCCTCAACGTTTATCTACTTTTTTTATTTCAGTCCTCAACTTTTTTCTTTTCTTTTTTTCCTTTCATTTGGGTTCTTAATATTTTCAAAACTTTACGAAAAAAGAATTTCCACCAAATCTATTAAGTTTTTCATCTATTTGTACTTCGCATTGGTCCACAATAATTAATTTAACAAAATGGTAATATTAAATATATATATATATGCATAATATGATGCAAAATAATATTAAAAACATATAACAATGCAATATAATAAAAATTTATAAAAAAAACAATATGTAAAATTAAGAAAAAAGGGCTTAAAAATTTTGTTTGTACCATAATCACCTTGACCAATTAGTACAAGGCTAATCAAAAGCCTATACACGTTTAAGATGAACATAAAATTTAATGCATTTAATAAAAATTTATTTTTATAAGGTTTTGAAAATATTGATGATTTAAATAGAAAAAAAATTAATGACTTAAATAGAAAAGTAAATAAATAATGAGGATTAAAATTATATTTTTTGCATTATATTATCCTCTTTCATGTTCACATATCTAAAAAATGATTCAATCGAAGTTTGTTAAGAAACCAAATTAAGGCTTAAAGTTTAACCTCTTACCTTAACTCTAAACTTAATAAAAAAAATGCAAAATCCACCGATCGTAGGATTTCACACCTTAAATTTCCACACACTCAATGAATTCCCTTTCATTTTTCTTGAATTAAAAATCCTACACAAGCATGAGTTAGAATCTTCATGGAATGAATAAGATTTAGGGTTTAGCAAAATGGATCGAGGGTTATAGTACATTTTATAGGAAGAAAACAGGGACAAATTTACCATATTACCCCTGTCTTTATTATAATAATTGGGATAATTTATTAACCCGATAAGCTCTAATAAGCAGTGTACTTGCAGAAGAAGAAAGTCTATATGATCGATATCGAGAATCCACAATTAAATGTCAAGCGGGCACGATTGCATGGATCTGCTCCGGTGGTGCTGAAGGCAGTATCAACTGCCAAAGTGCGCAAGGAGGTGGAGGGCCTTACCTTGCTTTCACGCAATATATGTTGGACTGACCACTTCACTACCCACCTCGTTGGACACCAGATCAGTGCTCTATGGATGACACACGAAAATTTTCGTAACAGCAAATGAAAATTTGTAAAAACTCTATATCCCGTAATTTTACTTCGTAGTTCTTAAATCTGCTTTGGGGTTAGTAATCATACATAATAGTATTCAAATAACAAAATCTCCTAATTTAACCTCTCTTTTTTTTCATAAGCTCACTTGAATGGTTTGTGAAAATGTTAAAATTATATAAAAGCCCACAATTTGTAGATAAATTACTTTTTAAGTGATCTAACTTTTTAAAAGTTCACCTCTATGTTTAATATGTAAGAATAAACCTAGAATAAAATCATGATTATGAGTTTTCTTCTAATTTTTATATTTGAATATACTTTAAAAAGTTAGAATTGTGATTTTTTTGAATCATCAATTCTGCTTCAAAAAGGAATTTGATTTTACCTTAGAAGGAAATTCAATTTCATTTTTAAAATTGCCAAATTACAATTTTATTTTGGTCTCTTTAATGGTCACTAATTAAAATTATTTATTTAACCTCTATTTTCATTATTATATTTAATAATTAAGAATAATTTTGATAAATATTATTTTATATACATTTCATGTTATGTATGTTTTTAAATACAAGAATAAATTTATCATTTTAATTATGATTCTATTTAAATTTATTTCAATTCAAGTTATTTTATACCATTCATATGTACCAAACATAATAATTATGTTTTGTAAAATAATAGCTGAAGTAGCGCATATATTCTGGCAGTTACGATTTATAATTTCGATTAAATATGAACATACCATGAGATTCGAACCAAAAGAAAATATAAATATCAGCCTAGGAAATTATTTTGGTCTTAGTATTTCCTGAGTAGGAAGAAGAAATTCGATAGCGTGACCAGGCCCTATACAGTTAAAAGAAATGGCAAATGTACAATTGTTAAACTTTGTTAACATCAGTCAAGAACATAGTATTGGTGAAAATGGCTTTCTGCAGATCCGATCCAATACAACAACGAAGGCCATGATAAGCTCGACGTCAAAACCTGGCTGCACAGCCAGGCTGAACACATCATTATCAAGCAGAATCGTTTTGTTTACCCTTTTCCTCGATATCCTAGCGATCGACTCCCC
Organism: Laguncularia racemosa; assembly: GCA_037954665.1. Taxonomy (NCBI): domain Eukaryota; kingdom Viridiplantae; phylum Streptophyta; class Magnoliopsida; order Myrtales; family Combretaceae; genus Laguncularia; species Laguncularia racemosa. Next base: position 2,849,637 of record JBBMOL010000069.1, on the reverse strand, counting down.
GGACGAATCCCTGATGCAGCAGTTTCGCCGCGAAAACGAGCCTTCGATCCTGAAATCTGGTTTCCTGGAACCTCCTAGGAACACCTCTGCTTCATCTTTTTCGCTATGGAGGAGCCAGGAACTTTTTCTCATAGCGAACAGTCTACGCTTTTGGCTCACACTTCCGGAATCTTCATCTCCTCTGTATCCTTGCCACTGGCATTGCATACTCAAAATCTGCCAAATGAGCATGATCTTAGAAGAATAACTGAATAAAGAACAAGTTTATTTCCCACTAATAATATCTCAACTAACAACCACCTGAGGCCTTAAAGTTATTAGGGCATGTCCTGCTCCATCCATTAGAACAAGTCCTCCTCCTGATTGGTCTTTCCTAGAATAGTTATCCACCCGAAAGACCAATCTTCCGTGGGGATCGAAAACAGTGAAACCATCGGTTCCTTGGAAGCTCATGCTCGATCTCTTCCATACCGTGAGCCTTAGATTTGCACGCTCGTCCCTTTCTTGTACAGGAGCCGGCCACTTATTCACCGCTGGATGAATCCTAGACATGAATAATAAATAATACGACTGAGTATCGTATCGTTTCAGAAAGTAGGTGTAGTGATGAAATACACTTGAATGGATCAGATATCTCGTGAAGTAGAAAATAGAGAGTTCTCGTAGGAACATCATATGAGTGCAAGACTTTGTTTTAATTTATACTAGTTGGACGGTGTGCTTCGATGGACGTGGGGTTGATCGTTGGTGTGGAAGTGCGTGGAAAGAGAGAGCTTTTGTTTCGGACTGTTGTCGGCTATTGTGGCTTACACTACTCAATGACGTAGGACCCTAGCTTTATGGCACCATCAATTACCTTGATTACTCTCTGAAAACTTTCGTAGACACAAATTGTAGTATTGTACTAAAACTGAATACACTTCCAAAGTACAGGTTGTGACGTTTCGTTTATCCAGCATATCGTAATTAAATACAGTCTTTCCCGAGAAAAGGTTAGGTCTAATGTGAATTCATCAGTGCTATATAACAATAATATTTTAATATGTGACCATTTTAACAGTTTAAAGAAGATAGTTTTTTTTTTTTTTTTAATATCATCTTCAGTTGCTATTATATATCAAATATAATTAGAATTTACTTATTATTCATCGACACACGCTGTATATATATTACAATGGATTTTGTTTCATCTCGGTTGGTAAACTTATAAGTAGTAGGAATTAATTGGAAAAATGATTCTCGCTTTCCAACCCTATCCCAACATCATAATTCATAAAGGATTTGTGTCCCTCCACTGATATGGTTGAAAACTTAAAAGGTATTACGAAGAGCAAATCAAGATCCCCCTTCTCATGGGCCAAACTGCCCCATGTGCCGGATAATGTGTTGCTTTTCGATTTAAAGCGATGATTCATTTATCGACATCAACACTAAATGATATATGAATGGGACAAACTAATCATATTTGGCTACAGAATGATTAAAGGAGGCCTTTTCCTTCTTTTGCTTTGAAACACATCTAAATGATGTCAAGTTAAGGTTAGAGACTCAAAATTGAAACTTGCCGAAACATTCGCGAAGCATCAGAATACAACTTCGGACAACCTTCTCCAGCAGTGCAAAGATGGTACATATTACAGCGGAAGAAAGATGGTCTACTTTCGACATAAAATTGGGATCTATTTCTTTTTCCTTCTATGATTGCATATTCATTTTTTCATTGTTTGTCATTTCTAAAATAGGCACCAACTACCTCAATATTCACCAATGCCGGGGGGAAATGGAATGATTATTTTTCCATTGCAAAGCTATTGCTGGATTTAGTTGGCCAAAAAATTATTTCGTAGAATTGTAATTCTTATCAAATAAGGAATTATAATTCTTTCATAGAATCAAAAGAACTAACTATTCATTGATCTTTTCTTGAATATTTTCATACTTTACTAAAGAGATCCTAGCACAATACAAGCCATCAATTATATAAAGGTGTATTAATCTTTTTAAACATAATCATAATCTGTCAAAGCCCCTGTAACTAGTGATGACGTGAACATTGATTTTTTAGTACAATTTCTCTCTTTGGTTGTAATGTTAGTCGAGGAAAAAAAAATCATCATAATCTGTTACTAATACCAATACAACCTAAAGGATTAATAATTATTATTTTCTATTTAATTTCTAAATAATTATAACTATATTTATACTTTTATTCCATTCCGTGTCTTCGATGTATTTAACCATTATTCCACCAATTGGAATAGAGGCGTATAGCAACCTCACACTGCACTTGTTCAATATTCATCAGCATCCCCGCCCATCACCACCAAATCCCTGTCCCTGTACCCACCAAGCCCGTTTGTCTCTCTTTGGTCAGTATTGGTTTTGGTCGGGGTTTAAGGTGATGGTGGATTGATGATTGACAAGTAACACGTGGAGTGTACTGATTTATGCCTTTTTTTTTTAACTATTCTTTTTATTATTTATTTACTTATTTTCACTTAACTCTTTTACAATTTTTTTTCTAATTATTTTCACGTTAAACCTTTCGCTATGTGCTTGTCCACTTGTGAAAACTTCGGGCCTCACAAGTGTCACCAAGGAGAAGTGAACAATTTTAAAAATTATTAATGATGGTATTATTCTAAAAGTTTTCCGAACAATCCCGTATACCACTTTGTTAGTTTCCATCCTTCACCATTATTATGCAAGTAGGCAAAATGTAGTCATTGTAGCTCGAATGTGATCTCAGCGACAGGAAACGAATGTCAGACCACACAGTCAGTATTATTCGTATTCCAATCCATTTTTATGTTCTTTCATTCTTTTAAGTAATATATTATTATTACCACTTGAGATTTATTTATATATATATATATATATATATATGGAGTTGCACGATAAATTTGTAGTCAAATTCAAATCTTGGGAAATCAGCGTTGGCATGCTGTCTTGCCTCCTTTCCCATGCATAAAAGTTAGGTTTAATTAGTTCACTAATCAAACAGTGATGAAAACGTGTTTTCAGCCACGAGAATACGGACCAGTCTAAGGCTATTATGTTCACGGGATGATGAATCGTCAATGGAATGGTTCAAGTTACTTATATATAATATATAAACAATTAAACTAAAGCTTATACAATATTATTTTTAGAGGTGGAAATCATGGCAAATTGGCTTAGTTAATGCCTCATTTTTGCTGTCAGAAAGCACTTCACTGATACCAAGTATCCCAACTACAATTCAAAGGTCAAGCTACTTGTGAGACTAAAATGTCATTTTCTATATAATATTGACTGGGGCTGATCCCGATCTAGAGCCCCTATGGCCTAGTATTATTTTATTACTTTTACTATTACTATTACTATTATTATTATATGCCTAACATCATTGAGATTTATTCATTATTCATCCAAATATATGATATAGTAAACAATTTTTTCTTTATATACTTGATTGTATTATTAAGGATAGTATAGTAATACTATTTATGGAGTAGGGGTATTATAATATTTTACCCCAATTCAAATCCCAATTGCTTTGTTAATAAAAATTCGGATATAATTCTCTCTTTCTTTTCTCCCATCCTTCCTTTACATATATTCTTATTCTCCAATAGTTTCCTCTAATGTGCTTAATATGGGATTTAGGGTGTAGAATCAAAGTTCCTACGTCTTCGAGGGTTACAACCTTGAACTATGTTTTGGGACAAGTTGTCTTGGTAAGTGCCAAAATTCAGTGTTTGTAATGCATTGTTAAGAGTAAAACTGACCTAGGAAATGTTATTAAACTGAAAAAGTGAGTGAAATTGTGCTCAGAGCATTCAATCGTTTAAGAATATTCAAGAATTCAAAACTTTCAAGCAAGTTCTTTAGTCTATAAATTAATTTGATTATTGAGTTGTAAATGTGTTATATGGGAATCCAATGTGAAAATCAATATTAAAGCAAAGTTATATTGTATGATTCAATCTAAAGTGTAAGATGTTAAGTTGATGTTAAAAAATTCAAGGCTTCTATGAAGTTTTGAAGAGAGGAATTTTGTAGAATCTACAAAATACTTACTACAACTCGAATAGTAGCCATACAATCATCTGGACGTAGTGTTTTAAAGGAGGCTATTTGATTGGATATACCACTACCATTTGGACGGTATCGTGTAAAAACGGAATAGAATGTTCCGGATGGTATAAACCTTATAGCATCTAGAAGGTATAGCATAAAAAAGGAACAAAATGTTCCTATGTTCACCATTCAATCGGTACAATCATATACCATCCAAAAAGTGATGATCTAAACTCAAACAATAACTTTGCAAAACCTAATTTTCTTAATGATTTTAGCTAAATTATTTTCTTTATTGATTACAAATAATCTTTTAATGACTTCTTAATACTTTATTACATGAATTACACTTAATTTTGAAGGATTAATCAAACAAGTTCTAATCAAGAAATACTAACTGATGAAGTCCTTTCTATAACCTAAGTAAAACTAGAGTATAAGGTCTTGTAGAGGATGAAGTAATGGCTAGGTTAATTGATTTAATTTGGGAAAACACTAAATGCATATTATTTATGATTTAATATTAGGATTCAAAGCTGGGATAAGTCATATACTAGTTGAGTCTATCTTTCTAGGTATGTGATTAATGTTTTTGTTGCTTGTGGATGTTAGGATTAGAATCGAGGATCTTAATGAATATTTGGCTTTTACTTTTGTGCTACTTATATGTGACAATGATCAAGGGACCAACATATCGAATTGTTGATGATTTCAATGTGGCATCCTGATAATTGGTGTCTTGAGTGAAGTTATATATTAAAATGATCTAAATAATCTATGATTAATTCATGTAACCAACACTATATATGTATACATTATATATATGTTTGTTTTAGGATCACAAGTAATCATAAATCTTAAGATGACAAGATTGTGATGTTAGTGATGCCTAAATATAAAATAATTAAATGGTTGCTATGAATTACATATTCTCTTTTATGCTTATGTTATTGATTTACATGATATGCACCTATGTTTGCTAGTATTCATATGCTAGACTTTAGCTCACCCTTTATGAAAAATATTTTTTAGTTACAAGTACTTCTGAGGGTGTAAATCATTCCAATGAGTTGGGTTATGATCTTTACTATGATTTGGGTGATGATGTGAAGTTTGTTAACTATGATGAGTAGACACTGTGTATGGGCGTTAGATTACATTTTTTTTTCCAATCTGTATATGTGGATTTAGATATTAGACTCTCATGTTGGTTATGTTCAAATATGTTAGTTTGATAGATTGTTTATATTTGTATTAACAACAATTGTAGCAGCTTTAGTAGACTCCAACATCATATATCTATTCATTTGCAGTTGTTGGTCATAGTGAAACTCAATTAAGCCACCTAATGATGTAATTTTTTTGAGATTATACTATGTGTGAAATTGCAATTATTTACAACTATTGTGGTGATATTTAAGTAGGTTTGAGCCTTTACATGTCATTATCTAATAATGATACATGGTGGGTTGTAATGTCCCAGATTTCAAGAAATTACAACTTAAAGTGGTATTAGCGCGTAGGTTTACAAATCCTTCGAAACTTATGTATTGAATCCTATAAAGTAGTGAGATGTGAAGAGAATGGGTAAGATGTAGGTCCAAGTTAAACTAATGAGAACTGATATTTTATTTTAGTATGCTAATTGCATGATTGAATTTTCACTTTACTCTAAATTTTTTTAAAGTTATTCTTATAATTATATTTTAGTATATATAGTCCCTATTCCACTTATCTAATGTAATTGTAAGTTTCTATGCCGTTTCCTTTCTTTCTTATTCTTTATTATCAAGTGTTATACCTAGGAGAACTATAGATTAGAGTTCCTCTATCAATTCCAAGAGCATGATTCCTAATGAACAATCCCCACAACAGGTTAGTCCTCAGACTACTCAATTAGTAGGGGTAGTCATGAGTTGATTGTGCTAGTGGCTAATGGGAGCAGTGATAGCATTAAAAAATGCACGTTTTCCATAACTTAAGAGTGACACTCATTTATAATTATTGAGTAGAATTGAGATGGAAACTATAAAAAAGTGTAAATTATACATAAAATGGACCAATAGAGTGTAATCTTACCAAATTATAAATTGTGGTGAAAAATGTTGATTTATTTCACTTGGATCTAAATGTTGATTTTAGATAAAGGATAAGATAAAAGGAAACAACAAGCTAAAAGGCAATGGAGCTTACCATCTAGTTGGTAGGTCATTAAAGCATAGATAACTACCATTTGAAGCACTAACTCAACACCTTAGAGGATAATAGAGGTGAAATTTCTCACCAAGACATTAAATATCATTAGATTGGTTGCACTTCCAAATGTTTGGAAGTTGTTGTCATAAATTAAGGTATAGGGTTTGTCCTTATGGTTTCAAATTCTACATAACCCTATAATTTCTTAATTTATGTAGGTTTGTCTTGAACCTAACATGTACCATATAGCTAATATATGTAATTTAATTTGATAAAGATATTATAAATTCAATAGTATTGGCCTAACTTATAACTCAATGTATTAAGCCAACACTCAATCAATTAGTCAAATCTATCATAAATTTCTAATTTAAGTTGGTATTATGGTTTATATATTTTATGTTTTGTTATTATTATGGTTTAACTTACAATTTGCATGTCAAGATTTTAAATATGAACGATTAATAACATCTTTAACTTATACATATGGTTAACATGATACATTAATAGGTTCCATTATTATTCACAAAATAGGTTTTGAATTTAAATTTTTAGAGTTTGTACTTAGAGAATAAGGATGCTTATCTAAGTCACCTTATACTACTCACCACTAATATTTAGTTGTTTATTTCATATGGGATTTTTTAAATGGCCAAATTTCAAAATTTCCACTAGAAATGTTGCACTCTAGGTAGGGTATTTATTTTCCAAATTTGTTTGCATTGGTCCTTTATGATACTACTAGAAGATGAGGATTTATCTAACAACACATTATCTAACTGTTTCTTGATAAGGTAATATGACAATTTAACTGTACAAGAACCATGGCAATCGAAAGGTCACACTATTGAATCATGACCAACACTAACATGAATAGGTAAATTTCTTACATTCTTAAAAAATGTCATAGCTTAGTCATATCCACCTATGAATCTCCATGTCAAGCAATTCTACCACTTTAAGATGCATCGCATGCCTCTCATCCTTAGGACTCACCTTATAGTTTAAACTAATAGGCACCCACTTATCATTCCACACTTTAATCCTTTCACTAATATAAAATTTCCATAGCACATTCTCAATTTTTTTTTCCCTTCAAGGATACTGCTCCATGCCCATTAAGCCTTGCCCCCTTTTGTAGCATACTTAAAGTCTCTATCAGGAAAATAAACTCCTTTAAGAACTCTAACCCAAAAGAAATTTGGTTTTGACTTAAAATACCATTCTAATTTTGTCAATAAGGCATGATTAAAACAGTGTACTTCTTTAAAGCCCACACCTCCATTTTATTTTGAGTCAGTTAGTTTCTATCAACTCTTCCAATGAATTTTTCCTTCACCCTTTATTTGTCCTTACAAAAAAATTTGCAATCATTACACCATTTTTTAGGATACAAAAAAAAGACATAGAATAAGTGGGGATATCTAAAGCCACTAGTTTTATTAGCACCTCCCTTCCCACATCACTAAATAAACCCTTCTTCTAGTTCTTAAGCTTTTTCTCCACTTTCACCCTTACAACTTGTAGTGCCTCATAGTTAAATCTTCCCCAGATTGTTAAAAGACCCAAATAAAGTCTACGATCCTCTGTAATCCTTACTTGCAACATGCTTCCAATATCCTACTTAATGTCTTTAGGCACATTAGGATTGAAAAATAAGCTGAACTTATTGGAATTAACTGTTTGACCAAAAGCCCAGTAACAAGAATTGATCAACTCCATCAAACACATTATATTCTCCCTTTCTGCTGGCAAGAAGAATAATGAATCATCTACTAAGAAGAGATGAGATAAAATAGGACGAGACTTCTTCACTAATAAGCCCTTAAGATCACCTAGATAAACTTTCTTTTTTGTACCTTTTAACAAAACATTAGCCACTAGAATAAAAAGATAAGGAAATGGGGGATCTCCTTAACATAGGCCTCACTTAGGAATTATATGAACGACCTTTTTCCTAGTAACTACAACATTAAACTCAATAGTAGAAATACATCACATCACCCAATCAACTCATTTAGTTGCAAAACCATATTTAAGTACAACTTTCCTAAGAAAATTTCAATCAATTGTATCATAAGCCTTACTTATATCAACTTTTAAAGCACAAAAACCATCTTTTCCTCTCTTTTTAAGTTTCATAAAGTGAAAAACTTCATGTGCAACAATAACATTATCATGAATCATTTGACTTAAAATAAATGCACTTTGCTGTTAAAAAATGAGCTTCCCTAGAAAAGGTAGCCTATTAACCATAATTTTGGAAATGATTTTATACACAAAATTACAGACTAATAGGACAAAAAATGGAGAAAAGTCTTAGGGATTTAGGATTTTTGAGATTAGAATAAGATTTTTAGTATTCAAGATAGGAGGAAAAGCACTTGAATTGAAGAAAAACCTCGCTACATATGTAGTTTCTTTGCTAACAATATCCTAGAATTTTTTATAAAATATACTTGGAAAACCATCTAGGCTCAATGCCTTTAATCCTCCTATTTGAAAAATAGCCATTTTGACTTCATCTTCTCCCACCTTGCTACATAAAAGCATGTTCATTTTTAGACTGATCATGCTATGAATCTAATCTAGGCAACCATCATCACTATTTACATTGGTGCTAGAGTACAAATTAGAAAAATGAGAAGAAAACTCCCTTACTATTTCCTCCTCACTCTCCAACCAATGACTACTAAAGTCCTTCAGTCTTAACACTTTACTCCAATTTCTTCTTCTAATGTTTGAATGGTGAAAGAAAGATGTATTTTTATCACCAAACTTCAACTAATTGGTTTTAGCATGTTGGTGCCAATAGTTTTCTTCATTCTCCATAAGAGCATTAAGCTTGCCATACAAAAATTCCTCTTCTTCTCTATCCATACCACTAGAAGCACCTTGTATACTTGTTAATGCTGCCAAAACTTTATCTATCTCCTTCTTATTATTTGGGAACACTATCTTACACCAATCTAATAGCTTGTGCTTGCAACATTCCAATCGTAATAGCACTATACCCCATATCATTTCCCTTGATTTCTCATTCCAGCCATCTTGAACTACTTCCAAACATTCTTAGGAGGAGAGCCACATGTTTTCGAATTTGAAATATCTCCCTCTTTTCATGTATCTAGCATTTGTGTTCACCACAAGAGCAAGATGGTCTGAAGCAAATGTTGGCACATGCTCAATGCTACAATTATAATACTTTTTGATCCATGGTAATGAACCCAAACCTCTATCAATGCATTCTCTTACTAAAGCTTCTCCTTCTCTTTTATTGGACTACATGAACATAGGACCATCAAAATCTAGATCTTACAAATTTGAGTCCTCAATCATTACTTTAAAGCCATTCATTACCTACTCTCCAACCTTCCTCCTACCTCCTTCTCTTATTGATATAAAATAGCATTAAAATCCCTAATGCAAAACTACAAATCTTCCGCTATTTCCCCAACTTCACAAATGTATTTCCATAATTGCTTCTTTAACAAAAAATCTATTAAAGAATGGACCTAAGTAACTCTTCCTATAACCTCCCCCACTAGGCCACAACATACAAGAATCATGTACTGTTCATCAACATTCAATACTTCTGCTTCCACATGCCTATTCCACCATTTTGCCAATCCTCCTCCGATCCCTTTCTAAGGCACATAAAAATTGCCATGTATTTCACCCTAATCCTTATTCTTTCAAGATGACTTTCTTTTCTTTTTTTTTGTCTCTACTAGAAAGAGGATATTTGGATTGTATTTATTGATTAGGCTATTTAGATTACGAACTATCTTAGGAGGCCCAATCCCTTGACAATTCTAGCTTAAGATGATCATGGCTTTCATGTGGCTATTCTAGGCCAACCAACACCACCTATATTATCCACAAAGTTAACAGGAACATCCAACCACCCAACATATTGCATCTACTCAACCAACAAATGAGTAAACACCATAGCTTTTTTTCCTTCCATTCTTCCTTTTTTTTATTGCACTCTTGTGTTTTTTCAGATTTTTCCTCATTCTTGTAATTTTTTTCTCTCTTTTTCTTTTCCACTCTCGATTGATTTTTTATATTCCCCATAGATTTCCCCTAATAAATTCTTCCTCATGACACCAACACCAAAATCATCCTCCAACATCATAGTTTTCAACTTTTTTCTCTAGCCCTTCTCTTCCATCTCTTCTCTTCCTCTTTCAATACTAAGTTTACTCAAAGCTAGAGTGATCTCCACAGCTAGGGTAGGGGCCAAACTCATATTTACGTTGCCTTCTTTAATAGTTTTTGAGGTGTTGAGAACTAAATCAAAATTTGATTATTTTTTATAGGGATGTTGCACCAAATTAAAAGTAGGAAAAATCACTTGTTCATTCCTTCTCTCCAACTCAGGTACATCCTTCCCTTTATTCCCTACATCATAAACATCTTGGAATTGAAGGGAACTCTCAACAGATTTTAGGTTCGTGTTTGGTGGGTCTAAACGGAACTAGAGAATAGTGGTTTATGTTTATTATGCTATTAGGTATTGAGAAAATAGGTGGCAACTGATGGCAAGTTTGTAGGCTTTGGACACGGCTTTAATGTAAGGTAAAGACTATTTACATGAGGTTCAAGTTTATCATGGTGTAGGGAATGTGTAAAAAAAGGAGAGAAAAGTTTGGTTAAATTAGGAACAGAATTTGCATTGGATATAAGGTTTGAAACAAGAAGCTCCCATGTCTTAATAGCATTAGCATGCAAACCTAGCCTAGGTCCCCATCTTTTGCTTTCTCAAACACACAAACCCTACTCCCATGCCTCAATTTGCTACATGACAAGCACCAACCATTCAATCTTTCATATTTAAAATGAATTTGATACTTAATTCTACCTACTCTAGAAACCCACAAACTTAATTTTAATGTTACATTTATTAGCAGCTTGATTTGCACTCTTAGGAAAGCTCTTCTCACCCCCTTCTTCAACTCAATGGGTTCAACCTCAAGTACTTCCCTTAACCTACGACCAATAGCGCTTCCACTTTTCTTTATCAAATTCTCTAATGTCAAACCATGTATTTGAACCCAAATAGTCAATTTATCTAGAGGAATTTCATCTAGATTCCATCCTTTGCGCCATTCTTCTAGAACCATGTAATGACCTAAAACCAACCATGGTGATTTAGCCATAATATTTTGCATTTCAACAACATTATTAATTTTTAGAAGAAAAATGTTCGATTGTAAATAGGAGATAGATTCCACTCCATAACCCTTCTGTTTATTAGTCTAAACATCTATCACTACTAATTTGTTAAGAGTTTAATCTGAGATGATTTTTGCAACTATCAAGCATCCTAACAAATTACTATCTGTGTCCTCATTTGCATTCCCATTGTCATCTAAATAGATTTCATCATATTATGGGAGATTGTTGCTTGCAATCACTGATAAAGAGGCTATGAAGCTACAATAGAAGATGGAAACAAGTTTAATCTATGCATAACTTATAGATAACAAAGACTGAGATAATTTTGTTAACAAATAATAGTTTGCAAGGTTTTTGTTACCAACAAACACAAAAAACAAAGAACATAACTATGTTGAAGCAAGATTACGAAATTAGAGAATTTGATTCAGAATGAAAACTATTAGGGAAAAAAACAAAATGTTAGTTATTTCTATTGTATGGTAAATCTATTTATATCAATCTTTAATGGTCATGTGTTGTAAATATATGACACAAGTAAAAATTATTATTCTGCTATATTTTATTATATTCTACTATATTTCTATAAATTTCTACTGTATGTAACTTATATTTACAAATCATAGCTATTAACACCCCTGCAGTAGCCCCCCCAACTTGGAAATCAAGAACTACAGTTGAGTATCTCCAAGAGCTTTAGTCGTGAGATCTGCTATTTGAAGATTTGAAGAAACATGGGAAATTTTAAGAAATCCGCTACTAATGTGATGTTATGTGAAGTGAACATCCACTTCGCTATGTTTAGTATGATTGTGTAGATAAGAATTTTCCGCTATTAATTAAGCAGATCTGCTACCTGAACGTAGTGTGATAGGAAGCTTTACTGGAAAGTTGAAACCCCAAAGCAAATAGAAGATCTAGAGTAATTCTTTTATTTTTAGGCCATACTCCTATATTTGGCCTTAGTAGAAGAAGTAGACATTATCACTTGTTTCTTTGTCTTCCAAGAAATCAAAGACGATCCAAGAAAGATATAATATCCTCTTAGTGATTTCTTGTTAATAATATTTGCTCCCCAATCCACATCAAAATATCCAACAAGAGATAATATGGATGAAGATGCATAAAAGAGTCATCTATCAAACGTTCCTTTGAGATATTTCAGAACATAGATAGTTGCTTGAAAGTGAATAGTCCAAGGATTGCTAACAAACTAACTTAATTGTTAAATTGCAAAGCTAATATTTGGTCGCATGATTGTAAGATACAATAATCTTCCTACAATCCTCCTATAAGCTACTAGGTCTAGAAGTAATGATCTTGATTCACGATCAAAACGTAGATGTTGTGTGTCGAGTCTAATTTTTGAATTTTCCATTCCTAATCCGATCTAGACTAGACCCTATGCTCATCTAATATAGATCCTCGACTTGAGTTAGGAACTTCATTTAATTTTGGAGTCGCCACCCAACTGTTGTTGGGAAAGATTGAATTAAGACTAAATGAGTGAATTAGTCTTAATTTGGACCACTAGTCGTTGTGATTTCCTCCTCTCGTTTTTGGTGAAAAGAGGAAAAGGAAAACCAGAGTTTCTAAGTTCGGAGGCTAACCTATTAAAACCTTACGGTTACCACCTAATCTCCTAAAATTATCTCTATCTAGAAATGTCTTTTATTTTGTTTCTGTTGCTTTTTATTATGTTCTTGAATGAATTATTTAAGAAAAATGATTTTTTTTATTTCATTTTATGGGTTGACCCAAATGGGTACCTACGTACCTGCTATTCAGGATCAAACAAGCCGTAATTCGCTTTTCCTGAAAAGATTTAGTGGGTTTGTGAATTTTAATTTTGAAATCTCTTTTGATTTATGTTTTTACCATTTTTGGGATTTTTCTAAAAAATCTAAACCTAAGCTTAATAATTTGATTTTTGAAAATAATTTTTGGGGAAAACATCAATTTTGGATTTATTTGAGAAAATTATTTTTCTAAGTGATAAAACTCTTTTTTTTTTTCTATTTTTTCTTAATTTTTGAATTTTTATTAATTTTTGTAATTTTTTAATATTTTTTATCATTTTTATGATTCTTTTATTATTTTACAATTTTTATAATCTTTATAAGTTTTAATAATTTTTTATGATTTTTTATTAATTTTTCATAATTTTTGTGCATTTTTGTTTTATTAAAAATTTCCCTCTTAGGTTCTATCCTATTTCAAAATCTAAAGTTTTTTTATTATTTTTTTCTAATATTTTTATTATTTTCTACATTTTATTATTTTGATTATATTTTTTTCTTTTTATTATTTATTATTTTTTTTATTATTAACTCCTAAAAAATCTAATTTCTAACATTTTTCTATTTATTGAAATATAAATAACACATAAGTAAATAAACAAATAAATAAATAACAAAATTAATAAATCAATTCGGAATAAAATAAATCAAATAAATAAACAAAATAAAATAAAATAAAATAAATTGAAAAACCGACTTACTTGGATCTAGGTCAGTGCGCGGGTCGAGTTGGTCAAGTCGAATCAGGTCGAAGCGGTCGGACACGACGGCGGGGAGTGCTCGTTAACAGCGTTCCGACAGCCTTTTGCAGCGATTGAGGTGTCGAATCCTAGGTTATCAAGGGTGAGGAATCCAATGGTGGCGGTGGTTTGCTCCAGAAACACCTCTTGGTGGTTGCTCAACTCCTAATCGACAGTCACGGCTTCGAACTCCTCCGGTGGACTTTGATTCTCTCTTTTCTCTCACTTTCTCTCGCTTTTGATCTGTGTTTTGGCTTCCTCACTTCATCCTCTATTTATAGGCTCTCGAAATTGAGCTAGATAAGCTCGATTTCCACCGATCGAGGAAAATCGGATTTGCGGTTAAATGAACCAACTCCGATTCGTGTAAATCCTTCGATTTGTTGAGATTTGATTCCAATTGGATGATGTTTATCTCAATTGTGTTGAAAATCTGTTGGATTTGTGCAAAAAAATCGAATCGAAATGGCTGAAATTCAAAATTTTCTCCTCGCCGGCGATCTCGGACCTAAGTTGAAGACGATCACGCGCCCGGCGCATGCGTTCGCTCCAGCCAATCAGATGCCGCCACGTGTCCCTGGTAAATGAAAAATTTGCAAAACACGGAATCTGCTTCCCCCGCGTTTCGAACCCCTGACCTCGCACCCGCCTGACCATGACTCGGACCAGCTGAGCTAGCCCATTTTCCTGATTTTGTTTATTTCACAAATTGCATATATGCAATGCGATTTTTTTATTTTTTTGTATTTTTTGAAATTTCAAAAATTTGTAAAAAATATTTATTCCTTATTATTGCCATTTCTGAAATCATTTTTCAAAATTGATGTGTTTTCCTATTTATTTTTATTTTTTGAATATTTTTCTTATTTTTGCCAAATTAGAGAAAAATTGGAAAAAATTAGGAAAAATTGGAAATTGATTATTATTGATTCTTAGGGCAAAAATGGGGTGTTTACAATTGCCCCTCTTTGTAGTAAAGTTTGAAAAACTTAACTACAAAGACAAGAAAGACGCCATTTTTGGCCTCTTGATTTGAATAGATAACGCCTTGTTTTGGCTAATTATCTGGAAATTGGTTTCTGGTGGGAAAATGCTCCAAGAGCTAATAATCCCACGAGTTTAAAATGGTCCTAACAACTTAGAGTAATGTTCCTTCCCAAAAAATGCTTTATGGGCTGACTAATTGGCGATAGAAAACATCTCAAGCATTGTTTAGGAGTGTAGAATAAATGATGATAGGAGGCGTCTTACCAGACTAACAACCTTAAAAAGAAGATTATCTTAGGAAGCACCCTAATGAGCTGGCTACCTATCAACAGAAGCGTCTGACTAAACTAGCAACTATTTGGAAAAATACCTTTGAAAAGTGCTCTATTGAGCTGACTCATCGGTTATTAAAAGTTTGAAAAAGTGCTCCTATGAGCTGATTAATTAATGGATTCGAAAAGTGTTCCTCTGAGCTAACTAATCGATGGGTTCGAAAAGTGCTCCTCTAAGCTAACTAATCGAGGGAGTCTACGAAAGTGCCCCTTCTTTGGGCTGACTGACCTATAGCAGGAAGTGTCTTCTTAGACTAACGACCTTGGGGGAAATGTCTCAAAAAGTGCCCCTATAGGCTAACCTTGAGACAAGATATTTAGGAAAGTGCCCCTCTTGGGCTGACTAACCTATAGCGGGACGTGTCTTCTTAGATTAACGACCCTGGGGGAAATGTCTCAAAAAGTGCCCCTATGGGCTAACCTTGAGACAAGATATTTAGGAAAGTGCCCCTCTTGGGCTGACTGACCTATAGCGGGACGTGTCTTCTTAGACTAACGACCCTAGGGGAAATGTCTCAAAAAGTGCCCCTATGGGCTGACCTTGAGACAAGATATGTAGGAAAGTGCCCCTCTTAGGCTGACTAACCTATAGTGGGACGTGTCTTCTTAGACTAACGACCCTGGGGGAAATGTCTCAAAAAGTGCCCTTATGGGCTGACCTTGAGACAAAATATTTAGGAAAGTGCCCCTCTTGGGCTGACTGACCTATAGCGGGACGTGTCTTCTTAGACTAACGACCCTGGGGGAAATGTCTCAAAAAGTGCCCCTATGGGCTGACCTTGAGACAAAATATTTAGGAAAGTGCCCCTCTTGGGCTGACTGACCTATAGCGGGACGTGTCTTCTTAGACTAACGACCCTGGGGGAAATGTCTCAAAAAGTGCCCCTATGGGCTGACCTTGAGACAAGATATTTAGGAAAGTGCCTATCTTGAGCTGACTAACCTATAATAAAGATATCTCAAAAAGGTGCCCCTATGAGCTGACCTTAAGAGAGGATATTTAGGAAAGTGCCCCTATTGGGCTGACTAACCTATGATAAAAATATCTCAAAAAGGTGCCCCTATGGACTGACCTTAAGAGAGGATATTTAGGAAAGTGCCCCTATTGGGCTGACTAACCTATGATAAAAATATCTCAAAAAGGTGCCCCTATGGGCTGACCTTAAAAGAGGATATTTAGGAAAGTGCCCCTCTTGGGCTGACTAACCTATGATAAAAATGTCTCAAAAAGGTGCCCCTATGGGCTGACCTTAAGAGAGGATATTTAGGAAAGTGCCCCTCTTGGGCTGACTAACCTATGATAAAAATGTCTCAAAAAGGTACCCCTATGGATTGACCTTAAGAGAGGATATTTAGAAAAGTGCCCCTCTTGGGCTGACTAACCTATGATAAAAATATCTCAAAAAGGTGCCTCTATAGGCTGACCTTAAGAGAGGATATTTAGGAAAGTGCCCATCTTGGGCTGACTAACCTATAATAAAAATGTCTCAAAAAGGTGCTCCTATGGGCTGACCTTAAGAGAGGATATTTAGGAAAGTGCCCCTCTTAGGCTGACTAACCTATGATAAAAATATCTCAAAAAGGTGCCCCTATGGACTGACCTTAAGAAAGGATATTTAGGAAAGTGCCCCTCTTGGGCTGACTAACCTATGATAAAAATATCTCAAAAAGGGGCCCCTATGGGCTGACCTTAAGAGATGATATTTAGGAAAGTGCCCCTCTTGGGCTGACTAACCTATGATAAAAATGTCTCAAAAAGGTGCCCCTGTGGGCTGACCTTAAGAGAGGATATTTAGGAAAGTGCCCTTCTTGGGATGACTAAATTATTAAAGGGGATGTTTAGACAAGTGCCCCACTATGGGCTGACTCATCTTATGCTTTTTGAATATGCTTTCTACTGACTGAGCTAAATGATGTGATGCTTTTCATGATATGATGATAGTTATTCATTTTAATATGCTTGCCAATTTATCGTGGATGGCAACCAAACAACCGAACCTTCGTGCTGGTTTGCTTCTGCTTCACTTATTGTCATCTTGACACGGGGTTGAAAATCTTGATGTGCTTCCTTTCTTGTGCGCATGGCTCTTTTGCCGGTAGTGTTATCCTACTAATGCGCTAAGTTTTAATGCTCAAGAATAGATAGAATTATATTACAAAACTTATTGAGATTCATTATTATTTTAGTGTTTATCATTTATTGGTGAAGTGATGGGTAATATGTTTAGGAATATTTGTTGCGATGAGAATCGATTGGGATTATTGACCATTCAAGGACATTAACTTTGCTTGTAAAAAGTAAAAACTCGACTCAACGAAATTTGTATCAAACATTGGCTTTCATAAACATTGGCAAAATTTCAATTCCCTTGCCTAAGGATAGTACATCTTTATAGCATCTGTGTTAATGGGGTCTCTCAATTCCGGACCATCCATTTGAGTCAGTATCAAAGCACCTCCTGACAGAACCTTTTTCACCACGTAAGGGCCTTCATAGTTTGGGGTAAATTTCCCTCTGGAGTCTTTAGCGTTCGAGAGAACCTTCCTTAGCACCAGATCCCCTTCTTTGAAGTATCGGGGCCTTATTTTCTTGTTAAATGCTCGGGCCATCCTTTGTTGGTAACACTGGCCATGACATAGTGCGGTAAGTCTTTTTTCATCAATCAGATTCAGCTGATCAAGCCTCTTCTTTACCCAATCTGATTCGGTTAGCTGAGTTTCTGACAAGATTCTGAATGATGGTATTTCGACTTCAACTGGTAGCACTGCTTCAGTACCATATACCAATGAATATGGGGTAGCTCCAGTAGATGTTCTTATTGAAGTCCTATAAGCCATGAGAGCAAACGGTAACATTTCGTGCTAATCTTTGTAAGTGGTTGTCATTTTCTCGATGATCTTTTTGATATTCTTGTTAGCTGCTTCTACTGCCCCATTCATTTGAGGTCGGTAGGGAGTTGAATTTCTATGGTTTATGCGGAATTGTTGACATAAACCTATCATCGATTTGTTGTTAAGATTGGTACCGTTGTCAGTGATGATAGACTCAAGAACTCCATATCGGGCTATTATGTCCCTTTTCAAGAAGCGGACTATTACCCCTTTGGTGACATTGGCATATGACAAAGCTTCTACCCATTTGGTGAAGTAATCAATCGCTAACAGTATAAACCTGTGGCCATTGGATGCTGTCGGAGTGATTGGGCCAATTATGTCGATTTCCCACATGGAGAAAGGCCATGGTGCTGACAACAAATGTAGCTCATTGGGTGGAGCATTTATCCGGTTCGTGTGTACTTGACACAGATGACAGTGCTTGACATATTTTATGTAATCTGATTCCATGGTTAACCAATAGTATCCTAACCTCATGATTTTTCGGGCTAACATGTAGCCATTCATATGAGGTCCACATACTCCTTCGTGTACCTCTTTCATCAGTTTGCATGCTTCATTTTTGTCCACACATCTCAACAAGGTGGTATTAGATGATCTTTTGTAGAGTATAGACCCACTTAGTAAGAAATGGCTTGCTAACCTTCTGAGTGTTCTTTGGTCATTCTTGCTAGCCATTTCAAGATATTTACTTTCTTGGAGAAAGGTCTTGATGTCATGATACCAGGGCTGGTCATCTTGTACTTTTTCAATGGTTAAATAGTAGGTGGGCCGATTTTCGATGTCTATCTTCATCGGTTGGATTTCGGCTCCCCCTGTTATCTGGATCATAGATGCTAGTGTGGTTAGTGCATCTGCAAATTGATTCTGAGTTCTCGGGATATATGTGAAAGTGATTACCTTGAATTCTTCGATTAGCTCTATCAAGTGTTTATGATACGGTACCAGTTTAGGGTCTTTAGTCTTGTATTCCCCTCTTGTCTGTAGTATGATGAGCGACGAATCTCCGTATACTGCTAATTCGCGAATTTCCATTTGGCACGCCATTTTCAGGCCAAGAATGCATGCCTCATATTCCGCGATATTATTGGTATAGGGAAATGTAAGTCTTGTCGCTACAGGGAATTGAGTGCCATCTGGAGATATCAATACTGCCCCAACTCCGCAACCGAATACGTTGGCGGCTCCATCGAAAAACAGTTTCCATTTCGGGTTCTGCTCTATCCCAAAGTCTTCTACCGGTATATCTTCTACTATTAATATATTTTCGTCCGGGAATTGGGCTTGTAGTTCTTAGGAATCTGTCTCGACAGGGTGTTCTGCCAATTGGTCGGCTAAGGCTTGCCCTTTCATCGAGTTCTGATTTATGTATGTGATGTCAAACTCGGATAGGAGCATTTGCCATTTAGAGATTCTCCCTATCAAAGCTGGTTTCTCTGCCAAATATTTCAAGGGATCATGTTTTGTCAGTAGCTCAATATGATAGTAAAGGGTATATTGCCTTAGTCGATGCATGACCCAAATTAAAGCACAACAAGTCTTCTCCACCTCTAAGTACCTCTGTTCCCCTTCTGTGAATTTCTTGCTCAAGTAATATATGGAACGCTCTCTTCCCTCTTCATCTTTCTGCCCCAGCACACAACCCATGGATTCAGGGAGTATAGTGAGGTATAAGAATAAGGGCTTCCCCTGCTTCGGGACTATCAAGACCGGAGGTTTTATAAGGTAGTCTTTGATCGTCCTGAATGCTTCTTCGCATTCGTCGTCCCATTCTATGGTGGCATTCTTTTTCAACAGACAAAATAGTGGTCGGCATTTATCGGTGAGCTATGAGATAAAACGAGCTATATAATTTAATCTTTCCAGCAAGCTTCTTACTTCTTTAACAGAGCGTGGGGAAGGTAACTCTAATATAGACTTTAACTTGTCATGATCAATTTTAATGCCCTCCTGGCTTATGACAAACCCTAACAATTTCCCCGTTGTGACCCCGAAAGTGCATTTCTCTGGGTTTAACTTGAGCTAGAATTTTCTCAGTCGTTTAAATAATTTCCTCAGGATATCTATATGGCTTTCTCCTTCCTTAGATTTGGCTATCATGTCGTCGACGTATATTTCAACCTCTCGATGCATCATGTCATGAAGTATCTCGACCATGGCTTTCTGATACGTTGCCCCGGCGTTTTTCAAACCAAAGGGCATGACTTTGTAATAGAAAGTTCCCCACGTTGTGATGAAAGTCGTTTTGGTTTTATCTTCTTTAGCCATTTTTATTTTATTATATCCTGAGAAACCGTCCATGAATGAGAAAAGATGGTTTCCCGCAGTGTTGTCCACTAAAACATTAATGTGAGGTAGGGGGAAGTTATCCTTTGGCGTAGCTTGGTTTAAGTCCCGGAAGTCTACGCATACGCGTACTTTTCCATTCTTTTTCATAACAGGGACTATATTTGCCACCCATTCCGGGTAATCGGATACTTCGATGAACCCTACTTCTAGCAGTTTCTTAACTTCTTCTTTAATCTTTAGTAAGATGTCAGGTCTAAATCTTCTCAGTTTTTGTTTTTTAAGTTTGACATCTTCCCTTGTGGGAAGCCTATGAACCACTATTGATGGGTCTAGTCCTGGCATGTCGCCATATGACCAGGCGAACACATCTGCATATTCTGTTAATAACTCAGTTATCTCACATTTTTGCTCGGCACTCAAACTGGTCCCGATTTTGAGGTTTTTCCATGTTTCCTAGATTTACTGTCTCCACCGACTCATCGATCGAAATTCCGCTTTGTTCATATTTTTGCCAATTTTCTTGTATTATTTCGTGGTCAAGGATATCGCCTTCAACAACTGACCCAGCAGCGTTGGAAACGATATCAGCGTTTTTATTTTCTACCTGCACGAAATATCCCTGATGTTCGCTGGTAGGAGATCTGGGTAAAGTAAAAGCATATGTATAAGCAAAAACAGACTGTAATTGAATTAATAAAGAGTCTCAATAAAATTTGTTCAATAATCGTTCTCTACTTTTGAGCTGACCTAGAACTATTGATAGGATAACAAAACCAATGATTCAGAGTTGGATGCTGACTGGACGTGCGGGGGTTGGGTTCCCATTGCTGTCGTCACCCTCGCTTATCCGAGGCTCTTGAATAATATTCGCTCTTCAGAAAGATTGTTGGAGAGGTGGAATGTACATCTGGGTGTCGATTGGCTTCTCCTTCACTCTGCCTTTGACACCTTTTGCTTGCGCTTCTTCTTCGGCTGTGGGAACGTACCCTAGTCCAAACGTCCCTTGCTACCCCTCTTTAAACTGAAGGCCCTCCTTGCTGGTCACCACGTTCACTTCATTGAAAATTTGTAGACCAAGGTCTTCTGAACCTTCCTCCCCAATATATGGTATGACAGTTTCTTTGTACATGGCGTAATCCTGCTCGCCCAGCACGGTGACTATCTGGCCACTCACAATAAATTTAACCCTTTGGTGGAGACTAGAGGGGATGGCTTCAGCAGCATGTATCCAGGGTCTTCCCAAGAGTAGGTTGAAAGATCTTGGGATATCGAGGACCTGGAAAGATATGTGGAATACTTGTGGACCAATCTCCACCGGTAGGTTTATCTCCCCTAATATATCTCTTTTTGACCCATCAAAAGCTTTGACCACCGTTGAGCTAGGTGTTATATTGCTTGGATCGACCCCCAATAGGTCGAGGGTAGCCGGTAGGCAAACGTTGAGGGACGATCTGTTGTCGATGAGTACCCGGGAGACAATTGTGTCATTGCACTTAACCACTATAAACAGTGGTTTTATATGTTGGTCTCCCTCCTCCCCTAGCTCTTCTGGAGAGAAAGATATCTGGTCCATGGTAAAAATAGAATCCTCCACGTGACTTATTTTGTTTGTAGCGATGCCTTTTGGGACCTGAATCTGTTTAAGCACTTTGAAGAGTGTTTCCCTATGGGGCTCAGATGTTGTAAGAAGGCCCATAAGTGATATATGTGCTGGAACTTTGTTTAGTTGTTCCATTATCTTGTATTCACTCGCCTTGGCCATCTTTATAAACGCAGCGAGTCCCTCTTCCTCTTCCTCTCCTTTCTTCACGTTGGGCTCTTCAGTCGGGGTTCTATACTTTGGGTTATATATTCTCCCAGAGCGGGTGATTCCTCCCACCATAGGAGGTCGCTCTTGTTCGAGGGCTTGATAGTCGAAAGGTGCGGCCTTATAACTTTCTGCCAGTATCGAGACATTAAATACATATCTTTTCCTTGGGATCTGTATCTCAGTTGATTGTCCCTCGTAGCATTTTATCACCCTGGGCTTCTGATGGGAATTGATCATGTTTATAGTCTTCTCCTCTTCCTTCGACAGGTTGTCCTCCTTCGCAAACTCTGGCCCCCAACCGCTAGGCGGCCCATACTCAGTTGGGGTGTAAGAATAGTTCACCAAGTATTCAAACCTCCCATGTGATTCTCCTAAAGTGCCGACTGTTGGGTCTCCGGCTAACCATCTTCTTTTGATATGTGACTTTGGGGTTTTCTCTGGGACTTGACGAGACTGCTTTTTCTGTTGGTCTGTCGTCTTCTGCTTAAGGGCTTCCTTGGGAGTTGACTCCTCATATGTGATCATCTTAATGGTGGGCTTATGATTGGGTAGAGGGTTAGTGTTGACATTGGGTGTTGGGGTGCTCACAAAATCCAGCTGTACGATTCCTGCGTCGATTAGGTCTTGGATTTTGTGCCGAAGCCTCCAGCACCTATCTGTAGAATGCCCCTCTTGACCCATATGGTAGTCACATCTAAGGCTTAAGTCGAAATTCTTGGGCTTGTACCGGTCGTTGGGGATCTCAAAGCTGATCAAGTTATCCGCCCTCAACCGAGCAAAGACTTGACTAAGCGGAATGGGGATTGGAGTGAACTGCCTTGGGACTCTGGTGGCTTGGGTATGACCTGTCGTGGATTGCTAGGCTGGGGTACTCATGGTCTGAAATGTCACACAAGTTCTAGCTTTTTCTGCCTTACCGGAATGGACAGTGCTGACGGTGGACTCCTTAACTCTATTACCTCCTAAGGGCCTTTGTGTTGGTGTGACCTTAGGAGGATCCATCATTTGGAGTCTGCCGGTGGTGATGGCATTTTCAATCTGGCATCCTGCAGCTACTACCTCTGCAAAGCTGGATGAGGTCTGGCCTACTAGATGTGAAAAGTAGGTCTTGTCTAAGGTGTTGACAAATATGGATGTCAACTCCTTCTCAGAGATCGGGATTGCTATTCTAGCGGCCTGAGCTCTCCAGCGCTGAGCATACTCCTTAAACGGCTCAGTATGTCTTTTCCGGAGACTCCCCAAATTAATCACGGAGGGGGCGACCTCAATATTGAACTTATACTGGTCGTAGAACGCCCAGGCCAGTTTTTCCCAGGTATTGACATTATTGAAGTCCAGGTGGGCGTACCAGACCAATGCAGGGCCTATGAGGCTGTCTTAGAAGGTATGGATCATGAGTTGGTTTTATTGAGCATACTTGCTCATCTTTCGGGCATATAGCCTGGTATGCATTTTAGGGCACCCGGTCCCATCGTATTTTTCAAACTCCGAGGTTTTGAACTTCTCAGGGTATACCTCTTCCTTGTACACTGGCAGACTAGTGATCCCGGCCTGCTCGAAACCATCAGGACCCTCAATTGTTTTCATCTTATCATGGAGCTGCTGGAAGAGTCTCTTCTCCATTTCCTTCTGTCTCTCTTCCATCTCTCTTTTCAGGTCATCAGAGATTGGCCCCTGGTTGATCTTCGGCTCATATTCAAAGGCCGGGTTAAGGTGGAAATTGATCTCTTCATACTCCGGAGGCTATCCCTCCACTGCTTTTCCTTTCCTGGCCCCTGAATGTTCTTCCTGGGTTGGCTGAGTGGTGCGAAGGAGGCTGATGCTTTCAGTTAAGAGGTGGACCTGGGCAGCCAATTATTGGACTGTTTGTTCTAGGGATATGATCCTAGAGTCTGAGGCAGCTTCAGCATTTGTGTTGTTGCGGTTGTCGCTACTGTTGGCCATTTTTGTTCTTGAACGTGTGCGAATTGGGCTTTTGGGAGGGTTCAGTTGCTTGGGAGCTATCTTGATGCCTGACGCGCATTTTGTTTTTTTTTTCTTTAGTATAATGCATGCAAAATGCTATGTATGTGTCACACAGATGCTAAAAATAAAAAGGGTTGACAATTGATTGATGATGTAATATTGAAACTTTCACTTTTATTAATATTGGAAATTTTGGAGTTCGAAAGAAAAATAAAAGATTACAAATGATGATCTATTTCCTAGCTCTTTTGGTCTTCTGTTGTGGAGGCACAGGCTTCCCGTTGATGACAGCTTCCAGTTCTTCGACTCTGACCTTGGTCTTTTCTAACTGAGCTTCCAAGGCTTTATTCCTTTGGTCGGATTCCTTGAATCGTCCTTTCCAGATGTCTTTCTTATAATTTGCAGCTTCAAAGTATACCTCCATCCGGGCCTTGACCTGCTCTAGGTAGATTTCTAGCTCTGGATTTATCTTGTCTGGCCTCGGTTGAGTGACATCTGGAACCCAGTATGCTCTTTCCCCTGTCTGGTACAGCTGGCGGATTACAAACTCTCTGGTGGCTCGGTGCTTTCCCACTTCGCCATCTAGCTCCTTGAGGTCTACATTCGGACTTTCAATTCTAGCTTCCCAAAGTGCTTTGACCTCTGCCAGCTTAGCAAACTTTTCAGCTACCAGCAGGTTCGGATCTTGGTACTCGAAGGTGACTGCTTCCAGCGAGGGTCGATAAACTATGTCTTGGATAGTACCAAACTGGAGGACCACTGAATTGGGGTGATATCCAATACATCCATTGATTCCGATTAAAGGCATGGCTTGAAAATTACTGCAAGTCAAAATAATTTTGTCGCAGCAACTCCACCTGGCTGTCCACAAAATATCCTTGGCACTGAAGCTTCTAAGCACTTCTACCCAACTGTGGCTGGTAAGGTCGTTGGGTAACTTTATCTTTTCTACACATGAATCCACAAGGTCCACCTACTGGGCCAAGGTTTTCCGGACCATGTTCAACCCGAAACACTTAAGGTGGCTTACGAACCATATCAGCATAAGGTTGATGCTTGAGCGGAGGATCTCATGGCCTTTTTTTCTGAGGAAGTTTAAGTTCCGAATTTGTTCAGCCAATAGAGCCGAGATGTAAGATCTTCCTTCCAAGAATTGGGTCACCAGCTCTGCAACCTGGTAGTGAACGTAGAAAGTTCCGATGGGGAATAGTATGGTAGCAAAAGCCGTCAAGATGAAAGCATTCACCCTTCTCTGTCTGTAAGTCTTGGGGTCCCCACACAGTATGTCTTTTCTATCCTCATTGTCTTCTCGGGCAATGAACCAGGCTTCCAAATCGTCCATCTATATGCAGTATCCATTACAGTTTGCTAGGGCTTTGTTGACTACTGTTTTGTGGATACCTAGTAGTCTGCTGAAGGTACCGGCTGGCCCGGCCTCAAGATCTGGCACATAGATTTGATCAGTCAGTGCTGGAGCCTGTAGCAGCTGGGTGTACTCTTCCAGGGTAGGGGTGATTTCATGTGGCCCGATAAAGAAAGCTACGGGCTCTACTTCCCATAACTGGAGCATAGCCCGTACCAAAGGCAAATTCACCTCTATCTTTGTTAGTGAGAGGATGGGCCCTATCTCTTGCTGGATGAAGGCCTACTCCTCTTGATTGTATAAGGTAAACCATTGGTCTAATACCAACTTTGGGTCGAAAGGTTTGTACACCCGAATTTCTTTGCGGAGGAGGCGATCGACTGCGGTGCTAGCCATCTATTACAACAAGAAATTTCCTAATTACAACCAGCACTATGAAAATATTACAGGGAAATAGATTCGAACTCCATTGAGTAGAACAATAAATTATTACATCATCATCAATTGTCAACCCATGACTTATGTATGCAAATAGGTTGGTTCTAACTGGTCCCCAAGCTCTATGGCCTCCCGCATTCTCGGAGAAATGGATCTCAGGCCACATCGAAGCATTGGGTGGGATAGCCTAATTGGTCCCGAACGGTGATCAACTCACTTCGCTTGAAACCTACACAATGGCTCCCCGTCTTAAGGTTCTAGGACGATCCGGGTTCAACCGCATCTATTCACACGAACATATGCATGTATGCAGACCCCAAAGTAAAGAAAACTAAACTTAGCTAATCCCTAAAAAGTTAGCAACAGAATAATAATTGAAAGACATTTCTTTAAAAGAACATCTTAAGGAGATTCAGGTGACTAGCCTACTTGAATGATTCCCCAGTGGAGTCGCCATCCTATCGAGTCTAATTTTTTAATTTTCCATTTCTAATTCAATCTAGACTAGACCTTATGCTCATCTAATATAGATCTTCGACTTGAGTTAGGAACTTTGTTTAATTTTGGAGTCGCCACCCAACTATTGTTGGGAAAGATTGAATTAAGACTAAAGGAGCGAATTAGTCTTAATTTGGACCACTAGTCGTCGTGATTTCCTCCTCTCGTTTTTGGTGAAAAGAGGAAAAGGAAAACCAGAGTTTTTAAGTTCGGAGGCTAACCTATTAAAACCTTACGGTTACCACCTAATCTCCTAAGATTATCTCTATCTAGAAATGCCTTTTATTTTGTTTCTATTGCTTTTTATTATGTTCTTGAATGAATTATTTAAGAAAAATGATTTATTTTATTTTATTTTATGGGTTAACCCAAATGGGTGCCTACGTACCTGCTATTCAAGATCAAACAAGTCGTAGTTCGCTTTTCCTGAAAAGATTTAGTAGGTTTGTGAATTTTAATTTTGAAATCTCTTTTGATTTATGTTTTTACCATTTTTTGGATTTTTCTAAAAAATCTACACCTAAGCTTAATAATTTGATTTTTGAAAATAATTTTTGGGGAAAACATCAATTTTTGATTTATTTGAGAAAATGATTTTTCTAAGTGATAAAACTCATTTTTTTTCTATTTTTTCTTAATTTTCGAATTTTTATTAATTTTTGTATTTTTTTTATGATTTTTATGATTCTTTTATTATTTTACAATTTTTATAATCTTTATAAGTTTTTATAATTTTTTATGATTTTTTATTAATTTTTCATAATTTTTGTGCATTTTTGTTTTATTAAAAATTTCCCTCCTAGGTTCTACCCTATTTCAAAATTTAAAGTTTTATTATTATTTTTTTCTAATTTTTTTTTATTATTTTCTACATTTTTATTATTTATTATTTTGATTATATTTTTTTCTTTTTATTATTTATTTTTTTATTATCATTAACTCCTAAAAAATCTAATTTTTAACATTTTTCTATTTATTGAAATATAAATAACACATAAGTAAATAAACAAATAAATAAATAACAAAATTAATAAATCAATTCGGAATAAAATAAATCAAATAAATAAACAAAACAAAATAAAATAAAATAAACAGAAAATCCGACTTACTTGGATCCGGGTCAGTACGCGGGTCGGGTCGGTCAGGTCGAATCGGGTCGAAGCGGTCGGACACGGCGGCGGGGAGTGCTCGTTGACGGCGTTCCGGCGGCCTTTTGCAATGATTGAGGTGTCGAATCCTAGGTTATCAAGGGTGAGGAATCCAATGGTGGCGGTGGTTTGCTCCAGAAACGCCTCTTGGTGGTTGCTCAACTCCTAATCAGCGGTCGCAACTTCAAACTCCTCTAGTGGACTTCGATTCTCTCTTTTCTCTCACTTTCTCTTGCTTTTGATCTGTGTTCTGGCTTCCTCACTTCATCCTCTATTTATAGGCTCTCGAAATCGAGCTAGATAAGCTCGGATTTCCACCGATCGAGGCAAATCGGATTTGTGGTTAAATGAACCAACTCCGATTTGTGTAAATCCTTCGATTTGTTGAGATTTGATTCCAATTAGATGATGTTTATCTCAATTCTGTTGAAGATCTGTTGGATTTGTGCAAAAAATCGAATTGAAACGGCCGAAATTCGAATTTTTCTCCTCGTCGGCGATCTCGGACCGAAGTTGAAGACGATCACGCGCCTGGCGCGTGCGTTCGCTCCAACCAATCAGATACTGCCACGTGTCCCGAGTAAATGAAAAATTTGCAAAACGCGGAATCTGCCTCCCCCGCGTTTCGAACCCCTGACCTCGCACCCGCTTAACCATGACTCGGACCAGCTGAGCTAGCCCATTTTCTTGATTTTGTTTATTTCACAAATTGCATATATGCAATGCAATTTTTTTATTTTTTTGTATTTTTTGAAATTTCAAAAATTTGTAAAAATTATTTATTCCTTATTATTACCATTTCTGAAATCATTTTTCAAAATTGATGTGTTTTCCTATTTATTTTTATTTTTTGAATATTTTTCTTATTTTTGCCAAATTAGAGAAAAATTGGAAAAAAATAAGAAAAATTGGAAATTGATTATTATTGATTCTTATGGCAAAAATGGGGTGTTTACATTGTGGAAAAGGTATTTTAGTTAGTTTTGCTGCTGTCAAACCAACATCTTACAGTATATCTAGTAAGAATTTTCTTTGATTAAGCATAAATCCATGACTTCAATTTCTAGAAAGAATCGCACTCCACCAAGATCCTTTATGGTAAAAGCATTGTGCAGGGCAATTTTAACTCTTTCAATTGCTGATAATGAGTTTCCTGCAATTAGAACATCATCAACATACACCACCACAACGAGAAAGTTGTCATCTTGATTCTTGATAAACAGGGAATAATCATTTTTAGATTGTAAAAATCCACGAGAAGATATAAAATGAATAAACTCCTTGTTCCACTAGCGTGAAGCTTGGTTCAATCCATATAATAATTGGATTAATCTACAAACTTTTCCTAGTGATGAAACTTTATAATCTTTTGGAAGTTCCATATATATTTTTTCCTCTAAAAATCTGTGCAAAAATGCATTTTTAACATCAAGTTGCTGAACATGCTAAGACTATACAACTACTAAGGCCAATACTATTTAAACTGTCATTAATTTCGCAATAGGAGGAAACGTGTATATATAATCAATTCCTTCAATTTGATTATATAATTTTGCAACTAATCTTGCTTTGTATCTTTCTATTGAGCTATCAGCCTTGTATTTGATTTTATATGTCTATTTAGGTCCAATAGTCTTCTTTCCCGATGGTAAATCAACTAGATCCCAAGTTTGATTAGCTTCAAGAGTTAAAATTTCTTTATCCATAGCATCTATCCATTTAGAATTATTCTTAGCTTCTTGATAATTTCGTGGTTCATGGATAGATAAAACATTTGCTAATGAGGCCACATATTCTTTAGGAAATTAGTTTAAAGTGTTGGAATTAAGAAGGGGATATAGGCTACAAGAATTTCCTAATATAGATAAAGGAGTTGATTGTGCATTATGCATGAAATTAGTAAGCTAGGTTGGAGTTTTTCTTTTTCTAAAAGATTGTCTTAGGGAATCAAAAGATATATCATTAACATGATTTGAAATATTAGGAAGTCTAGATGGAAGAGAAGGTATATCGGTTTTAGATTTATTAAAACAACTTTTTGAAGGAATTAGGGATACAAAGATATTAAAATGTTCATTTGAAACACTTTTCTTAAAGGGAAAAATATGTTCAACAAAAAGAGACATTCTTACGGACAAATAAGGCTTTATTTGTGAGATCATAGAGTTTATTCACTTTTTGATTGTGTGGATAACCTAGGAATACACACCTTTTCCCTTTAGCATCAAACTTATCTCCAAATTTATTGACAATAGGGGCATAATACAAGTAACTTATTATTCTAGTGTATTTTACTGTATTTTATTGTATTCTACTGTATTAATTATAAATTTCTGTTGTATGTAACTTTTATTTACAAATCATAACTATTAACAAATTTTGAATTACAAAGCACACGAAAGCAGATGTGTACCTCCGTCGAGAACTGAGACTGCACAGAAAATGTAAACACAAAGAAATAAAAGATTGAATGAAAGAACAAATCTCTATGGATGATGACTGTTGAAACAAACTACAACTCTTACCCTTTTTTTAAAAAAAAAAAATCTAGAAGCTACGAAGAACAAGAACAGGGAGAAGGATGTAATAATGTAGATAAACAGGAAAATGGAAAAGGGAAAGCTCATCGAACAAATCAAAGCCTTTAGAATCAGATGAATGGTGCGTGAAATGCAACAGTGCACATGCTAATGATGCAAAAAGAATCTAAAAGAAAGAGAAAATAACTGTTTTCTTTAAACATCCTATGTAAACCACTCTGCCAAAGAGAGAAAAAAATCTCTCCCTCCCTAACAGGCTAGAGAGAGAGAGAGAGAGAAACTGACTTCCCTCAGCTGCCTTTTAACCTAAAGTGTCAAAAGAGGATAAAAACACCAAAAGTTAAGCTCGCTGCAGCAGATTTTATCAATGTCGAAAGCAATGAACAAGCAAAAGCGACAATCTCGATGACGCATACAGCAATTTTATACAACGACTGAGCTTCTTACATTTGCCCTTCAATTATAGAGCTTCAAATCCTAGCAAAAGAAGAATATCACGCCAAAAACGTGAAAAGGGTTTTTAACATAGTTTAAAAAGTAATATAATTAGGGTAATACGAAAAGAGAAAAAGCTATATGTACAAGAGAGGGAAATCTTTAGTACGAAAATTACAATTATAGAAGCGTTTTGAAATTGTTTTGTTGGATGATCTGAGGATTATTCGAAATCAAGCTTGACAATAAAATTATTCACCGAATTTTGAATTTGGCCATTAAAAATGAAAGAAAGTAGTGAATAACTTTGTTTAGTAATGTAGGAATCGGTGAAAAATGAAAGAAAATGGATGGATATATTATTTTAAAGTAAAGATCGAAATGAATGAAAATAGATAGAAAGGATAGAAAAGTGGCAAAATCAAGATG
This sequence comes from Laguncularia racemosa, assembly GCA_037954665.1. Taxonomy (NCBI): domain Eukaryota; kingdom Viridiplantae; phylum Streptophyta; class Magnoliopsida; order Myrtales; family Combretaceae; genus Laguncularia; species Laguncularia racemosa. The sequence continues at coordinate 2,818,527 of JBBMOL010000069.1, read as the reverse complement.
CCCCCCAAATTAGTATAACAAATAAATATGCCATTTCCTCCCATCTTGTTTTTACCATGTCAATCAAACAAACGAAAAAGTTGATTCCCTTTTGTTTCCACTGATTTTTATATTACCAAACAAAGTTACCAATAAGAAACTGGTCCTCATAAACCTCTTAAGCAATGGAGTGAATCATCTCCGACATCCTATGCACTCCTACCAAAGCAAGCCAAAAGAACTTCAGTCCAGAAGCTGGCTGTGCGTTTTGATCAACTAACCAAACATTGACCTGTTGACACTCAATATGGTTTTCGAGATTTTCATTTATTTGTTAACAACGACGGGAGGAATTCGATTTCTTACTCTGCTAAATGATCGTTTCAAAAAAAAAAAAATGATTATTCACTGTTTATAGAAGTACTAATTGAAAATCCCTGCTATTTATAAAGTAATCCTGACTATGATGTTACAGTACAAGTAGCAAAAAAAATAAAGATTATTGGAGACCAATAATCCTTTGTAAATGTATTCATACGAGAACTCACGGTAATATATACACGATGTGACATATTGGGAGCACTAAAATATGGATAATAAAACTCAATTTGCAGTTTGTATGCTAGTCCTAGACATGGACGGTGATGATGATTGAGGCTATGCTCACCCCCGAAAGCAAAACCTATATAAAACATCAGTCCTAACTCCTAAGTAAAACATCCTAATGGAAAAAAAAAAAAAAGTATTGAATTACCAATCCGGAAAAGGGATAGAATTTAAACAGCACAAGATGCACAGTTACATGTCTTGGGTACAAAAGCACAGACTCCAAAAGGCTTATTAGGAAGCCGACAATCTATGCCAAAGCAGCATGGTACGGTGGTACACATGGGTGTGGGTGTAGCCTGGGCACAGCACTTGCATGGCAAGCATAATTGGAACGGTGTCAGCTGCCTCCTCGTGCCGCCGCTCCCCCGCGCAACCTCTATTATTTGATACTCTGCTGGTGTCGCGGGCTCCAACTCACTCGTCCAGGACTCTGTCGACAGGTGATCCACTGCCTTGGATCCTGCAATTCCAAAAAATTGAATAGTTAGAAGGAGAATGAGATGAATGAATATTTTTGAGCCAGGAACACACCTAGTAGCGTAATCAAGAGTTGAGCAATAATGAAGAAACTAAGGATGGGCTGGATTCTGGTGTGAGGGATTGGGGCGATGTGCTCCATCGTTTTAGAGGTTGAGGAAGAGAGACATGGATGATATGGTAATGGTGATGAGTGGTGGAAAGACATGAAGTTAGGAGGTCAAATGAGAAGCTGACATGTATCTTGAGATGATGGGAGGTTCTCCTCCAATGATAGAGACAGCATGGCACCCTCCACTTCCACCATCAGCCTATAATCCATACTCTTCTAATTAAATCTTACTTTATTAATTAATTGCACTTAACTTAGAGCTATCTTTACTTGCATCTATTGCTACATCATCGCTTGCCTTTCTACACTCTTCTAATTGGAATCATTAAGGGATGTACATTCATAGCTAAAACTAAAATTAACTAAAATCAATTTGCCTACAGGAGTCAACAGATTTTTTTTTCCTGTTTGACAAGGTACTTATAGCAAATAAATTGTTTTCTCTGAAAAGCTTCAAGTACGACTAATAACACAAGTTTCCACTATTGGCTCACTTTTTTATATGATTACAGCCCATCAATCTTCTAAACTTCTGCATAGTTATTGCTTTATTTTTTTTTTTTCCTTTCCTTTTCCTCTCTCTCTCTCTTTTGGTGGGGAGGAGCACCCTAAACTACAACCATATTAAAATGTGCTAAGCCTGATTAGTTAATGTGATATAAATAATTAGGTCTATATGTGAGATAATTTAGGAAGTTTAAAAATAATGGTTTGACCACGGTACACTAAGTGTGCCTTATCTTTCTCATCCTTTCTCACCAAGCCCATATACTAAGTAATTCTTTGGAAAGACTATTGGGCTAATGCATCTCTCTCCTAAAAGCCTATTAATAGCTTTAGAAAGCCTTATTATTCTTGATTGTTGATTACCAAAATGATTGGGTGGGGTTATCCACCACTAGATTCTATAAATATCACCTAACTTTTTCTGGAAAATGTCTCAAATAAATGATTTAAAATCCTAGAAATTAGACCCAATGATTAAATAAATAAATAAAGCTTCTTGAGTTCAAACGACCACCGCTTTAAATACCAAACACTACAAAATTAAAGCGTTTCAATTCCTCAAATTGTCATACCGGTATGCAAAAATTACTAAAACTACTACTTCTTCCTCCCTTATCTCTTTCATCATCTTACTTGCTGTGTCAATGAAACTTTCTTCAAAAAAATAAAAATCTTTACTTTTATTGTGGGAAGCAAAGATATGTTTAGTGGGAGTACTCATTATAGAGGAATGGGTGGTTGTGCACTTGGTGACGAAGAAAGTAAAAGGAAACCATTAGTTCAAACTCACCCACCATAGAAGAACAAAGTCAAAACTTACTAGAGGCATGGGTTAATTTTCAAGTTTTACATATAAAAAATCTATAGAATTTACAATAAAATTTATGAAATTACTTAAAAGAAAATTCCTATTTTTTTGTTTCATATTTATATGATTTTACATCTTACTACTTGACAAATGGAAAAGAATAAAGAGAAATAATAGAAAATGTAAAGTTATAGATTAATATGGAGAAAAATAAGGAAAAAAAAGATGAAAAATATAAAGTGAGAGAGGTAGTGTTAGGTTTACTCATTTAGAGTTATTAACTAATAAACTTGGACTTCTCTCTTTTTCTTTTTATCAAAACATTTATTAGCCAAAAAATATAATATTTTCAATTATTATTTATTTATTTATTTTATTTAATAAATTTTTATAAAGTGTTATAAAATATCTTAAAATCTATATCCTATATATCTTAGAATACAGGTTTTAAAATTGATATAGGATAAAAAGGTTTAGTACCTATACCTTATCCCGTGAGGGCAATTTCAAAAAATCTATACCTAATAATTATCTTATAATCCTTAATATCTATTCAACACCTATCCGGTCAAATAGGATATAAATAGTATATAGTAGGGTTACCTATTCACCTTAGTGAAAATGTAGTTTTAGTCCTAATTTGCTTACAAGATCCTCATTTAATACATTTTCCTTGATTTTACCATTGAGCTTCTCATTTATTTTCCACTTTTAAACAATCTGTATGCTCATGTTCTAGCGTAAATGTTATGACCTTTATTGCTCGTCTTGAGAAAATTTTCATTGACATACAATGAAGAGAAGGAAGAAAGAAAGTATTTTCTTTTTTTTTTTAATGATAATTACAAGGAAAAATACGACCCCTTTATAGATAAAGTAGGTGAAAATAACAGAGGAAAAATAAATGCAATAAATACCTAATCCTCTAACCAAAATAAAAATAAATAAATAAAATCCTACAAGCTAACTAAAGGAAAGAATGATTTACAATTATTGCCCAAAAATAATACTGGGGGCAATCTTATATTTTGGTTCTATTTTAAACCCTTAGCTGCTTATATCCAGAGTACGTTTTCACCTTTCCTTTTTCTTTTCCGTTCCTCTTACCTTTTGTACATATCTCTTTCCTCCAACTTTGCAAACAAAAATGAATTTTGAAGGTAAGCGAGACATTCTTTTCACATTCTCTTAGGTTCAGAACATGTTGAATTAATAAAGGTAGAATTTTCATTGCAGAACCAGGGTTGTTACGTGTTTTTGGTGAAGAATAACATACTGTGGTTTTTTTTTTTTTTGGGATAATTTCTTCTAGTTTCGGGTAAGTTTTCTTTATTAACTGCAATAAAATTCAATTGAACAACCCAATTGTATTGTAAAGATTAGTTTTTTTATTAAGTTTGCGGTTTAGAGATCTACGATAGTGTTGCAAGTGAGAACCTATGTTTGAAAAGGGTTGAATGAATGAAGGTTAAAGGTTTATAAGGTTTGAAGGATGTTTAGAGTCGCATTTTGCAAGTTTGGAGTAAACTGTGGGTGATTCTGCAAATGTAAAAATGCAGATTCTATAGTTTAGAAGGGAAGCTCCAGATGGGATGCGCAAGTTCTTGGAGAGGCCCCTCACAAGCTTAGAAGTGCTATTGAAGCTGTGAATAAACTCAGGGAGGATCCTAATGCTAATGACCAGTATCTGCCTCCTTTTGTCATTGTTGACGAAAATGGAAATGCTGAAGAGCCAACTGTGGATGGTGATGCTGTCGTTACATTTAACTTCCGAGCTGACCGTATGGTCATGTTTGCCAAGGCACTTGAATACAAAGATTTTGACAAATTTGATTGAGCTTGATTTCCTGAAATTCATTAGGCTGGCAAGCTCCAGTATGATGGTGAGTTGAAGCTGCCAAGCCATTATCTTGTCTCCCACCAGAAGTTGAGAGAACATCTGGTGAATATTTGGTGCATGACGGTATCCTAACATTTGCCTGCAGGTAAGCTACTTCAAACTCTATATACTTTTGATTTTAGGCAGAAGTATCAAATTGGTCATATAGAGAAGAGCAGATTTGGGACCTATACTTAGTTTTGGTCCAATTATGGACTAGAACTTTTTGATTGGCTCAGCTAAGAAGATGAACCACTGAAAATGCTTAAAGTAGTCCAATGTTGGTCTTGTAGATCATTTTCTAATAGTAATACAATTTGTTAATATTCATGGAAGGCTTACATAGTAATTTTTAATAATGTTATCTGTTTTATATATGGCTAAAATAAACTTCCATATGCATTTAGTCGTAAAGAATTTGTACTGACATTTCCCACATAGGACTTTTGTATTGACAATTTATACGGAGAACATATTAGCCATCGAACAAAAAGAATGCTTGTATATATTCTACAAAGGTTTCTACGAATGCCACAATCAATGTGTATGTTGAAAATTAGATCGCCATGCATTTTTGGATTGACTTAGTTTTTTTTTACCTTCATTTTTATTGGGTTGGATTGACTTGGTTATAGTTGGTATCTTACTAAATGTTCATGTTACAGTCACATGGAAGCTAAGTTTCTGTCCCAATTTGTATATTAGTGCTATTAGAGCCCCCAGATGAACACATATCATTTGATTTTACTGCTAAGTTCATTCATTTTACACTTGTGGTACCCTGCATACATGTTTGGACCTTGTTTTCTCTCATCTTGACAGAACTTTCATTGACATTTGACATGAGAAACTCATCCTAATCTGCTGGTTTTTCTGTAAATATGTTTTCCATGTTTCCCATTCTCTTTCTTGAGAGAACTTTCATTGACATTTGACATGAGAAACTCATCCTAGTCTGCTGGTTTTTTGTAAATATGTTTTCCGTGTTTCCCATTCTCTTTCTCTCTCTCTTTCTACATATGATTGATATCTCCCCTCGGTATTAGTGAGACGGTGAAATTTGGTCATGTAACCTTCTTCTGGAATGGGAACCGCTCTGGTTATTGCAATCCTAGCCTGGAAGAATATGTGGAAATTCCAAGTGATATTGGGATTCCATTCAACACCCAACCAAAGATGAAAGCATTGGAGATTGCCGAAAAAGTGAGGGATGCTCTTCTTAGCCGTAAGTTTGACCAGGTAAGTAACTAATTGGCTAGTAGTTCGCGAAACTAGCAGCCGCTCAAAAATAATGTTTGGCTGTTTGTTATTTCCCTGCATCTTCAGGTTTGTGTAACCTTGCAAATGGCGACATGGTCGGCCACACAGGAGACAATCAAGCTACAATTGTAGGATGCAAAGCTGCCGATGATGCTGTGAAGGTAGGCAAAGTGATTCTTGATAACTGTGTTCTAATAAGAGAGAACCAGTTCAAGAGTAAACATGAGAACCAGAGTTGAATAATTAAAGCAGAGGATTAAAATAAAAACATGGTCCCTCCAACCCTGTGTGGCAAAGAATTTGAAATGTTTCTGAAAGCAAAATTGACCTCACATCCAGAATAATCTTGCAAACTTAGTCTCTTACATCTTGAAGAAACCCATGCATTAAATTGTCTTTTATTCAGCTGCTATTAGATTCCTTATTGATTCGGATGTTGTCGGTCCTTTTTTTTTTTTTCCCAAACCAAACCCCGCCTTCCCCTCCATTTCTTTTCTTTGGGCTGCTCATGTTATGTCCATTTGGGCGTGTATAATGTAGTTCCAATTGCAAATCTCCTGATGAGAAGGCTTGCTGGATTATCAGATCATCCTTGACACAGTAGAGGAAGTTGGTTGAATATATGTGGTTACTGCAGATCATGGGAATGCTGAAGACATGGTCAAGAGGGATAAGCATAGGAAACCACTTTTTGACGAGAATGGCGACATCTAAATACTCACTTCACATACTCTTGACCTAGTCAGTTCATCAACTACCTTCACTGAGAGATGTTATGTATTTTGTCTTGAAGCAAATGGATTGTAGCAATCTTGGATATTGCAATGCTCATACTCAGCTTGCTTTATTTCCATCCCAAGGAAGAAGGTCATCAATCCAAGATCTGTCATCTCAAACACTTCGTCAATTCATGTTTGAACTTTCCAACCAGCTACGCATCATTTCCAATTAATAAAGGATCATCAACATAAAGAGAAACTATCAAAACATCATTGCTCTGACATTTAACATAAAGAGTGGCCTCTGACAAGCTTTTTTTAAATCTTAAACTCAACAAGTGTTCATCTATTCTGTTTTACCAAGCTCTTGGAGCTTGCTTCAACCTGTAAAGGGCCTTCTTAAGAAGAAACACCTTGTCCTCTTCTCCTTCCTTCTCAAAACCCCCCGGCTGTTCAACATAAATTTCCTCCTACAAGACACCATTTAAGAATGCCAATTTCATGTCAAGCTGATACACTCTCCAATTCATTTGAGCAGCTACAGCAAGTGAAAGTCTTATGGTGTCCAAACGAGCAACTGTTGCCAAAGTATTTGATTAGTCCACTCCAAACACTAGTGCATAGCCTTTCACCATGAGTCTGGCCTTGTGTTTGTTGATGGAACCATCAGCATTTAGCTTAGTTCTATACACCCACTTGACTTCAATTACTTTTCTGTCTTGAGGCCTTTCCACTAGTATCCATGTCTTGTTCTTTTCTATCATAGATAGCTTTTCTTCCATTGCTGTTATCCACATCTAATTTTTTTTCACTTCCTCATAATCTATAGATTTGCATACAGCAATATTGCATCTTTCGTAGATGTCAAAGAGCAAGCTATTTCCTCTTATTGGAGTATCATCCACAGTTCCATTTTGCCACTCTTCTTCTTCATCTGTGCTTGAACTGAATGAGTTCATCTTCAGCTCTGTCACGGTTTGCTTCCCCTTTTCTGCAGCATCCCATTTCTACTCTGTCTTCCACAAAATGAATGTCTCTACTTATGACGACATTTCTAGTTTGTGGTTAGAAAGTTTTATAGGCTTTGCTTACTGTGCTATAGCCTGTAAAAATACTTGGTGATGCTCTTCTATTTAGCTTGTCACGCTTGCTCTATGGAACATGGGTGAAACACAAGCAACTGAATATTTTGAGAAACTTAAGCAATGGTTTGTAACCATACCAAGCTTTAAATGGCGTTTAATCTTTTGTCACCTTTGTTGGAAGTCTTTTGAAAGAATGCAGCCGTGCTTGCTGCTTTAGCCCAAAACTTCTTTGGCAAATTGCATCTGGACATTTCCATGATATACCTATTTCTTCTCTCACTAACTCCATTTTGTTGCGGAGTGTAGGGAGCTATAAGCTGATGTTAAATGCCAGTATCTTCACAAAACTGGTTGAATTCGCACAAAGCATACTCCTTCCCATTGTCAGATCTTACAATATATATTTTGTAGCCACTTTCGTTTTCTACTTTTGCCTTGAACTTCCAAAAAACTTGGGCTACTTCTGATTTAAACCTCAAAAAGAAAACCTAGCACATTCTAGCGAAATCATCAATAAAAGCACCGTAATAGAGACTACCTTTTAGGGAAGGTGTCCTTTGAGGACTTGAGACATTCGTGTGAATCAATTGTAGCTTCCTTGATACTCTGCCAATTGCGTTTGAAAGTAGTTTTCTGTTTAGCTTCTCGAACCGACATGCTTCACAGCTTGGAATTATGATAATGCCCAAGCCTTTTGTGCCAAACTTTCGTAACATTTTCTTTGACTGAGAAGTTTGATTTCTCCTCTTCCAATGGATTTAGAGCAAAACTTTTGCCTTTCATTCTAATCTTAAAAATATCTTGATTGGTTGCATTTCTAATAAGACAATATTTATCTTTGAAAGCAACTTTAAAGCCTCTTTCAATTAGTTGACCAACACTCAACAAGTTTTGTTGAATTTTAGGAACAAAAAGAACATTAGGAATTAGTTTTGTACCTACACTGCTCATTATTACAATAATCACCATTGCCAATTTTGACTTTAGTGATGTTGGTTGGCTTCAAATTCTTGCAAAAGTTCCTTGTCATTGGTCATATGATTTGTACAGCCACTGTCAATTAGCCAACTTTCACTTGATTCATAGCTTGTAAGACATGTAGCCACAAACAATTGATCCTCCTCCTCTTGATCAATGATCACAAACAATTGATCCTCCTCCTCTTGATCAATGATCTACGCTTCTTCTCCTCTTGATTGAGTATTATTTTTGCATATGACAGCTTCATGTCCCATTTGATTGCACGTACTGCATTTTGCACTTCTTTTGTGACAATGACATGGAGGATAATTATTCCTCTTACTCCAACCTTTTCTATTCCAATTTTATTTTTGTTGCTCGATGTCAAGCTTTCACAAACTGCTGTAGCTTGAATCTTCTTGTTCTTCCTATCATCTTGATGCTTGATTGGTGAAGCTCCTTCAACAACCCCTTCTTGCACTCATTACATTTCTTTGCTCTTGTGCTTGCAAAGTACTCAAGAGCTCAATCAAAGTGATTTTGGATAAATCCTTAGTGTTTTTTAAGGTTGTTATTATAGCCTCAAATCTTTCAAGCACTATTACAAGGATTTTTTCAACAATCCTTGAATTTTCCAAAGAAGAGCCCAATAATCTAACCCGTTTGCTATGCTAAGCAATTGGTCAAAATATTCCTTTGTGGTTTCTTAATAGAGTGACATGGTTTTACAAATGAGCCTTGATCAACAACATCAAAGACATGGCCTAACTGATTCCTAAAGACCAGGACAACAGAACTGAAAAATAAAAAACAGCAGAATACACTAACTGCACGTGGACCGTCTTCACTTCTAAAGCATTTTCTTAACAATAAATGAACTTGATAGAGGTCGCTGCTGCTGAAATTCATGATGAGTTTGCATAATAGAGTGACATCAAAACAACCAATTCAAAAATTGAGTGTTATGGCAGTTTGAATTCTGCTGCATCCTTGTGGTTTCATTCTCGGCTACTATGACAAGATTTTGAAAACTATACTACGGTTTCACTTTCCTCTCTAATTTGCATTTCCGATCCTATTCTAGCCTTGGCTGGAGGGGTCTATACTTTCTGCTTTGAAATCTGTTCAGAAATTGAATGCTAAAACAAGCAGACTTCTTTGAACTGCAATATTGTTGGGGGAAAAAAAACAAAAAGAGAGGGAGAGAGAGAGAGAATGGCTTTAACATCTATTAAACTATATGCCATTTTAGGAGCTGGAGTTCGTGACTCCCTGCTGTTCTCGTCAAATATAAGGAAACCAAAATTTGCACACGCGGTGTGCTCATCAAGTCTGCATAGTAGGCTTACTCATCCTTTAGTTCAGCATGATTGCCCGTTGCTTAAATCGTATTACACTTATTTCGCACAGGTGCCGAAAGGAATTGGAGGGCCTGGATTGGCAGAAGGAGTTTGGTTCGGCCGAGATCTGAAAGAAGCTGGGCTGGCCGATGTTGGTGCTACCGTTATGAATCACCATGGCTTTGAGGCCCGTAGCGATTACGATTTACGAGCCAACTCTTACAGAGTTGATCGACGTTTCGGTGATGCTGTCAGTTTACTAGAGTTCGGGTCGCACTAGGTTGCTTTAGAAAGCGTCGAATGAATAAGAGACAGTCAAGTTCTTGTCTTGAGAGCCATGTACTGGTTTTTTTCGATTTTTAGTTTTTGGTCATCAGTCCATTCATTTCCGGGATGAAGAAGTAGACGATAATGCAAAAATGGAGTAGATTATTATCTGATGCAGATAGACAGCGAGATGATCAATTCGGAGTTTGATAAGCTAGGATTAGGATAAACATGTAACCCCAATGCTATGCGATGTTACGCAAAGAGCCAAGAAGAGTCTCCGTATCTAAGTATTCCCATTTTCATAATACAAGAACCGGCTTCTACTTTATAAGAGAAAAGGTGACTCCCGAAAGATAGAATGTTGGAAACTCACCTATAATTAAGTGATATTTGCAAATTCACATTCCCTATAAACTTTCAGATGCCATGTTATTTTCCACACGTTTTAAATTTTTTTAATAACTTTTCAAACCAATGCTAGAACCCTAAAATGCTCACACATAGCAATGTTTTTGGGTGCTTATACATATGGATATTTTTAGATCTGTAACCATGGTTTGAAAATTTTGGATATTTTTAGAAATTATAGGAAGGAGATTACAAAATATATGTGATTAATACTAGTATATTTATTGTTTTTCCTTATAATTAATCAATGTACAAATACTTATAGATCGCTATAATTATAGTTGTCAAAATTGTAATTTTAACTATTCAATCCCACATGTTTATGACTTTAGAAGGTAGTTTTGAGTTGATTTGGATACAAAATCATTTTTATATAAACTTGTAGTAAAATCATGAGTTTATGTATAAACTCGGTAGAATCTTATGTTATTAACTAAGTTTATTAATTCTAAAAAAATACAACTTGGTTTTTCATAAAATATGAATGTTATTGGTTATTTGAAAGAATTGGAGCTAGAATATAAGAATATTATTGGTAGTAGTACTAATAATGATGTAGACATTGACAAAGAAGATGGTGATGATGGAGAAAGCTGGAATGGTTTTGACTTTGATGATGAAAAGAGAGTTGTTGGATTTTTTTTTTTTTTAAAACATTGTATTTTATTATTATAATTTATACTATAGTTTATACATTAACTTAACAAATTATACTAATTTATTTGTATTGTAAGTAGACAACTTTTATTATAAATTGTAATTAAAATTTATATTGAATTTCTTTATTCTATTTATATTTTATTTTTTTTTACTATAGTAAACATATTTATAGTTTTTTAAAAGTTATTTGCATTTGTTGTAGAAACTTACTTATTTACGTTTTAATTCTATAAACTTTTTGACAATTTTTGGTAAAATTGCAAATTTAACAACTTTAACTATAATTGTTTTCAATCGTCAAAAAAATTTTAACCTTAATGCAACGATGCTGCTATAATGTACTCCTAACATATAATCAAATTTTCAACAATATTACAGTTTCAAAACACTTGACTATTTCTTTCAACGATAGTATGTATGTATGTATATGTATATTGTTGATGGCTTTTCCATAATAAAATCCGTATTCCCTTTTTTCTTAATATTTCTTCTTTTGTAGAAAAAGTTTGATGGTTGAAATACAAAAATAAATTGAAGCCAGGCATTAAAATGAAAAAAAAATAAATTGAAAGTTTAGGCATCTTCACTATTATTATCTCATTTTTTTTAAGTAGCTATAATGAAGTAATTTAATAGTTTCTTTTCAAAAAGTTGAATTATTAAAATGAAAAAAAAAGAGAGAGTTCAGATTAATAATAGTGAAAATTATCAAAACACGAACTTTTCTCTTTGAAGAAAAACAATAGTGGAAACTGGAATTATCAAATGGTCCATTGAAACTTCATGAAACGTGTGCGTAAACCAAGATCAAGAAGCCCAAAACAAAGAATTCCATATCTCTTAACTTTATCTAAGGCTTTCTTCGCCATGGGTTTTGAAAGAAAGAAAGAGATTTGAAATGTCCAACTTCATAAGCCTTGGGTTTGAAAGAAAGAAATAAAAAAGGGATTCGAGATTCTTCAGGGTTAGGTACCTATCAATTAGGATTTCAATGCAAAATGTGAGAATTACATAACAAAGTAGGATAAAGGCATAGGTTCGTTGGCTGCAAATAAGCACATATATACATATCAAACCATATTTCTAAAAGTTTTACATTTGCAAATAAATAGATAATATCAAAGTAAATCAAAGATAAATTTGAAAGTAGATTGCTTATGCTAAAAAACCTAATTCGACAAAATTTGCCATCAGAGTGAAAAACCTAGCAGCTTGCCATGATGAGTGTAGTAGATATTTTTTTTTCCTTCTATTTGAATTATAAAATTTTCAAACTTTTATAAAAATAAAACTGCAATCAAATTTGTTAAATTTTTTATGAATTCATGATATGTCTAAGTTTCAAATTGGTTCATAATAATTAATTGAATAAGATAATAATAATATTAAATTTATTAGTTAGTAATATAATTAAAACATATATTATATATATTTAATGACATAATATATAATATGATAAAAATAATAAAAATACAAAGAAATAATTTAAAGTAATAGAAAGGGTATAGAAAAAAATGTGCAAAATCTAGTTACTTTAGCCAACAATCCTAAGGCCAATTAGAAGTTAACACATGCTCAAAATAGATAGAATATTAGACGAATTTAATAGAAATACTACTTTCATAAAATTTTAAAAATATTAAAAACTTAAATTAAAAAAAATTGAAACTTATATAGAAAAATTAGGTAAATGTAAATAGCTAAAACTATAATTTTTCTTTTTCTTTTATAAATTTCAAAATAGTTTTGACCGTTTTCAATCTCTTTTGAAAGCACTTCAACAATCAAATGCCATTTCAATATTTTTTTTTTTTGTTTCTATTTGAAAATTGAGAATTAAAAACTGAAAGTATTCTAATAATCAAATTAGGCATTAATGATATGTTTGTATTGGAGAAAGGAATTAAAGTGAAGAAATATGGAGAGAAAAGCTTATTTGTTTCGAAAACATATGAGAATTTGGTAGAATGAATATAGTAGGGAAAACTTTTTCTTTTGTATCCACGAATACCATTCTTGAGGAAGGAGAGTAAACTAAATTATTCCATACCCTTAAAACAAAATTTTTGGTGTCACAACTAGCTTAAAGAATAATATTTGATTGATTTTCACTTGGGGTCTTTCATTTCTAGTCTCTTTTTACTTAAGTAAAAATCTTTTTCTTTTTCTTTTCTTTTTTTTTTTGTTTGATTCTTCTCTTTGATATTTTTTTTTTGTATATTTTGTTTTATTTTTTTTTTAAAATGGTATAAGGAATCACATGGGGATTTAAAAAAAGAAAGAAAGAAAAAGAAATTGAAGGTTGAAGCACTACCTCCATTCCCCCATTATTCCCTCTTGAAGATGTAAAAGAAGTTAGAAAGATAAGATACTTTGCCTAAAATTAGAAGTAAAACTAAAGTGGCCATATATATGCATTGCCCCCTTTATTTATTTACTTTATTAATTAAAAAAATCTAGTTGGTTATCATTCGTTTTCATTGTGAGGCCTTGTGAAGTATGAATCCGTGAATCATGTCGTCTTCCTTCTTGACTATGCTCTCTTTCATACACACAAACATAACCATGAACCACGAACTACACACTTTTTAATTGACCAAACAGCTATATATAACTATCTATATTCAGGAACAATCATACCCTATTGCCTCTGGGAGTGGGCTGTGCCTATCTATGCTTTAAAAGCTCTTAACTCCTACCAAACTCTTACCTTCCGCCCGACCTAATTAAAAACCCTATTTTTTCTTTTCTTCTTCTTCTTCTTCTTCTTTTTTTTATTTGACAATTCTTCCACCACCACCCCCAACCCTCCCCATCCCCCAAACATTGAATATTCAACATCTCAAACACCATTACAGCTCCCCTATCATTTAATTATCTTTATTTTCGAATTCAAATTCATTCCTAATTCTTGAATTATTTCCCTGCTCCCATGGAAGTTGAATCGGGAAGAAAACAAACCCAACACCCGCCAAACAAGCCCCCAAGTCACAGACGAAGAAACATCTGTCTCGCAGTATTAGCAGCCTTCATACTAGTGGTCATCATCATCGTGATATTGGCCTTCACGGTTTTCAAAGCCAAACGTCCGGTTACTACCATCAACTCCGTCAGCCTCAAAGACCTCGATGTCTCTCTCGACGTCCTCCAACTCAGAGTGAACCTTAACGTTTCCCTAAACGTGGATCTCTCCATCAAAAACCCCAACAAGGTTGGAATGAAGTACAAGAACAGCACCGCTCTGGTGAATTACAGAGGGCAGCAGGTGGGGGAAGCGCCCATCCCCGCCGACGAGATATCGGCGGACGAGACGAAGGAAATGAATCTGACGCTCATATTGATGGCAGATCGGTTCTTGTCCGAGTCTCAGGCATATAGGGATGTTCTGTCGGGGTCCTTGCCCCTGAATACCTATACGAAAATTTCTGGGAAAGTTAAGATCATAGGTTTCATGAGGATTCCTGTGACTTCCACCACTAGTTGTGACTTGGTTGTGTTTGTCTCTAATAGAACTGTTGGGGACCAACAATGTAAGTATAAGACACAGTTGTAGGGGTCCTTTTCTTTTCCTTTTCCTTTGTATTGACTTGTATGTAGCTAATTATTATTAGCTTTCGCGATTGAGCTGCCACTTCAGGAGACTCTACTTACATATTCTTTTTCATGTCTTCGTGATAATTAGAAATAATCTTCCTTTTTAGTATTTTGTTATGTTATTATGCCCATGGATTGGGTTAATGGTTTTAGAATTGATTTTACATTTTATAAAAAATAAATATATTATATATTAAAAAATTGACGATTTCTTTATTTAACTTCTTTAACAATAACCTCAGAGTATTTAATTGCATTTTTTATAGTGATAATCAATCTTTTAGGCATTAAGGATTATAGTATTTTCCATTAAACTATACTGATATGTCACATGGGACCATGTGGGCTTGAATGGGAGAGCAATGTATTATTATTATCCTTTACAGGGTGTGATTCTATGTAAGCCCCTTGTCGAGACGATTGGGGGATTATGGGAGGAAAATGTCTGTTACAAAGTGTTCTGTGGGAATATTAAAGGTATAATTCTGTGTTTTCTATTTTTCGTTTGAAGCTGGAAGTTTTGACTTGTTTTACTTAGCAAGTATTCAGATTTTCTCTCCTTTCCCCAATAAAGTACAGATTTTTCTCATGTTGATGGTTCACATGAGCCGTGTTCATTTAACTATAATATGTGTTACGTGTCGGTTTAAGCAAGAATATAAAAATGCTGATAGGACAACGACAAATTATAAATGACTTGCGATATTTGCATTTAGTTAATATATTAAAAGAATGCCATTAGTTGTCTTTAAAACACTTGTTAATGCCATTAGGTCAAAAGGGTGTAGAACGATGATATGCTGTTAATTGAAATGAGAACCTGGGAAGAGCAGGGCTTGCTGTTCCTCTGCTTCAATTACATAAATGCGATCAAAACTTGTGCTGTGGCGAAACTTGAAGAGGCCAGACCAGAATTTATAGTCAATTAGGAAAAGGATGGTTATTGCTAGAGGTGGGAACGCAAGGAAGTCTGTGAGAGAAGTGAGGGAGGTTGTTGCAGCTGCATCTCTGAACATAAATAAACATCTCAGATGTACAAGTGGATAGAGAAATATATTTATCAGGACGATGGTCAAAAATAAAATACTTATTAACAAGGTTTATGATGTTGTGTAATTATGGAGAAGACATTGCTGTAGATATCTATGGTTGAAATGTCTCCTATCTACTTGACATCATGGATGTGTTGGGCTAGCATGTTTCCAGGTCAAATTCAATTTGATAACTTAAATTACGGACTAAAGGCTTAGCAAACTTAAACAAGTCTTATTTGATTTTCTTTTTCCCGGAATCGACTTCCCTCCAATGAAAGTATCAGAAGCATTTATTAGTCCACATGGCCCTTCTTTTTCTCATCTTGTTTCCGAAAATATCCAATCAACCTAAAATATTTGGGGAAAATTACGTTTGGAGTATTCTATGTTTGTATTAAACATCATTCAAGCCCTTTATATCTTAAGAATCTATTTCAATTAAGAGTGAGTCATATTGTTGCACCAAGTAAGATCCTTTTTCATGTAAATATTATCGTGTATAGAGGACTCACATTAGATGATTAAATCATTTTATTAAACAATGGTATAAACATAGTTGATTTGAATAATTCACCTAATACCATCTACATTAATCAATTTAGACTTTCATTTTGAATGTTGTTGATGTCGCTAGACTTATTTTGGTTCTTGAGAATTTGAATTAATGGTGAGACTAGTGTTTTATAAAATTTTGTTGGAAACTAAACAATATGGGCAATTGATTTTAGATATAATGTAATGTTACTAGTTGAACTAGTTCAATCTCAATCTACACAAATCAAGAACGAACAAAATGTTTGGCTACAATCAAGAAGTCGATAAGAATAAGAGTTTGTGTAAAAACCTTTGATATGCCTCATAATAATGAGATGGTCCAAAAAGTACAGTTGAAAGTGTGTTACTCAACCTTAAGCTCGGTTCCTCGATGGTATAACTTAAATGACTGAAAAATAAAATGGAGCCAACTGAAACAAAGTGCTGTCTACTGAACGAGGCTTTATTTAAACAATATTATGCGTTAATTGAAGAAAACTTTATAAGAAGCTTCAAACTTAGATCAATAAAGTAACATTGCTCCACCTTAATTGTTAACTTTTAAACCAAACAAGCTCTTGTTTAAGCAAAGATTCACAATAGCTATTCTCTCTCTTCATTGGACATTTTATTGGAACATTTTTTATGATGCTTAAATAAAGTCTTATTTATCTTCACTTATTTGTGCAAATGATCGTTTCTATCCATTTTCTTGATGTGCAATTGTGCTGCTGCTGATAAATGAATATACTATAAAAAGGATAAATGTTGTTCAAATAGCATTAACCTCTTCAAATATAGATCTTGTAATAGCATCTAGGTGTCAAGCTAACAACGCTATAACCTAGCAATTGATCCATGAGAACATGATCCCTATCAATAGATGCATGCACTTTGATGTTAATATCAAGAGTTTATGGATAACTAGTGCCAAGTGGGTATTCTTGCCTTCAAATTTATATACATAGATAACCTTACCTACACACAAAACCTTAGTGTCTCCTGAAGTGATCTATCACTCTTGTGTTTTAATTAATAAGCCTTTCTCAGCAAAACCACTACTTTTTTTACTCTTTATGAGTCCCTACCTCATTTACATACTAAATTCCTCTCTTCTCTATCGATTCATCTTATTTCAATATTAAGGTTTCTTTCATCTTGATTCCCACCTACCACGCATCCTTCAACCTCACTTTCTCAACTCAAACCACCATTGAAGCACTTACCCTTACTCTTCTTTCTTTTATGTTTTATCTCCCTTAAGACGATTAGTTTTCATTTTGAATTGAAAACATCTTTCTTAGACCTTGATGAGGAGTCATTTTATGAACAAGAGTATGTAATGTTGGGGAAAGTCATTTCTTGTAAGCTTCCTAGTCAAAAGGCTACTTCAACTATCTTTAATTAAGATAGATTGATGTTATGCAGTCAGAGCATCCTTTACCTATCTTGGTGTGTTGCTCAATGTGTTTATAAGAGAAGATGTAAATTGGATTCTAAGTAGAGTATCCTAGTCAGTTAAGATTGCTTTGTTAATCTTCAGAGGTGGAATGCAACTTGAAGATTGAAGATGCTAACTTCAGTTATATGCTTTTACGGATCCAATTTCACAACTTATTTCTTGATCAAATGATGAAGAATAATGTGGTTGAGATTAGCGAAAAATTGGTCTCTTTTATAGAAATTGAGGATATAAAGTCAATTAAGAGAGAATTCTTGAGATCAAGAGCAAAAGATTGTACTACAATTCCACTTTTGAAGGGAACACTGATTAGTATGAGAGATGATTTACGATATTGGATTGCTTATTGCTATGAAAGGCTCTTTGATTTATTTTATTTTTACAAATTAATTGATCATATGAAGTTTGTTTGTAAGGTAAGGAAAGAAGGAAAAAACCTTGTAAGGAGATTAATTAGAGTACATACACACAATAGTTGCAAATTGCTACTTATAACATTCAAAAAAAGTTTGCTTCCTTACGGTTTAAGAAGATTTGCAAGCTAAAATACAAATTTAGAGTCTTGTTAAAGGAAAGAAGGTTGTTTTGATGCAACATTGTTCTCCTACACATAATCATTCAAAGCTTTCACTTCCTCAACATCTATGTCATGTATTAACTCACCATCACCAAACACTTCAATTCCCTCCACCAAAGCCAATACATTCCTCTACATATCTCCACTACCCACACAAATCCTGGAAGTTTCAACTAAAGCTATCATGTTACCTGTACACCCGCTATATGATAATCGCTTTATGAGTCAGAGCTTGTAAGACTTTAAATAATTATTTAATCAATTACAACTAATCATATTATATATAATCATATAATAAGAATATAATTATAGATATCTATGTTTCACGGCTGACTAAAATCGTAGAGAATTGGAATCTCTTACCAAAACAGTAAAATGGAAAAATACATATAAGTTTTACAAATTCCATTCTAACATTGAATTCTTAAGAATAAAATTTCATCTAAATAATCTATTAACATGCATCTTACTATATCACTCTTGATTTCGTAGTTCTTGTCACATCATCTCTTATCCTATCCCAAGATTTTGGAATTTTCTTGCAAAATAGTCTATGAAAGGGTGAGCATACTGCGACTTAATGAGATGGGAGTGTAATACTCTCAATGCTATACTTGCACAAGCAATTCCAAACAAGTTTTCAATTATATGCTGTGCTTGAAAAACCATATGAAATGCAGTCATCGCACGCAACCTTTCAGTAACCAATGTGAAGTCTAGGATTTAACACCCCCTTGACCTTAGTTTGGAGATTCTCATAACTATTAGTGCCTAGGTATCCCATATCATTTATTTCCTTCTTATCTCTTTATTAGTAATCATCTTTAATTTAAATATCGTAAGCTCTAGGTGTCAATCAGCACACCAAGCATACACCCTCAAGGACAAACAAGACTTAGTTCCATCAAAGGTGTGACAACCCCTAATTCACTTAGTTTGCCAATGGCGGAATAGTAATCCCTCACAATTACTTCTGGTATATCCTATGGTAGTGATGACCTTCAGTACAATGTAATGTATCGTGCAATGTATGTCCAATTTTAGTTAGATTCAATTCTTTAATTAATTGGTTCGGGGTGATCAAATAATGTATAGCCACAAACTAATCCACATTTAAGACAATAAACTATATATATATATTAGATACAAACATATACTTTATGTTATACTTAAATTTTTCTTTTGAAAACTATTATTAAATTTATATACATTGTACATATATGCATGCCTTTGTTAGATAAGAAAAAAGAAAAAGGAAATTAAAAGAAAAGAAAAAGAAAAGGAAGGATTGCAAACACATAGAAGAAAGCAAAAAGAAAAAAAAGAAAAGAAAATAGGTCACAACAAACAAACAATGAAAAGAAGAAAGTGAAAAAATGGCAGAAAAAAAGAAAAAAAAATATATCATCTCCCATCATAGCAGTTAAATACAATAGATTACATATATATATATATATATATATATAACTATTTTACAAACAATATACATATATTATAGTATATTATAGAGTTTTCCACTAATCTTAATATTTTAGTTTTAAAACTCAAAATAATCCTTAAAAAATCATGTAAATTTGGGTTTTTTCACTTAGTATTAAATGAATAATAAACTTAAAACTAGTTCTAATAGTTAAATTTATTAAAGCTTCAAATAAAAATCAAATCTATAATTTTTTTTAATCTGTGTAAATTTTGGTCCAAATTTTGAATTCAAAATTTACCTAGCAAGTAGAGTCTTGATGTAAAGTACTCATTCCAAGGATCGTAATGATGCTTACAATTTTTTATTTAGAGTTAGTGTAAGAAAGTTATGGATTTTTGAAAATTTACGAGGAAAATAAAGTCATTCTAGAGAAGACAAAGGAAGAGAAGAAGAAACAAAGGAAAGAAAAGACGGAGTAAAAGAAATGAGGAGAGAGAAAAGAAAAAGGAATTTAAGGAAAAATGGTTATGGTGGATAAATATGAATTATTGGTTTGGTTAATACACATATTAATATTTTATTAGATTATCTAATTATGATATTTTTATATGAAAATTTATGTGTATACTAAATAAAATATTCTAAGTATAAATATATATTTAAAAATTCTATTTAACTATTATAAATATAAAATTTTAATTCTCACTTCTTATTTATTATATTTAACTAACATATTCCATTTCTTTCTTACTTTTCCATTATAAAGTCCATTATTATTAACTATTATAAGATTTACATTATACATAAATGATTAAAATAGTGTTAATATATTATGGTGATTTAATTTTCATTATTAATTTTCTCAAAATTTTAGAATCGCGAAAATGTTATCCTTGCTATTGTAGGCTAGAAGTATTTATTCAACTTATTTTCTTTAATATTATTATAGATTTTCAAAATTTTCGGGGCATTTCATTTTCCCCCTTCAAGAAGTTTCGTTCTTGAAACTTCACTATAATTGTCTCTTCGCTTTTGTTATTTTCATTGGATTTTCAATTTTCATGCTTTAGAACTTAAGGTCATCATGTCGTATATAACCTCATATATATAAACAAGGTTGCAAATTTTTGGAGTTTGTATATTTGAGTAATTTAGTGTTATTTATCAAATGATTATGTTATAGTAATAAGTAGTATATATTTATATATCTAACTCTTTTATTCATTACTTTTACTAATCTACCCACTTCAAAGACAACTTGATAAGATCCATAAACCAACTTATGAACCTGTATGCAAAACAAACTTCTTCTAGTTTTCAATCTAGTATACATCCTTGTATATTCTTCTACAACCAAATCTAGATCTAAGCTAGCCAAACCTAAGAATTTACAATATCTTTCCTCAAGATAAAGGCAATTTCGATGTCTATACTTTTGAATTTGAGCGATTTAGTACTTAAAGTTTTATTCTTTTGCAATTTAGTACCTAACAAAAACATTAAATCATATTCAAAGTACAGATACTAAATTATAATAGAATAAAATTTTAGATACTAAATCCCCTAAATAAAAAAGTATAGATATTGGAATTTCCTTTATCTCCTCTTTGCTCTCAAACCCCTCGTCTCCATATACCAACAAACTTATGAAACCAACAAAACTAACTCCTTCATTCCATCCTCTTAATTCCATGCTTGCAACACTTTATCTTTAAAACAAAATACCCTATGGATTAAGAAGTTAACTCTCTTAAAAATGATACTAATAAGAAAATTAAGTTTTTTTAACCAAAAGAAAAAATGATCATTAAGCAAATAGAAGGGATTTAGCTATGGTGGTTACATACATACAGCATGTCTCACACTACAAGTGGCCTTAGAGGAATGATGTAGCATGAAATGTAGAGGATGACTAATAGCGAGAGAGAGGGAGGAGTAGTAGGCAATCTTAGGGAGTTCAATTGCACTAGCAACAAGTAGAGGAGTTATAGAGTATCAACACCACAAATCTCAAAGAGAGACATAGTGTTATTCATTTTGGACTCTATTTAATCTTTTATGAAACGTTTTTCTCAATTTCTAAATCTCTGAAATAAGGAGGAGCTCTAAGTATTTATAGAGTTAGATTGTGGAACTAATGATTGATGGTTGAGATGAGTCCTCTTCTTGATGGATTTTTTTTTTTTTTTTTGGGTTCCTCTTTAGTCTAGACCCATCAAAAGCTTCTATGAGTGCATGAACCTTCTTGAAAAAGGCTAAGAAAGAAGGGCTAGTTCAATAGTCCCTAGTTTAAGCCCATTATGCCAAGTCCATCTTAAGTTATCCCAAGTTCATGGACTTGATTATCTAGGTCTTGTCACTTTAGCTTAGAGAGTCAAGCCCAAGTCATTACTAAGCTTAGAGCCAATAATTTTTTTAGCTCTCTATATTTTATCCTCTAACTAAAGTCCATTGAAAGAAATTGAAGGTGTTTAGGCATTAAAAGTATTCTTTAGGCTAGCAAAGGCTATTGCTTGGCATATTTGTGTTGTCAGAACAATTGTGTTGCCACTAAGCATGCTTATAGAGTTGAAAACTTCCCTTATTGACAAGTTGTATTGTAAGAACCTAGCACCAATGCTGTAAAATAACTTTAATTTCTTTCTTAATCTGCAAGCTCGTAGCACCACTAAGTTTTGTGTGTTGTCTTGGGCTTGTCAAAGTTATATTGCCACTAGAGTGATGTATATATTTTATGGCCCTTATAGGTTTAGGTCTATTATTTATTGAGAACAATGATGTTGAAAACAATTTGCTTCTCGCTAATAGTAACTAGTGTGGTTCTACAAACATAGTCACCCATGATCTTACAACGATAGAAGCAATAGATGCATCACTTGTTTAGGTATGACAAGATAAGGGTACATCAATTGAGGCCAAAGAAGATGAATGCTTGCCTGTCGTTGTGGTACTTCTAAAGGCCTCTAATTTTAAGAACTTCTTTGACCTTTTAGGGTTTGATAAGAAGGTAAGACTTACAATGCCTGCACTCACACAAATCTCCGAGGGTCAATATGATGAGTGTAACACGGCATAGCACATGAAGAGAATGGAACATGCACATAAAAACATAGGCTTGTTCACTGATGCAAATATATGCACATAGAATTTGAACCACAACCGCCTTGTGGAGAGTGTGTTTAATGGTTATTCAATCAAGTGGACGTTTATAGATAATAGTTCCTCTCTAAATATTTTGACCATGCTCACATTTAAAGTTGTTAAAATTGACACCCGTTACTTGTTAAAGTAGCCCATATTAGTGAGTAGCTTTAGTGACTCATCTACAAACACAGTGGGATATGTCAAGGTAAATCTCAAATTTAGACCTATCCATAGCTCTATCACTTTTCATGTGATTGATGCGCTTGTATCATATTACCCACTCATTGGTAGGAAATGGTTGCATGATCTCAATTTAGTACCCTCAACATTACACCTATACATCAAGGGTCACTAGAAAAAGGAAATGCTAGAACTAAGGCTTAGCTTTGTGATGCACGGATTGAACATTGCACCGGATATCAAACTCATAACCAAGGACAACAAATCTTTGCTCTAAGGTGGGAGTGCAAATCAAAGAAATTAAGAAGCTAATCTAAGTCGGTTTCATCAAGCCAATTGAACATCCTATTTGGCTTGTAAACAATGTCTATGTCAGGATACACATGTGTAAACTTTGAAATCTCAATAAGGCTTGCTTGAAAGATGACTTTCTAGTTCCAAATATTGACCTAAGGATTCCTTCCTTGAAAGAACATAAACTTCCTCCATTAGATTTACCTTCATCTTACTCAATAAAAAAAAGTACATTAGATTATTCACCTACGAATTCCTTTCTTCAAAAACCATAAACTTCATCAATCATTGGCTTCCTTTACTAGACTCTAGAAAGAGAGGCATCTAACATGTTGATGTTGCTTCTTCCCCCCTATTTTGGTTATCTAGAAAGTAAGATATAAAGCTGTTTTTAAAACAAGAGTCAAGCCTTACTTAAGCCACGGAGGAATTTTGTAATCTAAAGCTTATACCTCTATCACCACTATTGTTGTAGCATTGGGGTCATTCGGTGGCTCAATGGTTGATTGGTCTTAGCATCTATTTTCGAGCAATGGCTTTATAAAAAATAACAATGACGCGTCATTTTACCAATGAGTTGCGGGTTTAGGCGTGATAGTAAGAGACTCAAAAGGCTAGGTCCTTTTTGCTTCATTTAGTGAATTGATTACCTTTTGTGTTGCAGAGCCAAATTGAAAAGCTATAGTTGTGATGAAGTGTACTTGCACCTTGTTAGCAGAATTGTTCTTTTATTGATGACATATAGGAAACAAAACTTCTCTTTATGGCGGTTTCCCTTGAGTTTGTCAAACGAGAAGTCAATACATGTGCTGATTAACTAGCTAGAAGAAGGCATGAGCATGAGGGATAGGTTCTATAATTCCCTTCCCCCTCGCTATAGTATCTTTGAGAGCGTTCTTTTAGTAGGAAAAATAAACTAGTGCCAAGTTGTTGTTGGCATAGAGATTTCTCTAAAATAAAAATATGCAACTTTTATTTCCAAAAAAAAAAAAAAAAGAAGGCTAATTGAGGTAAAAGTACAAGAATAAAAAATCACTGGGTATATTTATAAAGAATTTTCAAAAACTTCAGAGTGATTTGGAAAAAAACATGAGTTTTGTGGGCCATAGGCTCCTTCCATTGTGATTGCATGAGTGCAGGATACAGCTGGCCTCTGTATTAGGTCATTTTAGTTTTTAAAAATAATTATTTTCTTTTATCAAACACCCCAAGAAAGGGAATGTTTTATAATCGGACTCAATTCACATGCACATAGCTTTTCTTTCTTTATGAAGGCTACAAAGGGGAAAAAAAAAAAGACTTGAAGAAATAGACGAGAATTTTGATTCTTCTTGGAAGATTGTTATTTATACCCATCTAATAAAGAGAAACCCTCTTGCATAATATCCGTTTTAAATTGTATATCATATGTAATTTCATATATATTTTATCTATGCCTTTCTATCACTTCATATTTATCCATTTGCATGTCTAATATGTAGAAATGAGCTCAAAATGGAATCATAATTTTAGATTTTACTCCCAATCTTATATTTGGATATAACTTTGAAAGATGGAAGGATTTTGATTCATAAACTTGAGATTGAGAGTATAAATCGTTATTCCATTTCATTTTATTCTAAACCATTTTATTTTGAACCATTTGTGTGTATCAATTGTTATATTAATCTATAATAATATATAATTTTGAATTTTTTTAATAGTTATAGTATCTCTTTAATATTACATTTTTTTTCTTGCTTTTTTCTCCTTTTGTACCTTTTTAGTATTAACTTTTTTCTTTTTTATCAATATTAGTTTCTATTGTGTCATTTTTATTTATTTATTTATGTATTGTGTATTTAAAAGACACATCTTTTGAAGTAAAAAAGAAACACATCCTTTATGCAAAAAGAATTGCAACATTTATATGATATGGTGTAAATAAGACATAATTCTTAATATTTATAATGTTGTTGTATTCTTGCTTTTTAAAAAAGAATTCAACTCTTCCAGACCAGCACGCCATTTCATAGACACAGGATTAATTACTAATATCGGTATTTCATTAATTGCTATTCTTCATTTAAACAGTGCTTATTGGAACTAGTCAATTACTATGTTAGTTTGTCATCAAAATCTTTGGAAGATCTAATCAGGCTCTGTTGCCAGCTTGCAATCATATCACTTCTTCACATAAGGTGTAAGTTCTTCAATTCATTTACAGTGAATTATCGCAAATGGAAAGAGCTCACTCAAATTCAAAACTGATCACCGGATGAAAATCGTGTATGATATCCCAACGGAGAAAGAGGAAGTCAATTTAATTTTATGACTTTCCATCATGGAGTGACAAAAAGTATTCTTGTGGAATCTTCTTCTATTGATATCACTCGCTCTCAAACCCTAAATATATTCCATGCGAACGAGAAAGGTGTTAGTTTGCCTCGAGGCAAACCGATTTGTAAAAAACGGATCTGGAAAAAGTATTTTTTGAAATATCATTTTAAAATTATAGATTGAGACGATGATTTCAAAATATGAAGAAATAACATGTTTAATATGTGATAGCATCGTTTTTTTGAAACCCATGATTTTTTGAGAAGTCACATGTACAATATGAGATTTCCATTGACTTGCGTACCTCTTCAATTTTCCTAATCTTTAGAGTTAGAATTTGGTGAAATGGATTCTTGTAAAAGAATTATCTAACTCTAAAAATATTTCAAACCTATGACATTATGTACCTATCAGAAAAAGTCCTTAATAATTTTTTAGGTCCATGACAAATATCAAAGTTATAGAACACCGCGAACCTGTCAAGAGGATAAACTTATGATAATCATGAAGTTCATAACATAAATCAATCAGAGAAAAAAAAACGATTTCATCAATTTATTCAAATTGTACAAGCAAAATTATATAGCTAAAACAAATGAAGTTAGAAATACATATACATTTAAGGATAATAAAAAAAGTAGTGTATAATTACATAGCCAAATATATATATATATATGTGTGTGTGTGTAGTGTGCGTGTGTGTGTGTCTAATCCCTTCTCCGATATTGTCTCTCATAATGTCTTTGTCCATATTGTGTTGAACTCTCTCCAATTTGAAAGGAGTTGCTAGGTCCTCTAATGTCGAGATGGGTTTAGGCATAGAATGGTGGCTTATCCCATGAAATATATCAAGGATGTACTTGTGTGAGTCTCCCTCCCATAACCTATGTACTTAAATGTATTTCCTTCTGACGAGTGGGTGGAGTAACTGTAAACGTATACAATATGTTGATATAAGATGTGTAAAACTCCATTAGATTGACATTAAAGGTTGGATCATCGTAATATGGGGTAGGATGAGCCATTGATGAGTAGTGAGCTGGTGGGGCACTTGCAGGAGGACTAAGAGATTGATCTTGCACTACCTGCTGACGACGACCCCTAACACGAGCTCGTTCTTTCCCTTGGGTGGCACGAGGTGAAGGCATATCCTAATCGTGCTCTTGATGATTTAGAGGGAATAACGTAACACCTCCATAGCCCTGGAGGAGATGCCTCCTAGTAGCTGTTATGACTTAGGACTCTTATAAGGAATTCCCCACCTCAATGTGAGCGAAGCAATCCGACTACATGGAAAGTCAAGTATGTTAATAATACAATGTAGAAAACATAAAAGCATAATGATATGTTTAAAGCAACTTACAAGGGCATCGATCATGGCTCTAGTCCGACTATGTATCGTCGTGTGACACTATTATACTAAGGGTAATATTTAGGATCTACCCTTTAGTTGAACGATAGAGAGTCAATTGTGCTCCCATTGCTAGATATAGACTGCATGTCTCCTTCTCTAATCCTTATTGGTTTTCCCTCTAAGATCGATCCTATGGAGGGAAGGAGACATGTTACACTATTTTGGCATCCTCTAGATCCCACAAAACTACCACATCACCCGATTAGGATAGTGCCACTCCAGAATATGGAAGCAAATCAAAGGTACTTGGGCACACTAAATATCACTCCTTTCCTAACAAAAAGGAAAAGCTGCTCCAGGAGCCCATGTGAATATGACATCTAATAAATCTACAAGAAATTAAGTTATTTAGTAGATAGCAGACGAGTAAAATAAACAATATTAAATCAACTATGTATCATACTTACTCAGGTGTCTATCGATCCAGAGTGTCTTGGTATTGTGCAAGAACATGATTGGCCACCTATGTGACATCAAACATGGCATGCCAACAACATGCTAAAAGAGCATCATAGGGAACGTAGACCTAGTGCTGAGTTAGGGAAATGTGTGGAAATTTATCTTAATCCCAAATCTACAGAAGAATCACATCTCCTCTAATCTTTTGTGTGGATGCATTAGCTGCATGGCATAAAAAATCTATATAACCAGGCTACGCATCCTTCAGAAGTGGAAAAAACATTAAGTAGACTAGGCTAGAAGATTTATCTACAAAGACGAGTCCACCTACTAGTTGGAGGATATATGCATGTGTATACCACATGGTGGATAAATCATTCATGTCATTTAGTAGCCCCTCAAAAGAATTCTTTAACCAAGACATTTTTAGCCATCCCCCAAAGATAGCACGAGGGCTAAGCTTAATGCCAAGTAGATGCCTACACTTATCTACCCAATGCAAGCTGGTGACACCAATGACTACATGCCCATTAATTGGCTAACCGAACTGCACTGCTACATCTTGTAAGGTCACTGTTAGCTCTCCATGTGGCATATGAAAGGTGTGTCTCTCTAGTCTCTACCTCTCCACAAGAGTTGTAATGAGATACTAATTCAATTGTATGAATGCAAGTTGGGACACCCTATGAAAGTCAACCTACTGCAAATAAGGTGTGAGGCAATAGTTAAAGTGCAATATCTCCTCTAGGGTCTTTAAAGAGGCCTCTCGTCTATGGCATATCAACCAAGTATCCTCTTGAAAATGAAACAAAATAGTATAGATAGTTTGACTCATTAGTATGCAATGTAATGAAAGTAGAAACCAATAATATACCTATCCCCTCCAAACTACCTTTAAGCAATGGGTATCCTGTAGTGTGAGGAGCAATCTATCTACTAGGTTTGAATCTATCTACATGAGAGACAATAAAGAGTTAGGTCATTTTAAAAGTTATAAAACAATTTTTCCCTTTTTCTTTTCAACTACCAATAAAAAAGTTATGCATGATTTATTACTAACAATTATAATGGTTAGCAAACATGAATCTTGTCTCCTCCTTCATTTGGGGTAACTTCTTCTATTGTGGCCTTCCCTCCGATAGAAACCACACACGTTCTTTAATGGTAGCTCCTTAAGATCCATCTCATTATGGTACCACTTAAATCGAGGTTTGCCTTTACCTCAAGTAAGGTTGACATCTGGATGAACAAATGTTATATACCTATCACTACTATCCCTCCTATTGAAGAATGGAATTGGATGCTCAAAGGACGGAGTTATGGGATCAACCATTAGAGAGCTAGGCATAACAGTGTATGCGATGGCAACCTTTGGGGACACTAGAGGTAGAGGATTATAGAATGTGTCAAACTCAATATTTATGCAAGGTCCACCAGTTTTATCCTCTTTGTTTACAACTTCTTCTTTAGAACCAATAGATACATCATTGTGAACCTCTTTGATCTCCCTCCTAATAGTATCTCTGATAGGTAATTCCATATCATTGTCTTATGTGTAATTCTCTTGAAAATCATTAGTTTGTTCAAATGTAGCCGCAACATTCATGCATTCTTGACTTCGCTGCGGGGTACGGTGCGGTGGGGAGGCATTGTAGTCTCATAACCTATGGTTTCACCTTAAGTGAGGACATGATTACCTTCTAATTTAATGAACAAATCTTGGATGAAAAATTGACCCGTAGCTTGAGCAAATTCAACAAGAGCTTCCACATCGTCATCATTTGTGATTAGGATTAAAGAATATTGTGGCTGGACAGAACTTGAGTTAAAATCTGTTGGCTACTTGTGGAACACCTCCTCTTGGAGGAAGGTAAGATCAATTTTAATGGCTATACATATTTTGATCAATACTTCTATAAACTTCACATTTGTCTTTACTTTAATTTTCTTAATAGGCTCCTTATCATAATACGGTCCATCTTCACCATATATGATACATATATGATATTCCCATGGGAAAATATTACAAATCTCATAAAATCTGCCATCTCCACAAAATTGGGCCCAATTCTTCATGTTAGGGCAAAATCCATAAAATTAGGGTAAATTCTATGGATTATAGTAAATTCTACATATTAGGGCAAATTCTACTTGTTAGGGCAATATCTATGGAATTGGGACAAATTATGGCAAATTTAATAAAATTGGTGTAATTCTATGAATTAGGCCAAATTTAATAAAATTAGGGAAAATCCTATAAATTATGGAAATTTTACTAAAATTGAGGCAAATTCTATGACTTAGGGAAAATTTAATAAAGTTGGGGCAAATTTAATAAAACTGGGGCAAATCCTACAAATTATGGCAAATTTAATAAATTTTGCGCAAGTTGAGTTCTCTGAAATAGGTTTTAATGATAACAAAAAGGTTATTAGCAAATATGTGTTACGTGTGTAGAACAAAAAAAAAAATTTTTACAAACAGTTAAATAGACAATTTGATATCGACACTTTGTTAGACATTTAAATAGATACTTAAACAGACAGTTTGATATAGACAATCTATTAGACGTTTGAGTAGACATTTAAATAGACAATCTAATATTATGGTTAATAAAATTTGGTTTGAAGAATGTATGCTTATGCAATTCTTATCTATATTTGATACAAGTTTGATTAATAGATTTGATCTATTTGTAAGTATAGTTAGTAAAGTTATTTTTGTAGTGGATCAAATTAGTTTAAGATCCATTTCAACTAATTATCAACCAAAGGAATGAGAAAAGGATAAGGAATATCAATTGAAGCACATTTGCAATAAGAGGGATTTTTTGTTTTCAAATTGAGGCTAATCCATATGAGGATGTTGACGAAGCAGATGAAGATAGACATCGGCAAATTTAAATTCTAAACAGAATTAGTTACATGGTTAAGGAATTTGAATTTGAATTTCAGATAAGATTTTTCAAAATTCCACAAATGCAGGGATATTATGAATGTTAGAAGTCTGCGTGAACGTTCGAAAACTTCTATAGACAAAGAAGAACATATATAAATTGAAGATTTGAAGATAGAAGAAGAGGATGACACAATAGGAAACATAGAAAGATATATGAGTAGAGATAGAAAAAATAAGAATAGAGTGAAAACAATTATTCTTTGTTTTCTCGAGCTTAAACTAGAAATTTGATATTTCTCATTTTTGTAAAATCTTCTTTACTATTTTCATGCACATATTAGTTTAAGAAAGTGAGGTTACAAAGTCTTGTAGTCTGTACTTAGTCAAGTTGTAGGCTAAAAAGACAGAGCAAGAGTTATTGGTGTTTGTAACATTTGTTAGCAATTAGAATAGTGGAACAACTAGTGCGGAAGGCCTGATCCCTAGTAGCGTAGTTGGAAGAGAGGATGTACTCAATAGGAGGAACCTCTATACATCATAACCTTCTTTATTTTTGTTACACATTAATTTCGTCCACGTTATTTTTTGCTCATCACATACAATTTTCATCAAGAAAGAAATTTAAAAAGTGACCGTTTAATTAGAATTTGATAACTTTTTTTTTTTTTTTACAAACAATTCATCCCCTCTTGTTTGCCATTTCTGGACTTCATTTGGTATTAGAGTAGTGGCTCTTCTTCATACAAGAGTGGAACAATGGCTGATAATACAATCACAATTGCATCTAATTGTACACCATTCTTTGACGGTACTAACTTTACTTATTGGAAATGCAAGATGGAAAATTATATTAAAGTAATAGATTTTGCTTTGTGGGAAATAATACACTATGGAGATTAAGAAATTATTCTCACCGACAATCCAATCCTAGCTAATGAAGAAAAGAAAAACGCTGAAGTGAACAACACAACAAAGAATTTGCTTTTGATAAGCATCTCTTAGACAGTGTTCACAATGATTTCATGCTAAGGAAATATAGGACAAATTATGCGAAACCTATGAAGGTACTACAATGATCAAAGACACCAGAAGAGAAGCACTCATGTGGGTTTATGAATTGTTTAGATTTCAATTCGATGAAACTATATCTAATGGATCTAATAGATTTATTTTAATTACTAACAAACTTGCTTTGCTTAGTAAAACGTTTGATGACAGTGAGCAGTAAAGAAAATATTGCGAATCTTGCCAAGTTCATGGGATTCAAAGACTAATGCAATTGAAGAAGCTCATGACTTAGACAAACTAACATTGAGTCAACTTCAAGAAAAGCTTTAGGCATATGAATCAAAATTGAAGCACATGGATGATTAAGAGAAAGTTAAAAAGTTTATAGTATTCAAGGCTACTGAACAAGACATTGAAATGGATGAAGAACCAGACACTAAGGAAGATAATGATGATCTAACAATGCAAGTTCGAAGATTTACAAAAGTATTCAAGAAAAATGGTAAGCATTCTGAATGATCTAAATGTTTTTCTACTAAGCAATCCAAGTATGGTATAGAAAAGGTTTTCAAAGAAAAGAAGAAAAGGAGAAAAAGAAAGAAATAGTTTGTTTCGAGTGCAAGAGGCTAGGACACATTAAGTATGAATATCTTGTGTTGTTTAAAAAGATGGGAAAATGCAAGAAGAAAAAAAAGCTTTAATGGTAACACAGAGTGTTCTTAATGAATCGAATGTTGAGTTAAATACCGGTCAAACAATGAAGAAGAGACAAATTTGTGCTTTATGGCTTTATCTAAGGTATTTTTTGAATCTAGGAATGAGATGCTTATTAATTTTAGAAAACAAGTTAAACAATTATTAAAAAGTATATCTAAAGCAAATGAGAAGATTGAACCTTTGAGAAATGAAAAAGAAGTCATATTTCAGACTAATATGTTATTGATTGATGAAAATGATATTCTAGAAAATGATACGGAAATTTTACATATTGATGATAAAGCTTACGAGAAGCACAATATATGTTATCAAATGAAAATAATATATTAAGAAAAGAATTTGAAGAACTTAATGTAAGAATTGATGAAGTGTCAAAAAAATTGAGTTCCATGTTTACTAAGTTTTCTAAAAGTGATGAAAAACTACAAAAATTAATATTATCTCAAAGAGTAAGTAACTCAAAAGAAGGATTAGGATATAATAAGGCTGAGTCCTCAAACCGAGCTAAGGAAACCATTTTTGTTAAAGGAAAAGATTCAATCATTAAAGATAATCTTGATACAAAAAGGAGAATAAATGTATAAATATGAAAGAAAATAAGTTTGTTAAGCAAAATGAAAAGAATATTAGAAAGTATTCTAGATAGTATTCCAGATAATACTCCAAACAAAACTCTATAGAATTATAGATAGATGTATAAATAGTATAGAAGAAATTATAGAAGATATAATGAAGGCTATACCAGATCATAAAATTATCATTCGAAAATAGTAAGCTCATATTAATATTAATGGAGACTATGTCAATATTAGAAAAGTTTGGTAACATCTAACACTTATGCATGCTACTTTTGCAACAAGTATAGACATATAGAAAAATTTTGTTATTACAAGAATAACAAGCTTAGTCAACAAGAAGTAAGAAATAAAAATAACACGAGCCTGAATTTTGGTGGACCTAAGCTAATTTGGGTTCCTAAAAGGGTTTAATCATTTCCTTTGTATATGTAGGAACACAAAACAAAGTTAAAAGGATTATGGTACCTAGATAGTGGGTGCTCAAGACACATGTTAGGGGATTTTTCGTTGTTCATGAACCTAAAATGAAAAAATGGAGGTTATGTCAAGTTCGGTGATAACAGTAACAGAAAGATAATAGCAACTGGTATAATAGGATTTTTCTCTAGTACAATTGAAAACATATCTCTAGTAAGAGGTTAGAAACACAATCTCTTAAGTATTAGTCAACTAGCTAACAAAGGATACAAAATGATTTTTGCAAAAGACAAAGTAAAAGCTTATGATCATAATGGAGAAAAACTGTTTGAAGGATTTCAAAAAGAAATATTTACATAATTGAACCATCTAGAGTAGATGTTGAAAGATGTTTCTTAACACTATATGATAACTGTTTTATTTGGCATAAAAAGCTTGAACATGTTAATTTTTCACAACTAGAAAAACTTTCGAAAAGTAAACTTATTATTGGTTTACCAAAAATTTCTTCTATTAAAGATATTAAATGTGATAGTTGCTTGAAGAATAAAATGGTATCAGTATCTCATAAGTCTAAAAATGTTATTTTAACAAAAAGACCTTTAGAACTTCCACATCTTAATCTTTTTGGTCCAACAAGAGCTTTGAGATTAGGAGGTAATAGATATGGTTTAGTGATAGTTGATGACTTTTCATGATTTTCATGGGTTCTATTTCTTAGAAATAAGAGTAATACATTTGATGCCTTTGAAAATTTTTCAAAGTAGGTTTAAAGTAAAAAAAAAAGTTTTTCAATCATAAGTTTAAGAACTGATCATGGTAGAGAATTTGAAAATGAAAACTTTATTGAGTTTTGTGAGAAAACTAGTATTAAACATAATTTTTCTACTCCATATACTCCACAGCAAAATAGAGTGATAGAAAGAAAAAATAGAGTCCTATAAGAAATGGCACGAAGTATGCTAAATGAAAATAATTCATCAAAATATTTATGGGTTGAAGCAATATCTACATCTTGCTATATTTCCAATTGTATTTATGTGAGACCCATGACAGAGAAAACAACTTATGAAATATATAAATGTAGGAAGCTGAATGTGTCATATTTTCACATATTTGGGACTAAATGCTTCATCAAGAAATCAAGGCAGAATTTGGTAAATTCAATAAAAGAGCTGATAAAGGAATTTTTCTTGGTTACTTGATAACTAGTAAGGCTTTTTGTATTTGACATAGAAAACAACTTATGAAATGTATAAATATAGGAAGCTGATTGTGTCAGATTTTCATATATTTGGAACTAGATGTTTCATGAAGAAATTAAGGCAGAATTTTGGTAAATTTAATGAAAGAGCCAATGAAAGAATTTTTCTTGGTTATTTGACAATTAGTAAGGCTTTTCATATTTTTAATCAAGTAACTAGATTAGTAAAAGAATATATTAATATCAAGTTTATTGATAATCCAATCATGGATGATTCTGATGATGTAATAAATAAAAAGAATAAGGATGAATATTTAAACCATCAACAAAGTTTACAAGATACTGTTAGAGTACCTATTAAATTGAAAACATAAAGTAGGATAGATAGTCGAGTAAACAGTCCTACAAACACTTCAACAGAAGGTAGGTTAGACAATCAAGTATAGACACTTCAACAAAAGGTATGTTAGACAATAAAGTAGATAGTTTGCCAAAGGGTACTATTGAACCTAAATAGACTAGAGTCGAACATTCTAAGCCTTGGAGATTTAAGTCATTTCATCCACAAGAGCAAGTACTTGGGAAAATAGATTTAGGAGTTAAAACTAGAACAAATTTAAAAGATATAGAAAATCAATTTGCTTTAGTATTTGAAATTAAACCTAACAATGTGAATGAGGTTTTGATAGATAGTAACTAGATTAATGCTCCGCAAGAGGAAGTAGCACAATTCTAAAGAAACTAGGTATGGACACTAGTTCCCAGACCAAAGGATAAATATGTTATTGGAGCAAAGTGGGTGTTCAAAAATAGGCTTGATGAGTTAGGTAAGTTAGTTAGAAATAAAGCAAGACATGTGGCAAAAGGACATTCACAAGAATATGGTATTGATTTTGATGAAACTTATGCTACTATTACTAGATTAAAAGCTATTAGATTATTATTAGCTTTCGCATGTTACAAAGATTTCAAATTATTTCAAAATGGATGTAAAAAGTGCTTTTTAAATGGATAAATCAAAGAAGAAATATTTTTAGAACAACTCCCAAGATTTAAAGATCTATTAAAAGAAGATTATGTTTTTAAATTATAAAATGCTCTTTACAATTTGAAACAAGCTCTTAGAGCTTGGTATGAAAGGTTAACTGATTTTTTAATTAAAAACAATTTTTCTAGAGAAAAAGTTGATGCAACTCTTTTATCAAACATTTTGACAAAGATATTTTAGTGATACAAATTTATGTAGATATTATTTTTTGTTTTAATAATGAAATATATTGCAAGGAATTTTCTAAATTGATGTAGGCTAAAGTCGTAATGTCCTTGATGGGAGAACTAAACTTCTTTCTTGGATTGCAAATCAAGCAAACCTCACAAGGGATATTTATTCACCAAGAAAAATATGCTAAGCAAATGCTAAAAAAAAATTGGATTTGAAAATGTTAAGTGAGTTACTACTCTTATGTTAATTTCAATAAGGTTAGATCCTGACACTACTGGTAAAAAGGTACATGAAAAACTTTATAGAAGTTTAATTAGATCTTTGTTATATTTAACTACTTTTAGACTAGGCATATTGTTTACTATTTGTGTATATGCTAAATTTCAAACAAATTTGACTGAAACACATTTAACAATTGTCAAAAGAATTTTCAAATATATATCTTGTAGTACAAAATTAAGAATTTGGTATCCAAAAAATCGAAATATTAATTTAATAGGAATAATAGATTATGTAGAAATTATTTTTCTCATTTGTGATACGTTGTCTTCTTTTAATCTTTTAATGTTTATGGAGATTTTTCTTTTCTTTCTTTTTTTCTTCATATTAATTATGTGTTTGATAGATATGTTCTTTAAAGTAAGAAAAGAAACATCCTTTACATAAAAAAGAGATGTAGCCTTCATAGGACATAGTATAAAATCACACAATTAATGTTGCATTCATGTCATTTTTCATATAAATATAAAAAGACTATTTAGTTATTATATCAAACAATAATGTATAATGTATTAATTAAAAGATAACTTTTTCACTGTATTTAGACAATTCACAAAGATGGATTAATGATTTGTTAATTGTTATAATATATTAGTAAGTTTATTGTCTTTAATACTAATAATATAAGGATATTCTTGAATTGAATATCCGCACATAGCACATAGTGCGCCTCCAGTTTCTAGTTAAACCTTAAAAAATCAATGACAATTTCGTAGCAATTTCTTATTTCTTCGACAATCTAAGCCTCTTAATACAAGAGCCGATGAATAGTACTGTTAATTTAGTACATTTATTAACAAATTTTCCATCTTTTTTTTTTTTTTTTTGTTTAAACATAGCAATTCTATCGATCTCTTAAGCAACCGAATGCATGAATCATAGAGTCTTTTTTTTTTTTTGGCTTGAAATAGCGGTGTATATTCCCTGCGACTTCACATTATGCAAATGATGAATAAATCTCTGTACATTTACTTAAAGTGAATATTAGACTAAAACTGGGCACTTTTTGGTAGATGGGCTTTTCATAGTACTGTTAATGAAATCCGGTGTAGACAATAACAGGATACTCTGCTTATCTCCAATATATATTGGGATTCAAATCGGTTTAATGGAGAACTTCTCATTTCCAAAAAAGCAGGCACAATGAAAACAAAATAAAAGCACAAACATAAATAATATTATAGTGTTCTTACTTGCTTGTTAGGATTAATTTCTTTTGATTATGGACCCATTTGTGCTGGCTTGCTATTTATCTTGATAAATGTTTGAACTGTGAAAAGGATATAAAGGATGATTGATGCCAGTAGGATGACAATTGACAGTTGTCACCAAATAGTATTATTATTGTGTTTTCTACCAACAAGAAACCTATGATCCTCAAACATGCCCGCTGAGGGCATTTGCCAATAGAATACTGCCATGAATGGTTTTCGGCCAAATGATGAGAAACTTATTATTTCTAGAGCTCTAAAGTTTTTTTTTAAAAAATGGAAAATGAAATTATCTTATTAAAGAATTGATGTCATTGTGAGATTTAAAGTATTAAAGATGATATTTTATTAGTAATAAAATTTCAAGGTTTTTCTCTGGAGGACCTTTCAATTGTTAGGTGGATGGCATTGGAAGGGAAAGGAAGTTATGGGATGACTAGATATATATATTACAGGGAGAGAGTGTGCGTGCATACAAATTTATTTGACATTTACTTACTTAGCTACAAGATGATTGTCCTATCCATGGTGACTTTGGGCTAAGCTTTTTCTATGACCAAAAAGCAAGAACACTGAGCCTTTTTTTTTTTGAGGGTTTTGTCATCTACAAGCAGGATTGAAGGTTGACAACAAAAAGGTAAATATCATTTGATAAGAGAAGACCAACGCTAAGAAAACTGATGGGAGATTTTCCAGCTCAAAAGATGAGGTACAATTAGATCTTTAAGCTTAGCCGGAAATAATTTACTTGCTGTCTCCCCTTCCGGCGACTTTTTATTCTGACCGTATATACGTAATGGGATGGATGATGGAAAGTCGAACGTATTCCATCTCGATTGAAGTACATATCAATATCAGCGCCATTGTTACGTTTCCAACTTATTCCTAGCGGTACTAGCAGCACGCGTGGCTGTCCTTTACGAGTCGACGAGAATATAAGAAGCACCCTCCGTATACATCTGCTCGCTTAATTGATTAGTTAGGTAGCACAGAAATTTATATTTCAGAAAATTGCTTCTTTTAGTTTCATGGCATTTATTACCTATTTTCATCCTAGACATTAAATGCCAAACGATCTATCCATTTTCCCGAGTCCATGGTTGGGAAACAATTCTTGGAAAATAGTTAGGCAGTTTTAGGACCATTCAATTTCTACATTTTGTCAATTTGAAGTGCATGGAAACCTCTGGACTTTTGATGTAATAATTTCAAACTTTTTGCTTTTTGAAATTGCATAAATATTCATATATTAGATTATGTATATTAAGTCAAAACATTTTACTCATCCACATAGCCATATTAATAGAATATCATGGAAAAAAATAAAACTAAAAGAAGTTTTTCGCGTAAGATAGAATCATCCACGTCCTGTTTCCCCATTTTCAGTAGAAGAGCAGCCAGACCAGGACTTATTGACAAAATTAGATGAGGCCATA
The DNA here is from genome assembly GCA_037954665.1 of Laguncularia racemosa. Classification (NCBI taxonomy): domain Eukaryota; kingdom Viridiplantae; phylum Streptophyta; class Magnoliopsida; order Myrtales; family Combretaceae; genus Laguncularia; species Laguncularia racemosa. The sequence goes on along the minus strand of JBBMOL010000069.1, from coordinate 2,780,110 downwards.
AAAGTCAAGCAAGTGAAAATATGGCTTTCATGGGTATAATAAATACTTGGATGCCTACACGGATCGAATGCATTTAAATTTCCCAACCTCCTACCACCCTTCGAAATTGACAGCTTCCAATTACTATTTTTTTTGTACTTTCATTTGGCATTAGAGAAGATAAGATATCGGTTATCTGTTAAAAGCTAAGCATTTATAGCAGCGAAATCATTTATTTATCTCTTTCCAATCCTCCTCCCCCCCTCTGTCTTTCAGAGCCATGACAGAAGATGGAGAAGCAGTTGCCGCCACTGCCAGGAAGCAAAGGAAAGCCAGGATACGGTGTCGTTTCATTGCTCTATTTGCAAGCCTACTGTTGGCTCTCGTGGTATTCATTATCGCCCTGACACTAGCATCGACAGTTTTCAAAAGGAGGGACCCCAGGATCCAGGTTCTTTCCACCACCCTCGACGGCATATCCCCTCAAGTCTCCTTCCCCGTCATCAAAATCGAGATCAACGCCACCTTGAAACTCAACATCCTCATTGAGAACAGGAACCGTGTCGGCTTCAGGCATGGTCCCGGAAAGAGCATTCTCTCGTACCGGGGCAAACAGGTCGGTGAAGCTGATTTGGATCCTGGCATGATTCCTGCTAGGAAGTCGACTACATTTCCATGCAAGCTCACCCTTGAGGTGGATCGCATGGCATCGGATATGGGGGATTTGATTCGGGATGTACTGGATGGAGAAGTTGTGCTGGAAAGTCGGACTAGGATTCCTGGCAGAGTCACCTTCTTGAAGATATTCAAGAAGCATGTGGTGGTCGTGTCTGAATGTCAGCACAAAATCAACATACTTGGTATGAATATTAGGAGCCAGGACTGTAAATACAAGACGAAGCTGTGAGCTAAAGAGAGAACATGAAGAAAGGATTTTTGTTAGTGATTTGGAGATGATTTTGGCTGCTGCTTGCTTTCATTGCATGCAAATTTCTTTATTTTGAATGGCTATTTTGATGTTATGTCGTGTATAATATAGAAAAAGTGGTTCTGTACAATACATATGTTGGGTTGAGCCCATGTTTGGAGAAATTGCATGTGGGGGTCCATATATCCAGTCCAATAATATGGATACATGATGTAGAGCATGTTCAAAATAAATCGTGATAGAACCATGATATAATTACAGAAAAAGTGAGCTCTAGAACAAGCACAATCAATGTGCAAATTCAAGCAAATAAGCCAAACCATGAATGAGCGTGGTGGGGAAAGAAAAGAAAAAGATACTAAATATGCAATCTGACTAAATAAGAATGAGCGAAACCCATCGTGCAAAGTAGCATTTTGTCTATGTTTTAACAAAAGGGAAATTCAATTTTGGAAAACAATAAGACATTGCAAGACAAAAACATGGCAAGCAATATCACAGATTGAAACAACAGCTTAATCAGATGAAGATACCATAACACAAACCGATACAGGATGATAATTCGTGACATAGATCTTTTCTTATTTTATTTATTTGGGGCTACATATGTTTTTATTTTATCAAGTGTCATTGTTGGTTAATATCTAGGTTTTATTTTTTTCCTCATTAATAGAATATTGAGTCTTATAGCGTATTTGGATTATAGAATGAAATAAAGTAAAAATATAATAAAAAAGTAATAATTATTATTTCGTTTAGCTGCTCTTATATTATATTAGTAATAGATTATGAATATATCTAAACATATTGATATACTGTTATCCTAGTCCATGGCATGACTATTGGGTTAAAGTTTCATGAGAAGATTGGAAAATGCATTGGAGAAGTCTAAGGAATAACTATACACATTCTATATATATAGGGTCATGTAGGAAAGAATGAATAAATATAATATTAATGAAGTGGACTCATATTCATTAATTAGTATAAATAGATCAATTAATCATGTGCAAAGAACTAGATTTGAATTGGAGACATGAGAATTTTCAATTCTTTGCTCTACTAGCTTAGCTATCCCGACCATTACTTATGCATCATCTTCATTTTACTAGACGACTTGGTTTTATATCAATTAAAAAGATGAAAAGGTATTACAAAGTCTTACTCAATCCTTAGAATTTCTTCGATTTTCAAAAGTTTTAATACAAGTAATGATATTCTAGATTGTGATTAGGGATTTCTTGCTAAAATGAAAAGATGTTCCTTTATACAGGTATTATATAATATAGTATAGAATAGAAAACCAAATTTATGTTACTAGAAAAATATATATATACACTTGGATACCTTTGTGAAACATAATGAATTTTGAACCACTAAGAAAAAAGAATAAGATAAATAGTTAAGGATAAGGAGTTAAACGGTACTTTTTGGGGATAGAGGGACTTAAACCCTCATGAAATCTAAAGTCGATGGATTTTCCTCTTATTATAAATTTCATTGTTGTTAGTATTGACATGTAGAATGGGAATCTATCTTTATTTTTGTTTGATTAATCTACTCTTGAAAAGATTTCTCAAACCATGGAGTAAATGATTTAATCAATGAATATTTGATTCTTTTTTCAACTTCGAATTGATTCACAACAATTTGTTTTGTTTTCATATAAAGAAATATGAGATTCGCATCGTAATTAATCATCTGAAATAGTATTTAGTACGTATACATATAGATTTATGCTTCATCTTTTCTCTTTTTGGAGTTATGATAAAAAAATTCCTTTACCAATACCAATGCAACATGCTCAAGTTCATTTGTTAGAACAACTTCCATTTGAGTCTCTACACCTATCCTTTTTTTATTCTTGCTTTATGAATCTTTGTTGTTTTGTTGGTTTTCATAAAATAGGATTTGGCTCAAGATTACCCATTTTTGTTAAATGCTCACATACAATGTATATTCATAACTAGAGTTGAAAAGCATTATCTTGTTTACTGAGGGTTTAAGTCCCTCTCTTTATTATGAAATTCTTGCTCCCATTGGACCATTTATATCCTTAAGGAAGGTAGTATCGGGTCAAAATTAGATTTGATATTACTATTAATTGCACATAGGTAAATCTATGGTGCTCTTTCATTCTGATGGGTTTCGAAGATAGAAAATAAAAAGAAGAAAGAAACCATTCTTGGTTCATATCCTGAACTAGGTAAATATATGAACTTGATTTGGTTATTTCTTCTTATTCCTAATAAGCCCTTCAACAATTAATTGCTTTTATGAATAATCAATCTAATGAATAATTTTTTTGGAAAGAATTGTTGATAGAACAAGAGATCCCTTTTCTTTACATCAGTTGATCTCCAAACTCCCTCTTCTTGGTCCATCAACTAACCTTATTCTTGTTTTTCTTTTTCTTTTTTTTTTGAGTTGATAAAATCAATATTTTTATGAAACTCTTATTCCCATTTAACCATATCAAATTTGATAAATGTTAGTTAATTGTGTATTTCGTTATATCTCTATGTTTTGGAGTATCATTTCCTATTTGATCCCTTTGAATTCCATATTCAGAGTTGCAATTAGATCTATTCATTAAAAAAACCAATTCAATGCATTTCTTATGTACCCATAGGTGCAATATTGGATTTGAACAAGATTTTGGATCAATCTATATTAATTGGCTACCTCCATTATGTTGTTGTTAGAAAATACCACTGTTTTTGGTTTTGGATCTTCCAAATCATTCTCGTAGGAGATCTAGACTCTTTTTTTATTTTTATTTTTTATGATCCTTCAATAAAAAGATTCATTCTCTTCATAAAAAATAGAAGGTAGAACCAATAAAGATTTCTTTTTCGATTCATCCCTAGAGTTGAATACCATATTCAAGATTTTTTTTTTTTTGATCCAGTATGTAAAATTCAATAGAAAAGGTAAATCTCTAATGATACACTAGATCCAACTCAATTATTGATAGAGTGAATAGACTTTTCATTTTTTGAAATCCCTCTTCTGATTCAACATTGTGGTGCAACATGTCTCCACCCCCCCACTACAACCACCCATATCATATTGGAACTGTACATATCTAGTTCATCATTTGGAATCATATCCTATCCTGGATCTAATAAAATAGGATGAATTATTGAAGTGATATTTTGTAAATACATAATTATCTTGAATATATTAACTATTTTTTTTATTTTTTGATCGCTTAGAAGGGACAAAAGAAACATCTTGCCTCAACAACTTCATGTATACCCAACCTTTCGATAGGATTTGAACCTAGATGAAGTTCTAACCATCTATCAGAGAAAAAAGAAAGAATGAATCTTATAGGATTCCCAAGAAGTTCTTTGATTTCTTTCGAAAGCAGATGATTATTCATCTCTTTCTAACGTTCCATGAATAGCTAGGACATTGAGGAATATCCAGAAAGGCATTTAGAGAGTTGATTTGATTCTATCTTTGTTTAATCTGTTTGACAAAAAGAGAGATCCAAAAGAATTGATCTTTCTTTTAGTTGTTCAATCTCTCTTTGATTGATTAATGGGTGATTTTCTAAATCCTTATTACTAATGGAATCAAGATGATCCTTGGATTGATCAAAAGATCCTTTTAATTGGCTAGAATATGTTAGTTGAATGAAACTAGATCTTGTAGAATCATGTTGAATATTTAATGGTACATTTTGTACCTTGCTAAAAGACAATCCTTGTTTACCAACCACACACTTTGTCTAACCAAATCCAATTCTCTCTTGATATGTTCCTCAAAAAATCCAATTTGTGCAAATTCTTCCCCTAACTAATGAAGAGATCTTGGTAGAATTGCCACATATGAAATTCAGCACAATTTTACAAAGAAATAGCCTACATATCAATATCATTTGATTGAATAGTTGACCTAACTCCTTTTTGTTTGAAGGGGTCCTTCACTTCACTTGGTATGAAAAAAGCAAACATGAGGTAACAAATCTAGCCTTTAACTAAGATTTCAAATAACTATCGTGAATTCAAGTTAATTATGTTTCGCTTCTTACTTGGGGAAAGACAATAAAAAAATTGTCCTTGCAAATTGGATCATCCTTAGGATATACAAAAATAAACTCTAGATATTTGGTATCTTTCTCTTTAAATGAGATCTCAATTCTAGCGATGGCTTCATTGGATATCTTACAACTAGAATTCCTCTTTTTTTTTTCAATCTAGTTCCTCCACCACTGCAAACCCCAATTAGATTCAGGAAGGTGGTATCGGGTCAAAATTGGATTTGATATTACCTCCTAATTGCACATCAATCCAAGATATTTCATCGAATCATATGATAAAGAAATTCAACTTATCTCGTGAATCAAACAAATTCTTAAAGAAAAGTTTTTGATAACTTCTTGATCCCTCTTTCCCAATTCCCAGATTTCAAAATTTCTGTTTGTTAATTTCTTGGCTTATTTTGGGATAGAGATATTTCTCTCATTTTAAGAAAGAAGGAGTGAATCAATGAATGAAAGTGAAAAAACTGCAGTTCAATTTGCCTTGCAAAACAGTTGAATCGCTTCTTGAAAGGATCCTATACTTTAGTTCATATTACTTCTATTTTCTTTCTATTTCTTTTTTTCTTTTTATTTTATTTAAATATTCATTGTATTTTATCATTTTTTAGATAATATAGAATCAATTAATATAGATAATATAGAATTAAATAATAGATAATAGTAATAATATATTTTTTTCTTGAATAGTGATTAGAATTAATGATTTATGAAAAGATCTTTCAAGTCTAGTTAGAACATTCCATTCTATTAACAATTTCAAAAAACTAATCATAAGATATCATGAGTATATGGTATGACGGCAGTCGGGTAAATAGGCCCCCATCGTCTAGTGGTCTAAGATATCTCTCTTTCAAGGAAGCAACGGGGATTCGACTTCCCTCGGGGATACTGTACTATGAAAGGAAGTTGATCATGGATTACTAATAAGTATAGACTTGATTCTTCTTTGGTTGATGCTCGAGCGATTATTGGGGACAATGTAAATCTATTGATCTAAATCTAGCTTGGCCCAATAATTCATTGATCTACCATGAAATGATATAGCTACTTGTTCTTCAAAAATTCTAGCTTCAGTTAAAAAAAAAGAATAAATAAAAGTAAAATTTTCTGATATATCCTTGCCACTTTATTTTCTTTTGCTTTGTTCTACTTATTTTTATTTGTTTTCAAAAATTCTGGTTTTGTTAACAATCATATTTCATATCAAGATTTCTAATTATAATGTGTAACAAAAAGAAGAAAAAAAGTGATTTGCTTTTTTATTGTTTTGTTTAAAGTGATGATTGATTATCACTCGATTTGTCAATAATGAAGGAATTACTATGTTGCTCTCAAAAAGTGCCCATTTATGGGGATATTAATCTCATATCCCAAATCATGTTATAACATTGTGATTCTAATCTAAATAAAATTGATTTAAATTTTAACTGAAATCATAAGAATATTTATACTCTACTCTTTCTTTTTTATTTCCTTAGAATTATAGCTCAATTAGTCAGAGCACTGCCTTGTAACGGCGGAAGCTAGGGGTTTGAGTCCTGTTAGTCCCAATGGAATAAAATCCAATGAAAAATACATTAATCCATCTCTCTATTTGAATTGAATGGGAAAAGGGATATAAACAAATAGTCAAATTTGATTCCTAAGGGGGATTCTGTTTCTTTTTCTTTTTCTTTTCTTTGCTTTGAAGTGAAAATGAATGGCATTTCTTTCCTTTTTAGGTTCTAAGTTTTTCTAACTTTGATTACTAGTTTGAAAGAATCTATCTCATTTAAAATTAATGCTGAACTTTTGATATATGTGACCCCTTTTTAATCCAATAAAATAGAAGAGAATATTAATTAAGATCAAACAAGGACTTAACCATGCTTAGAGAGGTGGAATGAATAATCTTTTTTTTTTAAATAATTTTTTATTTCTTTAAATCGCACTTTCAATAAGATAAGGGGGTGGCGAAAAAAGAACAAACTCTAAAAGAAATAGTTAATTTGATGGGAATATTAGATTGTTTTTATACCTTATATTAGGACTTCTTTTTATTATTTTCCAAGAAAATAAATTCCATAGTTAAAGTTCAAAAAAAAAAAAGTACTTAACTCCTTTCCTTCTTTTCTATTTTGCTTCTATTATTTGTTTTGGTTTATTTTTGTAACCAATGGAAAAAAAGGATAAATTCAAATAAAAAAGAAAAGTAAAAGGGTTGGATCAGCAATATAATTTTTGACAGATTATGGATAAAAGATTTTCTCATGTTATACTATTCAATTCTTGATGATGAATTGATTTGATAGCTTCAATATTGCTATTCATGATAATGATCTAATTCAATATCATCGAGGTGTAATTCATCCCATCGAATTTATAGGTGAAAAATTTCTCATCTTTATGGGATTAAATCTTGAGTCATTGCCAACATAGATTCAACATAGATTCTATTGTAGGGGTCTAAGAGTTTTATAAATGTTCTCGGTGGAAAAAAAATGTGAATGAAAGGTACTATTGAATTGAATTCGGTCCATAAATCTAAGAAATAGTGATAATTCTTGATCTCTCTCAATTCGAAAGTCTAATATTCGAGTTGATGTCCTTTCATGTTCAATTGGAGTTTGGTTATTCACCATGTACGAGAATCCCTACTAAGCATCCATGGTTGAATGGTTAAAGCACCCAACTTATAATTAGTGAATTCATAGGTTCAATTCCTACTTGATGCATGCTAATGGGACCTTCAACAAGTCTCTTGAAATTGGCTCTGTATCAATGCAACCTCATCATCCATACATAATAAATTGATGTGGTATATTCATACAATAACATATAAACACTAAAATTTAACATTCTTACTTATTGATACTAGAACTCATAGGTAAGGATGTAAGCAGGATGGGTATTGTTGGGTTCCCGATCCACTCGTCCCACTAAAAATCCTATAGGGTACTACCCTATAGGGTTTAGGATGGGTAATGGGATAAATGTTAAACCCATTGGGAACCCAAACCCGTTAATATATATATATATTATAATTTAGTTAATTGTTGTAATTTAGTCAATTACATTAGATTAAATTATATAGGTGATTTCTCAATCTACTTGCATAATATCAATAATTAAAATTGATACTCTAGAAATAACAATTTCATACAATAAATAACTTGTATAATTGAATCAAGAATCTAAAGAATCCATTGAATAATAATTGAAATAAGATTACATAATAATTCTAGGGTTCCACAAATCTAGATACTAAAAGAAAGTAAGTTAACATTATGAGATAAAATCTAACAATAGAATCAAAACAACTCATAATGGAAAGAAAAAACCCTTTTATAAATCTTTTAGGTTTTATGTCTGTCTATATATAGTGCACAGCTGTTGAACCCAACATGACCCTTCAATATGGTCATGTTTAGGCCGTGTTTAACTTAAATCTTTTAAGTTTATCAAAATCTTGGGAAGATATGGCCAACACGGCCTTAACACGGTTATGTTAACAGGTCATGTTGTACTAATTCAACATGATCATGTTAACTTGTAATGTTTGGCTTCAATTGCTCCGAGAGTTACACAACTACTAACACAGTCGTGTTGTTTCCTCATGTATCTTTCTGATTCTTCTTCAAAATCTACATGACCATATTAAATGATTGTGTTGATCTTCAAACGTACATAATTCTCTATTTCCACATTTTGCTTCTCTCTCATCTAAACAAACTCCAAGACCTCCAAAGCAGTTGAAAAACAAATCAAAAGGAAACTTGCAATAGTAAAACCCTCATCGTCCTTCGTGAGTCATGACCTCGTCCTCTTGTGCAAGTTGTTGTCACTCGCTCGTCATCTACATTGAGCACTCAACACTTTATCTCTGTCAACCGTCGTCTTTCGTCATCGTAGGCAGTTTAGGCCTTACGTCTCTTGTCTCTCATTGGCTGGCTTGTCTCTCATCTTGTGGTCGTCATCTTGATCATCTTGGTTATCGTCCTGAACGTGTTAGTCGTCTTCGTTGTCGTTTGGTGTCTCTCGTCCCTCGGTTGTGTTAAGGTTAGATCTCACTCTCACTCTCTTAGTTTAGTGTAGAGTTTTTTTTTTTTTTTTTCCAGATCTTTGTTTTAACTTGGGCTTACATTGGTAGCCTTGAATTTTAACACTAGAAATCCATGAGAGCTGTGGTTGAAATGGCAAACAGGAAGCCATGATTTTTCAAATAGGTTAATTGCTAGACATAGAGAAGGATTATGCTTGTAGTTTCTGTTATATGTGATTTTTTTGCTGTAGTTTGCAAAGTATTCAATAAAATGACATAATGATTCTTATGTTCATTAGACATAAATGGTTGTTGGTTTGTGTTAGAGAATTGATAAGATTGTTGGCGATTCCATTAGACATATATGTGATGCATTGGTTGTAGGTTGCTGCACTACCTAAATGGAGATTGGTGATTCCAATTTCATGCTGCGTAAGTTACTTTTGTGTGTGGAAATGAAAAATCTTAATTTTTTCCTTGATATAAACTTGTAGATTGGATATTTTAGAGAATTGTATCTTGCTTTGAAGTCACACCTAATTATAACCTAAGTATGTTAGAAATGTTAACTACATTTTATTTCTGTGTGTTATTTATTAAGTTATATGGTTGGTTTAGTAATTTTATCTTATTATAATTAAAAATGTTTTTATATCGACAACTTTATTTACCAACATGTAGACTTTCGAATAGTATTAAAATACATATGATTAGATATTTTGAAACTGCGAATATTATTTATTTCCAAGAACATAAGCTATATTTTACAAAAATAATTATAATGAATAAGTAAATATTTTAAACTAATAATAGAATTGTTTTTAAAATTCTAACAAGTTTGAGACGGGTTTCAGGTTGCTTATTAGAACCCTATAGGGTTTGGGATGGGTAGCGAGTATTTTATGAAAAAACCTTATAGTGTTTGAGACGGGTTTAGGAATCTCCATAGGATAACGGGATGAGTAACGAGATTGCTGAACTCCGCCCAAACTCGTCCCACTAACATCCCTATTTATAGGGAAGAAAAGAGACTCATGGATAGAATCAAATATCCAGTATTTACCAAAAAAAGTATTCGGCTATTGGGAAAAAATCAATATACTTCTAATGTTGAATCAAGATCCACTAAGACAGAAATATGGCACTGGGTCGAACTCTTCTTTAGTGTTAACGTAAAAGCTATGAATAGTCATCAACTCTTAGGAAAGTGATGTGCCTAATTCCAAGCTTAAGCACGATAAAAAGAATCAAGGAAAACACCTTAATTCACAAAACACAAAACCGATTCACTTGACTAGGTAAATGCGGAAATCCTAAGGCAATGGAATGAAATCCAAAGAGCTCTAATTGCTATTATCAATCCAAACAAGTAATCTTCATCAAATAATAACAATTATAATTGAAACCCACGTGAATCAAATCAAGAAATCAAATGGATCAAACCGCAAATTCCAACCCTTTCTTCAACTATCCAATTCATGCCACAATGAAGAGAATGATATCATATATCAACATAATCAATCCTATAACAAGCTATTGATCACGAATTTCAAATTAAAACAAGTCCAAGAACATCCAAATCAACCCTAGATATGACTCACTAGAGAAGAAATGAACAACAACAAAGATGAATCGATATTACTCATGATTTCTCCTTATTGCATTTGCCACAATTTCAACTTCTTGAGATTGAAATTGATAAGAGAATTTGGAATTAGGAAAACCCTAATCCCTCTCACGAAATGTGAAGTGTTTTTTCTGCAAAATTAGCCTCCTTAAACCCTCTCTTAAGCAAGTATTTATACTTGCTACTCCTAGGGTTAAAAAGTGTTCAAAATTACAAGTTTGTCACTTTTAAGGTAGCTAGCCCTAAATGAAAATTACAAGGAAATAAAAGTGTCCCAAAACCAAAATACAACCAAAATAGTTCATAAAAGAATAAATATATAAAAGAAATGGTCTTCAAGATGCCGGTCTTCTATAGGATCCATCGGCCCAGCTCATCGCCGGTTTAGGTCGGTCCATGGATAACCCACAAGCTGAGTCTGAGGGAGTTTGTCCATTGCCCTATAGAATATGATAAGTGTGCCTGCTGGAAAACAGAATACAAGAATAATAGAAAAGAGGTTAATATATAAATAATTCCGGGGCCGATCTGCTCAAAATGGCTCCTCAACGCTAAGATTTGAAATCCTTCAGTTCTTGCCTTAATGATAGGTTTTGTCAGATTTTTATTCCTATCATCTACTCGGGCCTCAAAACGATTTGTCCTCAAATCTAGTAGATCAAATGCAGTAGAGACTTTGTTTCCTCCTAGCAAGTCACCTAAAGAAATATCTCTGCAGAATCCCAATATCTGAAATACTACAGGTGGTGATTGTCTTCTCTCGTCCATTTCCAGGATGTATCTCTTCTGCAACACAAATAATGACCCATTATCCACTAAAGTTACCCCTGTATCAACCTGTTCCACTGAAACGGTTTCCTCTTTTTCTAACTCATCTGTATGTTGCTGATCCTCATGGTCTTCTAATTGTTGGCCTAACTGCTCATTACCCTCTAAAACCTCTGAAGGTGAAGATAACTGTCTCTGAACAGTCTGGCTCTCTGGTGGTCTGCTCATCTGACTATGATCATCAGGATCCTCTGAAGGTTGGCACATCGGTGTCTGAGAAATTTTATGCTCTAAGGGTTGGCTCGTGTCACTAGAGTCCTCAAGAACCTTTGAAGGTTGGCATACTTGAGTCTGCACAGTTTGGTTCTCTGAAGGTTTGATCATATGGCTATGATCCTCACGAACCTGTGATGGTTGTTTTATTTGTCTTTGCATCTCTTGGACCTCTGATGGTGACATAGGGTTCAATATTATACGTTTACCATCCTTTTCAAACATATAAGTATTTCTATGCCCATCATGTAATACCATCCTGTCATACAACCATGGTCTACCAAGTAATATATGGGATGCACAAAGAGGAAGAATATCACATTCAAGCTCATCATAGTACTTGTCCCCTATACTGAAGGGTACCCTAGCCCTTTGGGTCACACAAAGACCATCCTGATCATTCAACCAGTGTAATGTATAGGGTTTGGGATGTGGAATAGTTTCAAGTTTCAACTTTGATACTAATGATGCAGCTACAACATTAGTACAACTACCACCATCAATAATAATTGCGCACAAGTTTCCTTGTACCCTACATGAAGTATGGAACAAGTTTTCTCTTTGTCCCTCATCAATGGTTTGAAAGGAAGTCAAGTCCCGATGCAATATGTTAGTAGATAAATACAACTCACTTGACATCTTTGCTTACTAATTTCAACAACCTCAATACACTTCACCACACCACGACAACATACCCTTACACACCCACAGTGCTCACACTCAACCAATATAAGAAATGTTTATTAGTACTTCAAATAAAGTTAAGTGAGATAATTGAAGCACAAATAAATACTTCCAAGTAGTTAAGAAATTAAATTCAACTAACAAGTGTTGAAGTAATAAGTTCAATTACTTTTACACTTTAATGTTTGTTTAATTCTACTACTTCAATTTTCCTTTCTTGACACGGTTTCACACCTACAATTGATCTTGATGTGCAGCACCTTAATCCACACAACTCCACAACATGGCAACAAATTCAAATAAACATCCTTAATGCACTTTCCACAAATGGTAATAATTAAATTTCAAATTCAAATGGAACATAATCAATACCACTTAATAACTTCCTCAACTTAATGGATGTGTTTGAATTTCAAATAAATTCCCTATTATCCCACAAAATGCAATTCTGAAAATTGTACACTTCCACTTCCAATTTGCACAACACAACACCATACAAACACCTCAATTACGGTGCACTCACTTCACCAATAAATCCTACGACAACAACAACAAATTGTACTCCACTTCCACGGCAATGATAACAAATGGCTACAACAACAAATGTACTCCACTTCCACGGCAATAATAATAAAATATACTTCACTCCCCACAAGTTCTAACCGCAACTCACAACAAAATAGGCAGCAACTTCAATTTGAAATTCAAACAAATTCACTTATTGCAAGCCTTCTTCAATTGGTAAGTAATGAATTCAAATTCAAATAGCAATCATTAACTCCCACAACTTAATTGCATGTGTTTGAATTCAAATAATTCCTTACTAATCAAAACTCAATGCAATCTACAAATTGTACTCCATCAATTCAAAATTACACAATGGAAGTCACAACAACAACCAACACAACGTCCTCACTCCACAAGCTAGTCACGGTAAGGATTGATGATTTTTTCAAGTTCAAAAGTTGTTAAATTAAACAACACTTCTATGCTTCTGCCCTTCCACGAAAATTATTGATCATAAGATGATACAACAACCTTCCCAATCCAACTCCAACAAACAGCAAATTAAATTCCAAGCCAAGGTAATTTCGCAAGCTCAAAACCATAAAACAACACAATTTGCGGTTCCACTTTATCAACCCTAATTGAGATGAATTTTCACGAAATCAAATGCAATCAATCCCTTCTCTCAACATGTGCTCTGATACCAAAATATGATGTGCCTAATTCCAAGCTTAAGCACAATAAAAAGAATCAAGGAAAACACCTTAATTCACAAAACACAAAACCGGTTCACTTGACTAGGTAAATGTGGAAATCCTAAGGCAATGGAATGAAATCCAAAGAGCTCTAATTGCTATTATCAATCCAAACAAGTAATCTTCATCAAATTATAACAATTATAATTGAAACCCACGTGAATCAAATCAAGAAATCAAATGGATCAAACCGCAAATTCCAACCCTTTCTTCAACTATCCAATTCACGCCACAATGAAGAGAATGATATCATATATCAACATAATCAATCTTATAACAAGCTATTGATCACGAATTTCAAATTAAAACAAGTCCAAGAACATCCAAATCAACCCTAGATATGACTCACTAGAGAAGAAATGAACAACAACAAAGATGAATCGATATTACTCACGATTTCTCTTTATTGCACTCGCCACAATTTCAACTTCTTGGGATTGAAATTGATAAGAGAATTTGGAATTAGGAAAACCCTAAGCCCTCTCACGAAATGTGAAGTGTTTGTTATGCAAAATTAGCCTCCTCAAACCCTCTCTTAAGCAAGTATTTATACTTGCTACTCCTAGGGTTAAAAAGTGCTCAAAATTACAAGTTTGCCACTTTTAAGGTGGCTAGCTCTAAATGAAAATTATAAGGAAATAAAAGTTTCCCAAAACCAAAATACAACCAAAATAGTTCATAAAAGAATAAATATATAAAAGAAATGGTCTTCAAGATGCCGGTCTTCTATAGGATCCATTGGCCCAGCTCATCGCCGGTTCAGGTCGGTCCATGGATAACCCACAAGCTGAGTCTGAGGGAGTTTGTCCATTGCCCTATAGAATATGATAAGTGTGCCTGTTGGAAAACAGAATACAAGAATAATAGAAAAGAGGTTAATATATAAATAATTTCGGGGCCGATCTGCTCAAAATGGCCCCTCAACGCTAAGATTTGAAATCCTTCAGTTCTTGCCCTAATGATAGGTTTTGTCGGATTTTTATTCCTATCAGAAAGGATAGAAGAATAGGACCTATTATGGGACATACAATGCATTATAAACATATGATCATAATGTCTATAATGGTAATTCCTTATTTCATAACAATTGCAATTACGTAGGGTAACAAATTTACCAACTAAATACAAGAGTAGGCTTGCAAGGGATTATCAGCATTTCTATTCCAATCATATGAAGCCAACTAAACATGTTAGTAGTTTCCTTTTTGTTAGTTTCTTTATTAGAGTGATTACTTAAAAAGCACATGAGTTTTTGCTTCTCAACTCATTATCTAATCACCTTATTTGTCATTATTGTAATAAGATAAAAAAAATGAGGGTTTATTTGACAATTGAGTTTGAAACCAAAACATACCATATGAAAATCAAATAGTTTCTCAACACATCCAATTTCAAATAGATGAAAAAAAAATAGAACATAAACAATATGAAAACCTTTAGTTTAAACATTATAAAGCTTTCTTAATTCTCAATTTAGATTCAAAGGGAACTAAATGGTTAAGTTAATAACCATGTTGTGGTTTTTTTAATTTATTTTGTTTGTCTTTGTTTGAAAGATGATCTTTGGAGAATTGTAAGATTTGATGTTTGAAAAATAGTTTAATATGTATCTAATCTATTCTAATTACAAACTAAATGTTTGGATAAACTGTCTTCTTTCGTCTTTATCATAATTACAATGAATATCATGATTTAAGATTGAGAGTTTGGAAGAAAACATTCATATACTTTTAAGTGGAAAGGTTTGAAATTTTTTTTTTATTGGAAAAAGAAAACTAGAGGTATGCAAGTGAATCAAGGCTTGCAGGTTGAGACTCGTAGATCAACTTGTCTAACCCACTTTAAAAAGGGGGTTAGGGTTGAGTTTTTCAACCCGTTTAAAAAGCAAGTCAAATTAATCCGATCCATTTAACCTGTAGGTTAAAGTAAGTTAGCTTGTTATATCTCGAGCTGGCTTACTTTCTAAAGAAACTAAAAAAAAAAAAAAAGAAATAACACAAAATAATAGGAGATTGAAAAAAAAAAACTACTAATTATGGTAATTATAAATGCTATCATTATGGTTTTATCCTTAAAGATAAATTGCCTTAAGTCACAATGCTTTTTTTTCTTTTCTATTACTAATTTTTCATTTATTTGTATAGTTTTTTTGGTGATTGCAGTTTAAGAAAATTGTAAAGAAAGTATTAGACTATTATTCTTAGATTTCTTTTCAAGAAAATATATAAGCTTCAAAAAATATATTTAGATTTCTTTTCTTTTATTTGGTGAGGTAGGTTGAACCTAAAAGATGAATATAAATTAGTTTTAGAAGATACAATTTGAAAGCAATGCTACCTTATTTCCATATAATTACACCAAATTTTCAATTTTGTTCTTCTCATTATGAAATGTTTATATAAAGCAAAGTATCTTATTGGCTCGTGAATATGTATTTATCTTTTTTTTTCTTTTATTCTTAAGAGGTTTTAATCTTGAGAATGGTAAATTTATTGATCATTGGAAAATTAAATGGTAAAAATCAATTTAGAAGAAAAAACACATATTAAATGTATAAATAGGTTAAAATACATTTTAGTTGGTTAGCCTATATAATCCACTAAAATGTATAGATGAACTAAATGGGTTAGGCTAGCTTGTTTGACACACCAAAACATATAGTTGGTTAAATGGGCCTAGTTGGTAGGCTAGTTTGTTTAACCCACAAGCCAAAGTGGGTTGGGTTAGGGCCAACATACTTTAGCACATTTAGTAAACAGAACACGATGAAATAGCTTGTTTAACTAGTGGGTTGAGTTAGGTTAACCCATTTAACCCACTTGCAAAACTCTAAGGAAAACTTTATTTGTGTTTTTTTTTTTACTTTTTCAAAAAAAAAAAAAACTTAAAGAAAGTAAAAGTTAAATAAGTTAAACTTAATAGATTTTAAAGCTTAACCAAAAAGATGAACCAAATGCTTATTAGCTTGATCACACTATTAAAGATATCAATCACTTACACTTTTACATTTTCTAAAACAATTTATTTTACTTGTCAAAGGCTTTTCGACACATGCACAAGACATACAAATTTAGTATAATTGCAAGTACAAGATTGATTTCTATTGGGAGATTGAACTAATTACTAGACTATAGTAGTCCTACCTTAAATTAAGCAATCAAGTATTGAGTTTTGGAGGAAGAGAAATAAAATCTACTATACCTAAGTAACAAAATCTTAAATGACATTTACGATTAATTAAGAGTGCTCTAATTGATTATGGTGTGGGATTGTGATTTCATACTTCTTTAGAATGTAATGCTTATGTCTTATAGATATAATTAGGTTTAATTAAGTGTTGACCAAAATCATAGAACCCACTTTCCTCTTTGAATCACTTGTTTTATCATGTAGTAAGAACATCTTAGTTATGGTAGTTCATCTACACTTTACAATTAAATAGTTGAGTCCTCTCACAACTTAAACTATATTCTAGTTGAATTTGTGGTTTAAGAAAAACCTAAACTACAACTTCGACCATCTAAAGTTCAAAGTGATTTTTGGTGTTTTGGCCTGCACCTACAATGGCTAATTTTCAAGATAGGAATATTAGGACCTAAACAAGGTTTTCAAATCTAATTAAGGAGTATAAAACTTATTAGTGTAACAAGGGAAGTCAAGACAAAACATTGGTTAGGTTATCCATGTGAGGAAGCCACAATGAAACCAACGGTTAGATCGTCCTCTATACTAGTTACTCTAATTTTTCTATATGACTAATCGAAATTACACATATTCATACACATTATATCAATAACTCAACAAATGTCATAAGTCCATTAAAATCTTCTCAATCTCACTAAATCATAATTAGTAAATGAATTCAAAATGAAAAAAAAAATGAATTCATCCAAAAAAAAAAAAGCAAGGAAAAGAAGAAACCTAGAAAAATGGGTATTTGCTCTAGATCTAAGGCATCTAATGAAGTGCAAGTGAAATCCATACTCTCGAGCATTCTAGGATAGTAAAACTAAGTGAAAATAACTAATTAGAATAGTATTAAATCCTAATCTAGCCTACACTACAAAAAACTAAAGAGGAAAATGCAAAAGAGGAGAAAATGTGAAAGGGTTCATCTATTTTCTATGTGTTGTCCAAATAGTTAGTATATATCGAGAAAAACCTTAGGTAGGGTTTATGTGCTATAGATCAAATGATATTGGAGGGTTGTTCGACTTGGATGGACATGCATTTTCTTCACTTTGGAGCTTAGGCGCCATACAAAAGGGAAATTTTAACCATCTAGATAGCACCTTCCAAATAGTTGCTATTCAGATGCCAATGAGGAGCCATCCGAATGGTAGGCTATAGTCTTTTAATCTCTCCTTAAGTGCTTGTCGCTACCTAGGTGAGATGCAACAGCATCTATCTACCCCCACGATAACTACATAGTTTACACAAAAAAATGACTTTAGTGCCATATTTTGATCCCTTTCTACTTTCTTATGTCATTGATACAATATTATGTTATCTATTACATTTATGGTATTAAATCAATAAAACACTATAAATTATACACAAAAGGTATGATTTAAAATATGATAAGTGTATAAAAATAGACATTTATGAATTAATAACAAAGGACAAGCAATGTAGATAATTGTAAATCAAGAATAGCACTCGTATCAAGCATTAGAGTAATGATTGAGCAAAGGCATGGATTTTGTGAGAGGCATCTAAAATATTCAAATTCATCTATAATCTTCTTTTATTTGTAATTGTAGTACCTGTAACTTTACCTATATATCATTTAGATTTGACATTCTACGGTAACTCCTTTGAACCTATATAGAGATTAAAATTTAAGTATATTAAAATGGGTTAAGCCAAGTAATAACTTGAACCAATTATTTGGGTTAGTAATAAGATCCAAATAATCAGGTCCATACTTGATATGATTCAAGGAGTTTTGAATTGGTGGATTCGAAATAAAGTCTGTTAAGACTAGCTTTGGCACATCTCTTCTAGAATCTTGTGAATAACTCAAGAATCACTTGTTGGTCTCATCTATTAATTGTTGAGATGACATAATGGTGGTTGTTCATCGCTAAACCTTATAAATACAACCTAGTCCTTCACTTAAGGAACCTATGTTCTTAGTTATCAAGTTTCATATATCAAAGACCAAAGTTAAGATTAGAAAATTGAAGCTTCCTACATTCAAGTTGTTTCTACTTTAAACATTAAGAATTATGAAGTTGAAGCATTTAAGTACCTTTTTCTATCACACTAGTATAAGAGCTTATCGAGAACACCTATTCCTCCTTCCTAATATCTTTTTATCTTATTATATTTGAAGTATCATCCTAAATCACATTAACCATCTTCGTGTATTGGTGAATCTACTGAGGAAAAGATGTAAGTACACACCAATAGCACCTTTAGGAAAGAAAACGAGTGGTCAAGATGACTATAGTTTTTAAGAGCTTAAAACAAATCTCGTCATCCCTAGGTGGAATGCAATGTAGCATGGAAGCAACAACAAGGAACCAAATGTAACCTAAGAAGGCCCTCTTCACATTGCATGGATGTTGCAAACTATGTAAGAGAATACATGGTTCTTGAATCAAACTCTCACATTATTCAACAAATTCATCTCAGTGATGGTTGCTACTATTATTGTGCAACTAAGCCCTACTTCTCTAAATCCTATTGTTGCCATACAATACTACCTAACTGATTCAGCAAAATTGCTCCTATAACCAATGATTTTGCTTCTCATCCACCTAAAAGGGAGGATAATTACTCTTCTAAACTCTTAACCGCTATTAAAGAAAGTATGGCACATAGAGTTGAAGATGCAAGAACTCAAGTTGTTAGTTCAACATCCTCTCATGGTGTTTTTTAAACAATGCTTTGAGGATCCTCTAACCAATGGTACCTTACTGTCCTAAATTAGGCTATAGTCTTTACTCAAAGGAATTCATTCATTATGAAGAAAAACTTGAATATGTATTTGAAAGAAACCCAAGTCAAGTCTTTAGTTGGAATGGTGGACATGAAGTTGCCATACCATCAGCATGTGGCTATAAAAACATATTCTAAGGACTATATGAGTCATAAGTTCATATTATTTAATGGAAAGAAAAGGAGCACCAAAGGGCACTTGTTGTGAAATTCATTGAGACTTTGAAAACGTATAGTTTAGATGACTTGAAATTGAAAGAATTCTTTAAGTCATTAATGGAAAAGATATACACATGGTACATGAATCTTTCACTTGATTAATAAATTTATAAGAATCATGTACAAACTATTTGTGAAAATTTTTTATTACCCACAAGAGGGCCATAAAAATCAATATTTGATAAATTTGGGAAAAGTTGAATGAAGAATTGATGGAATATTGAACGCTTTAGAGAATACTCCCTTTAAATTTTGGATGTCAAGGAGGAAAGAGAATTAGTGAAGATCTGCATTTAAGATATATTCACCAAATATGTTGAGCACTCGAAAAATCTCTCATTATGTTCTTTTATTGCACTTGTTGAGAATGCTTGAAGAATTAATAACTTAATTGTAATACAATGAGGAAAATAAGGTAAATTTATCAAGTAAATTGCATCTATGAGTCAATGCAAGGACAAAACATTAAAAGTGGCAAGAAGCCTAAGAGTGACATATTGAAATTTTTTCTAGAAGTACCTCATTTTCATACTTAGCCTAACTAAAAGCTATTGTTGTTACCAGTGGTTGAACATCCACCTACAACTGCTGAGAAGAGAAACCTTAAATTTTACATACTAAAGGGTCATGGACATCGCACCAAAGATTGTTGGAATTTGAAGAAATTACTTCATGAGAAGACGAGAAGCAAATTGCTCATCATGAGGACAATGATGTTCATAATGATAAACTTGCAACTCAAATGATTAATGTCATAGTGCACATGTTGTTGCTCATAACCTAAAAAAGGCAAAAGATGATTTACCACCAACCATGGTACATGATGATGCAGTGCTTGAAGTCATTGTGTGGTTAGTGTAATCAACCAAACCTCGAAATAAATGTTGTTAGAGCTCCTAATAATGTCAAATACATTAAGAAATTCCATTTCTAAAACAAAGCTAAGTAGCTTCCTATTAATAAATTTACTCATACCATCATGAGTGTCATTTTTTCTATGAAAAGTTACAATCTTAAAAGTATTGCAATATGTTTATTTATTTATTTTCTTCTATTGTTACCGAAAAGGAAGAGATTAATCAATTTTTTTATAACTATTCTATTCTTGCCCCCTAGAAAATCTCCACACACACACCCTCGCCACCCCCCACCAAAAATTAAAAAAAAAAGAAGAAAACCCCCCCAAATTATAAAATGTTAAGAAGCCTTTTTTTTTTTTAAAAAAAAAAAACTTATAAATATCAATAGATATTTATGGTCTTCTTAGATTAAAGGTGATTTTCAAGTCATAACATGTGTATATGATTTGAAAAAATTTAAAATTTCAATAAAAGTGCCCCATTTATTACTATTATTATTATTATTATTATTATTATTACTTTTTCCACCTTGCTCATTTTTAATTACTATAAAAAATATTAATTTAATTGAAATGTGGCTTTATGATTTACCCTCATAATATTAAAATTCTAAGGTACTTGGACCTGATAATGATTTCATAACATCCTATGTGTTCAAATCACAAGAAGCTACACTCTCCATAATTTTGAAAAGTGAAATAATAAAATTTACCTTATATAACGTCTTAAAAAAAGTGACATTACAAAATAAAAGTGATAAAATAATATGTCCATGAAGAATATACATGGGCTACCTATGTATATTTTACATCTATAAAAAATTTTGTACACTTGCTTAAAATATATTACAACAAATGTAGTATAATAAATTTACAAATACAACATGCAATGTAAAACATAACAATAGAGGTAAGGTTGGTAATGGGAAATAAATGAGACAAGAAAGGCAAAAAATAGAAATATAGAAATAAAACAAGAGAGAGGTGGAAGAAATAAAGTAGGAATATGGTTTTTATGAATGATGAGACTAGATAATAGCTTATATGTTTATAGCAAAACTTAGAAGGTATAAATATATTAATAATTATTTTATGTTTTTTTTATTAACTCAAAGTACAAGTTTCAAGGTAGCACAAAGTATTAAAATGTGATACTTATACCTCCCCTATGTGAGTAGGTTTTAAAAAAATTGCATATCAGACCTACTTTACTTTGTTTAGAAAGAAGGAAAGAATTAAAGGTGAATGAAATTGAGAGGAAAGAATTGGGAGAAAAAAAAATAAAAGGATAAATTACTTTTCTTCATTGTTTGAAGAATAAAGAAAAGTGAAGAGAATAAAATGAATGGATAATTGTTTTTTTTTGAACACTTGAAAAGTTACAATTGCTAGATAGTCCCTCCATAAATATGTGTTTATCAGAAAAATATCATTTATAATGGATAAAATAATAATTTTAACAAATTATCATTCTTATTTCTTCATTTTTAAAGAGAATATTTTTATATGAGATATTTAAATCTTCATATTCCTTTTATTTATTTATTTTCAAAACTAAACTTATCCTCTATCTCTCATTCCTTTTTTCTTTTCCTTTCCACTCTCCCACGTAATGTCAATATCCATTCAGAATCAACCTATTCAATAGGTGAAGAGGGACAGGGTGCTCAAGAATTATGAGAAAAAAACAAAACAACGGGATTGCTTTAATGTGATCACCCAGTTGAAGATATCTTTTGGCATCTATGACTTCGTCTCTTTGCAAATAATTGCTTTAGAAAAAAGTAAAGTAGCATTGTTTTATTGCTCCATGACGACTGCGTTCTGTAACAATCATGACAATCGACAAGAAATGAAATATATTCCTTTCTCATTTGATAAAACGGTTGGTACAGTGTGTCGTATCTCATTTCACTCCTGTTTAGGGAGGATATTTTTCACGAATCTAAACCGGGCACAGCCTCTCTATTCAAGAAAAAAAATTTCGAGATGTCTTTTCGTAGCCAATCACAAGGTATCATATAGTTATTGAGTATGATACCTTATTTACACTCAAAATAGACATAGATGTAGCATTATAATGTCATAACTTACTAAATAATTATATGTTAAAACTCTTAATTTATCTAAAATTATAAATATTTTCATATCTTTTCGGTATAAAATAACTCATCAATTTCTTAGATATCATATTAAAATATTTTCTATTTGTTTTATAATATACATAACTCAAATTTTTTTTCACAATTTAAAATATAATCAAATTTAATTAAAAGTAAACTTATCATAACCTATTTTATTGGTATGTCTCGATGTGTTAACATTGAATCCGCTCTCAAAGTCCTAGAACTAAAAAAGATAAGGTATGAGCCTAAGTCTAGTACATGAGTACTACAAACACGTGTGCCATCCAATTCACAATATACATACACGTAGGAATGCAACATTAATATCATAATCAATTCATTTATTATCTTTACTTTAATAAGCAACCATCATAAGAGGGGTACTCATGATTTTACCACACCATGTATAATAAATAGACCTTAGGTTGGAAATTACTACTTCTAGCCCCAACTTTCTAAATGGTATGTGGAACTGCCACTGTGGGTCCAAATACTCTTAAATCAATCATAGATCATTTCGGTATAAGACTTTATTAGGGACAATCATATACAGATCATTAGGGTATCCTTTAAGAATCTGCTACTACGAGCCCCTAGATCGAGGCAAATACTAGTAGCAAGTAAAATTAATTTAGATATACATTAATTCAATTTAATTAGCTATTCTAACGAACATCAATATCAAACAAGGTAAACACGTACTTGGAAGAACCGTTTCGATTTGTTTGTAGCTATTAACATCATCAAAACTTGTTATATAACAAAAGTAAATTAATCTCAATACTAACCTAAAACATTGCTTATGATTATTTGGTTCCATTACTAAAAATGATTTTGGGTATTTCCCTACTTATGTTATATTATTTTGGATTATAGTGGTTTAGGATAGAAAAAAAGATAAGAAAAAGGAAAAAAGAAGTGTATTATAAAAGTTATAGGGATGTACAGTCGTGTAAAAGAACACTAGGAGAAACACGATCGTATACATGTTCATGCACCTCTTTATGCAAAAAGACCTCCTAATACGCTTAAGTACGCAATCGTGTACTTGGCCGTATATCTCAACATGAGCAGGTATACGTCTATGTACCTGGCTGCATACCCCTCCACTCACTTCTTTTCTTCTTCCTATTTCACAAATCTGCTTCTTTACCATCTTAAATCTCAAAATTGACACTTCCACACCTAATTCTACAACTATTAGAGCATCCAAACATGCAATTCCTTCAAAGATTGTAAACTTACTTATTTCAATCACTTTAAACAATCTTAATTTTGTTGGAACTTGTTACTTGCTTCATTGCTATTACACCAAACCCCCCTCCCAAACTATAACAAAACTCTATGCTTTAATCAACTCTCCTTGAAACGAAAAAATTACACGATGAATTAATTAGATTTAAGGCTTACCTCATAGATTTAATGTTGAGTTGAGTGGATTTATATCACAAATGCAAAGCTTGTTGATAAGAGTCTATAGATTAGGGTTCTCTTTATTAAAGAGAGATAGAGAAGTTTTTTTCCTTTTTTTCTTTGTGAGAGATTGAGTAATTGAAAGAGAAAATGACAAATAGGGTTCTTCTGTTGTAGTTATAACTCCCCTTGTAAAAGTTTAAAATGCTCCTATCATCAAAACCTTTATCACTTTGTCTACCATTGTCCCCCTTACATAAGCTGTGATATGGTGAATTACTATGATATAGGTTGGATCTTCTAAAAAGAAGTCATAACCAAGTCACATTAGTGGAGTGTGATGCCACAGCTATAATAGGTCCATTGTCTAATAGTTAATACTAGTAGTAAACTAATATAAAATGATTAGGACTCATGGAATCTATTGATCTAAGAATTACATGTATATTTATTTTGGTTCATGGACTTTAAGGACCAATTAATCTAATGTTCACTTGTGGTCTCTTAGGATATATGGATCGTCCATATATTTTATTGTGATTTGTAGATATTAAATAAGATAAGCAAACTGATTATTGAATTCTCTTTAATGATGAATGCCATTAGTACATTATATAGGAGTACGTGTGACTTAACATATCCTTGTGTTTGCACAAAGCATCTTTACTATGGAATTGCCGCTCATCTATGGTTAGGAATCTGATTTCAAGTGCCAGTGAATTTCAGGATGCTGTTGCAATTACTTTTGATATGATTTATACTGTAGGAGCGAGTTTGACAGTAGCATTGATGAAGACTCTGAGAAATAAAGGATTTAGCTTTAGTTTTGAGGGACTCATTGAGTTTTAGTTACTTTGAATTTTGAAGACCATTGAAGTTAATTGAGGTTTAATAATTCCCTTTAATATGAACTGGTTTGGATGATGAAATTGTGGACAAATTTACCTCTCAAGATTTTGGATGAGTAAGTATCATGAGAATATACCGCAATTCCTAGTTATAAGTATCCGTGCCTCACATGTTCTTACTATAAGTACTAGCATAATTGTCGCATTTCGAGGGTCTCATGGAATTACAAACAACGTAGGTTC
Source organism: Laguncularia racemosa (assembly GCA_037954665.1). NCBI lineage: Eukaryota > Viridiplantae > Streptophyta > Magnoliopsida > Myrtales > Combretaceae > Laguncularia > Laguncularia racemosa. The sequence continues at coordinate 2,754,860 of JBBMOL010000069.1, read as the reverse complement.
CATAAAGTACTTCGAGCTAGTAACCTCTATAGCATATCATGGTGTTCAGTGGATTATAAGATAGGTTTAGGTTTTTAAGGATTGGAGACTAGTAACCTAAAACTACAGGATCGGTTGCATTTGTGTATGACAGGATCATCATGTGCTCTAATCTTACAGAACCTGCATATGTGGATTATAGGTTTTATTTATTGATGAGCTATTTTATTTTATCTATAAAATACATATTAAGAAATTCATATTTGTATATCAAGATTGGATACTTCAATTTATCATAAAAATTCAAAGCTTGTGTTTCTTCGATTGTTTTATTTGTAAGTAAGTCTATGTCCTCCTCATTTAGTTATTGAAATAGTTTAATGTACATTCAAGAGAAATTGCAATTGAAGATCTTGATAATGGATATATATATATATATATATATATATATATATATATAATGTATAAATATCATTTTTATTATGCAAATATAAATTCTCTACAAGCTCCTATAAAGAAAAATCTATCCAAGAAAACAATGTAGGAGGGACCGTTGTCGAAATTTATTTCAATAGATAATGTGGTTAGTACGTAGATGTAGTGTTGCGACACTTTCTTGTATATGTGAATAAATTCGTTGGAAAATTTATTTACTACATTTTAACTGGAATTTAATAAATAATAGAGTCATATTATTTAGATAAAGTTATTTCAGATGGGATTAAGGGTCCCGATTATTATCTCATGATATTGCACTGCATTTAAACTTGTCCTTTGCCCATTAAATGTCTTGGGAGGATGTAGATGCAAGACCAATGCATATGTTAATCTCAAGCCATTCTTATTGGGACGAGGAACATTGATCCATGTTTATTACACAAGGCCATAGGGTGATTGGACTCAGGTGGATAAATATTTACGGTCTCTAATTTCATATTTTGAGTGTGTTACCATTAATCATAAGTATATATGTGTACGCAAAATTAATATATGATCATGAACATTTATTCAATAAGACTATATATATGCATGTAATCGGTGGGGACATGCTCCAAACAGAGAGTTGAGGATAACAAATATTCATTCGACTCAAGCTAATCAAGATAACACTACCTAAGACCCTTGGCGACATTTATGATGGCTAAGCATAACTAACCTATCAAATTGTAGTCATTGTGCGGACAATTTACATAACATAACGCTTTATTGCAAGTAAATATATCCCTTTACAAGTTGTAATATGAAGTTGGTTATTTAGGCTACCCATAAGCACCTGTGAGGTGTAGTAACAAGCTAAGATCAGATTCATAGATTTGTTGGATTAAAAAGTTGATGTAGCTACTCAGTTAAGATAAGAGTAGTATTAAAATTGATAGTCATGCTAGGATGATGAAATGCCTTAGAATATAAATAAAACAAAGCTATTTTGGTAATTACTCATCATGGCCCTTTTTAAGAATAAATATAATCATTCCCTTTAATTGGTATAGAATAATTGAAATTGGAACTAGAATCAGATATAGCAAACTTGTGAACCTTCTTATGCTCTCCAATATATTAGTTTCTACACTTTAGAAATTGTTAAAATCTCTCTATTTCTCCATCCATAGGTGCAATCCATCTCTTTCTTTTCCATAGAGATTTCATTCCTTCCCGTGTCACAAAACAAGGTAATTTCCTTCCCTTTTCTGTAGCTTTACCTTTTGAAATCCTAGTCAAGCCCTAACCTCCTTACAGATTTCTTTCCTCCTCGTATCACAAAACAAGGTAATTTCCTTTCTCTTTCTTTGGTTTTATCTTTTGTAATCTTAGTCAAGCCTTAACTAAAGGATTTAGTGACTTTAGGGCACAGATAGTGTGGTTATTGTGGAAGATAGTTATGCAAGTGTTGGTAAGTGTAATATATGTTTTAAGCATCGGAATTGTATAAAGTTACTAAACTAGGACTTGTGTTTTTTTGAAGGACATGGTGGAAGTAGTGGAATTGTAGTTGCATGGTGCTATGCAGAGACATCAAGAATTGTGGGTGAATAAAAGGTTTGCAATTCATCCTTCCTTCTGGTGTTAATGTGAATTTGAATATCTAAGAGTTAGGGTTTTGAATTATTTTCGAGATGGAATTTTAAAATGATTTTTTTTTTAATTATAGAATATGGAAAATATTTCATGAAGTTTAAATTCAATGTTTTGATACATAAGAATGTGATGTAATTCAAGTTTATGGTGCTATTTGTTGAAGTCTTAAAGTTTTTACTAAAGGAAAATTAATTCAATGATGAACTTAGGGGAGATTTGCAATCAAGGTTCATATGAAACCAATCTTTGAAGTTAAGGTAGACTAAGGAAAATGTGCTGTCTAACCACACATTAACCTTAATTAATTGGAGTTATTCTATAATGAAGGATAGCTAGAGTTTAGGGGCCAGTTGACCAACTCTATATATCAATCAACTACGAATCCTTTTGTGAGTCGGTCAACTAACTTGCTTATTTAGTTAATTGCTTCTTCTCTATATGTGTTCAATCAACCTAAGTAAACCCTTAGATTGACCAAGTTATCCCTTAAAAGGTTATAAATTATTTATTCTAGCTCTTAATTACTTGATTATGTCAAAATTCAATCTTTAGACTTAAGTTTACAAGTCTATAATACAATTAATAGTTAAATAAGCGGGTATATGTTTTATTAGGAATTAGATATTTGCTTTAATTGAGTTGAGATTATTGTACGTGACTTAGGTATGTGATTACATTGTTTGATGGCTATGCTTATTAGGTTAGTAACCAAATGAATGTAAGAATATTTAAATCTTAAATTGAATATTGCATATGCTTGCACCTTAGCTGAAAGATCTAGGACAATTGGTGATTAAATGTGGTGACCACAAATTGGAACTATATTATCCACTCCAGGGTTGTCAAACTCGCGAGTTAACTCATACGATTCAACGATTTTACGAGTTTGGATACATATTTCTAGTTAAATCGCATACAAAATCGGGAAGAAGTCAAATTGTAATAGAATTGCAATTTTGAATAGTAAAATCGTCAAAATCGCGAGTTTGAATGTTTCCACCGATTCCACAATATTGCACAACTAAGTAAAATTTCAGCCATCCCCCACATGCTTTCCTATCGTAGGGGAGTATGAGCCATACCCCAACATGTTCGTTAGTCATCACTCCTCTCTTGTCAGTGTGTTGCGTTGCATTGAGATCTTTGTGTTTGTGTTCGTCGATTGTTAGTTTGCTTGTTCCTATTTGTGATCATGTTCATGTTAAAGCACTCATGTTTGATTGTTGCAACTTTTCTTATTTTAATTAATATTTTTGTAATAGTAAATAAAATAAAGGGTGGGTAACTTTAACTTTATAAGAATTTTTTAGATTTTTAATTTTATAGGAAAGGTATAAATGTATTTATATTTCTATCTTTTCAATATCTCATAGTTAAGTAAATATGGGATATTGTTAAGTAAATATATTTTGAATTAATAATCACGAATAGTATAAAAATTTACTTAGTAATATATAATTTTGAAGGTTTTTCTTGTTATAGTATCTTATTTATTATTTACTTTTGGTTAGTAATTATTTGTCATTTTTTAATATTACTCATTTCTAATAGTATATCTTCGTTATCAACTTTTATTTATTAGTAATTTCTTAAAGTCACAATTGATTTTTAAATTTTATCTATTATCTTTTAGCTTTTGTATATATAACTACGCGAAACTTGCTTTATACATGATTTATCATTTTAGAAATAAAATATCTATATTATACAACTTATGCTTGATTATCTATATTATGACTTTTATTGCAAATTTGCAATTTATGGCTAAAATAAATGCTAAATTTCCTTATTTCTATTATTCATTATATTTTTTAATGACTATTATAAGTAAATTTATAATATTTGAAAGTTATTTTACATAGGTTGTAGAAACTTACGTTTCTACATTTCGATTTTACGGACCCCTTAGCGATTCTATGTAAAATCGCGATTTTGACAACCTTGATCCACATAATGGACATTGATCGAGAATGATGTGGTAGATTAAGTGCTAATGTTACCATATGTGCACATTTAAGGTCGTTGGTTTGTTAACCAATGAGTTATCAAGATATACATTGGTTTATTGAAGAGAATGTTGAATGACATGCCTAAACAAACACACGTGCACACATGCACACACACATCTATACACAAATATATACATATATGTTGGGGAATCATGAGCTAGTTCAAGTCTCAAGATGCTAAGAGGATGTTGAATGCCATGCCTAAATAAAGAAAATAATTTGTGAATATTGCATAATATTGAATTGTATGTGCTATATATGCATGGAATCAATGTATGCTTATGGTGATTTTGTCCTAAACTTTGGTTCTCCACTTGATGAGCCTTATTTTTCAAATATAGAACATAAAAGCTCATTTCTAGTTATGACTACAAACATGACTATAAGATCCAAGCTAATACGATAGAAGAATTTGATATGTAGGTTACTTCAATATAGTTTTGCGTATATTAACATCTTAGTTGTTTTAACTTATGAAAGTGTAAAATTATTATAAGTAGAAGACATTGATATGAGAATTAGAAGCATAATATAATGTTATTTCCTTATATTGTGGTTTTCAGTAGGTTTTTGAGCCTTTGAATAATCATGCTGTAACGCCCTAAAACCTAGGTATGCTACGGCCCACCACGTGTCCTCATTTCCTGAAAACATGCAAAGGCTTAATCATCACTATTCTCCAAATACTCATATTCATGTACTCCTAATAATAATAATAAATCATCTGCTACATAATAGAGATTAATGAAATTTCCCATCCTAAAAAATAAGTCATCAACATTCTTTTTAAATTAAACAGAGGAAGTGATTAACATTCACTTATAATAGAAATTCTCAAAATGACTAAATAAAAATTTTAATATGTCTTTTCTTAGTTTATCTACTAGTCATTGTAATAGATGTATTTTACACTCTCTTCATTGTTCTGATTTTGAGTTGTTTCCCTCGAGCTTGCAACATATCCCACAATTTCTCCAGTAGCATCTACAACTAAAAATAAATAAATTTCCACGAGGGGTGAGCTAATGCCCAGTATAATGCATACCTACACACACACACATGCTATGCTAGAAGCAATAACACATGCAAGATGCATCATAATATTCATTCATAATTTTATTTATCTTTCACAATCTTTAGCTAATAAAAAATCAAATTAAAAACATCTTCACACATCACATTCATAAACATCTTTTCATAATCCATCCATAAGCAATATATACATATATATATCCATGAAAAAGATAATCCTTTTTGTCCATGAGTCTCTTACCATACATAATATATATATATGATAGTGGGTACTCCCCATTGTCCTTAAGTCTATAAGTCCTCACACATCAACCATCAACAACTATACATAATATATATATATGACAGTAGGTGCTTCCCACTATCCATGAGTCCTCACATATCAACCTTCCACAACCATACATAATAATAATATATATATGACAGTAGGTGCTCCCTACTATCCATGAGTCCATACACTTCAACCTTTCACAATATACGTCACAACTTTTTACATCACAATATTTCACATCACAACCTTCCACATAAGACCTAGATCATTTTATTACACGACTCTACTAGGGACAATGTCACATACTGATCATTGGGGTGCCACCCCAAGAACACCGACCTATACTCGATTTCTTGGACCTAACAATTCACAATCATATGCATACTCAATCAGGTTCATTTACAATATTATTAAACTCACAAAAAAAAAATCTAATTTATTAAGCACAAGCAACAAACATGGTATACACGTAACTGACTTTACAAAACCTAGTTTGTCTTGTATTTTTCTAGCTTCACAATTCTTCCAAACCTATACATGATTCAAATTATTTGCTTTTAGAATTATATTCTTATAAATATCAAAGGGAAAATAGATGCGTTTCAACTCAATATAGTCATGTTGGAAGCCATGTAGTTGAATTCGAGGTAGTACATGACTATGCTAAAGGCTGTATTTATTTCTCTCTCTCTTTTTTTTTAACATGGTCTCAACATGGTCATGCACCTCTCTTTTCATGGTGTTGTGTTTTTTTTTTCTTTTCAAAATGATCTCAACATGGTCATGTTGAGAGGTCATGTATCTCTCTATTCACTTTGGATTTTCAATACGGTTCTAACGTGGTCATGTTAGGAGGCTATGTATCTCTTGGTTCACTTTGGGTCTTTAACACAATTACAACATGGTCATGTTGGGAGGCCGTGTATCTCACTATACACTTCGTAAATCTATCCCTCGGCCCAATGTCTAATCAATTTAACCTAATTGATCTATCTAACATAAAATTTACAATGTAATACACTAGTAGTTATACTTGACCCGAATCGTGATCAATAGCTTGAAGTTCTTGCTTCAAACCTTATGTAGCACGGATTAATCTTGACTTGTAAATTATCTTAATTCATTACTCCCTATGCTACCATATACATACGTAAATCACGATTCATAATTGTTGATCTACGTACTTACCTTAATCCGATAAGCTAGTGGTGGAAAAAGGGGTTATCTCCTTCTCCAAGGATTCACACAAGAAGGTTCTAGGGTTCTATGAGATGCAAAAGGAGAAAAAAAGGTTAATAGGGTTTATAACGGCCTATTTATAGTCCTTGTCCGGATTACCAAATTGCCCCCAATCCTTTTAGATTATTTACGATATTAACCTTAATTATATTTTCATTATATATATATTATATTACTTGTGTATTTACATTCTCCCTCCCTTAAAAAAATTTTCGTCCTCGAAAATTACCTAGATCACTAAAGAGTTTTGGGTATCTTCTTCTCATCTTTTCTTCTAGTTCCTAAGTTGCTTCTCTTTCGGTTTGATTGCTACATTGCACCTTGACAGACTTGATAACCTTTCTTCTCAAAGTTTGCTCTTTAGTATCCCTAATTCTAACAAGTATTTCCATAGTTGTGAAATTTGGCTACACTTGCAGAGGTTCTAATGCAGTGATTTGATCTGGGTTAAGTACATATTTCCTTAGCACGAAAATGTGAAATACATTTTATACTCCAGTTGGACTTAGTGGCAATGCTAGTCTGTATGCCACTAATCCAATTTTCTCCAAGACTTCAAAGGGTCCCATATATCTAGGGTTCAATTTCCCCACTTAGTCCAAATCTTATCACTCCATTTGTAGGTGAAATCTTCAACAACACATGATCTCCCACTTGAAACTCTAATGGGCATCTTCTCTTGTCTGCATATGACTTTTAGCGGCTTTGGGTTAACTGCATTCTTTGCTTGATCAATTTCACTTTGTTTACTGCATCTTGTACTAGATCAAGTCCCAATATTTGTTTCTCACCCACCTCATTCCAATTTAATAGTGACTGACACTTTCTTCCATACAATGCCTCATATGGTGCCATTTAGATGGTAACTTGATAATTTTTGTTGCAGGTGAACTTTAATAAAGACAGATGTTCATCCTAATTTCCACCAAGGTCTAATGCACATACCCTCAACATATCCTCCAATATCTTAATCGTTCACTTTGACTGATTGTCCGTCTGTGGGTAAAAAGCCATACTAAATTGTAGTTTTGTCCCCAAAGCTCTGTGTAGACTATTCCAAAACCTCCCCACAAATCTTGTATCTTTATCTGACATTGCGGAGATCAGTATCCAATGCAACTTTACAATTTCTTTGATTTAAATTTGTGCCAACTTCTTTAGTTTATACCCAATACCTATTGGTGTGAAGTGTACCGATTTTGTAAGTCAATCCACAATTACCCAAACTGTGTCCAATTTAGTCACTGATTGAGGTAGTGCTATGATAAAGTCCATGGTCACTTATTCCCATTTTCATTCTAGTATAGGTAAAGGTTGTAACATGCCAGCGGGTTTCTGATGTTCTATGTTGATCTGTTGGCAGCTTATACACTTAGATATATAATAAGCCACTTCTCTCTTTATATTCCTCCACTAATAATGGTTCTTCAGGTCCTTATACATCTTGGTACTTCTAGGGTATATAGAATACCTAGAGTAGTGTATCTCCTTGGATATCTCTTTTTTCAGTTTATCTATACTTGGCACACATAGCTTGTGGCCATACCTCAACACCCCCTCTACATCTTCATTGAACTTTACAACTTTTCCTTTTTCCATTCTTTTCTTTATTTTCTATATCCCCACATCTTCAACTTGTGCAGCTTTTATTTTGTCAATTAGTACTAGTTATATTCGTAAACTGGAGAGTTTAGTTCCAACTTCTTGGGTAACAATCTCCAAGTCTAGTTTCTGCATATCTTCCAATATTCTCTTTTGAGTTGTGATCATCATTGCTAGATTACCATGCTTCTTTCTACTCAATGCATCATAAACTATGTTTGCCTTTCCGAAATGATACAAGATGTCTAAGCCATAGTCTTTTATTAGTTCTAGCCAGCGTCTTTGCCTCATATTTAGCTTTTTCTAGGTAAATAAGTACTTGAGGCTTTTGTGATAGGTGAATATTCTGCACTTCTCCCCATACAAGTAATTTCTCCATAATTTGAGTGCAAATATCATAGCTACTAATTCCAGATCATGCGTCGAGTAATTCTTCTCATAAGGCTTTAACTACCTAGATGTGTAAGCAATCACCCTACCATTTTGCATCAACACACATCCGAGCCCTTGTATAAAGGCATCACTGTACACTACAAATTCTTCACCACTGACTAGTAGTGTAAGTATAGCTGTAGAAGTCAATCTCTCCTTCAATTTCATGAAGCTTGCTTCACATCAATCATCCCATACAAACTTTACTCATTTCTAAGTCAACTTGGTCAAAGGGACTGCCAGTTTAGAGAATCCTTCCACAAATCTTCTATAGTATTCTACTAACCCTAAGAAGCTTCTAATTTCTGTTACAGTTTTTGGCATGGGCCATTCATTTACAGCTCTTATCTTCTAGGGATCTACAAATAATCCATCCTTACTAATCACATGTCTCAAAAAGGTAACTTGCTTCAACAAGAACTCATACTTCTTAAACTTAGCATACAACTTTTCTGCTTGCAATCTATTCAATACTACCCTCAAGCGCTGCCTGTGATCTTCTTCATTTTTAGAGTATATTAAAATGTCATTTATGAACACGATGAAAAACTTATCAAAGTATTCCCTAAATATGTGGTTCATTAAATCTATGAAAGTCATCGGTGCATTTGTGAATCCAAAAGGCATTACTTAGAACTCATAATGCTTGTATCTAGTTTTGAAAGTGGTTTTCTGTATATCTTCCTCTTTAATCCTCAATTGATGGTACCCGGATCTCAAGTCTATTTTTGAGAAGACTTGACTTCCTTATAATTGATCAAACAAGTCATCAATCCTTGGTAGAGGGTATTTATGTTTAATTGTAACCTTATTCAACTCCTGATAGTCTATACATAATCGCATGCTGTTGTCTTTCTTCTTCACAAATAATACCAGCGCACCCTAAGGTGAGACACTTGGTCTAATAAACTTCTTTTTTAACAGCTCTTGTATTTGATCCTTTAGTTCTTTCAACTCTATGGGTGCCATATGATATGAGGCTTTTGATGCCATACCAAGCACTGTATCTATGCTGAATTCAATCTCCCCTACAAAAGGTAAACCGGGTAGGTCATCTGGAAAAATCCTAGTAAATTCCTTCACTACCCTTACTCTCTCAATTTCCATCACCTCTTCAGCTTCAACTACTACTAATGCCATCATACTTTTACCCCACAGTTCATAAGTTGGCAATCCTATTGGTCTATAAGTTTCCAATTTAAACTTAAATTGTTCTCCTTTTGGCATGTTGAAATGGATGGTCATATCATGACAATCTATTGTTGCATGATGTCTGATTAACCAATTTATTCCCAAAATTACATCAAAATCGGTCATGTCTAACACTAGAAGATCCACAAACAATATTCTACCATGCATTTCTATATAAACCTTTCTACATATTTAGTTCAATCCCTTACCCACACCTTAAGAGTACTCAAGCTTAATATAACATTCAACATTTCTTTACATACGTTATATTTACTTCTAAATGCATTAGATATACATGAATGTGATGCACCAGTATTAAACAACACATATGCTTCAGCAGAATTCATTAATAATATACTTGCTAAGGTCTCTATATCTAGAGTGTCCTGTCTTTGTAGTGCAAACACTTATGCTGGTTCCCTTTACCTTAGCCCTACCTATTGAGGTTTGCCATCACTAGTCCCAATTTGGTTTCTTGCTGCTAGGGCTGGCTATACATTCTGCTTTTTGTTTTTCGGGTAGTCTACCATCCTATGACCGTGCTATTTGCAGAAGAAGCAAAATGTCAATGGGATTGACCTCTCCTAATAGGTTTTGCTACTATATCCTATCTTCCCACATGAGAAATAGCCACCTTTTGGCCATTTGCATTCGTTTAGCTCGTGTGGCCTGTAACATCTTCCACACTTGTTACTTTGTCCCACATATAAGGTTTTCACTTGGGAGGAAGGTGCTGCTATGACCATAGATTTGGTCTACACTATGTGAGGCCTGTTGCCCTTATCTTGAGTGATAGTTTTCTGAATAGGTCTTTTTCCCAAAACCACTCTCGTTCCTAAATTTCTCATCTTGTCAGTTCTCTTGTGACTGTTATAAAAGTTTTGCCTTGTTTATAGCTTCTAAGTAGGTTTTCGGTTGGAAGGTAACTACCTCATGTTGCAATGTGGGCTCCAATCCCAACACAAATAGATGCACCATGGACTTCTCATCAGCTCTGAATATAGGTGGCATGAACTTCATCAGACGATTGAGTTCTGTCTCATATTTATCTACGAATCTCTTTCCCTAGCAGCAACTGTAGTGTGATGCTTGCATTATGTCCCTAATGGTGGTCGGGAATACTGCTCATACAACTTTTCTTTAAACCTATCCCAAGTGATCACTCCCATGGTGAGTTTGGAAACACTCAACCACCATTCAAAAGTTGAGCCTCTTAGTAGATACATAGCATATTTCACCTTTTTTATCTTTGGGTATCTCTAGTGCTTCAAAAGTCTTTTCTAGTTCATTGATCCATTGTTCAACATCCAATGGATCATCAACCTTAAGCCTGAATTCCTTGACCATTCTAACAAAAAAGTCTAGACCAATTTCTCCAACTGGCCTCTCTCTAATCTCTCCCATCATTTGGGCCCGTCTTATGTTTAACACTTGCATGCCTTGTATCTGTTGCTACTATTGTGCCCTTAGTTCTACCAAAGTATTGATAGCCTATAGCATTTGTGCAACATTCAACTCATTCCCTCCTTATCCCTAATGAGGAGCTCTAGGGGGCATTCTATTATCAGGAGTATCATCTCTAGCTCCTAAGGATGATCTTGGTCCTGAAATTCTTCAAGGCATTCTACAAAACAAAATACAATAGTGAGGAACGATATAGGAATACATATACATTCCTTAGAGTATGAAAAATTTAAACATGACATTTTCAATATTACTGAAGGAGTTCACAAATCAGTAATATCAATCCCATTTTCTAACCATTCCTGGTATATATCTTTATCCTACAAATCCAATACCTAATCCATCCAAAGATCATGACTTACTTTCTATTGTTTGAACTTATACTATTGATCCTCACTTAATTCTAAAGATCATCAAATTTATGCAATTTATAAATTCATTAACCTAAGCACTAAAAATCACAAACCTACATTCTTTTGATCAAAGCCTAAGCTTTTAAGGATCATTAATTTATGCTCTAATACCACATAAGCTATAGCACCCCAAAACTCTGGTACGTTATGGCCCTTCACGTGTCCTCATTTGCTGAAGACATGCAAAGGCTCAATCATCACTATTCTCCAAATACTCACATTCATGTACTCCCGATAATAAACATAAATCATTTGTTGCATAATAGAGATTAATGAAATTTCCCATCCTCAATAATAAGTCATCAACATTCTTCTCAAATTAAATAGTAAAAGCGATTAACATTCACTTACAATAGAAATTCTCAAAAAAAAAAACTAAATAAAAATTTTAACAAATCTTTTCTTAGTCTATCCACTAGTTATCGTAATAGACGTATTCTACATTCTCTTCATTGTTCTAATTTTGAGTTGTTTCTCCTACGTTTTCAACATATCCCACAATTTCTCATGTAGCATCTGCAACTAAAAAAAAAATTCCCACGAGGGGTGAGTTAACGCTTAGTACAATGCATATCTATACATACACCTGCATGCCATGCTAGAAGCAATAACACATGCAAGTTGCATCATAATATTCATCCATAATTTCATTTATCTTTCACAATTTTTAGCTAATACGTAATCACATCATAGACATCTTCACACATTACATTCATAAACATCCTTTCACAATCCATCCACAAGCAATATATATATATATAAATATATATGATAGTGAATACTCCCCATGTCCTTGAGTTTATGAGTCCTCATACATCAACCATCAATAACCATACATAATATATATATATATATATATATGACAGTGGGTGCTCCCTACTGTCTATGAGTCCTCACACATCAACCTTCCACAACCATATAATATATATATGACAGTAAGTGCTCCCCATTATCCATGAGTCCATGAGTCTATCCACTTTAACCTTTCACAATACACGTCACAACCTTTCACATCACAACATTTCATATCATAACCTTCCATATAAGACCTAAATCATTTCGATATGCGAATCTACTAAGGACAATGTCACATACCGATCATTGAGGTGCCACCCCAAGAACACCAACCCACATTCAGTTTCTTGGACCCGGCAATTCACAATCACATGCACACTAAATCAAGTTCATTCACAATATTATTAAACTCACACACAAAAATCTAATTTATCAAGCACAAGCAACAAACATGGTATACACGTACTTGAATTTGCAAAACTTCGTTTGTCTTATACTTTTCTAGCTTCACAATTTTTTCAAACCTATACATTATTCAAATTGTTTGCTTTTAGAATTGTATTCCTATAAATATCAAAAGGAAAATAGACGTGTTTCAACTTAACATGGTCATGTTGAAAGCCGTGTAGTTGAATACGGGGTAGTACATGACCGTACCAAAGGTCGTATACATTTCTCTTTTCTCTTTTTTTTTTTTTTTTAACATGGTCTCAACATGGTCATGTATCTCTCTTTTCACAGTGTCGCGTTTTTTTTTTCAACATGGTCTTAACATGGTCATGTTAAGAAGTCATGTATCTCTCTGTTCACTTTGGATTTTCAACACAGTTCCAACACGGTCGTGTTAGGAGGCTGTGTATGTCTCGGTTCACTTTGGGTCTTCAACACGGTTCCAAAATGGTCATGTTGGGAGGTCGTGTATCTCACTGTGTACTTCATAAATCTATCCCTCAGCCCAATTTCTAATCAATTCAACCTAATTGATCTATCTAACATAAAATTTACAATGTAATACACTAGTAGTTACACTTACTTAACTCAAATCGTGATTGATATGCTTGAAGTGCTTGCTTCAAACCTTGTATAGCATAGATTAATCTTGACTTGTAAATGATCTTAATTCATTACTCCCTATGTTACCATATACATACGTAAATCACGATTCATAATCGTTCATCTATGTACTTACCTTAATCCGATAAGCTAGTAGTAGAAAAAGTGGTCTTTTCCTTCTCTATAGATTCACACAAGAAGGTTCTAGGGTTTTGTGAGATGCAAAGGGAGAAAAAATGTCAGTAGGGTTTATAATGACCTATTTATAGTCCTCGTCTGAATTACTAAATTGCCTCCAATCATTTTAGATTATTTATGATATTAACCTTAACTGCATTTTAATTATATATATATATATATATTATATTACTCATGTATTTACCCATGCAATGGTATAAATATGTGGTGGATTATTCATATCTCTTATTCACATGGCATGACAAATGACTTACCATTTATTATCTGAGTCTAGATTATTTGGAGAATAGAGAATATGGAGCGCAATTTGTGATGAAAAATCATGTAAGAAATTGATCTAGGATACTAAAATGGAAAGAAATTACTTCAAATTAAACTTTGGTGATGATTAGTACTTAATCATTTCTATTGTACAAGTGGCATAGGAATTATTGTTGGATAAGATCGTTAGGTTTGCATCATAAGGAGACGTTAGAAAGTTATATACAATAGCAATAAAGTGAGAGAATCTATTGGACTAAAGGTTCTTATAAACTCTAAAATTAGGTTAATGGTTATCAATTAAACATTGGGGATCGTAACTAAGTGACTTATGTTGTTTTGAATTAAATCAATAATGTGCTTGTAGTTAGAACTAATTGAATTTTTAATGTATTATGAAAATCTATGTTTAAACTAGAAGCAAATTAGTGGAGTCAAACTATTAATTAGGCTAAGTAATTAAAGATTAGAGTAAGGTGCCCCTTAGAAAGCACATATGTCATACACGTCATTAAGTCGAACTATATTAGACATGACATATAAGGATCTCCTTTTAGATATAGAATTTTCTTATTGATCCCTAATAATTTTGAAGTTGAGTGGATGAGAAAGGATTTATTTCTAATTGAATGCATTTAATCAATGTTTGTGATGATCTTATACTTTCTAGTATTTTTTTTTACTTAAAAAAATACCTATTATTCAATTTATATTATGTCAATATATTTTAATAAATATCTTCATCTCTTCCTTGAGTCAATTCCACTCCAATAACCATTTACATTTTGTTGAAATTAGAAAAGGGGCCAGGAGAAGAATTTGAAAGGGAAATATTACTTTTTCCCTTATTTGGAAAAAGCATGGAATATGAGTGGGGTGAATTCGAGTGCAAAAGTCATTGCTTAGGTCCCACAAGAAATTGGAATGAGGTGGAGGATCGTCCAATCACAAGAGTACCCTTTAAACCCAAAAACAATTTCAAATTTGGACTTTTTTTTTTGTTATATTAACAAATTTTAAATTATATATAATTAACTTTCCCTCTATATATTTTATTGTCATTATTTATTTATTTATTATCCATATAGAAGCTTTCGATTCATTTTTTATCTATCTATTTCTTTCGTTTATTTATTTATTTCTGTTTCTTACTTCTTTCATTCTTCCCAAACATAGTGTTAGAGTCCTTCATAGATTTATTTTCTGATTTTTTTTTCCTTCGAATGTTGTCGTAGATTATGACACATCATTCTTATACACAAGGGAGCTGGCAATCTAAAGCATGTTTGGAATTCAATTAATGTGTGGTTCAATACATGGCAATCCAAGCCTGGTTCAACACTTTCTCGCTTACACGTTCGGCTCAACTCTCATATGGTTGGAGGCTTGGAGCTCGTGGGTTTCATTTTGCATAAGGAAAATCGCTACCGCTGATTTAGTGGAAACTCAATAACGTATAGGTCATTTCCATCTTGATGTTTTACTATTCATTTAAGTAGGCCATAAAACTCAATTAATGTCAATATCTTTATAGTCAAGTCACTTTTAATACCCTAATAAAATTGACTGAGTTTAAGTTACTGTAAAATAAGGATTGTTACCAATTAAAAATGATTATATGATATAATATATAACTTTTGAATAATTATATCATAAAATTTTCCTTAAAAAATTATACCATTTCACTAACTATTACAGTTTACTTCTTTATCCATAAAATTATATTTTACTAATATCTTCGATTAACATGTAAAAAATCATTTCTATTATGAAATAATCCCCATATTATTTTGAATGAAAAGTTGCCATGGTATAAATTTCTATGGTTATTTAATTTGGAAAAGTGACTCATGGCTTTTTTTTTAGTTGTTTATCTATATTGCGTGTATTGTAAAGCTTCTTTATCCTTTTTTTTAGGCATAAACATCACGAGCGTGCATTCATCTAGTAAGTATTTATGCAAGTTACTTGGATTCTTGGATACTATATTTTCATCTTTATTATCATAAATTTTAATAACCGCTTCCACTAAATAAAGTGGTCACCAAAAATAATAGATAAACAATATAATGGAAATAAAAGGAAAAAAAAAAGAAGTCATGACAGCCTTATTTTAATCCCTTTGAATGGATTTTTAGAAATAGTATTTTAAGAAGTTTATTTATTGGGTTTAAGATATGATTAGAGTCTCAGTCGTTTTTTTTTTTTTCTTAACTTTAGAAGTAATAATGTAACTATATTTATGATAACATTATCATGTCGACGTGTGTTTCGTTCACTATAGTCCAAATTAAAGCAGGCCAGCTCAAAAGTTTTGCAACTTTTAGGGGTAGCAGAAACTGAAATTTGCATCATTCTAGAGAAATTGAAGAAACTAAGAAAGTATGGTTGATTGCAGCTTCAAAGTAACTTCCAAGAAAAACAGGTAAAGGTAGGACACTTTTGTCAGCAAATGCGTGCAAAAGATGTTTTGTGCGTGTGCAAGTGAAGAAAGAAGCTCCAAAACAAAGTAATCAGAGAGGGAGAAAGAGTGAATATTATTTCTAGGGAGCAATGCAAACGTGGTGCCTTAACAATTAACATACATGAATTTAAGCAAGTACGATATTGACGTCCTAATTACTGATTGAGTCTCAATCGATAACTTTGAAAAAAGAGGGAAAATGATGGGCATCGTGGCCACTACAAATTCCACGGTCGAAAGGGCAAGGGTGGTAGTGATTGGGGAAGCCTTCCATGATTGAGACATGGGAATCTTCATCAGATGGCATTCCTATGATGTCGTCCTGTGTCTGAGTTCCACATGCCCCCACTCCCAATCCAAACTATGCATGTGCCAGGGACAACGAGCCTCCCATGAAATGGAAATTTCCTGTAAACTATTTTCAATGAAAGTCTGGAAAAACGAAAGGTTAACCATGTCTTTTTTTTTTATTATTATTATTATTGTTCGATATCCCTTCCTGAATATGCATGCAACTTGTTATACCTCCGTTAAGATAGCACTTGAACAGCTCTCTGTTTAAGAAATGCAATGGTTGCACGCACCCCATGTAGTAGTTCAAGGTATCCCTTGAGGTTTAGAAGAGAGTAAATTCTTTTATCCTCTCTAATCTTGATGATACTTAATTGTTTGGCAAAAAAGATTACCAAAATATGTTATATAGAAAGCTGAAAAGCTTTTTAATTTAACTTTTTAATAAAGTGTTTTTAGGATACTTATTAGCATTTCTTTTTTAAGTTTACTTTTAATAAGTTAAAACTTCACGCCTTATATAGATTTTATTTCAAAGTATGTATATATTTATGAAAACAATAATATATTCACTCATATTATCACAATTAATATTTTATCAATGTATTTTATTAATTTGTTTTAAATATGGTATCCTTATAATTTATTTAAATTATTGATTTTAAATGACCATTGGTGGTCTTTCAACGTTAGTATATGAAATACTAAATCATTTGGAAAAGTTACAATTTTTTAAAACTACTGGAGTTATGTCATTTTATGTGAAGTCATTTAAGATTTACAACTTTATTATTCTATACACAAAGTACAAGTTTCTTGAATACATAATTGAGAAAAAGAATTGTTAGTGACCAATAGATTCTAGCAACGAAAAAGTATATGTAATAAAATTAAATATTATAAACAACCAAAAAGAATTACAAAAGGTAAAACAAATAAAGAATTACAAATAACAAAAAATTTTTAGATTACATATTATTAGTTAAAGTCACATGCCATGCACGTGGCACATATTTTAATTTAATATATATGCATATATGTGAAAATAATAAATTTAGTTAAAAGGTTATCATAATTAACATGTTAACAATATATGTTTACAAATTAGTTTAAACTAGTTAAAGAGCATAGATAGAAGTTTGACTATTGATTGTAATTTTTTTTTTTTTGAAAAAAAAACAAATGTAAATATAATTTAATGATTTATGTATTATAAAAAATATTATCAAATGAAATATTTGATTCATTTGCTAAAGGATATTAATAAAATATTTAATTAATTTCTAATTTCCGTTAATGAAATGCTTAATTCATTTACTAATAAACATTATTACATATTATCTTCTTTTTTTTTTTTAAAAAAAAAAAACTCTTTATCTATCACTCAAATTGTTTTTATGTATTTAAGTATGAAGTAGTTAAATACATATAAAATGATAAAAAATCAATATTAAACAATCAACTGTATTTAATTTTTATGAATATTGATGGGAATCAAATTATAATAGACTAAAAGGTAGAATATACACTATTTTGCTTGATTCACTGTTCATTAAATAAGCAATAACATTTTTCATTACTAATCACTATCCATTACTATTGGCAACTAAGATAATTCATAAAGAAAATGTAACTAACTACTAACTTTATTGTTTCAGTATCTTTTTTGAAAAATAATGAGAGAAAAAAATAAAATAAAATAATATTGGAATAATGAGTGCAACACTTAATATAGTGACACCATAAATATAATAATAATGGCGACTTTTGAGAAGAAAATGAACATTGAAATGGTAGAATATAATAATAATGGTGACTTTTAAAAAAGAAAATGAATATTGAAATGGTAAAACACTTTCCAAAAAAAGCAAAACAAAAAAATTTCAAATCCAAGGAAAAAATAATGAAAGAATGTTAATCGGTCTCATGACACGTGTGCTTTGTACTTTAGAATGGCAAATGGTAAATTATAAGGCTAAATTTGTATAGTTTTACTTTTTTCATTTTGGAAATATAATAACTCAAAATAGCTAAGTAGACAAAATGTAAGATTATTTTGCTAAAGTCAAACATCTTTTCAATAATATAAACATTTCTCAAAGTGATCGATTATATTCTTTTACCTAAGCACTCCCATTATTATGATGTCCAAATTATATTTGAAATTTTTATACTCTTTAAGAATTTTTTTTTAAGTGTTTGGCATACTATACAAATTTTCATCAATAGCTCTTTTGAATAATGATATTTTTACACTTATTTCAACGAAAGATAAAATAAGATGATCAAAATTTGTTAAATCAAAGGAAAAAATAGAAACTATAGATAAGGGGATCCAATTATAATGGTCACATGCATATGGCTTGAGTTTTGTGCTTCACATGATCTCACAAGAGTAACGTAGTAGTGACATATAGAGATGACTTAGAGAGATGTGCAAAGGAGGAGCAACAAGTAGTCTTATGGAGTTTGAATGCACATGTGACATGTAGATGGGTTATAGATCACCAAATCTACCATTTTTTAATAGAGAGACAGTGTATTCTTTGTTCTAAGATTTATTTGATCTTTCAAGATGGTAGTCTAATAGCACCACAAAATTCTCTAATCTCTTAATTGTACTAAATGAGGAAGAGCTCTTGAGTATTTATTAAGTTAGCTCATTGGTGAAGCTTGTTAGATCGCATGAACAATTGATGATAGAGATGAGTTCTCCTATTGATGGATATTCTCATTAGCTCTTTTTGAGTCTAAACCCATGTAAAATTTCTCTAAGTGTATGAGCTTCATAAGAAAGGTTGAGAGTGGACGAATCAATCCAATGTTCCTCACTTTAAGCCCACCCACCATGCCATATATCCCTAAATCATTTCATATTCATGGACTAGACTCCATGAGTCATGTCATTTTAATTCAAAGAGTCAAACCCAAACCATTACTAAACTTAAAACTTAAAAATCAATTTTAGCCCACTACAGATATAAACATTGAAATTTAAGGTCTTCTAATAATACTTAATTTTTAGAGATAGGAATTCTTTGAACCTATTATGCAAATAGATAAGAGATACTAAACAAACTTTTAGTTTAATGAACAACAAAAGTCTCATAATTTCAATGAAAGAATAAAACCTAAATACTTAAGTGACATCTAGGGATGCATTTTATAATGCAAATATAGTTTATATATATTTAAAAAAAAACCTACATTTGCTCTAAACCTCCTTACAAGTGGATAATGGTTGAATTTCTTGACCAATTGACTTTAATGGACAAAATTAATCGATAAATATGATGAATTTGACTTAAAATAAACTTTATAGAATATTATTCATATCTAAGTAGAATTTTGCGCTGACAATATTGGTCATTTTACAACAATATATGTCAGTTCTATGAAAGCATAAAATAAATAACCATTTTACTGTATAATTGTTTCTCTAATAAAATTAAGTGACTTCAAGTCAGCATTATCAATACATGCTCATAATTAGCCCTCATGTACATGATCTCCATGATAAATGATAACTATCTCATAAAAAAGTTGCATTTTTTCAAGCTTTATCATTTTTAAGCTCCCATAGTGCAGGTGTAGCATCTGTTAGTATTAATGTTGTTCATATTAGTTAAATATTGTATATCAAAGTTAATATTATTTTCATCAAGTTACATTAATATTAACATGACTCATATTTTGATCTTAAGAAATTTCCATTAACATAAATGTTTTCGTCATTTTATCCAATGGCTAAAATACCTTAACTCGATTAATGCATATTAGCATAATTATAAATTATACACTCTAATTATATGACTCTTTTAGTATTCTGATAAGTGCTCAATTAGATATATATATATATATATATATTAAGTGAGATTTAATATGTTTTTCCTTTGATTTTGGAGTGTTTTCGAATAATTCAAATTTTAATTGATTAATATCTTGATCTTAGGGTTTTGATGGATAGTGAAATTAAAAAGGAAGAAAACAAATCCAATTTTACTCAATTCAGAGCTAAATAAAAAAAGTTATAAAGTTTTGAAGCTAGACACGGCTTAGAGATAACCATGTTTAGAACGTATTGAATTTAAAGCTTAACAGAGATTTAGGCATGACCTCTAGACACGACCATATTCATTGGTCATGTATCTTGCTTATCTAATTGATTTAGACACGACCTATAGACACAACCGTGTCTAGGCCGTGTTTGTTGAAACATCATGTTTTACAAGATTTTGATTGACGAATTTGATATGACCCAAAGCACGACCATGTTAGACAATGTGTTGACCTAAAACATAGAGTTTTTTTATGCTCATTATATAAATAAAAGAGGACTTGGCATAAAAAAGGGAGAGAGATGTTTTTCTAAGTTGTTCTAATGTTTTAAAGAAAGATAAGATAGCTACTTTTCTTTCTTAGTTTTAATTTATTTCCTTGATGATGAATGTTTATAGATCATTGAAGAATTCAATTTTCAATATGATTAGTGCTTAATTTTCCTTAGTATCTAAACTTGTAAAACATAAGTTTATTATGTGACTAGGATTTCTATTTGATTACACAATAAATTCTTTTGTTTCTTAATTTATACATATGTTATTGATGTTTTGATTAAATTAATATTTCTAGGGAAATTTTCTATATATATATATTAAGATTAAGAAATCTGATGCATGATTAAATCTTGCATGTTTGAAGAGAATTGATGTAATTTTAAAGATAAGTTAGATAATTCTTCTGGATTTAATTAAATTGGTTATGGGAATTTATTGTCTTTTTAATGTACTCTTTGAATTATAATATTATGAATAGATTCAAATAGGTAATTTAAATATTAGGGTTTAATAAGCTTGAGAAAGTTATTAAACTAAATTAGGAATTTCTCCTATGAATAAAATTTAAGAAATATTTGAATACTTTTTGTTAATATCACATAATAATTCCCAGGGGAAATTAAGTATAGATACTAATTTTACTACTTTGAAGTTAATTCTAAAATGGTTTGCTTTTCTGTCTTTCAATAAAGTCTTAGTTTTTTAGTTAGTATTTCGTTATAGTTTTTAGATTAATTAACTCTATAATTTATCAATTAGATAACAGGGCATAGGTTAGTATTAGTACTTGTAATCTCTATAGGACAATATCCATATTTTATACATTATTTGATAGGTACACTTGCTTCACATCAAGTTTTTGGTGCCGTTATCAGAGAATTTGATATTAAGAACACTAATCACTTTATTAATTTAACCATTTTTTTCTATTTCTTTATTTTAGTTTCTTTTATTTATTTATTTATTTATTTATTAGTAGTGCATGACTAGAAAAATTTGATCAAATGTGCTAATTTTTTATCCTAAAATTAAGAGGATAGCTAGGCGTTTATGGAAAATAGTTGAGGAACTAAATCAAGAGTCTTCTATAAGAATAAAGGTAGAAGAGGAAGAGGATGAGTTGGAAATCATGGGTGATGAAAATTAGAACCAACAGTGAACTATGTCCGATTACTCCAAACTCTCTTTAATTGGAGCTAAATCAAGTATCATTAAGCTACCTATTGTTGCTATCAACTTTCAAATTCAACCTTATATTATACAAATAGTGCAGTAATTCATCCAATTTGATGGATTGTAAGACGAGGACCTTAATGCTCACATATCTAACTTCTTGGAGATTTGTGAGACCTTTAAGATCAACAGGGCTTCAGATGATGTGAAAAAATTGTGACTCTTCCCCTTTTCGCTGAAGGGTTAAGGAAAATAGTGGTTAAATTCACTACTAAGTGGATCTATCACTACCCAGGATAATATGGCTCACAAGTTTCTAAGAAAATTCTTTCCACCTGCTAAAGCTACTAAACTCAAGAAGGACATATCATCTTATACTCAATCAAAGGCCGAGACCTTATATGACACTTAGGAGAGATATTAGGAATTATTGAGGAAATGCCCACATTATGACTTACCCCTCTAGATATAGATTCAAACTTTCTACAATGGTTTAAATCTAGCAACCAAGCAAATGATAAATGTCATTGCTGAAGGGACATTAAACATGAAGACACCTAAAGAGGGTCAATCCTTGATTAAGGACATAGCTATGAACGGTTCTTAATGGGAAGGTGCTAGAGTGAGGAATAAAGTAGCGGGAATCTACAAAGTGGATGCGGTGACAACCTTAGCCAATAAGGTTGATGTCATCAATAAAAAGTTGGATGCACTTTTTATCAATCCTAAGTGCAACTTAGGAGAAGTTGATACAGAGGGTCAGTGGGAATAGGTAAACTACTTAGGAAACTCCTCTATGCCACAAAAAAAAAAAAAAACTCTTTAGGAATACCTACAATTCATGGTGGAGAAATTATCCTAATTTTTCTTAGGGTAATCAAAATCAACAGATGATGAACTTGCCTCCCCTAGGATTTTAGAGACCTCCACCATAAGAGAAGAAATCAAGTTTAGAAGAACTTTTAACTAAATATATTCAAACTAATAAAGTTAGATTATAGAACACCGAAACTTCTCTAAGGAATCAAGAAGCTTCCATCTATAATTTAGAGAACCAAGTAAGACAACTTGCAAAGATGATGGTGAAGAGGTAACAAGGGACACTACTAAGAAACACTAAAACCAATCTGGAGGAACACGTGAGAGCAATGACCCTTTGAAGTGGAAAAGAGTTGAAAGTTGAAAATAAGGCTAAAAATGGGATAACAAGGAATGAAGAGAAGGATGAGGAAAAACAAAGTAGGAAGCCACCAAAAGTACAAGAATACAGACTGACTATATCCTATCTTGAGTGTTTGAAGAAATACCACTTTGATGAATATTTCAATAAGTTCCTCAACATTTTTAAATAGTTATGTATTAACTTACCTTTTGTTGATGCTCTATCACATATGCTCAAGTACGTTAAGTACTTAAAGGAACTACTCTTGAACAAGAGGAAGTTGGAAGAGATATCAACTATAATACTAAGTGAGGAATGCTCTGTGCTGATGCAAAAGAAGTTGCCACAAAAATTTAAGGATCTAAAGAGTTTTACTTATCTTGTTTTATTGGCAATTTATCAATAAATGATGCTCTAGCTGACCTAAGTGTAAGTATAAATTTAAAGCCACATTATATATTTTAAAAGTTAGGGTTAAGGAACCCTAAACCAACATATATGCTTATTTAATTAGCCCATATGTTCATAAAATACGCCATTAGTATTATTGAAGATGTGTTGGTTAAAATAGGTACATTCATTTTTCCCATGGATTTTGTAATCTTAGATATAGAGAAGGATATCAAAGCACCACTAATTTTAGGTTAGCCTTTTCTAACTACTTCTAGTGCAATTATAAATATAGGAAATCAAACATTAACTCTAAAAGTTGGGGGTGAAGAAAGAACTTTCAAGACACCTAACACGATTCAACAACCCCTTAAGAGTAACAATACTTGTTATTTCCTAAATACATCTAACCTACTTGGTTCTACTGGTATGCAAGATGGCATCTACAAAAAGTCCAATGTTGACCTCATTGTCAGGGTTAAGAAGCTCAAGAGGCATAATAAGGACCTCATCATCAAGCATGATAGGGCATGACTCCTAGATTTAGAGAGCAATATTGGAGTTGGCACTGTTATGCTACATTAGAGAATGAATTCTTCAATAAGAGCATGGCTAGTAACAAATGGTTTGATCTTCAATAGAAGAAGTTGATGTAGGGCATCTAGATAACTCAAGTAGAGATCCTAAAAGTCTAACTTGAGTATGACTTGAGCTATTTGGCCTCTTGTAACAAACTAGAGGTATATGAAGCAACTGCTAATGAAGGTGCTAAGGATGAGCCCAGCAGGGACGAGGTGCCTAAAGAGCAAAGCCAAGCCCCCTAGGTCAAAGACATTGCCTTGCCTCCAAGCATTGATTCACTTAAAGACCTTACACCCTTAACAGAGCCTACTCTCAAGGGTAAGCAACTAAAGTTGAAGTTGTTCTAGGCCTAGAGACTCTTCCCAATCCTCATCTACCAACTAAAAAATTGTTTCTAATGATTTTCTCTTTTTGCTTGTACTAGAATAGGTCAACATGCTAACCTTTGGGATATAATCATAACTTGTTAATGAAATGAAAATGTTTCTAAGTATTTTTGCTATTGCTCCTCTTTCTTTTCCTTTCATTATTTATGTGTTGTCGTTATTCCTTTACCTTTATGAGCGTTAAGTGTTCAAAAGATTTGTTTGCTAAAAGTTATCTTGGTCAAGTTCCTCCTCATAGCAACAAGGGTTGTAACCCTACTATGGGGGTTCTCGAACATCCAAACCTAAGTTCTGCCAATGAGTTCCCCTGTTGAGTTAGATAAATAACACCTTTCGACATGACCTGAGGATGTCAAATGCTCGAACCATCTTAAGGTGGTTAAGGAGCATATTAGTCTATTCACCTAAAAAGAAGTTTAGGACTTAGTTTAAACAATAGCTCATTTTCCTTAGAACTAGTAAGGACTTGATGTCATTAAGAGTTTACTCAACTCGAGGAAGGTTGGGATTTGATATTTGTAGGAGTCTATTTACCTCAAAAGAGGTTGGGACTTATAATTTCTACTTAAAATGAATTACAAGTACAAAAATGTGGGGAAAATAAGCTTAAAATTGTACAAAAAAATAACTAAAATTTCATTACAATGTACATTACATTTACATGAGCTTAATACAGACTAATCAAAATATAACTTGAGGTTATCAACATTCTGAGTTCGAGGTATGAGCTGACCATCAAGCCTCTCAAATCTATATGCCCCATTACCTAAGTCTTCTTTAACTTTGACCAAGTGTTCCCGATTTGGTGTAAGCTACCTTTGTCCTTCTCTAGATCTAGTGATCTCTAATTTCTTACACATTAAGTTTTCAAATTGGAAGACCTTATGCTTAACCTTCTTATCATAGTATTAGGTAGTGTTGTGTTAGTAAGTTGCTACCTAAGCTCTTGCCACATCTCGAATCTCTTCGATGGTGTCAAGGTTGGCTTAGAGTTTGATCTAATTGGTCATCAATCTAAACTTTGAGTATGGATGTTAAGCAGCTCTAGTTCGATGGGTGAGACCAATTCCAAGCCAAATGCAAGTTTCAAAGGAGTTTATGTCATGGAGATCCTTTGTGTAAGTTAGTACCCCAGTAAGGTAGTTGGAAATTCATCATCCCATTTGCCTTTGGCTTAGTCCACCCTCTTCTTGAGACTATTAAGGACTATTTTGTTCACTATCTCGATTTATCTATTGGACTAAGGATGTGCAACCAAGGTGTAGTGAAGCTTGATGTGATGCTTCTTGTAGAAGTCTCTAAACTTTTGGTTATCAAAATGAATAATGTTATCTATGATGAGAATGTGCATAACACCAAATTTGGTCATGATGGAATTGAAGACAAAGGACTTAACGCTCTTCTCAATTATCTTGACTATAGCCTTGGCTTCCACCTATTTCATGAAGTAAACAACAACTATAATGATATACTATCGTTGACTAGTATCTTAAGGGGAAAGGACCAAGAATATCAATTCCCCATTAGGCAAAAGGCCAAAGGGTAGTGAGAGGTTGAAAGTTGTTGCTTAGTGAACACTCAATAGGCACATTTTAACAAGCATTAGACACACCTCTAAATCATATGTTTTGCATCTTCCTTAATGGTAAGCAAATAGTATCCAAGTCAAAAAGCTCAAATGTAGAGGGCCATGCTCTTGATATAGTTGTTGTATACCCCTGCATGTAACTCTTCCAAAATGTGCTGACTTTCCTTAAGTCATGGAAATCGGAGGTAAGGGAGACTTTAACCTTGTTTATACAAGAGGTCATCAATTAAGATGTAATTTATAGCTTAATATATGCGTTTCCTTACCTCTTTTTTATCTTTTGGGATAATGTAGTGCTTTAGATAGGCAAGTATTGGGTTGATCCAACATGGCTTAGTTAGTGCAACTCATGTCTCTAAGACTTATGGTTATGGTTTGTTGATGATCTTATCTGGAAGAAACTCAATGAAGACTCTCTTATCTTGCTTGTTCAAGTTAGGAATGCTAGTGGAGGCCAATTTCAATAACTTTTCCACCTTGGAGTTCTTAACTTGGAGAGTCTTAGTAATAGTCTAAGAAGGGAATTCTAAGGTGATGGCATACACAACTTAAAGGAACTTGGTCATACGCTCATCCTTCACTAGGTTTTCTCCTTTACTTGTTAGATGGCCAGTTGGGAGTTTAAGAACATTTCTAGCTTCTTTGCACCGACTTCCTTTGCTAACTTGAGGCCAACAATAAGAGCTTCATATTTCGCCTCACTATTGCTAGCCGGGAATCTAAATTTGAGTGAATGGCAAACTTCTATCCCATGTAGTCTGTGTAATGGAAGTCTAACTTCACTTCCACCACTAGTAAACAAACCATTAATGTGGAGAGTCTACACTGTTTTGTTGCCTTGGTTTGATGTCTCTACTTTTGTGATGTACTTAGCAATGAAGTCTATTAAGGCTTATAGCTTGACTGCCTCGCAAGGTTAGTATAAGACCTAATATGCATTGAGCTCTACTACATATTTCACCACCCTTCTTAGTGTGTCTAGCTTTTGTAAGATGTTGCATAGTGGTTAATTGGTCAAGACTATAACTTGGCCGATATCACCACTGTTAAGGTGAATTTTTCCACCTTAGAAGTTCTTGTCTCTAGTCCTTGGAGAATTTAGTTGACATAGTAGACACATTGATGCTCCCTCCCTTCTACTTGGACCAAAACGAAGAAGAGAGCCCAACCACTTACTGATAGATGTAAATATAAATCTTCTCTAAGGATAGGCTTTGAAAGCATAGGTAAGTTAGTCAAGAGCAGCTTCAGCTTTTCAAAGGCTACCTAAAACTAGTTGGTCTATTGAAAGTTTAAGGAGTTCTTTAGGATTTTGAAAAACTCAGAGCACTTGTTAATGCTTTTGGTCATGAACCTATTCAATGTAGCAATTCACCTTATGAGTTATTGGACATCCTTTATTGTCTTTATGGGTTACATGTCCAGTACATCTAAGATCTTCTTAAGGTTTGCCTCTATACCTTACTATGTAACCATGTATCTAATGAACTTGCCTCAGGCTACCATAAAGACAAACTTTTGGGGATTAAGATTCATGTTGTACTACCTCAATATGTTGAAGGTCTCATGCAAGTCCTAGAGATGGTCCTCAAGTTGTCTACTTTTTATAGTCACATCATCCACATATAATTTGACATTTTGCCTAAGCTAGGGTTTGAACATCTCCATCTAAGTTCCTAAAAGCGTTCTAGCTAGTTTAACCCAAAATCACATTATAGGGTGATCGGAAGTTTACTACCAAGAAATTAGAGAGATATTGAGCAATAATTCCTTCATCACCAAACTCTATGGGTACTGTTGTAAATGAGCCAAGCTACTCAAGCTCAGTTCACTTTAAGCTTGACTTAGCTCGACTCAAGCTCGATTAGTAAATGAGCCGAGCTTGAGCTTGAAATAATGTTCATTTATTTAGACCGGCCAAGTTCAAGCTCCTATTTAGGCTAGCGAGTAGGCTTAAAAGTAAACTCTTTTATAATGTTAATGATCAGCTCACAAACAGGCTTGTGAATAGGTTCATGAACAAGCTCGTTTATTTAGTTATATGATAACTTCTTTAAAGCAAATGCTTTTTGTGGTTCTAGTGATTTCATTTCGATGAAGGGATGGTATTTATGTATACTTTGAAGATAATACCAATTCAAGATGTGATGCAAAAATGATGGTGTCTACATGTACATTGAAGATAATGCTAGAGTGATTATCAACCAATGTTTTAGACCCTTATTTATTTATTTATTTTAATTGCCTTCATATTAAAGAGTAGTAGACTTTGAAATATATTATGGTTAGATAATGCATACTTTCCTATAGATACAACTATTTATTATTATCTTATGAATTTATGTTTAAAATAATAAAATTTTAAATTAATTTCAATAAAAAGATGAAAATATAAATTTTGAAAATTTTAATTGATTTTGAGCTTTACTTCGAACTTATGCTCTTTTTTTTTTTTCTATCTAAATAAGTTCGAACTCAAGCTCAGGCTCATTTAAGCTTATTTAAGTTCTTTTATTCAAACAAGCTCAAGTTTAGCTTGAGCTCAAATTTTCTTAATAAACTCAAGCTCAAGCCTACAATTTTCAAGCTCGGTAAAAACTTAGCTTAAGTTGAGCTCAATAATTCTAATGAAGCAAGCTTGAGCCTTCAAAGCTTGGTTTAGCTCAGCTTGTTTGCAACCCTATCTATAGTAAGAGTTATGATGCTTGTTGCCTATATTAGTTGGTTATTGAACCTATATAAGTCATGCTCATAAGGCTTCATCTTGGTGTTTAACTTGAGTTGCATATAGTCGTAGGAATGCTTGAAGATTATTTACTGAGTTACCTATATCAACTAGGATCTTTCGTACTTCAAATTTAGCTATCCTTGTGCTAATCATGAGAGCATCATCATAGCGAATTTGTACTCCCTCTAAGTCTTTAATTGAGAATGAGACGAAAGTTTTTATTCTCGATCTTTTTTCATACAGGATCATGACTTGCTAGCTTTTGTGGGCATTAGCTAAGCTAAAAGAGCTTGGTCAACCTCCAACTGGGGGGGTTTATTGATCATGTTGATGACGCCATTGAGGACTTGGTTCTAGCGATTGTTATTGTCATCATTGTCAATTCAAGCTTCCTTAGCTTGCCATCTCTAAGCAAGTCTCTCGGTGAAGTTTTTGGGGTTAGAAATATATTCTTGAAGGTACCTACGCTTGATAAGATCTTCAAGGGCATTCTTCAACTAATAATACTCATTGGTGTTGTGACGCCTTTCACGATGGAAGTCTTAATAATTTTTAGAGTTTAATTAGTTTAGATTGTTCCTCATCTAATTTGGCTTAAGCAATATGCTCCTATTGCGTACTTCCATAAATACATCCCCCAATAGTCAATTCAAAGGGTCTAGTCGCTAAAGCTTGAGATGGCATGCTTCCAATCTCTAATGCCATTATCCCTTGAGGATCCTTAATTGGTCGTGGGGGCGAAATGATTTTTTGCATAGCCCCTATCCATGTCCTTCTTCTTATCTAACCTATTTTGTTCGACTTCCTACTTTATGTGTATATAATCCTCTTGCAATACATTCTTCTCAATCTTCTCTCCGAATTCTTCAACGGTTTTTTTGTTTCTTCTTGACTAAAGACTTGAAAAAGTTGCTAGATGGCTTTATGCATTAAATCACCACAATCAAGGCAATGCCCTTGCCGACGTTAGGGACTTTGATAGACTCATTAGAACCTTGCTTGATCAAGCTGAGGGTGCATGCATTTTTTTATTGGAAATTTACTCTCTAGGAAGTGCTGTTAAAACTAATGGGAAAGCTCATAAAAGGAGGAAATGGAGTTATATGGAAGGTTGTTATACCATGTTTAGGCAACCTTACATAGGTTACTCAAGAATACCTTGTAAGTGATATATTGTTGAGGCTGTACAGGTTCATCATGGTCCAAAAATGACACAAGTGGTCATAATGATCACCTATCCCATCATAAGTGTCTAGTTGGGGTAGGTAGATGTAGGGCGAGAGAACTTCATCCTAGATGGCTTGAGTGAATGGAGTCCTATTGATAGAGAAGTGTGCCAAGGGGTTAACCTTCTTACTTTCATTTTATTTGGAAAGCCTTTTGATATGGCTATCAATTTAGTTAATGTCCATGTCATCAACTAGATGCTTAGCCAATGTTCAAGCATTATGTGGCTCAGGTTAGTTACTACAATCTATAACAATAGTGTGGTTGTGTAAGGTAGCTAGTAAGATTGATGATTGATGGTGAATGGGCTTAAGCGTAAGATGTGACTAGCAATATTTACTCAGCAAGAGTTTGGTTGCAAGTATCTACAAATTGGGCCTGCTTATTTCAATGAGGACCATCTATAACTAGTGGTGGTGGTGATGGTGATGGGTATGTTTTAGGGAATGTGTGGACACATTCTCTAGCTCCAAAATGCTATTTAAATGCTCAATTTTATCCACTAGAGCCTTGTGTTGTCAACCATGATCACTTCATTTTGTGTAGCTAGTGTTTTGCATAGACTTTCTATATCTACAAAATGTTGTAGATCAAAGGTTTGATTGTTTGTATTTTGAAGGTTAAATGTGTTTGCATGGACAAGCTAATCTATTGCTAGTGGGTCAATGGTGTCCTTGGATTTGTTTATTTACGACTTTAGAGCCATTGTGGTGGTAGGTAAGTCACAAAGATGATGCCAAATGTTGTGTTGAGATTTTGTGTAGGTCTTTGAGATCACCAACAAGACTGAAAACAAGGCTAAATCAAATGATGAATGATGCTCTAATATAACCACTCCGATGCTCAAGCTAACAAAATTGCAATGGAGAGTAATATGTGTGAAAATGGAGAGGATTTGAAACCTTTATCAATTGGTCTCATCCCCTATGTATAGGGGATGAGAATCTTTGACCATGATCTTTCCTTATTAGTTGGGCGACTTTTGTGCATTTCTTATTTGAAGATGTGGTTAGACTTGGCCAATCTAAGCTTGAAGCTCGAGTCCCTAAGTTTTTAGAGGCTTCCAAGTTATCTTGCTTCTAGTGGCTTGATTTGACCTTAGGATTAGTTAGTGAGACCTACTAGAGCTTAGTCTAAGCTCCTTTAATGGTGCTTTTTGTAGCAAGAGCTTGGTGAAGGATCATGGAGCTCAAATTTGACCTCTAGAGCTTAACCTTAGGCTTAGGTAGGTCAGACTTAGGCCCTTGACCTAGGCTTGGGGAGCTTAAGTCTATAAAGGCCTATCAGCACATACCTTTATCCTACTTCACATCTCAAACATATAATAACTATCTTGTATCAAATAGATGCCTTCATTATACTTCATTCTACTACACTCTGCTAATAATAGCTTTAACTATGAGATAAGCCACATACTCTAGCCATCCCTTAGTGAATATCATCCCCTTAATGAAATTCAAAATAAGCCTAATGTTCCATTTGGCATTGATAGAATGGGAGATCCCCATTCTAATACCTATGATATTAATCAAGTCCAAGTCTTATTTGATATATTTTTTAATTAACTTGCTCAACATGTCCATAAGTTTTTTCATCATAACAACCTAGCTAACTCCCAGATCTTATAAATTCTCACATCAATTTTTATCCTCTCATTATATATATATGATTCTTGCCAAATAGATAGCACTTTAGCTATCATAAATAGATGATATCCAACTTGCTAAGCACATAGATCTTTAACCAATGCCATTAACCATAATGCTTCTTTAATAGCCTTTGTCAATTTCACATACTTTACCTCAATTAAGGATTACAATATAGATCTCCAACAAATAGGCTCTCTAATGAGCATGAAAACATGGCCTAGTCAAACTCCTATTATCGTAGTCTTCTATATAATTTGCATCCACATAGCCTATTGTGATAGCTTAATGGGTTGTTTTCCTTAACACAATACCATAATTTGTGGTTATCTCCAAGGTATATAAAAATCTAATCAATTGCATTTTGTTACTGTCTTTCTAAATTTTTCCTCAAACTTACCCAACACACTAAAAGTATGCATATGCTAATATGCTCTTTATCATATATCAGACAACCCATTGCATTAGCATATGGAACATTTGACATTTCAATTTCAAAGTCTAACTTTAGGCACTAGAGAATAGACAATCTGAAATGATTTGCCAAAGGATAGGAAGAGAAATGGGGGCATGAATAGTCAAATAGTAGTTATTTATGGCTAAGAGGTAGTTATTTATAGGCGAGAGAAAATAAATTATTATCAATTATTTCACATAATAACAATTGCTTACATGACATTATTTTTATAATAGAAACAAGTTTAGAATTGTAATACCTTGAAATAAAAGGGAAAAAATATAATTATAAAAGCAATGGCAATTAAGATGTTATATTTTTAGGATAAGGGCATTTCAAACTTTTCCCAAGAGAACTATATAAGCTCGCAAACACACCTTACATGTCATTTTTCTCTCTTTTGTTCACTCCATCTCTTGATAGAGAGAGAGAGAGAGAGAGAGAGAGAGAGAGAACCACTCTCTAACAAATCCCCATTGCCAAATAATGTAAATCAACACAAATTTTCAAGTTAAGCATGTGGTGACTCTCTTAGGGGTTGTTGTTACAAAAAACTCATAGGGCTTTTAGGGGTTAGTGCAATCGCTACTGATTAGACGATCTAAACTGGTAAATGGAAGAATATGTGTGTTTTCTTTCATGTTTGGGTTTTAGATCTTTGTAGATGGGTGTTGGTGAAGAACATTAAGGGTTTTGCATGGAAAAGAGGAATAAGGGAGAACAAAAGGAAGAACACAACCATGTTCTTATTTGTGTATCTCCAATATATGTAACACTTAAAGGAACACTGACATGAACTTGTTGTAAAGACATAATGTTTTTTTTTTTTTATTATTAGAGAGGTTTATAGCCAAGAACACACTTGTGTTCACGACCATATACATTTACACACCCTGTATCATGCTCAGAAACATGTGCACTTCTTTTTTTAATCATAGTGAGGTACATAGGGAGGAACATGGCCATGTTCCACCTCACGAATCTCTAGCTAATGCTAAAACATGTTTTTCTTCTATTTTTTTCCCTAACAACGCTTTTCCAAGCTATCCTAAGATAACCAAAAGTTAGATTAACACTAGTTAGAGTTTTTAAAATAGTTATGTATCTAATTCTTGAACAATTTTTGGATTAAGTAGAATTTTTTACTGAATGAATAGCATGACTCCATATACATGTTTATCATTTTTGCTGATTATGTATATTAATAATAGCAAATGTAAATGAATAAATCTAAGGATTATATGATTAATGATTTTCTTGTTACTTATGCATGGCTCAATGAAGGGGATGAAGGTAGTAGATTCTTAGTAGATACCCGTTGATCAGTATGTGACATTATTCCCTGTAGAGTTGCATATCGACATGATTTAAGTAGATTTTTAGAAGTATTAGGGCTGGAGGTGATAGTTCCCAACCTAGGTTATGTATATGTAATAAGGTCATGAGTACCCCTATGTTCTATGTTAGACTAAATCAAAGATGAATAATTAGATGGTTTGTGATTCATTTGTTGCATTGTCTATGTGCATTGTGATTGTTGTGGGCATGCACATGTCTTTGTAGTATTTACGTACTAGACATTAGCTTACCTCATTTAGGGAATTTCTTTTTCAAATATAAGATGAGCTTATAGGTTGTGATCATGGTCTCAAATCTACTACTTATACGTAATAGATTGTAACATATTAGGTTCTGAGGTGTTACAAAAATACATGGAGATGTGAATATGAATATGATAAAAGAGGAGCCCATGGCCAATTGTGCTAGTGCTCCTAGCTCCTTGTTCTAACCTACATTGTCCCTAACCCCACCAAAATCCAAAAGGAATCCTTTTAAGTGGGCTCAATTCCTTAATTTTCAATATGCGATTTTTTTTTTTTTTTTACCTTAAGTCATTTGATGGGATCTTTTTTTTTTAAAAAAAAAAAAATTACATGGCTGATAAGGTCCAACTTTTCTTTTTATTAGCTAAGCTTTTGTTTTACACAAGGATAGGGATAGGCAAAAAAACCAACCAAATAGAACCAATTCGCAAATTGAACCAAATCAATCAAAAATATGTTTTATTTTTTTCTCTTTACAATTTGGTTTAGAAAATTTTCAATTTGAACAAAACAAAAATTTTATGATTGGTTTAAAAAGATAATTCGAATCAAATCGTTTTGAAAAAAAATATAATGCCATTTTACTTGTAACTAAAAGCAAATGTTATAATATAATATTTAAAAGAATTTTTAATTTATATCTATTAAAAAATATATGTAATTAAATATTATGACCATAATTTGTCAATATGTTTATAGGTTAACTCGAAATCTATACTATATACTAACTTGATGAATAAATTAATTGTATGATGCATTTATAATTTTTTTAGTTACTTAAATATTGATTCTATTAATCTCTTATATGATATTAATAAATATTATCATTAAATAAATTTAGTATTGCTCATATGAAATTATATGTTAAGTAAACTAAACTATATGAACCAAACTAAACCAAACCAAAATTTGTTCATTAAACCGAACTGAATCATACCAAATTGCAAAATGCAATTCTTTTACATTTTGGTTTGGAGATAGTGTAAATGGTTCGTGGTTCGATTTAGATGGTCAAACTAAACCAAACCAAACCAAACCAAACTACTTAAACATGAACTGAACCACTTCTTATTAAAAAATAAAAATTAGGTAAGATTTTTGAATTTTAAACCTTATAAACATTTGTATTTACCCTTGTTTATTATATCTTTTTTTATCGACTTTCATTCCATTCTCAATTTCCATAGTCAATTTCTTTACCTACCTTTACACCTCATTTGTCAAGTAGATCAATGTATCTTTACAATCACCTAAGATGTAATGTCATTATGTGAATGAATAAACGTGAACAACCAAATCCCTCAATCAAAATGGAGTGTCAAATTACTTCAAATTGGAAATCCAATTCATGAGTTTGAACACTAAATGGATGTAAGAATAAACAAGTGTGTGATCTTCAATGGAACAACACGCAAATAAACTAGAATTCAATCTCAAATTAAAATTAACAAATCTGAAAATAAGAACCCTAATTCACGTGATAAGAACAAGTAGTCAACAAATTATACTTGGATATTACTCACTAAACATAATTTGTAAAACAACAAGAGTAAGATCGATATGACTCGCAATCCACTCAAGTTGATTCTCCCCACAATTTCACAAAGAAATTGACAAGAGATCTTTGTATGCAAAGAATAAACCATCACAGCACAAAGTGTATAATTTTCTCTAAAATGTCAAAAGTTACCTAAAAACCCTAATTAGCAAGTATTTATACTTGCTTCTATTAGGTTAAAAACACACCAAAAATTACGAAGATGCCACTTAAGTGGCTTGTTCCCAAAAGCACAAATTATAAATATAACCAACAAGTGACCAGTTTTGAATCAATAAATTATAAGTACAAATGATCTTCAAGTGGCCGGTTTTTTACTTCAATTAAACATATTGTGGATCGGTTCTTCTTTGACTTATGTAAGTCCATGAATAATCCATAAACTGAGATTTAGCGAGTTTATCCATCGTTCTATAAAAACCAACAAGCGTACCTGCTGAAATACACAACAAATATGTAATAGAAAAAGAAGTTACTAAACAAATATTTTTGAGATTAGATTGTTTAAAGAGGACCCTCATCGCCAAATTTTGCAATCATTTGGCTCTTTTTTTGGTGATAGGTTATGTAGAATTTTGATTCCTATCATTATGATATAATGATATTTAACTTACATTCTTACGTATTGTTCCTCAATTCGAAGATCAATGCTTAGTTAAAAACCTTATTGACTATTGGTATTATTAACTAGAATAAGATATCTTTAAAAGCAATTTAAACTGGACCAAATCAAATCAAACTGCATTCTAAGCGATTTGGTTCATTAGAAGTTAAAACCGAACTATTTTAAATATAGTTCGATCTAGTTCAACCTCCAAACTAAATCAAACTGAACCATAAACACCCCTAATAAAAAATCAATTCATGCCTAACCCCTAAAAATTGTATGGTTATGTTCAAAGCCGAAAAAAATTTCTAATCCATAAAATAAAAGCTATTTCATATGTTGTAATTTGAATTTTATGCACCATAAATTAATTTTCACGTGACATGATTGGTATGAGGACAAATTTATATTTATGACTAAATTAATATGTAAGAATCAAAACTAGAAGCGTACGCAATTTACGAAATTGAAAATTTTCTATTCAAAATCAAAAGTGAACGAGCCATAGAAGGAAGGGGAAAAGGAAAAAAAGAAGAAGAAGAAGAGAAAATTATCTTAATATGATGAGAAACTTTTTTCCATTTGCATTCTTCTTTCCCATTCAGTCAAGCTGTATGTTTGTCAACTTACCTTAATACTTTTGGTAATAATATTAATCGATATTTCAGATCTGAAGACTAAAAAACTGTTCCAATAGTTTGGCCGTAGCTGTTGACGGTCTTGAAAAAGTTGAAGATGCTCATTTTGCATTCCTCGCCGTAAAAAGCCTCTCGTGGGCACCGCCAAGACAACATCAATAATTGAGAAGGAATGGCGAGCCCACGTGCCATGTCTGCCGGACAAAAAATACGACTGGAAAGGCGCCATGTACTCCGTACCCTCGTGGCCCTCTCATTGAGATCAACGGATTCATTTCTCTCTCTTTAACATATAACACAATAGAAAAATAATCATAAATAAATAAGGGAATCAAGCCTCTATATTACAATAGAATTCCAAAAACATCCCTAGTTAGATAGAAAATTACATCCCAAAAGATTAATAAAATCCGCCTCACTCTAGAAGCAAATATTTCTCCTCTTATCTTCTTTAGCTTGTCCTTATAATTCTAAATAATTATAAAGATTATGGGTCATCTTTATGTTCACTTTTATCCTATTATCGGATTGGTAGATCATAAAGTGTCAACTCAATTATGACCATTAGCTTAATAAACTGTAACATGACAAGTAATTTGCTAATCAACCTTGTTTAGTTCAACACATTATAATGCACTAGCTTGTTCGTAAGGGTGGGATATAGTTAGAATTAATCTATAAATGGATTCATTTTGTATCTCTCTCATGCTTTTTATAAGAAGAATTATCAATCACATTTTAAAGGGAATTGATTCATTTTGTATTTGACTCTTGCACTTTGTTCAAAGAATTCTCAATCATATTTAAAGGAAGTCATGGGTCGAGTTCTAAAATAGATTCGACTCAAAACTGGATCGATAAGGTTGAAACCAAACCTAATCCTACATGGACGGTTTTGGACTTGTCATGGAACCCACCGGTTGGATCGGTCCAAGACAAGTTGTTGCTTTGGACTTACAAAATTGGCAAGTTCGAACTCATTGAATGAGAGAAAAAGAAAAAAGAAAAATAAAAAATATAATTGAGTAAATTAAAATTAAATAATACATAACTTAAACCATTTCCATATGATGTAAGAGAAATTAATTCACATTTACAATATTTAATATGTTACTCTTAACAACACAGTAAATAAATATACTCTAAAAATATATTTAGTTAGATATTTATAAACTTTATTAGGAAGATGTTTTCATTCATTAGTAAAGTGGGATTGAAACCGATTTTTGTCTTTAAATTTTATTTTATAAGCTTTTATTTATATTATTAAAATGATAACTCTACTTAGATATGATTTTGTATAAATAAATATAATTTTTTTAATTTAATTATAATATTATTTAAAATCATTAAGACTTTTAGATTTACAGTCTTTTTAGTTTATAAAATTTTAAATTTAAGTTATTAAAAAAAAATAATCACAGTTCACGGATTGAGGAGCCGAAATCATGAACCATTGGTTTCTAGGAACCAAGCCAGTGGAAAAGTCACAGTCCTGTAGCTGGATTGGCCTGTATTGTACCAGGATCCACTAATTTTAGGTCGTTTTAGACTCATGAATCATGATCAGGTCTTGTCGGATTTGGTTCACTTCATGCTTCCCATCATGTTATTGAGTTACATTCATGTTATGCAAGGGTGACCCTAATCTAACTCATTAATTAACAAGCACTCGATTAACATCAGGTTATGCTGACAGTGGATTGCATAATTAGTATTTTATAAGATTATCCAATAGCGTCAAGAATTATTACGGCTACATGCACTATGTAAGAGAGTGAAAAGTGAAAGGAAATAATAAGGAAGGAATGAATATTTAGGTTTTTTGTTTTTTTAGAAGGAAGAAAAAGTAGAAAGGAAGGGATTGTGGAATGATTTAAATTCATAGACCTCACAAAAAAGTGATATCTCCAAAATGGAGAGAAAAGTAATGAAAAGTTGTTAAAATTATTATTTTACCCATTATAATTATAATTTTTATAAAAAATTAATTTAGTAATTATAGATTTTCTAATTTTCAAGCTGGATTTTCCATACATTTCATTCCCATCACTTGTGTTTATTTTTCAAACAATGAAAGCAAATAGAATTTTCCTCTCGTTTTCTTTTTTTTTTTTTCCCCAATATTTTTGTCTTATTTTCGCCTCTTCCCATTTTTTTTGGGAGGGGGTGGAGTGGTCGGCCAACATATTGTTAGCATTATTGCCGAAAGAAAGGAAGATGCTGAGCCATTGGCAATCCTGCGTCGATTAAGAAATTTACCAAAAGGGTACATGCCCTAAAATTACAGTCCAATCCCAAGCTAAGTGACGTAAAAAAAGTGCCTTTTTACACGTTGGACCTACTGATGTTACCTTCTATTTCACATCACTGGTACTTGGGACCACCACAAGGGTTGTCTTCTCTCTCTCTCTCTTTTTGCTTGACCACATCCAAATGGGACTCGCTGATTCTGCTCATCCTGTC
This sequence comes from Laguncularia racemosa, assembly GCA_037954665.1. NCBI lineage: Eukaryota > Viridiplantae > Streptophyta > Magnoliopsida > Myrtales > Combretaceae > Laguncularia > Laguncularia racemosa. Next base: position 2,715,541 of record JBBMOL010000069.1, on the reverse strand, counting down.
TGTTCAATTCCCACCCGTTTCATGTAGATTTGGTCGTTTATCGTCCCTTCAACGATAAGGTGAAAAAAAAAACATTTCTACTTTCTGAGATATGAAGATTGGTAAGGTAAATTTCTTTTGATATTATCCTCCCTTCCGGTGTATTACGGAGACTTATCTCAACCAAAAAAAAAAAAAATAACAAATTATTAGCTTTGTTTTAATAACAAAATAACAAAAAGAGAAATGCCTTAATTGAACTAAACTATGATTAAATTTGACGTTAAATTTATTAGTTTATGATAATTTTAACATCAAGCATATCAGGTTACAAATTAGTTTTCATTAATTTTCACGCTTTTTGATTTTTTTTTCTTAAGAGCCAAAAAAATGCAAATCATCATGTTCAACCCAGTCCAAGTCTAGATTTTTGGCTCAATTGGCTTGGTTAGTCCAGGCAAATATTCGTCTCGAGGCTAACCTTAGGGTTCATTTCCGATGGAACCCGATTGAATCCATTACTTTTGATCCCAGTTGCCTACTCTAGATAATAATGTAATGCTTATTACTTAAAAAAAAAATCATTGGGCATGTTAATAATATTACTATTTTATTCTATAAAGTATAATATATTATAGATTTATGTGATTATTTGATAGTTTGTCCATAAAATAATGCATCATGTCAACATAGTTATAATGTTTTAGCATTAAATTATGGTTGTTATATTAAAATTTACATCACTTGCATTAAACTAAAACTTTTGGGATTATATATATAAAAAATAATATCTTAGATCTATTTGTGTCTTGCATTAAACGCACATGCATATAATATATATATATATATTGTTATACATTGAGATTGATAATTTGGTTTAAATATTTTAAGAAATTTAAGTGCACTTGAATAGAAGATATCATATTCATATATGTTCTTATTGGTTATTACATTCAAAAAGATACTTTCTCAGGATTTTGTAATATATTTGCATTATATATTATATAACACTTGGATTTTTTTTTTTAGCATGTATATAGTAGTTGATTGATAAAATATACAAAATGTTCTTATAGATCACTTATTATGCCTTGCATATCTACATCTTTAAAAAAAGAAAAAAAAAATAAGAATCTATGATGAGACAACATAATTTCAATATTTTTAATAGTTATTAGGATAGTGACCTTTGTTCCTATTCGATGCGCTTGAACTCGTTTCTTCATGATGCCATTTGTTTTGGTTATTATTGTTCCCCTCAATGCTTTCAATAAATCTTCATATGAAGATATTTACCTCTTGTTATTGACAGGTTAATAATGCAATAAAAGATCATTAGTTACAATATATGTTAAAAAGATTTTAAAAATTATTATCAAATTAGTAAAACAATATTTAAAAAGATGGCAATAAACTTTCTATTATGCATTTGATTCACAATTTAGATTTTGCAAGTTAAACACACCCATAAAAAGACAACATCACTTTGCATCAATTGTCCCCTATACATTACAATGTCCTTTTCTCTTTTTATTGACGCACTTACTAAGTTGAAAAATTATTTAAAATTCTTCCCAAAAGTGATTGCCCGATAATATGGTAAATTGGGATTATACTAGTAGCAAATGTTTTTCTTGAGATATCCCATCTAGACAGGAGTAGATCATCAAAGCCGAAGGACCTGTTATAGAAAAGGAAAGTCTAAAGTAGAGCATGAGTGAAGTTTTGTCTTGTGCCAGGTTACCGTCACTAACTTATTTCAATTTTTTTATTATTTGCCACATTTAATACGAAAAATGAAAGCAATCAGCCACCTATACCCTTTCAATCAATTTTATATGTAATTATATACATATATATATAAACTAAAATATGCGATTGTTGTAAAAAAAAAAAAAACAAAAATAGTAATACCCATGGATAGTAATAAATTATTTAAGCGAAGAATAATATAGATATATCTATATACATCTCCTCATAACAGTTAGAAATTATGGAAATTATGTTTACTACATAAACTATTTAGTTTGAATGTGTATTAAATATGGGAATTATCTTTAATATATATATATTTGTTCAACAATATATATGTGTATGTATGTATGAAAGAATGTAATATAAAAAGAAAAAAAAATGACAATTACTTAAAAAAAAAAAACAAATTTTGTTATCTTCAAATTCCAGCAACTCATTATTACAATAAGAAAAAACATGTCAAACAAGAATTTTTTTTGTAAACTATCATAAAATATATCAAAAGAGAAGTAATAGGACAAAGAGATTGATATCACATCACATAAAAAAAGTATTAAAAGGGATTTATCAATACAACCCAACATAGCATGATCATGTATGGATGAATTGTTTGTTTCGTGTCACCATGATTTGCAGGGGCTGGGTCTTCCATCTTTATCAGAGTTTTTAATGCCATATGTGGAAGTTAATTTATTAGAGTAACTATTTGTAAAACTTTGTGTCTATTTAAATTCTGGATGTTTACACAAACCACATTTCCAGTTGTTCTTTATTACGCTGTGACATTTTGTTTGCAAAAAGGTGTGGCTATAATAATAAAAGTAAATTGTGTGTTAAAAGGGGTTAGGATTTATTTAATAGAAAAAAAAATGTTAAAATTTTCCAATTTTTTAACTTAAAATTAATGGTGGCTTTTGATAAAATATGAATAAGTAAAAGTTAAAATCCTACACCATACACGGATTTTGGTTTAAAGTATACTAAATAATAAGAATAATAAATTCATTTAAAAGATATTATCATTAACATATTAATAATATTGTTTATAATATTATATTATATGACTATTGAATGATTTTGAATAAAATTATATCTATATTATGAAGTCAAAATACCAAGCTTTAGAATTTACACTCTCAAAACTCAATTTTTACCATAATCTTTCATTATTTGTCTCTTGAATTATTAATATATTTTTACCTCATGAAGCAATTGAAGGATTATCAAAATAATTTTCCTCGTAACGTTATTTGTCTCTCAAATAGCTTATCTTCTTTAGGTTATAACATTAGTTACTTTTTTTTTTACTTTTTGCTAGTTTGTATTATTGTATATTAATAGTTGCTAAATGGAGTCATTCATTCAAAGTTCAATATAATAATTTTCAACATTCCACTTTGGTCAAAAAATAAACATCATTTTATTATACGTTAACTAGATTTATATATCCATTATATGTATAAATTATACATATATATTTTAATTCACCTTTCTGAATAAAATCAAAGAAAAACTAATAAAGTAAGTTTATTATACATATATATTTCTTCCTTATTACGTTGATTGGTTTACTTGAGAATATATTTAAAAACAAACTACTAAAGCGGATTCATTGTGGTAGTTAGGTCATTTTTCTTTAAAATTAGAGGGATATAAAACATTGTTGCATATTCATTATAATTTAAGTGATTGAAGGGTAAAATAATGTGCAATATGTAAATAAATTTATTATAGTATTTTTTTTTTCAAATGATTATTATTGACACACACATTGTGCATGCACAATTTGCTAGTGCCATCTCAAAAGAGTTATTATAGCTCCAAATATTGGAGTAAAATAACATTTGGTGCAAAATATTGTGTTGTTTTATTTTAAATTATGTAAAAGTAATAACTATTCGAAATATATATTATTTTGAGTGATAGGTTGTATTATTTAATTTTAAATTGTATAAAAATTGTAATTATTTAAAAATACATAAAAAATATATTTTTTTATTAAAAAAATTATATATTATAATAAAGCATAAATATACTTATAGGAGAGAGTATAGATAAAAGCTTGTATCTTACTCATTTAAAACGGTGATGTGGAGGTTTTTCCTAAATTATGCATACAAGACACAAGTACTTGTGCTGCTCTTTTCCACTTTTAAACCACAAGGATATCTGCTAAACATATCTATTGTTCCTACTTTATGGGAATTTTTCTTTTTCGATGCTATCTACCATTAAAATGATGAGAAGGAATTGGAGAGAAAACAAATAAGAATAACATACATAAAATGTGACGTTGTTCCTTTTATTGCTGAAAATTCCTGGAAGATTTTAGTCGGCAATACGACCACATGACCTATTAAGCAGCTGCTTTGTAGCACCATAGAACCGGGTTCCAAAGGAGGGGACTCAAAGTGGTACACGACAAATGTCTATAATTGAGAGATGCATGAGACATAAAGCCCAAAAAGCGAATATATATATCTCAACACACATTGATAAATGACAGAAAGGTATTCTTTTTGGCCAAACAAAAAGAAACCAAAGCCTGACTCATTATCAGTAATGAATATTAAACCATCATGCGATATTAAATATATACATTTTTTTCTTTGCAAATTAATTCATATTTTATTCAGTTAACTTGGTGATTAATTGATTAATTATATATTTTATTTTCAATACATGCATTGCAAATGTACATTCTTCAATGTCTAATGTACATATATATATATATTTAATATATAATATAAAAATCAAATTCATTGAACAAAAATACAAAAATCCCTATCAAATATTTTATATATCATATTTAGTATAGTACTTTGTATATCTAAATAGTAAATATTATAAAAATCCTCATTCAGTATTATACATATCAAATATAATATAAGAGAATTGGACTGTTCTATTCTATTTGTTTTATGCTATCTACTTTTTTTTTTATACTATTCAGTAGTGTAATCTAAACGTTACCCAACACTAGTTCAATAAGAGTAATGCTTTTAACTTTTTTCTCTTTTATATTCTAATTTCCAACATTCTAATAAAGAAACATAGTAAAAGACATCAAGCTTGTATACATATCCATTTAAACATACTTAATTAAGTGTCAATCCCATTGGTAAAATCACTTAGTTTTCTTAATAAAAACGAATTTAATACATCAATTAGTTTTTGTCTTAATTAACCATGTAATGCTATGGATTGACTCACATAATAATTATTTTAGTTAAATTGGATTTAAAATTTGAATCAATGGTTGTATTATTAAGTTATGATGATTTTTACCAAGCTTATCCATATACTTAATTTAAGAATAAAAAACTATCTTTGCAAGCATTGGTGTAATTTTCATTATAAGTATAAAGTAAATTTAAGACAATATTGATTATATACATTTTAAATAGAGACCTGATAATTAGGACATATTTAATTTTCTTAATTGATAAATGAGTTAAAGCATATAAGAAATACAATTATTAAATAGATTATATTACGAGTTTAGGTTTTTAAATAAGATTAATTTGACTATTGTTGCAAGTTGAGATTTTCAAACATGAGTCCATTTAGATTTAAACATGAGATATGATTTTTTTAACATGAATAGTTAGCTCTAATTTAATATTGTGTATTTAATTACTCACAAATATATATTTTTCCAAAAAAGATTTTGTAAGAGTTAATTGTCATTTGTAATGTTTAATGTATGAAAGATCAAATAAAAATAAATGCAGAACTCACCATGATAAAATAACTACTATAGATGGTCTCTATGTGTTAAATTCTCTTTTTTTTTTTTTTACTTATGATATCATGATTTACGTGGCGTATTACTCCTAAGGAAGTATATACTATACTCCTATTCTACCTAAGGGAAGTTTGTATCATCTTTAAATAATCATGGTAGTGTAGAAGTACATTTATCATAATTCTCACAAGTTCTTCTACGTTACAAAAGAAAGTACTATATGTTAATATAAAAGCTAAAAGAAAAATCAATGAAATATATATATAAAAAATTAACTATAAAACTTTAAATTTCAATTTTACTAAGTGATTTAAGAGGTAAAATAAAGTTTTGCTGGCTGATTAAATTGGTATTTGAGAATTCACATGTCCTTGGGATCAAAACTAATGTGATAGATATTCGTCAGATAGACGCAACAAATTCAGAAATACATAAAAATATACATTCGATTATATAATAGACAGATCATATATTATACAAATGATGTATGAACTGCGTCTCAAAACCAGGGGCCTTAGGCGATGTGGCAAAGCGTCTCATCATATAATATATTTAGGTGCCAACTCCAGCCATACCCGCTCTTCTTTTGGAGCAATATTATATTTTCCGACCCAACTACCCCATGAAGTTGAAGGGTTGGTTGATCTGTCTAAAAAAATAAAAAAAAAAAACATTGGCTTGAATGAATGGTTCGTGCTAGCCAACATGTGATTCAGATTTGTCCAGAAACCCCTACTTTACCACTACGAAAATCCATTCAGATGTCAAGCATTTATTACTAGCATTAATAGAAGGGTCCTGCACCACACCCGTACCCCTCATCGAATTTAGGAGCGCCTGACTACTCTATTCATTTGATAGAGCCTCGGCTTCATTATTTATCCATATCCAGCTGATATTCGTACAAGTTATCAATATAAGATTTAAACATATATTTTTATATAAATTATAATATAATTGTTTAAACTGTAATTTTATATATAAAAAAATCTAACACATATAAAAATAAATCAAAATTTCTTACATAGAATTATGATTTAAAAATATTATATTACAATTTATATAAAAACTTATTTTTAACATATGCTAAAAATTTCCCCTCCATAACCTAATCCTGGTATATAGGTCTTTTGAGTTCCTTTGCAGAGGAATGCTCATGGGTTCTCATGTTAAGCAACCAAATTTATTGGTGTGAGTTGCTTTGAAGGAGTATACCCTACTGACTTTTGTGGGGGAAGCTCTTAACCAAGATTATTGTGCCAAACATAGCCTAACAAATGATTCTTCACATCTACGTGACATTCAATGATTATTTCTCACACGAGGCATTTTATAAATTGTGTCTTTGCCTTTGTGTTTCCAACAAATAAGATGCCTTGTAAATACAATAAGATAGATTATGAAATGTTTCGTAAAGGTAAAGCTTGGTTTACTCTTTTATGTTGTGATGCATTCTACAATGATTAATTTTCATGTTTACGAGAATTTTATGACATATTACGTGTCTTACTTTTTTACATTTATAACCAATAGGATACTACACAGATTAGAAAAGGTAACAATTGAATGCATCATGAAATGTGATATATAATTATAAGAAATTAATTCATTTTCACTTAATTCCCACATGGATCTAATAAAGAATAAGACTTTCTCTGGCTGCCCATTCACTTTACTTTAATAGGATTTGAAAAAATTTAGTCATAACTTCATTTCTTATCTCCTTATACTCACATTATTACTAAAGCTCTAAATAAAAGAAAAATATTAAATTCTGTTACTCCCCCCCAAAAAAAAAAAAAACTAGGAGTTAAAAATACTAAACACTTTATATTTAGACTAATAATGCAAGTCAAGCCCTTTTAGCTCAATTAAAACATAAATTCGTTTTGTTTAATTACTCATTTCCATTCCTGTAGACTTTGTAGTTAAGAGGAATAAGAAAAAGCAGGATGCAAACTTTTCCAATCATTTAATATACAATCTCAAGTCTTCTTTCCGTTTTATTTGTTTCGGCATATTCTCATAAGCGATAACGTATACGTTGTTCTCCATCCGGTCAACAAAAAGTAGAAAACAACACAATGCAAATTAAACATTTTTCTAAGTCACTATTTGGCTTATAGCTTAACAATATGAATATTAGAATTGAATAAAAAAATTGATTGAGCCACAAATTGATCTTAATTGAGTCAAATCGAATTGTAAATTAAGTTTAAATTATTTTTTATTTTAAAAAAATTATGAATCAAATCGAATTATAAATTAGATTCTATAATACCCATTCTAAAAAACTATTTTATAATCTTTAATATTTACTTGAAATCAACTATTAGGGTATTATTATAGCCATCTTATACAATAGCCGGATTTACCGCTTAGCCGTAATCGTGTACAAAGGGACAGGGTTTACCGTTGAGTCCTCATCGTGTAGAAAGGTTTTCAACAATAGTAGAAGGAAACCAACAGCACGTAATTTCATGGAGAAAACCTGAGAAGATACTTGTGGTAAATGGAAATATATACGCTATTTGGTTACTGTTAGAGTCATCCTAAACATTTGTCGTGTAAAATGGGTAAGCATTTCATGTTGTGTTGTATGTCGTTCAATAATGCTGGCTCTATTTTGTTCATAGCCAAACGTTGCAGGTATTCAAGGAAAGTGTAAAATGTTATTTGTATCGATTTTTTTTTTTTTTCAACATGGCAATATGTATGTAGTTAATCAGGATATGAACGTGTACTACTTGAAATCACAGAGAAATTTTATTTTCATAAAACCCGTTGATCATAGGATAACTTATAGAACCTAGTACATGCAAATTATACCCTGTAATTATAATATTTTTCAACTTTTCATATAATACAATTTTGATAGTGTAACCCATTTGATCGTATAGGATTTAAAAAAGCATTTAGATACACCGAGTTCCATTCAATTACGCTCAAAAACGACAGGCCAAAGTCAGTGAAAAAAGAAATAGAAATAAAGAAAGAATGGAGTCGGTACGTGTGTGGGGCCGAAAAGGAAGCTACGGTCTGGCATTTTCTGGAATCCGTAATGTGAAAGGACAGAGACAAGCCAAGATCCAATTTCAAGCACTCACGCGTGGAGGAAATTTCATGCATTCTTTCCTAGCGAGGCAAATCCGTAATATTCTCCAAAATTCCGGGATTTTAACCATCCTTTTTCTTCTTTAAGTTATTTATATTATGTTTTTTCTTTTTCTGACTTCCTACAAATATAATTGAATTCAATTCTTCTAGGGTAAATTCTGTATATATTTTTCTACATTTATTTCATATGGGCTTGTTTTTTTTATTTTTAAAACTAAGCAATTTGGCCAACAAATCTTTATGAGAGCTACTTATAGATTTCTACATAACTATTTTTTTTCCTTAATTTTATATATTTTTTAGTATTTTTTTTTTCTATTTCCTACTATAAAAAAATAGTAAAATAGACTTTTTTTCTTCTTTTGCCGGTTAGTAAAATAAAGTTTAAAAGTATATATTTTCTTTTAAAAAAAAATTAGTGTTGAAAGGCTCAATTTCAAAGGTGGAGAACTAAATTTGCATAAACCATATATAGGCGAGCGATGTATTTACGAATTATTATTATTTTTTATTATCTTTTTCTTTTTCTTTCTAGACTTTACATGAATATCACTATCCATTAGGTTGTAAGCCTGCGAGATTAGTTTTGTATTAAGGTGACCTGTCTTTTCTAGCATAAAAATTTTAATATTACATTAGAGTATCCTGTCAATACCGGTCTTACTGAAGAAGAAGAAAACAAAAAGATGGGTTGATTTTTGCGGGTGAGAAAATCAAGGTTTGAATTTGAAGCTCATATAAAGGGGTCATGGTTACAACCTTTGAGTTTCCAACTAACAAACAGCGGAGCTTTACCAACCCAAAAGAATAAATAGCTACATTTAGATAGAGAGAGAGGAGAAGAGAAGAGAAGGGTAGGGGCAGCAAAGCAAATCATAAGGTGTTGTTATTCTACTACTTTATTCATCTTATGATTTAACTTATATGATGATATTAACACTCATTATTGTCTATACATTCCCTTTTAAAAAGAAAACCTAACTTTATTAATTTAAGGTTGGTATACCATGTTTGGATTTCGTCTCTCACTTTTCATAGCATTAAAAGGATTGTTCCCGTTGCATATAAATACCAGATGCGTCGTGTCGTCAAATCTCAAACTCAAACTAAACTTCAAACTCTCTCCCCAAAGTATTATCCCTTCGGTCGACTCCTCTTCCTTTATTCTCTCTTTTTTTTTATTATTATTATTATTATCATTATTATATATAGCTGTTTATAAAAGAATATAATAATTAATTTTAAATAAATATATATATATTTTTTTTGCAATCGACCATTAACCACAGAAGGAAACAGAAAATAGTAAATAGAGGTTTTTTTTTTTTTTTTTTGTGTGTGTATGGAGTTCTGGCATCTCCTTCAACTTTCCAAACACCTCCAAAAGAAAAAAAAAAGAAACCTTCACATGTATGTATGAGTATGGGTAAAATTTCATCGCCATGATGCATAATTCATGAGATCATGCACATGCATACCATTCTCTTTTTCCTTTATTTAGGCAACGATTTTTTTTTTTTTTTTTTGCCTTTTCCAATGTAAAGTTCTTTACACTCGAATGATATAATTACGGTATCATTGTTTTTATGTTGATTCGGCCATGCAGTTTCGTGTAATTTTAAACAAAAAATGAGATCATTCACGTTCATGCATCGACTTGGTTTCTTATTTATCGTCCGTGTTTTTGTTTGGCAGATTTATGATTCTTGTTGGGTGAGTGAAAGGGAAACACAAGAGTCCCAGACGATTCAATTAATTTATTGGCCCAAAAGGACCTGGTCTTAAGAGTCAATCTGATTTGAAGGCATATTCGAGTTTTGCTTGGTTTGGTTGCATCGGAAAAGGGAATAAACAAAAAAGTCTTATATATATATATTTGGGTGATTTTGGTTTAGAAAGGGTGGTGTTGGATATTGGATGTGCAAGGGAAGAGATGGAGCGTATAATGACAGTGTTGGATATGGGGATGGGGGCACAAGTAGGAGGAGAGTCACTTCTTGGAACAATCAAAATCGCAGTGCTTCCGATTGCAAAAGTATTCACAATGTGCTTCTTGGGGTTTTTGATGGCCTCCAAGTACGTTAACATATTGCCTGCCAGTGGAAGAAAATTGCTCAATGGGGTCACTCTCTCTCTCTTCTCTATTATTTCAATTTTTCTGCTTATGTTTTCTTCTTCTTTTTTTCTTTTAATATGAATCGTAAATATACTGTGTTTTTTACCTGGATTTTGGTTCCTCTTGTTGCGCTTTTTTTTTTTTTTTTTTTTTTGGGTGTGTGTGTGTGTGAGATTATATAATTCTATTTGTGGAATTAGGCTTAATCGTTGCATATGGTGAGAAAAGGCTTTATGTAATTGAATAGATCAATCAGGGGCATTTCGAATTTATCGGAGTTTGATGATATCAGAACTGAATTCTTTGTTTTAATACAATAGCAAAAGAATTTAATTGCTGAGTTCTGATTTTTGGCTTACCATGTCCTTCAGTTGGTCTTTTCGCTCTTGCTACCGTGCTTAATATTTTCACAACTTGGGCAAGCTATTACTTTAGAGAAAATGTTGCAGTGGTGAGTAGAAATCCAGGTTAAATTGTTTGGTTTTATATACTTTACTGAGAGCTGATATTGGATTGGTTTTCATTGCTATCTTATCCGACTGCAGGTGGTTTATCCCCATGAATGTTGTTCTAACAACCATATCGGGTTCAATTATTGGTTTTATAACAGCATCTATTGTCCGTCCACCTTACCCATTTTTCAAGTTTACAATCATACACATAGGAATTGGTAAGGGATGCATCTGAAGTTGATCGTCAAAATCATATCTGTTATTTTTCAAGCTAATTGTTTATGGTTTTTCTTTATCTTAGTTTGCAAAGGTAGGATAATACAGAATCTTCGATCATTGGCGATAGATATTTGCTGATTATTCCTTGAAGATTCCACACATTGAACAATAATGTTGTAATTGTTTCTTGCATAATATGAAGATATCACTCCAAAGCACGGCATGGACTAATAAGTGACTTGTAATTCCACATGAAATAGGATTGTAGTAGTAAAATTTATTCCATGAGATTAGACTTAGTGAACAAATATGATTGACGTAATTAATGGAAATTTGCTTCTTTTGCATCATCTCTTTATGTATAAGGTCTGCATATAACCGGGCCAATTCTGGTTACTGAGTCTGAGGTTGACCTATCGTGTACAGGGAACATTGGAAATGTGCCGCTTGTCCTGATTGCAGCATTATGTAGGGATAAAAACAACCCTTTTGGCGATTCAGATACATGCAGTACTGATGGGACTGCTTATATCTCTTTTGGACAGTGGGTAAGTCAACATTCTTGGTTACAACTTCCTATAAGTTGAAGATTAGCTTTCCTGTGAAAAATTGTGTTCATCATTAAGGCGGAAAAATATATAAATATGGTTTAAGATGGGGTTGAAGTTTGAAGTAAGTTATCATGAGAAGTGTAAGCATTTACTTCTATTGACAAACTTGAGTATTTTTATAATATATTTTTCTATGCTTCTTTTAACTTTTACATAAAAATCATTATGCATCCCCTTAATGGGTACTCTTGGGGCACATGTTAAGGATTTTAAAAAGAAATTTTTTCTGCTTTCCTCCATTGAGTAAACACTTTATGGAAAAGCAAGTGTATGAAAAGATGAAAAGTTTTCTTATTTGGCATCTTAGTAGGTCTCCCAGAGGTGGAGTTAACATTTTCTGATTATTAGTAGTGCTGTGAAGCAATGCACGTTGCTTTACGCTTTAAAGATATCCTTCCATTGGTTCTCATGTGGTCATGGCCAAGGAATAAAAATCCCATGTACTCGCAAAACTCTAATTTGTTCAATACTCAAATTGCCACTTTTGGTTTCTTTTAAACAACTGAACAAGTGGTTAATGTATGACCTAACCTTATGAGGTTGTTGGATTGGATTGTGCTGGTAAAATTGGACACTTGAATTAATGACTGCCTCATTGAGAAAATGCATGTAGCAATTTCTCGTCTATAAGCTGATTGAATAGTGAACATTACTGGAAACATTTCATTGCCAATTGCGGCAATAAGATAAGTATAATTCTGGTACTTGCCTGCTCAGGTTGGTGCAATAATCCTATACACATATGTTTTCAATATGCTGGCACCCCCTCCAGAAGGAACCTTTTACATTGAGGATGCAGATCTTCCTGTCACAAGTCCTTTGAAAGATGTTGCACAACCTACAAAGGAGCCTGCACGACCTACAAAGGAGCTTGTACCTGAGCAGGCTCCTCTGCTTGCACAAGATTCTGCTCAGACAAACACAAATAAACAAGGAAAGGTGGGTATGACTTCCTTAAGAGTTTTTATTTTTACATGACTTCTCTAGAGTGTTATTTAAGTAGATAGTGATATTTTTCTTCCCTGCACATAAAGTTTTCGAATTGGTTTTACATTCAAGATTGTGACCTAGAGAGGAGAAATCCAGATGGAAAATACATTGACAACCAACTGAAACATAACAGTGAAAAGCAGGTGAATATTTGTACAGACAAGATTACATAGCCCACTTCTTTTTTAATGGAAGATTGTCATGATCCTCTCACATGAAGCTGTGATGAGCACAGAGCAAACTATTATTCTTTCACCTTTTGCTGAAGAACCATGTTTTCTACTGCCAATTGCAGCAGATTCATCGTTATCCTCTTGTAGCAGACTAATGAAGTTATATCAAATCAACTAAAAATATGATACAGCAGCTTATTTACCACTTGAGTGCATTTCAGTTTCATCCACTATACCAAAACCACATCATTGCCAACTCAACTATTCCCAAGTAATATGTTTCAATGCCTTGCCTCTATTTGTCAAACTGCAACAGGCTAGTGGCTGGATCATTTTAGAGCAACTACTATGCATATGGCTAACTAGATTGCTCTGACACTGACCTTTGTCAATATATATGTATACCGTATGCCTTTCCACTTTACTAAAGAAAAAAGCGAAATTTCTGCTTGATGATAGTGCTGACCTGAAACATGTGTAATGATTATAAAGTTGCATATGATTTAATCATGATGCTGATAAAGCTTTCACCTAAAATTCTTCTTTAGAATTACATGATATTATTTCTTACGAATTCAGTCTCTGTGATTTTATGTCTAGTGGGCATTTTGTTATTATCATGCCAAGTGTAAAAGTTCTTCATCGCCTTATTGCATGAACATTCATTATGAATATATTGCCTAAAAAATCTTTATTCAGGTCATCTGAAATTTGTTTGGTCGTAATTGTTTTTGCAGATCAAGGAAATCCTTGTTTTTCTGTATGACAAATTGAAGCTCAAGCAAATTCTTCAGCCTCCTATCATTGCCTCTGTAAGGATCACTTCACTTATTTTGTTCATATACTATTGTCCTTTCTATTTTCCATTTTTATCTTGCATATCTTTTTTCTTTTGGGTGGGGGAAACGAAAGATATGTCCTGCAATTAAAGAAAGACAAAACTATGAGAACCCCCTTTCTTCTCTTTAGATCACCAAACATTTCCTTCCATTCTAAAACGAAACACTTCCATGATGGATAAATATTGTCTAAAGAGTAAGGTGAAAAGGCTCAAATTAATCTTTCTCACCTACTATGAGGTTAATATGGTGTCCATGGTGCTACTAATCTTGCATCCATAAAGGCAATCAATGTAGGCATTCGAATGGCCTACCCATACTTGTTATTTTACTTCTCTCTGTGATATCTTAGCTTTCTTGCTGCCATTTTATTAGTTATTGCATCTAATTGTCACCTTCCTTGGTTTCCATGTGTTTCTGCAGATCTTGGCTATGTTTCTTGGTGCAATACCATTTTTTAAGCAATTGATGTTCACATCTGATGCTCCACTCTTCTTCTTCACTGACAGCTGCATTATTCTTGGGTATGTACTTGAGACAGTGTAACAGAGATTCCTTTATATGTATCAAATTGATGATTTAGCATCTGTTATCAGTGGGGTCAATTGTCAAATATATGATTTGCAAATACATAATCATTTAGTTTTTCTTGAGGTTCAGGTCAAGATCAATTTCTTCATGGGTGCCTATTGTAGATCTAGGATGTAAACCCTAGTGACAACTTGTGAGAATAAATGATTCTACATCCGTAGGCTTGCATATCTCATATGATAATATAATATGGCTTTTAGGGATTGGTGAGTCTAATAGGTGCTATTATGTTTCATTTATAAGCTGAAGTTGGGCAAACTCACATCCTATACGTTTTAGTAAATTTCTATGGCATATAAAATATCTGAAGATGTATTTACAAATCAACGGAAATGAGTATTTGACAGTGATGGCATGTATCTAATTTAAAAAAGAGAGGAGAAAGAGATTTTCCAATCAAACAATGCCAGAACCTGTATTCTAATTTATTTTCTCTAATACATACCTTCCCACAACAAAATTGCATTAGAATAGATTGTGCTCGATGAGGAATGATTTTACCTGTATTCTGACAAGGCATTTGAACATTTTCCAGAGAGGCCATGATTCCTTGCATATTGTTGGCGTTAGGAGGCAATCTTGTGGACGGTAAGTTTAACTTTCTTGACTTGATAACTGCATTGTTGAGCTTGAGATGTTCTAAAGTGGTGGGTCACCTCACCCATCGGCCTGCAATATTTACATTGATGGAGACATTTGACACTGGACTGAGGTTGTCATAAATGTTTCAGGTCCTGGAAGTTCGAGACTTGGATTCCGGACGACTGCTGCCATTATTTTTGCACGTTTACTGCTGGTGCCTCCAACAGGTCTTGGTATTGTCACGCTGGCTGATAAGCTCGGGTTTCTCCCGGCAAATGACAAGATGTTCCGCTTTGTGTTATTGTTACAGCATACAATGCCCACATCTATCCTTTCCGGTAAGACCACATTTCATCTTAAGCACCTTGTGTATTCCAGTGACTTTCTTTGCCAAGACTGAAGATATTGCTTTAGGCTTAGTGTTCTTATTTGCATGTACGGTATCATGCTAAAATCTCTTTTCCATTTCTGCTTCCACAGGTGCTGTTGCTAATTTACGCGGCTGTGGTAAGGAAGCAGCTGCTGTCCTGTTTTGGGTTCATATCTTTGCGATTATTTCAATGGCTGGATGGGTTACTCTCTACCTTAACATACTGTTTTAAGCTGTAAAAAGCAAGCTTATAGTTCCCTTTTTGCTATGCATTGATCTTCCAATAATATTTGCTCTAAATGTTAGATCAGCTGGACACCGCCTATAATTCTTTCATTTGAGACTTGGGAAGGCTTAAGTGGGTGAAACCTACTGGGGTTTATGAGTACCTAATTAAGAGCGCGCTAAGACGAAGGATTGTCTGAGCCTACATTTATTTATTTATTGTTATATTGTTGCTAAGATCAATGTTGGGCTTACGGTTCCATTGTTGACAAGGAATCAGAATCCAAAACATGATTGTGGAGCATACTAAACACCCTACTAGGTGCAATTTCCATTTAATTATTCAACACCCAGGATAATATTTAGAGAGTCCTTACATTAAAAAAGAAAAAAAAAAGGATGACGTATGGGTACGGCACAAATGGACTTTTATTTAACTAGCTTTGAACCAGCTAAATAAAGATAGTAATGTTTACGTAGAAGAGCCTTTGATGATTGTGTTATGCTCGTTTCTGGATAAAGAGATATTTGTCTACGTTTCAATTTTCCATATATTACGTCAGGGAGCTTTTTCCGCTTGTATCTATTCAAAAACTAGGAGAATTTAGTAGTGCCAGTGGATAACCAAAAGTACCATAGAGAACCATTTTTCTTCGTTTCAGTCTACGCACGCACTCAATATTTGGATCGAATATGCAATTTTATTATTATTATTATTATAAAGAGAAAAGTACATTAATGTGTTGAGACATATTAATTTTAAATTGATCTATAATAATTAAATTAATATTAAATATATATAATGATATAATATAATAAAAAATAAAAAATATATAAAAATAATAATTAAAATTAAGAAAATGAGCTGAAAAAATTTGTGCATACCTTAATCATCTTGGACAACTAACCTAAAGTTAATCGGAGGTCAATATATGCTTAAAATGAATAGAAAATTTAATATATTTAATAAAATTCTCATTTTTATAAAATTTTAATAACATTAACTCGAAATTATTTTAACCATTATTTTTGCAACTACAATGACAAATTGTTTATTATATAAACAATAGTAGATTATTTATATATATATAAGAAAAATCGTATAGTATTATAATACATTAAACATATTATTAAATGAAATATAAAAAGGAAAAATAGCAACACTATGGCCAGCCTACGGTTTATGCTATGCAAATTAATGAACGTTGAGAGAGATGGAACATTTTTTCAAGTACAAAACTGAGCCAGTCCGTATGGAGTATAGCCAAGTGGTAAGGCATTAGTTTTTTGGTACCGACATGCAAAGGTTCGAATCCTTTAACTCTAGATTATGAACACCCGATCAGATCCATCAAGAACGAGTTGACGACTATAGTGGAAGCGGCTGATTCTAGTTAGGGCCGGTAATGCGGGCCGTCTGGGCCGGCCCGCCCCGCCCCGCACCGGCCCGCGGGTCATCGCAGGTTGGCTTGCACTGGCCCGTAAGGCTGGCGGGTCAGAAAAGTCAACCCGTCCCGCCCCGCGGGCCAAGCGGGCCAACCCGCAATGACCAGCAAATTTTTTTTTCCCTTGTGCAAAAAAATTTAAAAAAAAAACCTACAAACGGTCTCATACACGGCCGTGTATGGGGACCGTGTATGATTCTGTGGAAAACTGGAAATCTTGATCGAATACACGGTCACGATGCACGGCCGTGTATGGAGACCGTGTATGATTCTGTGGAAGTCTACCAATCACTACACGGTCGTGTGTTCAGGCCGTGTGTCCCGTGTCTCTTGTGCCTTCATCATTTGTAAACAAAGTAAATTAGATTAGTTGACATTTAAGTTACTCTCTCTCTCTTTTTCTTACTATAAAAATGATGCTTGAATAGAGACTTCAATTTATATGTACTTAAAACGATAATCAAGCAATTAAGATAAAGTACTTTTCAGTTTTTACTAATTACATAGGAAAACAAATATAATAATGAAGCAAATAAAATTACATATATAAATCAATCATCACTATCATAATCATCAATAACTAAATTGGAGTCTCCTTTCGATGAAGTAGTCGTAGTCCCACCCACACTCCCATTGTCTTCTTCTTGATCTACAATTTATAAGATTACACATATAATTAGGAATAATATTATATTAGGGTGAATACATTAAAAGAAATTATTGGAAATAGAACAAAAAAAAAATTACCTTCACATGCAAATCCTTGTAACCAATTTCGTGTACAAATGAGAGCTTCTACATTGGATGGAAGCATAGAACTGCGATACTTATTAAGTACACGAGCGCCGATACTGAAAGCTGACTCCGACGCTACAGTAGTAATTGGAATGCTAAGCACATCGGAGGCCATGATAGATAAATCAGGATATCTATGGCTTTGACTCTTCCAATGTTGTAACACATCCAATTCTGAGTAGAAGTCCATATCCATTACTGGCTCATCTAGATAAATATCTAAAGAAGATTTACCAGAACTTTGTACTTCTACTTGACGGTATCGGAATTCCTACAATATTAAGAAAAAACTATTTACATACCAATATATATTACAAAAAAATTATTAAGGAAATAAAAAATTATTAAACTTACTATTAATGTAGCAAAATCAATCTCCAAGCCCTTTCCAACTCTATGTGTTGCTGCTCCCTTACTGCTGCTACCTCTAGATATGTCTTGTGTTTGAGGAGATGATCCAACCTGATTGCTTCTACTTCTAGATATGTGATCTGTTTTGCTCTTCTCATATTCTCCATAAAGTTTATATAACTTGCTTTTTATATGAGCCATCTTCTCTTCACAAGTGAGGGGATCAAGTTTGTTAAAACAGAAGCTCAAAAAATCAAATTTCATTCGAGGATCAAAGATTGCTCCAAGTGCAAGGATAACACTATAATCACTCCAATACTTATCGAACTTCTGTTTCATTCTAATGGACATCTCCCTTATGACATGATCTTCACTATTTAAATTTTCATTGAGCAAGCATTCAATCCTCCATACTTGCAAAAAATAGTGGTTTAATGTTGGATATGATGATCCTGACATCAAATTGGTGATACTATGAAACGGGCTCAAAAACTTGCATATCTTTTCTGCTCTTTCCCACTCATCAATGGTTGGACAGTATTTATAATGACGATCATTCAATTGAAAGCAAGAAAAAGCACGTCGATACCTGAGTGCGCTATCAAGTATAAGATAAGTGGAATTCCATCTAGTAGTTACATCCAAGCGCAAACCGATATTCGTATCAATGTTGCCAACCTGTTCAACACACTCCAAAAAGTGTTTCATTCTACTCTCAGAACCCTTCACATACTTCACACTTTCCCTTACTTTGTGCAATGCTTCACTACTTACATCCAATCCTTCTTTAACGATCAAGTGAAGAATATGAGCACAACATCTAATATGAAAAAACTCACCACTACATAATAAACTATGTTGTAAATTCAATTGCTCTTTCAGAAAATCTTGCATACAATCATTTGCAGATGCATTATCCAATGTAAGGGAGAATATCTTCCTATCTATGCCCCAATCTTTCAGAAATTCAAATACTTTTTTCGACAACTCAAACCCTGAGTGAGGAGGGGGCATTTTAGAAAAAGCAAGAATTTTATTATTCAATTTCCAATTGGCATCCACATAATGTGCAGTCAAACAAATATATCCCTCACTAGTAGAAGCAGTCCATAAATCAGAGGTCAAGCATACTTTCCCTGGATTTTTTTGCAAAATTTGTTTCAAATTCTCCTTCTGAGTCAAATATAAATTCTAAACATCTGATGTAGCAGTTTTTCTATTGATTGGCTTATAATCAGGATTATATAGCCTTATAAACTGTGTAATCCTCCTATATTCAACAAATGAAAATGGCAGATCATGCTCAATAATAGCCATAGCCATGATCTCACGAGCAAATTTAGGATCAGATTTTCTTGATCTTAACTTCCCCGCATGATCAATTATCATATCACCAACATCATGATATCTAGGAATTTGACTCAAACGACACTTCTCTATATGTCGACGTAAAGATGAAGTTCCATGTGAATGTGTTCCAATCACATATTCCTTCCCACATGCTTTACACTTAGCCCTATTTTTACCATCATTCCCAATACCAATTTTTGTAAATAATTCCCAAACTTCAGAAGAAGAGTTACCTACTCGAGCCTTCTTACCTACACGTTATTCAGATTGAGAAGATCCTGGTTGTAGATTATCGTTATGCCCACCAACTTCAGATACATGATCCACATTAATAGGTTCCATTGGTTCCATTGCAGCCTCGTTACTTATAGGATCCATTCTGTAAATATAAAAAAATATTATTAGTAGTAGTTAAAGTATTTAAATTCAAGACGAATTGGAGATAAAAGCAAGTAAAAAGGGGAATGCTTTGAAGAAAGGAAGTTACACGGTTTTACAAACGGCCGTTTGAAGGAATCAGGAGACTACACGGTTAGGATACACGCTCGTGTATACGACCGTGTATCAGCGTGGAAGTCGGAAGAAAATTTTGTAGGACAGATCAGTACACGGTTGGAATACACACCCGTGTAAACCAACCGTGCATAGGAAGGAGGACTAGAGGAGTGGAGGATACACGGTTGAGTTACACACCCGTGTAGTCAACCGTGTATGAGAACAAAGAAGGAAGCTAGAGGCATACACGGCTATTACAAACGGCCGTGTGGGCTATACACGCCCAGAGTTCACTGAGTCAGAGAGATACACGGTTTTTATACATGAACACCACACCACGCCATACGGCCACCCCACACGGCCACACCACACTGCCACCACACCACACCACACCACACCACACACAACCACACACAATACAATAGAGGACAATAGTAGAGAAAAGAGAATTGTTTTACCTTAATTAACGGCGTCTAAAAGGTGGCCGGCGGTGGCGGCACAACGTCGGTCTAGCTGCGGAGTATTGGGGGTGCATGGATGGTGGGGTCTGGGGTGGGCTGCCAGCTGCGTTGGACTTGGAACTTATACAACCTGGCCGTGTAGGCTGCTCTCGAGGTCAAGGTGGACGGAGCCACGGACGGACGACGACCTGTGGAGTGTGGACTGCTGTGGTGGTGTGGTGTCTGGTGTGTGTGTGTGTTGTGTTCGACTTCAACAGTTCGCTGTGGTGAGTGGTGACTGGCGTAGCGTGGGCGTGGCATGGCAATTTCAATCGCACCCGTCGGCTCGGCGGCGGCGGCGATGCAGGGCATGGTCGTCATGTTGTCCTCGTCAGTCGTCAGTCACGTCCTGCAGCAGGTCGTCCTCGTCGTACGTGATGAACGTGCGTGTCATCTCAAGCCGAGGTTGCCGTGCTGCCAGTGCTGCTGTGCAGTATCCGGCGGGTTGGCCCGCAGCCCGCGGGGATTGCCCGCCCCGCGGGCCAAGCGGGCGCGGGCCAAAATGGCCCGCACCCCTGCGGGTCAGATTTTTTTGGCCCGCCCCGCATATTTTTGCGGGCGGGGCGGGTCAACTCACGGACCCGCCCCGCAATTCCCACCCCTAATTCTAGTCCCTGAGCCCAGACCGAGAAGAACGCATGCCACTCAGCCAAAGAAAATAATGGAAGGCCAAAATGTGCGCTAAATACTTTTTGAGAGATCTCTTCAAAATAACTCGTATGACTTGAAATTGTGAGCATTAGCATATAGGTTCTAGATCCAAGTGGTAGTATTAGGGCCCTTAGCTCTTATTCTTGAAAAATGACTTGGTTTAACTCATTCTTCGAAAGAAGTTTTTATAGGATCCATATCTACTAAAATTTTGACTTTTAGTTCCGACAAACAAATAATCATTAAGTCCTCTTTTCGGGCAACACATATAAAGAAATTGGCCAACACCACAAAACAATACTATGTGGCTCATAAGAGTTTTACTCTATATCTCTAATATTTTGATATCATAACCATATAGGAGTCTCACTAGCTCTTTTGAATTAAAATTTGCATAACAAACATGAACAAACTACACATAATTTAGTACAACATAAATAGGAGTATCTTCTCCATGGCACATGCTAGACAAACTATCAACCTACAACTTTTCTAGCAACATGGCTAATAGTCATAATAATAATACTCAATAAGATCTCTCAAATCTTGATAGGCATCCATACTCATCTCATCTTAAGCTACAACCTCATCAGAAATACCTACAATTGAAAAAAAAAAAATTCCTCAAAAGAGGTGGGCTATTGCCTAGTACATATATACCATCAAACACACATATATGCCAAGTAAATCTAAAACCACAAATAGATATGCAAGAAGTACATCACAAATTACCAATATTTTATCTTTTATTTAGGCATGACATACAACAGAGTCATGGCATCCCAAGACTTACGATAACATAAGAGCCTATTCACAAACAGATATATATATATATACAACATTAAGTACTCTCTAACATCTAGGAGTTCATGAATTCATGAGTTACCTAAATCTATTTAGATCATTTTGATATGTATCTCTACATAGGGACAACACCATATACTGACAATCATTGGGATGCTATCTTGAGATCACCAATACTTCCAGTCCCTCAAGCCCAATTATGCACAAACAATGATTGTTTATAAGCCATATATATTTTAGGTTCATTTTAATTCTAGCCTAACAAGCATAACTAGCAAACATAGTATATACATACCTAAAATAGGTTTAACCAATAATTATTGAATATATTTGACTTTCAATCATGATATGATAATGTAAATACAAGTATTTTAGTTTTCTATGCAAAACTAACCCTAAGCTCTAATTGAGAACTCTTAATTATACTAAGTCATCTATTTACATTACCTTGTAACTTGCTATTTGTTTCTCACTTAACTCTTGAAAGAATTTTAATTAGAATCGTTGAACTCCTTAAAAATACTTTGAGAGAAAGGTTGACTAAAGAATGATATTTGTCATTTGTATGTAATTTAATATAATATATTTGATTAAAATAGCTAAAGGACAACTAAACATGATATTTGAATGATTTTATATGATAAAAACCCAATATAAGTTGAAAGATTTCAATAAGATTTGAAAAAGGGTCTTTACTTAGTATAATAAAGTAATTATTATGAAAAGATTATTTATTTTTAATATTAATTATAATTAGGTATTAAAAATCATTAAAATGTGTAAAATAAAGTTAGATGCATAAATTATGTGTAAATGGGGTTAAATGTATGATTGAGATAGTTAAAATACTTTTTTAGAATATAAATTAAGTAAGATTAAAAGGAAAAGCTATTTTGTTAAAAAGAATCAAGACCCTTACAAGGAGTTAGGACCTTTATAAAAAGTCAAGACCTTTATAATGAGTTAGAATTGTTTTTCAATAAATGCTCCAGACCTTTTATGCAAATATGCTTCTTTGCACATTCTGTAGTAAATAAAAAATAAAAACACCTCCCCCATAACAATTCTACACAACTTCAAACTAGGGGTGAGCACGGTTTTTTTCTCTTAAATCGAATCTAATCATATGGTTTGATTTGTAATTTTTTTCGAGCTTAAAAAAATGGCTTAATGCAGTCCGATTCAGTTTACAGTTTAAACCGTTTTTATACATGTTATTAATTTTATTCTATATATAAGTCAATAAGTTATGAAAAAACTGTACTTGATGTAAAAAAAAATTATTATTATTTTTTCAATATCATTAATCGTTTTTAATACTTATTTGATTATTTAATAAGAATTTATTATCTCTCTTAAGGTGATTATGATTTCTATATCAATTAATAAGTAAAAATATAAAATAAAATAATATTAAGTTGTTAAAAACCAAATAGGAACAAAAGTTAAATAAGCAACTTAAAATCTTCTTTTTTTTCATCATCTGTAGATTTTTACTATCAATTTTTTTCTTTACTTCTCACGGTTCAATTGACTTCATATTTTTTTAAATTTTTTTAAAAAAGGGCTCAACTTGATTTGTAAATTTTTTGAACCTAAGAAGACAATTTAAACCAAATTTATGGTTCGGTTTGGTTTGGTTCGGTCCGATCCCTTCTAATCATATCAACAATTTAGTTGGTTTTTTTTGCCCACCCTTACTTCACATACTTTATATACTTCTATATTAACTTTTCATACCTAACTTTCATAATTCATTAAATAGAGACATCATTAAAGGGTCAAAGATTCACAACGTAATCAAAATTAGACTCTAAGATGTTTTCCTGAAATCACTTCTTCCTCACTTAAGTTTTTATATTTCAAACAGCCAACAACCATGGAGCACAACAATTCACCACCAATTCTTGCTCTCTTTCAATCTTTTCACTACAAGTCTAGATTTTGATAGATTTTCCCCCATGTAATCAAATTAAACTAATAGCATAAGTATTGAAAAGAGAATAAAATTGAACAGAAATATACTCACACTAATCTTCTCATTGCAAGTGGGTCGGAGAGGATAGGATCAAAGAATGCGTTAAGAGGATGATGGAGCTGCCATTTAGGATGGAGAGAGGGAGAGAGAGGAAAAAAGGAAACAAAAGAAAATAGAAATAACGACAGTATAGTTTATGGATTTAAAACTTGTGCTTAAAATTATGAAAATACCCCTTAATAAAAATATTATCATAAACCTGTAGTAATTTAACATAATTAAATAAAACTTTGAAAATTTAGGATATTTCAGTATATCTAAAACATTATGAGAGTTTGGGGGATAAATTGTGTTAAGAAAAGAAGATCCCGTTCTCTTCCTCTTACATGTGCGATTCACAATTGACAAACAACAATCAATAATAAGATGCGGAAATTAAAAACAACAAACACTAAGGATTTACGTGGAAAACCCCAATTTGGGGAAAAACCACGGGACTGCCAAATGCAAATTCTTCCACTATCAAAGTAATGGGTTACACAGTCTCACCACAAAGCTGGTAGATCAAAATACAATGGATTTCCCTCTCTAAAACTCTCTCTAGGTTTAGGAATTACCCTTTTGTGTTTTAGGTTTTTCACCGATGTATTTTCGTCCTGCTGCACACCTCTCAAAGGAATACGACTATACATATATATGCATGGAAACCCTAAAGTCTCCTGAAACGATCTCAACACACGACTTATACACGGCCGTGCCTCAGGCCGTGTATGCAACCGTGTATGCTTTTGTAGATCTTCTGAGCTCAACACAAGGCCGTGCCTCAGGCCATGTATGCCTGAGGCTTATACACAGTCGTGCCTCAGGCTGTGTATGCAACTGTGTATGCTTCTGTTTCGCTTGGTTTTTTCAATTTTCTTCAAGCTTAACATTCTTTCATCCAAGTATACTTCATATACTTAGGAAACCCTTGGTATAGATCTATATGTGTTGAATCTATACCCCAACAAACTCCCCCTCCAACTCATATGGGGGGTTCCATCACCCATGCAATTTTCCTGCAGCAAACAATCTTCTCATTGGGTAGAGCCTTCGTCATCATATCTGACGCGTTTTCATTAGTGTGAATCTTCTCAAGCTTCAACTGTTTAGACTTTAGCACATCCCTGATCCAATGATACCTAACATTAATGTGTTTTGATTTGGAGTGGAACATCGGATTCTTACTGAGATGTATAGCGCTCTGACTATCACAATATAGCTTCAACTCTTCTTGCTTTTGACCCAGCTCTTCTAAAAGCTTTTTCATCCACAAGACTTCCTTGCAGGCTTCTATTACGGCAATATACTCAGCCTCAGTAGTGGAAAGTGCAACACACTTCTATAACTTCGATTGCCAGGACACTGCTCCCCTTGCATAAGTAATCAGATAACCTGAAGTGGATTTCCTAGAATCCAAATCACCAGCCATGTCAGCATCTGAAAACCCCTCTAGTGTAGATTTATTGTTACCGCCTAACTGTAAACATAACCTGGAAGTACCCCTGAGATATCTAAGAATCCACTTAACTGCTGTCCAGTGCTCTTTGCTTGAATTTGAGAGATAGCGACTCACCACACCTACAACATGAGTAATGTCAGGCCTGGTACACACCATGGCATACATAAGACTTCCTACTGCTGAAGCATATGGGACTTTCTTCATATCTTCCTTGTCTGCCTCACTCTTTAAACATTGAGCTGAACTCAGTTTGAAGTGACTTGCAAGTGGAGAGCAGACAACTTTTGCTTTGCTCATGTTGAATCTCTCTAATACCTTCTCAATATACCTCTCTTGTGGTAACCACAACTTCTGGCTCTTCCTATCTCTAATAATCCTCATACCCAGAATTTGGCTAGTGGGTCTTAAGTCTTTCATGGAGAAAGACTTACTCAATGCAATCTTCAGTTCTTTGATCTGCTTGGCATCCCTGCCAATAATCAGCATATCATCTACATAAAGTAGTAATATAATGAACTCACCACTGGTTAACTTTTTAATGAAGACACAATGATTTGTAGCAGTCTTAATATAACCCTGATCAATCATGAAGGACTCAAACTTCTTGTACCATTGCCTTGGAGCTTGTTTCAGTCAATATAAACTTTTCTTCAGTTTGCAAACAAGATTCTCCTTCCCCTTGATCTTGAACCCTTCAGGCTGCTCCATATAAATCTCTTCCTCCAAATCACCATGAAGGAATGCTGTCTTCACATCCATCTGCTCAACCTCTAGATTCATTCTAGCTACAATACTGAGCACAACCCTGATAGATGACATCTTCACCACTTGTGAGAAAATCTCTTCAAAACCAACCCCCTTCTTCTGACTGAACCCCTTCACAACCAGCCTTGCCTTATACCTTGGCTGTGAGCTACTTTCATCCGTCTTTAATCTGTACACCCATTTATTTCTTAGAGGTCTCTTGCCCTTAGGCAGTTCCACTAGCTCATAGGTCTTGTTCTCATGCAAGGATTTTATTTTCTCTTGCATGGCTTTCACCCATTCTTTCTTCTTGTCATGAGTCATTGCTTCCTCATAACACTCAGGTTCTACCCCATCAATAATCATCACATACTCATCTGGACTATATCTCATTGATGGTCTTCTATCTCTAGAAGATCTCCTCACCTCAGCCTGCTGCTGTGGCTCTTGTAACTCATTACCTGTGTCCTCCATAGTTCTTCCATTAATAAGATCAGATAAAGGTGCATGATCTACATTTGTGGGAATCTGACTTGAGGATGCTGGCTTCTCAGTCTTTTCCATATCTTCAACTGTCTGGTCTTCTATGAAAACCACCTCTCTGCTCCTGATAATCTTCTTATCAACAGGATCCCACAATCTGTACCCATACTCATCATGTGCATATCCAAGGAAAATACATTGCTTGGTGTTGGCATCAAGCTTTGCTCTCTCATCCTTTGGAATGTGCACAAACGCCCTACAACCAAAGACTCGTAAGTGATTGTAAGAGATATCTTTACCTGTCCAGACCTTCTCTGGGATATCACCATCCAGAGCATATGAGGGAGAAAGATTTATCAAATCAACAGCCGTCCTCATAGCTTCACCCCAAAATGACTTAGGTAACTTAGCCTGAGATAACATGCACTTCACTCTCTCAGTGATAGTGCGATTCATTCTTTCTACAACACCATTCTGCTGTGGTGTCTTTGGAACTGTCTTCTCCAGTTTTATCCCATGATCAACACAATACTGTTCAAACGGGCCTCTATACTCCCCACCATTGTCAGCCCTGACACATATTAACTTTTTGCTGGTCTCACGCTCCACTCTAGAGTGAAACTGTTTGAATACATTCAAAACCTGATCTTTGGACTTCAAGGCATATGTCCAAAGCTTCCTAGAGTAGTCATCAATAAATGTAACAAAATACATTGCACCACCCATTGTCAAATCTTTCATATAACACACATCTGTATGAACCAGATCTAATATATGAGCTTTTCTACTGGGTGTATTTCTTTGAAAACTAACTCTGTGTTGTTTACCAGCAAAACAGTCAGTGCATGATTTTAAAGAAGTACCTTTCAAATCTAGTAGAAGCTTCTTCCTCATAAGCATCTGAAGCCCCTTCTCACTCATGTGCCTAAGACGTTTGTGCCATATCTCTACAGTAGCATCATCAGTCAAGTTCAATTCACCTTTACTTAGCTTTGCTGGCATTAAGTAAATTGTGCTATCCTTTCTTCCTTTTGCTACAATCAGAGACCCTTTGGTGAGCTTCCAACTAGCATCACCAAAGTAACTGTGAAAGCCTTCATCATCTAATTTTCCTGCTGAGATCAAGTTCAGGTGAATATTAGGTACATGTCTCACATCCTCGAGGACGAGTTTACACCCTATATTAGTTTCCAAGATGATATTCCCAATGCCTGTAATTCTTGAGGTTTCATTATTTCCCATCCTAACATTGCCATAATCACTAGCAGTGTAGGATGAGAAAAGCTCACCATGTGCTGTCACATGAAAGGAGGCACCAGAATCAACTACCCAGTCACTATCATGACTTGCAAGACTGATACAACCCTCATCCCATGTAACCACTATCTTACCATCTGTTGCTGCAATGGTGTCTTCATCTGAATCATCACCCTTTCCTTGCTTTTTCTTCCATAGTCTGCATTCCTTCTTGTAATGTCCTGGCTTGTCATAATAAAAACATTTAATGTTCTTTCTACCCCTTGACTTGGATCTCCCCTTTGACTTATCTGCTCTGTCAGATTTATCATTATTTCCTCTGTTCTTGCTTCTACCCCTCCTATCATACTTGTCTGTGATAAGTGCCCTTGAATCAGAACCAGTACCCAAATCTTTCCTTTTGGCCTCTTCATTTATTAAACTATCTTTAACCATAGACAAAGTCAACGTTCCATCTGGAGCTGAATTACTAACCGATACTACAAGAGTTTCCCAACTCTCAGGTAATGAGCTCAACAATAGGAGTGCTTGGATCTCATCCTCAAGCACAAGCTTCATTGCAATTAGTTGATTCATGAGTGCCTGAAAATCATTCAAATGCTTTGACATATTCGAGCCTTCCCTGTATTTCAAGTTAACTACCCTTCTTATCAAAGAAGTTTTATTCAAGGCAGTTTGCCTCTCATACATCGACTCTAATTTCTTCCATAGAACATCAACCTTAGTTTCCTGAGCAACATGATGATACACACTCTGATCAACCCACTATCTAAGATACCCTATAGTTTTCTTATGTAGTATCAACCACTCTACATCAGATTTATCCTATGGCATTGCAACATCACCACCCAAAGGCAAATACAAATCTTTGTAGTATAATAGATCTTCCATCATCGACTTCCAGATAGAGTAATTAGAGGAATTAAGTTTAATCATCGTACCTAAAGATTCAGCCATGTCTGTGATTGAAAAAAAAACACAAAACCCTAACTTCAATTTGTAGCGAAACCCTAATTTTCTTTTTGAAACCTGGTGCTCTGATACCACTTGTTAAGAAAAGAAGATCCCGTTCTCTTCCTCTTGCATGTGCGATTCACAATTGACAAACAATAATCAATAATAAGATGCGGAAATTAAAAACAACCAACACTAAGGATTTACGTGGAAAACCCCAATTTGGGGAAAAACCACGGGACCGCCGAACGCAAATTCTTCCACTATCAAAGTAATAGATTACACAGTCTCACCACAAAGCCGGTGGATCAAAATACAATGGATTTCCCTCTCTAGAACTCTCTTTAGGTTTAGGAATTACCCTTTTGTGTTTTAGGTTTTTCACTAATGTATTTCCGTCCTGTTGCACACCTTTCAAAGGAATACGACTATATATATATATGCATGGAAACCCTAAAGTCTCCTAAAACGGTCTCAACACACGACTTATACACAGACGTGCCTCAGGCTGTGTATGCAATCGTGTATGCTTCTGTGGATCTTCTGAGCTCAACACACGTCTGTGCCTTAGGCCGTGTATGCTTATATGGATCTTCTGAGCTCAACACACGGCCGTGCCTCAGGCCGTGTATGCTTGAGGCTTATATATAGCCATGCCTCAGGCCGTGTATGCTTCTGTTTCGCTTAATTTTGTCAATTTTCTTCAAGCTTAATATTCTTTCATCCAAGTATACTTCATATACTTAGGATACCCTTAGTATAGACCCATATGTATTGGATCTATACCCCAACAAATTACATGTAAATTTGATCCTTAAAAAAATATATGAGCAAAAACAATTATAAAGGAAATTAAAAATTGCATCTAAATGTTAATACTAAAACATAAGATAAATTTCAGCATCCCCAACTTAATTAAGTTAGCCTTGCAACAGCTCCTACACTTATCTTCAATCAATTTTAACGACTAACCAAAGGCTATTCATGAATTAAAATTATTTTTCCCAAATAGTTTCCACATTTAAAAGATAGATTTTATTTGCACTACTTGAATTGGTTCACTTGAAAGTAATAAGAGGGAATAATATAATTATTTTCGATATACTTTTTATTATTTTATTTATATAGTAATAGTTACTTTTAGAAATTACCTTTTATATTTTATATCTATTCTCTGCTAGTTATATATATATATATAAAGGAAGGTTATGCAAAGGTGACTCTAAAAACAAATGTGACTCCACGACTCTGAAGTCCTTGAATTTTGATTCTTGTTCCACTAGTACTTGAGATTCAAGAAATTACGGGATTGAAGTCGCATTTGACATCTTCATGCATGCATCCCAATTTTGTTTCTATTAAATATAGTAAAAAAATCGACACTCGAAATCCTGTTCCCTAGAAATCACTAAGCAAGGCCTTATAGGAGCAGTTTAAATACACTAGACAATGTGGTATATTATTGATAACTTATATCTCTTCGTCTTGCACATTTTTGCTATGACTTGTAACAAAGGAAAGCCTTATAATTTGGAAAATAATGGTGCGGGTTTCACCCAAGTCGTGTTAACCCATCATGTACACCATTAAGGTTAGCAAATTTGGATGTAACACGACAGCACGAATATAAATTCACATGATTATAAGGATAAAAAATTAACATAATACACGATATAAAAGGCATGATATAAAACAAAAAATTAATATAATATATGATATAAAAGACATAATTATAATATAAATCAACATAACTGTAATATAAGCTAATTATTTATCAGTTCTGTTCAAATGTATATACTTTTAATAATAGCATGCCGCCCACAAAAATATAATCCAACACCACAGCAGTATAATAAGACCATTACTCACGCTATTACTAGACCAATCATATAAAAATAGGCGTCTAAGTAATAAGAATATCTATAATGATTTTAGGCTATGATAGAGACAAATATAAACAAAGATACACTTTAAATATACATGTGTTTAGAATATATATATATATATATATATACCACAAACTTTACCTAATGGGAGACTTTAATAAAATTTTATATGACTAATAGAAATGGAGTAGCGCTCCTTTAAATAAATTTCAAGTCGGTAGATACACGCAATGTATTAATGATTGTGGTCTAATAGACTTGGATTTACGGATCCTACCTTTACTTAGTCTAATAGGCAAAGGCTAATTATTGGTGGAAATCTATGTTTCTTGAGTCTATGATTACTCATATTAAGAAGTAGACTTTAGATCACTCTCCTATTCTATTAAACACTCATCCTCTTTCATATGTTTTTGTTGGGGTATAGATCCAACACAAATGGGTCTATACCAAGGTTATCCTAAGTAAATGAAGTATACTTGGATGAAGGAATGTTAAGTTTGAAGAAAATTGTCAAAACCAAGCGAAACAGAACCATGCACGGCTGCATATACGGCTTGAGGCATGGCCGTGTATAAGCCGCGTATTTAGACCGTTTGGGGAGACTTTAGGGTTTCCATGCATATATATATATATATATATATATAGCCGTATTCCCTTGAAAGAGTAGAGTAGAACAAAAATACAAAGTGTGAAAACCTAAAAGCACAAAAGGGGTAATTCCTAAACCTAGAGAAAATTCTAGAGAGGAAAATTCTTTGTAATTTTTATCCACCGGCTTTGTGGTGAGACAGTGTAACCCATTACTTTGATAGTGGAAGAATTTTGCGTTCGGCGGTCCCGTGGTTTTTTCCCCAAATTGGGGTTTTTCACGTAAATCCTTGGTGTTGATTTTTTTTAATTTCCGCATTTTATTATTGATTGTTGTTTGTCAATAGTGAATCGCATAGGCAAGAGGAAGAGAACGAGAGCTTCTTTTCCTAACAAGTGGTATTAGAGCACTAGGTTTCAAAAAGAAATTAGGATTTTGTGTTTTTTCAATCACAGACATGGCTGAATCTTCAAGTACGATGATTAAACTTAACTCCTCTAATTACTCTATCTGGAAGTTGATGATGGAAGATCTGTTATACTGCAAAGATTTGTATCTGCCTCTGGGTGGTGATGTTGCAAAACCATAGGATAAATCTGATGTGGAGTGGTTAATACTACATAGAACAACTGTATGATTTTCAGGGACTCGTGAATCAACTGACTGCTATGAAGCTTGTGCTTGAGGATGAGATTCAAGCACTCCTATTGTTGAGCTTATTACCTGAGAGTTGGGAAACTCTTGTAGTATCGGTTAGTAATTAAGCTCCAGATGGGACGTTGACCTTGTCTATGGTCAAGGATAGTTTAATCAATGAAGAGGCTAGAAGGAAAGATTTGGGTACTGGTTTTGAATCTAGGCACTTGTCACAAACAAGTATGATAGGAGTGGTAGAAGCAAGAACAAAAGAAAGAATGATAAATCTAACAGAGCAGATAAGTCAAAGGGGAGATCCAAGTCAAGGGGCAGAAAGAACATTAAATGTTTTTACTATGACAAGCCAGGACATTACAAGAAGGAATGCAGACTATGGAAGAAAAAGTAAGGAAGGGGTGATGATTCAGATGAAGACACCACTGTAGCAGCAGATGGTGAGATAGTGGTTACATGGGATGAGGGTTGTATTAGTCTTGTAGGTCATGATAGTGACTGGGTAGTTGATTTTGGTGGCTCCTTTAATGTGACAGCACATGGCGAGTTTTTCTCATCCTACACTGCTGGTGATTATGGCAATGTTAGGATGGGAAATAATGAAACCTCAAGGATTACAGGCATTGGAAGCATCATCTTGGAAACTAATACAGGTTGTAAACTCGTTCTCAAGGATGTGAGACATGTACCGGATATCCGCCTGAACCTGATCTCAGCAGGAAAATTAGATGATGAAGGCTTTCACAGTTACTTTGGTGATGGTAGTTGGAAGCTCACCAAAGGGTCTCTGATTGTAGCAAAAGGAAGAAAGGATAACACACTTTACTTAATGCCAGCAAAGCTAAGTAAAGGTGAATTGAACTTGATTAATGATGCTACTGTAGAGATGTGGCATAAACGGCTTGGGCACATGAGTGAGAAAGGACTCCAGATGCTTATCAAGAAGAAGCTTCTACCAGATTTGAAAGGTACCTCTTTAAAACCATGCACTAACTATTTTGCTGGAAAACAACACAGAGTTAGTTTTCAAAGAAATACACTTAGTAGAAAAGCTCATATATTAGATCTGGTTCATATAGATATGTGTTATATGAAGGATATAACAATGGTTGGTGCAATGTATTTTGTTACATTTATTGATGACTACTCTAGGAAGCTCTGGACTTATGCATTGAAGTCCAAAGATCAGGTTTTGAATGTATTTAAACAGTTTCACTCTAGAGTGGAGCGTGAGACCAGCAGGAAGTTGATATGTGTCAGGGCTGACAATGGTGGGGAGTATAGAGGCCCGTTTAAACAGTACTACGCTGATCATGGGATAAAACTGGAGAAGACAGTCT
The DNA here is from genome assembly GCA_037954665.1 of Laguncularia racemosa. Taxonomy (NCBI): domain Eukaryota; kingdom Viridiplantae; phylum Streptophyta; class Magnoliopsida; order Myrtales; family Combretaceae; genus Laguncularia; species Laguncularia racemosa. The sequence continues at coordinate 2,681,997 of JBBMOL010000069.1, read as the reverse complement.
CAAAGACACCACAACGGAATGGTGTTGCAGAAAGAATGAATCGTACTATCATTGAGAGAGTGAAGAGCATGTTATCTCAGGCCAAGTTGCCTAAGTCATTTTGGGGTGAAGCTATGAGGATAGCTGTTGATTTGATAAATCTTTCTCCCTCATATGCTCTGGATGGTGATATCTCATAAAAGGTCTAAACAGGTAAAGATATATCTTATAATCACTTACGAGTCTTTGGTTGCAGGGCTTTTGTGCATATTCCAAAGGATGAGAGAGCAAAGCTTGATGCCAACTCCAAGCAATGTATTTTCCTTGGATATGCACATGATGAGTATGGGTACAGATTGTGGGATCCTGTTGATAAGAAGATTTTTAGGAGCAGAGATGTGGTTTTCATAGAAGACTAGACAGTTGAAGATATGGAAAAGACTGAGAAGCAAGCATCCTCAGGTCAGATTCCCACAAATGTAGATCTTGCACCTTTATCTAATCTTAGTGATGGAAGAATTATAGAGAACTCAGGTAATGAGTTACAAGAGCCACAGTAGCAAGCTGAGGTGAGGAGATCTTCTAGAGATAGAAGACCATCAGTGAGGTATAATCCAGATGAATACGTAATGATTACTGATGGGGGGGAACCTGAATGTTATGAGGAAGCAATGAATCATGACAAGAAGAAAGAATAGGTGAAAGCCATGTAAGAGGAGATAAAATCCTTGCATGAGAACAAGACCTATGACTTAGTTAAACTGCCTAAGGGCAAGAGACCTCTAAGGAATAAATGGGTATACAGATTGAAGACTGATGAAAGTACTTCTTAGCTAAGGTACAAGGCAAGGCTAGTTGTAAAGGGGTTCAGTCAGAAGAAGGGGGTCGACTTTGAAGAGATTTTCTCACCTGTGGTGAAGATGTCATCTATCAGGGTTGTGCTCAGCATTGCTGCTAGAATGAATCTAGAGGTTGAGCAAATGGATGTGAAGACAGCATTCCTCCATGGTGATCTGGAGGAAGAGATCTATATGGAGCAGCCTGAAGGGTTCAAGATCAAGGGGAAGGAGAATCTTGTTTGCAGACTGAAGAAAAGTTTATACAGACTGAAACAAGCTCCAAGGCAATGGTACAAGAAGTTTGAGTCCTTCATGATTGATCAGGGTTATATTAGGACTGCTATAGACCATTGTGTCTTCATTAAACAGTTAACTAGTGGTGAGTTCATTATGTTGATACTTTATGTAGATGATATGCTGATTATTGGCAGGGATGTTAAGCAGATCAAAGAACTGAAGATTGCATTGAGTAAGTCCTTCTCTATGAAAGACTTAGGACCCACTAGCCAAATTCTGGGTATGAGGATTATTAGAGATAGGAAGAGCAAAAAATTGTGGTTATCACAGGAGAGGTATATTGAGAAGGTGTTAGAGAGATTCAACATGAGCAAAGCAAAAGCTGTCTGCTCTCCACTTGCAGGTCACTTCAAACTGAGTTTAACTCAGTGTCTAAAGAGTGAGGCTGGCAAGGAAGATATGAAGAAAGTCCCATATGCTTCAGCAGTGGGAAGTCTTATGTATGCCATGGTGTGTACCAGGCCAGACATTGCTCATGTTGTAGGTGTAGTGAGCTGCTATCTCTCAAATCCAGGCAAAGAGCATTGGACAGTAGTTAAATGGATTCTAAGATATCTCAGGGGCACTTCTAGGTTATGTTTGCAATTTGGCGATGACAATAAATTTGCACTAGAGGGGTTTTCAGATGCTGACATGGCTGATGATTTGGATTCTAGGAAATCCACTTCAGGTTATCTGATTACTTATGTAGGGGGAGCAGTGTCTTGGCAATCGAAGTTACAGAAGTATGTTGCACTTTCCACTACTGAGGCTGAATATATTGCTGTAACAAAAGCCTGCAAGGAAGTCTTGTGGATAAAAAAGTTTTTAGAAGAGCTGGGTCAAGAGCAGGAAGAGTTGAAGCTATACTGTGATAGTCAGAGCGCCATACATCTCAGTAAGAATCCGATGTTCCACTCTAGATCAAAACATATTGATGTTAGATATCATTGGATCAGGGATGTGCTAGAGGCTAAACATTTGAAGCTTGAGAAGATTCACACTGATGATAATGCATTAGATATGATGACAAAGGCTCTACCCAAAGAGAAGATTGTTTGCTGCAGGAATATTGCAGGGGTGATGGAACCCCCCATATGAGTTGGAAGGGGAGTTTGTTGGCGTATAGATTCAACACATATGGGTCTATACCAAGGTTATCCTAAGTATATCAAGTATACTTAGATGAAGGAATGTTAAGCTTGAAGGAAATTGTCAAAACCAAGCGAAACAAAACCATACACAACTGCATACATAGCCTGAGGCACGACTGTGTATAAGCCGCGTATTTAGACCGTTTGGGGAGACTCTAAGGTTTCCATGCATATATATATATATATAGTTGTATTCCCTTGAAAGAGTAGAGTAGAACAAAAATACAAAGTGTGAAAACCTAAAAGCACAAAAGGGGTAATTCCTAAACTTAGAGAAAATTCTAGAGAGGGAAATTCTTTGTATTTTTGATCCACCAGCTTTGTGGTGAGACAGTGTAACCCATTACTTTGATAGTGGAAGAATTTTGCGTTTGGCGGTCCTGTGGTTTTTTTCCTAAATTGGGGTTTTTCACGTAAATCCTTGGTATTGATTTTTTTTAATTTCCGCATTTTATTATTGATTGTTGTTTGTCAATAGTGAATCGCACAGGCAAGAGAAAGAGAACGGGAGCTTCTTTTCCTAACAGTTTCCTCTCATAATACATACATTTAGGTTACAACTAATGTGGCTCACTCACTCAACTTTCCAATCACTAGTTCTAAGTCTTTAGGTCTCTAATGGGATCACCTCAACAATTTTTTATTTCCCTGTAAAAGCAAGAGTATGGCATAGGGAAATCTTTGGTATGATAAGAAAGGAGGAAAGAAGACTTATTGCAAGGTTAGCGAGTATTGAGAGAACTTTAAGTAAAGATTTAAACTCCTTTAAAGGAATGTCTAAATAGATAGGAACACAAAATGGATGATGGATGGTGAGAAACACAAAATATTATCATTCCTTAGTAGTAAATAAAAGGGCAAAAAGTAGAATTATTGTTCTCAAGAAAAATGTGGGTGAATGGGTAATGGATCCTACCTTTCTTCATAATCTTATTGATAAGTACTTCATTAATTTATTTCTCTCATCTAAAGACTCCTCCTCTATGACCAACTCATTCCTAGTAATCTTAGAATTGGTGTCTCTCAAGATCAAGTGGCTTGTCTTGATAGACCATTGTTGTCATGAACTGAAATCGAGGACTAACACTATCTATTATATAAGTTGCTCCATATGTATGCAAAAATTGCTCTGCAAATTTGAATCACAAAAGTAGTTTAAATATTGATTTTAAAAACTTTATGAGCATAATACATAAGTATGCATATAAAATTACAAATGTTTAGAGAATATCTATATACCCTAAAAATTTCTTGGGTTAAAATACAAATCGCCTAGTGATAATTTGGTGAGTCAATAGAAAACCTAACCTTAATCCTTGAGATTTCCCTAATTTGATTCGATACATGAAATGAAACCTTAAAAACCAAGTATTGAAACCCTAATTGAGCCTACACCCTAAACGCATAATCTCCCTAACTCTAAACCTAAAAAAAAAAAACCCTTAAACCCTAAAAATGACTAATTGGAACCTTAATTTAATTATGAAACCCTAAATTAATTAATCAAAACCCTAACTCCCATTAGAGCCTTAAAACCTTGATTGGAAGTGTCAAGACTTAAATTAAAGCCCTAAACCCGAAGTAATTCCATAGGACATCTTAAATTATACAATTAAGCATAATTCAAAGACTAGACCACCAAATGATGATAATTAAATAAAAAAGTCAAAATCAACCCCTAAATGGCATGTACCCAAGTCCATGAGCCTAGCCAATCTCCAAACCTAGTTACAAACTAACTAAACTAACTAAATCATTTTAAAGTAAGCTAATTAAGAATTAGAAACCAACTTAATTAATAAGAAAAAAAGAAATAAAAATAAGATAATTGAATGATGCATATGTCAAGCATGCTTGGGAAAGGGGGGAGATTCGACAAATCTCTTTCATCCAATGGTCATCCATGTTTTAAGGGGGATTGGGATAAGTAGACTAGGTAAGGTGTTAAGCTTGGGAATTGAATTAAAAGTGTTGTAAGTTAATTCAAATTGGAACACACCTTACTTCCTTTTTCCTCTCTCACACTAGCTACTCTCTTCCTCTTCCTCACACTCTCTTTTTTTTTTCTTCTTCAACTTAGACACACACAACTTAACCTGTTAAGCTCATGCCAACTCCCCTAGCACCACCACACTCCACTACCACCTTCCAACACAACCACCACCACCACACTCCATCGTCACCCTCCACATACTTACACCCTCTAACTTCACCATTTACCTTTCCCTAACTGATCTAGGAGATTTAATTGGGAGCTAGCAATCATAAAGCTTGGAGCAAGGGGTTTGGAGCTTAAGATTGAAGCAGACTCAAGAGGAAACAAGGACTTAGGAGCTCCATTTAAGAGTGGGATTGTTGTTCCATTTTCGAGTTACATTTATGTTCTTTTCAGTTTAAAATAGTAGTAGGCTTAGTTTAAAGTAAACTCTTGTAACAATTTTGTTTTGGATGTTTAAATGTAAGGAAAGATGTAAATTTGTGAACAAGCCTTTTATCATGATGCCTAGGACAACTTTCTTTAGCTATAAATGTGGAAATCATGGAAGAAAACTTGATTTATGATGATGATACTAATTTGGCCAGAAGATTGAAGAACTTAGGAGTGTTACACTTTGATTTTCTTTAGCATCACAAGAGCTTAATTAGCATCAAGAAGTTATTAAGAGTAAATAGGAATGATGAAACTAGAAAGGGCATAAGGACACCTAAAGTACATTAGCTGACCAAGTTACTAAGGCATGAATGTGTTTCCCATTTGGACATATGAAATGCATAACTCAACATAGCACTAGAAATTGGTTTAGGAAACTTAAGATGAATTAAAATGAAAAAGTGTAGATATTTTCCCCTAAAATGTGGGAACCAATGCCTAGAAAGGGAAAGGAAGTGTAAATTCCTTTGATTCAAAGCTCATAAATATGAAAAATTAATATTAAGAAAAGTTTAGAACAAATCTTTTAGGTCAAATACAAATATTAGGGCATTTATGAAGGAAATAAGCAAAACCGAGGAGAACAATACCAACACCCCACTAATGGGCTGAAAATTTAGAAAATGCAACAACATTCTACTTTTTACACACTAAAGGAAATCCCTAATATGATTACAAATTTAGGCTTAACAAGGTAACCCATGAAACTATGTAGCCCATTTCAAAATGTTGCATGACTTAAATGACCAAAATGACCTTAAAAATGAAAAGTACACTCGTAAGTTAGATGATTATAGAATAGCAAGCAAAAGGCCAGCTAGGTTAACTTGTGGACAAAAAGCTACCTCGCCAAAAAGCCAAGAGTAAGGTTTCCGAAATGGAATCTCAATAGCCTCTTCCTCTAAATCTATTGTCAACACCCCATAACCCTTTTTTCTCTAAAAGGTCTTTAAAAGATTGAAAAAAAACCTCTTTAGTGCTTGCTCACATGAGAGGGACTTTACTTCAGGATGCTCGAGCAAGAAGCCCCTTCTAACTAAGGATCAATCTTTTAGCAAGAAAAGAATTAGTAGTTAAAGTAAGACCCTAGAATCTCAAAACTCTGTTAAGGCTACTGTGACTGGCCTTCGTATCCCATATCCCTACATTTGGCTCAGTTTACTAGCTTAGTTCTCCAAGCTTAAGCTTCTTTCACTACTTTATGACTCATCTCAATTAGATTAATCAGACTTGGTTTGTGTCCCTAGTTTCGAATCTACAATAGAAGGAAAAAGCCTTAAAACACACACACACACACACACAAAGGAAAATAGCTATAAGAACACAAAAAACGGACTTAAAATGAAAAAATTATGACCAAAATACGAAAACATTTGAAACTAGCAACTATAACAAATTTTCCTAAAATGTTCATATAGTTTAGTACATTTGAGCCTATACTTATAAATCTTTATTGCTTTTATTAGGTGATACTGACCTTATCTCGAGCTACCACCTAATTACTACAACCAATAGTAGATGGCTGAGTGAGTATTCTTATGACTATTGTATTTGGTTGTGTTTGTAACTACAATGAACTTACCTATATAATTGAAACTAATTGCATGGGTGTAAGGGATTGTTTGTGAATAACTTGATGTGAATTCAATGCCAAACGACTATGATATATAATAATTATATGATTGATGTGATTGTGCATTATAACTATAGGATTGTAAGCGTCTATGTATGGAATGGATGGTCATCAAATAATTGGACTTAATTAGACTCAACCTAAATTAAAATGGATCATGTATTTCATAGAGCTGCATAGAGAAGGTTGTTGACATCACACGATGGTACTAAAAGGTTATGTGGAGGTGTATCACCACACATAACCTTACCTTTAGGCATATATGGCTAGTAATTCAAGACTCGACCTGTGACACATGAACACGATATGACATGAAATAAATGAGTTTGTGTATGAAAAAAAATCAACATGAGACACAGACGAGTTAGACCAATTTATACACCACAAAATTCATGTCTAGGTTTGTGTCCAACCCTCAAACTTGTTTACGAATCTGTTTATTAAACAAGTCTCACAAACAGGTCATGAGTCTGACTTATGAACCCATTTAATATTAAAATATATAATTTATTTTCTTTGTTGTTTTATTCTTAGGCACTATTGATTTTGTCACTTAAGATTTTATGGTCCTACGCCACACCAACAACACATCATATATATATCTCTCTCTTCTTCTTAGTTATTTTATCACTCTTCATCATCCTTTTTTTTTTTTTAATTTCCTTTAGATGAATTCAAATTTTTTTTTTTTTTGGATAAATTTCTCTTTCTCATATTTTGATTATTTAGAAAGTACTATGTCATCAAACTTAGATAGTTGTGCTTGACAATATTGAGAACAATGATAAAGGTAAACCAATTTCTCCTTCTCTCTCTCTCTCTTCAACAACAAGTGGCGCATGTAATTTGTATATATAGTCTTGATTTTCAGGTCTATTAGGATTTTAACACATTATGTTTTGAAATATTTGTTGAGCACTAAGCTTGATTGGTTTATAAACCTATAATGAGAGTTTTAAGATGTTACCAAATCTGAACTAGAGCTATATTTAAATGAGGAGCAATATACAATGGTTGAATTAAATGTATTAAGTTATTGGAAAGCCAATTAATTTCGATATCCTCAAGTTGAGAAAATGACACGTAATATCTTAAGCATACCAATATCTACAGTAGCTTCAAAATTTGCATATAATACTAGAGGTCAAATCCTTGATATGCATCGCATCTTCTTAAAGGTAAAAATTATAAAAAAAACTCTTTTATATACAAACTATTAGCCCTATAGAGATGTAGGTAATAAACTAAATTATTTTTATAAAATTTTCAATGACATATTTTTATGGATATCATTTTTTTTATGTGTAGATTTTTTAATTATCTCTTTTGAAGATTTAACGAAAAGCGTTAGGTTAATTCAATTATGTTACTAAACTTATGAGTTTTTAAATTTGTTATATTTGATGAGATTTCACTAAAATTATTGTTTAGATTGTAATTTCATATTAACTTTCAAGACTTTATTTCATTAGTATTTGTAGAAGTTAATTTTAAGGAGAATTACATTTTTAGTCATCAACGTTTACCTACTTTTCTATTTAAGCCCTCAATTTTTTTTTCTTCCATTTTAATTCTCAAGTTTTAAAAACCTTACAAAAATAGGAATTTCATTAAATATAATAATTTTTCTGTTTACCTTAAGGTACATACAAATTTTTCTAACCCATTTTCTTAATTTTAATTATTAGTTTTATATTTTTTATTATTTTTCACTATGCTATATCATTATATATATTTAATATTATTGTTCGTTACATTGTGTAAATAAATTTATTTAACTCTATTATTTTTTTATTTTAATTATTGTGGACTAATTTAATAGATTTGATGAAAATCTTTTTTTATAAGCTTTTGAAAATGTTGATAACTCAAATAAAAGAATAAAAAGGTTAAGGACTAAAACAAAAAAATAGATAAATTTAGACTAAAATGTATTTTTTTTCTTAATTTTATTATCAACCTTTTTGCTTGTAGATGTAAGTATTTTACAAACTTATTTATACTCTTTTAATAAATAAACGAGTCCAATTTGAATATAAGATACGCTTATTAAAAGGGTTAGGTCATGAATTTAGTTTTTTTTATATATATATATACATGATTAATAAATGGGTCTTGTCATGGATTGAGGCTTTTTAAATACGAAACCATTTAAACATGAATACATGGCATGACACAGTAACACGAATTGTTAGCCTTATGGGCATATACATATATCTATATATAAAATTCAAACTGTTTTTATCATATACAATAAATTACTGCTTTTATTAACTTACTAGGAAATTTGCCTCAAGGTGGTTGAAACTTAGAGTTAACAAATAGTTTGTGATTTCCTAACCTTAATAACGAAGGGCGTTAAATCCATACTATATATAGTTTCTAGATGATTGTATAGGTTGTTACATTCATATGCTTGGCATGCATTCATATGTTTGTTTAATTAACTTAATTGAAGGTATAATATGAGGAATACTTTACTAAGTTGGTTATATCTTACATCCCCATAGCATGTCTTTATTGTAGGAGCCTTTTTGGTTAGAGCCTGATAGACGTATGCTAGAGGTTAGTGTTGAAATGATGGGAAGAGTGACGATCGAGTTGAGAGCATGAGCGATCACTGTTAATTCATACGGACTCTCTATTCCATATTTTAAGTTGTATTATGTTCTAGTAGATACTTATACTATTTTAGACGGTTATTACCTTTTGGTAACTCTTATTACCTGTTGAGTATTTTGTGGAACTTTGGTCCTTATTATACTATGTGATGTGAACTTATCATAATTCTTATTGCTCCTTTATTACATGGAAATGATAAGTCCATCATGGAGTATTGAAATGTGATATGCCTTATATATTGTATAGTAACTATTTGAATAATAAGGGGATTATTCTTGAGTTTTTGTATAGTGTACGGTAAACTATTATGTTTAGGGTACTTGTCTGGGCATTACAATATCTAAAGGCATTTCCATTCTCATATGGAGCTTTAGAACTACAAAGAATTGAAATCTTCCACCAAATAATAAATTGATAGTAAAATCAATTCTAAAACTGGTATCTTTCATATCTTGGCATAGATTCTCTTGTTAGAATTGAAGAAACTCTCATGCACTCTGAATCCTATCTTAACCATTGCATCCTCTATGTTAACCTACATAAAATTGTAAATAGTAAGCGAAGAAGCATGAGCTTAGTAAGGGGATAAAGAGAAAAGCATATACAACATAACAATCACAAGCGAGGTTATTGAATATTTAATTTAATACAATGCAACAAAACACATGCCATCCACATGATGTTATTCGACCCATCACATGACTAAATTAAAGAAAATTACTATACTTTAGTTTGGGTTGAGGAGTTTTAATACGACACAACGACCCACAAGCAAACCTAAGCTTGTGCAATAGAGACCTAACTTCTCTATAGTTCACTTCAAACAAGCCCCCAATCTCACCGCAACCTCCTCTCATTTCACTTAGTTCAACCTGGTAAAGACTATTTGCCATTTTTTCAAATGATTGGTATTTAACCGGAGAATCCTAACCATCCCTTAATGTGTTACAATAGATGATAGTTTCTGATTTAGTTTAAGCTTAACTTAATCCATTTTAAGGTGAACATCCAATTTGCAAATGCCCCAAATAGAGAACAATACACAACAAAGCAATTACAACATCTAGTTCACCAACCACGTAAGCACTTCAGTAAAGTAACATGATAGTTTATAGCGCATTGTAGTCTACATATAGGAAAAATAGTATGTATGTGTGTATATATATAGCTCATGAAAGGTTAAGCTATATAGATACTTAGTGTGTGACGGGTATACATTTATAGTTTGATATTAAAGTCAGCGCAAGTGATATTTATACATATAATATATTTATCTTAGTATACGTTGTAAATATAAACAATAGTTGTATTATTGGCCTATATCTTAACTTTTGATATAATTGACCAAATATTACACTAGTTATATCGTTACGCTCATAATGAAACATAATTTTTATTTATGACGCCACATTTAAGTTACAGAAAAGTTGTCGTAGGTCAAAATAAAATCCTGAAACGGTTAATTCTTGTTGTCTTCTACTTTTACTATAATTTCATATGCACATGGTTTATAAAATTGTCATGCATTAGTTTATGGCCATAAGTATATGAAATAAAATTTGTGAAATTACGTTGACGCCGACGTGAATATATAAAAATAAATATAACTCATACGAACATATATGTCATAAATTATGCTGCTCAAGCAACGTCAATATAATAATCTTCTAGACCTAGTAAACGAGAAGAGAACAATGCCAATTTACATTTAAAATATATAGTTATTGTTTATGTAGGGTTGTTAAAAGAACCCGTCGAATATGTTGCTTTATTTCGATATTTCGAAATTAGTTTGAGACATTTTTTTTAAAGAAGAAAATCTTACTACCTCTTCCGTTCACTTGGTTTCTCTAATTTCTTCTTCTTGATCTAGAATCAGAAATCACAATAATCATCAATTTCCCTAGTATAAGAAAATATATTCATGAGCTCTTTTTTCTTCTTTTTCCCCTATCTAATTGGTTCTATTGCTCAGCATAATTTCGTAGTTAAGGTAAAAGAGAATAATAGTAGTAATAACAATGAAACGATAGCATACTATATAAAATACAATGCAAGTACCCACATTACATACATAATTAGATTTAGGTGGGAGCTTCGTTGCCAGCCAAAATTAGAGTTAAAATAACATAAGATATCTTAGTGGGTTCCTCTTTGATATCGGTGTAACTTTATCTCAAATACTAAAAGTTATAGACAAAAACAGAAATAAAACAAAACCTAATCTCATGAGGATTAACCGAACGAGCAACTTATAAAATATAGAAAAGAAAAGAAGTAAAACAATAATTACCAATTGCAATTCTACTCTACATTTCCCTTTACACAAATGTAAAGATCCACTTCCTAATGCTCCCTTTAGGTCCTCCTTCAAAACGGGACATTGGAACATCCAGAGTATATAGCAGCAACTCCTCCAGGCGTCAAGGAAGGCGAGCGGTCCAATTAGATTTAGCCAGAAAACTTTTAAATGCACCTTAGTTGTTTGACACCTGGATCTCTTATCTATTTTTTTTTAAAAAAAAATTGGTTCTATACTAAGTGTCATTTACGCTAAATATTCAAAAATTTAAGGTCTGTTTACTTTCTAAAATAAAATATATTAAAAATAAAAAATTATACTTTAGGAATGATTATTATCATAAATAGGTTAGGAATTTTTATTCTACCATTTATTTCGTAAAATTTTTTATTGTAATAAATACATATTTTAATATTTATTTCATTTTTATAATTATAGTATTAAGTTAGGAATATAAATAAAATTATCAATTTACTTCTACTTAGTCATTTATTATAATATTAATAAGATAATAATGGTCATAATACTGGGAATAAAAAATTCTATCTTTTCATAAATAATATATATTTCTAATAGAGTACGAACAGAAAAACCCAAGAAATTAAAATTTCATTTCCATTTTTCTAGGTAAACAACATCATAAATAGTTGAAAGGAAATAACTATTTTATTCTCTCCCTATTATCTTTAAGTAAACAAACCGTTAGTGTCATTGTTTAACCCATCATGCAAGCCCCCAATTTAATTATTAATGGTTTATGTAGGTTTATTTGTTAATTCTTCATATTTTAGGATGCCTATTTATACATATATTTAATAATTACTAAAATACATGTGTACATATATCAATTACCTAATAATTTTTTTTCTTTTTTTTTTTACTAAGTCTCTATACCCCTTAGGTGTATAACTTATTAATATTACTTATATAGAGGTCTTATAGGGTATATCTCTCACATTACTTATAGATGCTGTTCTTTTAATTTAATTGCGTGCGTTACTCTATTAGTCTCACAATTACCATCACAGCCATCCTTATGAATAAGCAAATTATAAGGTCCATTGTTTGATGGATAGATGGTGAGGTGTTGGAATCATTTATTATTTTATTATACTATGTCTCAATAAAAGGAATCTATGAACCAAATGCAGCCCAGGTTAGCTTCGGCTACCAATAATATTATAATATAGTTTCATTATTTTTTTTTTATCTTGTAGTGTAATTATAGCAAATTCTAGTCATTATTATTAGGTTAATGCCATGTTTACCATCTTAATTTTCATCATTTTTACAATTAAGTACTCAAACTTTAAAAAGATTAATTTACTACCTAATTGAAGTTTTTGTAGTTATTATTTATGCGTCTTGTATTAACTCTATTAATATCCATTAGCTTATGTGGATATTTCAACTAAATTGAAAACAACATGTCTATAGAAGCAATATAATACCATGAAAACATTCCAAATGGGCTAATGATGTGGATTAAGAATTAAAAAAAATAAAAAAAAAATAAAGAAAAATTTGTTGACAAGGAAAAATAAAAAAAAAAAAACAAAAAAAAAATGAATGTAATTTCACATCTAAAAACCCTAACAGATACTCTCTTCTCCTTCACACCTCTTTTGTCGATGTATACCCTAATTGAAATTCCAATATGAAAACCTAGTATGAAATCAACAATCTCCGAAGAGAACCCAAAACCCATATAAATCGGAAACCTTAATTTATTTCACGGAAAAAGGGAAGAAAGAAAAGAAGTCAGGTTTATGAAGATGGAGGAGTCATGTAATTCGTCCATGGCTTTAACCAATGTTCATCATCCAACAACAATACTTTTATGTTTGCTTGTCACTATCCTGTCTCTTTCATCATTCTATTTATCCCTCTCATATGTAATACACTATACTGATAGATTTGGGGAAAAAATATAGGTTTTCTCTCACAATTTGTTAAAATATTTATGGTTACTTCTCTAATGTTGGGTAATAAAATTAAGGTTGGAGTTTTTGGTTATTCTTTCTAATTTTAGAAGTGTGGGGTTAATAGATAGTGACGATGGTTTTAACAAAGGGAATATTAAGTTATTGGTGGTTAGGGTTAGCTATTGCTTGGTGTCTTTTTTTTTTTTTTTTAATTTCTAACGTGTTTTTCTTTAATTTCTAGCACGGCATTTTTTTTTGTTTAATCCATGTGTAGGCCTACCTGTGTGAAATCATGTAAATATGACAATTATTAGCACCAAATTAGTGAAATAATTAAACTAAAAGTCTCATTCTAAATCCCAATAAAATTTTAAATATGGGAAATAGATATTTTATAGGACTATTAAGTAAATTATAAGAAAATCAATGAATGAAATTAAAATTATATATTTAGAATGGTCAAATAAAATTTTTAAATACATATTTTTATTCAAGACATTTTATTTAGCTTACACATAAATTTTCATATAAAAATATCCTAATTAGAATTATTTGGGGTAAATTGTGCGACCTTCTCTTGTAAAATTTTAAAATTGCATGAATTCTCATTTTTTTTCAAAAGCCAACACTTACACCCCCTAAAAAGTTAATGTAGCATATGACGTGTAAAATAGATTGATTTGGAACTTAAATGTACATAATGTAATATTATTTAATTAACTAAAGTTTGTAAAAAATAATAGAATATTAGAAAAATTAATTAAAAGAACTATAATAAAATAAAAAGGGAAAAAATTGGATTTTCAAAAGAAAAAAAGTTTGTGGCTATTGCCAACCACCTATTAGTAGGGGATGTAAGCACCATGTCAACCTATTTTTCCCATCATTTGTCATGTCACCTTTTTAGGGAGTATAAGTGCCAACTTTTGAATAAAGCAAGCGGCTATGCAATTTTAAAAGTTTTTAAGGATGGTTTGTGCAATTTGCCTAATTATTTAATAGGATTGTTAGTACACATGTTAAACGGACATCGAATTTGAATTATCCACTAACTCTTAGATCTTTTACAACATTATCAACTTTTCTCTCTCCTCCCATTTCTTCTCAACTTCTCCTCTAAAACTCTCTCTTCTCACTTACATAACTTCCACCCCCCCTAAAATTCTTCAAAAATCCTCAACTCTCTCATACAATCTCCAAATTAAAAATTGCAAATGCCATTACGATCCTCAAAAAGAGTACTTTGCACCAAGACTACACTTGCAAAGTAAATATTAAACCTGAATTTTTGGGTTAGATTAAAACTAGCATAGGAGTTTAGTTTTGAATCTTGAAAAAAACAGAAAGTTTTAAACTTAAGTTTATGCAAGTTTTGATAAGCTTAGAATAGCTTAATCATTAGTAAAACCTTTGTTTTTCAATCATAGGGAAGGATATCGACTACACACACTTTCTCGAAGATTACTTTGAACCTTAAAGGCAATAAGGCCAAGGTGAGTGGAAAATTCCACGATTTACTACAATGTGTGTATTTTGCTTGTATAGTAGCTATGTATATGTGAATGTTGCTGTGCTTGGCTGTTGTAGTTGGGTTGTGTGATGAAATGTGTATTGAAAATGAGTTTTCCATATGCTTAGAATCAATAATAGAAAGGTTTTGAGAAGTGTAGGTTGAATGGCATATGGATGATATCCAAAATGGCATTTGGATGTCAAGTGTACTATACCTACCATCTAGTCGACATGTTTCATACCACCTGGATGACTTTCCCTCTCCAAGGTGCCAAAAAATTTCTTCGCATCTAGATGGTAAGATTTTACTGTGAGGACCAAAACTTAAGCAATAATGTTAAAATTAAAATAATATATATATATGTATGTATATATATGTTATATGCTAAAAATAAAATAATATTCTTATGTCGCTGAAGACTGGGTGAGACGGAACATGGCTCCAGTGAAGAGTTTGAAATGTGAATATGTGGTAAGTACTCTTTCTAGAGGGGAGAGGATAGCAAGTTATCAATTAGAGAATGGTATTGTGGTGATTGAAGGGCGGCAATTACCAGCTGATTTGGTTATTCTTAATATGAAAGGATATGATGTTATCCTTGGCATGGATTGGCTGGCTAGGTATAAGGTGCATCTAAATTGTCGGGATAAAGTGGCAGAGTTTTGTCTACCAGATGAGGAAGCATTCAGTTTCAGAGGGAGTATAAGGCGATCAATACCTAAGATCATAGCAGCTAACAAAGCCAAGAAATTATTAAAGAAAAGATGTATGGGACGTTTGGCTTCAGTGGTAGATGCACAATTGAAAGAGAAGAGAGTGGAGGATATCCCAATTGTATGTGAATTCCCAAAAATATTTACTGAGGAATTACCAGGCTTACCCCCAGATAGAGAAGTTGAATTCGGCATTAAGGTAATGCCAGGTACGAAACCTGTATCCAAAGCTCCTTATCGTATGGCTCCTATAGAATTGATGGAGTTGAAAAAGCAGTTGCAGGAATTATTGGATAAGGGTTTCATAAGGCAGAGTATGTCACCTTGGGGTGCACCGGTGTTATTTGTGAAAAAGAAGAATGGTAGTCTACGTTTGTGTATAGATTACCGTGAGTTGAATAAGGTAACCATCAAGAATAAATATCCTTTACCCCGAATTGATGACTTATTTGATCAGTTGAAAGGAGCAGCTGTATTCTCGAAGATTGATCTGCAATCTGGATATCATCAATTGAAGGTGAAGGAGGTTGACATACCAAAGACTGCATTTCGAACCAGGTATGGTCACTATGAATTTCTGGTGATGCCTTTTGGTTTAACTAACGCCCCAGCTGCCTTTATGGATATGATGAATAGGGTATTTAAAGAATATTTGGATGATTTTGTGGTTATATTCATTGATGATATCTTGATCTATTCTAAAGATAACGAGGAGCACACTAAGCATTTAAGAAAGGTGTTGCAAACTCTACAGGAAAAACAGTTGTATGCTAAGTTGAAGAAATGTGATTTTTGGCTAGACCAGATTGCATTCTTAGGCCATATTGTGTCAGGTTCTGGAATATCTGTAGATCCTGCAAAGATTCAGGCCATCACAGAGTGGAATCCTCCTACTACAGTTAGGGAGGTAAGAAGTTTTCTTGGTATAGCAGGATATTATAGGAAATTTGTGAAAGACTTTTCAAAGATAGCTGTACCCTTAACTCGGTTGATGAGGAAAGGAGTCAAATTTGAATGGACAGACCAATGTGAGCAAAGCTTTCAGGAATTAAAGAGGAGGTTAGTTTCAACTCCTATTTTGGCCATTCCTAGTGGAATAGGTGGGTATGCTATATATTGTGATGCCTCTCAGATTGGATTAGGGTGTGTATTGATGCAGGATGACAAAGTTATAGCATATGCTTCCCGTCAGTTGAAACCATATGAGCAGAATTATCCTACTCATGATTTGGAGTTGACTACTATAATATTTGCTTTAAAAATTTGGAGACATTATTTGTATGGTGATAAATGCGATGTATATACTGATCATAAGAGTTTGAAATACATCCTTACTCAAAAAGAGTTGAACATGCGACAAAGGCGATGGTTGGAATTGATGAAAGACTATGATCTAGTCATTCACTATCATCCTGGTAAAGCTAATGTAGTTGCTGATGCTTTAAGTAGGAAACAGTGTAGCAATCTGGCAACTTTAATCACTGATAAAGTGGAAATGTGGAGGGATTTAGAGCAGTTACAGTTAGAAATTATATGGCCAGGAGTGGAATCTAGATTAAATAGTTTAAGTATTCAACCTACATTGAAAGATCATATTCGGGAAGCACAGCTAACTGATGAGGAACTGCAAAAAGTCAGGAATAATATGATTAGATATCCCGACTTTATATGTGATGAGACAGGAGTATTAAGATTCAAAGGTAGATTATGCGTACTAGCAATAGAGAAGATCAAAAAAGCAATTCTAGATGAGGCTCATCATACCATTTATACAAACCACCTAGGAAGCAATAAGATGTACAGGGATGTGAAATCAATGTATTGGTGGCCAGGGATGAAGAAAGACATTGCATAATATGTGGCAAAGTGTAGCACTTGCCAACAAGTTAAAGCAGAGCATCAAAAACCTGGAGGGTTATTACAACCCCTCTCCATTCCTGAATGGAAGTGGGAGCAGATTTCCATAGATTTTGTTATAGGATTACCCGGGACCAGGAAACAGCATAATGCTATTTGGGTAATCGTTGATAGGCTGACTAAATCAGCCCATTTCCTTCCAATTCAACAGAGTATGCCACTATCTCGCTTAGCAGCGTTATATATTAAGGAAATAGTGCGATTACATGGAGTACCCGCTTCTATTGTTTCTGACAGAGATCTCAGGTTTATTTCTAGATTTTGGCAAACCCTACAGGAAGCTATGGGCACCAAATTGAAGTTCAGTACAGCTTATCATCCTCAGACAGATGGTCAAACAGAGAGAACCATATAGACACTTGAGGATATGTTGAGAGCATGTGTTTTGGAGTTTAGTGGTAATTGGGATGAACATTTGCCACTAATCGAGTTTGCATATAATAACAGCTATCATAGTACTATACAGATGGCCCCATATGAAGCCTTATATGGAAGAAAATGTAGATCCCCATTATATTGGGATGAGATTGGAGAGAAACAAGTAGTGGGACCAGAAATGCTCCAGCAGCTGAAGGATAAAGTTCAGGTGATAAAGGCCAGAATGCAAACAACACAAAGTAGACAGAAAAGTTATGTTGATAAACGTAGAAAACCATTAGAGTTTCAAGTTGGAGACTTTGTGTTCTTGAAAGTATCACCTATGAAGGGGGTCAGGAGATTTGGAGTAAAAGGGAAGTTGAGTCCTCGTTATATTGGTCCAAACCAGATTCTAAGGAGGATTGGAGCTGTGGCATATGAACTTGAGTTACCTGCTGAGTTAGCCAATATCCATAATGTATTCCACGTGTCTTCATTGAAGAAATGTGTTAGCGATCCGACAGTTGTCTTAGAACATCTACCAAAAGGACTCCAGGAGAACATGACATATGAGGAGTATCCCATTATCATTTTGGACAGTTCCACTAGGCAACTCAGAAACCGGGATATTACATTTATAAAAGTCCTTTGGAATAGTCATACCGAGGCAGAGGCTACATGGGAGAGAGAAGATCATATGAAGACTAAATATCCAGACTTGTTCTAAACAGGTAACTTCTGTTTCACCCTTAGGATATAAATATGTATGGCCTTACTTAAATTCTAAGTGTTTTGTAATTTAAGTGTAGGATATTAAAATACAATGAGTTGTACCTGCGTAGTAGTTTCGAAGACGAAACTATTTTAAGGGGGGGAAAATGTGAGGACCAAAACTTAAGCAATAATGTTAAAATTAAAATAATATATATATATATATATATATGTATGTATGTATATATATGTTATATGCTAAAAATAAAATAAAATAAAATAAATATATATAAAAATAATAATAATAATAATAATAATAATATAAATTATATGGGCATATATATATATATATATATGTAAAAAAAATGTACATAATATATTATATTATAACTAAAAAGAAAATAAATAAAAGAGGAAGGAAAAAAAAAACAAAAACAAATACAGAACAGCACCCTCAATGTCAGAAAAAGTAAGTAATATTATATATGTATATATATAGAAATTAGAATAGGGAGAGAGAAAAATCAAATCATAAAAAAATTAGAAAAAAAAAAGAAACCAAAACCCTCTCCATTTCATCCGAATTTTCTGGGCAAATTGAAGTTGGAATTTCCAACATGCAATCATCATGATAGGAAGAAGAACAAGATTGAAGTAGGATGCAACAAGAATTTGAAGAAATTGAAGAATAAAAAATCAAATTAAGTAGGGAGAATTTTGTTTGTTCGTTCGAAGGGGGTTGGGTAAATCTGCTGCTAGGCTAAGCTTGGGTTAAGGTTTTGAGTGGGAGAGGATTCCGGCCGACATAGTGGTTGCCGACGTTGGTGGCCGGAGGCCGGTGAACGGAGCAGCCCCCGGTAACGCCCGAAACTTCCTATTTTTGTTAAAAATATCAAATGTTGATTAAAAATTATGAGTTTTGGTATTCTGACATAATTTTGTATGAATATTAATTTGATAATTTTATTTTTCTGAAATTTGATTCCCAAATATGTGATCCTTAAGAAATGCTCTGTTCTGGTCGTAAATTAAATTGAAAACTAAATAGGTCAAATGATATATTTTTTATTTAATTTTTAGTATACAAGATCCTTAAATGATTTATTAGATCACCAAATCAATATTTGTTCAGATTGGAGTCGTTTTCTATTTTTAGTGAATTTTTCAAGCTAATTACCCTGTTCTGGCCGAATTAAATCCTTAGCAAAATTAGAGAATTTGATTTGATTAGTTGAATTTGATGCTCAGTTGAGGTTCATTGAAGCATAATATGATTTTGAGAAGCTTGGGTTAGTTACGAAACAAAAACGGGAGTGTTCGGTGCAAGATCGTGATAATTTAGAACTATACGATTCAATATAGAATCATGCTGAAATTTAATTACATTAATATATAATAGAGCGCAGTATACCCGTATGTATATGAATTAGAAATTGTAGGAAAATTGTGGATTATACAAGGTTAAGATGAAATTTAAGGGTTTGAAATACTGAATTAGCAATTTAGGGTTCAATAGAGCGAATGAGGTAACATTGATTGGTATACTGATAATTCAGGTATTTCTGTTGAGTAAGGAGGACAAAGGAACTTGGCTGGTGCGACTGTTTGGATTGGCATATATTGTTTCAGGTGAGTACCCCCTTAACTTTTCTCTTGGGTACAAGTGGTTGATAATGTAGACTACTTGTTGTTGGCTGAAATTATCCTGTACGATCACTTACTGTGATCAATGCAGGAGGATTGTTGAATTATATTGGTTTACTAATGGCTGGTTGTGTGTCATGATATGATTGGATTATGAGAAAAAAAGGGAACATTATAGAAAATCCTAGAATGAGAGTTGGGTGCGGGATTTGATTATACTATTCCTGGTTGTATGTGATGTAATGAACTTAAACTATCGAATGCTTAATGATTGTGATGTAATGCTGGGTTATTTTTAGCTTATTAAATGGGGTTTATATGACTGGTTGAGTTCATACTATTGTTGTCTTGGTAACGATGAAATATCTAAATGGATAATAAAATGGGAGTTAGGCTATAAGTACCTACTAACCTAAAACACTTAATGTAAGAAAAGTCATGTTCCCTGCCTAGTAAGTTTGTGGTACGACCTTTGAGTCGACCTGGATGGGTTTGAGGCATGGTTGACGGACCGGCCCGGTTTAGTGACCTATGGGGATCTGGTCACCCCTTTTGTTTGAGGCAGGTGAAAGGCGAGCTGAATGTTTCTAACTAAAAAGAGTATATAAGGATGTCTTAATTGGTTGAGAAAACATTAAGTTTTGAAAAGTACATGAGGGTAGTTTATCTACCGGTTGATAGGCTTTGCCTGGATTAACTGAAAAATATTTGTGACCTGTGCGTAAACAGGAGTGATTGAAATGGTCTCCAATGAAAAGGTTATGAGTTAGCAAAAATGGAATTACAGGGAAAATATCACTAAGAAGATTATGGTGATGTTAAAATGTAATAAATTGAATTAGGTTTCTTGCGAGTATAACTTGAGTTGAAAACATGCTTGCTTGAGTAATCACTTCGAGGTATTTGATAATATTTCTTATTACTATTATGTGATTTTGTTGTTTGTTTTTATTGGGTTGCTTGATTTTATACTCACTTTGCTTCTTAAGAAGCTGAGGGGTTAGTGTTTTTGCTAACCTCAGGTACAGGTACTGAAGAATAAGTTGTTGGAGACTCGGGTTTTTGGAGAGCGTCAATAGAGGCAAAGAAGCCCTTAGTTTCATTTTGGAACCTCTGTTATTTGTAATAAGATCTATAGGTGTTAATCTTCAGATTGTAATGTAAATATTTGTGTGTATAAGGTTGGATTTGTAATCTTTTGAGCCACTTAAGGCTACAGGATTAATCATGGGCTATGCCTACTTACCGGGAATGCAGATCCCGATGATATATATATGATGTATGATGTGACAGGAGATTTTAAGTACATGTGTTTAGATATGATGTGGATATGAAATGATAGCGCTGTTAGCGCCATTTTACAGGACGTTTATAAAATTTCATACAGGTTGGAGTTACAGGTTCAATATTAGCAGAATTTGCCTTATCTCTAATTCAGAGATGGCATAGCAACCTATCTATAGGTACTAAGGATAGTTACAGGAATTTTGGAACAGGTTCAAGAATCAGACCTAGTAGGTAGGTCGCTACATTTACCATCTAGTTGCTATTCCCTTTACCCCGACAATCATATTTTTTATTGTTTGGCCAGTATCCTACAATTCCCTTGTCCTATACATGATACTTTATATACGATTACATAATACACACACACACACACACACATATGTATATGCCTACTTCCATTCATAAGATCTCACATATATATTCTTTGCTTCATATAGATTCATAAATATACTTATATATATATATATATATATAGATACGAAACATAATTTAGTGTGTATACGTGCTTTTGGATAATGTGTGTATGTGTGTGTGTGTATAGGCTTATATAACTATATACTTAGGAACATGTGTATATGTAGACCTATTTCCTCATCTAAATTAGTGTATATACATGATTCTTGTTAGATAATAAATCTACACATATATATGTTCATGCACGTGTATACATATCTAAGAAATATGAGGTGAAAGAAAAACACACTGGTGAATTAATGGATTAGAGTATGATTGATGTGTGTGGTAAATTATCCATTAAGTATTAGATTGTTCTATTTTTTCCCATGAATTTGTATACTTGATGTTTTGTGGCATGAGTGATTAGATGGTTGATGGAATGTATTATGATGCATTATCCTTATTGTGTTCTTGGTTGTGGATTGATTTTGTGATAGAAACTTTTTTTTTTTTTTTGCCACTAAAAATTTTAAGTGGCTTCAGCTCTAATCACCACCTCAGGATGTGGAGCACCGCCTTCTATTTTTTACCCTTTCGATGTAGGGTATGGCGACTTACCAATAGATTCTAAAGTTGGTAGTGGGGATCGAACCTTGCTCTTCAGACAGACCAAGACTCACCTTTACCAATTGAGCTAACAGTTGTTGGCGATAGCAACTTGTTTGATTACCCCTAAATGACTAATTAAACGTTAGAATAAATTAAATTTGGACATACATTACATGAGATATTGCATTTGTGTTGAAGACCATCACTACTACATGATGTGCAAAAAATAATCATTTAAGGATTACTGTTTCGCCATTTGCAAACTAAATGACTTGGAGGTTATCGTGCATTTGTCAAAACTCATTTAAGGGTCGCTTGTCATTTTGGGTTGAGTAATCAAAGAGTGCATTTAAGGTACCTTAAACTTAAAAGTAAAAGAACATAAGAATAAGAAACTAATTCTAAACATAAAAAAAAAAAAATTAAGTATAAGATGGTATATGAGAATCTCCAACCCAAGGTTAAGGGAGGTGTCAAACTTTAGACTTTACACTAGTTATTGGAAAACTGTGTGAGATGTTTGCATTGCATATGATTATTCATGCATACCATATGGATGATAACTTGCGTGTAATTGCTTGTACTTGTGTAATTATGGGAATATTCATGACATTAACCCTTATTGTTATATACGAGTATAGGTGTACATACTATTATAACTTACCCATGTAATTACTATTTTAAAAATCCCTACGATGTATTATTTTTTACCAATAAATAACATTATATACATGTCATATAATATATTTTTGCCATTACACCGTATCTCAGAACTCAAAATTTGAGTTTCCAATTAATAACACACTATTTCTATCAACTTAAATCTACAAGAAAATAGAACTTTCATTAACTTATTTTAAAACCACTGTACTTAATTTCAAGTGACTTATGTATAATCCCAATCATTCCAAGGTAATGATTTATTAGTCTAAGTTTCTAAATTTATTTAACAAAATTGAGAAACCAGTTGCTATCCTCACATAAAAGCACCTATTCTTTTCAAGTACTCATTAGTTGGTCTCTTAAACTAGTAGGTCAAAGTTTTGGGATATTAAAGTGATTAAGCGAAGAGATCTATTTAGCATTGAAATCAATAAATTCCTTTCTAGCACCAAGTAAGGATGGATCACATGCACTTTGCTTTGAAGATCACTAGATATTGTAAGGAGCTTACTAGAATCACTTATCTTACAATTCTCTACTTCCCAAAAGATTTTAAAACAAATTAATGAAACTCTCCTTGTGCTAAGACCAAAGCATGCTGATGCTAATCTAATTTGTTAGTTCAAACTCATTAACTTATGTAATATAATTTACACAATTGTTACAAAAATTTTAGTATACCATTTGAGCCTAAAGCTTCATATTTTGATTCATCCATGCCAAAGTAGTTTTATTCTTAAGAGAAAAGCTATTAATAATATTCTACTAATGAGTAAGATTCTATATAGTTTTGGAAGAAAGAAAGGGAATCAAAGCTAGGTTTGTATTATATTGTATCTATAGAAAGCTTATGATAAGATTAGGCGGGACTTTGTGAGATGCACTTTGTTGATAAAGCTTTTTGGGTTTGGACTCCCAAGGTCCATTTCAACCCACTTAGACCTTCGTCTGAGCTCTATGTACCTTAGATGACCTATTCTGAACTGCTTTAGCACAAAACTACCTAGATTTAATCCGCAAGTCCCAACCTTTAGCTCAATTCGACTATGAACATCTTCAAAATGGATAAGTACAAAGGCAATAAACGAATAAGGAAAGGAGCTAGTTAAAGATACAACCTCCATGCAAAGCTGAGAATGTGGGGCAAGCTAGGTGGGCTAACTTGTCCAACCCACTTTTTTTTGCAAATTGGGCAAAGAAAATGAAGCTTGCATAAATTGCGGGCTTTTTAACCTGCCCTGCGTGACCTACGAGCTAATGTAGGCCAACTCGATGTAGGGTGTGTTGCCCCACGTTGGCCCATTGGATTTTTAAAAAATGACAAAAATAGACAAGATAGGAATAGGACTGGAGGAAAGGAACATATATAGAATAGAGCTACAACATACAAAGGGATGAACGAACTATGGAGATAGATCCATAGAACCAAAAAGAAGAAAAATGGAAAGTAGAAAAAAAAAACCAAAAAACCTTCGCCCTCCTCTACACTGCTCATCATCGTCACTCTCACTCATCAATCACCATCAAACAATCAGAAGTCAAACCCTCTTCTCTGCCCCTATCCTCTCCACTCGTCTAACTTCCATTCCACTCTAAAGTCTCCTCGTCCATCCTTTCGTTGTACGACCCATGCTTGTGGCTGTGATTAGTCGTGAGTCTTCACTACTTCTTTCACATAGACAACCACAATCACAATTCCGATCCGATGATGCTCCTACTTGCCACTTCGGTCTCTTACTCTAATCTAATGCTCCCACTCGCCGTCACCACTCTAGTCTCCTACTTAGAGGTATTGAAGGTAGTTGATAGTGTAGAGAGGGGTGGATTAGTAAGTAATTTAGTTGGGGCAACCTTGGAAAAGGATGGGATGGACAGGGAGGTAGATGGAGATGATAGAGCACATAAAAATAATAAGAGGGAGCAAATTACCCAAAGTGTAGCTGAGATTCAAAATTTTAGATTTAATGGAAAAACTGATCATTCCAAAGGGGAAAGAAGTTGTACCCGAAGTGTAAGTGATCATTAAAAAAAAATTATTGTGGTTTTTGTAGGTTAGCAGGTTAGCCCATAGGGTAGGTTGGGCCGGTTTTTTTTTTCTCGCATTAGGTGT
The DNA here is from genome assembly GCA_037954665.1 of Laguncularia racemosa. NCBI lineage: Eukaryota > Viridiplantae > Streptophyta > Magnoliopsida > Myrtales > Combretaceae > Laguncularia > Laguncularia racemosa. Next base: position 2,656,916 of record JBBMOL010000069.1, on the reverse strand, counting down.
GGACCAACGTAGGTCAAGGTGGGTTGGCCTATTTTTCCTGCAATTCCAACTCTACCTCCATAATATCCAAAGAGGATCTTGAGCATTAATGCATTTTTCATATGAAGATCGCCTCTAATCCCTATAGTAGGTATTGAGGACTATTGGGTAAAAGACCTTTTAACTATTTACTCCCTTTGACATACATTACCAATCACTTGCGCTAACTTAGACATTAGAGTGGTCACACTGGAGCAACCTTTGGCACACCCCATAGCATAATTTCTTTCTCTCTTGTAGGTGATCCAACCAAGTGTAGAAGTTTAGCACAACATTTGGCATCGTCTTGGTGATCTTATTCACGATCGAATCAATGGCACCTAGATAAAAAAGAAAAATACAACCAAATCTATGGAAACCATAGATGCCTTGGAAGTAGACCAAAACATCCAAGTCACAACATCCTAGCAATTTGTCCAAAACAAAAACACCAAGCCATAGCAAATTGATCCCAACATTTTCTTTATTTGGAGAATCTCTACAAACGTTGGTGCCCAAAATGAAATCATCCGCAATGACATTGCAAGGCTCCAAGCTCGTGTAGCAGAATTGGAACAACTCAACAACATGCTAGAACTAGTGATGTGCCTGAATGGGAAATAAGCACAAGAAAAACAATCTAAATAACAACCCTAAAAGACAAGACCAATTCGGTTCACTTTTAGAGCAAAATTGGACCGTAAACCCTAAATGCAATCTTTGATCTAAATGATGTATTTCATACAATGATTAACACAGTGAAGTATTCCTCAATGAAGATCACAAATTATACTTGAAAAAGCCACGTGATTATTAATCAAAAACAACAAGAACCACTTACGTGATTCACCTTCCAAATGAATTGATTTCACAGTTCAAGAATTGTGCACAATAGATGAATCGAAAAACAAGTATGATAGTAACTCAAATCAAGCACAATATTTCGATTAATACTAATTCAAATCTAACCAAGAAATGTTTCAATCCAGCCCTAGATATGACACACTAGAGAAGAAAAGAAAACACAACAAATAGAAATTGATACAACTCACAATTTCAAGTTGTTGCACTCGCCACAATTTCAACTCTTGGGATTGAAATTGATAAGAGGGGATTGAACTAGGATGAACCCTAAGCTCTCTCACATAAAAGTGAAGTGTTTAATCTGCAAAATTCCTCCCAAAACCCTACTTAAGCAAGTATTTATACTTTCTCTCTTTAGGGTTAAAAAGTCCACAAAATTACAACTATGCCACTTTTAGGGTGGCCGGTCTTAAATGAAAATTACAAACAAATGAAAGTGTCCCAAAAGAAAATTACAACATAAAATGGTCCAAAAACAATTACAAAGTACAAAAATAATATAAATATTCAAGAGCCAATGCTTTGAAGTGAAATCAATCACAGCGGGCCTTTAGATGCAAATCCGATGATGTCCCGTGGCCATTGACTAATGTAAGTCATTTAGCATCCCATGGAGAAATATTATTATACCTATAAGATTATTACTCAAATATTTATTAGATAAAAGAAATAAAGTGAAATATGAGCGATTTGGATCATCATCCAAATCGAGTTCTAAGAGCATCTATGGTGCCGAAAAATTTCCCATCAACTAGAGAATGTATCTACCCATTCTCCAAAACCACTACGAAACAACCTTCCACTATTGCCATTGTTGGCGTATACTTAATGGGAAAATCAACAAGCTAGGTTTGTGGAACACCATAACCATGCTCTTATTAACTCAATTTTACTTGCAGCATTGTAAGGAAGAGCTCACTCCCACCTGATTTGGTCAGCTACATCACATAGCTACAATGGTGATCTAACTCAAAATAACAGACCTAAGTCATTTAATTCCCATGCTCGAGCTAACAAATAGGTTGATGAGATGGGCATCGACCAAATTGATGATTACATTAAATGACTCTCCAGCTTAAAGTAGAGTAAGAAAGATGACCCCTCCACTCGATTCTTCATCAACAAAACCCCATTCACATAAGCGATCTAAGAGAAGGTTCTACCTCTAAATGTCTGTCTCCCACAACTTAACACCTACAATGGAACTATTGATCTAAATGATCACTTATGCCACTTTTAAGCGATGATAAACTTGCACGGCCTCAATGATGTGGTCACTTGTGAAGCTTTTCAAGCACCCTATGCAAGGTTGCCTAGATGTGGTATAACAGCCAACCATCTAACTCCATCTCCTCTTTTAACAAGTTAGCCAATCAATTCTAACAACATTTCTTAGCTAGCAAGCTCCCTATGAAGGACTTATCCACCCTAAACTTAATCAAAAAAGGGTCATAATGAATCAATCAAAGACTATCTTACTCAGTTCAATGCATTGATGTTAGAAATTCCCAACGTTGATAAGGGAGAAGGCTAGAAAGTACATCTAGCCGGAGGATTTCATCCTCATAAGGAGGCAGTCCGACCAAAATAGGTTGAATAAGAAAAAAGACAATAAGGGGTCTATCAAAAATTGTTTAGGCCCCAAATAAGGGGAGGGGTCATCTTGGGATAACTATGTAAGAGATAGAAAGTGCACTATCTTAAGTTTCACAATATATACCCCTACTGAACTGGCCTATAAAAACCCCTTTTTTGTTTTTTCGATTTTTCAGATATGAAGGAAAAATAAATAATAAAAAATAAAATAAATAAAAATAATACACAAATAATAGAAAATAAAGGTAACAATAACAATAAAAGACATTTAGGATTTTTTTATTAAATTCTAGAATTTCAAAATAATATAAAATTAGTAAACATTGGCACGCTTATATATAATTTGCGTGCAAAGAAAAATTGGGAATTGGGCCAGCCCAGCTGGTCCACACGGTCGCCTAGTCCTCGGGGAAGGGAGTGTAGTCACGAGTTAGAATCTGGGCAAAGGCACTTTGTGCCGTTTTTATTTTCTTTTTCACCCGAGCTGCTATGTGTCAGTAGCCAATTGGATGACTCAAAGGTACGCGTCTGGCGCATGTTCTTCTTCAACCTTTAACCGAGATTGACGGAGACGTGGGGAGAGTGGAATCTGGCCGTTTCAAATCAAATTTTAAAGAAAATCCAACAAATCTTTAGCCAAAAAAGGATAAATATCATCCAATTAGTACAAATCTTAACAAAAAAAACGAAAGATTTATTCAAATTTGAAAAAAAAAAAAAGGGATAGGGATGGGTTTCAACCGAGTCCGATCTGAGCTGATCAAAGGGGATTTTGTGAGTCTATAAATAGGACTCGACTTCGGAAAGAAATTAGAAGAAAGAGAAGGAGGAAGAAAAAGCACGAAAAAGTTCGCCAGAGCTCTCTCTCTCTCTCTCTAGATCTCGCCACCATAGTTGTTGAATCGCCACTTAGGGTGGTTTTTGACAAAAAACCAACACCACCATTTGGTTCATCACCCTTAGAAACCTAGGAATCTACCTCTTGATTACCGTTAACAACCACCGGAAACGTTGCCGACAAGGAGCTCTAGCCATGATGATTCGACCAACCTGATCCGGCCCGAACCGCCACCCTTGTCAAGGTAAGTCGAATTTCTTCATTTTTTATTATTATTTAATCAATATTAGTTTTTTTATTAACAAAGAAAAATCATAAAAAGTAGTAATATTAAAATAAATATAAATAATAAAAATGTATGTTTTAGGAATATGTTAATAAACTAGGTTTGGAATTTTCTAATATATATATATATATAAGAAATATATAAAAATATATATAATAATAATAAATAAATAAATAATAAATATTTTATCACTTAGAAAACTTCTTTTCATAAAAAAATAAGTGAATGAATAATAATTAGTGATTTTCAAAAGTTAGAGGTTTTCAGTTTTTTTTTTTTAGAAATGAAGCTTAGGTTTAGAATTTTTTTTTATAAATTTAAATGGTAACAAACGTAAACCTAGCACGTTTTCATAATTGAGACTAAATAATCCACTAAAGTTATATGAAAGCGAACTACGACCTGTTTGATCCCGAATAGCGAGTACGTAGGCACTCTTATGAAACAACTCTAAAAAAATAAAAAATAAATATTTTCAAATCATTATTAATATAATAGTTGTATCATTTTTTTAGTATTTTCTTTTATGCTAAAAAAAAAAGGGATATCATAACATAATTCAGATTTTAGAAGGATAAGGTGGTAACTTTAGGGTTTTAATAGGATAGTCATCGAGTCGAGAATCTCTGGTTTTTCTTTTTTTTTAAAAAAAAAAGAAGAGAAATTTCATCGACTAGTCGTTTAAATTAGAATTAATCCGCTCAATTAATTCTAATTCAATAATTTTTCCTAACTTCAGTTAGGTGACGACTCCAAATAAATAATAAAATTCCTAGTTCAAGTCAAGAATTTATATTGGATGAGCATAGGATCTAATGTGAATCGAATTAGGGAGATAATATAAAAATTTTAAATTAGACTCGATGGGATGGCGACTCCACTAGGGACTTTTAGCGGGCTAGCCACCTAAGCCTTCTGAAATCATCATTTCTAGATATCCTTAATTAGCTCTCATGTTGTAAAATATCATTTGCAATAATGTTTGTACCTGCTCGTGATCCAGGGACTTGATGAAGTTTAGTTTTTTTTTATTATTATTATTGAGTTTTCATGCATGCAATCCTGTGATTAGATGTGGTCAGACCTAGACCGTCTTAGGACCCTAGGAAGTGGAGCCATTGTGTAAGTTCTGGGTGAAGTAAAATATTCACCGCTCGGGGCCAATTAGGCTACTCCACCCAATGCTTCGATATGGCCTGAGATCTATTTCTTAAAAAATGTGGGAAGCCATAGAGCTTGGAAACCTTTAGAACCCACCTTTTTGCATACATGAAATCATGCATCGGTAGATGATTAATGATGTAATTTCTTTCTTTGGAGTTCAGATGCAGTCGCTTGTAAAAGAATTTTTTTTTATGGTGTTTTGTAAGACATTTTTTTATAATTAGAAAATTTTATTGTAATTTTGCTATATAGCTAGCGCTGTAATCAACCGTTTCCTTCGCAAAGAAATTTAGGTTTATAAACCTTTAGATCCTAAACCGGTATTGGACCATTGGTTCACCTTATATAGCCTTGAAGAACAGACCTTCATCCAGAGCAAAATAGGGCCCACCCTCTCACTGATGAAAATGGATGTCAACCTACCTTTGATTTGGGTTATATCACACCTTTGGGAAATTGAGCCTACAGCTTTTTTTATTGGGCCACACGAGATCACGCCAACCCTAAAAGAATATACCTAACTTCTCTAGGCCCCTCCACTTTCCCATGGAGTGTATGTGCCAGATCTAGAGGCTAGGTCAGCAGGTATTTTCAACAGACTTCTAGGAATTCGTAAAGCAGTGATCAACCGAGCATTGGAAAATAGCAATGGGTATTGCCTGCGAATGGATGAACTAGAAGCTTGGTTTGTGGCTCGATGCAATGATGGAAGCAAGAAAGATATCTTATGTGGAGATCCTAAGAGTTATAGACAAAGACGGGTTTATACTTTCATCTTGACAACATTTGCAACTATCATCTTTCTTACTGGGATCTTTTATACTCATTATAAGGTTACAGAATTAGTATTCTAATTCTTGGAAGGAAAATCTTACATCTTGACCCTACTAGTTGAGCAGATTCGAAATCTAAATTTTGTGAAGAAGAAGGGTCATGGAATTCTCTGCTCAAACATCAACCTCATCCTAATCTGGTTCGTGAGCCATCTCAAGTGTTTTGGGCTCAACATGGTTAAAAGATCACCTAACAAGTAGACCTCATAGATTCATGTATAGAAAGGATGAAGCCGTACCAAACAGGAGAGAGGGTGAATTGATTTCCAGATGTTACTTAGCTTGCACCTATCAACCTAAGCCCAGAAATAAAAACCTACATGGAACAGGTAAAGGCTCGGATGGAGGTCCATTTTGAGACCACGAACAATAAGAAAGATGTATGGAAGAGTAGATTTAAGGAATCTAATCAAAGGAATAAGGCATTGGAGGCCCAGTTGGAGAAGACTCAAGTGAGGGTTAGAGCATTAGAAGTCATCGTCAATGGAGAGTCAATACCTGCGTAGCCAAAGAAGAAGAAGCTTAGAAATTAGGAAGTTAGATTATAGCGTTTTCTTTTCTTTTCTTTTTTTGTGTTTTCAATAAAAGTACTAAACTCCAAGTTTACGATATTAATAAGATTTCAGTATTATTACATCATTAATCAAATGCTGGTTCTTTTGCATCTGTGTGATACATGCATCATATTCGCTCGTAAACATACATCAGCGAAATGATTGCTTACCAGGTATTAAAGATAGCTCCTAAACAACCGAACCCTCTGAGGAGTCCAATCAACAACCGCTCCAAAACTAAAATGGCTAGTAGTGGCAACAACAACAATGACCACGGTAACAACACCAGCGCAGATACCACCTCTGATCCAAGGATCGTATCGCTAGAACAAACAATCTAACAATTGGTCACACAAGTTTGCTTCTTAACCGAGGACATTAGCCTCCTCCATACTACCCAGCCTACTCACGAGGAACATTCAAGAGCTCGAAAAGGAAAAGTGGTAGAGAACCAACCACCAGAATATGAGGAAATCAACTCCCAACTCAACCTTGCATTCGAATATGAACCGAAAATCAACCTTGGTCTAACCTCGAATGACATAAAGAGGGAAATGGAAGATAAGCAAAAGGAAATAGAGAAGAAACTTTTCCAACAGTTAGATGACAAGATGAAGACTCTAGAAGGACCTAATAGTTTTGAGCAAACCGGCATCATGGAACTATTAATATATGGGGAAGATGCCTATCTAGAGAAGTTTAAAGTCTCGGAATTCGAGAAATATAATGGTACCAAATCTCCTAAGATGCATACAAGACTGTATGTGTGGAAGATGAGTAAATACGCACAATATGACCAACTCATGGTCTAAACCTTCCAGGATAGTCACACGGGCCCTACTCTCATATGGTATGCACAATTAGATCTCAACTAAGTCAACACATGCGATAAATTGGCTCGTGCATTTTATGAGCAATACAAGTTCAACATTGAAGTTGCCCCTTCAATACTAGATTTAGGAAGCCTTCAAAAGAGGCACAACGAATCCTTCAAGGAATATGCCCAGCGTTGGAGGGCTCAAGCTGCTAGGGTTTCAACTTTAATTTCAAAGAAAGAGTTAACATTCATGTTCATTAATACGTTGGAAAAGACTTATTTCACACATCTAGTGGGACAGATGTCATCCAGCTTTGCGAAATTAGTGGCAGCAGGATGCCGGATAGAGAATGTCATTACATTTGGAAAGCTCCAAATTGCCGATTCTTCTAGAATTGCATCATCTCCAAGACCTATGGGGAATAGCAAAGGCAAATAGGCCACCGTCAGTATGGTTAACTTAGGCGGGGTTGGCCGACTAGGGTCTCACATGACTTTCCAAGCAATAAACGCCCCAGTCCAACAACTACCGGCGAGCCAGATCCAAACTACGAGAGCTGCAAGACAGTTCACTCCAATACCGATCCCGTTTAGCCAAGTTTTTGCTCAATTATGAATAAATAATCTGATCAACTTCGAAATCCCAACATGACCAATACAGGCCAAGGAATTTTGATCCCAGTCTCAAATGTGAATATCACATGGGGCAAGAGGGACATTCCATTGAAAAATGTTAGAGACTCCAAAACAAAATCTAGGATTTAATCGACGCAGGAATAGTACAATTGGATTTTATCAATGCGCCAGCACCAAATGTCAACAATAATCCCCTGCCCAACCACAAGCCTACAATTAACATGATCACGTCTGAAGGGTCAAGACCAAGATTAGAAAAGCCCTCAAACCCAACAAAAATGACGGTACAGCAAGCAAGTTGTTCACTACCTAAAATCTTAGATAAAGCCCCCATATCACAAATAAGAAAGAGGTGGCTAGCAGGAGATCCAGTGGTGGACACTTTGGGCAAATCATTCGGGAAGTTTGAATATCTGGTAGATTATTCATTCACGCCAACAGCTTATGAGCCACTTAGTGGGTAGGGGCCTGAATTCGAAGGGGAAGACAATCACCTAAAAGGGAAAGATGAGTCCATAAATATGATCAGATCAAACCTGAAGCCAATAGTTATAAAATGTTATGAAGAGTAAGAAACAGAGGCAAAGTTCCCGAAGAAAAAATATGTGTTCAATGTCTCAATACCTACAAAGAGATATAAAGTAGCACCGTTTGACTATCAAGCCATTAATCGGGAGAAATCTTCAATGATAGGGGGGATCACCCATTTAGGAAGAATTTATGATCCTAAAAACAGAATCTCCATTGAAGAGCCTGTCACTGAGTTGGAAAAGGAAGAGGAAGAGGGACTCCTCGCACTCACAAAGACGATTAATCAAGTGAGTACAAGGTCATGGAGCAGCTCAATAAGATCTCAGCCCAAATATCACTCTTGGGCCTCCTTATGTCATCTGAACCTCACCAAGAGACGCTCTTCAAAGTGCTCAAACAAGTCGGGGTATCGAAAGGAATCGCAACAGAAAAACTAAGCCATGTCAGAGATGCAATCTTCACCATAGATCAAATATCTTTCTCACCTGAAGAATTAGGAGAAGGCGGAGACCAACACACGAAACCACTTTTTATAGTGGTAAAATGCAACCACACAATAGTCTATTGGGTCCTCATAGACAATGGATCTTCTCTTAATGTGTGCCCTTTAGCCAGCCTCGAGTTGTTGGGGGTTGACATGAGCGATATCAAATCAAGTTCAAGAGTGGTCCGAGCTTTTGACGATTCTAAGAGAGAAATAGTGGGAGAAATTGGCTTACTAGTAGAGATCGGCCCACAAGTGTTTAATATTTCATTCCAAGTCCTCGATATACTAAGGTCTTTCAATCTACTACTAGGAAGGCTATGAATACATACCGCGAGAGCAATACCTTCGAGCCTCCACCAGAAAGTCAAATTCATAGTAAATAGCCAAGTAGTCACCATACTAGGTGAACAAGACTATGCCATCTACAAAGAAATAGTTATACCCTACATTGAGGAGAATGGTCCTGAGAACTTAGGACTCCAAATATTTGATGAAGTATGCATGGTCATGAGCAAAGAGGGGCATTGGTTCAAAGAGGGTCAATAAGGGACGTTTGGGCTAGGGTACATTCCTACCCTGAGAGAAGAAATTCAAGCAAAATACATCAGAGGTAGAAGGGGAGAGAAGCTGTATGATACCCAAATGAATTTTCCACCCCTTCGACAAATTTTTTCTCGGCCAGCTAGCACTCAAAAGCCGAGAACAATCCAAGCCAACTTCAACGATGAGGACTTAGCTGGGGCTTCTACCTCTCACACATCTAGTCAACATGCAGCTCTTAATAATTGGTTTTCCTATCCTTTGAATAGCACTAGGTCTGCTCGAGAGTAGGAAGCAATCATAGTTGAATTTAATTGTGTTTATCATTCCATTGTTATTTAATAAGATTCTTCAATGAATACCAATAAATTTTCAAGTTATTTCCTTCCTTTACTTATACACTCTCACCTCACTTTCCCTATAGATTCGAAACTTTTGAATGCTAGGGACATTTCGCACAGGTAAGTAATGAAAATAATATCATTTCCAACATTGCTGAGTCAGCCGTTGGAAGTGATATTATTAACCACGAAGCAGTACAAGAGAGTTGGTAAAAATATGAACAAGGTAAAGTCTTAATTGACGAGCCAATGGAGATAGTTAACTTAAGAACTGAAGAAGAGCCCAAAACCTTAAAATTGGAGCTAATCTAAGTGACGAGCAAAAACGCGAGATAACCGAGCTATTGATTGAATATGGGATGTATTTGCCTGGTCATATGGCGACATGCTAGGACTTGACCAGTCGATAGTGGTTCACAAGCCACCTACAAGAGAGGATGTCAAACCTAAAAAAAAAAAAAATGAGAAGATTTAGGCCTAACATCTTATTAAAAATTAAAGAGGAAGTCAATAAACTATTAGAAGTTGGGTTTATCGAAGTATCAGACTATCCAGAATGGGTAGCAAACATAGTCTTTGTTTTGAAGAAGAATAGAAAAGTACAAGTATGCATGGACTTCCAGGATTTGAACCAAGCTATGCCTAAAGACAACTTCCTTCTACCTCGCATAGATGTCTTAATAGATAATATCGTAGGAAATCATCTCTTCTCATTTATGGATGGTTTCTCAGGATATAATCAAATAACAATAGCGAAAGAAGACAAAACCAAGACGACCTTTATCACGACCTGAGGTACCTTCTGTTATAAAGTCATGCCTTTCGGTTTGAAGAATGTTGGAGCAACGTATCAAAGGGCAATGGTTACGATACTTCATGACATGATGCATCGAGAAGTTGAGGTATATGTTGACGACATGATAGCTAAATCTAAAAAAGGAGAAATCCATGAAGTAATCTTAAGAAAATTATTTGGACGATTGAGAAAGTTTCGGTTGAAATTAAACCTAGAAAAATGTACTTTTGGGGTCACGTCTAGCAAGCTGTTGGGGTTTATTGTAAACCGAGAAAGGCATTAAAATTGACCCCGATAAAGTAAAGGCCATACTAGAAATGCCCTCTCCACCTACCATCAAGGAGGTAAGAGGTTTATTGGGAAGGTTGAATTACATAGCCCAATTCATCTCACAACTTACGGATAAGCGTCGTCTGCTCTTTCGTCTACTAAAAGAGAACGCCATAGTAGAATGGAATGATGAATGCGAAGAGGCATTCAAAAAGATCAAGGATTACCTTATGAATCCCCTAGTTTTAGTAGTCCCAAAACAAGGGAAACCTTTATTTTTATACCTCACGATACTCTCTAAATCTATAGGGTGTATATTAGGGCAAAAGGACGAAAAAGGAAGGGAATAGTCCATATACTCCCTAAGTAAAAAATTCACGGAAAGGGAACAAAAGTATTCCAAAATAGAAAGGACCTGCTGTGCATTGGTTTGGGTCATGCATCGATTGAGACAGTACACTCTCTATTATCCTATTGAATTATTAACAAAACATGATCCTTTGAAGTACTTAGTAGAGAAGCTTGGTTTGTTAGGAAGAATCTCCAAATGGCAAATGCTCCTATCAGAATTTGATGTCATATATATAAATCAAAATTCGATGAAAGGGCAATCATTAGTAGATCAGTTGGCAGAATACCCAATCGAAGGAGATTCCCAAGAATCGTAGGCCCAATTCCCAGATAAAAATATATTAATGGTGGAGAGTGAATCGGAAGAAAAGTCCAAGACAGAGAAAGATCCTAAATGAAAGATGTTTTTCAATAGAGCTACCAATATATTTGGTTGTAGGATTGGGGCAATGTTGATATCACTAAAGGAATGCAATTTCCCTCAGTGACAAGACTCATATTCTCATATACTAATAATATTGCAGAATATGAGGCATGCATCCTCGGTCTCAAAATGGCTTGCCATATGGAAATTCGTGAATTAGATGTACATGGAGACTCCTCACTCATCATATTACAGATACGAGGAGAATACAAAACTAAAGACCTTAAACTAACGTCGTATCGCCAACACTTGATAGAACTTATAGAGGAATTCGAGGTGTCACCTTCACATATGTCCCAAGGACTCAAAATCAGTTCGCAAATGCCCTTGCCACATTAGAATCTATTATTCAAATAACGAGAGGAATCGAAGTGCAATCACTAAAAATAGAAATTGAAGATAAGCCCGTCTATTGTTTAGTAATCGAAAAAACACAAGATGACAAGCCCTGGTACTATGATATCAAAACCTTCCTCCAAGAAAGCAAATACCCTAAAATGGCTAGTAAAAATGACCAAAGAACACTTAGAAGGTTGGCAAGCCATTTCTTATTGAGCGAGTCTGTGCTTTACAGAAGATCATTCGACACCATGTTGTTGAGATGTGTGGATAAAAGAGAGGCAGGCAAACTGATGAAAGAAGTACACGAAGGAGTATGTGGACCTTACATGAATGGACACATGCTTGCTCGAATTATCATGAGGATGAGTTACTATTGGTTGACAATGGAATCAAACTGTATCAAATATGTCAAACACTGTCACTTGTGCCAAGTCTATGCCAATAAAATAAATGCTCCACCTAAAGAACTTCATTCACTATTCGCACCATGGCCTTTCTCTTTGTGGGGCATTGACATTACCGGGCCAATCACTCTAAAGGCATCCAATGGTCATAGATTTATACTAGTAGCTATCGACTATTTCACCAAGTGGGTGGAAGCCTCATCATATGTTAGTTTCACCAAAGGAGTAATAGTTTGATTCATGAAGAGAGACATAATAGCTCGATATAAAGTTTCTAAATCAATCATCACCGATAATGGCACCAACCTTAACAACAAATTGATGATAGAGTTGTGTCAACAATTCAAAATAAACCACAGAAACGCAACTCCATACCAACCTCAAATGAATGGGGCAGCAGAAGCAGCCAATAAGAACATCAAGAAAATTGTTGAGAAAATGACCATTACTTATAAAGATTGGCACGAGATGTTACCATTCGCCCTCATGGCCTACAGAACTTCAATTCGAATGTCTATTGGAGTTACTCCATATTCTTTTATAGATGGTACCAAGGCAACATTGCCAGTTGAGGTCGAAATACCGTCCTTCAGGGTTTTATCAGAGGCACAGTTAGATGAATCTGAGTGGGTAAAGAAAAGGATTGATCTTCTAAACTTGGTCGATAAGAAAAGACTCACCGCATTATGCTATGGTCAATGTTACCAACAAAGGATGGCCTGACCATTCAACAAAAGAATAAGGTCTCGATATTTTAAGGAAGGGGATTTAGTGTTAAAGAAGGTGCTCCCAAATGCACAAGATTTAAGAGGCAAGTTTACTCCAAATTATGAAGGTCTATACGTTGTAAGAGGAGTGTTATTAGGAGGGGCCTTAATATTAGCCCAAATGGACGGTCTAAAGTTGAGGGACCCCATTAATGTGGATGCAGTTAAAATGTACTATTCCTAGGCAATAATAACAAAATTTTGCCAAAATTCATAAATGCTAACAATTTGTTACAACTTCGCGGTTTTGATTTTCATTTCTCTACAAGCAAAGTAGATGTCCCCAAACGGTCAATTACCCTGACTAGTCACTATCAAATAAACTCTCATATCATTTTTTATATACTACCCATCACCTCATCGCACATGCAAAGAAATAATAAATAATGAACAATGATGGAATGATAAAACTTAATGGACTTTTGTACGATTCCATCTATTTTGAACAGTAGATCTAGTATATTCATAAGATAACACCACAATCATAAGAGCTAAGCCCACAAGAAGAAATACATCAAGATTTTCTGCTCTATTTGAAGCAAAGACAAGTGGAGAAGGATTAGATTATCACAAGGTTTCAATTGTTTGGTTGTTATTTGCGACGATCAGGTAAGCATTAAAAAAAATAGATATCATTCATCATGAGTCGTATTTCTATTTGAGTTGGCTAATCTAAAAAAGACACCTCTCATTATCAATTGGTCAGCTCACAAGAACACTTCTTAAGGAGGTTAAGTTACTAAGATGCATCTAGATATCGTCCAAAAGGATATTTCCCACTATCAGTTAGTTAGCCCACAAAGGGCACTTTCCTAAATATCCTCTCTTAAGATTGCAAGTCCCAAGAGATGCTTCCCACTATCAATTAGTTAGCCCACAATGGGAGCACTTTCCTAAATATCCTCCTATTACAATTGCTAGTCTAGTAAGACGCTTCTCATCATCGATTAGTCAGCTCATAAGAGCACTTTTCTAGATAATCTCTCCCTCTAGGTTGCTAGTCCTTTAAGACGCTTCATATTATCAATTAGCTAGCTCATAAGAGCATTTTCCTAAATAATCTCTTCTTTAAGATTTCTAGTCCTGTAAGACGCTTCCTATTATCAGTTAGTTAGCTCATAAGGACACATTCCTAAACAATCTCTGTTTAAAGTTGTTAGTCTATTGAGACGCTTCCTATCATCAATTTGTCAACTCGTAAAAGCACTTTTCTAGATGATCTCTCCCTCCAGGTTGCTAGTCTGGTGAGATGTTTCTTGTCTAAGACCACTCCCCAATGAGTATTAATCATCATAAAGTAACTATCTTCTTTTGGAACATGAGATTGTTAGTTTGTGGAGCATTTTCCTTACGTAAACTTTTGGTCAGATAACTCTCGAGTGGATCCAGGCTTGGATAACCAGCTGATTACAACATTATCTATCCTTTCTATGAGGCAAAAATAGTGTCTTTATTATCTTTGCAATTAAGTTTTTGAAAATTTACTATAAAAAAGGGTAGCTGTAAATACCCAATTTTTTTTCTATTTTTTAGATATGAAGGAAAAATAAATAATAAAAAATAAAATAAATAAAAATGATACACAAATAATAGAAAATAAGGGTAGCAATAACAATAAAAGACATTTAGGGTTTTTAATCAAATTTTAGAATTTCAAAATAATATAAAATTAGTAAAAATTGGCACACTTATATGTAATTTACGTATAAAGAAAAACTAGGAATTGGGCTAGCCCAGCTAGTCCGCACGGTCGCATGGTGCGCAGGGAAGGGAGCATAGTCGCGAGTTTGAATCTAGGCAAAGGCACTTTGTGCCGTTTTTATTTTTTATTTTTTCACTCGAGCTACCACGTGTCAGTAGCCGATTAGATGACTCGAAGGCATGTGCCTAGCACATGTTCGTCTTCAACCTTTGACTAAGATCGACAGTGACATGAGGAGAGCAGAATCCGACCTTTTCAAATCAAAATTTAAAGAAAATCCAATAAATCCTTAGCCAAAAAAGGATAAATATCATCTAATTAGTACGAATCTTAACAAAAAACGAAAGATTTATTCAAATCTGAAAAAAAAAAAAAAAAAAAAAAAGGGATAGGGATGGGTTTCAACCGAGTCCGATCTGAGCTTATCAAAGGGGATTTTGCGAGTCTATAAATAGGACTCAACTTTAGGAAGAAATCAGAAGAAAGAGAAGGAGGAAGAAAAAGCACGAAAAAGTTTGTCGCAGTTCTCTCTCTCTCTCTCTCTAGATCTCGCCACCGTAATTGCCGAACTGCCACTTAGGGTTGTTTTCGACAAAAACCAACACCACCATTTGGTTCCTCAACTTTGAAAACCTAGGAATCCACCTCTTGATCGTTGTTAACAGCCACCAGAAACGTTGCCGATGAGGAGCTCTAGCCACCGTGATCCGATCAACCCGACCTGATCCGGCCCAAACCGCAACTTGTGTCCAAGTAAGTCGAATTTCTCCATTTTTTTATTAACAAAGAAAAAGAATAAAAAGTAGTAATACTAAAATAAAAATAATAAAAATAAATATAAATATAAATATAAATAATAACAATGTATGTTTTAGGAATATGTTAATAAATTAGGTTTAGAATTTTCTAATATATATATATATATATATATATAATATAAAATATATATAATAATAATAAATTAATAAAATAATAATAATAATTAAATATTTTATCACTTAGAAAGCTTCTTTTCATAAAAAATAAATGAATGAATAATAATTAGTGATTTAAAAAAATTATAGGTTTTTAGTTTTTTTTTTTTAAGAAATGAAGCTTAGGTTTAGAATTTTTTTTATAAATTTAAATGGTAACAAACGTAAACCTGGCACGTTTTCATAATTAAGACTAAATAATCCACTAAAGTTTTATGAAAGTGAACTACGGTCTGTTTGATCCCGAATAGCTGGTACGTAGACACCTTTATGGGGTAACTCTAAAAAAATAAAAGAAAATATTTTCAAATCATTATTAGTATAATAGTTATATCATTTTTTTTAGTATTTTCTTTTATGCTAAAAAAAAAGGGATATCATAACATAATTCAGATTTTAAAAGGATAAGGTGATAACTTTAGGGTTTTAATAGGATAGCCCTCGAGTCAAGAATATCTGGTTTTTCTTTCTTTTCTTTTTTAAAAAAGGAGAAATTTTGTCGACTAGTCGTTTAGATTAGAATTAATCCGCTTAATTAATTCTAATTCGATAATTTTTCCCAACTTCAATTTGGTGGCAACTCCAAATAGATAATAAAATTCCTAGTTTAAGTCGAGAATTTATATTGAATGAGCATAGGATCTAATGTGAATCGAATTAGGGAGATAATATAAAATTTTTAAATTAGACTCAACATGGCTAGTGGGGGATACTTTTATGGAAGTTTACAACATGGGTGTTTTGCCTAAACCAACAAAATTAAGGGGTAATCTAAATAGGAGGAACTCTAATAAATATTGTGACTTCTATAGAGATAGGGATCACAACACTAATGAGTGCTACCAACTTAAAAATTTTCTCAAAGATCTCGTCTAGCGTGGGTACCTTTGGAAATACATTGCTAGCCTCAACAATTTCATTGAATGACCTACTTAATGATGGTAGGAAAAGAAAGGTTACAATGAGCTCGAAAAAAAAAAAAAACCACACTAATGTAACCCCCAATGGCATGATTAACAATATTGTTAAAGGCCCTCGTACAAGAGGCCTACTGAGCTCCTCAAGCTTGGTTAACGCCCCAACAAGCTAGTAAGAGATGAGACTACATGGCAAAAGACCGAAAGTAAACACATCTATCTCCTTCTTGAATGATGACCTTTAGGGGGTGCAAACCTGCTACAATTTACCCTAGTGATTTATGCAAGGATTGCTAAATTCGAAGTCAGGAAGATCCTAGTTGATATAGGCAGTTCAATAGACATTATCTTTAAACATACCTACGACCAGATGCAACTCAAGCTCAAAATGAAGATAAAGCCCTACAATCATAACTTGTATTGGTTCAATAACTAACCTATATGGGCTACTAGCATCATCACCCTCCCCATAGAGCTTTGAAATGATGATATTGTGGCCTAACAGAATATGGAATTCCTAATGGCATCACCCCATAATGTAATATTATGATGACTAAGTCAAAATACCTTCATAATGATCTCCTCAACGTCACACCTAAAGGCAAAACTCCTAACACCTGAAGGAGTAGGTGTGTGCTAAGGGGATCAAAAGTTGGCATGCACATTATATTTGAGGGCCGTAAAATGGGAGGTCTTCAGTTTAAAGGCTAGACTTAAGGAGTAGTCGAGATATAGGGGAGAACTGATCAACGAAATGAAAGAAATCTAGCTCAATAACAGTGCTGAGCAGACCACATGAGTAGGAATGTCAATACTCACCGTACTCAAACAATAACTCGTCAACTTCCGTAGGTCCAACAACAACATAGTTTCCTAGTCCCCATCAAATATGCCAGGCATCTACCTTGAAGTGATGGCGTAGCACCTCAATGTCAATAGCAACACTAAGGGAAGAACATTACCTGACATGGCTAGCTAATTGTGTACTAGTTAAGAAATTTAATGAGAAGTGGCAAATGTGTACAGACTACACAGACCTCAATAAAGACTACCCAAGGGATTGCTTTCCCTTCCCTTAAATTAACTAACTAATTGATTTTACCTCTGACCATGCCCTACTTAGCTTCACGGATGCATTTTCTAAGTGCAACTAGATTAAGATGGAGCTAGAGGATGAAGTCTACACTTCATTTGTCACCAACTTTGATACTTACTATCACAAAGTCATGCCTTTCGGTCTAAAAAATTCCGAGGTGACATACTAGAGGTTAGTGAAAAAAATGTTTAAGGAACGGATTGGGTAGGACATCGAAGTATACATCAACAATATGATTGTTAAGAGTATACAACTTGAAGACCATCTCCAAGACTTGCAGGTGACATTTGATGCTCTAAGGCAATATAACATGAAACTTAACTCCCAAAAGTGCGTCTTTAGGGAAACCTCAAGCAAGTTCCTTGGATTTATGGCCACATAACATTAAGGCAAATCCTAAAAAGATTTGGGCCATCCTCAAAATACACCCTCCTAAATCAATAAAGGAGGTACAACAACTCACAGGACATAATGTCATGCTAAACATATTCATGTCCAAGAGCAAAGACAAATGCTCCGAGTTCTTCAAAAATCTCGAAGAACTCAGCCAATTTTCAATGGATTGATCATCATTAGGCTACTTTGACAAGTTGAAGCAGTTCTTGACAATTCCACCAATACTTTCAAAACCGATCCCTAAGGAAGAACTGTTCTCATATCTTTCAATTAGTGGCTGAGCTCTCTTCTTGGTGCTAGTATGAGTTAAAGGGAGAGAGCATAAACTGATTTACTACGTCACCATATCCTCCAAGGACACGAAGTGAGGTATACAAAGGTGGAAAAGTTTGCCCTCGTAGTGGTGATTTCAGCTAGAAGACTATAGTTGTACTTTGAAACTCACCAAGTAATAGTCCTAAGCAATCATCCATATTACACAAGTTAGACACATTAGATCGAATGATGAAGTATGCCTTAGAGCTTAGTACTTTTAAGGTACAATACTGACCATGAGAAGTGATAAAGTCCTAAGTCCTTGTAAACTTTATAGTGGAGTACACAGCGGATGATGAAATGTCGGATAATAATGACAAACAACTATGGAATCTTCATGTTAATGGCTCATCTACAAGAGGGGGGTGATGAGAGGAGGGAAGCCAGCCTTGTGTTGCATGGACCACATGAGGTGAAGGTATCATATGCACTCAAATTCAAATTCTCAGCAAGTAACAATGAAGCAAAATACGAAGCCCTAATTGTAGGTCTTGAATTGGTAAAGGAAATAGGTTCTAAGAAACTAGAAATATATTCAGACTTCTAGTTCGTCATTCAATAAGTAAAAGAAGAATACACAGTCAAAGATGAAGCAATGACTAGTTACCTCCAAGTCTTATGGGATCTTACCTTAGATTTCCCCTCTTAGAGCATCACTAAGGTGCCTCGAGTTGAGAATTTTGAAGCTAACAAGCTATTAAAACTTATATCCACAAGTATTTTCAACTTGGACAAATAGGAGAAGAAAGTTTTCATTAAGTACCTTCCAAACGAGTATATCAACAAGAAACAAGCTTGAGTCATGGAGATACATCATGTGCCAATTAAACAATGCTAGATGGATCTTATCATTGACTACTTGAAGAATGGCAATCTTCCGCAAGACAAAAAGGAGGTTAAGAAGCTCATATACAAAGCCAAAAATTATGCTATGATTGATAACCTCCTCTACAAGAGAGGCTTAAGCATGCCACTCCTTAAATGTGTTCAGCTTGAAGAAAGCCAAAGGTTTTTAGAGGAGCTACATGCAGAAGTATGTAGCAACCACATCAAAAGTAGAGCTTTGTACATTAGGGTACTAAGACTCAACTACTATTGGCCTACCATGAAGGAAGATTTAGAGCAGCTTGTACAAATGTACACATAATGCTAAAAGCATGAACCGATAAAGCATGCCCCAAGAAACTACTTGCACTCCCTCTCCAACCCCTAACCCTTCACTTAATGGGGCTTAGACATTTTAGGTCCTTTCCCCCAAGCTTTAAGTTAGTGGTAGTTTATTATTATCATTGTAAACTATTTTACTAAGTGGGTAGATGCTGAGGTCATAGCCAAGATCACTAAGAGGAATGTTGAAGCCTTCTTCTTAAATGATATCATTAGTAGATAAGGAGTTCTATACATACCAATAATGAAGTTACGAAGAGCAGATGGAAACCAGTCAAAATCAAAGGCACTTAATTAAAATTTTCATGTATTTTCTTTACAAGTGATACCATGTTATTAACAAAAGCCTCTTTATAAAATATTTCAAATGCCTTTCATATGGTGAATAAATTCCTTTCTTGGTTGGGGCTGAACATAAATTGGAGTAAATTGTCCTTAATTCTTTTTTAAAGAATACAGACATTGAAGTTAGAAAATAGGTTGAAGATTTCTTAAATTTGAAAGAAACTCCTTAATTTGGTAAATACTTGGGTTTTCCTCTTAACAAGGGCTTAAAACCAAATGCAAGTCAATTTTCCTTTTTACTCGAAAAGATGTAAAAGAAATTGAGTGGATAGAAAGGTAGATTGTTAGGCATGGTGGCTAATAAGAAATCATTGTCCATTAGGGTTTTAGTGATATAAATATAGATAGATAGATAACCACTAAGTGCACCATTCAAAATTCCATGATTGCTCTCTTATCCTATACCTAAATAAAATAAAATAAAAAAGTTGTAAATATACTGATGGGAGACATATCCTTACCATATCTACAACATTAAATCTAAAATGGTAAACTAATAGAGATATAAGCAAACCAATAGATTCAATGAGTATAAAGGAACTCATTATTACACAAACACTCTAAGAAAATTAGGTTATCAAACAATTATAAGATGCCTTCTGTGAACAAGCATATGAATACATACACACATTGATTCTAAATTCAAAAAGAGACTAAGGAAAACAACCTTACCTTAGCCTAGATCTAAGGGGTTTTGCTTGTATGATTGGGGTCAATCATTGCATTAAGACATGCAATGAATTACCATTAGGATCTCTTACCATGCCACAACTCACTTGCTTCGTAACACTAACTTAGGTTACTCTAGACCATGTCACTACCACCTTGACATTCACTTTGTTTGATTTAAGGTTACAAAAGAATTCACCTCCCACACTAGTTATTGTCTCTTAACAATGTCTTCTTTAACATCATAATCAAATATTCTATTAGTGTAATCGCAGGTGATCAAACAAATGAGCAAACACTAAGCTATGCTAAACGTTATTGGTACACACACCACGTCGCAATTATTTTACACCATCTATTAGTCACTCTTTAAGAAATTCAACCAAACCAAAGCACATGTAGTATAAGCAAAAGCAGTAAAGTAAATTATAATTCTCACTCACTTAGTGAAGTTCTTGCTTGGTCGTAATAGTCCAACAAAGTATATGTCCACTTTATCCACAACATCTTTACAAGGCACGGTTAAGTGCTAGTAACTAGAACTAACTTAGGAAAGGTGACCAATTATACTCTACATGTAGCCTTCTATAAATAGATTATACTAGTCCATATACTAAGGGAATATTAATATTTATATTTGAGTATAATACACTAAATACATGTGATATACCTAGCCAAATACATCACTATTTATGCATGAACACCTATGTATTGCACCATAAATATTAAACCAAATATATTTAATAATCTATATACTCATTATACCTAGCCACTTGTAAGTATTTTAATACATATGTCAACACATTAGCACAATTATATTCACGTGCATACTTTATGTATCTTATGTATTTTATTAGTATTAGTGTTAAAGTTTATAGCAAATATATTAATTTAGGTATTACATATATACTCCATGCAATCACGTATATAGATGGTATATACTTCTCTGTATTATTGTCTTATATACAGCGCTTTCATATGTTGTAATTATGCTTTTATTTTATACATAAACTATATATATACTAATAATGAATTGAATTTGTTTCCTCTCCCTAACAACATCCGTTAAGCATTGCTTTTACAATGTTGCCTAAATTTTACATACTTTACATCACACATTGTCATTTCATAATTTAAGTTTGGGCAATGTTACAATAATATGCCTTAAAAGCTCAACCTAGCGTATCATTTTACATGCTCATCTAAAACAAAATGACTTAATATGTCCTTGGAATCATAATTTCATTTAGTTCTCAAATTCATACTCAAACACAAATCGAGAGGAATGGTGAAGTGACCAAAATACCCTTTTGGTTTAACCTTTTACTGCAATTCACCCACATATCCAAATATGGCATTGTAAGCACCTTTTTGAGATCTACAACCTTAAATGCATACTTAAATTTCAACTTTTAATATCTAATATTTCCAAAATTCTCAAAGTAACCCCTAACCATTCACATTTCACTAAATTCCACCAAGCAGCTTCTAAGTTTGAATCATGTCTAATTAAATGTCAATTTGAAGCCTAAGCAAAATAATTTAGTTTTGGGCATAAAATAAGTTAAAGTTCATAGCTTCAACTTAATTTGGGTGGATATTTGTTATCTCTAATTATTTGTTTCAAGCATGTTCCCATCAATCATGTGCATCCATTTGGTCTAATGGAATAAACTTCCATGATTAAGCATTAATTCCTCATCCAAATGTGTACTTGTGATTAGTCAAAACATACCTAAAATAGGAAATTAGATATAGCAAATATTTATCCTATATTATGCAAATAGAGTATATTCTCATATCAGTTTTTTCTTTTGTTGTTCTTAATGATCTAGTCTAAGTTAATTTATGGATGTTAAGATGTATAGGTAAAGTTAGTGAGGGCTTTTCACATAACTAAATGCTTTTATTCCATTAACCAACTTAGTGTAATAGATTAGTATTCAACAACAATATATAATTATTGATTTATTGAAAGCACTAGCAACATAAGTTACACTTAGAGTGAGAATATCAAAGTGAATTAATGCAATCTTTTGTTCGTATAGACTTGATGCATTTTTTTTTTTTTGTTAACAATCCATCTTTATTGTTGGATAAAGTAATTATACTTTCTATGTCCTAAGAGGGAGCAAAGAGTATGTTCTAAAATGATTGAAACCAACTTTAGAAAGCTTTTGCTAAAATCTTTGAAAATAATAACCAACTTACTAATAGTTATCATTAAGTATCCAATTTATTCCCTAGTTTTTTATTTTTTTCAAAATTGTTGGTTGAATTATAGTGTAGTTTATGTTTTAAGTTTGTTAAAACTATCCTTTTATATTCTTGCTAAACCATTATCAAGCATAACTTAGCAGTTCTTTCTCTAAAATTTTCCTTGTGGTCATAACCCTAGGCTTACCTAGTTAAATTTTCAAACTATGATACAGTTGACATGGTACACTTGCTATTGCATTGTTCTCAACCATTAATAGTAGATAGCTGAAACAGTACAACAATGTAGTTATGGGATTTGGGGTAAGGTGAATAATGTGAATTTCAATTATTTTTCTAGTAAAATCATTCAATTTAATTGAAATCCTATTCATCGGATCCATGTAATAGCATGCTTAAAACATTTGCACAAAATTATCATATCATAATAGCATAGATATCCATAATGTGATGATGTAATTGGTAATGGGTTTCAACTGTTTTATACTAGGATCACAAGGTATATAATAAAAATCTTGATATAGAAAATATTGAGTTATACCAATGCACCATCAACTCTAACACCTTCAACCCACATTTTAATCACCATCAACATGTCACCAATAACCACCAAGAACCATGTCAAAACATCATTCCCACCAAATAATCTACCTTAACCTTTGGTCTCCAAAT
This sequence comes from Laguncularia racemosa, assembly GCA_037954665.1. Lineage (NCBI taxonomy): Eukaryota > Viridiplantae > Streptophyta > Magnoliopsida > Myrtales > Combretaceae > Laguncularia > Laguncularia racemosa. The sequence continues at coordinate 2,633,587 of JBBMOL010000069.1, read as the reverse complement.
AGAAAGCAATAACATATAAACTTACTCACCTAAGGTTAGGTTTTTTATCATTTAGAATTAACCAAAACTAGTCCTCATTTAGAGATTTCAATTAGAAATCCTCTAAATTCTTATACGCATAGAGGGATTTAGTATAGTCAACTAAAGTGTTATATGTCATTATATTATGACGACATTGATCTGCATGATTTAATAATTGTTTATGTCTGTAAGAGGTACTTTTTGGCTCGCTTGATTGCCTAAGTAGTACCTAGATAGTATTTGGGGTAAAGTTGCTAAAATTAATCATGGTGCCATTGATGATCGACTAGGGGAACTTGAAGATTATGCTTATGTAAACCTTAAGAAATCAACAATAGGGACATTTTCACTCATAAAATTTGGTTTGATGAAAATTTTCATCATTTTAGCTCAAATTATAGGACATTATCCTAAGAATTAGACGAAGTGACCTAGTAAACATTGAATTTCAAAATATGCTTAATTGCACCTTATTCTACTTTTTTTCTATTTGTCCTTAAACCCTTTCAACTTTTACAAATTAGAACTTCTATTAACTTTATTAAGTTTTATATTCATCATCAACACATGGCAATTCTTGATTTAATTGATAAAAATTAATTTAAATAAATAATATTATTAAATATATATTAACTATATAAAATAATAAAAATAATTTAATTTTTGAAGAAAAAGAAAAAGAAAAAAGGGAAAAATTTTAAAAAGAAATTCAGCCGATTGAAAATGAGGTGTGCTGTAATCAACTGTCAGTATTTTTGCATATCAACCCAAAAAAAAATACAAGGTTTCTAATGTTTGGTTATTACAGCATTTCCAAAACCCTCTAAACATTCACTATGTCAAGAATCCCAATTGGAACTATCTCCTAAAACCACTACTACTTCTACTTCTACTTCCTTTCCTTTTAAACATAGAGCTTCCAAGATAGAAAAATTTAATCATGAAACCCTATATGGGTTTTTCATTTTGAAATAGATCCATAAGGTGAATTTTGTTAAAGTCACAAACTTCAAGTGTTGTGCACCATTTGTTTGTGAAAATTCGACAAATAATAATAGCTTAAAATTGACAAGAAGCGAGTAGTTTGACAAGTAGTAGTGTTGACATTAATCCTTTGGTAAACTGGATGAGTAATATTATTAGGATGAAGAATGATGTTGTCACATGTTGAATCGGGTACGCCACAGTCCACTGCACACTCTTACTACAGCAAGAGCATGTAGGGCTTAAAAACTAATTAAAAACCACAAATATCCTTTGAATTCATAAATCTCCAAAATCTCAAAACTTCATTAGTTACAATTGATAGTTCAAAATGTACTATATCGGAACTAAAGAGAACTTTAAGATATAAATTACATTCATCACTATAATCTCTAATTTCAAATTTAGCTTTCTACTACTCTAGGCCAATGCTTAATCTACTATAATCTCACTCTAAACAAATATCCAATCTAAACCCCTAAGTATCCTTTATACTTGAAATGTCTAAATCTCAAATAGGTGAGTTGTGAAAACCAATGTAGAGATTCTGCACACACACACACATAAATGCCACATCGTATGTGAACCTAAATAGATATACTAAATGCAACAAACATATCAATCAACAACCACAAACACACTTTTTTTTTCTTAGGCTAAAAACCACAAACACACGTTAGCTTTAAGCCTTCACATAAACCATAACTCATAAATTACAATATCATTATAAATCAAATCAACGTCAGATTGAATTACCAATTTCAAGAACATATGACAATGAATCAAAAGATTCCAATGCCTCTTTAAGAAAAATGAGTTTAAAGACTCTAAGATCTCTTTATTAATAACTATGTGTTGGAAGACTCTAACACATCTTTAATAATAACAACGATGAATCCTAAGGCTCCAAGACCTCTTCAAGAATAATGATGACTCCATAGACTTCAAGACCCCATTAGCACAACAAAATCAATAAAACAATTCCAAGATCTCAATACTCAACATTTGAAATAATCTCAATTCACAACAAACAACATTACACTAAACACTTACATTAAAGTTCTAAACCTACACTTACATACAACAAACAAGCAGTAACCTACACTTAGAATCCTCTTAAGTGCTTCATAAAATTCCAAACAAATTCCTATCTCATAAGATCATATCAATTAGATATTTGTACACATGAGATTAATATTCTTAGGCTTAGTTTTCTTCTAAATTTTTCTCAAAAAACCAAGTTATAGATTTAAAAAAAAAAAGGTTTATTATAGGTAATGTGATCAATCAATAAGCCAACTAGTAAAGTGGCATCAATTAGGTGGCCTAAAATTAGCATGGCTCAACTAGGCTTAAGCTTAGATCAATTTGGCTTAAATCTATCTTGGTTTTTCTCTTCTTTAAGTTCAAATTTTCATCTTTTCATCTTAACTTGCTTCTTAATCCATTTTTCAGCCTAAACTACGGAAAACATCTAATTTCTCCATAATTTATCACTTAATCCAACTTTATGTTGGTGATCCTTCAAGCATTCATGAAGGTTGTTTTCTTAATAAATATATCTCCAAATTCAATTCCTAATTTTTCCAAAATCAAAACTTGATTTAGTTAAAGAAGATTATTTAGGGGTTTACCTTGAAATCACTTAGCAAACTCTTATCTTGCTATGGATAAAAATCCTCCTAACTTCCACTTGATCTACATCTTCAAATTAATAAACTCCAAATTAAATATCCACCCATAATCTCTAAACATATTAGGATTCATTCTTACCTTGTTTAGTTGCTATACTCTAACCAATCCCTTGCAATTGGCTCTTGCAATAATAACATATTTAAATTAGGATCATCTTTTGAAGGTTACAAAAGAAGGAAAAAAAATGATTCAGGGTTCATTAACTTTTCTTGTTAATGGTTTGTATGTTGTAGAGCAAGAAGGTTTAAGGTTTCTAAAACTCCTAGAAAATGAAAAAAAAAAAATTCATCCTCGAAATTCACATGGCTATAGATAGATGTAGTTATGTGTTCATTATGGGATCCTTATGCTCATTTGGGACTTCCTTTGTAAGTGATTACTCCGTTACCCCTGTTCAATCCTTAGCAATCTCCAAATTCAAGGTATGTTATGTGGTTGTCAAGTTTACTTCTACATTTATTGTAGTTATAACTACTTAAACAGCAATGTGTACTCCAAGAAACTTGGGAGTTACATACACATTGCTTTACTAATCATTTCTCCAATGGCTTATATAATCAAGAGCACCTTGACTCAATTTGCCTTGGTTCCAACCATGTTCTCAATAGGTAATGCCTTTAAGGATGCTTAGTCCCTTACTTAAAATTCCATGGATTTCCTTTCCTTATTATGATAACTTCTCCTTGAACTGCTATCTTAATTTCTCCCTTCTTTAGTCCCTAGCATACAATACCATTTTATCTACTTTTATCTCTATGGACTCCTTGTTGCAGTAAAAGTACCATTTCCCCTGACTTTTGAGTTTCGTCTAGCATCACCTTTCTTATCTATAATCCTCAATGCTACTAATGTTTCCTCATGAAGTGAATTTTCTTATACTTTACTTACTCACTCAAGTCTTGATTCAAACTTAAAGCTTACCTTCTATTGTTTCAAACATTCCTTATATCTAATATTTGTCGATTTCTATCTTTAGCTCCCAATTAGTCCTCATATATGCCTTCAGGCTACTTTCCCTCTAACTTGACAATATCTAATTGTCTTCTAAAGGTCCAAGCCATTTGTTTCTATAATCTCCTCTAACACCACACCTTTAGTTAATAGGGCATTCAATTCTTCCACCATTTCTTTCAAATACTCCATTCTCCTTAATGGGTAGCTTTCGTTTACACTTTTCTTTTCCTTAACTCCAATTGTAAAACTCTCTTTCTTTATAATCAGAGTTTGTTTACACTTATTTGAGCCTCAACTCAAATCTAAGTCTGGTCGATTTTCAAATTTAAACTTACTATCATCATACTTTGTTTAGCTCCCTCCAATCTTCCTAAGTCCCTTAATAATTTTGATGTAAAGTTGTTCAAGCATCCCAACTCTCTCATAAGCTTAACAAGGTTCCCACCCTTTAGTCCTTAATTGGAACATATTTAACCTTTTTTCATCTGATTACCTACCCATAAGATAACTCCCCATCCCAACCATTGCCTTTGACACTATACTTCTACCTATTAAAGTATTCACAATGGATTCCAAGTCATGGGTTCTAATGATTTAGCACAAGTGCATCTACATCTCTAAACCACACTACTATATTACACTAAACGTTAAAGGAAGCATTAACAAAACATGATAGGCCAAATATGTATCAATGGAAGGGTTTGCTTTAGGAGTATCTTGTTGAGAGGCCTTGATCTATTTTCTTAGTTGCTAGTCCTTTCTAATTTGTCTTTCTATTTATGAGAGTATTGACTTTTCTAGTAGACTTCTCGTACAATCAAATTTTAGGTGTGCCCTTAGCTTTCACTTGTAACAAAATAGTGGGGGTATTACTAGGTTCTTACAATCTCTACTAAAATGACCTCTTTCTCCACAAGCATAACATGCTCCTAGGGTCCCCTTACAATCTTTTTCCTTATGTGACTCATAACATCAACTACATATTTTGCCTTTAGCAATTGAAGGGGATTTTGTTGTCACTTGGTTTAGTTGCTCCATTGTTTGGTCTAATTTGCACTAAGATCATTTTTTACTTTCCTTTATCCTATCTTAAGACCTCACTTATAGACCTCTTCCTGAAAACCTCTCACAACCTGTAACTCTTTACATCTTGAATCTATCTATGGCCACACTCTATTAGCTTGGCATTATTCACCACTTCCATGTAAGTAGCTAACTCAAAAGATCTGACAACAGATTGTAGTATAAGATTTAATCCATTCAAAAACGTCTAGATCTTTATGTCCTCATTCACCTTAAAAGCTTCAAGAGTGAACTTAGTCAATCTATTAAGTTTACTTTCATAATCCTCTACTGTATTATTCCTTTGCTTCAAGTTGAAACTTTTCATAGACATCCTCTGTTAACATTGTCCAGGAAGAACCTTTCAAAGAAGGCATCCTTAAAAATTTTCCATGTTGACCCCTAAGTCACTAACCTCTAAGTCCATTTCCATCAATTTCTACAATGCTTTTCAACATAAACACTACCAAGTCCAACTTATGTCCCATGGCACATCGTATGCAACGAATGCTTTTTCCATCTCTTCTATCCATTCTTCTACTTCCAGTAAATCTAGTTTCTCTATTGAATAATACTTCACCAATCTGACAAGACTAGGGAGTCCAACCAAACCTCTAAGTTTCTTACCATCATCATTCATTAGTAGAGCCTATTACTCAATGAGTCTCATTCTCAGCAATTTCATATTGGTTTACATTACCTAAAGATTCTGTTACATCTACTGCTACTATGTTTGCACCATTCCTACTAGGGTGTTTACTATAGTTACCAATTGAACAAGTTTAAACTAAACTAGTGGATTTGGTAGTGGTTGCAGAAGAGGATTCTTAAGAGCATTTTCTGAGTTACTAACACACCTTTAAGACTTTTGGGTTCCCTTAACCATTTCTTTAAGTATATGGTAAAGAGAGAGAGGGTAAAGATACTAAAATCTACAATATAATCATAATATATAGGCAATAATATCCACAATAACTTATAGCATATCTCCCAAAACAATGATGTGTGTGTGTGTGTGTGTGTGTGTGTGAAACAATCAATACATGGATCATTTTAAGTCAAAATTAGCCAACATATACCTACTCTCCTTTACTTACTGTCTTAAAAATCATCCACCTAAATTTTTCTATAAATTATAAACATACACACTAATACTACATAAACTGTTATGTCCTAAGCCTAGGTGTAACATAGTCCACCACACACCCTTATGAGACAGCAAGAGAATGTAAGGATTAAATAACTAACTAAAAATCTCAAATATCCTTTGCGTTAGATCTCCTAGAATAGTTTTGATGAAAACAAAAGATATATTAATGAGTTTGTCTAGCATGTAGAAAATATCTTAAGTATTTAGGGAATATGGTTAATGAAGCAAAGTTGAAGGATATCAATTGAAAGTTATCGAAAGTATAATTAGAAGATATTGGAAGTTACCTAAAGGTCATCAAAAGCCATTGGAAGTTAGAAGAAAGCATCAAACTTTGAACAACAAAAACTAGGACTTATGTTGATTATTGGATTCAATAACTAATTCTAAACCTAAACTTATTAGAAGCAAGATTTGTTAGAAGCAGCCTTGGAACCTTCTTATCGAAAGTTGAATAAAGTACTTCTAGACACAATTAAAGAAGTTTTTACAAGTTTTCATCAAAATAATTAAATTGGATAATTCAAGACCCACCTATCTAGTTGAATATATTTATGTTATATATTTGACTTGTTTCACTAAAAATTTGGATTTAAATTTCAAGGGGATTTTATTCTTCATAGGTTACTCAAAGAGCAAAGTTTGCAATTTAGGAAAGATGATTATTACTCCAAAAATATAAAAAGCAAGTTGACAAATGATTATTATGGGCAAACAATCCCAATCAACAAGAGCTTAATAAGGATATCAAATCACTAAATGGGGCAATGTTCAAAAGATAAACTTATGTTGGATAAACTAGTATATATACCCTAACAAAGTTAAAAGAGATACACAAAGAAAAAGAGATATACACAAACACAAACAGGTCACAAGTATAGTAATTGAAACAATCAAGGTTTTCTTTTTATTGTATTCTATTAAAACACTAATCTTGTAGAGGAGTTAATTTTTTTTCCTTGTAGCTGAAAATTCCTTTTTGAAAGTGGCAGTTATGTTTGAGAGGTTACTTTCTAGTTCACTATTGTTCTATGAGGTTAGCATTAGGAAAAGTTGCATGAGACAAAGTAATGTGTGATTGTTGTAGCTCTCAAAATTTTTTATCTAGTGGAATGACCAGTGAAGACAGTTAGGTCCCTAACAAATAAAGGCTAGAAGAGTAGATTGACGCAAAATGTGGAGCCACTATAAATCACTTGCCAGATCTTCTTATCCCTTACTCTTTTACATTTTACTTTAATTCTGCTACAATACTTAGTTAATTTCTATTAATAGTAATCAAAAGAAATAATTTCCAACCAACACTTTAAATTCAAAAATTTCTAAAAGCTCTCAAATATAAATTTATTCATAAACTTCATTAGTTACAACTAATAGTTCTAAACACAATATATTGGAACTAAAGAGAACTCCAAAATATAAATTTAGTTCATCACTATAATCTTTAATTTCAAATTTAACTTCCCACTCCTCAAAGTCAATATTCAATCTACTACAATTCTACTCCAAGCAAATATTGAATCTGAACCTCTAAGAATCCTTTGTACCTAAAATGTTTGAATCCCAAATGGGTAAGTCATGAAACCAAGTACAAAGATACTACATATGTACACACACACACACACAAATTCCACACAATCTACAAACCTAAACAAATATACCAAATGTAGCAAACATATCCATCAATAACCACAAATACACATTAACTTTCAGCCTTCACATAAACCACAACTCATAAATTACAATATCCTTAAAATCAAATTAACATTGAATTAGACAACCAATTCCACAAGCACATAATGATGAATTCAAATATTCCAAGACCTCAATGTAATAATGAATCTGAATATTCCAAGACATCTTTAAGAGTGATGAGTTTAAAGAATCTAAGATCTCCTTGTTAATAACAATGAGTTTGACAACTTTAAGACCTCTTTGATTATAACAACGATAAGTTTGAAGACTCTAAGACATCTTTAATAATAACTATGAGTCTGACAACTCCAAGACCTCATTAGCACAACATAATCAATAACACAATTTCAAGATCTCGATACTAAAAATTTGAAAATCTCAATTCACAATAAACATTTACATTAAAATTCTAAACCTACAAGCACATACAATAAACAAGTAGTAACCTACGTACTTAGAATCCACTTAGTTTTATAAAGATAACATCAATTAGACACTTGTAAATCGAAGATTACATATCCTAAGCTTAGTTTTAGTTTTCTTCTAAAATATCCTCAAAAAAACAACTTAAAGGCAAAAAAAGAGGGTACATTCCAAGTTATACGGTTAACCGAAAGGCCGACAGGTGGAGTAGGTTGTTGATTAGGGGGTGGTTGATCGAGGGGCAGCTAACCAAGTGTAAGCCTAGGTCAATCTAACTTAGATCTATCTTGGTTTTCCTTTCCTTTAACTCTAAAATTTCATCTTTTCATCGTAGTATCCTTCCTACTATATGTTTTAATCTAAACTAAGACAATCATTTAATTTCTCCACAATTTATTGCTTAATCCAACTTTATGATGCTAATCCTTCAAGTATTCACAAAGGTTGTTTTCTTAATAAATATATCTCCATATTTAATTTATAATTTTTACAAAATTGAAACTTGGTTTAGATAGAGAAGATTGTCTAGTGGCTTACCTTGGAATGGCTTAGTGAATTCTCATCATGCCATGAATAGAAATTCTTCTTACTCTCACTCAATCTATACCTTCAAATTGATAAACTCCAAATTAAATTGAAATGGGGTCGAATTGGGTTGAACTACAATTTATTGCAAGTTGGCAAATTTTTGCACAAATTGACAAATAAATGAAATAATAAGACAATTTAAAAAATAAATAAATGAGTTGCTGGTAATAAAAGAGAGAAATAGATAAAAAGATCAAGCTCGGACTCAATGTAGAGTTCAAACCACCCCTTACTTTCCAAGATTAGACAATCGCCTCCAATCAAGGACTTTACACCACTTTTATTAATCACACCAAACCAATGGCTCATGTGCTAGCTACATAAAGTTTCTACACTCAAATACACAAGTGTAGTGCTTTTAAAAGTTTGTAAATAAAAGCTCTGTCTCAAAACTACACTATTTTATAAATAATGAGCAAAGTGACAAATGCCCTTAATTCAATATGGCGACGATAATTCACCACGTAACCTACTTAAGTAAAATACATAAGGCTATAGTTACTAGATGAGTTTCTAAACTAGTTTTAAGATCTTAAAATCATTATTTAGTTTTTGAAAATATTTTAGCAAAACATTAGATTTCTGAAAATGTTTGATGATTGTTTATCATGGAAACGCATGATAAAACGAGAATAAATAGTCCGAATCTTACGACCAACAGGGGCTACAAAATACACCAAAAAGGAAACGGGCCATAAAGCCACAAGTGACTCCTAATAAATCTAAATACAACCAAAACATAAAGGCATAATCTAGAGACAAAGCAGAACTCAATCATAATAATAGTCAACAAAATCTATATTTGCAGTCTCATTCTAAATCTCCTCCTCAAAGCCATAACCCATTGAGTTGTAAAGTGAATCAGAAGTATCCTCACCTAAAAACAAAAAAAAAAGAAAAAGGAAAAGGAAAAAGGAAAAAGGGGAGTGAGCCACAAAGGCTTAGTACATAGTAGCACAAACACATACATACATGTCAAACAAGCCTACAACTAATGTAACGGACAATCATTTAGTTAAGTTTATTATCTCAATTAAACACCCAGAATGGTAATACATATGGCTTTAGACATCACAACGAGAGATATGGGGTTTACTTCCACCATACTAGACATTGGGGGTTAATGAAAGCAGCCAAACTCTACGTCATCAAAAATTGTGTACCTAAGTGGCCTCGTCTAAGTGAACCCACTGTTATGTGGTCCTCACTTATCACAATTTAACTATGTCATATCACCTGTTGGGACTCATAACCCCAAACAATTTCCAATATACCTTCTCTCCACTTAAAGTGCCCATTATATAATATGTTTTCACTTATTAACTACCTACCGAGCCACCTTTAGTGACCTAAGCATCTAATTACCATGTCATTTCGAGGTATATAACCATGGCCATAATCTCAATCCAATGTTTGTCACTTACTGACTTAAGTAACTATGCATAAGCAATAAGTAGTTACTTAGTCAAGATTATTATAAGTCGAGTTAATTTTTCTATCTTAGCACATAATACACAAGTTACTCCGTATGTGGAAGGTCGACAATTCCCCAATCGCAATATGAGTTTCAATTGAGTCAACTGAGTTGGTTTTATTCATCAAAAAGAAAATTATAAGTTAGTGGGTCATTCTAACTTGTTGAATTCTATTCTAAGATTGGTTTAAATTACCTAAAGCCCATACTGGTTATGAGCCCAATTAAGGTTATCTATGCTTGATTTGCTTTCAACTAATTGTGGCATGAACCATTTAGGATTTATTAAATTAAAATTAATAAGTTATTTGACTTTTAAGTTTAATTGGGTTTAAGGCCTAATTAGGGTATTTGGGCCCTTTAAGTATAATAAGCTCAATTATATTTAGAATTAAACCTATTAGCCTTAATTAATTTAGTTTAGTCCAATTATAATTACTAAATACATTTTAAGTCAAATTAGATTAATTCCATCTATTTTAATTAACCTAGGCTTGTTTAAATAGTCCCATTAGTTGTATCCTAGGTTGAATTTATTTATTAGGTCCTGAGCTAATTTAAGGCCTTAATAGGTTTAAAACCCATTTAAATTTGATTTGTTTATTAGGATCCATTTAGGTTATAGGCCCTAGAGTGTAATAGGTCTAAGTATGTTTTTGGTTTTGGGCCCATTTAGGTTTCATTGTAATTATGTAAGCCATTTTATTTCTTAGGCTTAAGTTTAATTCATTCTAATTATTTAATTCAATTTAAGCCTTGAATTGGTTTAAAACTCAATTGAGTTATTTATCATACTAAGTCCCATTCAAAATATAAGCCTTAGGAAGAAATGGGCTCAATTATGTTTAATTTTGGATCTTGAGCTCATACATTATTAGGTTCACATTATTATGCTAATTTTATTTTGGTCCAATTAGGATAGTTTAATTAATTAAGCCCATTTAATCAAATTATGTTTAATTACATGGGCCACCTATGGGGGGGGTAAGAGGGTGGTCCTTAGGCTTATTTTGGTTGTGCCGACTTAGGATTAGGCCGGCCTTAGCCCAACTTAATTATTCCATTGACCAACTTAGTTTTAAATCATCATAAATTAAGGTGTTAATTTTAAAGCCATGACTTATTCAATTTAAGCCTAAATTAAGTGAAACTAAGGCCATTTGTTTTCTTATCACTTCTACTATCCATTTTAACACAAAAGTCTTATTTTATTCAATTTAGAGCCCTTGAGCTACCAAACTAAACTTAATTATGAATTTTCAACTTTATAAGCCTATAATTTATTATATATAAGTCCAAATCACTCCAAACCAAAGCCCACTTATTCTTACTCTTTCTTAGTATACATCATTTATTTTTCATTTTCAAACCTAAAATATTACCAAAATGAGGCAAATGAAACATAAAACATCCCAACTTAATTTTACCCATCACCACATTATCACTTCTAGGCTTTATTTTATATTCAACCCAATTCCTATTCATAATTAAATTATAATTCTACCAAATTTACCCAAAATAAACATAATTTATTATGTTTTTCCAAAATCAAACATCATACCAAAATATGCAAGAAAATCAAAATTCCAAGTTCATACCATTCTCCAATTCATCCTAAATTTTTGCTAAGTTCAATACTTATCTTATAACTTCAATTTCCATCAAATTTATCACATCAAAAATATGTTAACATGCTAGGAATTGATAATTTAGTAATCAATTGATTCTACTCAACCACTTAGTTCAATTATATCACCAATTTCCACTCTTAACCTTTCATATATACCATCTAAACACCAAAATCAATCTAAATATCATAAGTTCCTACTCTAGTCATCAATTTATCATCAATTAATATTCAAATCAGATTTAACAAGAACAATTTATGTCTCAAATCCATCTTTATAGTGGTGGTTATAACAATGCTCAACATAATCTCCATTTAAGTGTATTAAACTTGATTTCTAACCACATCTTCAATACCCAATAACACATTTTGCACATTAAATCCTAAATTAACTCTTAAATCATCAAATGACACTCAAGGGAAGCAACATAAGTGGTGGCCATAAAGGGTTCTTACAATACACAATCATTGTTCAAGAATCATCACACTCAATGTTCAATCACTTCTAACTTCACTAAATCACCCATTTGAGCTAGGTTTGGAGCTCACCTTAATGGAGATCTAAGATTTTTCCTTTTCTCGTGAACAGGCTGCCACTACCAAAGAGGAAAGAAGAAGTTTCCTTTGATTCCACTTTAATTTCTTGCATCAAATCAACTTATTTAGCATCTAAACTATGGATTAACACTATTATCTTCATCTAAAACTTACTAAATTTCTACTTGCCACCAAGCTTCTTATCATGTGGAGATGAACCCTCTAAGATCTTCACCTTGTTCTTGACTTAAAACTCACATTAGAGTAACTAGAATTAGTAGTTAAAAGAATAAATTAAAGGCTAGGTTGATGGTTTAGGGTTTAAGCTAGAAAGATGTGGGTTTTCTTACCCTTGCTTCATGCCAAACCAGAGGGGTGGGAGCCACTTATTATGTCCATATATGAGCTTATGTATTAAGGTGTAAGGTGGGTCTAAAGGTTTTGGCAATTGGGGTCCACTAAGGTTTAGTGGGTTAGCATTTGGAGTGACAAGTATTCACCTTTAATTCATATTTCCATTTGATTTTACTTCTAATTACACTCCCTTTTTCCAGCTGATAAATATTGTTTTATTTTCCCTAAAATGCCCTTAATCACCCTTCAAGAAAGATAAAATTAGGGACATTTTGGTTATTTTACCCAATTGAACTCTGAATTTAAATCTTTCTTTTCCAACTATCTCCAAATATTTTGTAATTAATTTTATTCACCTAATTAAGGTCTTGGGACCATATTTAAGGCTTGTAAGAAATTTCAGGTCTCTTTTCAATAAAATCGATTTCAAAGGTGACAAAGGTCCTTTTTAAAAAAATAAAATTTTCCAACTTGAAATCTTTGCATAATCAAATCCAAAATTTTCCTTTTTATTTTCTTTTGACCTTCTTTGACCTTATTTATTATTTTTTGGGTTTTTCAAATGGAGATAAGGTCAAGATATTAAGTTACAAGACAAGCTTCAAAAATTGCCTCCAAAATGCTCTTGATCGTGTATTAATAGGCATCCAAGAGTTAATGACCACTGGGTAAACATGTACTTCAAATATGCAAACAATCTACATAGGTTTAAACCCTTTTGAATGCTTTAGACTCTTTCCTTAAATCTTAGAATGAGCACCTCTCAGCATTAGAGGTGTGCAAGTGGGTCAAACAAGCTAAACTCGACTCGGTCCACTTTTACCCATGGGTTAAACAAACCAACCTACGATAACCCATTTAACAAACAGGTTAGAATTTATTAGCCCTAACCTAGTTCACATAGGTTAGTAGGTTAAATGAGCCGGCTAACTAAGTTAGCCCATTTAACCTATATATATGCTTTGGTGGGTTAAATGAGTTAATACAACCCATTTATGTATTTTACTTGGTCATATGGGCTAATCCGCAATCTATTAATAATAGATTTTATTTTTTTCATTTAAAATTGTACAAAATATAAAGTTCATAACGACCTTGTATTGCTTATACAATAGAATAATGAATTGACTTAATATTTTATACCATAATATAGATATTATAATTGCAACATCTTTATTATATGAATATTATAAAATGATGGGAGGATTAAGGGATGGAACTAGTGAGAAAGATAGAAAGACTAAGATTAAAAAAAAAAATTTAAAAAAGTAAGAAAGAAGAGTGAGGAAGATAATGATGACTGATAAATAATGATATGCAACTTAAATTTTATAGTTTATTATATTAAGTTTAAAAATGAAATGAATTAATGACTCAATGTTATGTTGTGAACGTAATATGTGATTAAGTTATGCCCCTTTTTTTTCCCTTAGATTGGTTGGTTAGCTCACGAGTTAAATGAGTTTACCCACTTTAACCCATAGGTTAAACAAACCAGGCTCATTTGGCCCACTTTTTAAACGAATTGAAAATTTTAATCCTAACTCATTTTTTAAGCGGCTTAAATGGGCCGACTCGTGAGCTATAACATTTTTACACAACTCTACTCGGTATGGATTGCTCCAGACTCTTTTGCTAATGCTCTTGACCATTTCATGCAAAACATCAAGAAAACATCAACAAGTCCGATCTAAACTCTATTTCAAATGCTCTAAACCTCTTGTGTGGAAATCAACTTTAAGATAATTTATTTTTCTAAACTTGATTTCTTGATCAAATTTAGATTTTTTTTTCAACATAAAATATATATAAAAAAAAAACTTAAATACAACACTTTGTATCTATTTAATCCAATCTTTAGCTTTCAAGATCTTGTGTTAAGATAATTTTTGACAACTAAAGGAAGTATATGCCAACTATAAGACTTAGTCAGAAATTATTTGTTTAAGCTCTTAATGTATGGTTTTGTCTCATCAAAATTAATCAAAAGCCTTATTGCTCAACATAAACATGTAAACATTGTCTCCAAACATGTTACAATTCATTCTTACCTTGTTTAGTGGCTATCCTCTAACCAATCCTTTGCAATCTACTCTTGCAATAATAATATATTCAAATTAGGATCGTTTCTTGAAGGTTACAAGAGAAGGCACAAAAAGAAATTTGATTCAAGGTTCATTAACTTACCTTGTTAATGGCCCATATGTTGTGGAGTAGGGGGCTATTTATAGAAAGGAGGGTCCATGGGGGAAATTATCTTTTTGCTCTTATTTTTAAATTAATTTTTGGGATGTTTTAGATGTATTGTTGATGGAATGGAGGTTAGAGAAGTACATTTTTTTGTTCTATGATGATGTTGTTGAGAAGGTGTTGAAGAGGTGCCATAAAGTGCCACATTTGGCTTTAATTTTTAGCATTTTTTTATTTTTTTACTCTTTTTAGTTTAAATTTTTTTATTGTTTTATTTATTTGATATATATCTAATAATATTATTTATTTAAATTAATTATTATCAACCAATAAAGAGTTGCCATGTGTTGATGATGGATAGAAAACTTAATAGATTTATTGGAAGTTATAGTTTATAAAAATTGGAAAACATTAAGAATTCTAGTAGAAAAAAAATATAAGAATTAAATAGAAAAGTAGACAAACATTGAGGAATACAAGTGTTCTTTTCCCTTCTATCTACAAACTTAAGTTTATAGACTAATACATTATTTTTTTAAAACGAAAATTCTAGCTCCAATATATTATGTAACACTTGAAATCAAGTATGAAACTTTGGTAATTAAAATTATTATGTGAATTTTCACCCAAGCAATCCTCAAAGTGATTTAAATTACTCAAGGAAAACTAGCCACGTATATGTGTTATATTATTATTGCTAATTATTATTAAAATTACAACAAAAATAATATTTATAAATAAAAAACACTACATTTTCATCAGACTTTTCTACATTAAGATTGGAATGTAATCTAAATTATGGTATGTTACTTGGTTGCCACCTAGTAAAGTTCAATATATTATTATTGGAAATTTAAAAAAAAAAAAACTATTTTCATCTTTTTGTAAATAAGTGGCATGTTATCTGTTTTTTTTTTTTATAAAGAGGTGATATCTATTTTAAAACTAAGTGCTAATAATAAGCAAGGGACATATGTCAAAATCTTATTGGTCCAATAATAAAATAATATTAATAAATAAATTTATTTAAATAACATATTCATAGTAAAGTTTAAAAATTATAGAAAATAATAAAAATAAAAAAGTAAAAAAGAAAGAAAGAAAATTACTTTAGAAAAACATTTCTTCTTTTTCGACTATCCCCTAGTCTTGGAGTGCTTGAAAAACTATTGAAATGATTGAAAAACTACCAAAATAGATTATGGGTCTTGTGACCCACATATGATGGTAAGCAACCACCATTAGCTTATAAGGTCGTACAACCTTCCTATGACTATGATGGTGTATGAAAAACCTAATGAGTTAAAGTTAAGTCATTTGACCTATTAATGACCCATCAGTTTTTTTTTTTTTTTTAGATTTTATGGGTGGTGGGTAGCCATCTACCACCGCATGTGGGTTGCAAGACCCACCTACCATGATTAGTTGTGACCTACAATCCATTTTAATCATTTTCCGATCACCTCAAGGCTAAAAGGGTAACCAACAACTGCCTTGGGGGTTCATGTGACTCCCCCTTAGTGGTGGCTAGCTACTTTCTAATCATGGTTGGGAGGAAAATGGCAAAGTATTTTTTTACATTTTCTTTTTTTTTTTAATTTTCTTCATTCTTTAAGACTATTTGGAATGTATTATTTAATTAAATTTATTTATTGATATTATTTTATTCAAATAATTATTTCCAATTAAAAAAATTTAAGTGTCCATTAATTATTAATAACAACTTAGTTTTAAAAAAAATGTCAACTAAAAAAAAAGAAACACACAAGTCACCTTTTTAAAAAATATGATAATTTAAATTGATTTTTTTATAATTTTCCCATTATTATATTATATATACATATAAGTACATATCTAATCCTTAATTTAGCCCAAATTTCAATCCATATACAAGATGAATTAGGTGAATGCATCAAACAATTGCTAGTAACACTTAAAATGCTAGGAAATTTTTCCATAAATAAATGAATTACTTTCAATTATAAAATAATTACAAAGTTACTTTATATGTAGGAGGAGGGTTTAGAAAACACATATTTTTACTTTGGGCAATTCTATGCTATTGTCAATAAAAATAACAGCACCATGCCGTCACTTTCCAATTACGGTAAAATCTAATACAATAAAAATAAGGTTTATTGGTTATTAATAGTAAAAAAAGCTGTCAACAATCTTCATAAAGTTATCACAAACTTCATTAAAATTTGTTGATAACCTTATTAATAATAAATCACTTCTAAATAACAGTAAGTAAGATCCATTAATAGTAGAATAAGCTATCAAAACAACTTTAAAATTTTTTTTCAACTTCCTCTCCAAACTCCCATATGCTCCAATAGCTTCACAACCATAGAAGAGGCACTCACTGTTGCCATCGACTTTTCCACTTCCACGCTATATCACTAAATAACTTAGCAAAAATATGAAACTGACCTAGTAACTGCCAATTTACTAATAAGTACCCTTCATATCCTATTTCATATATGTAATTTTAATTCTGTAATTTCACCATAAATTTTATGAGAATTGCATTTTAGCCCCTATTATGCAGTAATAAAGGGCGTATTTGTCTTTAAAAAAATGTTTTTACCTGAAAAACTTTTTAGCCCCTTTAACAGTTAATTTCACATTCATAAACATACAATTTGGAAATATTCTTGGATTTTTTCTCATTTTACTCTAGGAATATCCAAACTAATAGTTAATAAAAATATCAATTTTAGTGAAAAATTCACATCAATATGTTGAACGATGAATTTTTAACTTTAACGTTATTTTCATCAACCTTGATTTCATGTAAGTTGTTATTTTAGGCTATTTTATAATTTATAGAAACTTTGGGGCCAATAAGTAATTAATAGATATATTAGACAAACTAGTAAATTGCTGAATTTTGCTAGAATGGGTATATATATTGCTCTAGGATTGTAGGAATTTAGTTGGAGAAATTCATGCTAGCTCAATGTTATTTTAGAAAATAATGGCAAAAAAGGTAATGAAAAAATTCTTAACATACATAAAATTAAGCTAATCAAGCTTAATTTAAGATACCTAATGTTATTTAATGCTAAGCTCTATCTAGATCCAAGCTTGATCAAGCTTATAATTCTAAGCTAAAGCAAAATTTGGAGTGGCACTCAACGAGTTTGAGTTCAATTCAATTAAGCTTGCTTAGATTTGATTTACATAAAAATTGTTTTTTTCAAATAAAAACAATATCAACATTTAAACTCTATTCAAAACTTAACTAACATTTAAATTTGACTTGATTCCAATTAGGCTCATAAGCTAGTTAAACTGAGCAATATGAAATTCAAGCTTGATTCGATAAACATTCAAGCAACTCAAGTTTGAGCTTAACTTATTTTTGAATGTAGTCAATAGGCTCACTATATGAAAATATCACTTCTAGATCATGCATGCATTATTTTGAAATTCATGATTTAATATCTAATATACCCAATTGCTAGTTACTTAAGCAATAAATAGTATACAGACTCAAATAATTTCAAGAAAACTTATATAAGTTCATAAAGATATACATTTCAATTGGAAAGTTCAGTATGTCTTTTTTTATTGTTATAGTTACTAAATCACGCTTTTAGCCCTTAAAATAAACATAAAATAGACAAACAATTAAATTTACATGCATATTTATGAACAAAATTTATTTATATGATATTGAGCTCCCATAGCCATCATAACTCAAATTCAAAAACTAATTATAATAAAAACTCTATTTGGTTAATTTGCTTGGAAAAAATAATAATAATGAGAAAAGTACAAACTAAGGAAGTCCATCCATGGCATTGAGGAGTTTACAAACTCCTGTTGCAGTTATGGTACCTAAAATCTAGAAGATTTCTTAGCAAAAGATTCTGACTAACAATAAATATGCCTCCATGCAAGGAACAGCCATGTTTCCTAGCTAGAAACATCCTAGCGTGGTTATACTGTAGCTCAAATCAAGGAAAGACAAGCTCAAGCATCCCGGTGAGGTTACAGAGGTTCCACAGTTTCATCCTCGGCCTCCTCCTCCTGCTGACGGCTATTGGCTAGAGTCGGTTCTTGAAGACAGGGGGCCAAAATTACTCTTTAGCACAAGTAAATTACTTGAGTTGGTTAGTTTTGGTGGTATAACCCAACTCAAAAAATTCCAATGAGAAATATAGAAAGAGTACCATCTTGAAACATATTTGAAAACAATATAATGATCACCATAGCTTATTGTAAATCCCCTTGCTTGAAGGAATAAGATTAGAAAGCAAATTACTTAACACGTGAATATACTCAAGATCACCACGAGAGTAATACATACATCACGTGTTCAATGATAGCAAAACCACTTTTAAACTTGGCACCATTGCAAAAAATTGAACATATCAAAATCGTGATTTCAAGTCTTTATATCTTCATTTTTAATGAATTCTACAATCGTATCTTTAACTTATGATTTTAAGTATCGTGCTTTTGGGTTTTTTTTTTTTTTTGAAAGGGACAATATTTTTATCTTTTTTTCTTGAATGACCTTAAATTTTTTAGAATTGATCTCACTGATTTAAATAAAATAACCCAATAATAATAATAATAATAAATAAATAATAATAATAAAGGCAATTCAATAGTTATTTTAATAAGGTAGGACAAACTTGTCTTTTTTAAAGTTTTAAACCTCCCATTATCTTCTCCCCCTCCCTAAAACTCTAGGCTCAAATCTCTCTCTTCTTTTTCACTCTCTCTCTTTTCTTTCTTGTCCTTTCTGTTGGTTTACATTAAGCTTCTTTAACAATTCCATCCAACTTAACTACTAAAATTGGGGAAAATAACTAAAGAAGTGAGATTCCAACTAAAGGAAAATCAATGTAAACCAAGGTAGCAAGTCTTAAATTGCATATAAGGTAGAGATATTCTAGTTGGTATGAGAATTAATGTTTTAGAATTCCTGTAGGTCATGGTTTACTACAGAAATCCTTTGAATTTGCACAAGTGTGTTGTGGTTTCGCAAGTTTCAATAACTCTTGCAAGCCTTGATGTAGTTTCTTTAAAGTTCCTATAAATATATAGTTGAATTATAGTTAGAATTGAGCATAGATGTTATTGTGTAGATATAAACGATGAATTAGAAGGGATTTAGATACAGATTCTTAATCATTAAAGGGTATAGAAAGATGCAAGAATAGATCAAGAATGGATTTTGGAAGCAAAAAAGGATGAAAATTTGAACTCAAGGGGGTGGGGGAGGGGGTGCGGTGGGGTACGCTCAAGTACATGCCCCGTATACCTAACCATGTTCATACGAATGATCGTAAAGTAAGATATACAGCCAAACTACACGACCGTGTACATGTACATGCCCCTAAACATGGTCACATTGTTTAATACTTAGGTACAAGAGGATACATGGTCGTATTTTTTATCATGTACCTTAACATGGGTCTTTTTCTTACTTTTCTTAGAATTTTTCATTCCAACAAGGATTAGTACAACTTCTAAGCCCTAATGTAAAAGTATTTATATCCTTATTCGGGTATTGTTCGTAGTTTGGAACAAGAATTGCTGAGGTCTACTTATTTAGGTACGTGATACCATGCTTGTTACGTGTATGTAATAAGCTAGTAATATAAACAAACTTAATACATATTCGACCAAATTTAAATGATGTGAAGTTTATGTGTGGCTCGACCTAAGGTCTAGAGGTGACAGATCCTTAAGGGGAACCCTAATGATCGGTATGTGACATTATCCCTAATGGAGTCATATACTGAAATGATCTAGAGTAGATCTAAGGGTGTTAGGGCCAATGGATGTAGGTCCTGAAATCATTTAGAGGGGGCGATAGAGGTAGTTCCCAACTTAGAACATATCTATATATAAATATATGTGCTATATACATGTGTGAGTGGAATCATGAATACTCAATTATTGATTGTGTTGGCATTAAATAAGTTAATAAAGTGATTGGTTGATTTCCTTGTTTGCATTACTTACATGTGAGCTTGTCATTCTATTGATGTGTTTGTGTATATGGTATTACATACTGAAATTAGGCTCACTCCTTTACTCTTTCTCAGATGCAAGTAGTTATGATGAGTTTACCGCTTATAATAAATATGGAGATCATATTAGTGCTATCAAGATGAGGAGAGCGGCAAGTAATGTTATTATTATGAGAATGACCACCAGGATAGCATCAGTAGGAGATCATGTTAGTTGTAGTATTATCATGTTTATGTGGAGATGAGACTCTAGGTGTTTTATGTTAGTGTGTTGTTTTTTTAATATTGTAAGACTTAGTTTAAAATTCTTTCTAATTGCACCTGTGGTTGAAATGACTAGCTTACAAGTCATTCAATTTAGTATGTGGAGTTATGTTTAATGTTATTTGGTTCTTATTGGAGATTAATCCTTATATTATTGGTATTAGTAAACTTGTTTATTAAGTCTTGACATATTATTAATTAATAATAACACATGACAGTTTGTAACATCCAAAGCGTAACGACATAAAAAAGAAAAATTCAAATCTGCTGTATTGCCCAACACCCCTTCCCTTCCACGCTGGTCAGCAGCAGCAGCAGTAAGATCAATCAGCTGCCTCCATCATGTCAACTGCTCCACGTCAAATCACTGCCGTGCTGTCCCCATCTCTTGCTTCTCTATTTCCTTCCTTCCTTCCTTCCTTTCTTCTTCTTCTTCTTCTTCTAGCTGCAGCATCGTCCCTCATCACCACCCAAACATAACTCTGCTTTTCTTCCCTTCTTCTTCATTCCTTCCTCCGTTCAACCTTCTCCTTCTCGTCTCTTTTTTTTTTTTTCGATCAAATTCCCTCTCCTTCCACACGACCTCACCATCCCGAACCCTCTCATACTACGTCTCTTTTTTTTTTTTTTTGCTGTCGTGTTGCCTTCAACTCCGCATTGCCACAACTCGATTGACTGTAACTTCTACTAGGAAACCAAGCAGCAAAGAGCTTTACCTCGTAGAAAGGGGTTCCCTTGCTTCTTCTTTTTATGATTAATCTGACAAACCCCCCCTACCGGAGTCCCACTTTCCTTTCCCCTTCCCAAACCTTTACTATAGAACCGAAACCTCTCCATACCTTAGATGCCATCAAGAACTTTTCAAATCAAAAACCTTTGCCTATTTTGCTTGGTTCTTGAAGTGGATTGCCTCGATATTTACTAGATAAGTCCAATTGCTCTTTATTAATTCCCAAGGTTAGATACTTCGCGTCGTTAGATGGAATCTAGTCTCCGTAATCTCTCTATGGATTCACTGTAGTAGATCTACTATTTATATAGCATTGGTTTAGTGCTTTTCAAGTTGTCCTACATTGCGAGTCTCCTTTAGTCTAAAAATGTTCATGCAAACTGATGCTTTATCGTTCCCAGTTCGATGCAATTCTGTTGCAGTCTCTTTAGAGTTCGGTCTCGTGATTCAATAGTCTTGTTTGTTAGTGCTGCTATAATTGCTTGTTTGAGTTGGTTCTTTCATTATATCGTCCCACCTGCTTGTACAGTCCTTCTCTCCCAATGTACCGAGATCTAGTTTATTAGTCTACTACTAAGTTTTGTTGGCTTAAGCCAACCAAATTCTTTGCTAGTTTTAGGTAGGCCTCATCCATCATGGAAGATAAGAGGGGGCTATTAGAAATTCAGCCCTTGATAACTTGGATACGTAGCTTGAAGGGAACCTGACTAGAAGAACAGTGATGATTTGCAAGCTGATCTTGGATAAGATAGAAAATAAGGCAATGGATAGTTGATGTTGAAAAAGTCTTTGAGGGATATCAAGTGATGAAACTCATTAGAGATGGACCGTAGAGCCTTACGAGGAAATGGTTAGTGTGAAACATTGAGGAATGTCATAATGGGAAAGATGTCAAGTTGGTAGAGTTCCTTTTGGGTGCAAGTTCATGGTTTGAAACTTGATCAGATTATAAACAGTAATACAGTTAAGCTAAGAGCATGCGTAGGTGAAGTTTGGAAACAGATCCTACGTAACGTAGAGGAGGTGTCTTGAGAGGATTACTTCGAGCAAGAGTTAACTTGGATTGGTCTTAGCCTTTAAAAACAAAAACTTAGTTCAGTCACTTAACTATAAGTTGCAATGAAGACGAAGAGGGGCTACACTATGGGTCATGGTTTAGATGGTTTAGAGCTAGTATAGCAAAAGCCACACCAAACGGAGAGGGACTACCCAGCAGCACTTTGCCAGCTCAATGCTTCTCGATGGAAGTAGCTTCCAGCGAAACAAGCCTAGCTCTTCCCTCATTAAGTGCTAGAGGATCAATGAGCTCCAATCCAGAAGAAGCTCTCACACAAGCCAAGCCAAGTTAAAGTGCAAACCCTTTAAATATCAATACCCTCCATTCAGCCTCCTCATTCCCATGCCCCAAGTCTACTCAAGAAACACCTAGTGTCTCCCCATCCATCCAGCCGATTCTTACCATAGTAGTGTGAAGTTTAACTTTGGGAACTTAATGAAGAGCGGTGATCCCATCAATTTAAAAATATGTGATCAAATTCTTTTCTGTAGATAATGCAATGTACCTAGCATTTTACATGTAATGTAGTACCAAAATTTAAGTGGAATTTATATAGATATTGATGTGGGTTCTTCAAGTAACTCTAGAACGAGCTTTGAAGCACATCATTTCGCCCAATGGAAAATTTAGACAATGAATTGCTTCATGGTAGAAAGAGTAACTCCTGGGAAATGGGTCATTTGGCACTGTGTATGAATGTTTTACTAACGATGGATTCTTCTTTGCTATAAAGGAGTGGCGAATTTAGAAACATCCAAAAGGGGAATGAAAGGTGAGGCCGAGGAGGAAGAGGGAATTGCATGAAGGAGGCAAGTGTATTTGTGTGTGAAATTAAACAGGAAAAAGAGGTGTTTATGTTAGTGTAGATGGTGAAGAGAATGATTCAAGCAACGTTCAAGATGATGGCCTGGGGGATATTTTGAATGAAATGAATTTCGCAATAGAACGTTCAAAGGATGTTGAGGAAGATCATCATTGGTCAAATACCCTAATGCAAAACCTTTAGTTGTCCTTCCTAAGGGTATTTACCTACGTACAAGAAGGAATTCCGAATTTGGCAAGTCGAAGACATTCTATTGCCTAATTTCTACACAAGGAAAGTAGACAGTCGATCATAACAACTTGAAGTGCTGAAACAATGATTCCTAGGAAGGTCGTTCTTTCTAGAACCCTATATCAGAATCATGTTAAAGAAGTGTTCAACATTTTGAATCTTGTTCGCCTAAAGTTTCTTAAGGTGAAGACTTCACGCCTTGCCATCAAACATATATTGAGTAGAGTACACATATCAGGTGCTAAGAAACTACCAAAGTTAGGTGGAGATGCTGCTTTCTATGATTTGGTTGAGGAAGCAGTGCAGAAGGACACTGATTTCAAGAGGAAAGTAAAGGGATTACCCATGGGAATTACTCGATGTCAGTTGGAATTATGACGACCTTAAACAGGTGAGTGGAAAACTCTATGATATGTTACAGTGTTTTGTTTAATTGTGATATGTTGTGTATATGTATACTTTCTTGCTAGGCTGCAGCTGTAGTTGCTGTTGCTGTTATTATTCTGGAGTTAGAGGTGTGTGAAATGTGAAGTTGTGTTGCGGTGTACATGTAGTGTGAGCTGTGGTATGTGTTATTGTTGTTGCTACTGTTATTGTTTCTATTATTGCTGTTTTACTGTTGTGATTGCTGCATTTGCTGCTACCGCTGCTATGTGGAGGGCTGTTGTGAGTGTTTATGTGTGTGTGTGAAGGTGTTTGCAACAAAGTGGAGGTGATATAGGGAAAAAGGTATACCGGAATTGTATATCTTGTGTATGTACGATTTGGCCTATGAGTGTGGATATGGTTGTGTCATTGCAAACTGTTCTAACCGTGTGTGTGCGTGAGTGTGCATATGGTTGGAGAGTGTGCGTGTGTGCAAGATGGTAAGTGCGTATTAGGAGAATGGAGAAATTTCAAGAAAACTAGGACAACATATTTTTCAACCTTAACCTCTGACTAAACTAAAAATATATGCATATATAGATAAGTACATAGGTTAGATAATATATAGTTATATATATCTTTATACATGATATATATTGGTTCATGTGAATAGGACTTGTGATTTTACATTTTTACAAATTTTGGGATTTGATTATTGAGGATGTTGGAAGAGTATATCTTTAGTTATCTTGTTTAACTCTTGAGCATGTGGAATGAAGCACCCGAGAGGTGAAATGACATAAAGGTGTCACGAAATAATAATTGTAGACCAATCCTAAGTGATTGATTTGACGTTTAAGTGAAATGGCACAAAGGTGTCAAGAAATAAGGACTGTAACTCAAACCTAAAGGGTTAATTTAACGGTAGATGAGATTGAGCTATATTATGCTCTTATTGATTGTTTTCATACGACAACTCATTTTAAAATTTATTCAATCATGATTTGTGTCAAGCATGACTAACTTTTATTTGGTTAGTTTAATCTTCCGATCACATTTGTGACATGTAATGGTTGATACCTCTTGTTGTGATGAATGTGGATTGGTTTGCAATTATATATTGTTTGATCACCCCGAACCAATTAATTAAAGAAGTGGACTTGATTAAAATTTGACATGCATTTACACAAGACATTGCATGATATTGAAGGCCATCATTGCTATAGGGCTCGCCGGAAGTAATCAGAGGATTACTGTTCCACCAAGTACGAACTAAGTGACTAGGGGATTGTCGCGCCTTGACAGTTCCAAGTTCGGACGGTCCTTAAGGGTGTTGCTCAGTGCATGAGGCACAAGAGCGCTTAATGTATGAGAACACTCGAGCTGATGATATCAAAGTTAAAAGATAATTAAATTATCAACGAGATAAGATAATTAAACCAAGTAATGAGACCTGAGCACTGATGATGGCTTCGGAATCCCCAACCCAAGGTCAAGGGGAGCATAAGCCCTAGACTTCACGCCAGTTACCAGAAGACCGGGTGAGATTTTGCATTCATATGGTTGTTCATGCATAATATATTATTTGATAACTCAATTAGAAATTGCTTGTACGTGTGTAGCATTGAGAGTATTGCACTCTTATTCACTAAGTCGTAATGTGCTCACCCCTCCATAGATCGTTTTGCAGGTAAAGATTATGAAAGCGCGGGATGGGATAAGATGTGAAGTGTCGAAAGTTTTTGGAAGCCAAGAACAATAAAGTAAAAATTGCAAAAGATAGATTATTTAGATGAAATGTTATTTTAGGACCTTAATGTAAATTTTGAATTTGTGAAACTTAGAATTTTATTCCATTTTACATATTAGTAGGAGATACCGACTCTCTACAATCATGGTTGACCATGGGATATGAAATCCATAATTATATTTTATTATGTAATTATATGTAATATGATTAGTCGTAAATGTAATTAATTATTTAGAGTCTTACGATCTCTAACTTATAAGATGATTATCATATAACGGGTGTACACGTGCCATGATGATTTTTAGCGGAAACTTCCAAACTCCCTTTGAGACGTGACACTAAGGCTAGGATGTTATAATAACATTTATAGAGATTATGTAAACTCTCAGGCAAAAACCAACCACCTTCATTCACTGGCCTCCAATAGCTTGCCAATAGCAAAGAGCTGTAAGATAGCCTTCTATCCCTTGTTGGTCCCCATAGTTTTAGGGGTAATTTTACCCATACTTGGAAATTATCATAATATATGCATACATATTCAATTACCATCTGTACTTAATAAATGAACACACTCTTTACTCTTTAGGTGTATTTTTACTCACGACTATTGATTATCTAAGTTAAATAATCTACTTTATCGTTTTGTTATATACCAAAGTGCAAATTTTGGGTTTATGATCATTAACATACTAAATCGATAAAACTCTAGTTTATAATTAAATATTGGTTTTATAAATTTTATTTTGATAAACATATTTTATGGGATCACTTTGTCAAATATTTGTGGGCTCTTCATATAATTGGAACTAAAATAGAAAACCTTTTCTAGAAGCCTTCAATTTAATGGTTAAGAGAATCGGGATATCACAATTTCATAACTTTGAGAATTATAGTAAAGTAAGCAATTATAATTATACATGTATAATTAATATATACATACATGTACACACATATATATATACATATATGCCAATATTTATAAATAAATATATATATGTCTATATAAAATTATATGTAATACTTAGGAAAAATAACAATGATCCATAATGATAATACTTTAATAAAACTATGGGAGATAAGTTAGTTAGCTAACCATATTAGGATTCGCTATGTCTTAAGATTGAAAAATGACTTAGATTTTTACCAAAATAGCAATAACCTAGGTAAGCAGGCCTAACTATACTTCACCCATTCAACAATACAAATGTAAGCACTCTACAGATAATAAGACATTATGCTTGGTTATGGTTGCAAGTAGATGAATATTTGTGTATGCTATGAATACGCATGATCATTAGATGTTGAATTGGTACCTTCACTACATGAGTGGTGTGTTGAAGTGATATTCTTTTTTTGTCGCTGAGTATCTATAACTATTTGGACACCTATAATTAGACACTAATGCAATCAAGCTGAAATCTTAAAACGAGACATGTATAACATCCTAGCACTAGGTTCCTTACCAAGCACGGCCCTCGGGACAAAAAGAATCACTTTTTCCCAACCTCAAAGCTAAAAAGGAGGCCAAAGTGGGGTTAGAAACTAGCCCAAGCAAGTCTTTAGATGAGAGCAGGTGTGTACCCCTTCTCACAAGTCTAGATCTGGTTAGTGGTTGTGCATTATGCTAACCTAACTCTTCAAACTAGATTAAAGTCGAGTAATTTTCTTTTGTCTCAAATAAACAATGTGTGGATGGCACTTATTTGTATGCGTTGCACTTAAATGATGGATTGATAACCTTGATGTTTTGTACATTATAATACAAATCTCATGCCTCTTATTGAGCATGTAGATGATGCTCATTCTCCTACAGGTTTTCTTATAGGTTGAAATATCAAATTTATCAAGGAGTGTCAACTACCCCCAGCATGTTAGCAAGTGGCGATGGGTTTGTTCCTTGGTGCTTGCGACATAACATTATGTAAGGACTTTTATGATAGTAATGTTGAGTGTGCATCGTCCTAGGTCTCATCTTGGCTACTTAAAACATTAAGTAAGGACTTTTAAGATAGTAACGTTAAGTATGAATGTATGTTTTTCGCTGATTGACATGCTTTAAAGTAGTTTAATCTTTCTAGTCTCGTTTATATATATATATATATATATATATATATATATATATATATATCCAATCTATAATAACAGTTAAAGGGACTAGTTAACATCGTAGAGTCATATACAAACTACAAGGATTTTTATATTTTATTTTCACTTATGTGTCTTGTTTCATTTTGTTTTAAGGATTACCTCTCTGTCTCTGGGTTTAAGATCCTAAAAATGGGTTTCACTGATGTGATTTTCAATATTGAGAGAGAATGGAGTAAGTTCGCTCATGCAAGTAAGAGGGGGAGAGTGAGTGCGAGTTGGCGGGAGAGGAGATGGAGACAATACCTATCAGCAACAACCGCAGCTTCTCACGTTTTCACTAGCCGGGTACTCCAGGTGCACCTAGGAATTTACTCACCTCTTTTATAAGTATTAACGACAACTATTGATCATTTTGGCTGTTCGTAACTTGGCCTAAATCGTTACAAACCCCAGTCAAACTAGTTGGTTATTCAATCAAACTTATCAAAGATTGGGTAATATACCCCAGAGGATAAGTCTCACGTGTAGACTTATCATTCCATACTACGAAGAGGCAGTTTCCCGTGCCTCCAACTGTGATCTTTTTTGTCACTACCAAAAAAAAGAAAAAAAACCTTGATAAATTATTCACAAACTCCGCTAAACCTGGAAATATGATCAACAGGACAGACCAAAGCCGACTACATGATAAAGATGCCCGACTGTTTTTTGGGCCAACCAGGAAGTTTTGATGAAATAAATCAATGAACTCGTGCGTAATCTCGGCAATTACTTCGCAAAAGGAAAAAAGTCATTTTATTTATATATATATTCATTTATTGTTTTTATAGTACATCCTACTACTTATTTGCCACCGCTCATACCCAAAACAGCTTAATTCAGTAAAGAATAAATTCCATATAGCTATACCTTCAGCAGTACACACGAAAACTACACTGAAGTACCGATTTAACCGTATAGAGCTGCACAAACAATGTTGCTTATATATATTGACCTTGCTTCATTAGCAAAAGTACATCAAGAAGAAACTAACAGGGAACAACCAGAGCGGCCACACGTCTTGAGATGAAAGCACATCCATCAGCTTGGATTACATAGAATTTTTTATAGATGAAAAATGATACAATTCACATCCATCTCTTTAGATTAGATAGAATTTTTTATCAGTATGTTAAGTATCTTTCAAGGGCATACATTAAATACATTGAACCCTCCTTCGTGCTCTACACCAACACATAGGTTTATCTTCATACAGCCACTGATCTTTCTTCTTAAGGAGATGAATATAAAAGTCACAGCATATAACTGCTAATGGAGTTTGCCTCTGGTGAAACTATGCCATACCAGACCTGAGTTTTAGAGCTTCCAGGCAGACAAAATCCCAGCCTTCAATTACATTTCTTTCAGAATGGCTGGAAAGAAAGGCTAGTTGATCCATCACCAAATGACCTAAGATCTGCCGGTTTCACCAAAGCCCTACACAATGGGCATGTGCGTTCTCTCTCGAACCTGAAACAAGCAATCATTAATCAGACATTTAAATAAGTGTTTGCACGAACAGTATGCCTTTTCTTTTCTTTTCTTTTTTTAATTTGATAATTTACAGCATGCACATTAACAAGCCAGACACCAAGATATGGTGCAAGAAAATTTTCAGGTACATCTGGATAGAGGTGGGAAATAAAGATAATCTCATAAAAGCTATATATGTCCAATATACAAGTGGTTACTTGCTAAGCATATGTCCAGATTCATCTCTAATGGTTCTTAAAGCAAAGGGCATAATAAAACTGAGTTCGCCTAAGACTAGGATTGGTTCCCCCTTCCACTATGACTTCTATGCTACTTCCTCGACCCAACCCTGAGATCTTGAATATTAACTTTGCCCAATACAAAGTAAAAGCCATTGTATATAAGGTCTCACTCTATACCAATTGATTTTATTCAAATCCACTCCATTCTTCCTTTCATTTCTTTCAGTATCAAACGAGATGATGGTCCCAAACCAGATGTTGCCCCCTTACTAAGCTACCTTGTCAACAAATTAGATAGTTGTCAAAATTGATTCAAAGAAGAAACCTGTTTTTCTTAAGGTGTTTCCTCCACAGGAAAGTTATTGAATTTTTAGGGTATTAGAGTTTTTGTATTTTAGTATTTATTGGCCAAAAATTATCGTACTAAAAAGGTATGCTAATTTTTCTTTTCATTTTCTTTTTGTGATAGTATTCAGAGACAATGGCAACAGCAAGGCCACAAAAACAAACAAATTCCCTTATATCACGTTTGGTATATAGAAATAATCCAAAATGGAATGGATCGGAACAGAATAGAATGAAATCAGTAATAAAATGTCAAATCCATTCCTATATTTGAAAATGTTCACAGAATGAAATAGTATTTATCAAAAATACATAAATTACAATGATGAGATAAAAAGATAATTTAAATAATTACCATTAATGAAAATGGATTAAAATAGCGATTCTGCCCTCTTAAAAGGCAGAATTGAATTATCCCACAAATCTGTAATCATCAATTCAAAGAAATCACAATTTCGACTTCTAAAAATGCTTTTAAACATAGGAAAGAGAATAAAACCCAAAATTCCATATCCATTTCAGTGTACCAAATGTGACATTAATTCATTTATTATAGTGGTATAGGTTATTTCTAGGTTACCGTTTCACTTGGGGGGGTGGGTCGGGGATGTGCTGATTTTTAGTATTTATTGGCCAAAAATTACCATAGTAAAAAGGTATGCTAATTTTTCTTTAGAGACAACAGCAACAGCTGGGCCACAAAAACAAACAAATTCCCTTAAGTCATCTATTATGGTGGTATAGGTTATTTCTAGGTTACCATTTCTCTTTTTTTTTTTGGTGGGGGGGGGGGAGGTGGTGTTGTGGGGTGGTGCTGTTGGGGTTTGGGGGCGCTAAAACCACTGGTGGAAGGGCTTTGGCTTGGACACTTCAGTGAAAACAGTTTCAGGGCATTTTTATTGTCTGATGGCATATCAGCATCTCAAAGCTGACTGAAGTTCCAGACTTACCACTCTGATACACAGTCTTCACAAAATATGTGCTTGCAGCGAAGTAAAATTGGAGTATGCATCTTCTCTTGGCAAATAGCGCACATATCTCCAGCTGCATTGACCTGCATTACATTATTGAAAATTTTAGAAAGATGCACCACCAGAGAGATTCATAAATGGTGCATATCATTTCATATTAACAGAAATGAAGCATTTGCAGCTAATAAACTGATCCCTTAAGATGGAGACATGCCATAACAATATAGAATGATGCTACCACAGTATCAAACATGCTCTAGAAAGAGTGCTGTTAGTTAAATTGATGACTAAGCTTCCTTTTTCACTTCAAAGTAAATCCCGCTATTAAATAATCTCAAGAAGATGGAAATACAAAAAAGAACTCCTAATACATCTTCCTCTGAAAGAAAATTATAGAGGCAATGCAAGTTGGGGTCATGCATGCAGAAGGAACATCCATGCAAAATGCATTACCTGTTCAGTTGTTGCATAAGCTCCATAGTGAACATCTTTACGAGACAATGCCTTCAATGCAGCAAAGAAAGATTGCACCTGGATAACACCAGCCAGATGAGGAAAGGAATCAGAGGCATGCAATTTATTACAGCAAAGTACAATAGCAAAAAATAGCACTTAAAAAAATCACAAATGTGCTCACTTAGATGATGATACCTTCTCAACAATAGATGTGAGCTTGAAAGTCAGATATAACCCTGTCATCAGGGATGAGAAAAGGCTTCCGTAATCCTTATTTAAGAAGAAGCGGTACCAAACAGGTGTTGGTAGTAAGGCCCGGTACAACAGAAGAAAGTATTCTACAAGTGTTAGCATCTGACCCTGAAAAATACATAAATTCTTATTAATATAAGCAGCATGTTGACCAATATAATGCATTAAATTAGCACCCATCCATGCTACTTGCAAAATGAAAACAACTGCTTGATCATATCGAGAAAGGGATAAATACATTAGAGGCCATAAACATTGGAGTAATATCAAGAGATAGGTCATCAATGTCTTATCACAATTTCAGCACGTAGAGGACTTCTACTATGGTTATTAGAAGGCACTATAATGATATAACCTATTTGGAGCATTGCATATCAGTGATCTTTTAATATACTCACTTAAAATATCGATAACCCCTTTGAATATGACTCCAATATTAATGGTTTCTATTTTGTTTTGGATAATTACTTATAACTTCTAATTGATTTAATCCATTTAAGAAACAGTAATTTAACCGATATAATGCATCAAAATTAAACTGTTCTCCTCCTTGCAAGAGCACAACAATAGTCAACCTAAGGAGATTGAAAGCAACAGTGCACAATAACACAAACAAAGAGAAAGGAAGGAAGCAATTGTACAACCAACCAAGCTTTGTTTCAAGGAAAAAAAAAAAAAGCAAAAGATGTGAAGCTACTCACCTGCTTTCTATAATTCCGTCCTCGGCTATTTTTATAATACATCAACAGAAGACACTTAAAGACCATAGCTGCTTGCCGGACCAAAGTATCTGAAGAATACAGGTTTAATAGCCATGAGATAATATAGCAATAGACAAACCAAATGTAGCAACTTTAAGGGCACAAATTGCTTTATTCACAAGTAGACACAGTGTGTTCATCTTTTTCCCACAGGAAATTTTTTTTTAATATATATGAGAACCTTTTTCCCCCTGGCATAGGAACAAAGGGCATACAAGAAAATTCACTTTTCTTTTAGAAACTAGTGTCCATGATTCTTACAACCTAAAGGAATGTAAGAAAGTTCTGTTTTCTTAATTGCAAGTGGTATCATTGATTCATAGGACCTAAAAGATTGACTAAACTTGCCTTTAGTTGAATCACAAGCAGGAATTAGAAGTGTAAATTACTGACAAAATACTCTCTTTTTTCCCACATATTTACCTGCAGAGAGGGTGGTTTCACACAAACAGATTTAAAAAAAAAAAAAAAAGACTATTTTTCCACCGTTTAGAGAACAAAGATTGCTATCAAGGACAAACATCCTGACTTTCATCTAAAAAGAAGAGTATGATTTCTCTTCATGGTTCAAACATTAAATATCGTACAAAGCCCATAGCCACCATCTATGCCACCAGCAATGCTATTGGCCAGTGGTTGCAATTCATAGTAATAGGTGGCTCAAGACAAAAGATAAGCAATTGCAACTGGTTTATTTTGTTAATGGAAGGGTTATGCCCACAATTGGATGGGCTACCTCCCAATACATGACCAACCTACAACATTCATGCACCATTTAACTATAACTTGCACGAGGCCTATGTGAGATTTGGCTGCAAGACCTCATGCAATTTATCATAATTAATCCAAGGCCTTAACAATTAGACCAACCCCTCAAGGTTAAGCCGTCCCATTCATCCTGACAACTATATATGAGAACATCAGCTTGTCGAAGCACTAATGGGTCCACATTTTCACGCATGCAAACTGTAATGACTTGCCCCACATTTTAAATGACTAAAAAGAGAACTGGAATGAGTGAATGATTATCTATTTAGGCTAGGTTGATAAATTTCAAAGCCTGTAAACCTAGAGCCTTCTGGGATTTCTAGCTTGAACTAAGCAACAGCGCATTTTAGGGTTGGAGGAAGAGACAGAGGTGGCTAGAGACTCCTAAGGTGAGATCTACATGTCTGGGGCATGAATCTGACACTTGTGGCATTTTTTCACATACTGATGGCAATCGTTCTCCATTGTTATCCAGTAAAAGCCTAGTCTCATGATCTTTTGGCCAACATTCTCCCATTCATGTGGGGACCACAGACCCCATTGTGGACATCGCTTTTAAAGTCTCAATGACACAACATGAATTTCTAATATATTTTGCGTGATTAAAATATCTATTTGCATATAGGAGACACACAAAGAATAAAACCATGATGTTTCAGGAGTCCTTGTCATAAATCATCTAGATAATATAGGAAAAAACATAAGATATAGTGGGAAATTCAGTGTTTTTGGTGACACATAGGTGAAAGGGCAAGTGAGGACATTTCCAGGAATTTTACACATTTGGGAAAAGTGTGCAAATTGGGCATACAAGGACTCATCTGTCAAGATGAGTTCAAACCTACTGGCAGATCCACACCAGAGGGACAAAAGTTGCATTCTACGCTCCAGCATCGAACAGATAGGAAGAATCTCTATCTACATCATTCTAAGTTGCGTGGACTTATAAGTTCCACATCTATTCTAATGAGTTCTGACAAACCTATGGTGAAGAGCAATGCTTGCTACTCAGTAAGGACAATGGGCATCCATGCCAGCAAGGATTGGAACTCCAACTAACATTCCTCAAAAGTTCCTGTCCAATCTAACTTTTAACTAATTCACCTAGAGGATTCCCATTTAGTGGCAGCCCAAATCTCAAGCATGTATACTCTCACCAATTCAGGTCAGGTGCATCCGCTCTGATCTATAGAGGCACAATTATGCTCCCTAATCGAGTAGAAGGCGGCTAAGCCAACTTTACCATGCTTTGGCATGCCTCCATTTTGGAAGAACTATTTGCATCATTAAATCCAAGCCAATTAATTGCTAAATTGTCAAACATAGAGAAATCCTGATACAACTAGAGCTGTTGGTCCTCTTAGACAAGTTTATTCTAGGAGGCTTAAAGCTAATAATACTACTATTAATTGAGGCCAAGCAATGTTTACTGCATAATTGTAAATTAATATGTAAATAAATAAGTATAATAAAAATTGTAAATAAATAAGTGAAATAAAAAGGCATGAGTGCTGATGTGGCATGCCTGAAATAAGTCCTACATGCTGAGGTGGCATGCTGAGTAGGAATAAAGTTCATTGGAAGCTTTTCTGGAGTTTGGGGATATAAATAACATGAAGTTAGTTAGAATAGCAGAAGATATTTTTCCTCAAATCAATCCTGGAGAAGTATTCAAATTCCAAGCAAGTTGCTCAGGTGAGTTCCTTTGTGAACTGTTGTGTGCCCTAATTTCTGTTTGAATTTAGAGAATTTTTTATTTTCAGCATCCATGCTCTATCAAATCCAACTATGCATAATGTGGAACCAAATAAATCCTAGTTGACTTGCCGGTTAAACCATAAATCCGTCTACTGTGGAATAAGGTGACCCTCCACATTCTTGTGTAAATGAAGGTAAGGTCCACATCGTGCCAAAAAGAGGTCACAAATGTGCAAAAAAACTTGTTCTATCTTGCTGCTGCCGAATGACAAGTAGACCCATGCTGACTACATGTGCACAATGAGTCACACAGAAGTTCTCACATTGAGCTATGTCGTGTGTACACTATTAGTCTCATGCAGCATCACAGAGTGAGTCTACCATGGGATAGCATGATCTAGATCGAAGGGTGGCATGGGCACCGGGTCACATATCTATCCTAGCACAATTTGAATTGACCGAGAGTGCTAGTGTAACACCACCTTTCCTTTTGGATCTACTCATTTCAAATCCTTCACTCATGACATTAAATGCCCAAAGATATGGTAAATTTTGCCTAGTGTGGTACATTCTAACCATAAAATATTGCCAATATTCTGACCTACTATAAAACTTGACCCTGAGCTCAAAAGAAATCATATAATCACATATAACTCTAATGCACCCATTCACTCTACCATCTTGCTTGGATAACAGTATTTACATCATAATTATTGTATATTTTTGAAGAGCTGAGCTATTAACAGGATATCTCTTTTTGAAGAGCTGAGCTATTAACTCTAAAACTAGCGACAGTTTCACTTCTATCACAACTTTTACTAACTTGCCCTTCATGTATCGCACCCATCACAAGTGGAATACTTCTCCTATGAAAATCTTTCTGTACATCATCATAATTTTTTTGAATGACCAATAATAAACTACCTATTATAACTTGCTTATTTTACATTCACTTGTTCTCTACTTCAGTTGATAATCCACATGCATTCTAAGCTATTTATGTTTCTCAATCAAAAACAAAGTATAGCAATAGTCATTATTTCCAAGGCAAACACATAACATACAGATCAATTATAGTTAGAAGCATTCATCAATAATAGTTCATTTTGTAAGCAGGAAGTGACATCATATTAAATCCTTTTGACTTCGAAGGAAAGGCATAAACGGACTCAGGCTGCACAATTGCTCAAATCAGCAACAAAATCATGAACATTTCCAAAAGAGAGTTACAGCACAGATGCAAGCTATACATGACAAAAAATAATATATAATGAAAATTAAGTAGAGAGGAAAACACACCATTGACAATAATGATAAATATGGCATGCCAAAAAGGTGGTATAGCCTTAGGAGGAAGCATGATCAATGGGTATAGCAGATCATCCTTCCGGTACCACCAATAAACCCCAAAAACATGAAGTGTGAATAAGACTGAAATTCCCATCAGGACAGAAATTTTCCTCTCTCCCTGCAGCCAACATAATTGGTGTCAGCAATTGCACACAAGGACTTCACAAATGTTTCCCTTTCTTTTCATGATCAATGACCAACTGAACTAAAAATTGAGAATTGAGGATTTAAGCACCTTTAGGGCTGTTTGTTTCCTCAGAATATCATTCGATTTATACAAAACGGCAGCAATCCATATAGTAACAAAAAACCCTGCAATCAATTGACAAAAGGAAGCATTGCACCAGCTAGAATAAGAAATCAAGCCAGATAAATTAAAAGGTAAAATTTGGGCAATAATACAGATTCCCAATTTGATACTCAAAATATGGAAGACTGCAAATTCAAGCACTAAACTAGGAAATATATTCGAGTGACAAAAAAGAATTTTCATGTAAAAACGGTTATATGATAAATAAAAGTAGACAAATCAAGATACATATTAGCAAACCACCATAAACAAAACATGCAATAGGCGATAGCTTCATATTGCCATTTTCCATTTACTTATAAAAAAAAAAATTCACCAGAGCCTCCTTGAAATGCTACTTTCATTCAGTTTCAAAAGAAATTTCGCCAGAACCTTCTTAAAATGCTACTTAATTGAATTCATATTTTCAAGACATTATAAAAACTGCCATTGGAAAGGAATTGTTAAAGTGCTATGAAGATAGAATACATAAAATCATGCAGGCCCAGGGGACTTTTTTTCTTTTTTTCTTTTTCT
Source organism: Laguncularia racemosa (assembly GCA_037954665.1). Classification (NCBI taxonomy): domain Eukaryota; kingdom Viridiplantae; phylum Streptophyta; class Magnoliopsida; order Myrtales; family Combretaceae; genus Laguncularia; species Laguncularia racemosa. Next base: position 2,596,347 of record JBBMOL010000069.1, on the reverse strand, counting down.
TTTTTTGGTGGGGGGGTGACGGAGGGGCACAGCTGTAGCATGACAAGCCACCTACAGGCACATAAACCACCCTACAAGATCATGCACTGGTTCAACATAGCTTGCACATTGTAGGTAAAGCCAAGAAGCATCTTCATGGGATTTGAAACCAAGAAAGCATTCAAATTACCATTAGTGTCTTGAGATTTAACCAATAAGCCAACCCCTTGGGAGTGAAGCAAAAGAAGCAAAAAAATTTCATAGCACAGATTTGACAGTCAAATACCATGGAAAAAGATATTTTAACCAAGTAGGGCAATTCCTACATCTAGTTTTGGCAAGATAGCTGTCGAGACTGTACCTTGTAGATGTTGCCGAATAAAAACCACCAAAAGAAGCAAAGAAAACGGCAGAACCTGCTCAATCCACCTTGCAGCCTGCTGGATATCATATCTCTGGTATGAAGACTCTCTACTAGTGCCTTCCCCGCTTTCTGTATCATTACCCCGACTAGATGGCTGCGAAGCCCCTTCATTCCCACTGCTCCTCACATCTCCATGCCCATCCGCCACCAGATTGGCAGGCCTTAGAGAGACCTCATCTCCCACCGCATCTTCCCTCACTTGCTGACCCACCACAAGTCCAGTGCCCTCCCTATGATGTTCTTGCTCGCCCGCTCCAATAATCCTAATGGAAACCTCCCCATCATGACCAGGAACTGAAGGATCATCAACCCGACTGTGAATTACCCCAGGAATGCCCCCAGCAAACAAAGGCTCGGAATCTTGATTACTTGAACGACTTCTCAACAAACCCGAATATTCAAGGAAAGTTGAAATCGGTGCCTGAATAATATTGGAAGCGGACAATATCCCATTGCCGTACCTTCTCAAATTACTACTACTATTACTTATACTATTGCTAGTAGTACCACTCCCCGTAATGGATGACCCTCGGTACGCGTCTGAACTCCCACCTGACGCTTCCATTTGCCTCGAGAACGCCGTAACCCTAACCATCGAATTTTTTTTTGCAATTAATCCCAACGCCAAAATCCCTTAAGGAGTAATAATCCAAATCAAACACACGAACACGCATAAAATACTAATTGCATACAAGATTACAATAACAACTAATAAGTCATACCATTTTCTCCAATAGGATCGAAAAAAAAATCACAGAAAGAAATGGAAAATGGACATAAAGATATGCAAAATTAAAATGGAAAGAAAAGGTGCCAAGAACGAACCTTCGACGGCGAAACTCCGTGGAGAATCTGTTGATTAGAGAAATGGAATCGACGCAGAGAAGAATTTACAAAAAAAAAAAAAAAAAAAACCCTAAAGGAGGAATTAGTGGGGCTCAGGCGTCAAGAAGCAATTGGTGAAATATTGACCGGACTAAGTCCTATCCTATTTTATATATATCCATAGCCTATGAATTTAAGGTTCTTGGAAAACAAGAGATGGTTTGAATTATAAAACTTTGGATAGGACGAAAAAAAAAATGAAGAGAGAGAAAGAGAGAAGGTAGAGAAGATTGAAAAAAAAAGGGGGGGGGCGAGGGGGGAGGGGAAGAATCTCTGTAATTGTTAAAGGATGGTTGAATATTTGGAGGTCTCCTCTCTTTTTTTCCCTTCTGATCCCTCTAACTTGCTTTGTTTTACTCTCTCTCTTTCTTTCTTTCTTTCTTTTTTTGTCTTCAAAGAGAGAGAGAAGAAAAATAAATAAATAAGAGAGAGAGACAGGATGGTAGGAAAATAAGCCCATCGGTGTCATTGAAGAATATGAAAGTAGCCCATGTCACCAGCCACCTATTCCAAATTATGTTTTGCTTTCCAAACCCTTTTTTTTATATTTATCATATAATTTATGTTTTATTTTAATATATTATATTTATTTACATTTCAATTGAACTCTTATTTCTCAATTACCATATGCTATAAATAAATGAAAGTGCTTCCTAAACATTTGGGGGGAAAAAATGTACCAAGATGCACCGGTTTTATAGCATTTAAGATTAAAATAAAATATTTTAGATTTAATAAAAATAAAATATAATAAAATGAATTGCTAAAATAAAAACAATGTTATATGACGTAGACAAGAGACTCAATACACAAGTTGGAATTCTTTTTCCTTTTTTTTTTTTTTTTTGTTAAGAATGTGGATCGATTTGATTTAAAGTAAATAATTAGTTGAGGATGATGACAATGAAATATAATATAGAAAAGAGACTTTATACTTAAGTTAAGATCGCAATTCCCTATGGAAAGTAGTAGAAATTGAAACAAGAAGAAGAGTATATATATCTTTGCTTCCTCTATTTACCTATTTTTTTATTTAAATTTTTAATATTTTCAAAATGTCATAAAAATTTTATTCATTAAATTTTCCATTTATCCATGATATACATTTGCTTCAAATTAGTCTAAAATAATTATTTTAATAAAATGGTAACATTTAATATATTTAATTATATAATATAATAAAAATTAATATTAAATATATTTAATTATATAATATAACAAAATTAATAAAAAATACAAAAAAATAATTAAAAGTAACAAAAGAAGTGATTGAAAAAATTTGTACAAACCCCAACCACCTAGACCGACTACCCCTAAGCTAATAAGAAATTAACATATACCCAAGTATGACTACCCCTAAGCTAATAAGAAATTAACATATCCCCAAGTATGTGCTGATATGTATAATA